>CM026328.1:19004190-20309815 GCA_014843725.1 Amphicarpaea edgeworthii
GAATTTGAATGATTTGAAGTGTTTGGAGGGAAGAGGGCTTCAACATCTAACATCTCTCCGGACTCTGTCCCTATGGAATTTGAATGATTTGAAGTGTTTGGAGGGAAAAGGGCTTCAACATCTCACTTCCCTCAGACAGCTTTGGATCTGGGATTGTGAAAGGCTGGAGTCCTTGACAGAAGAGCAGCTTCCATCCTCTCTTGAATTGCTGGAGATAAGGAGGTGTCCATCAATAGAAGGAAGGTATTATGAAAATGGGAAAGGAAAGCAGTGGTCTAAGATTCCTGCGATAAAGATAAATGATGAAGTCATTATTGCATGAAGGTAAATGCCCGGATTCAATTATTTTTTATTTTCACAAACTATAATGTTATTTCGTCCATTCAATTATTTTGAGAAACTATATTGTTAAAATGTTATTTCGTGGATTCAATTATTTTAATTATTTAAATGAGCATTTTGTTTTAATTTCTACTTTACAAAGCGTTTTTTATTTTTGTATTTTTTTGGTGATCATTGTATCCTAAGAAATTAAAATACATATACAAATCACACAAATTTATGCTTTATAACTTATTATCCAACCAATAACTATTTTGTTTCGAACCATTTTAAAAATGGTGTCGCTGTGGTACTTTGGATTGTGGGTTTTAATTTTGTTTAAAATTTAAATAAACTAAAATGAATTTAAAGGAAAGAATAGTAAATTCATCTTAATGACTGAAAAACCATTTATTAACTTTAGTAGACTTTCAAGAGTTGTCACATTTTATTATGTGTTAAATACAATACTATTAGATCTCTTCAAATAAGGTAATGTTTTATTTCAGTTTTTTTATTTAAAAATAATTTTTTAATTAATTTTATTTATGAAAATGAGTCATGTGTGATTCTTTTATTCATAAACAAGAGAGAAAGAAAAGACAATTTTGGTGTTAAAAGTATGCATTTTAATGTTTGATTAGAGATTTTCTAGGTATTGCATAAGCACATGGTAAGACATGTAAGTATTGAGGTAAATTAATGCTAAGGAAGGAAAAGAATGGAAACCAGCTTTTTAATCTATTGTCCTTTTAAGAAAAAATAGAATTGATATCAAATATTTTGTTTAAAAACTAAAATTGGACTTGATTTGATGATTTTGTTTCTTATCTCTGCTTGAATCCGATTTGTTATGGAATAGAACAGCTAGTGTTGCACTATTCTTATTATTGATAATATTGTTTATGAAAAGTTGACTAGCGATGACAGAATGATTTAATTTGTTAATATCAATGCAGATGGATGGACACGTAATATTTGCTGACTGTGATGGCTTCAATTTACTCCAATATTGCTCACATCTTTTTGTGGAAGGTTTCGATTGAATCATATGAACCAAACTCTACAAAATTTCCCCTATAATAATCGTAATTGCTCCAACTAAACCCGTGGTTTGTTGATTTTTTTTTTTTGTTATAAGCAAAAGATATTTTATTGTTGTGGTTTGTTGGTGTTAATGTTCTGTTATCTTATCTGGTTTTCAAGAAGTGAAGTATCTCTGTAAGACTATAATGTATTGGATTATATTTATGATGGTGTGGGATGTTGAATGATAGCTTTGTGCTTTGTTGTGATAAATTATCAGTTGTTCTTTTGTCATTGCTTGCTCCAAGTTGAATATTTTTTATCATAGCTCAAGCTTGCAAATTAATTACACTTGTGTCAATGCATACAATTAGGAGAGTTGATAGCAGAAAGAGATGATGCAGAAAAAAAAAACTTGAAGGTGTGATTAAAATATAGACAGAGAGCTTTTAGACATTTCTATTCTTAAAAGTATTACTCTCTCACGATTCTTTTTTACTATTCAGTGATCCTTTAATGCTGCAGTATATTTTAAGACGTCTTATGTTTTAGTATTGTATTGTGTGTTTTTTTTAATAGAGATATATGAACACAATAGTGTTGGTAGTAATTAATTTTTAATGAATAAATATTAATGTTTGATAAAAGAATCAAAATCAATTAATTAAAAAGAATTTTTCCTGGCACGAATGTTTGTGCTTGTATTTTTTTGGGTGATTTTGCATTGTATCGGTTTGGCTTTCGACTTTTCTAAATTTGATTATCTGGATTTCTCCAATGCCGTACAAATTGGTCCAATTTTCTATGATAAGGAACATTGCTTAAATAAGCAACATTGCTCCCTCTAGCTGATTTTTAACATTTGAAAATTGCAGTTGTGCACATGTGTTTTTAAATTCATTTTCGAGTACAGATAGACGAGGCTATGCTATGCTTATCATATACAAACAATGCACCGATGTTAAAAGGCTAAAACAACCGTTGTTAAAAGCCTTTTTTCTAGTAATGTTTTAATATTCAAAAAATTTAAAAAACTAACTATAAACAAATAAAATTAAGACTAAAATTTTTCTTAAACTAAAAAGTAAGTACTTAAAATATAATTAAACCAAAACAACATATAGCCCAGATTAAAGATCCATTGGAGAATAATTAAAAACCAAAACCTTACATGAGGTGACTAACGATTTCCCAGTTAATATAGAACCTTAAGAACAACACTAATTAGATTTTAGAAAAGAACAACCCTAATGTTTCTTAACAAAAACTGTATCACATGATTGGTTGCCAAAACTAAGATGCTTGCGAATACTGTCATTGTCTCAATACAAAAATATCACTGAGTTGCCTGATTTGATTGGCAATTTGTTGCACTTGCGGTATCTGGATCTTTCCTACACTTCCATCGAAAGCTTGCCAATTGAAACATTTATGCTCTACAATTTGCAAACCTTGATCGTATCAAATTGTGAATTTCTTATTGAACTGCCACAACAAATAGGAAATCTGGTTAATTTGCACCACCTTGACATCAGTGGCACCAATTTTCCTGAAATGCCAGCACAAATCTGCAGACTAAAAGATCTTCCTACTTTGACAGTTTTCATTGTTGGAACAAAAGATGGGCTGAGTATCAAAGATTTAACAAAATTTCCTTATCTGCAGGGTAAGCTTTCCATTTTGAACTTGCAAAATGTTGTTAATCCTGTGGATGCATTTCAGGAAAACTTAAAGAACAAAGAGAAGATTGAGGAACTTATGTTGGAATGGGGAAGTGAACCACAGGATCCACAGATTGAAAAAGATGTACTCAACAACCTGCAACCATCAACAAGTTGAATAGGAGATTCTTCATTTTCAAACATCATAGTCGTTAATATCAGTGATTGCAACAATTGTTTGTCGCTTCCACCATTTGGACAACTACCTTCCCTCAAGGATCTTGTCATCAAAAGAATGAAAATGATGAAGACAATTGGTTACGAGTTCTACTGCAGCAATGAAGTCTCAGTTTTTTCAGCCATTTCCATCATTGGAGAGTCTGGAATTTGAGGATATGTCTGAGTGGCAGGAGTGGCTACCATTTGAAGGGGAAGGCATAAACTTTCCTTTTCCTTGTCTTAAGCATTTGCATTTATACAATTGCCCCAAGCTGAGAGGAACCTTGCCAAATCATCTACCTTCATTGACAAATGTTAGTTTCTCAGAGTGCAACCAACTAGTTACAAAATCATCTAATCTGCACTGGAATACATCAATTGAAGCAATACACATTATAGAGGGACAAGAAGACTTGTTGTCTATGCTTGAAAACTTCTCTTTTTGTGAACTATTGATTGGAATGTGTGATAGCTTGCAGTCTTTGCCTAGGATGATACTAAGTGCAAATTGTCTTCAAAAGTTGACTCTTAGAAATATCCCATCCTTGATTTCCTTCCCAGCTGATTGTTTACCTGCATCACTGCGATCACTTGAGATCTGGCATTGTAGAAAGTTAGAATTTCTATCGCATGATACATGGCACAAATTCACATCACTCAAAAAACTGAGAATATGGAATAGCTGTCGTTCCCTGACATCCCTTTCATTAGCTTGTTTCCCTGCCATTCAAGAACTTTACCTCCGTTTTGTTCCAAACTTGGAAAAAATTACTACTCAAGGTGGTGGAGGAGTAGCTCCTAAATTAGTTGATTTTATTGTCACTGATTGTGAGAAACTTAGATCACTACTGGATCAGATTGATCTTCCTTCCCTTGAACACTTGGACCTTTCTGGGCTTCCAAAGCTGCCTACTTCTTGTTAACACTCTTCTAAAGGAGAAATTGCTGCCTACTTCTCTCAAAATTCTGATGCTTCACAGTTTTGGTGGTTTGAAGTTGTTGGAAGGAAAAGGGCTTCAAAATCTCACTTCTCTCCAACAGATTCACATGCACAATTGTCCACGCTTTGAGTCCTTACCTGAAGATCTGCTTCCATTCTCTCTTGCAATACTCACTTTGCGGGAGTGTCCTTTACTCAAAGAAAGGTATCGAAGTCAGAACGGGAAACACTGGTCTAAGATTGCTCACATTCCTGCGATCATGATAAATGAAAAAGTGATAATATGAGCTGTTGCACTTCAGCAAAAAAAAATAAAAAATGAGCTGTTGCATGAATAAGACTCATCTAAAGGTAAATAAAGTCTTCAATTATTTTGAAAAGGCATGATATTATATAAATTGTTAATGTTATACGATTTTTATTTTTATTTCTTGTGCTCCAAGAGAATGAAATTTGCAGGTCAAACCTACCGTTGACCATTGATCACATAAATAATTGTCCATGATGCATGAATTATCTTTTTTTTATGCCTACTGATATATAGGTTCAATTTTACTTTTGAAAAAAAATCTAGAATGGATTCAATCTGGATGGGAATGAAGGTGTACTTCCATGTTAATAATTGAAAAGATGAACTATCAAATTTAGTGAAATTGTCGAGTTTACAACAAGCTGGTGTATCCTAAAGCCACTGCAAAAAATTTTGAAGTTTCAGTCTGAGAAGGTGTACGTACATAAAATGAAGGTTCCCTTATGTAAAATAGTGCACACTTTACTATTATGTCTCAAAATGAAGTACCAAAGTTTCTTCTTCACTTGGAATTATGTGGCAAACACATTGATTAAGTAAATGCTAATGGAGAAAGATAATGCTATGATATGGTATATATAGTCTGTGTTTCATCTTTCTTTCTTCTTTTTTTTTCAATTTAGACACTGCATCTAATTCTCTGTTTATAGGATTTGATTTGATGAAATGGATTGTTAATGTTATATCTGAATCAGTTTAAAACCTTTTCTTATTATGGAATACTATAATATTATTAGTATATAGTTGTCTCTTTTCTTTCTGAACTGATTTATTGACTTGAACTAGAAAAATTGGTTAGAAATGACAACATGCTTTTTGTTTCCAGATGATTACAGTTGGTAGCTGAGATAAGACAGTCGGTGCGCATTTCTTCATATTTGCTTGCTGAGATGGTTCCATTTTACTGTGTCATTTGATTCTCTGATTTGTTAAGCTAAAACTGTGGTTTGTCGAGGTTATTATTCAGTTAGGTGGTTATTTCTGGGGTGAACTATTTGTAAAACCAGAATGTTAATCTACTTAATGATGTTTTTGTGGGACTATCCAAACCTTTATACGCTTATCATGGAATTTGTATTAGACTTCAACAATGGTTTATATTAGTGTTTTCCTATAATGAAGTGTTACCCTTATTCTTTTGTCCATGTTTACTCCAAGTCTATTTGACAAAGTGCTTGTTTTGATTAACATTTTAGTCTTAACTGTGTAAGCTAATTCTGTTGTAAGCTTACATGATAGGATAGTTAACCAAATCCTCTGCTAATAGTGCAGAATAAAGATATTTTAATGCATGTTTGGCTTAACAAAGTGTGAGAGATTTGACCAAATACAAAAACAGACTTTGTGGTGATTATTATTCCTTGTAGAACTTAGCAGTAGAGGAAAAATTGAGTTCACTAGTGAGTTTACAGTAACTTATATATATTGTTTAACCAATCGAGGTTATCTTTTTTATCGGTACAATCTTAATTGAGTTATAGATGAACCCATTTAAAAGGGTAAAGATTTTGTAGTACTTATTTTTTAATTTATAAGACTCTGAATTTGAAATTTTATTTTTAAAAAAAAACCAAGCTTTTAATTTTTCACTTGAGCCATCATACATTGGATAAAGAATCTAATCTTATAAAAATACAAGGGCTAAATTAACATAATTAAAATTTTAAGGACGACCAAATTACACAACATAATTTAAATGAATTAAAATGGTGATGAATTAGTTCAATTATAGTTATATATCATAAAGTCAGATGATTTTTTTTGTTTTTCTTACTGAAGTGACTTGACTTTATTATTTAAATAGACTTAATTATTTTTATATAGATCCATAACTAAAATATTGTTGTAAAACACATTAAAACCAATCTTTTTATAGTATTGATCTTGTTTTAAAAAGATCTTCTTTATTCGTGATGAATGTTGGGACACCTAGGTGGTCGTAATAATAATAACATAACTTGCATGGCTGGCCCTATTTGGTGCTCACACTGTGTTTGAGACTTGAAGAGGAACCACGTTGTCCCTATCTAGCTTAGTCACATATGTGTTCGTTAACTGTTATGGCTACTTCTCATAATCATATCCAACATATATATCAAATTAATTAAATTAAATTCCATTATATAATAACCTGGTTATGGGGTCCATCCACAACGAAAATAGTTATATATATCCAATGGAAAACTTGTGTCGTGGTCCATTTAAAGTTATTCAATATATACTTATATTAATTAAAGGGTATACTAAAAAAATAAGTTGACTAGCTATAATAATAATTATTTTAATTTTATGTATAAAAAAACGATTTTTTTTTTGTATTTTAGTACCAATTTTCTAAGTTATTTTGTACGATAAATATTGAACTTTTTTTACACATTTCTAACACATTAGATATATTCATTTTTTATGTAATATTTTTGTTTTAATTTTTTTTTTTTACAAGATTTGTTCATTCTCTTGCCGGTACATATGGAGAATAATTTATGTTTGATTTTTTTTTTTTATCTTATGCAAAATTCTCTTTTTAGGTGATGACAAATGACAATCAACTATTATGAACAAAATTAATCTCTGACTAATAAGTTGGAGAACATGAAACATGTGATAATTACTATATCATTCTAGAAATTGTAATGAATTTTTGTTGTGTTAAACTATTTTTTTATTAAGTTCTAGATTTGATCATGTCTAGAACAATGAAGTGATGAACCCTTGCTTTGTATGGTAAGTGGACAAAGCAGCAACAAAAGAAAACACAAAATGGAAAAGAGACAAAGTGTAAGGTGAAAAAAAAAGGCATATAAAATGTGACATGTGTTCAATTCCTAAACAGTTTATATATAACTATAAATTATAGATTATAAATCATAATTAATCACACTCAAGATTATAAATTATAGGTTTGTGGAAGGATTTAGGTTAGGGATGGTGGTGGCTTTTGGGATGGAGGTTGCAGTCTGAGTTGCGCGGCGGGTTGATGATGATAGAAGTGTTTGGTCTTCTTTTTCTTTATGGTTCTGCGAAGTAAATGAAGAATAAAGAGGGATTTGAAAATTAACGTTTTTTTATTTATTTTGAATTTGTGGCAGATTTTAACCTCTAAAAACTGTAAGAACAAAGTAGCGGGCAACGGAGCCCGTAAGAGAGTAACGCATAATAAGGCGAATGACATGTAGGTATGGAAATCCACCAAACTTAACTCAAGGCAAAAAAATTAGTGTATTTCAATTTTAGGAGAATGAAAAAAGTACTAAATTTTGTGTAGGGACAAAATTCACACATTTTTTATTTTATGAGGAAGAGAAACATATTTAGCTCAAAATTAACCATATTATATTTGTGATTAATTATTGGATATATGTTTTACGTATTGAATTTATAAATATATATATATATATATATATATATTTAAAATTACGTCATAAAATTAAAAATAATATTATTATTAAGTTATTTTTAAAATATAAGTATCAAATCAAAATTTTTAAAATATAAATTACCAGATTTAATAAAAATTAAAACATAAATAACCAAAATTAATCCAAACCTTATAAATAAAGAAGGGGTTTGAAGCAGAACATAGACAAAGTTAACTAAAATTGAAGACAAACATTGAAATCATAACTAACATGCCTTGATAGTTGATAGTTGCATTCTGGGTTCTCAAATATATCAAATGTTGATTGAACTAATCGATACATTGCAAAACAATAGAAGCTCCATGCTGTGGCTTGAGAGTAACGTGATCATATGGAGCATGAGTGTAAGAGGGTGCAAGGTGGAATGAGAAATGCTGAAGAATCATAGCAAGAGCCATCTTTGCTTCAATCATTGCAAAGTTTTGACCTAAGCAGATTCTAGGGCCCCAACCAAATGGATAGAAAGCAGCAATTTGATCCTTTGAGGCCTTTGAAACCCCTTCAGAAAATCTCTCAGGGTTAAACTCTTCTGGGTTGTCCCAATAATTGTCATCATAGTGAAGAAGCATCAATAGTAAATAGAGTTCAACCCCTTTAGGTACTGATAGGGTTCCTATCTTGGTTGCACATTTGGTGTACCTCATGGTTTTTGGGGCAGGAGGATACATCCTTAAGACTTCATGTAGTACCATTGATACCTGCAGCAAAGTTAAAAATTTAAGTATGTTTTTGTTACTTGTTAGTGTGGGGTTCAAAGGATTATTTTATAATAATTTCATTGTTTTTGATTTTCTTATGAGTTAAATACCTAATTTAGTCTTCAAATTATAATTAATAGTTTGATTTGATTTTTAAATTTTTAAAAGTTTTAATTTACTCGGTAAATTATTTAAAATGTATTAATTTGAATTATTTTTCATCGTTTTGACTAACTTATGTGTTAAATTTATCACACATTTTTTCATTTATAACCTTCTTTTTACATATCCTATTTCTCATTTTTTTCTAATTGAATGTATTTAGTAAAATGAGGGTAAATAATAAATCTTGTGATAGATTTAATACAATTATCCAACCCAACCTAGATAATCTGACAAAAAATGACTAAATTAACATATTTTAATAATATAGGAATCAAATTAAAAATTTTTAAAACTAAGAAATAGATTAAAATTTTTTAAAACTCAAAATTAAAATCATATTGAACGATTAATCATAATTTGAAAAATAGATTGAGAATTAAGTCTTGTCCAAACTTACAATTTTCAGGCGATTTATGGCTTCAAAATCTGGTGTGTTTTGGCCACAAACATCTAACACCTCAGCCCTGGCCTTTTCTTGCCAATTTTGATGCATGGATAAGCAAACCATGGTCCATGTAAGTAGATTGGCTGTGGTCTCTTGGCCAGCAAAAAAGAATAGTTTGGATTCCTCTATCAGATGCTCAATTGTGAGAGAATCATTACTCTCTGCTTTGCACTGTAGAAGAATGCTCAACAAGCTGCTATCCCCTTTTAATTTATCACCTTTCATCAATATTTCATTCTCTCTCTTGTGAATTATATCCTTCAAGATTGCACTTACTTGGTTGTATATTTGAAACCTCCTCTTGTTTTTCTTAGTTGGTATAAATCTTAGAGAACCAAAACAGTTTTGTTAATTCACATCCTTTGTAATAAATTTCCTATAGTATACATTAGGACCAACTCAAATAGATTTTTTATTATAAAGTTTAACGATGATATATTACTTTACACTTTTATTCAATTATAATACATTATTTTTAAGATTTTTAAGATAATTTTATAAAAATTATTTGACTTATCATAAATAAGAATTATAATAGAATGATACTGTTGTAAAATTATTTTATAGGTATGCATCACTATTAAACTATTTTTTTTTATATATGTCATCAATTTCTCAAATCAATGATGTGTGGATATTTTTTTTTTAAGAATAAGAACCATATGTTATCTTCCAATTCCATATGCATTAACATTTGTAAAGTTTTTTTTAAGCTATACTCTAATTATAAATTATTATATATAATAAGTTTATCGATTTTTGTAATAACTACTTTAAAATTCATATTAAAATTATTTTTGAGACAAGGTATAAACTTTTGATCATGCATAACTATTATACTCTTATGTTAAAAATCTGTAAACATAATATATTAATAAAAAGAAATGTTAGGATTTATAATACATGATTTTTTATTGGTTAAAATTTATTAAAAATTATAAAATTTCATGACTCACAAAATTTCGTGATTCTCACTAAATTTTAACTAATCAGCCAAATTTCAACTAATTAGCCAAGAGTGTTGAAGAATGTTAGCATTTCTCTATTTAAAAACATGGTATATAATCGCACCTTAAACCTGGAAAATAGTTGCTGAAATAGGCTTCAAGCACAAGCTGAAGCTGTTCTGTCTGCAATTGAAATATCATCTTTCCCTCTTCATAACTACTCCCAAATGCTGTTCGAGCAATGACATCTCCTGCTAGAATGTTGAACTCTGGAGCAACATCTACTATGCATGAGCATGACCCTTGTTGTTGTTCAATTAGTTTCTGCCACCGATTTATAAGGCTGCAACAACTGCTTGAGAATGCTGGCACCATTGCCTATTGTAAAATTAAGATCAGAATGATAACTACTAACTGGTTCTAAAGAACTTAGTAGTGATAAATAATCGTAGGCTTAAATAACTTTTAACTCTATAATAAATATCTAAATTTTGTTGAGTTTTTTGTAAATTTTGTGTTATAAAGAGTTTCTAACAAATTTTTATTTTTGTTTTGAGTCGCATTATACAATTTTAACCGTTAGTTAAATGATAAAGTAATATAATTTCAAAACAAAAATTAATTTGTGTTTAATTGACATTATCTTAACATATATTAACAAACGATTTAAATGATATCATATCATTGATAAGAATTTAAAGAAAAAATAAATAATTATCATTAGCCCTATAACAACACAAACATTTTTTAAGGGACTCAGATGAAAAAAAATGTATTCATTAAAGATTCAAAGTTATTTGAACCAATAAAGATTTACCAGGTACAATGCAAAAGTTTATCAAGAATTAATAACAAAATTTGGATATTTAGGATAAATTTAAAAGTTATTTAAACCATAACTATATAACTATAAGTAACCTTACTTTTAATTTCTCAAAGTGGAAGGCAGGTGTAATTAGTTTTCTGCGTTTAGCCCAAGTTTCACCGTCCAAGGTTGCGACACCCTTTTGCAAAAGGTCAACTAAAGGGTTAAGTATTGGTGGCTTGGTAAAATGACCATTCTGATTTGCTAATATTGTTCTTATTAGCTCTGCATCTGCCACTATCAACCTTGGTAACCTTCCAAACCAACTCAGTGACACTTTTCCTGAACAATGCATCATGTCACAGCATTCATTAGAGCATTTGATATAAGAGAAAAAAAGTGATACACGGTATAAAATAATAATTTTATCGTATTAATCATAAATCTCCATTTATTTTATGATAAATTATTTAATTTTTATAAAATTATTTAAAAAATTAATAAAATCATAAGTTATAAATAATTAACTATGTATAACTGTTATAACCGTGCATTAACATTAAACTATTCATATAAACTACATGCTAATTTACAACATTGGAGGTAGGAAAAACAATCTCAAAACTCCTCAAAGAAAAAGAAAATATTCAAATCCGAGTAGGCACTGTGCAGTAGTTCATTACCCTTATCCAAACCTTTGTTTTTATTGTCCTTTTCATTCTAATAATATTCAAATTTAATTATTTTTTTTGGACATGCCCAAGATGTCTCATATAGCAACGCATTTTCTAATACATGCACTTTCACTTTCTTTTATTTATTTATTAAAAATTACAAAATATAAAATTAAATAAGACATGTTATAATTTCTAATGAATTTAAACCATTAGAGGATAGGATGTTCACAAAGCCACAAATGAGAACTATGATGAATCTCTAACACATTTCTATTGACACACTATCTATTATTAATTGAAATTAATTAAAAAGTACATATCAAAATCAGACCGAGATAAAAACATGTCAATTATTCCTTTTATAACAGTCATATAAACTTGTTTTACTCTAACCAACAAAATCATCTTTCTATTAAAATTATAAACGTTTTCCCAATTATGCCCTTATCTCACTTCATGTTTCTTTCTCTCATTAACCACAAATAGTATTCATTTATGTTTCTGGAAAGTTCTCAATTATTTAACATCTAATTTAATAAAAAAAATGATTAATGAAAATAAAGATACAATTAAAAAATATATTTAATATTATCATAGACTTTGAAAATGACAGATAAATATGAACAATTTTTTTTTCTAAAAATCTGACTATTAAAAAGAAACTGAAGAAGGAAAGGAGTATATCAATGTACTTAATAGCATAGCATACCATGTTTCTCCACCATTTCATGAAAGAAAGGCAAGACACGAGGCACAACATGGTGGTTGAGGCTGATAGGTTTAGATAATGCATCCATGGTACACTTCTTAAGAACTTCCACATCACCATTAAAGAGCTTGTATGAATTGCCTCCAACCCCTTGTTTCCTCAATTGTTTCTCCACACTCTTTGGTCTCCACCAGAATTTAGAGACCACTTTACTAGCAACGATGCAAAGAACAAGAAAAAGGAAAGAGAACATGAACATCATGGTTTTATTGCACAAGTGATGATCTTCTTCCATTTCATAGAGTTAATAAACAATATTAGTAAAATGATGATTTTGAAATGGAATTAGCTATAGGGTTTGAGGGATTTATATTAATAATAATAATAATAATAATAATTGTGGTGGTGAGGTATGGGGAAAGTGACTGTGTATCGTGGGGATCAAATAATTTGTTTTTGGCGTATGTAACGTGTGAGATGTTGACTTCACATGAAACATGAGAAATGGACTGCATTAGACAATGTTGGCCACAACCTTCAAACTTAGTTGATAAGGTTATAAATTTACAATTCTCTTTTGAAAAGGCTATAAATTTATAATAATAATTCAATGATAATACATTTACAATACAATCACAGTTTACTTTTTTTTTTTTCATGATTTATATAAATAATTTTAAATAAAAATAAAGATACTTGATATGTGAATGAGTGATACCGTAAATGCATCATCATCCTTTCTTCTAGTGATTAAGACTCATACACGATCGGTGTATACAAAAAATTAAATAATTAATTAATCATAATTTATCATTTTAATAATTTTAAAATAATTTTATAAAAATTAAATATCTTATCTTAAAAGAAAAGTTGTAAATGTGAAACTGAACATGTCTATGGATTAATGTTTGCCTCCCACGCAAAGACATTACGGTCTGATCTATTTAATTCCAAACGTGGGACATTTTACTTTTGGACATTTATAAAATTAGACTACAATATATTTTTAGTTTTTATTTTTTATTTAAATTTATTTTAGTCATTTAACTTTTACAAGTTGCATGTCCTTTAATTTATGTCTCAAATTTAGTCAATATTAGAGTTAAATGGATATAGACAGAAAAAATAAATTATGTTATCATTCGATCCTCAGAACTAGTGTTTGCATTATTTTAAAGGTAGTTATTATAAAAATAAAAAGACTTGTATCATATATATTCTGATTCAATATTTTACATTGGTGCATGATTTTTTTTCCTAATATTATTCTTGCAAAGAAATTATTATTATTATTATTTTTATAATTTTGAGACACTATTTTTAACCTTTTTTTACTCATTCACCTTCATAAAAGTTATAAACCCCTTTAAACGTTGGTTCGTAGTTTGCTTTAACATTGTTGGTTCCTATCAATAGGAATACTAATAAGATTTTTTTTTTAAGAGGAAAATGGTAATGTATTTTTATTAATAAAACTATTTTATATTAATTTATAAATTTATTTTAAAATTTATTAAAATAATAAATTATAATTAATCGATTGTATAAAATTTTACACTTATGATGCACAATTATTAAACTTTTTTTTAATTACTTTATTTAACAGGGTATATTCACTCATAAAAAAAAACAGTGGGCTCCACTCATATTAATATGCAGAATTTAGTGCTTAATTAGTGCAGCTGGATATATTATTTTAGATGATCAAGAATTATTTTTAAATCAAATTATATTTAAAATTAAAAGTAAGAATATATTTGAAGAAAAGAAAAAATTAATTGATCAATGACTCGATAAAAACGTTTGTAGCTAGAATTTCTCTACTATTAATAGAAACATTTTTAGGATTTATTATTACTATTATCTCAAACGACTTTTCTTTTATCTTATTTGTATATTTTAATTTATTTATTTTCATCTTTATTTTATTTATTTAAATTGTAACACAACCTATGTTTTTTGTTTGTCTTTTTTCAAGTTTTAACATCAACCAACAGATTCATCTAACGCATCACATTTTTGCTGGAGAGGTGCTGGAGGATCCGGATCCACACACTGCATTTCCTATTTTCCTTCGTTGCTTTGTGCAAACCCTAAATTTCTAAAGTAGAAGCCACCGCCACCGCCACCGCCGCTCGTCGCCGCCGCTGAACCCTGGTAAGTAGTAACTTGACTGTTCTGTAATGGTTTGAAAATTAGATGTTTTTATTGACAAAGCTTATAAAGGCTTTTTTTCTTATCTGTGATGCTGGATATTTGTCATGAGTTAGTTGAATGAATGGAGCAGAGAAGAAGATTAATTAATTAATTTCTGAGTCTTCAATTCATTCATTGGATTGGAGCAATCTGAAGAAGATTAGTTTGATTCCTACTTGTTGTAAGCACCGCACTCGATCATGCACTAATTAAGTGGACGACGACGGGGAAATACTGCACTGTCCACCTCGCGATATTACTGTGAGTTCAGCTAAAGTTTTCCATTTTATGTATTTTTGTTGAAGATGAGTTCTCATTCATGTTTTTTATCTGCATCTTAAGTGTTTGATGGTTTGCCTAAGTGGGTTGCATAACATGATATGATTCATTTTACCTAATGATTATCGGCACAATATCTCGGAACTATTTGATTTTTAACTTGTTTGTGTTTGGAACGATGTTGTGCATAATTTAGGTGACCACCAGGGGTTAGAATTCTTGGCTTTATCTTTTCATTAGACTCCTTAATGACAATTAAATTCAACATTTGACAATTTAACTTGTACAGATTAATCGATGAATATGTATGTGGATTGGATTTTTTCATCATTGGGAACTGTTGAATTTTCTGTTTTCAGGGCTAAAATCTCCCAAGTTTTGAGACCACAAATGTTTTCCTTACTTTCTTTGTACTGATTATTTCCTTCTTGATTTTGGATCTTGTTTATGCATGGAGTTTCTGTAAGTGTGTGTGAATTTATAAATTTATTTATCTTGACACCTTTCTTTTTGAAAATATGATTATTTTTCAATCCCTTTATATTGATTTCTATGCACTTCCACTAAACCTTGCTTTTCATAATTTTTTCATTGTTCTGTATATTAATATTATTCTTCACTTATCATGGAGATATTTTCCGTTGAAATGGTGTTGTTCATATTTGCATTATGCTGGAGTACAGATAAGAGATTTTGGTGTGTATCAATTTTGCATTCATGCTTCATACACAAGATTAGATTGGCTATTAATTATGACCTCTGTTTTAGGCAAAATCAGTTTTAATTTTGAACAACTTGGATGGACAGCCACAGACACTGAACTTTTAACAGTCCAGATCAGTTTTCCGTATAAAAGCTAGTTAGTAAACTTGTAAAACAGTTCAGTTGAGTTTTAGATCCAGCCATATATACACAACAGTACGTAATAGTAATAGATCAATCAGAAAATTAAAACTAAATAGATATTAGATACTAATATACACATATACTGATATACATAAATAGGGTGGTATATATTTTATAGGTTTTTCACTCAACAGCAACAAGCCGTTTATAGGTTCTTTGATTAATATTTTGCATTAAGAGGATAGGACCTTGGGAACTTAGCAATGTCTGTAACATGTGAAGTCATAGTTTTGTTTTGGTTTAATTACATATTTGATCCCTATACCATTTATTTATGTTATTCATTCAATTAAAATCTGATTCCTATCGTTCTTTGTTTTGGGTAATATGGTCAGCCACTCAAAATGGATTTGGAGACTGAAAACAGATTAGCTGCTATGCTTATGAAGCAAGCAGCAGAGTTACGGCAGCAGTCTGAGAGGGAAGGTTTTCTGGCATATCTTCGTAAGCCTAATGTACGGACTTGGCCAAATTCAAGTTTCCTCACTGCAACTGTATGAGGAGTACAACAAGGTTATCTTTTAGTCACTTATTTTAGATAGAGCTTCTTTACTAGTTTCTATATTGTCTTATGTTTCATGGTTGTGCTTCTGAGATCGTTCTGTCATTTATGTTGGAATTAAGAAATAATATTTATATTACTGTTTCACAGTTGGATTGATTCTGATTGTATTAATAGTCCTGTCTTTTAATTGATCTATTTTGTGAATGCCGAGTATACCCATCAGTGTGAAACATGTTTTTCAACTTTTTTTCTTTTTCTTTGGGTGGGGGTAGGAAGGAGCAGCTTGTTTCTTATTGCAATGAGCCAGTATTACTCAAGCACAAGCAGTTCCATGCAAAACTTGATTTTTACTAAATAAAGCTCGTGACTACTTCACCCAAGTCGAATATTGAAATTTAGCTTCATTTCTCAAATGTTGTATGTTGTGACAGGATCACCATCCTCCTCTGTTCAGTAAATAGGATGTCCATATGTAGCTGATAGTTTATATATATTAATTATACTGAATTGAATTTCTTTTGGTGTTTTCTACCAGCAAATCATGCTGTGGAAGTGAATGAGATGTGGCAATTGCGGCAAAAAGAAGTGGAGCTGGATAAACGGATTAAAGAAAAAGCAATAGATAGAAGCAGCCATAGGGATGATAACTCGTCTAGAGGCACAGGAAAACATGCTGATATTGATAATTGCACTAGAACCTCCTCCGCTTCATGGTCAAGTGAAAGAGAATATGAGCTGGATAAATGGGTCAAAGATAATCAAAAGATAAAAGCAGTGGTGACAGAAGCCATAGGGATGAAAGCTCGTCAGGAAGACATGGTGCAGTGGATAAAAGCTCAAGTGAAAGAGAATATGAGCATGGCTTGGAAGGTTTAAAGGATGAAGAGCTTGAGGAGTTTCTACACTCAAGGTATTATATATCTCTTTCCCTCTACTGAATTATTTGAAAACCAAAAAAACTCCATTTTGGTGCAGGACCAAGCGAGGCAGAGGTGCTGTTGGTCCAAGGATGGATGAGACTGGACCTTACCTTCCTCATTCAGACGTCGATCGTGTTATTTACGGTCCAGCGAAGCCTCTGTCATTGAGACCATATGAATCTTCTGATGAGGAGGAGGAGCTTCATGAAGAAAGGCAGAAAAAGATTAAAAAGTCTCATTCTAAGAAGCACAGGTCCAAAGATAAATCTAATATGCATAAGAAAAAGAAAAGAGGTAAACATCATCACTGAATTTCTTCTGTCACTTGATATCCTTAGGTGAAGGTTATAACTAGCGGATACATGTTTGTACTTTGTACAGATAATTTTCTGTAACATCAAATGCAAATCCAACCATTGGCCATTTGATGCAAAAGTATTTATTAATTTCAATTGACTTGTTATTTTCCCACTTAAAAATTTACTTAATTATATTTTTTTTTAATAACAATTGCACTATTTTAATACTAATATTATTACTTACTATGCATATTAAATTGGCATTGATTTAAAATTTTAAAATTGTTACAAATGATATTAAAAAGAAATTGTTATGGTACATAATATCTCGTATAAAAATAATTCAAGTTAATTCTAAAAAAGTTGACAATTAATTTCTATATCTACTTATTTTTAAATTTTGATTGTGATTGTAATTGTAATAAAATAAGAAATAAAGAAAAAGCGGGACATGTGTGCTGCTAACCTCAACAACTATCTTTTAGAAGATATTTTGATTGATGAGCGAAATCCATCCTATTTTACGAGCCTTATATATTTCACCTAATAATAAAAATATTTGAAATAAAGTTGTTTCGATGTTAAGTTATATCTAAGATTCAGGAACTTTTAACACGCAAGAATTAACTAACAAAATTATGTTGTGTCTGTCCTATGCCTAGACCTCCACCTATATAATGTATTTACATTTTCATTATTATCGATCCCTGAAATCGTTATGTAATTATAACCTTTAATTGGACTATTACAAAGTTAAAACCTTTAAATGACCCGTTATATATCTGAATGATCACGACATTGATTGTCCCACGTAGATGAAGATTGCATAATCGGAGGTCAAAGGCTAAACTCGCGAAGAGCATTATCCGATCACCTACTCACATGGAATACCAAATCTGATCGTCCTAAAGCATGGATGGTACAAAAGTGTTATTAACATTTGTTGCATAATATATCTGTAAAAGAATCATCTAGAGATACGCACGATCTATCAATTAATTATATCACATATTGGTTTTCTGGTATGTCTCAAATTTTCAAATAATACTTCCAATTTTACACTTCATTTTCTCATGTATACTGTTACAAGAGCCATATATATATATATTTCCAAAAGTTTGATGTGATCGTAATAACAATAGCTTTGCCTAGTCCCGAACAGCTATTCTGATTATCGCTAGACACCACGATAAGTATGTGAAACACAGCTAGCTGGTCTTATGGAAAGATCTTTGACCGTTCAAATTTTTTTAAATGATAAATTAGTTGAACGAATTTCGATTGATAAATTAGTTTTGTGAATCAGTAACTAATATCTATTTTTTATATAAAAAATTAGTCTCAAAATGTAATGTATACATAAATATTAGATACAAATATTAAATATAATAGAAAAGAGTTGATGATGAGATTAAAATATTGTATTTTTTACACAATTAAGATAAAAAAAAAAAAAGTATTTTTTCATCTTTCAAATATTAAATTGCACTTATTTTGCACTTGATCAAAATAGGTATTTAATCCAATTTTTATTATTTACTATAAAATCATTTTAATTTAATTTTTCATACATCTTTTATTAAACTACCTAAATTTTATCTCTTTTTCATTGTCAAATTTTAATTTCTTTTCATTCTCAGAAAGTGAAAAGAGTCTAAATCTATTAAAATTATTTATTGATGCATGATATAAAGTGTATGTTTAAATAAACATTAATAAAATTAATTTTATAAAATTGATTTTATTACGTTAATGTGATTTATGTTTGGATGTTGATAATATAAAATTAAATAATATTTAGTATAAAAAATTGAATCTAATGTCCAAATTACTTTTAAATTCAATTACATTAACTCATTCAAATTTGATTTTAAAATTACACAGAAAAAAATTATCAAATATAATAATCAACGTTAAAATTGAATTTGACGAACTTTAACGTCATGCTTCTCGATTCCAACCCAAAATAAAGTCTTTCCGATGGAGTATCCATACTAGTACGGACGAGAACATGTAGACCAGTTTATTTCTATGCTTAAACCTGACATCTTGGAGTAGTATTTATTTATACTGCTGTATAGTACGTAATGCCTTAATGATATGGTTGAAGTAAATGGAAAGAAGAGTTCGTCCACTGCACAGAATAAATTCTTCATTAACTTCATGGATCTCTCAAAATCTTTCAACATGTTGAGCACGTCATGCTATTTAATGTCATATTAAGTACTGAGAAATATTGTCATATTAGTACACCTCTCTATTAGGCTTTATTTTGGCCAAGATGTTAATGTTAAAAGAGAATAAAGATAATATATTAAGAGTGTAATATTACGAGACAATTACAGTATATTATTCTTATTTTTTAATGTTATTCGCAGTTTTCTTAACATAAAAAATATTTGAATTTAAATTAGAATATAGTAATAATATATTATAAGTGTAAAATAATTTTATATTATTGATTAATTGAAATTTATTATTTTAATTATTTTTAAAATAATTTTATAAAATTTAATCAATTTATATTAAATGAAATGAAATGGTGTGATTAGTTGATGATATAAAATTATATTATATTGTTAGAATTTCACAATTTTTCTCTTTAAATTAATATAACTTTTGATTCTAATAATTAATTTTTATTCTTTACATCAAATTTCAATAAATAATACTTTAGAAAAAAGAAATTACTTTTTAGATGTCATCAATCAAATTAAATGACATTAACAAACATTCAATTGGCTTATACTTAAGTCAGGAGTGGGTTAAGAAAGTCAAAGTAAAAACTTTTTTACCGGTAGACAAAAAATTGTGCTGCCCATACAACTTTTTATTTTCCTTTTTTTACCCTAGATTGTACAATAAGTACAACAACAACAACAAACCAAATTGCTAATGAGGAAAAGAGAAAGCGTGGTATAGTGTGTACCACTTACAAAATCTACTATTCTCACCATCATTTCATACCCTTTGTATGGTTTAGCATTTCAGTTCCTTTCGGAGACCGAGTCACTTGAAAAGCTGGGGGGCCTTCGCGCCATGGATTTCTTAAGTTTTTTTTGAATATATGTATTTTTTTAAAATTATATTTTTTATTTTAATAAAAAATTAAATACATTTTTATAGTATTACTGTAAACTAATATTTTATTGTTTTATTGTTTTTATTATAGATATTATGTATTTTTTATTTTAGACAAAATATTTGAATATAATTATTTTAATAATAATTTATTATTATTTAAAATAATATAAATGATTGAATTTTCAATCAAATGACATTATTTTTGTTAAAAAAAATCAAATGACATTATTGGTATTAATTTGAATTTTTCTATTATATTGATTATAATTGATTTAATAATTTTTTTTTTTCAAAAAATTTGAATGATAGTTAATTTTTTTTTGTGAAAATTAATGATAGTCAATTAATTACATTAATAAATATTTTTTTCATATATTATTATTATTTGTGAGATTTTAATACTCTATCTCTCCACGTTAATCAGGAAAAAAAAATACATATGACAAAGTAAATTTTATTATCTTGATAATAATATTGAGTTTTTTAAAAAAAACATAAAGATATTTAATTATTTTTTATATAAATATATTTTAGATTATATATTATTAAATCATTCTAAAAACATATAAATATAAATATTTTATCTAAACTAATACTTATATTTATTATAAAAATATAATATATTTATAAAATAAAATTTAATTTATCATTAAAAAGAAAAGAAAATTTGGCCCTCCCATAAAATCCTGCCTCCGTTCCTGGTTCCTTTAATCTAAGTTTACTTAATACAAATAAAAGTTATTTATGGGTCTTTTGAAAATTTTGATGCGAAAAATAGAATAAACGTGGATAGATAACGCAAAGATAAACACAATTAATTTCATCACCACCACCATCTAGTTTAGACTATATATATATATCACCCCATTCCCATTCATCAAATTAAAGAACTTAACATCTAATTAAATCAGACAAACCATGCTATACCTATATCTATGTTTATCAAAGAATTAAATCCACCTTCTCCAAAACTATCCTTAATTACCACACCAACCACCATTTTTTCTTCCTCACGAATTGGATTGCATAACCATAACCAAGACAATCAATGATAGAACCCTTTTTTCCAAAACCCTCACCCACAACTCCATTGAATTGGACCAACTCTCAATTCTTTGATAGAAAGGCTTGTATTCTTTTTATCTCATAAATTGCAAAAACAGTGGTCTAAATTAAATGGCCTGACATGTTAAAAAAAAGTATCAAATTTAAAAGTAAAAAAAAAAAAAAGTAATCTAATGTTGGCCTTACCTAAATTTTAACATATTGAACCTTAAAAGAATGTTGATCAGGTGTCCTATTAATTAGTTCAAGTACAACATGCGGTTGCATTTTAAAGTTGAATTTTTAATATTTGTAAGTCATGAAAAATGTTGACATTTTAAAAAGAATTTAATGATAATATCCCTACACTATAAAATAATTTACCCAGTCATCCCTCACTTTTTGCTGATTTATGTACCATGGTATTGATTTATTCTCTAATCATCCTTGTACATCTTGTGCAAGACAGGTGTAACTTTTTCTAATTAGAGGCTAAAATTTTGAGTGATACAACAATTTTAGAGATTATTTTAAGGATTAGAAAATAGTTAGTTTTTGAAGTCGTTATTAATATCATTAAATTGATTATCAAAATGATTTAAAAAAATATAGTTACTAAATTAATTTTTAAAATAATATATAAACATTTTAGTTACTTTTTTTTTAAACGTTTTAGTTACTTATCAGATTAAATTATAAATTAATCTATTTGATTGATTTAGAGATTTGATAAAGTTTGGAAACAGATAAATTGATGTCCAAAATTATTATTTTTAATGTATAAATACATCTGCCTAAAAAAAAAAACTCTCTTAAAATGCAACTTTACTTATCACTACGTTCTATAACACAAGCAACATTTTAAAAAATGCATACTTATTGTCAGAACTATTACGCACTGATATCAAAAAATTGCGTCCTATCGCGGGAGACTCATTCCGGGAAAAGGGCATTTTGATGCCGAATCGAACTTCTTGCCACTGTCGTACCTTTCGTTTTTGTTGATTTATCTTCCTAACTCAACCACTCGCTTTAAATTCTCTCAACTACCTACAACATACCTTAATATTGTTACGTGTACATTTTTGTACCATTGAAATTGAATCATCTATAAGTCTCTCTTTTCCTTTTCTCCTTAATAAGAAAATGGAACAAATATCTTTTTGCTTAATGATGCATTTGAATATTTTTATTTATTATTATTAATGTTTTTTTTAGTATTCTTTATTTTAAAATATTTTTTTTATTATTTCATTAATTAATTGATATGTATTTTATTTTAAATTTATTTTTTAATTAAAATTAAAAAAATTAAAGTCAAATTAAAAAAAAAATCTTATAACACATTTAAATACAAACCTAACTCATTAACAAAATCTATTTAAGTGCATGGCCGTACATTGCAAAGCTAAGCTTGAATCACGTTATTATAAAGAGACATCAAAATATATACAAAAACCTCTCAAAGAATGTCCACCATCACTTCTTCTTACAATATCACTCCCAATGAGCAAACCCCAAACGTTTCTTTATGGCTCTCCGAGAGTGACCAAGTGGCACGTTGGAGTCACACCTCCACCATCTACATTTACAAAGAAAGCCAGAGCCATAGCCAGAACCAAAGCCAAAACGCCCTCGAGAGAATGAGAGACTCCCTCGGCAAAATTTTAGTGCCCTACTACCCTCTGTCTGGTCGACTGACCTGGATAGAGGGAGGTAGGGTAGCACTGAATTGCAATGCAAAGGGAGTGACATTACTCGAAGCCGAGTCGCCAAAAACAATGGCGGAGTTTGGCGATTTCACGCCGAATGAAAATCTGAGGAACGAACTCGTTCCTCAGGTCGATTACTCCCGACCAATCGAGGAGCTTCCCTTGTTGCTTGTTCAATTGACAAAATTCAAAGGAAGCAATAGTGAGCAAGGCCTTGCAATTGGGGTGGCTTTTTGCCATGTTTTGTGTGATGGATTAGCCGCCACTAGATTCATCAACACATGGGCAAAGCTCACTAGAGGGGAAGTGTTGGACTCTGTTGAAATGTTTCCTTTTCTTGATAGAACAGTTATCAACTCCATGTACCCTCCAAGGCCTCCACGTTTTGATCACCCTGAGTTGAAGCCTCTCCCTCTTAAACTTGGTAGCATTGACACCAAAGAGGAACAGAAAAAAGAGAAAAATGCTGTGATTTTGAGACTCACTTCACAACAAGTGGAGAAATTGAAGAAGAAAACCAATGATGAACGACCTCAGAAAGAAGGTATTACAAGTAAACAGAATAATAATATTTGGACACGTAAACCATTTTTTTTAAGCCTTATTAATTAACACTCATTATTCTTCTTTATTCTTTTTTTCCTATCACTTCATATTAACAATGGTTGTTAGTCTCCAACAATCATTTTTGTTCTAAACAATCCCCCCCCCCCCCTTCATGTTTTGAGTGTCATAACACGTACCTTTCTATTTAATTTATTTTGAAAAAAAAAAGTTGCTCATTAATTTTTTACCAGTTTTAAAAATATTGAAAAATAAACCAGCACTAAATTTTTATGACTAACTAAATTATCAGTTGTTACATTTTTAATCTATGTATGCCGAAGTTAAGAACTTATTTCTTTATTCTTTCATTACTAAACCAATCTTATATCTCTAAACAGAAACGTTACGACCACATAGTAGATATGAAGTAATTGCATCACACATATGGAGATGTGCATCAAAGGCTCGCGAGTTAGATGATCTTCAACCAACCGTGGTTAGGGTTAGCGCCGACATTCGCAACCGACTGAACCCACCTCTCCCGAGAAACTACTTCGGCAACGCATTGGCCGTGGCATTGACTCCAACATGCCACACTAAGGAACTCATAACAAACCCACCAAGCCACGGTGCCCAAAAGATTAGGGAAGCAATTGAATCACTCAACGACGAGTACATAAGGTCCCAATTGGACTTCATTAGGTGCCAAGAGCAACTGGATTCGATTAGGGCATCGTATTTGGACCAAAAGGAGCCACAAAATGCACCGTTTTATGGAAACCCTAACCTCACCATTGTGAGTTGGATGAGCATGCCAATTTATGAAGCTGATTTTGGGTGGGGCAAGCCAGTGTATTTTGGACCTGGTGCTGTTTACCCTGATGGAAAGGCTTACATTATTCGAAGCCCTAATGAAGATGGTTCACTTGTTGTGTCGATTCATTTGCAAACAATACACATGGAACTCTTCAAGAAGTTCTTCTATGAGGATATATGATGAGATTTTTTTGTGGAAGGAATTTAGTTTCATTTCTTGTGTTGTGCTTGATGATGCATGCGAGTTTTTGTTTGTAACTTTATTGATTAATTAGTTTGTCGTGTTTTGTGTTACTTTTTTTTGTCATGGTTGAATTTAATGATTTATTTTATTTTATTTTTTGGTTATGTTTTTATAGAATTTTGTCTTGTTTTATTAATTTTATTGTGCCATTTATTCTTTTTTATTATTATTAAAGAGAGATGAAAATGTTATATTATATTAGTTCTTAATATTATAATTATACATTGTTTTATTCTAATTAAAATTGAGATGCTTACACTTTTGATCTCTAAATTCAATTGTGTCAATTTGGTCCTTATGTGATTTCAATGCCTAGATTTAAACTATGGCAATTGAGTCCCCAAGTTGCGTAATTGTATGATTTTAGTTCCGTAGGTAAAACAATTGTGTAATTTTTGTGATAACTTGAATCACCTAATTATCATAATCAAGATTTGAATGATTAAAATCACGCATTTACAATATTTGAGCGACATAGTTAATACAATTGAAACGTGAAACACTAAATCATACCATTGTAATACTTAAGTGATTAGAAATGAAAATTTTCATTAGATGTTAATTAACTATCGGGAGTAAAAGTGAAGTATTTCTATAAATTAGAGGGAGATAAATATATATGATGAAATTTTTGGATGTAAAAAATAAAGGGATCAAAACTTTATATATATATATATATTGTCCGGTTTTTATTTATTCGCATAAGACAGATTATTTATTTGTGTAAGACAAAATATATAGTTGGCGAACTTTTTTTTTTCCTGGCATGTTTTACAGTTAAGAACAAATTACCTAAATATCTTTAATATACATCTTTAAGGTTATGTGTAATTACATAAATATCTTTTTTTAATTATTATTTTTATTTTTCTTGATAAGGTATTACCGTAATGTTATAATATTTGGAAGGATGTTAATGTAATATTTTGAAACATATAAATAATATTAATGTAATAATTTTAAATTTTAAAAAAATTAACATAAAAAATATTTTAAAAAACATAAATATACGTAGTTTGATAAAGATACACGTTAGTAACACTATTATTTTAATACTCTTTCATTGGTTGAGATTTCTTGAAAATAATTATTAATTTTAATAGGTATATGTTAAATAAAAAAAATCTTTAAATAATAAATAAAATTTATCAAAATTAATATTTTTATTAATTTTCCATCCATCACAAAGAGGAAGATTTGAATTTAAAGATGTACTTTGTTTTAAAATTATCTTCATTAAAATATAAATAAAAATACACTTTTGGTACACTTTCATTCATGATATATAGTGGGGACACCGAGGTGCTACCGTGCTAGAACTAGGTCTAGAAGCCTCAAAGCCTGAAACATGTCATCAATCTGTGTTCTTGGAACCAGAGAGAACCACGTCTTATATTTATGTGAACTCTGTATGAGTGTATGTTCTGCTCTACGTGTCAGACCCATCAAACACTTAATTAATAAGCTGGTTATGGGTCCATCCCCAATTAATTTTGTGATGTGACCAGACTTGTTCAGGTGAATGTTTGATTTTTAAGCATAAAATGATTTTTGAATAAAAAGTTATTTTATAAAAAGATATTCAAGTTTAAATTTTATTTTAGAATTCGTATACAGTAAAAATAATGCTTTAGCTGGTATGCTCTTGCTATTAGATATTAGATATTTTTGTCTTAGTTGGCTACTGGCTACTTTAATAAATAGAGAATAAGAGTACTGCAACACTTAAAAAAATAAATAATTATAATTTTTTATTTGTGATAAATTAATTAATTTTTATAAAAAATTATTTTAAAAATTATATAAATAAAAGATTTGATAATATAAAACTTTATTATTTTATCCCGTATACTTTATTTATTCTCTAATAAATATACTTGCTATTGAAAAATATATGTACAGAATTTATAAGTACTAATGAAACTCTTTGAAAGCTATGAAAACATAGCTTGGGTTGTGACCATAAGGACATGTTTGGTTTAGTTTTTTTTTATAAAAAAATTTAGAGAAAGAAAAAATAAAATGAACTTTTTTAAATTAAAGCTAAGATATGCTTCATTATTTAACAAGTTTTGTAAAAGATATGAAAACTTTTGTATAAGCTAACTAATGCAAGAATTTATTTTCTTTTCTTTTTCTACAAATCATTTTGGAGAAACTAACCTAAAGAGATTCTAACGTCTCTCCCAAACGACACAAGACTCTCCCATGGTAATTATTTTATTTAGAAGTATTTATATATTTAAATTTGAATAATAATTTACATTAGGATAATATTTACTTGTATTTTATTTATGAGTTTAGTTTTGAACATATAATCTTTAAATTTTATTATTTTTGTTATATTTTTTATATATAATATTCATTGTGAAGATAATGACATTTCCCCCTCTTTTCAAATAAATACTCTACTAGCTTCTTTTTTACAATATTTATTGTGAATATAATTACACTTTCTCCCTCTGTATATTTAGTTAAAACATTTGAATATTATTTATTTTTCTTTTTAGTAGTCTTTTTCTTTGATAATCTTTAGTTTATTTAAATAAATACATTTGAAATAAAAATAACAAAAACAATACATAAACCATATACATATAAGTTGTTTGCCTATTAATTAGAGATTTTAGGCCATTAATTACTCACTTGTATACTCATACTTGCTTTAACAAATAGCACCTACATCAGTTATCTTCATATAATCTGATGTTGCAATTGTGAATATTAGCTTGCACTAGTTTTATTTAAAAGTGAAAAAGCTAGCTAAACCCAATTCAAAAGATAAAATTAATTTTTTTCCTTGGTTGATGCTTCTCATTTATTCCCTTTTCTACATTATATATGCTTTTATTTTTCCTTTGAAACACCTTTCTTTGTAACAAAAGGTGTTTTTACCTTTTAATCCTTTGCCTCCTTCAAACCTAAATCATGCAAGCCTCATACCTCCTTGATGATTTTAATTTTGGAACTCGCTTCATAGGACTCTGGTTTCAATTCAATACATTTTTTTTTTCTAACTTTTGCTTCAACTTGGCTACTATTGGTGCTTTTGATTTGCAAGTTCACGATGTATTGGTGAATCCCACATTCTACTAATGATGATGCCCAATCATGTATGCCTCAATCTCCAACATGTCAAAGTTTTTGATAGTTGGATTTTGAGATAAATTTTGTTCTTATTTATTTGTTGTTTGTGAAGTTTAAGACTACATTAATTTTTATTTTTTTTTAATCAATGATACCCTAACTTATTTTTGTATCTTTAATTAATTTATACATATATTTATTGTGAAGTGAAAACAGAAAAAGATAAAATAGTAAACTCTATCATTAATTTATCAGAATAATAAAAATTATTATATTTTTTAGTTTCTACAAAACAAAGGTAATTTTGAAAAAAATAAAAATAGTTGAATACAATATAAAGGGGAGTGTACTAGTCATAAATGAGAGTGTAAATAGTACTTGACCATTAAATAATTCAATATACCCAGTTTTAGAAGCAAATAAATACAAGACAGTTACTAATTACACCCACATTTCTTTTCAACTATTTCACCAAATTACCCTTCAAAACACCCCCTCATCTCTTTCGCCTTCCCTTCTGTCCAACTCACTGCCGCAGCCGCAGCTGCAGTCGCAGTCACATGTCCAGTTCCCTCTCAAAATTTCCCAACCAAATTGTCGTTGTCAACCGACTCTCTGCAAAGAATACGCAGTGATTCCCATTGGAGTAGTGACAGTGATGGTAGAAATATCGACTGTTGGATTTACAAGAGTGTTAATTGTGATATCTTTGTTGTTGTTTTAGTGATGTGAGAAATTGTAGCATCTAAAGTTAATTTCTACGTGAGAAGAAAATCTGGATATACAAGAGTGTTAATTGTGATACCTTTGTTGTTGTTTTAGGTCATCGTTCATCGAGGTGGTGTGTAGTGGCTTATGATATATTCTTAATGAAGGAGCTTTTTGTGAACTTGGTTTGGGGGTGTGCGTGACAATTTGTGATGATATTTTTTTATTCCAGAACTTTCAATATGGGAATTAGTTTTAAGGGTATTTTTGAAAATAAAATACTATAAATATTCAATGATGGTCCACTTAGTTAATGATGGAGGTGTATTTAGCAGTAGCCTGAATATAATTGATAAATCCCAATTTTTAAACACAACATGTGCCAAAAATAATTCATACCACAAAATTAAAAAAAGTCAAAACATAACATTGTTTTTTTAGATGAATACATAACATGTCGAATTGTGCAACAACTGAAGCCCCATTTTCGGGGGTAGTTGCAAGCTACTTTTTTCGGATTTGAAAAGTATTTTTGAAAACAAAACGTAGAAAAATTGAATTTAGTTGATTTTTAACTTATTTTTAAACTTTATTAAAACATAAACTTATTTTCAAAATATTGTTACTTTCATTTTTTAAATTAGATAAATTTTGTGAATTTAATTTTTAATTTTAAAAATATATTCTCGTTACCATTTACCATCATTATATTGTTGTCATTGTCAATACCACGTTGATGTCATCAACATCAATTATTAGTGATAAATCCAAGATCCTAAGCTAATGATAACAAATTATAAAAATAAAATTTAATGAAAATAATATATATACAAAATTAAATATAAAAATTAAATTTTATTTATAATTTTCTTGTTAAAGTTTTTTTTTTTTATAACTTTAAAAATTGAGGGTTGCAAGTACATCTTGGGACCACTGTATTAGTAAGGATAAGCAAGTGTATCCTCAAATTTTAAAAATCATCAATAAAAAAATTATAAATATAATTTTATATTTATATATTTTAATTTTATGTATTTGCATCGGTTGAAATTTTAAAATTTACATTCATTAACTTAAGATTTTAATTACGCTACTGGCAATCACCACTATCATTACATTATTATTGCTGCCACATGCCTCTCCGTCATGGCTGCTACCACCCACAACCAACTGAGTAACCATGCCACACGTACTGGGCCTAAATAAATAAAAGCTAGGAATAAAAATTGCTCAAACTCATTATCATATTCCACCAATTCCACGTGCCATACCACTGTGATCATCCAAAGTAATATGTGCAAGTTTGATGCTGCATTTGAAAATAAACACGGTAAATGGTAATGCGTCCACCCTCAACTTGACCCCAAAACCTCTTTCATAGTATAAGTTGGTTGGAATTTGGAACATAGGAAGTGAAAATGAGTCTTAAGGATTAATTACTGCTGTGATAATTAATCAGGGATTAATTATACAGGGTCTAAGCATTATAAATTATATCTTGCATTCATTTTTTTTTTTTTACCAAAATACCTTTAATTACTTTATAATAAATGCTATAAATTAATAAGTATATTTCCTCTTTTATAAGTATCGGAGAAGATGACTGATACTTTAATTAATTAGGTACAAACTAATTAAATTTGTTTAAATTTATTTGATGAAATAATTAATAATTATTCGTATTTTTAATATATTTATTTAAACTGTTTTTCTTTAAAATAAGTTATTTCTGTTTATTTAAAAAAAAACAAATTTTATATGCTTATAAAATAATGAATTATTTTATAAATACTTATTATAATTTTAAATAAATTAACCCCATGTAATTTTGAAGAAAAAAAAATACAAATTGCTAACAAAAACATTTTTTTTGTTATAAATGAGAGTCTTTTTTGACTGCTTGAGATTAATTTTACTAATGCGTCATTATTAATTCAAAATCAAGAGTTACACACTAATAATTAAACACATATTCTCCCCTCCCCGCTAAACATATGGTTATCCAGTTAAATTGTTAACAAACTTAATGTTACTAAATAAATTAACCAAATTTCCTAAAAAAAAATATGAAGTTGTTAAAAGAATCTTCTATTTAGGAACGAATAAAGTGTATTATGTATACCCTCTGTCCCCGTTTATAAAACATAGTCTTAGAATTTTTTTTTCCTTTTTTTTTAAAAGAATTCATTTCATTTGTCTCATGCATTATTTATTTTTTGACTAAAACATCCTAAATTATTTATTTTTCTCTCTTTATGTATGTAGATCGGAGAAGATAAATAAGTTGCCAATAAAAAGCTAAGAACAAATTTGTAAAAATATTATAATTAAAGACAAATTTAATACTAATACCTATATTAACAAATTTCTTAATAAGTGTAAAAAGACAATTATGTTTTATAAGGAGGGAAGAAGGGAGTAAATAAATAAAGAGTAAAATACTTATATACCATTAACCTATAATTATTTTACACTGTTAATTAATCATAGTTTATATATGTAATAATTTTTAAAATAATTTTATAAAAATTAATTATCTTATCATAAATGAAAGATTATAATTGAGTAGTGATGTAAAATAATTTTAATGTGAAATTACATGAATTCTTTTTCTCAAAAATAAATAAATAGGTTGTACGCTTAACAAACCTTTTTTTATAAGCATAACCCTAATTTATTTAAATAAATAGGATTTTATTAAAAAGTCTAAGCCAACCTTTTTAATAAATAGACCAAACTAGATCAAACTTTAAATAGACCTTGTCACATATAGGCCCCTATTTAAAGTCTACTCTATTCCCATCCCTTTCCAAGACAGAGGGCATTTTCTATTGTTTTGATTTTTCTGGTATAATTTTTCTCTTGCTGTATTAATTTTCTAATTTGTATGACTAACAGGGATTTAACTTTTAAGATTATGTTTAGATAATTTAAGAGTGATTTTTAATTTAAGTGTAGCAATTTTCTTAACTAATAGTTTTTTAATTGATTTATTGACTTTACATATAACTAAAATATGGATAGCAGTGCAAGTATAACCGCATAAATATATAAATATATTGTCTGAATTAAAGGAATCTAACTTAATTGATTAGCTTAATAGATTGTTCGAGTTATCAGAAACCTTATAGTAATCTCGTACATTACTTTATTTCTGATGAAATGTACAAAAAACAAAGAAACTTTGTGGGTTTGAGGTTGATCATTAAAGTTGTTACGCCCGAATAACGATGCGAAGCAGTTTTTTTTTTTTTTTACTATCATGGGTAGAACTTATCTATTGACATTCCTATTTATAATATATAATTTTTTTTATCGGCATAATATATAATTAATTAATATTTAATAATTGATAATTATTTTTCTTGAAAAAAAATTGATAATTATTAAATTTTGAAGAGAAATAACTGTTAAATAATATAGAACTGTTTTATAAAAAAAATGCAAAGTGAAAATGAGAATAAAAATCAAAATAATTAAAGGGTATTTGTTTACATTTCTGTTTTCGTTTTCATTTTCACTTTTTAATTACAAAAACCATTACCACTTTATTTATTTTTATTGTATTTTTTATTTTCTAAAAAAAAAAGATTCGTGCATAAAAGATTGAAAAAAAAAAGATTATTATATTTTTTAGCAAATTAGGAGACATCCCCTCAAATTTTATCAAATTACACATAGGATTTTTTATTATTATTTTCATACACTAACATCCTTACATTAATGTTTTATATATTTGCACAATCATAATTTATCATTTTATTAAATTTTAAAATAAATTTATAAAAATCAATCATTTTAAATAAAAATCTGTGATTCACCATCCCGCAATGGTACATCATTTTTTTTTTTTCAATTTGAAATAACAGTAAAATTGTTAGCAAAATTGTCGTTTCCTCTAAAAAAAAAAAAAAAAACAACTATTTCGACATGAAAGAATGGTAGCTAATGACTGACCGCCGTCTCTCTTATGCGTTGTTAGGTTGGTCTTCATGGACGGTTTGGTTGCACGCCCTAAGTCACCTGATCATAACCTACCCTCCATTGCCTGAGTGAGTACGATAAAATAAAGGACATTTGGTGTAAATTTTTACTAAATTTATATAGATGAGAGTGATTTATTTAATAAAATATTTTATATTTAATTCTTATCATGTATAAAATCTTTTTAATCAACAACAATCATATACTACTAATAGAATTAGTCTACTTAATAAATTAAAACACACTCATAATCTCCTACTAAATAAAAAGTTAGTACGAACCAGTCACGTATTCACTTTCCTTATTCGTCGATCTTCTTTCTAATTCACACACTCACTCACCACTCACCCCAATTATTGAGAAACTCTTATTCATCATCATCTGAGTGCTGTGTACAGTGGTCCATTGTTCAGAACACCCAATTAATGTTCGTTATTTCTTTATGGACTTATGCAATAAATTCTAACCCTTTTTTGTTTTATTTTTTTTATAATTACGATAGAAACAAAAATACAAAACAAGCTAAATAGTTTTTTTTACGGATATAAATAGTTATTATATATTATATAAACAAAAACTCATATTATCTCTTTACAAAATGTGCTAATAAGAGTAAGCAGCATTAATGTAATAAGTTTCCCATGCACTAATTTTCCGAAAAGAAACAACTTTATTAATTAAATATGAATTTTTATAGTATTAAAAATTATTAATTTTGGTGATATTCTAAAAGTCTTATTTAAGATAATATCTAGGTACTTAACAATATACAATTTTTGAGTATATAAATTTTAAAATCTTGAATAAATATCAAATTTATTTAAGAAATAATTTACCTATCATTAATGGTTAAATAATTTTTCAAAAAAAAATTTAAAATTGAATATTCGATCACCAAAACTGAACCAACCCGTTAATCGCCAGGTTGATTTAGTTCAGATTACCTAATTTTTTTTCATGAAATCTGATTCAATTAAAATTAATTTATTTGAGTTTTATTTTACCCTAAAGCCAAACTAACCCTGTCCCATGAACATCTTAGGCTCTATTCACTTTGCATTGAATAAAAAATAGATTGAAATTAACCGTAAATAACATAAGACTGACAATTACACACTCGATTTTAATTTAGAACTTTCATCTCATTTCATTTTTTTTTTTCATTCCACCCAACCGATTCCATAGTGTAGAGAGGGTTGAGTAGAATTGTACAAACTATTTCTATTATCTTAATTTAGTGAAATGTTGGTTGCAAACTGCCTTGCGTGATGGACTCTTCCAAACACCACATCACAATCACACAACAAGACACACACACACCCTTCTTAAATATATACCCCCCCATCATTGATATCCCAAAAACCACCAACCACACTTCTTCCTAGCAAATCAATTTAGCTATGGACACCACCTTGTTCCTCCTCAAAGAAATTGCAGCCTCCATTTTCATCTTCTTGATCACCCGTCTCTCGATTCGAGCAATACTCGAAAGCCACCGCCCTAAGCTCCCACCGGGGCCGAAAGGGTGGCCGGTCGTGGGTGCACTCCCTCTCTTGGGAAGCATGCCTCATGTCACCCTAGCAACAATGGCCAAAAAATATGGACCTGTTATGTACCTCAAAATGGGTACTAACAACATGGTTGTGGCTTCTACTCCTGCTTCGGCTCGTGCCTTTCTCAAAACACTTGACCAAAACTTCTCCAATAGGCCTTCCAATGCTGGTGCAACCCACTTGGCTTATGATGCACAGGTATGAATGCACCACCTTATGCATCTTTGCACACTCCTTTTTCTATTTTTCAAATAGTTTTTTTTTTTATTTCTCTCACTAAATACTGAATAGAATTTAATTTACTTGTAAAGACTTCAGACCACCAGAACTTTTTTTATAAATTAATTTTAATTTATAATAAAAATTTATTTATCTTTTTACTTTCTTCTTTTATAAATGTTTATTGAGAAGTTTATCCATAGTAAAATATGCAAAATAAAATAAATGAACCGATCCAAAATCAAACCGTGTTGCTTTGTAAAAACCAAACCAATTTCTAAAAATAGTTTGGTTTAAAAGCGGCTTAGCTTGTTTCTGTTCAATTCTTTAGAAAACTTATCCATGGAATGTAAAATGGATAACCAAATTTAACCAATTCAAGCCGATCAACCTAAATATAATTACACATGTACTGATGTACATCTTTTCACTTTTGGCTTCTCACCCATAATTGTTCATATATAGGACATGGTGTTTGCTCATTACGGATCAAGGTGGAAATTACTTAGAAAACTAAGCAACCTACACATGCTAGGAGGAAAGGCTATTGAAGACTGGTCCAAAGTTAGAGATGAAGAAATGGGATACATGCTTCGTGCAATGTACGATTGTAGCAAGAGAAATGAGTCTGTTGTAGTGTCGGAGATGTTGACCTACTCGATGGCGAACATGATCGGCCAGGTGATATTGAGCCGTCGAGTGTTTGAGACGAAGGGCTTGGAGTCGAACGAGTTCAAGGACATGGTGGTGGAGCTCATGACGGTGGCCGGATACTTCAACATCGGTGACTTTGTCCCCTTCTTGGCGAAACTTGACTTGCAAGGCATAGAGCGTGGCATGAAGGAGTTGCACAAGAAATTTGATGCTTTGTTGACTAGGATGATTGAGGAGCATGTTGGTTCTAGTCACAAGAGGAAGGGCAAGCCTGATTTCTTGGACGTGGTTATAGCTCATCATCATGGTGAGGACACTCATGGGGAGAAATTATCACTCACTAACATCAAGGCTCTACTCTTGGTATAAAGCTTTATCTCACTTCTCAAGTGTGTTAAAAAATGATTAACTAGTTCAAATTACATCTTCCATTATCTTGACTAATAGTTACATGATACACTTAATGTGATTATCGGTGAAGATCACTTATGACATAATATAATTCTTAACTACTTAATAATTTCTGGTTCATGTATATTTATTATTAGAAAAAAATAAAAGGTTCTAGAATGATAGAAAAATTAGTTATGTGTTGAGATAAGATATTATCTTTATTATACATAAAATAACAAATTAATTTCAAAGATAAAATTTTTTACAATTATCCTATAATACTATTTTCTTAAATATCTTCATGATATTATTTCTCGACTAGAGGGTGATTAGGATCTTGTTTGGTAGTAAGTAGATTAGCAACCATTCAATTGACAAAATGATCGGATAGTACACAGTCTCTTAGTTTTAAGTGTATAGCGTAAAGAGGCTAAGGTTAGTCTCGTCCAAGTGGTCGACTTTTGATTCTTTATCTTTGTTTGAATAACAATCGTCCGATGGACAAAATGATAGGATAGTATATAGCCCCTCAACCTTAAGCACGAAGAAATTAAGGTTAATCTCGTGCAAGTGATCGACCTTTAATTTTTTATCTTTAACGTTTATTTGAATAATGATCGTCCAATTTGATAAAATGATCGGATAATACAAAAAATAATTGAATTTGTTTTTATAATATGAAAATAACAACCAGTCAACTGATCACTTATGGAAATAAAACAACTATGCTAGGAGATCACTTATGCTAGGAGAGAGGCAAATATTAGCAAAGTTGGTTTTGTATTTTTTTATACAAAAGTTGGCTTTGTATGACTTAAAGTGACACATAAAAAATATTTACCTGTGACAATTTAATATTAATTGCCTTATTGCATAATTAACGTGGTATATCTGAATTTTTGCTTGATTTACAAGTAGAACCTGTCTGTCTCATAAATTTAGTTACAACTTACATGTGCACTGAGTTTAAAGAAATGAATAATCTGTGTCATAAATTTTTTAATAATACCAAAATATTAAAGGACAAGCTGTGTACAGTATATATAGTAGTCGTATATATTGTGTGAGAACTAAAATCAACCACGACTTGAGGTTAAAATTGTCCCGACAAAATTAAATGTAATAATGGACCATGTCCCTAACTATTTATATCAAACTTTGGATGCACTTGGAATTGTGGGACCACGGAAAGTGTTGTTCCAAAACTGTAGTAAAGGTTCTACTCATTGGGAATTGTAGCTACTGAATCATTCATTAACTACCATGTGTTAAATTTGTCATGAGAAGATGTATTTTCTATATGCATAGTAATAAATAATAGTTGCTGTCTAGTATAGCACGTTTTTTTTTTTTTTTATACATAAATACAAATCTGAATCAAGAGTTTTGTATTTATAAAAAAATAACATGTTAAAAATTACCTAACATTTTGATTACATTGTTGTAACTAAAATACAGTGTGAAGTTAGTAATGCCTTAATATTGTTTAATTTTGACCAAATTTAATCCCAAAATCTAGATTATATATAGCTATGTTAGTTGATCAAATCAATAAAAGTTATATTCTATATAAAATATTGATGATGTATCAAGAGTTCAGTTGAACAGTGTCGATGGGTTATTGTAATTTTTTTTAGTACCTGTTTTCGAATACATTAGATAAAAAATAATAATTATTGATGCTATAAATTGTAAGTTATACGGACATAATTTGACCCCTCACTCCTTAATCATAATACAAAACAAAGTTGTGATTTGAGATTTAAATTTAATAATAATGTAATTACAATAAAAAATAATTTTACATTATTAATAAATCAGTATTATATTTTACATTTCCGATACATTATCCTTAATTGTTAATCTCTTGAGATTTTGTTCTAACAACTATTAAACAATAAGGCTGAATCACAATAGATATTATATTATATTATATTATATTACTGTTAATTATTAGTCACTTGAGATATTGTTCTAACAAGTACATGCTCTTTTGTTTCAGAACCTATTCACCGCAGGCACCGATACATCTTCAAGTATCATAGAGTGGTCCTTAGCCGAGATGTTGAACAATCCTAGCATCATGAAGAAGGCTCACGACGAAATGGACCAAGTCATAGGCCGGGATCGCCGCCTCAAAGAATCCGACATACAAAACCTTCCATACTTTCAAGCAATTTGCAAAGAGACCTACAGAAAACACCCATCAACACCTCTCAATCTGCCTCGAATATCGACCGAACCGTGCGAAGTGAACGGCTACTACGTCCCCAAGAACACTAGGTTAAGTGTGAACATTTGGGCCATAGGAAGAGACCCTAATGTGTGGGAGAATCCTTTGGAGTTTAGGCCAGAGAGGTTCTTGAGTGGGAAGAATGCCAAGATTGACCCACGTGGGAATGACTTTGAGCTTATTCCATTTGGTGCTGGGAGGAGGATTTGTGCTGGGACTAGGATGGGGATTGTGTTGGTTCACTACATTTTGGGGACTTTGGTGCATTCTTTTGATTGGAAGCTACCAAATGGTGTGAAGGAATTGGACATGGAAGAGGCTTTTGGGCTTGCCTTGCAAAAGAAGGTTCCACTTGATTCTTTGGTTGCACCTAGGTTGAACCCAAGTGCCTACATTCCTTAGATTTGAATTTGAATACTCATTACCATCACCAGCTATGTTATCAAGCCCTGCTTTGTTTTGTCTAATGTTTTTGTGGCTATAGCTACATAAAATAAGTGTTTGTGTTGTACAAACCATTAGAGTGTTTCTTTTCTCAAATCTAATTAGTGTTGTTCTTAAGGTTATATATTAACTGGGAATTTATTTGTTTATAATTAGTTTCTTTAAATATTTTCAAACATTAATATTTACTCATTAAAAATTAATTACTACCAACTTCGAGCAAGCAATGACAAAAGAACAACTTATAATTTATTATAACTAACACGATATGCGTGTACCTACGCACGAATAATTAACAAATATATTTAATGAATTAAAGTATAGTTTTGATTTCTTCGTTGATGATGCTGTATACTGGATCAGAAGTAACATTTAAAGAAATTTTCAGCTTTTATTCGGCACCACTTGTTGGATGATCTGGCGTGTGAGGAATGAGGTGGTTTTTAACGATATAGTTTAACTAGACTAGTATATGCATAACCAGATAAATTCTCTTCTATATCTAGCCAAAGGGACAAGTTCGACTTTATCCCCAACAGATATCAAGACCATTTTTTAATTTATTTATTCATAAAAAAAGTATTTTTTAATTTAGAAAATAAAATTAAAATTAAAAGATAAAAGATATTTTAATCATATTTAAATATGTAATTATTTTTCAAAAAAAATATGGTAATGATAATGAATATGTATGGTAAGAGAATAAAATATAAACATATATGTTCTTTCTTCTCTTACTTTTATTTTCACTTAATCAAATTAAAAATTAAAAATTAATTATTTTTGGAAATATTAAAATAAAAATATATAATTTTTTATTAAGTAGATATGATAACTGAGTAAGATAAGAATGAGTATGTTATTCCGTGTCTGGTCATTCCCATCCCAATCTCATCAATTATTTTCACTCTCATTTTTTTTTGTGCGTGATTTTCATCTTTGGGTAAATTCATCGCCAGTCTTATTCATTAAAAATTGTTAATTATTATTTCAAAAAATATATATGTAGATTTTTTTTTCTAGTTTTAAATTTAAAACTATTTTTAGATGACATTAACTTAAACCATAAAAATGCAATTATTTAAAAAATATATATAATATTAAAAAATATAATATAAAAAATAAAGTAAAATGAAAAAAAAAGAAAATAATTTAAAATAAATTTTTAAAAAAAGAATTTTTTTAGTATAACATAAAGAAAATTTGTATGTTAAGTAAATATATAATTGAAAAAGGAAATTAGAGTTTTTGACAAAAAAAAATATAAAATAAATAAAATTTTACACAAATAATATATCTAAAAAATTATTTTCCTAAATGATACAAATCATTATTTAATTAATAAATTGACCCCTCACCCCGATTTTCCCATCCCACTTTCTCAAGATAAATTATTTGGTATATAATAATAAAATATTAAGCAATAAATTGATTTAATAAAGACATGTAATGGATCAAAGTGCTTTTTAATTTAGAAAACAAAATTAAAATAAAAATAACAATTAAAAGACAAAATATATTTTAATCATATCTAAATATGTAATTATGTTAAACAAAAAAAAAAAATAATAATGATCGTGAATATGCATGACAATAGAGCAAGATGTGAACATATATATTATTTCTTCTCTCGTTTCCACTTCACTCAATAAAATTAAAACAAAAAATAAAATAACTAAAAATTACTTTTTTTTTTGGGAGATATTAAAATATATTCTAATCTCATTAAAATATGTAATTTTTTTTTATTGAATAGACATGATAAGATAAGAATAAGTATATTGTTCCCGCGTCTGGTCGTTCTTATCTTTCTGTTTCTGATAATTTTATATTTACTAGTACTTATTCAGAGTTGGATAAATTCACCCCATCCTTATTCATTATTCACAAGGTTTTAGAATAAAAATCATAAATCTTGATTGTGAAAAATTAGGATAGGAATCAATTTCTCAATTGAATAATAATTTGTATCATTTAAAAAATAAAACAAAAATATAAAAGAAAGATAAAAAAAAATACAAACAACATTTAGTAGAAAAAAGAAAAATAAGAGAAGGGGAGAGCAAAAATAAACAAACAAAGAGAATCAACATAAGTAGATCAACATTCTGGTTTTACAAATAGTTCACTCCAGAAATAACCACCTAACTGAATAATAACCTCAACAAACCACAGTTTTAGCTTAACAAATCAGAGAATCAAATGACACAGTAAAATGGAACCATCTCAGCAAGCAAATATGAAGAAATGCGCACCGACTGTCTTATCTCAGCTACCAACTGTAATCATCTGGAAACAAAAAGCATGTTGTCATTTCTAACCAATTTTTCTAGTTCAAGTCAATAAATCAGTTCAGAAAGAAAAGAGACAACTATATACTAATAATATTATACTATTCCATAATAACAAAAGGTTTTAAACTGTTTCAGATATAACATTAACAATCCATTTCATCAAATCAAATCCTATGTGTTTATAAACAGAGAATTAGATGCAGTGTCTAAATTGGAAAAAAAAGAAGAAAGAAAGATGAAACACAGACTATATATACCATATCATAGCATTATCTTTCTCCATTAGCATTTACTTAATCAATGTGCTTGCCACATAATTCCAAGTGAAGAAGAAACTTTGGTACTTCATTGAGACATAATAGTAAAGTGTGCACTATTTTACATAAGGGAACCTTCATTTTATGTACGTACACCTTCTCAGACTGAAACTTCAAAATTTTTTGCAGTGGCTTTAGGATACACCAGCTTGTTGTAAACTCGACAATTTCACTAAATTTGATAGTTCATCTTTTCAATTATTAACATGGAAGTACACCTTCATTCCCATCCAAATTGAACCCATTCTAGATTTTTTTTCAAAAGTAAAATTGAACCTATATATCAGTAGGCATAAAAAAAAGATAATTCATGCATCATGGACAATTATTTATGTGATCAATGGTCAACGGTAGGTTTGACCTGCAAATTTCATTCTCTTGGAGCACAAGAAATAAAAATAAAAATCGTATAACATTAACAATTTATATAATATCATGCCTTTTCAAAATAATTGAAGACTTTATTTACCTTTAGATGAGTCTTATTCATGCAACAGCTCATTTTTTTTTTTTTTTTTCTGAAGTGCAACAGCTCATATTATCACTTTTTCATTTATCATGATCGCAGGAATGTGAGCAATCTTAGACCAGTGTTTCCCGTTCTGACTTCGATACCTTTCTTCGAGTAAAGGACGCTCCCGCAAAGTGAGTATTGCAAGAGAGAATGGAAGCAGATCTTCAGGTAAGGACTCAAAGCGTGGACAATTGTGCATGTGAATCTGTTGGAGAGAAGTGAGATTTTGAAGCCCTTTTCCTTCCAACAACTTTAAACCACCAAAACTGTGAAGCATCAGAATTTTGAGAGAAGTAGGCAGCAATTTCTCCTTTAGAAGAGTGTTAACAAGATCTTCATCACTAAGACCCTTGAATAAAAGATGTGTCAAAGAAGTGAGGCTTTGGAATACTAAGCCTAACTCTTGTTTAGACATAGATGATGATAGTATTCCAACATCAACAAAAAGTGATCGTAAACCGGAAGGAAAACACCCTGCAGACAATGATGCCAGCTTTGGAAGCCCAGAAAGGTCCAAGTGTTCAAGGGAAGGAAGATCAATCTGATCCAGTAGTGATCTAAGTTTCTCACAATCAGTGACAATAAAATCAACTAATTTAGGAGCTACTCCTCCACCACCTTGAGTAGTAATTTTTTCCAAGTTTGGAACAAAACGGATGTAAAGTTCTTGAATGGCAGGGAAACAAGCTAATGAAAGGGATGTCAGGGAACGACAGCTATTCCATGTTCTCAGTTTTTTGAGTGATGTGAATTTGTGCCATGTATCATGCGATAGAAATTCTAACTTTCTACAATGCCAGATCTCAAGTGATCGCAGTGATGCAGGTAAACAATCAGCTGGGAAGGAAATCAAGGATGGGATATTTCTAAGAGTCAACTTTTGAAGACAATTTGCACTTAGTATCATCCTAGGCAAAGACTGCAAGCTATCACACATTCCAATCAATAGTTCACAAAAAGAGAAGTTTTCAAGCATAGACAACAAGTCTTCTTGTCCCTCTATAATGTGTATTGCTTCAATTGATGTATTCCAGTGCAGATTAGATGATTTTGTAACTAGTTGGTTGCACTCTGAGAAACTAACATTTGTCAATGAAGGTAGATGATTTGGCAAGGTTCGTCTCAGCTTGGGGCAATTGTATAAATGCAAATGCTTAAGACAAGGAAAAGGAAAGTTTATGCCTTCGCCTTCAAATGGTAGCCACTCCTGCCACTCAGACATATCCTCAAATTCCAGACTCTCCAATGATGGAAATGGCTGAAAAAACTGAGAGACTTCATTACTGCAGTAGAACTCGTAACCAATTGTCTTCACCATTTTCATTCTTTTGATGACAAGATCCTTGAGGGAAGGTAGTTGTCCAAATGGTGGAAGCAACAAACAATTGTTGCAATCACTGATATTAACGACTGTGATGTTTGAAAATGAAGAATCTCCTATCCAATTTGTTGATGGTTGCAGGTTGTTAAGTACATCTTTTTCAATCTGTGGATCCTGTGGTTCACTTCCCCATTCCAACATAAGTTCCTCAATCTTCTCTTTGTTCTTTAAGTTTTCCTGAAATGCATCCACAGGATTAACAACATTTTGCAAGTTCAAAATGGAAAGCTTACACTGCAGATAAGGAAATTTTGTTAAATCTTTGATACTCAGCCCATCTTTTGTTCCAACAATGAAAACTGTCAAAGTACGAAGATCTTTTAGTCTGCAGATTTGTGCTGGCATTTCAGGAAAATTGGTGCCACTGATGTCAAGGTGGCGCAAATTAACCAGATTTCTTATTTGTTGTGGCAGTTCAATAAGAAATTCACGATTTGATACAATCAAGGTTTGCAAATTGTAGAGCATAAATGTTTCAATTGGCAAGCTTTCGATGGAAGTGTAGGAAAGATCCAGATACCGCAAGTGCAACAAATTGCCAATCAAATCAGGCAACTCAGTGATATTTTTGTATTGAGACAATGACAGTATTCGCAAGCATCTTAGTTTTGGCAACCAATCATGTGATACAGTTTTTGTTAAGAAACATTAGGGTTGTTCTTTTCTAAAATCTAATTAGTGTTGTTCTTAAGGTTCTATATTAACTGGGAAATCGTTAGCCATCTCATGTAAGGTTTTGGTTTTTAATTATTCTCCAATGGATCTTTAATCTGGGCTATATGTTGTTTTGGTTTAATTATATTTTAAGTACTTACTTTTTAGTTTAAGAAAAATTTTAGTCTTAATTTTATTTGTTTATAGTTAGTTTTTTAAATTTTTTGAATATTAAAACATTACTAGAAAAAAGGCTTTTAACAACGGTTGTTTTAGCCTTTTAACATCGGTGCATTGTTTGTATATGATAAGCATAGCATAGCCTCGTCTATCTGTACTCGAAAATGAATTTAAAAACACATGTGCACAACTGCAATTTTCAAATGTTAAAAATCAGCTAGAGGGAGCAATGTTGCTTAATTAAGCAATGTTCCTTATCATAGAAAATTGGACCAATTTGTACGGCATTGGAGAAATCCAGATAATCAAATTTAGAAAAGTCTAAAGCCAAACCGATACAATGCAAAATCACCCAAAAAAATACAAGCACAAACATTCGTGCTAGGAGAAATTCTTTTTAATTAACTGATTGTCATTCTTTTATCAAACATTAATATTTACTCATTAAAAATTAATTACTACCAACATATTGTGTTCATATATCTCTATTAAAAAAAAAACACAATACAATACTAAAACATAAGACGTCTTAAAATATACTGCAACATTAAATGATCACTGAATAGTAAAAAAGAATAGTGAGGGAGTAATACTTTTAAGAATAGAAATGTTTCAAAGCTCTCTGTCGTCTATATTTGAATCACAACTTGAAGTTTTTTTTTTTTCTGCATCATCTGTTTCTGCTATCAACTCCCCTAATTGTAAGCATTGGCACAAGTGTAATTAATTTGCAAGCTTGGGCTATGATAAAAAAATATTCAAATAAATATTCAACTTGGAGCCAGCAATGACAAAAGAACAACTCATAATTTATTACAATAAAGCACAAAGCTATCATTCAACATCCCACACCATCATAAATATAATCCAAGACATTATAGTGTTACAGAGATACTTCACTTCTTGAAAACCAGATAAGATAACAGAACATTAACACCAACAAACCACAACAATAAAATATCTTTTGCTTATAACAAAAAAAAATAATCAACAAACCACAGGTTTAGTTGGAGCAATTATGATTGTTATAGAGGAAAATTTGTAGAGTTTGGTTCAGATGATTCAACCGAAACCTTCCACAAAACTGACAAAAGGATTGAAATAGATACAAAAGATGTGAGCAATATTGGAGTAAATTGGAGCCTTCACAGTCAGCAAATATTACGTGTCCATCCATCTGCATTCATATTAACAAATTAAATCATTCTGTCATAGCTAGTCAACTTTTCATAAACAATATTATCAATGATAAGAATAGTGCAACACTTTTCTATTTCATAACAAATCGGATTCTAGCAGAGATAACAAACAAAATCATCAAATCAAGTCCAATTTTAGTTTTTAAACAAAATATTTGATATCAATTCTATTTTTTCTTAAAAGGACAATAGATTAAAAAGCTGGTTTCCATTCTTTTCCTTCCTTAGCATTAATTTACCTCAATACTTACATGTCTTACCATGTGCTTATGCAATACCTAGAAAATCTCTAATCAAACATTAAAATGCATACTTTTAACACCAAAATTGTCTTTTCTTTCTCTCTTGTTTATGAATAAAAGAATCACACATGACTCATTTTCATAAATAAAATTAATTAAAAAATTATTTTTAAATAAAAAAACTGAAATAAAACATTACCTTATTTGAAGAGATCTAATAGTATTGTATTTAACACATAATAAAATGTGACAACTCTTGAAAGTCTACTAAAGTTAATAAATGGTTTTTCAGTCATTAAGATGAATTTACTATTCTTTCCTTTAAATTCATTTTAGTTTATTTAAATTTTAAATAAAATTAAAACCCACAATCCAAAGTACCACAGCGACACCATTTTTAAAATGGTTCGAAACAAAATAGTTATTGGTTGGATAATAAGTTACGTTGTAAAGCATAAATTTGTGTGATTTGTATATATATTTTAATTTCTTAGGATACGGTCTGACACAATGATCACGAAAAAATAAAAAAATAAAAAAGGCTTTGTAAAGTAGAAATTAAAACAAAATGCTCATTTAAATAATTTAAATAATTGAATCGACGAAATAACATAATAGTTTGTGAAAATAAAAAATAATTGAATCCGGGCATTTACCTTCATGCAATAATGACTTCATGATTTATCTTTATCGCAGGAATCTTAGACCACTGCTTTCCTTTCCCATTTTCATAATACCTTCCTTCTATTGATGGACAGTTCTGTATCGACAGTAATTCAAGGGAGGATGGAAGCTGCTCTTCTGCCAATGACTCCAGCCTCTCACAGTTGAAGATGTGAAGCCGTTTGAGGGAAGTGAGATGTTGAAGCCCTTTTCCCTCCAAACACTTCAAACCATTCAAATTCGATAGGGACAGAGTCCGGAGAGAAGCGGGAAGTAACGACGACTCTTGCAGTGTGTTAGCAGCATCTTCCTCCCCAATTCTGCCGTCAATGTAAAGGTGAGTCAGAGAAGTGAGGCGTTGGAATAAGAAACCTAACTCATCTTTTGAAACAGAGGATAGCATTCTACTATCGACTTTAAGTCCTCGTAAACTGGAAGGCAAACAGCTTGAGAAGGACAATAATTCTAGCTCTGGATTCCAAAGAAGGTATAAGTGTCGAAGGGCAGAGAGATCAATTTGTTCTGGAAATGACCTAAGTTTCTTACAATCACGGAGAAGAAGAAATTCCAATTTGAGAGCAGCTGTTCCACCTTGATTAGTAATTACTTCCATGTTGGGACAATTCTGGATTTGAAGATATTGTAGGGCAGGGAAACAATCTAATGGAAAGGATGTCAGGGAATGACAACTATTTTCAATATTTAGTTCTTCAAGTGATGTGTATTTGTGTCGTGATTCAGGAGACAGAAATTCTAAGTTCTCACAGTTGTAAATGGAAAGTGTTTGCAATGACGTTGGCAAACCATCGGCCAGGAAGGAAATCAAAGTGGGGATATTTCTAAGAGTCAACTCATGAAGACAATTGGCAGCTAGTATCATTCTTGGCAAAGATGACAAGCTGTCACACCTTTCAATGGATAGTTCCCTACAAGAAAAGTTTTCAAGCAAGGACAACAAACCTTCTCCCCCTTCACAAATTTTTACCGATTCAATTGATGTGTTCCAATGCATATTACATAATTTTGCCTCTAGCTGGTTGCACTCTGATATACTAACCTCGGTCAATGAAGGTAGATGGTTGGGCAAGTTTCCTCTCAACTTGGGACATTTTGATAAACACAGACGCTTTAGGCAAGGAAAAGGAAATTTGTTGCCTTCACCGTCAAATGGTAGCCACTCCTCCCACTCTGACATCTCTTCAAATTCGATACTCTCTAACAATGGAAATGGTTCAAATGAAAGGGATCCTCCATCATTGCAGTAGAATTCTTCTGCAATGGTCTTCACCATTTTCATCCTTTTAATCACAAGCTCCTTAAGAGAGGGTAATTGTCCAAACGTTGGAAGTGAAAAGCAATAGTGGCAATCGCTGATGCAAAGGACTACAACATTAGAATATGACGAGTCACCCAACCATTTTGGAAAGCTTGTGCCACCGTAGGATCTTATGTTGAGCTTCTTTAAATTTTTTGATGGTTGCAAGTTCTCAAGTACATCTTTCTCAATTGATGAATCTTGTGGGTCATTGCCCCACTCCAGTGTAAGCTCCTCAATATGATCTTTTTTCTTTAAGTAAGCTTGAAAAGCATCCTTGGGATCAACAACATTTTGTAGCTTCAAAATGGAGAGCGTACCTTGCAAGTGAGGAAAGTTGCTTAACTCTCTGATAGTTAATCCATCTTCTCTGCCTACAACAAAAGTAGTCAACAAACGGAGATCTTGTAACTTGCATATTTGTGTTGGCATTTCCAACAAATTTGTGTCTCTAATATCAAGGTGACGTAGATTGACCAAATTTCCTATCTCTTCAGGTAGCTGAGTAAGAAATTTACAATATGATAATTTCAAGGTCTGCAAATTGTAAAGCCTAACAGTTGCATCAGGCAACCTTTTGATGGAAGTATAAGAAAGGTCAAGATATCGCAAGAGCACCAAATGGCTTATTGAATCGGGCAGCTCAGTGATATTTTCATACTTAAGCAAGGACAATGTCCGTAGATATCTTAGTTTTGACAACCAATCATGTGACACCTTTTTCGTTAGATAATAATAATCATATTCATATTTACACAGTGGTAAAAAGGTGCGCACATTTTTTAGCTCATACAAGCCCTCAAATCTTTTAGAGACATCATACCATTCTGGAGTATATGTTAAATGGCGAACATTTATTGGGACTTGACCTCCTTCAAAGTAGCAAGATCTCTCACCAGATACTAGTTTGGCTAAATCATAGATAAGGTCATGCATTCGAAACTTGACATTTCCCTCTGTTTTTTCTTTTTCAATTAAAGATCTGGATAAGAATTCTTCGAAGTAGTCTTCACCTGTTGTTTCCATTGCTTTCTCTCCATGGATTTGTTGAAGAAAGCCTTCAGCCATCCATAACAGAATCAATTCCTTCCTATCCAACCGATGTTGTCTAGGAAAAATTGAGCAATAGGAAAAACATCTTTTCAAATGTGGTGGAAGATGAAGATAACTTATGCATAAAGCTGGTAAGACTTCATTATTTGCCCACATGTTGCTGTTCAGAATTCCTTTCCAGTACTCCGCGTCAATATTTGATCGTAGAAGACCTCCCAGTGTTTTAGCTGCTAATGGTAGACCATTGCATTTTCTTGCAATTTGTCTACCAATGTCTTCTAGGATTGGATATTTGTCATATCCTTGGCTCCCAAATGCATGTTTAGCAAGTATACACCAACAACTTTCATCTGTAAGAAGTTTCAACTCATGAATGGGAAACGTACGAGTGATTTCTGCAACCGTGTGTTGGCGCGTTGTCACAATGATTTTACTTCCCTTTTTCCCACAGCCGAAAGGTGCTATAAGCTGATCCCAATCATTATAGTGCATATTCCAAATGTCATCGAGCACAAGCAGAAATTTTTTATCTTTAAAGGTGTTCTTCAATTCAAGGCGAAGAGCATCAAAAGTAGAAATACCACAGGCTTTAGAAGTAGCAGATTCAACAATTGCCTTTGTTGTTGTAAACACATGAAAAGGATCAGTTACCCATGCCCAAACTTTGAGATCAAAATGGTTTTGCACAGCATCATCATTTAAGAGGCTCTGAGCTAGGGTTGTTTTTCCTAGACCTCCCATTCCCCATATTGTCAGAACTTGTATATTATTATTTTCATCTTCATCACAAAGAAGCATGCTCAACAATTTCTCTTTGTCATCCTCTCTTGCAACAACAACAGATTCCACCGATCGATCAGTAACTTTTCTATACGAGACTCTCCCAGCAACAATTTTCAAACCGAGACTATCTATCCGTTTCAGAAAATTTTCTAGCTTTCTAGATATTACTTCAAGCTTGGAATTCATGCTCCTATAGAATTGATTGAAGGGAGAAGAAAGTAACGATCGCACCTGGGAAGTAAAGGTTGTAAGTTCTCTCTCAATCTTGCACCTGAGAGAATCTGTGTTGATTTCGTCCAACAAATCCTCAGCATCAAGAACAGCATCTTTCAACTCGTCAAGCCATGCCTTCACTGCTGAATTAGTGATCTGCTTCTCCTCAGCATCATTGAGAACAGCATCGAGTGCCAACAGCTTTTCCTTGATCTCATCCAACAGAGAAACATTGAGCTTTCTATTGGAAAAGAAATCTCGAAACTCTGCAGAAGTGATTCTATCCAGCAAGATCTCCACAGAAGCAGAGATGAGTGCCTCTCCCACCAAAGCAAGGGCCATTTCTTCTCTTGTTTGAGCAAATTGTATGAATGGTCGATCTGAGTGGTAGTGAGAAACTAGTGTGTTATGTGTTAGAAAGCTTTTAATAATTGAGTAGTAGTACTGTACAGCACGCGTTAACATCTAGGAATTAATTTTCTTCTGCTTCGCTGATTAAGTACAAAGCATTCGTCGGTGCAATTATTTATATATATGCATTCTCATAGATACAATCATTCAATCAAATATCAGTACACAATAAAAGGAAAAAACATATTGAATGATATTTTATGGTTTAAATAATATAAATGAATTCAGGTGGCAATTATCTTGATTATAATACTAAAGTTTATTAATTGTTAAACTCGATCCATGAGGTACGTGATCCTTCTTCTAATACCAGAAATAAAAAGAAAATAATTAGTTCTTGAATCCTCCTATATATTAATTATTTCCTTTCTTCTTCCATGTAAAATAGTAAACATTATTTTTTTTTTCTCATGCCTCAATAATAGAAAAGTTGAAAGGGACTTTTCGGGCACATTGATTGCATACACTGTATTCTCTATGATATTTTGTTGGAAAAATCTTATCCCATTCCAAACAAAAAATTAAAGGACGCGTCCTCAAAAATAGTAATGCTCTTTATTAAAATTTGAGTAATACAGACAAAATTCAGAAATGCTGCTTAAATTTAGGAAAAGTTCGAAAATGTTTAAATTTAAATAGAGCATGAAAGGTAGATTTTGAATGTTAAAAGGATATTGTGCTTCAATTTTACTAAATCGCAATTCCTTAGCACCTAATTTATTTAGGTTTAATGATTAATTTAATTTCTAAATCGTAAATATTATCCAGCATCAAAATAGATAATATATAGAATGAGATAACCCTAAAGACTGATTAGCACTAACAATAGCCAGAGACATATTTAGCATCCTAATGTTGACTGACCGACAAAGTATTGAAAGAAATAGCTGAGCTCCTTATATAATTAGGTGAACCGTAAAAGCACATAATTTTGGTATTTTATTTTTTAATCATAATATTTCTTATTTTTTAACAATTGACGATTTTGATTTTAGGATGGATTATTAACTGACAATTTATCACTAATAGGATTATTAAATTAATTAAAATTATTAAAAACTTTAATTATTTTTCAGAAAATAAAAATAATTTTTAACTTCAAAAACCCCATTAATTATCAATAATTAAAATAATATTTTTAATATTTAAAAAACAATATATTTTTTTAAAAAAAATCACTTTTAATAATTAATAATTTTGAGTGAATTTATAATTAATTTAATAACTTTATTAATTATAATTAATAATTAATAATTGAGTAGGAAATCAAAATTATTAATGAAATTAACTTCTACCTAATTAATAGTTTTTTCTTTTCTTTTTCTTTAGGAGCATTTGATATGTTTAGATGGTTAATAAAAGGATAAAATATGTTTTAGATTCTTAATAAATGTACGAATTTTATTTTAAGTCCCTAATAAAAAAAAATTGTTTTAGATCCTGATATATTAAAATATTTATTTTTGTTCCTTAATATTTTATTTTAGTTGCTGATAAATTATAAAATATTACTTTAGGTTTCTAATAAATTTTATTCATTTTATTTTAGTCATTTGAAATATTTTTTTATAAAGACAAATAACAAATTATCTATACATATATTAGAGATTCAAAACAAAAATTTATAATTTATCAAAGAATAAAACAAAATATCAAGAATTAAAACATATTTTGATTCATTAGGCATCCAAAGCAAAAGAAAAATTGATTAAGAACCTAAAACAAATTCACTTTATCAATTAGTTAAAACATATTTTATATTTAAAACAAAATGCAAGAATTAATTGTCTTTTTTTGTTTTTTGTTTTTGTTGATTATTAATTTCTTGGATTCAATTGTAATTAATCTTAGTTGTATTTTGCATTCTATCGGTTTGTCCCATATTCTTCGGTGAGAAACCATTGCTTAGTTAAATAAGAAACGTTTCTCTAGCTGGCTTCAAAAGCACACTTCATCCAACAGTGCAATCTTCTTTCTTTGTGTACGATTCCCTAACAATAAAAGCAAATTGTTAAGCAACACAAGTTAATTTTGCATTTTACTAGATAACATAATTTGAATTGGAAAAGCATGTATACTGAATATTAATTCAAAACATTAGTTATTGTTTAACTTAATTTATATTTTCTGGTGATAGAAGTGAGATGATGCTCTATTTCAAGATAAAAACATGTAATAACCCTATTAATTATAAGGCTTACAATGATACCTTTCAACATGTCCTACCAACAAAGGACCATCAACAAAGAATGGAATCAAAACCTTATTTGAGTAGGTGCAATGCTCACTTCCCAAACTAGTTTTATATTACAAATTTTGGTTACCCTAATCAACATCTTTTATTTGGATATTCATAGTACTAACGACACAGTATGTGTCTCGTGAAGATAATATCATCGTGGATTATGTGAATTTTTTAAGGTGAAAAGATTGTTGCATGAGAAGCATCTATTCACAACTCAAATTCATTGTAATATTGTTTTTTGTTTTTTTTTATTGTATTCAAAAAGTTGTAATTTTTTATGTTCATAGTTGTTGAATTGATTAAGGTACTAGGTCACTAGATTAAAGATGGAATTAGTCAATTATTAGTTGATCTATGTGATATTGATCCAATATGTATTAATAAAATTGAAAATTTCATACTTGCCTTAAAAAAAAGTATAAAAATAAACATAACAAATTAATTTAATTCTACTAACTAATTCTTCAATTTTTTTTTATCCGTATTTATTCTTCAAAGTTTAAATCCATTGACATTCATTCATAATAAGGTTCTAAACAACAAACTCATAAGTCCAACTTCAATTTAAGACACCAACATCAAATCGCATATATTAAGTTACTAAAAGGAGCACTAATTGACATATATGGTACAGTCCTATATTAAAAAAAATTAAAAAATTATACCTTTCTTTAAAAAAAACAAAGTAAAAAATATTCACATCATAAATTAATTGATATAATTTCACAAGTGTATTTTTTTAACTTCAAATCTATTAACAAAATAATGTTTTAAACAAAATTTAGATAGTTTTTTTTTTTTATATAAAAAGATAGAAATTAGTCATTAACATTTAGTGATAACAAATATGTTTACTTATATACATAATTTATATATTTTTTATTCTTTGTTTTGTGCAATAAAATTTTATTTTTAATACTATTTTTTTATGATTAAGAAACTAAATTAATAATACATATTTATCAGGCCAAAATAATATTAACGTCATCTTAAGAGAAAATAATAATAACTTACCAATTGTGACAAATAAATAATTTATCTTATGATTATAAATATTTATAACAATATAATACAAATTATATGTTATATAAATAATTTGTAGTACAACTTCTAATTCAGTTCGTGGTTAGCTTTAGTTATATTGTATAATTGTCTTTAAGATCCGAGTTTGACTCCTATCCTCACCATTCAAAATGTTTTCCTGCTTGTCAAGACACCTAGGTCAATAGGTTATTGGTTTAATGCTAACTCAATTGGATTGCACCAAGTTTGGTCGAGTCAACGACAGGTCCAATATGTAATTTCACTTGGGCTAACCTTTGATTTGCAGTTGGATTGGTCAGATCGACCAAGTCAATCCAGATTTTTAAACTATGCCTAAATGATTATTATCCTAAATATTAGTAACATATTACATATAAAAATAGAAGTAAATTTGTTTCGATATATCATATAATCTCACATCATTTAAAAATGGAGACCATTGAGAATTTATATAAACTTAAAAAAAAAATTAACAATTAAAAATTAAAAATTAACATTTGCTAATAAAAACAAAAAAACAAAAACAACCTCTCCCTTAATCTACCGAATCATCTTTTTTTAAAAAACTGTAACAATTATCATGTATTTAAACAACTTTATAATATGAAAAAACCCAAACTATGATTTATGGTCATAACAATAACAAGATTAGTTTACATAAAATAAGTATAGAGCAATGATCCCAGATAAAAACAAACTGATTAGCACTAGCAATAATCATTGACATATTTGACATTCTAAAGACTTATTCAAGAAATTTATTTGATTTTAAATGACTTTTTTATCCCCTCTAATTCATTATCTATTATTCATTAAATTTTTGTTGTAAAGTGTATAAAATCGTATGTGAAGTTAACTAAATAAAGATAGAAACTCATCCATTCTGTGCATTTTTGATAAATTTTATCCAATAATAATATAATAAAAAAAGAGGGCATTAAAAGTAGACCAAACTTTTTAGCTTAATCCATTATATCATTATTTTTTTTCAGGAATAACGACAAAAACAGTTAATAAAGTTCAACCATGAGAAGAAAATTCTAATTTGAAAAATATTTTTCTCTTACATATATGTTTAATTTTAATTTTTTTAATAAAACAAATTATCTATACCACGTTTTTACCTTAACATACACGCTTTTGAACTTTCATTTTTTATGTTTTTAGAGAAATATATTTAATAAAAGATACGTAAATAATGAAATATGTGACAAATTTAAATTCTTAAAGTAAAATTGACGCATCATAGATAATTAAGAAATCAAATTAAAAAATTTTAAAATTTGAGGATGAAAATCATGCAACTATAGAATTGATTGAAGGGAGAAGAACTAGTCTGTTATGTGTTTTAATAATTGAGTAGTACCGTACACCACGCGTTAACCTTTTGATTTTTGAATTATATTTTCTGCATAAATGTGGACTGGTTACATCTAGGAATTAATTTTCTTCTGCTTCACTGATTAAGTGCAAAGTATCTGTCGGTGCAATTATTTATACATGCATTCTCGTAGATACAAACATTCAATCAAATATCAGTACACAAAAAAAAATATTGAATGATATTTTATGGTTTAAATAATGACATTAATAATCATGAAATTTGTATAAAATAATCATAACTTATATTTTAATAATTTTAAAAATAATTTTATAAAATTCAACTACAGTCAAATAAATTTTAAATTTCTATAAAATATCTCTTTTCATTTTGTATTCCTATAAAAATTTTAATTTTTTATTATATTTTGAATCCTTATCATATATTTTATTTTTATTTTTATCTTATCAATGACGTGATATTATCTTAATTATTTATATATATTAAAATAATATTATATCATCATTTAACTAACACAACACAATTTCATAAAATTTAAGACACAAAATATATACTATAAAGACTTAAAATATAACAAATTTTATAAGAACTTAAAATAAATAAAAAAATATTTTATTATAATCCAAAATTTATTTAAGTATATAAACTAATTCAGGTGGAAATTATCTTAATTATAATACTACAGTTTATTAATTGTTAAACTCGATCCATCAGGTATGTGATCTATCTTATCTTGATTATAATACCAGAAAATAAAAAAGAAAATAATTATTGAATCGTCCTAGATATTAATTATTTCCTTTCTTCCATGTAAAATAGTTAACATTATTTATTTTTGACATGCCTCAACGATACAAAAGTTGAAAGGGACTTTTCGGTAACATTGATTGCATAGACTGTATTCTTTCTTTCTTTGAAAGTGGCCATCCAACCACCCACTTTTCATTTCAACAAACTTTTTAATGCTTTAGTACCTCTTCCTATATCTATGATATTAATTTGTTCGAAAACTCTTATCCCATTTCAAACAAAAAATTAAAGGACGTGTCCTCAAAAATAGTAATGCTAAAATAGTTTGTCACGGTTAATTTGCTCTCACTGTTCAAATACCTTAACAAAGCAATGCTATTCTCTTGTCTCACTTGGAATATTATGCCAAAATGGTTTGTGAAACAATTAAAATATTATGCTAAATAGTTTACTGTTGTTGGAAAATGTTATAATTAAGCCAATGCAATTATATTATGCGTACAATATATTACCGTAAAGGAAACCTTTTAGCATATGTGAGTGGAGGATACAACCAAATTAATTCATGATTTCAGTTTCTATCTCTTCGGATTGTACAGCTATAGTAGAGGGATTTTCTAATGTTTCCATAGGATTCTATGGTCGGTGCCAAAAATTTTATAATTCATAAAAGGAACTAAATATAGGAATTCAGTTATAAATCATGAGAAGCAAGAACTTTTCGGATTTACATATTCTCTTCTCATGTATTTAATCATGTAAATTAAAGTCATTATGAAAGAAGAAGCAAATGATAATTGATAGATGATAAGCCTTTCATATCTGATATGTCATATGCAAGAAAATGTAAACACAAACTCTCATTCAACTCATTGTTGATACACTTTTAAAGTCTAAACAAAGCAGGGGATTAATCTCAATGTTGAAATTACACAAAACAGTAAATCAATAATGCTACAATCAAAATAATATACATTCACCAACAAGACTGTACTTTATACCACATGTCATCAAAGAAACGATAGTAGGCATACCTCCATGATCTGAAAATGAACAAAGGAGCAACCACTCCCCAAAATCCCACAATAAATCCTACTGCCATACTCACAAAGAACCAATTCACTCCATGCCCATCACTACCCACTTTTTCATTGTGATCATCATTAGGAGTTTTTGAACTGCAATTGATGGGTAGTGGTTGGCCGCACAAATTGTTTCCAACAAAGCTTGATGCTTCAAAGGTTTGAATTTGAGTGCCTGCTGGAATTTCCCCCTCCAGGTGATTATATGACACATCAAGGTTGCTGAGAAAGCTTAAGTTTGATATGGTTTGAGGGATGTGTCCTGAAAGATGATTCTGGGAGAAATCAAGGAATTCAACTGATCTCATATTTCCAATACTTGATGGGATTTGACCGGACAATAGATTGTTGGACAAATTTAGAAAAATAAGTCCATCTAGATCTGTGATTTCTCTGGGAATTTCTCCAGATAAATTATTACTAGAAAGATCAACATTTGTTACCAACCCAAGAATACTTCCATACTCTACACCACTTCCTTTCACCCACATGAGTGAATTAACTATACTGGATCCCCACATATGGTTATATGCGTTGGCATAGATAAATGAATTTGTGTTTCTATTCCTTAAGAACAAAGCACTCAAGTTGTTGAAACAGTTTGGTATTTGTCCAAACAAATTGTTGTTTGCCATGTCCAAATCCCGAAGAAAAATCATATTACATATTTCTTTAGGAATATAACCCAAAAATCTGTTTGATCGGAGACGAAGAATTTCCAACTTTGAGAGCCTTTCTCCAATCCATGATGGAATAATTCCGGTAAACTTGTTTTCCCCAAGGTCTAACAAGATCAAGTTATTAGTCTTCTCTAAAAACGTAGGAAACATTCCTAAAAACGAGTTGTTACGAAGGTGCAAGATCTGTAGGGAACTTAAGAAACCCATGGAAGGGGGTAAGTTGCCAAGAAAAAAATTGTTTTGTAAATTCACATCAACAAGATCTGGCCACATCATCCAACAGTCTGGTATTTTCCCTGATAAATCATTTGATGCAAGATTTAGAAATGTTAAAGATGACTTATGCTTTTTACATAGGAATTTAGTCAAGGATCCAGAGAATGAATTATTTGAAAGATCTAACCATCCGATATAATTATTTAGATAGGGTAACTTTCCATGAAACTGATTTGAGCTTAGATCAAGATCCCCTTTTGAGATTAACGTATTTGGAAGCTCACCATGGATATGATTACGAGAGAGGTTTAAAGTCCAACCTTTATCAAATTTTCCCCAAAACCAAGCAGGAATAGAATCTGATATCCCTGTGTTAGAAATGTCCAAATATTGAAGAACCTTTTGTGACTGAATCCATGATGGAAAGTTAGGACCCAATTTCCACGAGTTCATTCTTAAATCGCCTAGCTGAAAGCTTGGGTGCCAGTTGAGACCCACTTCTAAAGTAAGCTTATTCCCCGATGCCGAAAGGGAATTTAAATTTGTAAGATTTACAAGATCATCTTCCGTGACAACTCCTTGAAATAAATTGTCATCCATTGAAAGATATGACAATTCACAGAGTGATCCAAGAGCCTCAAATGGATTTCCATTGAATTTGTTTTGGGAAATATCAAGAAAGTATAATGATGACAATTTCCCCAATGATCTAGGAAGTGCACCATGAATTGAGTTACCAGATAAGCTCATTGTGACAATATTTTTAAACAACCCAATTTGATCTGTGACATGCCCAGAAAGTTGAGACCTTGAAATTATGAGTTCGGTGAGGCTATGTGAAACACACGGAGTGAGGATTTCTAAAATTTCATTCACTTGTTGGTTGAGTTTGAGAAATGAGAAATCAATCTCCCTTAAGTTGCAAAGATTGCCGAAAGAAGTTGGAATTATTCCTTCAATTTGATTTCGTGACAAATCAAGTCTAACAAGAGAATTCAAATTTCCAAAAGAAGTTGGAATTGTTCCTTCAATTTGATTTGCTGACAAATCAAGTCTAACAAGAGAAGTCAAATTTCCCAAAGAAGTTGGAATGATTCCTTCAATTTGATTTCCTGACAAATCAAGTTCAATCAAAGATGTCAAATTTCCGATGTCATTGGAAATTTTGCCTTTAAAGTTGTTGAATTCGAGATTTAAGAACTTGAGATGATGAAGACAATATATCGAATCAAGTATAGAAATTGAGAATGAATTTTGAGACAAGTCAAGACTTTCAAGAAGTGTGAGGTTTTGAATGCCTTCAAGATTAAAACCCTGGATTTGATTAGCAAATAATTGAAGAGAAACTAGTTTGCTGAGTCCAAATATCCACTTTGGGACAAAAGAATTATCCGGTAAAGACGAAAGGGAAAGTTCAAGAGTGACTAAAGAAGAAAAGTTAACTGAGGATGGATGATTATAATGATGGATGAAACAATTTGACAAATGTAACTCCATCAAAGAAGGAAGATTCTCCAAAGTTTGTAGCCAATCAACTGTTTTGGAAAAGTCTACCACTTCCAAAGAAAGATATTGAAGGTGGAAAAGACCTGAAAGCCAATGAAGATTTTCAGCATACAAAAAGTCAAGGCCTCCTTCAAGGTCAAGACGAAGCAATTTCGTAAGGTTCCCAATTTGATATGGAATTGCTCCACTGGCAACACCCCTTAGATCAAGATAGAGCAAATTAGAGAGATTCCCAATCTGATGAGGAATCACTCCAATAAATCCCGCATAAGAGAGGTTAAGGTAAGTTAAGGTGGTCATTTCAAAAATGAAACTTGGAATTTTCACAGATTCAAAATGATTGGCACTTAAGTCCAAGTAATTCAAATGCTTCAAGTCAAGCAAAGAAGGACTTATCTCACCACCAAACCTTGATCTATCAATAGAATCAACAACTGCATATTCTTCAAAATCATAGTAATGATCTGAAAATGAATATGTAGGTGACCAAGTGTTGAGGAGAAGCTGATGGACGTGGCCTGTTACAATACTGCAAACAACTCCGGTCCAGTTGCAACAATCGGTGTTGGAAGCATTCCAAGACGCGAGCCTGTTCGAAGGATCAACGAGATCATGCTTGACCCTCGAGAAGCGCTTGACGCTCACTTGGAATACAGAGAATCTCTGAGGATGGTTCTGCACAAATGCCAAACTTAAACATTAGTGAGGTAAGGCAACAAAGATGCAACAAAAGCATGGTCAAAGTACTTGAAGTATCCATAATCACAAGAGGCATAGAAAACAAGTTTTCTAAGGAGTTGTGATTCTCTCTGCGTATAGCTAGCTGCTCTATAATATTTATAGGAGTATAATTAACCAGCATCATTATGTATCATTCTTTTAATACAGATCATATTTTCTTTTTAATAAAAAAATAAAATTATCCTTACACGCGTTTTTTAGCTTTTATTATGACAAGGAAAGGTTTCTGTATAGCCCAGTAAAGTTGAATTTGAGTTTGAATATAAAAAAACTATTTTGCTAGCATTCAAACTTCCACATGCCCAAGCATTCATGCCAAGGCAAAGACTATAGAGTGTGTTGATATCATTTATTTTATACTATTAATATTAATTGAATTTGAGTTTTAAAATGAAAAGTTACTTTACATAAAAAAAATTTAAAAAAAGATAATTTACTAATGATAATATAAAATTATTTTATTTTACAATAACAATGCATAAATATTAAACTTTATAAATCGGGCCAATAAGTTAGAAAAAAAAATAAAGACGCTTTTAAAATTTCACGATTTATGGCATATTGACATTTAAATAACTTTTAATTACCTAAAAAAATACTATTTTTTTTTTAGTTTCTAATTTTTTTTTCATTGTTATGAATTTCTAATAAATTTTAATATTTCATAAACAGTGACTCAACAAAAATTTATGAGATCCATAATCACGTTAAAAAATTTCAATGACTCTGAACAAAAAATAATGAATATTTTTAGAGAACCAAATGTTATTTAAGGTTTTTTATTTTTACTTTTTTAAAAGATGTCTGAGTCAATTAAATAGAAAACATCATAGTTCATTTTATTCAGATATATAAGTCAATCGTGTTGCATGTAACATTGTTAGAGCATTTAGATTTTCAGGGCACACTTCGTCTCCTGATCACTTATATCATTCATCTTTTGCCTGTATTTCTTTCATATACTAATTCCCTTTTTTTTTTTTTTTTTTTTTTTTTCATTTCAACCTGTATTCAATCTTTTATTATGAATGAAATGATAGAAGTTCATTCTCTTCAAATAAGAAAAAAGAGTCTTAAAGAGATATATTCAATAATAAATATATATTAAGTAATGAATATGCATGTTAAGTAAAGAATATGTTATACATTTATAATCAATATTTGCAAAAAAATAAAATAAAATAAAGAAGAGATAGATTGAATAATATGTTTTGGTTATATTTTTCATCTTAAAAGAAGGATCCACAACTCTATTTTGAAAAAATATAAACATTTGAAAGATGCTGAATACCAACAATATCACCACCATTCATGGAATTGAGATCACTTGAACCATCTAAAATTTATTTGTAATCTTTTTTTTCTTCAAATACGTTTATATACCTCTCTGTCTCAATGTAATAAATATAGATATATAAAACTAAAAAATCAGAATATAAAAACTAAAAAAAATGGATCAAATATGAGCCAAATAGCATTAACATACGTGTACTTAATTTGTAATGTATTGGGAGGCAAAAATATAAAATAGAAACCAAAAATTTAACAAACTATCCAACTATCATGATTCTTCTACCTATATGCTTTTTAAAAAACTATTCATAAAGTCATAATCATGTAAAATATTATTTATTACTGAAACTCAGTTTAAATATGCACTGGAATCACTAAGGACAGCAAAAGAATCACAACCTACCTTAGCACAATCCTATGCATGTCAAATATAATTTTAGTTAGTTTTTGATTAGTGGTAGTAACAAATTTGCAAATAGAATTAGTATTTGTATTACATTGCAATCTCATCTTGAATTCTCTCTAGGTTAAACACAATGCAAATAATATTGAGACATTATATAATACTATTTTTTTTTTTTTGCATTTTCTATTAATAATTAATAGAATCTTTTTGGAAGGGAATACTCTATAGAGAGATTCATCTTCAACACCAACGAAGATAGTCTGACATAATAAATGGAAGTCATCAGAGAAAACATTTTAATTGAACATTTTGATAATTGAGAGATAAAATTTAACATTTAGTAACGGACTAATTATATAATTAAGAAATTTCTTAGTTTTGTACTTTCTGATAATTTTTTTTTTAAAATGTCAAAAAAGGAAATTATTCATTATATAGTGTTCTGGCGTATGTAAGTGTGCAAACTATTCATTGAACAGTAAATTACAAATTGTCTAATAATAAGGCATTTAAAAATAGATTGAAAAGAAAATGATACACTTAGTTTCAATACCGTACATGAATCAAATTCCAATACTACACGTGTCCTTCAAAATTTTTTTTAATTTATATAGTAATATAGCTCAAATGTTGCGCCAAAGCATTTTTTTTTTCTTAATTCAAAACTTATAAAATAACTTATTAACTTATATATATAATATCACTTATTAAAAAAAAACTTTTATATATATATATATATATATATATTATTTTTGTGTGTGTGTAAAGTAGATTGTAAATAGAGGATTTAAAAAAAAAATTAAATCAATTTTGTAAACTATAATACAACAAAATATGAGGATATTTTGGTGAGCTTTTAAAATTCCACAAAGCATGCTTAATATTTTAAACTTAATTGCATTTTTTTATTCTCCAAATTTTTAATTTTTTTCAATTTGGGTTGTCATAAATTGTTTTTCTAACATTTGATCTCCCAAATTTTGAATTTGTGCAATTTAAATGACCAAAATTACAATTAACCCAATATTTTAATATATTATTATATTTTTTTTAAAGAAATATATGATTATAGATTATATTATATACAAATTAGAATAATTTTTATTATTTACCAGAGAAAAATATTTATGCATCATAGTCGATCCATTATAACTGTTGAATAATAAGATAATTGATTTTTATAGAATTATTTTAAAAATTATTATAATAATATTTACATTTACAATATTTATAATCGGACGATCACGTGGACAAATATATATAGATTTTCCTACCTCCCTTCCAAGTTTCATGACGGAAGAGAAGACTTAAACAATAGCCACATCCTTACAAATTTCAATACGCTATACAAGACTTTGAAAATTAAGAGTCTTTATGGTCTAAGTCATAAAGTGAACACTTGTGGAATTTTGAACGCTTCTTTACTTTTTTGTAGCTTGTACGTACATTCCTTTGTTATCTTGTTTCGTGGAAAATAACTTTCATATTCTATATAAAAATTCTTATTAAAGGTAAGAATGCTATATTTAATAAAAGAATTTCCATTTGATCAAGTGGATTGAAAAACACCCTTGTAGGATTATCATTATTGATCAAGTGGATTGAAAAACACCTCTCATCCTTCACGGTAAGAAAACTCAAAGAGTGATGATATTTTAGATTAAAATCTCATTTTTTCAAATATTTTACCGACATCTTTTAATACTCTTTACCTCTTTTCTTCTATTAATTATATCATTTATCATGCATATCATTTTTTCTTGTTTTTGTCTCTATAAGGTGTAGAATAATATGTTGTGAATGTCTAAATATCTTTATTCAACTAAAATACCTTACAACAATCATTCTTTGTCATGACAAAACCTAAAAAATGCATATATGATAATATCAATAAGCTTAAATAAGTTTTGGATTCCTAAAAAATTAATAATTTTTAGTCCTAAAAAATTAATATTTTTTAGGTTGACTTCCTAAAAATTTTTTATGTGGTTAATTATGGATTCCTAAAAGAAATTATTTTTAGTTTAATGTTGAAATGATGTCACGTCATCACTTAACTAACAGTTAAAATGATGTCATATCATCAATAAGTACCAATAAAAAAAAATTTCAAGAATTCAAAAAAAAAAAAAAATTTTTATGAACCCAAAACTTAAGTAAGCTATGTTATTAATTTCTATAAATTATTTCTATCCAAAAACAGTTTTTTTTTTGTCTTAAATAAATTTTAAATTCTTGAAAAATACCCAAATTTTAATTTCCAAACAATAATACTGCGACATTATTTCAAGTGTGTGCTAAATGATCATGATATAACACCGTCATCAACAATAATTGATACCTTTCCACTTGTCCTAAGAACAAAGGATCATCAACAAACAAGAATGAAATCAAAACATTAAAATCTTTGATTCAATATCAGTTTGTGTCATTCATCATTAATTAGCAAGATAACTAACCTTGTAACTAAGACAAGGTCCAAAACTCCATTTTAAGAACATGATTGCTTTTGAATATAATTAAACAAAAATAATTTTTTTTTTTAAAGTATGTTTTTGTTTTTTCAACTTTTTCATTTTTTTTCTTAGATTTTTCTAAGTCATACATTTTAATCTTTTTCACTCATCCTCTCTTAAATATTTATTATTTTTTACATTTTAATTGACTTTTTGCTCAAGTGTACATTTTTAATAATTTTTTAAAATTTTTCCAATTTTTTAAACTGAATTTTTGTGTTTTTAAAAAATAAAAATAAAAATAAAAACTAAAAAAATATATACGTAGATTAATTATGCTTTTTTAAAATTAACTTTATAGTTATTAATACAAGTGTAAATTTTTTTAAAAAAAATCCAATTAAAAAAATTGGGAAAATTAAAAAAAAAATGAAAATTGATTAAAAATATAAATCCAGCATAAAGTTAATTAAAATGTGAAAAAAATGTATTTAACAAAACATAAATGAAAAAATTAAAATTCATAACGGAATAAAAGTGATTTAAAAAAGTCTAAAGATCAAAAGTAAAAAACTGAAAAAATTGAAGAAAAAAAACATATTGATTTTTTATGAAAGAATAATGTTATAGGAGACTTCAGACGTATTCTAAAGAAAAAAAAAAAAAAAAAAGAGACTTCCGACATGAAAAATTTTAAAAGCGTGATATGCCATAGATTGTGGAATTTCAAACGCGTGTTTACTTTTTCTAACTTACAGGCCCCCTGTTTATGTTTTATGTGAAATAACTTATTTACTCTTTTGAAATACTTCTCTGTATTCTGTTGTATTTTATCGAAAATAAGTTTTTATATTGAAAGTCAGATTCAATTTTATTAAGTATAGTCATATTGAGGCATATCTGATATCTATGTTGAGCTTCGATGAGAAACAAGCCATTTAGACTTTAAATTTCTTTTGCAAAGTGAATTTCTGGCAACAATTAATATCTAAAGGAGCTGAGATAGACAATGTTATGGGTCAAAAATAAACTATCCATTTTCAGGAGATTATATATGTTGTAGTTGTAGCAATGCACTAAATACAACACTATTGTTTAGCAATTATGCATCTATCTTTTACCAGTCTTGTGTGTATATATATATATATATATATATATATATATCTATTAGTGTTGTAAAAGTGTGTTGTGTGGTTCAGATGAATATGCTCAGGATCCCCTTTCAAATTTAAAAAAGCAAACACAGAGCAAATCCGGTACCATTTTTATAACAATCACTTTTCCTACTCATATTTTTAATGGTTAATACTCATTTAGTTACTCTTTTTTTTTTTTTTTCAATTGGATCTTGATAGCACAAGCAATGTAATATCAAATACGTTTAATTCATAAAATATAGACAGCAAAAGTTGGAATTTAGTTACTACTCTATTTTTATTTGAAATTAACAAAAATATGCCAAGTAAAGTTTTATTGGAGGACTTGGCCTCCCGCATAGGCTATTTTTAACTTGCCACCTATCACTCTATTTTTTCATTCATTTTTTCTTTTACCATAGAATAATATATGATATTATTTATCTAATTAATTAAACTTTATTATTTATTTTTTATGCTCAATTAAGTCTTGATATTATTTATCTAATCAATTAGGTTATGTTATTTTTTATTTATTTAATTAGGTCATAATATTTTTGATAAAAAATACTCAATTGAGTCTTTATCTATCAAAGAACGATGTTAAAGAAAATAATAGACATGACCCAATTAAATATTTTTAACAAATATTATAACCCAATTAAGAAAAAAAAAAAACATAACGATATCTAGTTGATTAGAGAAAGGTTAGCGTTATTTTTATCTCCCAATATTAGATTTATACCTTTTTTAAAATAATTTCCAAATTACCCTGTATTCTTATTTTTATACCTCTCCTTTTTGTTAACTTGATTATACAATGAAGTTATCATCATAGTTTGTTGTAGATAATTCTTTTTTGAAACATAAATTACAACCTGAAAGAGATCAAAATGTGGTAGCAACTAGCAATGCAATTGACTACATTGTAGCAATGTAATTGACTACATTGGCGAAGCTTGAGGACGATGAAAGGGTGATTTCTTTTGGATGTTGACATTGAAGGGAAGAAAGGTTTTTCACTTTTTTAATTAACTTTTTTCCTATGAGTGAAATTTTGTAAATGTATATTATTTCTAATATATTTGAGGATTTCTTTTAACTATGATGCTTGGAGCATAAGAGTTTTAGTAGAGAACGGGGGTGTTTTCTAAAAAAGAATAGATGGAGAAGATGAGGATAGTTTAGGAAAAAAATATAAAAAAAGGAAGGTATACAATTAACGAGGGAAGGTAAATATAACAATTACTTAGATAAATAATATAAAAATTCAATTGAGTCCAAGAAACAAATAACAGAACTAAGTGAGTATTAAGTCAATTTTTAAATAAGAATTCCCTTGAGTGTTATTTTAACCCAATTCTGCCATATTGTGTCATGCTTTGTTATCAATATTTATTTACTCCATTTTTATTTTTTAATCTGATATTTTAAATTATAATGAATTAAATTGACTTGGAAGATTATCAATCTTAAACATATCAAATGCTCCCAAAGAAAAGCAAAACACAGCTTACCAAAACTAGATTCTACGTAGCTAGGGACCAAATTGGTGATTAAACCTAAATCGAAGCATAATATCGTCTTAACAATGTGAGAACTTGGGACACCTGCTGCTATTTGCCAATTCATGTTTAGTCCCTCCCTCTCTTTATTCCAGCTAACCCCAGACGTGAGATTGGACTTAATCTCTTAGCAAATGAAATGACAAAAGGTTGGAAAGAAGAATATATAAAGGATCTGTTTTTGGGTACATTCTAGAATAACTTATAGGAAAAAAAAAAAAGATTTTCTAGAAATTAAAATTAATTTCTCTAATAATTAATTGGTAGAAGTTCTTTCCTATAATTTCTCTTAAAAAAAGATGTGGGATTTCTAAGAACAAATTAACTATATGAAAATCAATTTTAACTTATGAAGAGTTAATTTCATTTTTTCTTTTATATTTTCTTTTCCTATGAGTTCTTCTAGAGAAATTTGTCTAAATATGTTCAAAGTTTTTTTGGTGGACTTCTTTACAATAACTTTTATGAGAAAAAAAATAGATTTAAATATGTTTTTATTCTTTCAAAAATTAGTCATATTTTTTTAGTAATTCAAATGAAAGGTTGATCTCTTTTAGTCCTTTAAAATCAAAAAATATTTTTTAATCCTTCCTTTGATATTTGTCAAATAAGGAATAAGAATTTTATAATTTTGACAATTTTTAACTATTATAAATATAAAAAAAATATACAAAAGTGTTACAAATTAAATTGTTACAACAAAAAAATCGTCATAGATTTACAAATCTTACATTTTTGTTTGACACTTATTAGATGAAAGACTAAAAAGAGCATGTTTCAATTTAAGGGACTAAAAAAAATCAACTTTTTTTAAAGGACTAAACAAATTATAACTCATATTTATTTAAAAGATTAAAAACATATGTAAACCAAAAAAATATAAATAAAAGAGGAAATTAACTTATTTAGAAATTAAAATGGTATTTTTCAATAGTTAATATATAAAAGGTATCTCATATAATTTCTTTAAAAAAAACAAAAAACGTGTGACTTGTATAAATTAAGTATTAGATAAATAAAATAATGCAGTGTTTCTTCTAAAAACAATTGTCCGAACAGGCCCATTGTGATATAAGATAGAAAGAAGTAAGAAATCAAGATGTAATGTAACTGCTATGTTTCAAGAGAGATAGATTAAGCAACCGATGCAAAATTCCAAATTATGTAAATTAAGATAGGGTAGTGACACACACACCACTCTACAGTAACAACCATCCAAACCAAGTAAGATATAACAATCTCCATTGTTTAATTATTTTTTGTAGGATATCGTCAAATAGTTAAAAATGCTTAGTTTTGATTTATTGAATAGACTAACCACGAGTAATTTTTAAATTGCTCACGAGCATTCCACAACTCCTATGACCACAACCTATTTGATAAAAGTCTCCCCCTAACTGCACAGAGGCCAAATACTTGTAACACAGATCTGTCATCCTTAAAATAATTATTTGATTTACAAAAATTGGTTAACTACTTAGAAAACAATTCAACTGTGATTTTTCCCTTTACTCCAATCCATGTAAACCACTCATATAGAATGTACAATTTATAGAAGGGGATGTTTGAGATAATAGAGAATGTACACATATTATGAACTCTTTTTGTATAGGAGTTATTATTGTTTTAATTTTTTTTTTCTAAACTTGGTATGCCTCTTCTTTTATAAAGCTCAACAGTTTATTCCATTCTTCGAATTAGATAATTAAATGAAGAGTATGTGCCAATGTGGTTTGAAGGCCGTAGTCATGAGGTCTCGGACATGAAAGAAATTGCTGGAGTGCCTTAAAGAGGTACTTTATTGATTGTTAATCTTCGAATTAAATTTATTTGTTGTTGTCTGAAGGACCTTATCCTTTTATTTATAGAATAATTCAAAATGCCATTTTTGGATGTTTGTTAACATCCTTTCGAAGTTGGGTTGTGTTGCTGATCTTAAACGACGGATTGAAGAAAAGCTTGAAAAGAAACTACTTGATCATAGACGTTCAGTTTTTATACGTGAAAATGAAAGTGAAAGCTCTTTAATTTGTGATTGTTGTTCATGTTGAACACCAAATTAGTTTGTCAACTAATATTACTACCGTAGTTGGTAAAGTCGAAGATCCACGTTGTAAAGACATCCTTCGCACCTGCCCCAAGCAGTAGAGAGACTCGCTACGTGAAATGTGGAAGCTGAATGTGCAACTACTGTTTTTGCTTAGGATGAAATTGTATTAACAGCTGCTTTTTTTTAACTTGTTGTCCATATTTGCTGGCATAAAAACAACCATTATGGAAGCATTCTTGTTTTTATATTTTGTCGTTTGGTGTTAATACTTTTTTTAAACAATTTAAGTTTATGGCTAAGTTAACTTAAAATCCTTTTGTATGTTTGCAAATATTCTATTGTCTTAAAGTGTGGTGCTCATTGCTTAGCACTTTTGAAGGAAGGAGAAGGATGAGAAGAAGGAAATGTTGCATCCCTTATGATCTCTCACATTCAATAATAAACCATATTTTGTATGAATTTAGAAGTTATTTTTCCATTGTTCTGTATATGCATATTTTATTAGCAAAACTCACGGTTTTATAATAAATATGTAACATGAATGTCTTGAAGAGAATAAAGAGAAAAAATGTCTAAACAAAAATAATTTGAAAAATATCTAGATCCAACCCAATTAAAGTAAGCTAGACTCCTTTCATAAATTTATTGTTATAAATATGACTCAAATAAGGAGTTATATATCTATCTTTTGCTTGATGAGAAATAATTCTTCTAGGCAAGACTAAGACATTTTGAGAGAAACGTAAGTGAAAATGGTTAATAGAGTTTGACTAGGAACTATTAACTAATTTAAGAGAAGTTAATAATTGAGGAATGATTATAATTCCAATTAAGTTAGAAATAATCATAACTTTAAGTTTTCTTTGTTTGATAAATTTCTTATATTGCTTTCTTTAATCTTTTTAGTTTTATTCTTCATACAAAATAAATGATAAACACTCTTCAACTCATTGATAAAAATAAATAAATTGTTTAATTATTATATATTAAATTAATTGGGAACACAAATCTTTAGGTACGATATTATTGCTATGCATTGGGTACGCTTATCCCTAAGCAAACATATTTTAGGCATCACTCAACTTGTACATGTATGAGGTCATTTGATTTGATGAAAGGAAAAATGTTCATAGCTAAACATGTTTGAGCAAAGTGAGTCACGACACTTTAAAGGAAACATGAACACTATATCCTCATGGAATCACACATGTGTTATTTGTTGAGTTATTTTCGTAGATAGTTGCGATTAGTTGGTAACTAAAGTAATTACATTTGATTGTAATTCATTTTATAACAAAATGTTCATTGAAAACTAAAAAAAATGACTACTTAAACAGTTGAACTTGTTTCATCAAAGTCACGACACTTTGCAGGAAATATATATGAACACTATATTTTCATGGAAATTACACATATTTTATTTGTGGGTTATCTTTGAAGACAATTGGGATGAGGTTAGTAACTTAAGTCATTACATTCGATTGGAATTCATTTTATAAAAAAACTTAATATTTATATATATAAACTAATTAAGTTTTGTTTTGGTGCCCTCTAAAATTGGAACCCTGGTCAATCGCTCACCTCGACCATGATCGGGGCCATTGAGTGAGACCAATTCATTTACACAAACAGAAGACACTTATATAGAGCATATTCGGCAACAATTTTTTATTACTCATGATCATCAGTTAATTTTCCTCCAAAATCTATTAACTTTTCAAAATTATTTTTAAAACTGTTTTACAGTAGAAAAACAGAAACAATCAGGAGATAATTGATAGTAACTTATGACATTTAAATGAAAAAACAAGCAATGCATCTTTGATCTGTCATAGAAAGAAAATGTAAACTTAACTTCCCATCCAAAACACTGTCTCCACATAAATGACATTACTGAGACATTGATACTAATTTGATACACTTTTGATATTACATTATAAATTTATTTCCTGCATGCAACATAGATAAAACAACAAATTGCTACATTAGAAACGAACACTCACCAACAAGATCGCATTTTATACCACATGTCATCAAAGAAACCATAGTAAGCATACCTCCATGATCTAAAAATGAACAAAGGAGCAATCACCCGCCCAAAATCCAAAAATAAATCCAACTGCCATGCTCACAAAGAACCAATTCACTCCATGCTCATCACCTTCTTTTTCATTCTAATCATCATTTGGATTTTTCCTCTGGAAACTGCAATTGATAGGTAGTGGACGGCCACACAAATTGTTTCCAACAAAGTCCGTTGCTTCAAAGGTTTGGAGTCGAGTGCCTATTGGAATTTCACCCTCCAAATGATTATTAGACACATCAAGCTGAGAAAGCTTAAGTTTGATATGGTTGGAGGGATGTCTCCTAAAAGATGATTATGGGAGAAATCACTAGATTCCATTGATCTCATATTTTCAATACTTGGTGGGATTTGACCACTCAATTGATTCCGGGACAAATTCAGAAAAATAAGTCCATCTAGATATGTAATTTCACCAGATAGATTATTACCAGAAAGATCAACATTTGTCACCAAGCCAAGAATATTTTTGTACTCTACACCTCTTCCCTTCACCCAAATGAGTGAACTAACTATAATGGATTTCCATCTAGAGTCAGATATGTTGGTACGGATAAATGAAACTCCTCTTCTATTCCTTGACAACATGGCACTCAAGTTGTTGAAACAATTAGGTATGTGTCTAGACAAATTGTTTTTTGCAATTAAGGTCCAAATTCTGCAGAAAAATCATATCACATATTTCTTTTGGAATATGACCAAAAAATGTATTTAACCGAATGCTAAGAATTTTCAAGTTTGAGAGCCTTTCTCCAACCCATGGAGGAATAATTCCTATAAACCTATTTTCCCCAAGGGCTAAGGAAATCAACATATTAGCCTTCTTCAAAAAGGTGGGAAACATTCCTGAGAGAGCGAGTTGTTACAAATGTTCAGAGTTTGTAGTTCAGTCAAGGCAACCATGGAAGGAGGTAATTTACCAACAAAGTTATTGCTTTGTAAGTTGACATCAATTAGATATGGCCATGTCATCCAACAATCAGGTATTTCTCCTAATAAATTATTTGATGCAAGATTGAGAAATTGTAAAGAGGAGTCATGTTTTCTACATAGCGCATCACTCATGGATCCAGAGAATGCATTGTTTGAAAAATCCAACCAACCAATATAATTATCTACTTGGGGTAATTCTCCATGAAATTGATTTGAGCTTAGATCAACATTGAATTAAAATATTGCAGAGTTTGTAATCTCACCATCGATATGATTATGAGATAGGTTCAAATAATAAAGCTCATCAAATGTTTCCCAAAATCAAGCAGGGATAGAATCTGATATCCTTGTGTTAGAAATATCTAAAGACTTAAGAGCCTTTTGTGATCGAATCCATGATGGAAAGTTAGGACCCAACTTCCATGAGTTCATCCTCAATATATTTAGCTGAAAGCTAGGGTGCCAATTAGGACTCACTTCTAAAATAAGATTAAAAAGAATTTTAAGTTCGTAAGATTTATCTTCCTTGATAATTCCCTGAAATTGATTGTCATCAATTGTAAGATATGACAATTCAGAGAGTGATCTAAGAAATGGATTTTCACTGAAATGATTCTGTAAAAGATCAAGAATGTGTAATGATGAAAGCTTCCCAAATGATGAATTGAGTTGTTATAAAAATCTATTATGACAATATTTTTTTAAAAACTCAATTTCATTAGTCAAATTGCCAAAAAGTTGAGAACTAGAAATTACAAGTCTCTCGAGGCCATTGGAAACACATGGAGTGAGAATTTCTAAAATTTCATTGACTTGTTGGTTGAGTTTGAGATATGAAAAATCAATTTCCCTTAAGTTGTAGAGATTACCCAAAGTGGTTGGAATTGTTCCATCAAGTTGATTTTGTGACAAATCCAGTTTGACTAGAGAAGTCAAATTTCCCAAAGAAGTTGGAATCATTCCTTTAAGTTGATTATATGACAAATCAAGTTCGACCAAAGAAGTTAAATTTTTGATGTTTTCAATAGTGCCATGTAAGTTGCTGGATAGGAGGTTCAAGTACTTGAGATGATGAAGACCATATAACTAATCAGGTATAGATGATGAGAATGAATTTTGAGACAAGTCAAGATTTTCAAGAAGTGTGAGGTTTTGAATGCCATCAAGATTAAAGCCTTGGATGTTATCATTTAGTTGAAGAGAAAGTAGTTTATTGAGGTTCGGTCTGGGCTTTTCCATTGTGTGGTATAATATATGATTAATTACATGGGCGGTCGTTGTTAGTCATCTGTTGGAAAACGTAGATATTGGCGAACCGGCAAGACAAATATTTAATTTGCGAAAAAAGGGAATTTATAAGTTAGATCGGCTGATTCATCAATTCAATTCCAAAAACTCAATTTATATAATTTTTTTCTTAAACAGGAATAGGACAGTATTTCAACCAGGTCGGCACCCTGACCAAACCAAAATCTATTGATTCCAAAAAACAAAAACTGCAGAGAACAAAACCTAATCTATTTAATTATAATACATAATTTCTGAGATATGCAACAATACAATAGGGTTACACGTCAATAGTATATTTTGGTGATGTGTATACTGTTTAAATATATACATAGAGAGAGAGAGTATACACATCTGTTTTAATCACAGGAGTTCAATTAGAAAGATACTGCCATCTAAACTAGTAGAAAAAATTCTGCACCTCCTCAACCTACATGCATGGTGTCTATGTTTCATTTTTGACAACTGAGAAGGATATATATATATATATATATATATATGAAGAGCAGAAGAGCAGCTTCCATCCTCTCTTGAATTACTGGAGATACGTAAATGTCCATTAATAGAAGCAAGGTATGAAAATCGGAAAGGAAAGCACTGGTCTAAGATTTCTCACATTCCTGCCATCGTGATAAATGATAAAGTGATAATATGACCTATTGCATGAGTAGGAACCTAATGTAAATGGCCGGATTCAATTATTTTGAGAAAGTATAAGACAAATACTTGGTAGACAGTAACTAATACATATTCTTATAGGCATAATTAATAAAAAAAATTTATAATTAATAAAATAAAATAAATAAATAAATCAGATTCTCTAATAAAAAAAATAATTGATATTCTTTCTATTTTTTTTTTACTTAATCTTCTTTCTAAAATTTTGTTAACATGCATTGATTTTTTTTTTAATAAAAATTGGATTGAAAATTAAAATACATACAACATTATTATTAAAATTTAAAAATAATATATTTTAGTGGTGTAAGATAGAGTAGTTTATTTTATTTTAAATAATAATTTTATTATGGGTTTTTAATTATTTTTTTTAAATAATAACTTTATAATTCTAAGACCAGAGTAGATTTTTAAAGTATACTGATTTTAATATTTCAAAACTTATCAATTAAAATTAAAATTGAATTTTAAAATTTAAAATTATAAACCTTACAAAACGTTGAATTACTTAAAATCAATCAATGTGTTTTATTTGCAGTAATAAAATTATTATTTAAAATAAAATTAACAATCAAATGTTGTTTTGAAATTGGAATAATTTTTTAAAATTTGAATCTATTATATATTTAATGCGCATTAACAAAATTTTAGGAAGAAGATTAAATAAAAAAACAAAAAAAATATCAATTATTTTTTTATTAGAGAATCTGATTTATTTATTTATTTTATTTTATTAGTTATAAAATTCTTATTGGTGACGTTAGTGCTTACCAAAATGACTTTGGAAAATATAATGTTAAAATGTTATTTCGTGGATTCAATTATTTAAATGAGTTTAACGTGGCCATTTTATTTTAATTTCTACTTCACAAAGTCATTTTTATTTTTATTTTTTCGTGATCATTGTGTCATACCTTTCCCTAAGAAATTAAAATATAGATACAAATCACACAAACTTATGCTTCACAACATAACTTATTATCCAACCACTGACTATTTTGTTTCGAACCGTTTTGTGGTGTTACTGTGTACTTTGGATTGTGGGGTTTAATTTTACTTAAAATTTAAATAAACTAAAATGAATTTAAATGAAAGAATAGTAAATATTTTGTTTATAAACTAGAATTGGACTTGATTTGATGATATTGTTTGTTATATCTCTTTGCTAGAATCCGACTTGTTATGGAATAATACAGTGTTTGTACTATTCTTATTATTGATAATATTGTTTATGAAAAGTTGACTGGCGATGACAGTGTGATTTTATTTGCTAATATGAATACAAATGGTAGCTGAGGACTGAGGTGATCAACACTTAATATTTGCTGGGTGTGATGGCTCCAGTTTACTCTAATATTGGTCACATCTTCTATAACCATTTCAATCCTTTGTCACTTTTATGGAAGGTTTCGATTGAATCATTTGAACCAAACTCTACAAATTTTCTTCTGTATTAATTGTAATTGCTCCAACTAAACATGTGGTTTGTTGATTTTATGTTGTGGTTTGTTAGTGTTGTCTGGTTTTCAAGAAGTGAAGTATCTCTGTAAGACTGTAAGACTATAATGTATTAGATTATATTTATGATGGTGTGGGATGTTGATTCTTAGCTCTGTACTTTGTTGTTGTTTTGTCATTGCTTGCTTTAAGTTGAATATTTATTTGAATAGTGTTTGAGTGCACCACTTTTATATTTGAAAAAAAAGAGTAAAATCTTATTTTAAAATATGATTTCTTACTTATAAAGTTATACTCAAAAGTATTATTTTCATTTTTGTAAATTATTTGAAAAGTGTTTATTTCATTCATTTTAAAAAAAATTACAACATTTCTATACAGAAAACCTCGTATTAAAGCACATCCACCCAACAAAACATATTGAACATATAAGGCTGCAGAGAAATTAGAACCAAAGCCGATTACTGAAGTAGCCTCCTCGAAAGAGATTATTAAAACTTCAATGGAGACTAATATGCAACTACCGTGTTGAGAAAATCCCCCTAAAAGTTTAGGTTAATAGATTATGCTGCAACAAATAAGTATTGGAGTTTGGAATGATGTGGTATTGAAAAAAGAAAAAAAGAAGATAAAATTAAATCAGAGAAAAATAAAACCAAAACAATAGAAATAAGTAACGAGATTAACCTGAAGGTAGCAAGTAACTAACTAAGCCTTTGTAACAATAGATTGCTTGTTTTTCAATACAACACACCTTATCTGTCAATGTAGTTAAAAAAAATAAAAATATATGTATCTAATTATATATCTTGCACTTGTACCTTCTATTAATAAAAAGACTCTAATACCCTGCTCTTTGGCTCGCTCTTGCTTGTGTCTGTTGTGTAATAATCCAAATTATTATTATCCCAAATTCCCAATAGAATGAGAATTCAATACAGAAATAATATTTTCTGAAATTGATTTTTTTCACTGCTTTGCCAATTGCCACTCACATGATTGAATTATAATGAAGAGAATCTTATGCCATTTTGTTTTTTCAAACTTGCAAATTAGCAACACATTCAGCTATCATATGTGTCACGCTGAGTTTCTACATTCGCTATTTTCTTTTTGATGCTTTATGAATGCTATTTTCAAGCTTAAAATCTTTTATTTTTTTCCTGTATATTGTAAATATGCTTCTCAGTTCTCACCATTTAAAAACATAATCAAATGTCCCGGTAGAATATTTAGAGGAAATATTAATTGAACTCTAATTTCTAAATTCAATGAGTAAATCTGTAAATGTAATGGCCTCAATTTGGATTCACATTTCTATTGGATTTTTTTAGCGTGTTAATTTTTTTTTAATATTACTTGATATATTATATTATTTATTTAAAAAATATATATTTAATTATTACCGATTCAACTACAGTTAAACCTTGAATTGGTATCTTTACTTTTACTAGTTCAATGATCAATATGATTTTGAAAACATTAGTTTTAGCACATATTTTAATTTATTTGACAAAATATACCATACAAAATTGAATGGTGCATTTGCACAAATAAAAACAATTTTCTAGTTTCTTTTTTAAGTTATTATATATATGGTCTTAATGTGTATTATATAAACTTACATGACTATTAATAACTATATAAATATTTCTTAACTTAATATTATTTTTATTTATTTATATGAATGACACATAAATTTATTTATTTATAATAGTATTATAAATTCAAATATTTATATTTTAATGTTGAAATTTTTGTATTAAAAAAATAATGTAAATATAACTAGTTAATAATATTCTAACAAGAAACATTTTTTTTACTACATCTTTAATAACTTCATATATAATTTTTTATTGATTAACAGAAATATATTTATGTTAATTTTTACTTTAACATCTATAAATTAAATTAGTTAATATATTTGTTACAAAATAATTTGTTTACTCTATATTTAATAATTTCACATAATGATGATAATTTTTTACATCATTGTAAAGTTTCCTATGTGTAGGGTTCAGTTAAAAAATAATTATTTTTACAGAATTGAATCGATAAAAAAAAATTATGCAAATAATCGAATTAGGTCAAATAATTTAAAAAATAAAAAATAATTCAAAAAATTGTAAAATTAATATAATAATTTCTAACCTTTTAAAAATATCTAACTATGACATAAACGGTTTTTTTTCTTTGGTGTAAGAATGTAAATATAACTTTTGTGTAACTATGACATAAACCTGGAATGGTCAATCAAGCCATGCTTTACATTGTCAAAACTTGGCGCGACAACGTCAGGGAGTTTCTTTAAATGACTTAAACAGATGAAATACTGAGTTGGTTTAGCATTATAAAACATATCACTCTATATAACAAATTGAACAATACAAAAATCAATCTCATTATGCAAATGAACACGCCCAGTACCCAAAAATTGCTTGTCCATGTCGGATAAAATAGAAAAAAGAGAATAAGGGTATAGCGTTGAAGGTGTAACAAAAAATTTTCCGGACAATCTAAATTCTTTATTTATGATAAATTAATTAATTATTATAAAATTATTTTAAAATTATATAAATGGAAGGTTGCGATTGTTTTACATATAATATTTTGTTACATTGTCAATATACTACCTTATTATCTTATTTAATTAAAAGAGTTTGGTAAAATTAACTGATAAATGTCAAATGATATAAAAGAACATATTTAATATTTTAAATATTTTAATTTATTTCTAATAATTTATCATCTTAAAAATTTGGATAATAATTTTTAAAAAATGAATTTAGATGTATAAGTGTCTCACTTATATAATTATGAAACATGATTTTCATTGTGTTATGGATTATAATTTCTAACAAAAAAAAATATAACTCAATGAGGAAAAATTTCATATAATTTAATCTCTCCTCATTGGGGTTTCCTACTATATAATTAAGTATATATAATTTTGATTTTATTTATCTTTTATTTTGTAATTAAATCATGCATGCAACGAATTGAATTAGATCAAATAATTATTTTTAAAAAACATAAAAATAATTCAATAAATAATAGTAAAATTAATATGATTCAATGAATATCTAATCTTAAAAAACAGTGTAATGATGACAATGAACAATTTGAGGATTGTATACATATAAAAATGTTAAATTAAATGAGAGATTTTTATAAATTGAATAAAAGGATAATGTAGGATTTTAAATAAAATAATGAGGATAAATTTGAGAATAAAAAAAAAAACTAGTAACCTAAAAGTTAGCTTATTTTTCATAAATTATTTCAAATAACTTATCAAAATAAGCTACTTCAGGTAATTTATAAAAAATAAACTATCAAAATAAAGTGTAGATACTAAACAAACTTATTTTGGTCAACAGGCTTATTTTGGTTATAGGAGTTTATAAGCTAGTCAAAGGAATTTATAAACTCCTCTAATGACCTTATCAAATACACTTTATAAACTATAGGCTTCCTCAAAGCTTATAAGGTATAAGTTAGGAGCTGAAAAGCGAGAGTAGTTGAAAGCTTATAAACTAACTTATTTAATTTAAAGTATTTGGTAAGACCAATTAATATACTAGTATATAAATGTCAAATAATATAAAATGTCATATTTAATATTTTTAACTTTTGAATTTATTTTTAATAACTTGTAATTTTAAAATTTTGGATAATAATTTTCATTGACCAAAGCAAAACTCGTGAATGGAAAAGCGAAAAAATACAATTGTATAAAGTGTGCATCATCAACTTCACATAATCATTCATCAGTACCAAAGTTGTTTAATATGTGTGTAGGGTTTAGTTAAAATAAAAAGATTTTTTATAATTGACTCAAAAAAAAAAATGCAAATAATCGAATTAGATAAGATAATTTTAAATAATAAAAATAGTTTAACAAGTCACTAAGATTAATATGATAATTTCTAACATATTAAAAACGTGTAACTAGGACAATAAACAACTTTTCTTTAGTATAAAAATGTTAAGTGCATGTAAGAAAATGTGAAATAAGAAGAATCTTTTAAAATGAATAAAATAATAAAATAGGATTATCATTCAAACTTTTACATGCCAAAATATTTATGACAAGGTAAAGAGTGTGTTAATTAATATAATTTATTTTGTAGTATTATCTATCTAAGTATATATAATAGATAGGTAAAGACAAACTAATGCATTGATATCCCTATCTCAATGTTTATATGTCATAATTTTAAAAATTGGAATGGTAACCGAATCGATCAAGGTATTAGATTATTGAATTATTGGTCGAATTAATTGATCATTAGTTGACCTGCACGCTCGACCTATATTGATAAAAATTAAAAATATTTATTATATACAAATTTTAAATTTATAAAAGTTTATTTTATTAATTTTTAATATTATTAAAAGTTATTCAAATTATTATTCCTTTATTTTTTAACATTTTCTATTAATTGTAAATTTTTTTTTCATATATTTCACTTTTTATTTTATAAATCATTCAATTTATTTTACTTTTATTTAAATTATTAAATTTTTGTTAAAAACATCATAAATATATATATATATATATTATTTTATTTTTATTTTTTTGCAATTGTTATCCATTAAACCATTAGCTTAGTAATTATTTTTGCATTTGAAAACCAAAAAGGTTTGGGTTTAAATCTCAAATTTATCAAAATTCACCTAAATTTTTAATCAGTATTAAAAATAACGATCAATGTGTCTAAATTAACAGATGAACACAAAAAATACTTAATTTTGAAAGTAGGAAATCAAATTTCATGATTTTAAATTAAAATGATCAAAATTAACGGATTTTGAAAAATAATAAAACAAAACTGCAATTAAATTTATTTTTTTCAAACTTTAATTGTCTCCTAATACCCAAAGACTCGATCATATAAAAAATCTTTATGGGCTCCTCTCTATTTTTATTTGAAAAATAAGGTCTCCCATTCAAACATCATTTCGTTGTCATTATCGATAATGAATACTTGAAAACATGTATAGAAGAAGACTTCTATTTGTCTTTCGATAAAAAAAAGAAAAAAGAAAAAAGATAGCAAATATATTGGAAAGTAATAGAGACTTTGCATCCCGCAACTCTTGTCCATTAATCTTTGTTTCCCTTGCGGGTTTGGCATAGTTTTTTACATTATTAGTCGGAGAAAATTCAATAACCAGATAAATGTATTTTAAATAATTTAAAAATTAAATTAAAATATTTTAAAACTTGAGATCAAATTAACGCATTTAAAATAACCCTGACTTGATATTGGACTTAATCTCTTAGCAAATTAAATGACAAAAGGTTGAAAAGAAGAATATATAGAGTATGTTTGGGTACAATCTATAAAAGGATTCTAGGAAAAAAAAATATATAAAGAAAACATAAAATTAGTTTATCTAAAACTTAAAATGATATTTTTTAATAATTAATACGTAGAAGTTATCTTATGACTTTTTTAAAAATACGTAAGAATTTTATAATTTAACTTGCGTAGAAGTTAATTTTATTAATAATTTTGATTTTCTGTTTTTTTATTATTAATTAATAATTATAATTAATAAAGTTATTAAATTAATTATAAATTTATTAAAAATTATTAATTATTAAAAGGGATTAAAAATATTTTTTTTTCAATTTTTTTTTAATAATACAAATAATTTTTTAATTATTGATAATTAACGTTTTTTTAAGTCAAAAATATTCAAACTTAAAATAACTAGACCGGAGTTGTTTGCAGTATTGTAACAGGCCACGTCCATCAACTTCTCCTCAACACTTGGTCACCCACAGATTCATTTTCAGATCATTACTATGATTTTGAAGAATATGAAGAAGTTTTTCATTCTATTGATAGATCAAGGTTTGGTGGTGAGATAAGTCCTTCTTTGCTTGACTTGAAGCATTTGAATTACTTGGACTTAAGTGCCAATAATTTTGAACCTGTGAAAATTCCAAGTTTCATTTTTGAAATGACCACCTTGACTTACCTTAATCTCTCTTATGCGGGATTTATTGGAGTGATTCCTCATCAGATTGGGAATCTCTCTAATTTGCTCTATCTTGATCTAAGGGGTGTTGCCAGTGGAGCAATTCCATATCAAATTGGGAACCTTACGAAATTGCTTCGTCTTGACCTTGAAGGAGGCTTTGACTTTTTGTATGCTGAAAATCTTCATTGGTTTTCAGGTCTTTTCCACCTTCAATATCTTTATTTGAAAGTGGTAGACTTTTCCAAAGCAGTTGATTGGCTACAAACTTTGGAATCTCTTCCTTCTTTGATGGAGTTACATTTGTCAAATTTTTTCATCCATCATTATAATCATCCATCCTCACAGTTAACTTTTCTTCTTTAGTCACTCTTGAACTTTCCCTTTCGTCTTCATCGGAGAATTCTTTTGTCCCAAAGTAGATATTTGGACTCAGCAAATTAGTTACTCTTCAATTATTTGCTAATTACATCCAGGGTTTTAATCTTGAAGGCATTCAAAACCTCACACTTCTTGAAAGTCTTGACTTGTCTCAAAATTCATTCTTAACTTCTATACTTGATTCGATATATTGTCTTCATCATCTCAAGTTCTTAAACCTCCTATCCAACAACTTTAAAGGCAAAATTTTCGATGACATCGGAAATTTGACATCCTTGATTGAACTTGATTTGTCATTTAATCAGCTTGAAGGAACGATTCCAACTTATTTGGGAAATTTGACTTCTTTGGTTAGTCTTGATTTGTTACAAAATAATCTTAAAGGAACAATTCCAACTTCTTTTGAAAATTTGAATTCTCTTGTTAGACTTGATTTGTCACAAAATCAAATTGAAGGAATAATTCCAACTTCTTTGGGAAATTTGAATTCTCTTGTTAGACTTTATTTGTCACAAAATCAAATTGAAGGAATAATTCCAACTTCTTTTGACAATCTTTGCAACTTTAAGGGAGATTGATTTCTCATTTCTCAAACTCAACCAACAAGTGAATGAAATTTTAGAAATCCTCACTCCGTGTGTTTCACATAGCCTCGCCAAACTCATAATTTCAAGTTCTCAACTTTCTGGCCATCTCACCGATCAAATTGGGTTGTTTAAAAATATTGTCACAATGAGTTTATCCGATAACTCAATTCATGGTACACTTCCTAGATCATTGGGGAAATTGACATCGTTACACTCTCTTAATCTTTCCCAAAACAAATTCAATGGAAATCCATTTGAGGCTCTTGGATCACTCTGTGAATTGTCATATCTTTCAATTGATGACAATTTATTTCAAGGAGTTGTCAAGGAAGATGATCTTGTAAATCTTACAAATTTAAATTTCCTTTTGGCATCGGGGAATAAGCTTACTTTAGAAGTGGGTCCTAACTGGCACCCAAGCTTTCAGCTACGCCATTTAAGAATGAACTCATGGAAATTGGGTCCTAACTTTCTATCATGGATTTAGTCACAAAAGGTCCTTCTATCTTTGGATATTTTTAACACAGAGAGATATCGATTCTATTCCTCGCTTTGGTTTTGGGAAACATTTAATGAAGATTTGGCTTTGAACCTCTCTCATAATCATATCCATGGTGAGCTTCCAAATACGTTAATCTCAAGAGTAGGTCTTGATCTAAGCTCAAATCGAGTTTCATGGAAAGTTACCCTATATAACTAATCTTATCCAATGGTTAGATCTTTCACTCAATAATTATTTTCTTTTTATTTTCTGGTATTATAATCAGGATAAGATAGATCACATACCTGATGGATCGAGTTTAACAATTAATAAACTATAGTATTATAATCAATATATATTTTTTGTGTCTTAAATTTTATGAAATTGTGTCTTGGCAAACAAGAAAACGTTTTGAATGGTGAGAATAGTAGTCAAAACACGAGTCTTAAAGATAACTATACAATATAACTAAAGGCTAACCATAAACTGAATTATTTATATAACATATAATTTGTATTATATTGTTATGGATATATTTATAATCATAAGATAAATTATTTATTTGTCACAATTGGTAAGTTATTATTATTTTATCTTAAGACGACGTTAATATTAATTTAGTTTCTTAATCATAACAAAATAGTATTAAAAATAAAATTTTGTTGCACAAAACAAAGAATGAAATATATATATAAATTATGTATACAAGTAAACATATTTGTTATCACTAAATGTTAATGACTAATTTCTATCTTTCTATATAAAAAAAATCTATCTAAATTTTGTTTAAAACATTATTTTGTTAATAGATTTGAAGTTAAAAAAATACACTTGTGAAATTATATCAATTAATTTATGATGTGAATATTTTTTACTTTTTATTTTATTTTAAGAAAGGTATAATTTTTTAATTTTTTTAATATAGGACTATACCATATATGTCAATTAGTGCTCATTTTAGTAACTTAATATATTCGATTTGATGTTGGTGTCTTAAGTTGAAGTTGGACTTATGAGTTTGTTGTTTAGAACCTTATTATAAATGAACAATGGATTTAAAGTTTGAAGAATAAATACGGATAAAAAAAAATTGAAGAATTAGTTAGTAGAATTAAATTAATTTGTTATGTTTATTTTTATACTTTTTTTAAGACAAGTATGAAATTTTCATTTTATTAATACATATTAGGTCAATGTGATGTGAATCAACTAATAATTTATTGGTTGGATCTCTAATCTAGTGACCTAGTACCTTAATCGATTTAACTATGGACACAAAATATTTTAACTTCTTGAACACAATAAAAAACAAAAAACAATATGATAATGAATTTGAGTTGTGAATAGATGCTTCTCTTGCAACAATCTTTTCACCTTAAAAAATTCACATAATCCACGATGATATTATCTTCACGTAACACATGCTGTGTTGTTAGTATTATGAATATCCAAATAAAAGACGTTGATTAGGGTAACCAAAATTTGTAATATAAAATTAGTTCGAAAAGTGAGCATCCCCCCTACTCAAATAAGGTTTTGATTCCATTCTTTGTTGATGATCCTTTGTTGGTAGGACATGTTGAAAGGTATCATTGTAAGCCTTATAATTAATAGGGTTATTACATGTTTTTATCTTGAAATAGAGCATCATCTCACTTCTACCACCAGAAAATATAAATGAAGTTAAACAATAACCAATGTTTTGAATTAATATTCAGTATACATGCTTTTCCAATTCAAATTATGTTATCTAGTAAAATGCAAAATTAACTGTGTTGCTTAACAACTTGCTTTTATTGTTAGGGAATGGTACACAAAGAAAGAAGATTGCACTGATGGATGAAGTGTGCTTTTGAAGCCAGCTAGAGAAACGTTTCTTATTTAACTAAGCAATGGTTTCTCACCAAAGAATATAGGACAAACCGATAGAATGCAAAATACAACTAAGATTAATTACAATTGAATCCAAGAAATTAATAATCAACAAAAAAAAAAAAAGACAATTAATTCTTGCATTTTGTTTTAAATATAAAATATGTTTTAACTAATTGATAAAGTGAATTTGTTTTAGGTTCTTAATCAATTTTTCTTTTGCTTTGGATGCCTAATGAATCAAAATATGTTTTTAATTCTTGATATTTTGTTTTATTCTTTGATAAATTATAAATTTTTGTTTTGAATCTCTAATCTATGTATAGACAATTTGTTATTTGTCATTATAAAAAATATTAAAAATATTTCAAATGACTAAAACAAAATGAATAAAATTTATTAGAAACCTAAAGTAATATTTTATAATTTATCAAGAACTAAAATAAAATATTAAGGAGCAAAAATAAATATTTTAATATATCAAGGATTTAAAATAATTTTTTTTATTAGGAATATAAAATAAAATTCGTACATTTATTAAGAATCTAAAACATATTTTATCCTTTTATTAACCATCCTAAACATACCAAATGCTCCTAAAGAAAAAGAAAAGAAAAAAACTATTAAATATGTAGAAGTTAATTTCATTAATAATTTTGATTTCCTACTCAATTATTAATTATTAATTATAATTAATAAAGTTATTAAATTAATTATAAATTCACTCAAAATTATTAATTATTAAAAGGGATTAAAAGTATTTTTTTTAAATAATAAAAATATTATTTTAATTATTGATAATTAATGGGGTTTTTGAAGTTAAAAATTATTTTTATTTTCTGAAAAATAATTAAAGTTTTTAATAATTTTAATTAATTTAATAATCCTATTAGTGATAAATTGTCAGTTAATAATCCATCCTAAAATCAAAATCGTCAATTGTTAAAAAATAAGAAATATTATGATTAAAAAATAAAATACCAAAATTATGTGCTTTTACGGTTCACCTAATTATATAAGGAGCTCAGCTATTTCTTTCAATACTTTGTCGGTCAGTCAACATTAGGATGCTAAATATGTCTCTGGCTATTGTTAGTGCTAATCAGTCTTTAGGGTTATCTCATTCTATATATTATCTATTTTGATGCTCGATAATATTTACGATTTAGAAATTAAATTAATCATTAAACCTAAATAAATTAGGTGCTAAGGAATTGCGATTTAGTAAAATTGAAGCACAATATCCTTTTAACATTCAAAATCTACCTTTCATGCTCTATTTAAATTTAAACATTTTCGAACTTTTCCTAAATTTAAGCAGCATTTCTGAATTTGTACTCAGTTTTACACAAAAAATGCAACTGCTGTATATTAAGAGAGGAATGAAGGTTAATTTGGATAAACTAATTGCATTAGCAGTAGAATATTAACTTTTCCTAAATTTAAGCAGCATTTCTGAATTTTGTCTGTATTACTCAAATTTTAATAAAGAGCATTACTGTTTTTGAGGACACGTCCTTTAATTTTTTGTTTGGAATGGGATAAGATTTTTCCAACAAAATACCATAGAAATCAGGAGGAAGAGGTACGAAGACATTAAAAAAGTTTGTTGAAATGAAAAGTGGGTTGTTGGATGGTCACTTTCAAAGAAAAAATGGAATACAGTGTATGCAATCAATGTTCCCGAAAAGTCCCTTTCAACTCTTGTATTATTGAGGCACGTGAAAAAAAATTAATCTTAACAATTTTACATGGAAGAAGAAAGGAAATAATTAATATATAGGAGGATTCAAGAACTAATTATGTAACTAGTCCATACCCCAACCAACTGTAGTACAATTATGCAGAAAACAAAATTCAAAAATCAAAAGGTTAACGCGTGCTGTACAGTACTACTCAATTATTAAAAGCATTCTAACACGTAACACACTAGTTTCTCACTACCACTCAGATCGACCATTCATACAATTTGCTCAAACAAGAGAAGAAATGGCCCTTGCTATGGTGGGAGAGGCACTCATCTCTGCTTCTGTGGAGATCTTAGTAAAAAAGATAGCTTCAAGAGAGTTTCGAGATTTCTTTTCCAAGAAAAAGCTGAATGTTTCTATGTTGAATGAGTTGAAGATGAAGCTGTTGGCTCTCAATGCTGTGCTCAATGATGCCGAGGAGAAGCAGTTCACTGAAGTTACAGTGAAAGGTTGGTTGGAAGAATTGAAAGATGCTGTCTTGGATGCAGAAGATTTGTTGGATGAGATCAACACAGATGCTTTGAGACACAAGGTGGAGGGAGAATCTAAAACATTTACTACCAAGGTCAGATCATTACTTTCTTCTCGTGTTAAAAATTTCTATAGGAGTGTGAACTCCAAGCTTGAAGCAATAACTGGAAGGCTAGAACACTTTGTGAAACAAAAAGATATTCTTGGTTTGCAAAGTGTTTCTAGGAAAGTCTCTTACAGAACAGCTACAGATTCATTGGTCGAATCTGTTGTTGTTGCTAGGGAGGATGACAAAGAGAGGCTTGTGAGCTTGCTTCTCTCTGATGAAGATGAGAAGAATAATAACATACAAGTGCTAACAATATTGGGCATGGGGGGTCTAGGAAAAACAACCTTAGCTCAATGCCTTTATAATGACAGTGCCGTGCAGAAGCATTTTGATTTGACAACTTGGGCATGGGTATCTGATGATTTTGATGTGTTTAGGGTGACAAAGACGCTTGTTGAATCTGTCACTTCTAAAACTTGTAATAGTACTGATTTCAATGCTCTTCGTGTTGAGTTGAAGAACAGCTTGAAAGATAAAAAGTTTTTGCTTGTGCTCGATGATCTTTGGAACCAGAATTATAATGATTGGCATGACCTAATAACACCTTTTAGCAATGGAAAGAAGGGAAGTAAGATTATTGTCACAACCCGACAACAAAAAGTTGCACAAATGACACATACATTTCCCATTTATGATTTGAAACATCTAACAGATGAAAATTGTTGGTGTCTACTTTCTAAACATGCATTTGGAAATGAAGGTTATGACAAATATCCAAGCTTGGAAGAAATAGGTAGAAAAATTGCAAGAAAATGCAATGGTCTTCCTTTAGCTGCAAAAACATTGGGAGGTCTTTTGCGATCAAATGATGATGCAAGGGAATGGAATAAAATCCTGAACAGCAACTTATGGGCACATGAAAAGGTTTTACCAGCTTTACACATAAGTTATCTTCATCTCCCATCACACTTGAAAAGATGCTTTGCTTATTGCTCAATTTTTCCCAAACAACATTTGTTGGATAGGAAGGAATTGATTCTCTTATGGATGGCTGAAGGATATCTTCAACAAATCCACGGAGAGAAAGCAATAGAATCAACAGGTGATGACTACTTTAATGAGTTATTATCTAGATCTTTAATTGAAAAAGACAAAACTCAAGTAAAGGAAAAGTTTCGGATGCATGACCTCATTTATGATTTAGCTAAACTGATATCTGGAAAAAACTCTTGCTACTTTGAAGGTGGAGAAATCTCAGCAACTGTTCGCCATTTATCATTTCCTACAACAAAGTTTGATGTCTCTAAAAGATTTGAGGGCTTGTATGAGCTAAAAAATGTGCGCACCTTTTTACCACTACCTAGTGTATATGGTTGTTATCTAACCAAAAAGGTGTCACATGATTGGCTGCCAAAACTAAAATGTTTGCGAACATTGTCCTTGCTTAAGTATGAAAATATCACTGAGCTCCCCGATTCAATAAGCAGTTTGGTACTTTTGCGGTATCTTGACCTTTCTTATACTTCCATCAAAAGGTTGCCTGATGCAACTGTTAGGCTTTACAATTTGCAGACCTTGAAATTATCAAATTGTAAATCTCTTACTCAATTGCCCGAACAAATAGGAAATTTGGTCAATTTACGTCACCTGGATATTAGAGACACAAATTTGTTGGAAATGCCAACACAAATATGCAAGCTACAAGATCTCCGTTTGTTGACTACTTTTGTTGTAGGCAGAGAAGATGGAGTAACTATCAGAGAGTTAAGCAACTTTCCTCACTTGCAAGGTATGCTCTCCATTTTGAAGCTACAAAATGTTGTTGATCGCAATGATGCTTTTCAAGCTGACTTAAAGAAAAAAGATCATATTGAGGAGCTTACACTGGAGTGGGGCAATGACCCACAAGATTCATCAATTGAGAAAGATGTACTTGAGAACTTGCAACCATCAACAAATTTAAAGAATCTCAACATAAGATCCTATGGTGGCACAAGCTTTCCAAAATGGTTGGGTGACTCGTCATATTCTAATGTTGTAGTCCTTTGCATCAGCGATTGCAACTATTGCTTTTCACTTCCATCATTTGGACAATTACCTTCTCTTAAGGAGCTTGTGATTAAAAGGATGAAAATGGTGAAGACAATTGGAGAAGAATTCTACTGCAATGACGGAGGATCCCTTTCATTTCAACCATTTCCATTGTTAGAGGGTATCGAATTTGAAGAGATGTCAGAGTGAGAGGAGTGGCTACCATTTGACGGTGAAGGCAACAAATTTCCTTTTCCTTGCCTAAAGCGTTTGTGTTTATCAAAATGTCCCAAGTTGAGAGGAAACTTGCCCAACCATCTACCTTCATTGACCGAGGTTAGTATATCAAAGTGCAACAAGCTAGAGGCAAAATCATGTGATATGCAGTGGAACACATCAATTGAATGGGTAAACATTTGTGAAGGGGGAGAAGACTTGTTGTCCTTGCTTGAAAACTTTTCTTGTAGGGAACTATCCATTGAAAAGTGTGACAGCTTGTTATCTTTGCCAAGAATGATACTAGCTGCCAATTGTCTTCATCGGTTGACTCTTAGAAATATTCCCACTTTGATTTCCTTCCCGGCTGATGGTTTGCCAACGTCATTGCAAACACTTTACATTTTTGACTGTGAGAACTTAGAATTTCTGTCTCATGAATCAGGGCACAAATACACATCACTTGAAGATCTGAGGATTGTCAGTAGTTGTCATTCCCTGACATCCTTTCCATTAGATTGTTTCCCTGCCCTACAATCTCTTTGGATCCAGAATTGTCCCAACATGGAAGTAATTACTAATCAAGGTGGAACAGCTGCTCTCAAATTGGACTATCTTCAACTCCATGTTTGTAAGAAACTTAGGTCATTTCCGGAACAAATTGATCTCTCTGCCCTTCGATGGTTAGAGCTTACTGAGAATCCAGAGCTAGAATTATTGTCCTTCTCAAGTTGTTTGCCTTCCAGTTTAGAATCACTTGTTGTCGATAGTAGAATGCTATCCTCTGCTTCAAAAGATGAGTTAGGTTTCTTATTCCAACGCCTCACTTCTCTGGATTGGCTTTCCATTGACGGAATTGGGGAGGAAGATGGTGCTAACACACTGCTGAAAGAGTCGTCGTTACTTCCCACTTCTCTCCGGACTCTGTCCCTATCGAATTTGAATGATTTGAAGTGTTTGGAGGGAAAAGGGCTTCAACATCTCACTTCCCTCAGAGAGCTTCGTATCTGGAATTGTGAGAGGCTGGAGTCATTGGCAGAAGAGCAGCTTCCATCCTCTCTTGAATTACTGTGGATAGAGAAGTGTCCATCAATAGAAGGAAGGTATTATGAAAATGGGAAAGGAAAGCAGTGGTCTAAGATTCCTGCGATAAAGATAAATGATGAAGTCATTATTGCATGAAGGTAAATGCCCGGATTCAATTATTTTTTATTTTCACAAACTATAATGTTATTTCGTCCATTCAATTATTTAAATTAGTTTAACAACATACAATAAAATATATATTATTAGTATTATGTATAGTAAATTTTAAAATATATACAAATCACACAAACTTATGCTTCACAACATAAAATAAATTAAAATGATTTTAAATTTTATTTAAAATGATTTTAAATTTTATTTAAAATTTAAATAAACTAAAATGAATTTAAAGGAAAGAATAGTAAATATTTTGTTTAAAAACTAAATTGGACTTGATTTGATGATTTTGTTTGTTATCTCTGCTAGAATCCGATTTGCTATGGAACAGAAAAGTGTTGCAGTATTCTTATTATTGATAATATTGTTTATGAAAAGTTGATTAGCGATGACAGAATAATTTAATTTGTTAATATGAATACAGATGGTAGCTGAGGACTCAGGTGATGGACACCTAATATTTGCTGACTGCAATGGCTCCAATTTACTCCAATATTGCTCACATCTTTTGTATCCATTTCAATCCTTTTGTCAGTTTTGTGGAAGGTTTCGATTGAATCATCCGAACCAAACTCTACAAATTTCTCCTTTAACAACTGTAATTGCTCCAACTAAACCTGGGTTTGTTGATTTTTTTTTTGTTATAAGGAAGAGATATTTTATTGCTGTGGTTTGTTGGTGTTAAATAATGTCCTGTTATCTGGTATTCAAGAAGTGAAGTATCTCTGTAAGACTATAATGTATTGGATTATGTTTATGATGGTGTGGAATGTTGATTCATAGCGCTCTGCTTTGTTGTAATAAATTATAAGTTGTTCTTTTGTCATTGCTTGCTCCAATTTCAATATTTTTTTTATCATAGCTCAAGCTTGCAAATTAATTACACTTGTGTCAATACTTACAACTAGGGGAGTTGATAGCAGAAAATATCAATAGCATAAAATATATCAATAATATTTGAAATAAGAAATTAAATATATATCATTTATTTTATTTTTTTATGTTAAAATGATATTATTTTAACATACTTTATTATAAATCTATTTTCGTATTTATTATGACATATTTATCATCCAATTAAGAAAAAAAAAACATTTATATACATAATTTGTATCATAGAAATATATTTATAAAATAATGTAACAAAATAATGATTAATATCTTTAATAAAATCTAATATTAAGATTTAATTAAAAATAATTATTTTAATTGTTCTTATTGTCACATTATTTTATTAAATTAGATTTGACATTGATGCATATTATAAAATAAAATATATTTTAAATTAAATAATTGAATTAAAATAAATATATAGTGAGAGATAATGAGATGTGTCAAAGAATAATAATATATTTTTTTTACAGCAGAATGATAATGAATGAAGTTGAATTTAATTATGTTAAAATAATATCATAATTTATATTTTAGTAACATATTATTAGAATTTATAATCAATGCACAATATAATTATAAATTTAATTTAATTAGTTGTTATATTATAATAAAAATATTTAATTATAGACTAAAGTTGTTCGTATTGGCATAAAAATTTTAATTATGCATATATAATGGTTAATTTAGTGCAAATTTAATTAATAATATATTTTAAATATTTTTAACGATCGATTTAATACACATTTAAATAATGATGCATAATTTATAATGAATAAGCAAAATTAGTGTAAAAATAATGATCAAAGAAAATTATGAAGAAGATTGCTTAAATTTAAAATTAAAATTGACATAAAAAGGAATGATTCCGGATCCAAATAAATTTAAAAGAATAAGCAAAAGATATTTTATTGTTGCGGTTTCTGTATAATGTATTGGATGTTGATTGATAGCTGTGCGACTTTTTGTAATAAATTATAAGTTGTTCTTTTATCATTGTTTGCTCCAAGTTGAATATTTAATTGAATATTTTTTTTTATTAATTACACTTGTGTCAATGCTTACAAGGTGACTTGATAGCAGAAGGAGATGATGAGGAAAAACAAACTTGAAGTTGTGATTCAAATACTCACGATTCTTTTCGACTATTCAGTGATCCTTTAATGTTGCTGTATATTTTAAGATACCCTTTGTAATAGTACTGTATTGTGTTTTAATAGAGATATACGTAGGATATATGAACACTATAGTGTTGGTAGAAATTAATTTTTAATGAGTAAATATTAATGTTTGAAAAATGAATGGCAATGCATTAAAAAGAATTTCTCCTAGCACGAATGTTTGTGCTTGTATTTTTTTGGCTGATTTTGCATTGTATCGGTTTGGCTTTCCACTTTTCTAATTTTGATTATCTGGATTCCTCCAATGCCGTACAAATTGGTCCAATTTTCTATGATAAGGAACCATTGCTTAAATAAGAAACATTGGATGCAAGATATGCTTACAATGATACACTCTCAGCATGTCCTACCCAACAAGAATGGAATCAGAGCCTTAGAATCGATACATTAAATATGAGTTGGGAGTTGGGACATTCATCATTAGCATAATAATTAATAACCTTGTAACTAAGACAAAGTTTAAAACTCGTTTTTTCTAAGACATGGATTATTTTCCTTTTGAATCAATCAGCAGAAAACAGGAACATCCCAAAGAAACAACCAACACAGAGAGATAGAAGACATGAATCGAATAAATTTTTGCAGATTGGTTCTCTTGCTTGCCTTCATTGCAATATTTTGTTGGCAATGGGAAAGCTCGGAGCTACATCAACAGGAACCTATGTAGGGTACACAATACAACATATACAGAATTACTTTTAAAATCACAGTCTCTATGAAAGAATAATGTGTCATAGGAGACTTCAGACACAGGAAATACAAACTACTTAAATAAAAGTATCAGTTTCATGTGTTCAAAACGTGTCACAAAGTGAGATGCTAAAACTTTTTAATAATTCAAGATGGTCTTCAATTGACATTCAAAAAATTAAAAACAGTATAAATTTCAAGTGTTTTGAAAATGTGGATCACAAGTAAATGCTAATTTAGACAACTATATGGGGTTTTGTATTGTTTGAATTAACAAAGGCTCATTAGGCAGTAGAATGAACTGACCATTTTATCACAACTAACAGAGAGTACTGTGGTCTAAAGATTTATACCTGAATATTCTCCAAGATTTTTAGAGAAACTTTGAGTGGTTCAGTCAAGACAGAGTATTTCTGGAGAAGCAAACCAGCAGCCTCTTTATCACCTTTGGCTTGTATGCTGAGTATTTCCCTGCTCAGGCTTTCAACTGCTCCTTCAATCTTCAGCAATTAAGAATATTTAATTAATATTGTTAAAATAGGAGAAACAGAAGGATAATTATGTCATAGAGACTCCTTTTTTTGTTATCAGCAAATGTCTTAGAGACTCCTACGGTACTGATTTATATAGACTTGAATGTATTAAGTACATACGATCATAGGAGATATAGTTTCTCCTAAATGGGATATGTGATTAATACACTTATATCAATTATAATAAATGACAAATCAATTCTCAACAAATATCACCCATCTTAGGGTCAAACAAACTCAAGATAGAAAGATATTTAGAAGCAACACAATAATATATACCTTGGTAAAATCAACAGAGACTGTGCCTTCAGAATCCCAAACAAAGGCTCCTTTTTCATATAACCAGTTGAACTGCAATGCTTGTCCTTTTCTGACAAATATATAAGAAGTAGATTTATATATATATATATATATATATATGCTAAATCACATGATCACAATAGTAAATTACACATGAGATGATGAAAGAAATATATATGCAATGCATGGCTAGCAGCGCACCCATGAGCTTCCTCGAAACCAAAACGTACTGACCGGATGCATCCAGCAAGAAAAGAAACATACATGGACTTCAATAAACTTTCAGAAAGCAAATCCTGGTCAAATTAGAAACAGTCAATGACATTAGTATCAGTAGTAAACCTCAAGACAAAATAATGTCTACAAAATGTATGAAGTCAAACACAACATTACACTGTCAGCCATGGATTTCTCAGGATTTTTTTATTAGAAATTTAGAGATATTGATTCCCTGTTTTAGGAGGACTTCTGATCCTCCTGCCATGTATTTTAACCTTTCCTTCATTAAATTCTTATTTCATCCCTGAGAGAGAATTAATAAAACTATAATAACTAACCTGGGAGATTAAGAACCTCAATGCCCAAAGACCAACTATATCAGCTTTTGCTTCTTCCAGAGCTGAATGAAATTCTTGTAATTCCTGTATCAAAGCGAATGATATTGCAATTTGTAAATAATATATTATATACAAATAGGAGAAAATGGTGTGATTAGGTACACAAATAGTCATTTTCTAAGCTTAAGATGTTTCTCATTACTTGATTGATAGTGTTAAAATAGGAGAAAACAAAGGGATAATGAATTGAAAACCATGTGTCAGAGTACACGGTACTATATTATATAGATGTCATATTGTCATTACAATAAATAAATACTAATAATGAGAGGATATTGTGTTTCCTCAAAATCAGATTCTACTTTCCTACAAATCCTATTTTGAAAGACAACTCAGAAAATAACATTGGTAGAGAGCAAGAATAATCATCAGCTTAAGATAATTTATGGCAAGCAAAGCAAGTTTCGACCACCTTAAGAAACACATTTGAAAGCCTCAAAACAATGAGTGGAGACCCAATATTATTTAAACTAGAAAGATAAGAAATCATCATAAATAGCCATGGGCAAGGAAAACAATGGCAGAAGCACACAACCAACAAAGCATAGAAAAGTCATTGAAAAACACCCCAAAATAGGACAGCGGCAGGATAGGCAACTAGAAAGTTCTTCATAGGAAAATGAGCAGCGAGCAGAAGGCCGTGGGTGGAAAGGACAGCAGCAGAATAGGCAACCAGAAAGTTCTTCAACGGAAAATGAGCGATGAGCACAAAGCGGAGATTGGTTTATAGTAGGCATAGAGATTCTGGAACCGCATGTTTGAAGATACTCTGGACATTGGTTTATATATAGTTACAAATATACTATAGATACACATAATTAGAGGAGATTTTGTTTCATCTAAATCATACATGACTTGCCTATAAAGTATAAACCGCTATACAATAAATACAGAATAACTTATTCAGATTTTCAACAGTAACTTTTTAATAATAATAGTAATAATAACAATGACAATGAATTTGATGGCCATACTGACAGTAAGTTAACTGCAAAAGTTTTAGCAATCAAAGAAATTGATCAAGTGAAGTATACTGTGGCACTGACCAATCTGACAGTAGACTTTTGGCCATTTGGAAGAGTTATGGTATGTGGTCCAATTCCATGGCAGCATTCATGGCAAATTGTATGGGTAAAGAATGAATCAAAATCTACATGTTCTTGTTGCTCCTTTGCAACACAGGCAGCAGCTATAGGAAGAAGAATATGTGTGAACCTGTTAAGAATTGACAGGTTCATTCATAAAATATCCATTTAAAAAAGAAAAGAAAAAAAAAATGGAAGAGACCTATTCACTATTGTAAATTATAACTTGAACAAACCAGAAATTTTAGGGTCAGAAACATTACTTAGCCTCTGAAACATTCTTAAGCATGACCATTGATGAACCCCGGTCTTTTACAATACGCTCATCATTTGGAAGATTGAAAGCAAGAGTTTGTGGTCCCTTGACATCCTGAAATAGCTCATCAATGTAAAATTTCCAGTTTGATAGTTTTAAGCATAAATTACTGCATCACAATCCCTTGTGAATTTTATTAGAAAGAACATATGGAAAATTGTGTCCACTGTAATAACTCAGCCAAATATCATGGACTGTACTATTAGTCTATTAAATCATGTTTTTACCACTATTTTGGACAGCAGGTTAATTAGTTCAAAATTCAACCAGAAACTGGACAATTACAGTCAGAACCCAGAAGCATCTAAATATAATCTTTGACCATAAGATTAAAAGAAAATACAGAGTAACTAGTGTGTGTGCGGAGAGAGAGAAAGAGAGAAAAACACAAATGCACACTCTATTCAAATATTCTTAACACTCACCCCTGAATTATATAGAAGCTGGATAACACGGATAGGTGCTGCATTCACATCTTCTGATTTGTATGCACTGTCCATTGGGAGATTTTGCTCCAGAAGCTTAAGATGTAGAATTATTTGAGATGTCAATTACACTAAATTTAGAAGAAAAATAAATACAAAACTTATTCACAATGGAATGCTTGAAGCATAGTACCTGCAGATTATCACCAAAGAGTTTCAATTGAGCTGTTGCTTCATCATCCCTGATTCCAATATATGCTTCAAATGTAGCCTAAAAGAATTGCAACACAATTACTAATACTGATTCTCAAGTCAAAGATAGCAACATCATGCCTTTCCAAAGCCTCATTGTTAAGACTTACCTTATATCCAAAAAGTTTATCCTCATAAGTTTCATATGGACCAATAGTGACATCCAACTTAGAGTCCTGCACAGAAAATAATAGAAGGTAAGAAATAATGTCATGATATAAAAATGAAACGCAATATAAACAATTTGGCAATAGGTTAAAACTTAAAACAATATAACATCAATAATACTTTATCACATCAAAAATAAAAATTATAATCTTAAATATAATTCTTTGAATTTAGTCTGCTACAGACAGTTCAGAGAAACAATCATGATGTTTTCTATTTTGTTTTACAGAGGAAACAGGTTTAACTTATGAACTAAATGCCATACAGGAGAGGAAAGAAATAAACATGGAAGAAACCAAATATCATAAAAATATCATGAAAGTAAAGTAGCATGTCCATGACTAAGAAAACTGGAACCCTGATAAAAATTAGCATTCTTTGAATTAAATTTATCGTTTACATTAGAGAAGCTAACAATACAACAACAGTTTTTTGAATATCCAAATAATGAAGTTCTTTTTATGCATGAGAGTAAACCAAATATATTCACAACATATATTACCAACTTGCCTACAACTTTTAGGTAGCATTTGGTTTCTGGGATATTTCTTATTTTCATTTCCTGAAAATGGTTTTCATTTTCACATTTAAAATATTTAGAAAACTTATTTATAAAAGTGAAAACAAAGTCGTTGAAGGATGAAGATGTTTATAAAAGTGAAAATGTTGAAAACGTCAAATCTTTGTTTTCAGTTTTCAGCCTTTTTTAGAAAATATTTTCTCTGAAAATGTTTTCAAAAATTAAAACAAACGCATTTTCAACTGCATTTTCTATGAAAATGAAAACAGTAAAACCAAACGCCACCTTATAATGGCTGTAGCACAAAAACAAAATACAGATTATGACTAACCAATTCCATCCATGCTATATCTGAGTCATAATACTCATTTGAAAGGAAAGCATCAGCCTTGCTATGTAGCAGCCTCTTCAAACTAAACCGGGGAAGAATGAGTTAATCAGCATTTGTAAGTAGTTTTTAGAATGAAGTAAAACAATGGCTGCTTAATAATGAGAACATGGATGAAAAACAACATACCTAGGTGAGTTGCTAATGTCTCCAGCTTTATGCAATAAATCAGCAGCTTTTGCAAGAAGAGACTTGTACTCTTCAGAGTAAGGAACTATATAGAGATCATGAGAACCTGCTTTGTTAACAAACTGATGAGAATCTAAAACAAATTCACCGTGCCTTTTAATAACACTGAAAAACCCCATTGCGTCCTTCTGTTCATGCTCTCCTAGACTGTCCTTCCATAATTCAAACTCCTGCAAGATAATAGCTTTATCATTTTTCAAATTTGCAAATGATTTGTTTTGAGTCTTTTGACAGCATATGCTTAACATAATGGTACCATTTTGTCCATGTCTGGCGGGTAGAAATTAGCACCCGCAGGTTTCTGCAAGGGAAACGCTGCTCTGTATTCCAAACCCTTCCAATCTTTCACTATCCTAGTTGCTTTAGAAAGCAGCCTTATTGCTGAATCTGCAGTCGACAAAAATGCCTCATCTTCGTCAAGGCTAGACCTGCCAACAATGAATAGATTATAATTATATAAAAAATCTGATCGTAAAAGGCCAAAAGGATCATTTTAAAATAAGTAGGCTCTACCGTTCTACTCTGTATATTATATGTTAAAAAAATTGCAGCATTCAAGGCTGATGGATGTTCATGTATCTGTCAAGAACACCATGTGGCATTTGGTCCTAGAGATTTCAAGAGTCAACAGATATTGGATTGTAAAAAGGGTCCCTTGGATTAAGAAAACAAATTCTGGAGAGAAACTTAATACTAAAGGAAACAAATGAGCTAAATTTTAGGATTTTTGGCCTTAGTCCAAGCTGATTCTCTAGCATAAAAAATCACCAAAGTCTGACTATCTATCTAATATATACACCATTTAATTGGTAGATTACATTGTCAACAGAACACATACCATGGGCTCTTGTTAATCTGATAATATGACCATTTCAACTTATTTAACTCTGAGGTATCAGCATGCTCCTTCAACCAATCTCTAAGAGATGGATTACTGTACCATGCCTGATAGGGAAATAAATAGTCAAACTTTAGCAATGCACACTTTCTTTGAACATATCTATCTTCATAGTTCTACTATACAAATCACAGTTTAAAACAATTAGAATATTTTTTTGGAACAAGAAATAAATTGCCCATCAAATATCATAATATAATTAACAAAACCTAGGTATCAAGCATGCTACATGACACATAATTACATGCGTATGAAAAAATATTTGCATGGATAAAAGTTTAAAAATCAAAATTACCATTAAATGTCATACCTTCATATGAGCATGCATATTAAAATTTAAACATATAACATAAAATAAATACAGACAAGGTACACAACCAAATTCATACAAACGCAGCTATAAATGGATATTAAGCACAACCTGTAGATAAAAAATTTCATCCATAACATTTGCAGCCTTGACAACAAAAACTAAAGCCTCTTTGTCTGAATCTGTAAGCTCTGTCAACTGCCAGAATGAAACATTAAACTTATTATAAGGTTAAAAGTGGACCACAAATTTTAGAATAAATATGTTATAGATAGTCCAAGGAATAATAAACTGACAACCAATAATGATATCATATCATAACCTTCAATGTTCAAAAATGACACTTGTAATTAATTTATTTGCAACAAAAAATCTTCCAAAACCTTCATAGTTAATCACACTGATGTAAAAGCAACATGGAATTATTTGCTAGTATCATACATCTCCTTGCAAATACATGTAATGTTAATATATTCCATTCTTCATTTTCCTATAAATCACTAAAATATTTGATAATTGATACTATACACATTTTTGTTATGGGGCTTTCTGTGCACAATGTGATGCAGAATTCACCTTACCATTCAGGATCAAGATCATGTTGCCAAGCAAAAACAGAATCCAATTAAATTATATGTTTTGTAAATAGTTCAAGAAAGATAAGTCTCAGAATGTTCTCTACCATGGGAAAAAAATTGCACAGTGCCAGTTTTTTTATTCAGCTAAAAGATTTAAGTGTCAGGTTCAATCCCCATTTGGCTAACTGTCAAATTTAGACGATATTTTTTGGTGAGATCAAACTCAATGTTCATTCTCAAATACAGGATTGGATCCCATGCCAAAAAACAGAAATGACAGATAAACACTAGGTGACAGAATTACCTTAGCAATACACCAAAACATGCAAGCATTTATTACACCATATAAAGACATTACAGTTAGTCTATTCTTCCATACATTAAGGCCCCATTAAGTCAAACCAATTTAATTTTAGACATAAAATAAGATGTACTCACAATCAAGGAGGGATGTTATTAATATGATAGAACTAACATACTTTAGCAGCATGCACTGAGGGAATAACAATAAAAGCTAAACAGTAGATAGATCCAGTTCAATACAATATAAGAAACAAAAACAAAAGAAAAAAAAAATTACAACAACCTCAGCACTGACGGAAATAGGAGCATAACGACTTATTTGCTTTTGTAGAGTCAAACTGCGGGCTACAGTATTTTCCTTGTACCTAAATGAAATGGTTACCAAAATAAGAATATAATAGCAAATATATGTTTTAAGAGGAATGCTAAGATGACTCTATCAAAAACTCTCTTTTGGATACTCTCTATGTAATTGGTTGAAACTTATTGGAGAGAGTCATTAAATGCAATGTGAGACCTATCAAAATTGGTGAACTCCAATAAATTTCAACCAATTACAAAGAGAGTATCCAAAAGGGAGTCTTTGAGAGAGTCATTTTAGCATTCCTCATAATTAAAATATCATGTAGTTGTCTCTCAGAGAATAGAATACATGGTCATAATTATATGAAGAGTTAAAGAATGTTGAGTTTTAAGACGGCCTTGTGATTGTACGGAAACTGCACCTAAAAGTAAATCTATACTGGATGGCAATTTTTCATTTGGCATGAGATGGTATTAGAGTATTGTAAGAGATGTAGTTATTCAACTACAGTCTCAGGTAGTTAGTAATTAGTTGTGACAGCTTTCATAGAGACAGCTGAATCTATAAATACAAATGTAAGCTACTATTACAGTTAGTTAATGAGAACTAGTTCCTTTACTCTTCTCAATTTCTGTTTTCTCTCTACCATTTCTGAGTTTCTCAGAGATGGTTGTCATGTTGGATGAATATTTGGTTTTCCCCTTCACTTTGAAGGAAGATTTCTAGGTTTATTTAAAAGGATTCAGAAGAGATGAAAATGTCAGAATTTGGTGTACAAGTATGGACTCTTCAAATATACCAAAAACACATGAAGAGTCCATACTTGTAATCGGCACTCTTCACCTTGTCAAACCAACATCTAAACATGTGCCTCACCCTACCACACCAGCTTGAAGTACGACACTCCTCTTGCATGAGGTGTCTAAGTGTCAAACACATCTCCAACATTGACACTTGCACAATAAACGTTGCACATTCCTCACTAACACCATATGGATGGAATCAAACCAGAAACAATGATATTTTTTACAAGAGTTATTGCAAAATGAAAGAGGTTTCGCTTCACATATAATAATAGTACACCTCTTTTGGTGTCTAACTCTCAAACACACCTCCAACACCGACACTTGCACAACAAATGTCACACATTCCTCACTAACACCATATGGATGGAATCAAACCAGAAATAATGATATTTTTTACAGGAGTTGTTGCAAAATGAAACTAGAAGTGCTTTTGACGGCTTTTTTACGGGAAAATGCTCTATATTTCCAATAGAGAAGCTCTCAAAAGTACTTCTAGCTTGTATCCAAACAAGCTCTTACTTCACATATAATACCTCTTTTGGATTATATCAAGAGTTTACCTTAATTTAAATAATAATGTACCTCTTTTCAATTATATCAAAGAGTTGACCATATTGTCCATTAACATCATAAGGGACATAGTCTGAATCTTCTTTGGCCAGTAACCTTTTATACTCTTCATAAGAGATATATTTAACAGCAGAAACCTCTGATTCCTGCCAATGTAAAAAGATCCCATCACAGAAGATCAGGAAAGTTTATAATACAAATCATGCATGCACCTAGAAGACATAAAGGATAGGCATGAAAGGAATGTAATTAGACTAGCAAATCAAATAACAATCATTTCTCTACCATCATAAAATGAAGTAATGAACCAATGCATCTAGAAGAATTAAATGAATATAATAGATAAAAAAAACATACATAGAAGTGATACGTATATATAATCAATAAAATCACATGACTCTGAATGATCTATTGCATAATTCTTCTTGACATGCCAAAAATTGTTTGAATTCCAACAAATGATATTGGACATTTATGTTGTTGATGTTATAAATAATGTTTTTCGACTAGAATTTCATGAAGTTTACTTATATTAGGCCTAGAATTCACATGTGCAGAAGAATTAATTTAAAAGAAAAACTCAAAAAAAAAAGGAACTAAGTCTATATAAAACATAAATTGATGTAGAACAAGAATAAGGACCAAGAGGAAATGACCAAAAACCTCAAATCACTAATTACTAAATATAAACTTCAATTAAAATTAAATCATAAAATAATATAGAATGATCACCAATGTTGACAAATAATGAAAAGCCATAAAGGCTATCTCCATAATCAAATAAAGATAATGTATTATGTTTCTCAATGAGATCCAACAAGTCCAATTGGTAAACAACTTACACATCCTCACCTGTAGTGCAAAGGCTTCCAGAGGTATTGGATCAAGAGTCGTTACCAGATACACATCATTATACTCATTATTTATGTATTTTCCATCATTTATGACACTGCATTCCATATTTAAAGATAACATCAGCTAGGCCACAAATAAAAAAGGAGAAAATTGCATTAGTTGAAGATGAAAATCCTATGAGCACACAAAAAAATGAAAAAGAAACACAAATCAACTTGGCTGTTGGCAGTCTCTTTCATGTGTTGAAGCCGCCCCATAGTCTAAACAAACCCTGGACATAGCTTGAAAGAAAATTAGAGGGTGTTTACTTTGTTTTTTCACTTTTAAGTTTTAGTTCATAACTTCATATGTTTTCATTATATTGATATAATCATAAAAATGCTACCTTGTTTACATTCAATTTACAAATTGGTGTGAAGTAAACAATAAAAAAGGAAACTTTGGAAATAGAAAACAGAATAAAAGCAATGTGGTAGCATTTATGCAATTATAATTATAAAAATAATTAAAACACATTAAATAAATTTAAAAAAAAAAATGCCCTTTATATTTTTGACAAAATGCAGAAATACACCATACACTACTTACCACTCTTGGAGGAAAACAAATATCAATTCGAATGCATCCTTGGGAAGGGTTATACCCAACTCTTCTTCAAGCTCCCTCCTGAAAAATAAGGCACACAACAACACTACAGACTTGATTAGTAATGCAATCTCTTTCTGCTAACATTCTGAATAATTGTACTTTGTTATTTAAAAATAAAGAGAGTAATTACACTAACCTCCCATAAGTTTAGCACTAGTTAAAAACACCCTAAAACCTCATGTTTAGAAAATTACACTCAATCCTTTCTTAACCCCAATACCCTTCTTCCAATACCTTATGCAACACTACTACACTATTTCCCCACATAAATATCAAACTAAAGGAGATATGTGTAACTTCTGAAACAAAATGGATATCAGATGTAATCAACACTTACTTAAAGCCCTGAACATTTGAATCAATTTACTTTAATATAATATTTTAATCTAACTCCTTGAAAAAGCTTGTGAAAAAAAAAAATATTTTTTCTAAAAAGATTTAAGCCAAACAAGTCAATTTGGAGAAGCACGTCAATTTGGTCCCTAAAATTGGCAGTGGCACCACCAACAATCAATTTGATCCTTGACACCAATTGTGTTCCTAAAATGGCACCACCAGTCAATTTGATCTTTAACATGTTAGTAAATAAACAAATTCAGTAGCAACCCACAGTCAATATAGCTTGGTACCATCACTCAATTTGGTCCTAACTCCTATCACTAGTGCACGTCAGGGACCACGCCTCAAAAGTCACTAATAAAATTTGCTTCTTTCATGTTTCAAATCATATAAAAGACGCAAACACAATAAAGAGTTGCTTCAATTGAACGAGCGTATGCTATAGCAATTCACAGATCTGAACACGCTAAACATCAGCAATTAAATTATCAGTTAAAGACCAAACAACTAACTCATTTTTTTTTCATAACATCAAACACCAAATAGACGAGTCCTCGCAACATTAGGGATCCTCTGATTTGAAAAAAAAAAAAAAAATCAGTTTTCACTTCGTTTTCTATTGTCCGAAATTCATACAGGGAAAAAGTTAAACCAGAAAACCAAAAAGCAATAATCAAATTCTATTTTCACCGTTGAGTGGTGCTATTCACTATTCAGTACGAAGAATCCCCTGCTGCACGAAACTAACTTTGAACGGCTGCGATTTTTTTAAAACAGTTATTATTTTAAAAATTAAAAAAGAAAAGGAAAATTAACAAACTACACTATTGTACAAAAACCGGTTTCGTAACTTTCAGCATTTCCCTTTCACCATTTCCTATCCAAATTTTGAAAACACGAAACAATCTGAAAACAAAAGCAAAACACAAAACAGATGACCGAAACGGTAATAGTAAGTTTCACAGTGCAGAAAATACCTAACAGAGATGAGCGACGAATCGCCGGCGGAAATGTGGCCGGCGCTGGAGATGTCCCAGAGATCGGGCCACGAGTCCTTGCAGGAGGCGCGCCGCTGGAGGAGCAGCTCCCCGGTGCTCTCCGCGAAAATCCACACGTGCACGGCGCGGTGGTAGTCGCCATCGCGATGCACGGCTCCCCTGAACAAACGCACACGCACACGCAAGCGTGATTGTTGTTGTTATTACGCACGCGCGCGCGCGAGAGCACGCGAGTGAGTTTGAGAAAGTGAGGAGAATTTGCGATTGCGAGAGTTTGGGAGTTTGCGATTGGTTAAGTATTTATTTACCTGGGCTTGGAGACGCCGGTTTTGAGGCCGGTTTTGGTGAGAACGTCGAGGTGCTCCTCTGCTTGCGGTGGCGACATCGGGGAGGGTGTTGATGAATGAAGTTGCGCCGAGCGTGAATGAGTCAACGATTACTTACAGTATTATACCTTGCTTAGAGGAGGAGGTGGAGAGGTGAAGAGACTAGAGAGGAATGTTCATCATCCATCTTTTCTTTTTTTTCTTCTTCTTAATTATTAATTAATAATATTATTATTATTTAACTAAGGGTAAAGTGGAATTACTTTCCTGGTAAAAAAACAAAAAGTGAAAATACTTTAAAAAACTACTTTTTTGAATTACTTTCCCGTTAAAAAAAAAGTGATTTTTAATTTCATATTAATTAGTATAAAATTAAAAATTATAAAAAAAAACTTGTTATTCAACCTTTTATATAAATTAATTTATCATTTAATTTTATAATTTAGTTTTTTATTTTTGACAACAATTTTATAATTTATGGGGTGTATTGAATTAAGATTTTAAAAGACTATTTTTGACATAAAAAAATCTTGTGAATTTTTAAAATTTGGTAGGAATATAAAAAATTTTAAGATTTTTTTAAAAGACTTTTGTAATTAAAATTTTATAATTTGGATTCCAATAAATTTATAATATAAATATTTGAGAGAACTTTACGGATTTATAAGAATTAAGAGGATTCTATGAATTTTTAGAAAAAAAAAATTCAAAACTACTTAATATAAACCACCACCTGTACCTAGAAAAAATATCATTAAACATAAACTAGTCACAAGTCATCATGAATTCCAAATAAAAGTTAAAAGCTGCTAGTACATTTTAAAATATTTTTTTCATGACAGTTACGATAATTACTTATTTCTAATCACAAATTATAATAAAGTGATAACAAAAAATAATAATAAAACATTAGTCAAAATGTTTCATTTAATCCATAAAATCAATAATGTCATTAAAATATAAATCAAATAATTCAATAAAAAAGATATCTAAAAAAACATAGTTAAATAAAACGAGAAAATTTATTAGAGATAATCAAAACATTAATCATTTATCTAACTTGAAGAATACTTAAGATAAACGTTCTTTCGATGACATCAGAATAAGTCTAGATCTTGATTTTTTTTTTATGGTATCTCAAACATCTATTTATCTTATGACGACTTTGTTTTAAAGGAAAATGAAATGGTAAACTACATTAGTATGTAGACTTGTAAGGTGATTCGACAAATTCGTAATGATTTGGAGTATGAATACATTATTATTATTATTATCAAATAGAAAATCTCACCTTAACTTAAATAAAAAAATGTGAGAAAATTAGGTGAAAAATTATGTCATCACCTTAAAAAAAGATAATAAAATAAAAGAAGTATGTGATGAGAAGAAAAAATATCTTGATATTGGATGAGATTGTTTGATGGATTTGTTATTTATATAATTAACTAAAAAGTCCATTAAAATCTAATTAAGAAGATAATCCTTCTAAATCTTTATAATTTTTAATAACAGATGTTTTTTTTTAAAGTTATTCAAAATCTCAATGGAATACCAAAAAATTCGTTGCCTTCTAAAAAAATATTAATAATCTTAATTAAATACATTCTTTATATCATTTAACAATCTTAATTAAATATCTCAAAACATTTTCACACACACAAAAAAAATCTTTTAAAATTTTAAACAATTATATTCCAATACACTTCCCTTCCCTTTAGTATTTGTATTCCATTGCAATCTCATCTTGAATTCTCTATAGGTAATAATAATTGGTTAAACACAATGCAAATAATATTGAGACATTATATAATCCTATTTTATATTTTTGCATTTTCTATTAATAATTAATAGAATTTTTTGGAAGGGAATACTCTAGAGAGATTCATCTTCAACACTAACGAAGATAGTCTTGACATAATAAATGGAAGTCATCAGAATCAGAAAAACATTTGTGATCTATTTTATATTATTTAAGCAAAAATGATTAAAACAAAAGTTCAATAAGTGAACCTAAACCAAAAAAATAGTTCAATGAGAATCAAATGTATTTTCATTTAAGACTAAAATTACCGTGAGAATTTTTTTTATACCAGAATTTTATCTTTATTTGAAATTAATCTTCAAATATAATAAATTTCATACTCATGCAAAGTAATTTTATCTCACATAATTTGATTTAATATAAATTGTAGATTAAAAATAATGAAAGTAAGAATTTTATTTTCATTAATCTTCACTTTAAATAATTAAACCATGAAAACCAAAATATATTTTTGAAAATATAGAGCACCGAATAACAATTGACTAAATATCTTAAATAATTAAATAGATTGAGGTGTTTCATATTTTTATTTCTTATAAGTGTTGAAAAAAAGTTTATGCATGGTCGGTGTAAAATTATTTTATATTAATAGTCAATTACAACTTTTCATTTATAATAAAACGGTTGACTTTTATAAAATTATTTCCAAAAGACAATCACTCGATTAGTCACTCTCATTTTCACATTTTTTTGGAAATATACATGTCTATAAATTTAAAATTTTTATGTCAAGAAAAACATAATTAACTATTTACGTTCTCCAAAACATTAAAAGAAGTTGGAGTATTCAAGCAAAAAGACATTTTTAAAATATTACAAGTAATTTTAACCAAAGAGACTAAAATAGTAATACTAAAATATACTTTTGTATCAAAGCATTTTTTTTCTTAATTCAAAACTTATAAAAATAACTTATTAACTTATATATAAAATCACTTATAAAATAAAACTTATATATAATATTTTTTTTTTGTGTAGAGTAGATTGTAAATTGAGGAATTTTTAAAAAATAAATTAAATCAATTTTGTAAACTATAATACAAAATATGAGGATATTTTGGTGAGCTTTTAAAATTCCGCAAAGCATGCTTAATATTTTAAACTTAATTGCATTTTTTATTTTCCAAATTTTTTATTTTTTCAATTTGGGTAGTCATAAATTGTTTTTCTAACATTTGTTCTCCCAAATTTTGAATTTGTGCAATTTAAAGGATCAAAAGTACAACTAACCCAATATTATAATATATTATTAGATATTTTTTTAAGAAATATATTATTATAGATTATATTATATACATATTAGAATAATTGTTATTATTTATAAGAAAAAAATGTTTATACATAGTAAATATAATACTATTTTATACCGTTGATCAATTAGAACCCCCAATTTATGAAAAGATAATTAATTTTAAAAAAATTATTATAATAATATTTACACTAACAACATATAAATATTTTATTCTATTTATAATCGGGCGGTCAAGTCGACAAATATATATACATTTTTCCACCTCCCTTTCAAGTTCCATGACGGAAGAGAAGACTTAAAACATCCTTACAAATTTCAATACTGAATGAAGTAGACAAAACGCTATTAAAGACTTTGAAAATTAAGAGTCTTTATGGTCTAACCGATAAAGATCAGATATGCTATAGCTTGCGAAATTTATGATTTTTGATCAAGTGGATTGAAAAAGACAATCCTAATTCTTAATTGATAACCATAATGAGAAAATTCAAAAGAGATATAATTATAATATTTATTATATCTATATTTTTTTTTTCTCTCACTCACTATGTATAGAATAACACATATATGTGTCTAAATATCTTTATTCAATTGAAATATCATATAACAACCATTCATCCTATGATAAAATCTAAATTGTGTGCGTCAGGTGAATCTGCTCAGGATCCCCTTTCAAATTTAAAAAAAATCAGATTTGGATAGATAATATATATATATATATGAAGAACAATGCAATTAATATTATGTGCTACTATACATCATGCAGATATTCCAATTGGACATCCTAGCCTCAATAAACTTTCACATCTTGTTAATAAAGACAGATAAGTGCTCAAATACAGAAAAAAAAAGTTGGACAACTGAGAAAAATACATACAGTTAGGATTTATGGGGAAAAAAAAAATCAGATTTGGATAGATAATATTTTACTCTGACGTCTCCTCTCTATTCATTCTATTTCAATTCTGTTATCCACCAATTCTCTTAATGTAATCCAATAAAGAGCATTGCTGTTTTAAATGGCATATGATCCTTTCCAACACAGTATTACTTCAAGTAGAAAAGTGTTTGCAAATTGCAATCAATATTCTCAAAATGTCCCTTTCAACTTTTGTATTTCGTAGTCCACTCAACCAAAAGCAAAATTAGCATTATTGAGGACAGGAATCATTAACAAACGAGGAATTATTTTCTTTTTATTATTTCTGGTATTACATGGATGGAAATTAAAACCATTCAAACACAATAATTCCTCATTACCACAAAGTCTGTATCACATTCAACATCTTTCTAAAGTTTCATAGTTTGTAAAAGTGTGTTGTCTGGTTCAGGTGAATCTGCTCAGGATCCCTATCAAATTAATTTTAAAAAAAGCCAACACAGAGAAAATCCGGTACCATTTTTATAACAATCACTTTTACTATTTAATGGTTAATACTCAGGTACTTTTATTTGGTTTTTTTTTTCTCAATTGAATCTTGATATTATTTGTCTAATTAATTAATCTTGTTATTTGTTTGTTTTATATGCTTAAAGAATGATAGACATGACCCAATTAAGTATATATTTTTAATAAATATTAGGACTCAATTTGATATTTTTTAACAAATATTAAGATCTAATTTAAAAAAAAATAACATAACCTAAACGAGTATTAAGTATATTTTTAAATAAGAATTTCCTTGGGTGAAATTTTAACCTAGTTCTGTCATGCTTTGTTATCAATATATTTATTTACTCCATTTTATTTTTTAATATGATATTTTCAATTATAATGAATTAAGTTGACTTGGAAGATTATCAATCTTAAACATATCAAATGCTCCCAAAGAAAAAGAAAAGAAAAGCAAAACACAGCTTACCAAAACTAGATTCTACGTAGGGAGGACCAAATTGGTGATTAAACCTAAATAAATTAGGTACTAAGGAGTTGTAATTTAGCAAAATCGAAGCATAATATCGTCTTAACAATATTGTGAGAACTTGGACACCTGTTAGCTATTTGCCAATCCATGTTTAGTCCCTCCCTCCCTTTTTCCAGCTAACCCCAGACGTAAGATTGGACTTAATCTCTTAGCAAATGTAATGACAAAAGGTTGGAAGGAAGATTATATAAAGTATATGTTTGGGTACATTATTTTAGAAATTTTTTTCAGAAAATAAATAAATAAAGAAAAAATAAAATTAGCTTCTCAAGAAATTATAATTGACTTTCTCCCATAGTTAATTTGTAAAAACTCTTTCGTATAATTTCCTAAAAGATATGAGACTTCTATGTGCAAATTAGCTATTAAAGAAACCAATTTTAACATATGGAAAAATTAATTTCATATTTTTTTCTCCTAGAAATCATTCTAGAGACATTTGTCCAAATAGAACCAAAGTTTGTTTGGTAGACTTCTTTAGAATGACTTTTAGGGGGAAAAATAAGTTTAAATATATTTTTAGTCCTTCAAATGAAAAGTTGAGTTTTTTAGTCTTTCAAAATCAAAAAATATTTTTTAGTCATTTCCCTAATAATGATCAAACAAGAAATAAGAACTTTGTAATTTGTGATAGTTTTTAGCTGGCACAAATATATAAAAGTGTCACAAATCAAATTGTGGTGACTAAAAAATGTCACAAATTACAAATCTCATGTTTCTTGTTGAACACTTATTAAGTGAAGGACTAAAAAGAGAATGTTTCGATTTTAAGAGACTAAAAAAAATCAACTTCTTTTTTGAAGGACTAAAAAAATTATGAATCATATTTAAATGACTAAAAACATATGTAAACCAAAAGATATAAATAAAAGAGAAAATTAACTTTTCTAAAAGTTAAAATAATTTTTTCAATAGTTAATTTGCAGAAACTATCTTATATAACTTATAAAATGTGTGAGACTTCTACAAATTACCTATTAGATAAATCAATTTTAACCTAATTTCATTTTTTCTTTTAAAAATAATTGTCCAAACAAGCCCATCGTGATTTGTGATATAAGATAGACAGTGATATAAGAAAGAAAGAAGTAAGAAATCAAGATGTAACTGCTATGTTTCAACGGAGATAAATTAAGCAAACCGATGTAAAATTCCAAATTATGTAAATTAAGAATTAAGAAAGGGTAGTGATGCACATACCACTCTACTGTAACAACCATCCAAACCAAGTAAGATATAACAATCTCCATGGTTTAATTATCTTTTCTAGAATATTATCAAATAGTTAAAAATTCTTAGTTTTGATTTATTGAATAGACTAACCACGAGTAATTTTTAAACTGCTCACAATCATTCCATAACTCTTATGGCCACAACCTATTCAACAAAAGTCTCTCCCTAATTGCACAGAGGCCAAATACTTGTAACACAAATTTATCATCTCTAAAATAATTATTTGATTTATAAAAATTGGTTAACTACTTAGAAAACAATTCAACTGTGATTCTTTCCTTTACTCCGATGCATGTAAACCACTCATATAAAATGCACATATTATAAAAGGGAATGTTTGAGATAACAGATAATGCATACATACTATGAACTCTTTTTATACAGGAGTTATTATTGTTTTAATTTTTTTCTGGACTTGGTATGTCTCCTTTTTTATAAAGTTCAATAGTTTATTCCATTCTTCGAATTAGATAATTAAATGAAGAGTATGTGCCAATGTGGTTTGAAGCCCGTAGTCATGAGGTCTTGGACATGAACGAAATTGCTCCAGTGACTTAAAGAGGTACTTTATTGGTTGTTAATCTCGTGTTAAATTTATTTGTTGTTGTCGGAAGGACCTTATCCTTTTTTATAGAATAATTCAAAATGCCATTTTTGGATATTTGTAAATGAAGACGGTAACATCCTTTCAAAGTTGGATTATGCTGCTGATGTTAAACGACGGATTGAAAAACTTGAAAAAAAAACTACTTGATAGTAAATGTTCAATTTTTATAAGTGAAAATGAAAGTGAAAGCTCTTTAATATTTGTGATTGTTGTTTATGTTGAACACCAAATTAGTGTGTCAACTAATATTACTACCGTAGTTGGTAAAGTCGATCGAAGACACACCTTGTAAAGACATCCCTGGCACCTGCCCCAAGCAGTAGGGAGACTAGCTATGTGAAATGTACGGGGAAGCTGAATGTGTTAACTACTGTTTTTGCTTAGGATGAAATTGCATTAACTACTGTTTTTTTTTAAAATTTGTTATCAATATTTGCTGGCATAATAACAACCATTAAGGAAGCATTCTTGTTTTTATATTTTGTCGTTTGGGGGTTAATACTTTTTTTTAAACAATTTAAGTTTATGGCTAAGTTAACTTAAAAGCCTTTTGTATGTTTGCAAATATTCTACTGTTTTAAAATGTGGTGCTCATTGCTGAGCACTTTTGAAGGAAGGAGAAGGATGAGAAGAAGGAAGTGTTGCCTCCCTTATGAATATGTTGAATCTATGTATGCTTGAATTCTTAGTGTCATGATCTCCAACACATGGAATCGCACATGTGTTATTTGTGAGTTATCTTTGTAGATAGTTGCGGTTAGTTGGTAACTAAAGTGATTACATTTGATTGTAATTCATTTTATGACAAAATGTTCATTGAAAACTAAAATAAAATGACTACTTGAACAGTAGAACTTGTTTCATCAAAGTCAATCACGACAACATGAATACTATATTTTCATGAAATCACACATATTTTATTTGTAGGTTATCTTTGACGACAATTGCGGTTAGGTTAGTAACCTAAGTCATAACATTCGATTGGAATTCATTTTATAGAAAACTTAATATTTATATATGTATACTAATTAAGTTTTGTTTTGGTGTCCCTCTAAAATTGGAGCCCGAGACAGTGGCCCACCTCAACCATACTCAGGACCACCGCTCAGAGTGAGTTCCCAATCCACGAATTCATTCACACAAATAGAAGACACTTATATAGAGCATATTCTGCAACGATTTTTTATTACTCATCAATTAATTTTCCTCCAAAATCTATTAACTTTTGAAAATTATTTTCAAATCTGTTTTACAGCCGAAAAACAGAAACAATCAAGAGATAATTAATAGTCACTTATGACATTTAAATGAAAAAACAAGCAAATGATAATTGATAGATGATAAGTCATGCATCTTTGATCGATTATATGAAAGAAAATGTAAACTTAACTTCCCATCCAACACACTGACTCCACATAAATGACATTACTGAGACAATGATACTAATTTGATACACTTTTGAAATTACATTATAAATTTATTTCCTGCATGCAACATAGATAAAACAACAAAATGCTATATTAAAAACGAACACTCACCAACAAGTTAGCAATTTATGCCACATGTCATCAAGGAAACCATAATAGGCATACCTCCATGATCTAAAAATGAACAAAGGAGCAATCACCGCCCAAAATCCAACAATAATTCCAACTGCCATGCTCACAAAGAACCAATTCACTCCATGCCCATCACCTTCTTTTTCATTCTGATCATCATTTGGATTTTTCCTCTGGAAACTGTAATTGATGGGTAGTGGACGGCCACACATATTGTTTCCAACAAAGTTTGTTGCTTCAAAGGTTTGGAGTTGAGTGCCTGTTGTAATTTCACCCTCCAAATGATTATTAGACACATCAAGCTGATTGAGAAAGGTTAAGTTTGATATGGTTGGAGGGATGTCTCCTGAAAGATGATTGTGGGAGAAATCAATAGATTCCATTGATCTCATATTTCCAATACTTGGTGGGATTTGACCACTCAATTGATTCCCGGACAAATTCAGAAAAATAAGTCCATCTAGATATGTAATTTCTCTTGGAATTTCACGAGATAGATTATTACCAGAAAGATCAACATTTGTTACCAACCCAAGAATATTTCTGTACTCTGCACCTCTTCCCTTCACCCATATGAGTGAACTAACTATAATGGATTGCCATCTAGAGTTAGATATGTCGGTACGGATAAATGAAACTCCTCTTCTATTCCTTGACAACATGGCACTCAAGTTGTTGAAACAATTTGGTATGTGTCCAGACAAATTGTTTTTTGCAATTAAGGTCCAAATTCTGCAGAAAAATCATATCACATATTTCTTTTGGAATATGACCAAAAAATGTATTTAACCGAATGCTAAGAATTTTCAAGTTTGAGAGCCTTTCTCCAACCCATGGAGGAATAATTCCTATAAACCTATTTTCCCCAAGGGCTAAGGAAATCAACATATTAGCCTTCTTCAAAAAGGTGGGAAACATTCCTGAGAGATTGTAGTTCAGTCAAGGCAACCATGGAAGGAGGTAATTTACCAACAAAGTTATTGCTTTGTAAGTTGACATCAATCGGATATGGCCATGTCATCCAACAATCAGGTATTTCTCCTGATAAATTATTTGATGCAAGATTGAGAAATTGTAAAGAGGACTCTTGCTTTCCACATAGCGCATCACTCATGGATCCAGAGAATGCATTGTTTGAAAAATCCAACCAACCAATATAATTATATACTTGGGGGTAATTCTCCATGAAATTGATTTGAGCTTAGATCAACATTGAATTGAAATATTGTAGAACTTGTAATCTCACCATCGATATGATTGTGAGATAGGTTCAAATAGTAAAGCTCATCAAATGTTTCCCAAAACCAAGCAGGGATAGAATATGATATCCCTGTGTTAGAAATATCTAAAGACTCAAGAGCCTTTTGTGACCAAATCCATGATGGAAAATTAGGATCCAACTTCCACGAGTTTATCCTCAATATATTTAGTTGAAAGCTAGGGTGCCAATTAGGACTCACTTCTAAAGTAAGATTATTCCCTGATGCTAAAATTTTTTTGAAGTTCGTAAGATTTACAAGATCATCTTCCTTGATAGTTCCCTGAAATTGATTGTAATCAATTGAAATATATAACAATTCAGAGAGTGATCTAAGAATCTGAAATAGATTTCCATTGAAATGATTTTGTGAAAGATCAAGAATGTGTAATGATGAAAGCTTCCCAAAGGATATTGGCAGTTCACCATGAATTAAGTTGTTATAAAAATCTATTCTGACGATATTCTTAAAAAACTCAATTTCATTAGTCAAATTGTCAAAAAGTTGAGAATTGGAAATTTCAAGTCTCTCGAGGCCATTGGAAACACATGGAGTGAGAATTTCTAAAATTTCATTGACTTGTTGGTTGAGTTTGAGATATGAAAAATCAATTTCCCTTAAGTTGCAGAGATTACCCAAAGTGGTTGGAATTGTTCCATCAAGTTGATTTTGCAACAAATCCAATTTGACTAGAAAAGTCAAATTTCCCAAAGAAGTTTGAATCATTCCTTTTAAGTTGATTATATGACAAATCAAGTTCGACCAAAGAAGTCAAATTTCTGATGTTTTCAGAAATAGTGCCATGTAAGTTGCAGGATAGGAGGTTCAAGTACTTGAGATGATGAAGGACCATATAACCAATCAGGTATAGATGATGACAATGAATTTTGAGACAAGTCGAGATTTTCAAGAAGTGTGAGGTTTTGAATTGGAGATTAAAGCCTTGGATGTTATCATTTAGTTGAAGAGAAAGTAGTTTTTTGAGTCCAAATATCCACTTGGGGACAAAAGAAATCTGGTGAAGAAATAAAGGAAAGTTGAAGAGTGAGTAAAGAAGAAAAGTTAATTGAGGATGGTTGATTATAATGATGGATTATACATTGTGACAAGTGTAACTCCTTCAAAGAAGGAAGAGCTTGCAATGTTTGTAGCCAATCAAATGATTTGGAAAGGCTTGTATCTCCCATATGAAGATATTGAAGGTGGGAAAGACCTGAAAGTCAATGAAGATTTTCAGCAAATATTATGTCTAAACCATCATGGTGAGGAGAAAACAACTTCGTGAGGTTCCCAATTTGATGTGGAAGCTCCATTGCCAACAGTCAGATCAAGATACAATAAATTAGAGAGATTCCCGATCAGACGTGGAATCTCCCCTGAAAATCTGGCATAAGAGAGGTTACAGTACACAAAAAGGTTTTGCATCTACTCTCATAATGAAATGCAAACTTACAACTAAAATTATACACTTTCATTTGGTCAAGACTCAAGAGAAGAATATTTTCTCAAATCCGAAAATTCCATCCGATTAAGATTCAAAATCATTAAGGAGATCACCTTGTACCCAGCATCAACACTTCTTAAGGCTAATGTTCCAATCACATCTTCTGCCTCTACACATAAAACCTATCATTGAATGAATTTATATCAATTATATTATATTACACCCTTGTAAGAAAATATAAATCCACAAGTGCCTCAATGATTTTTATGGACATAGCCTTGATGGATGCTTTGAAGTATTGAAGTCCCTGAACAATGGTATTAGGAGTTGGAGGACGGTTGCTTTTGTATGCGGGGTATAGAGCGTGTCAAAAATTCTGGCCTTCAAATAAAGTGCACATAAAATTAAGATACATAACATTATGAAGCTGTAATACAAAGTGTTGAAGTAAGACATGGTCAGCGAATAAAGGTAAAGCTCACTTGAAAAGGGAAATTAATTTGTTAGTCCTTCTATAAACATAGTAAACATAATATTAACTACCCCATCATGATTTGAATTGAAGCCCCATCAAAATCAAAGTGAGACAAATATGAACAGAATAAAAGATCAGGGCCATGCAGAACCACATTATTACAGCCTACAATTATAAGCAGAAAAATATTGTGGTCCTCAACGAAGCTTGAGAAAAGAATATGAAGATGCAACAGAACAGTTCAGGAAGAACATATTTATATTTGATTTGGCTTACAACAGCCCAGGAAGACAAACACACAGTCTTCATTGATATGGAAAAGGTGGAAGATAAGGTGCCGAGAGATGTATTGTGGAGGGGCCCTAGAAAGGACTTCAGATTGACTATTTCGAGCAAACAAGGCTATGTATGAGGGAATCATAACTGGTATGAGTATACAAGTTAAGGTCACAGGTAACAATAGATTTTCCAATAAGGCAGTAACTATAGGACTGCACCAAGGGTCAACTTTGAGTCCCTAACTGTGTACTACTACTACAGAGAATATTCAAGAGCAGTGCTGCGATGCATGCTTTTTGGCAGATGATATACTCTCCTAGGTGTAGAGTTGAGAGGGAGATAAATGGGGAGTTCTTGTTGTGGAGCTGGGTTTTGGAAGTACGTAGCTCTTGTTTAAGTAGAAGCAAGATAGAGTGTATGTAATGTAAATTTAGCAAAGGCACATCAATCCTGGATTAGAGGTAAAGTTATAAACCATACCTCAACATAACTCTCATGGTTTAAGTATGTATCATGGATCCATTAAACAAAAGACAGAGAAATAGAGGGAAATGTAAACCATAGGATTGAAGCAGAGTGAATGCAGATGAATGACTTGAGTGTTATTTGCAACAAAAAAGTATGTACCACTCAAGCTTAAGATTTTTTTTTACCACGGCTATAACTATACAATCTGCAAAACGGTATAGACCAAGGGTTGGGCAGTAAAAGGCCAACAAAAGAATATACTCAATGGTTTGTCTATGGACATGATTGATGATTCACACTAGAAGTCTAGAACACTAAGGTGTCATTTGATCCATTTTGCCAACCCATCCTAGAGGGAAAAAGCTAGATTGTTTTTGTAATTTGGCTTTAAAATATATCAAAAAAGCATTATATTCTCCGAAATCTAGAACCTCCTAACTTTCTTGACTAGTCCCCAAAACAGTTGAGATCATTATCTAGATTACCTCCAACCTTATGATGGCCAAAGTGCATAATTTAAGAACAAACGCATAGAAAGATATTTTTTTAAGAGAGTTCAAGGAGCTAGAGGAATTTTACTTGGAGTAGGTGGACAATGTAAACAAATACTTCTCCACCTTTTGCCCATATAATTTAAGAACAAACGCATAGAAAGATCTTTTTTTAAGAAAAAAACTGCCTCTCCACTCTTGCCCATATATAACCACAAAAGAACGAAGTTCAAATTCTGACACTGTTCTCATATTCCAACTTCATCATGCAAAAACTGAAACTCAGAAACAAACATACCTTTTGCAGTAAAACTTTCTTTTGATGAATTATATGTATGACCAATAGGAATTCCTGAAATGAGAAGGTTTTCTCTATTAAAATTGTATTTGAGAGTGGCTTTACAAGCCAGTGAACCTGAGAAATGCAAGTTAGCTGCTAGGAAGAAAGAGACGCAAAATGATGCGTTTCAAATCCTTACAAGTTAATGAATTATGCCAGCAGCATAAAAAGTTAATGAATTCTACAAATTAAATTGGGAAAATAAAAAAGGAAACATCTGCAGATAACTTACAAGCGATAGGGCTGTAAATATCATTAAAATCCAATCTGCAATCTGCGTTTCCATCAGCATGTGTAAGATGACCATGGTGCAACTTTGCTATCACACCATGAAAAAGATTAACAAAAATCAGTTACACTCCTCAAATAAAACCCCATATCAAAAATACAAAAATAAAAATGAAAGAAAACAAAGAGCAAATAATAGAAAACCAATTAGCCCAAACAGCTTTTAATTTTATCAATAGCAAAATTTAAATAAAAACACACAAGTTTTTATCGAACACAAAGTCATTGGATAAGATCACGATGCAGCTGGTGGTCCGTAACATTCAACACAACCTAGAAGAGTGAACAAAAAAATTCTGCGTGAACTAAAAATGAGCAAAGAAAACAAAACGTGCCTAAAAGCTTGTAGTATGCGCGGTGAATAATTGAAGTACCGTCGACTGTAGATTTTCGAATTGACCATTCCTGTTCAAAACCATGCAAACATATATCTGACCCTCCCTGAAATTAATTAAAATTAATAAACAAGATACAGATATAATCAATCATCATCATAGAGTACAATTAAAAGTTGAAAGTTGCTCCAAGAAAATAAAGAATAACAAAAGAGTTTCAATTAAACAAATTAATTACTAACCATCAAGACTTTGCCAAGGAGGAACACCATGTCCACTAGAACCCATGCAAACATTAATTATTATAGCATGATAAATCATGCATACTATTTTGAATCTTAAAAAAAAAAAAGGAGAATAGTTACTACCACCATATGTAATTCTTCATTTGATTCGATTGATACCAATAGAGATCATACCTCGTCTATGTCTTCAAATGAAATCACCACCAATCAAATATCCAAAACAAATGATAGCGATTATCCTAGTTGAAGACATAAATGAGATACAATGTTAAGTTGTAAAAGAGATGACAATTTGTGTGTTTGACAACTACTATGATTAACAAAATAAATTACTTGGTACTTGGTACTTGGTACTTGCTACTCTAGTGTAGTGAGTGAAAGTGTTGATGGTTTGATAGTGTTTCTTTTATAATGTGTATTCCTATTTTTTATTTCCCTCATTCTCATACAAGATTTTTCTATGTTGATGCCACCAGAGAGAAGAGGGGATAGATGTTAGAAAGATGATGGAACATAAAAGGAGTCCCTGCTCTGTTGACCAAAGCAGTTATACTTCTATTTAAAAGGCAAAAGGCTGATTTATCTATCAGCACTAAGGTTTCCTTTTTCTCCTTTATTGTTGCTGGTTTAATGAATAACAGTTCTTTTTCTTTCAGTATCCACACATATATTTTATAGACATCCAAACTTGGTAAAATGACACTTTGATATGGTTCATACTTCTTAGTATATGATCTATGATTTCACTTATGGATTGCATAATTTCAAACCTTGAATCTGAATGTGTTATAATTATTTTCAATTTATTCTATGTAGTTAGTTATAAACTAAGTTGAGGTTGAGATCAACGTCTACTCCCAATGTACTTGATATTTCATTCTCTCAAAAAGGAAATACTAGTATTAAACAAACCTATTATGTGGAACTCTCCATTATGCTCAAAATTTTGATATATGATTTTCTTCATTGCAGGAAAACTTTCCTTTTTACTATTATTATTTTTGTAACATTTCTAATTTTTCTGTGAATAGGAGAGGAAGGAAAAGATTGGTGAGCGAATTGTTGCTCTTCAGCAGCTTGTTTCGCCATATGGAAAGGTATACAACAACTCTCGTTCCTGACACAAAGCATTGTTTAGCAACTTACAAATACTTGTTTTTGTATCAGATGCTTAATTGTCATGCTTATTTGACTTGAATAGCAAAGAAATTTAAGAAGTGCTTATTTGAGTCATGTGAATTGTTTTCAATCAAATGAATTGTTCTGATGTTTCTGTGATTCTAAAGATTCTCTACTTTTCACTGCAGACAGATACATCTTCTGTTCTAAAGGAGGCAATGGATTACATAGGATTCCTTCATAAACAAGTTAAGGTTTGGCCATTCTTGTTACATTATGCTGAAATTATCACAGTTAATTTTCTAGTAATTTGGTTTCATATTATACCTCGAGCACTTGTACTTGGACCTAAATTATGTCATTATCTCCGGTCCCAATGTAAATTTTGTAATAACATACTTGGATAATACTACATTCCTATCACGACATGAAATAAGAAATTTCATTTTCATTAGATTTGTTTCTGTTTTCTGGTTTCTGCTAGGTTTATCGCTGCTTCATATGCTGAAATACACATGCATGCATGTAGAATGGCATTTCAGATTCTAAATTATTTAATAAGACATTGATCTGATGCATATGTTTTTTCTTCCTGTTTTAACAGCTGCTCAGTGCTCCATACCTTGAAAGTTCACCAGCACCCAAGATGCAGGTGAGCATAACATGAACACTACCACCGTGGAGTAGGATTAAGTTTCATAGGGTCTGTTTGTTTAAACTTATTAGTATTTGTTAAAAAAAAAATCAATTTTTTACTTTTTTGGTGTGCTTGTTTAAACTGTTTTTGCTTAAAAAGCAGCAAATCCTTGTCTACTTCTTAAGAATAAGTACTTTTTTAAAAGCCCTTTTTTTTAATATAAAACAAATGGGCCTATGTTGGATGACCTTTGTGCAACCATGAATAAACCCGTGGTATCGATACAATTTAATTGATGAGTTTAATTTCTATGCACTAATCAATCAGAAATCACTATATTAGGTAATTATGTTAAAAGTCAACAAATTTATAGTATATGTTAATTTATGACCAGATGTCAGTGCATGGACTATTTTCTCTTGAATCAACTTGTGTTATTATTCCTGGTGGTGTTGAATTGGGTTATAGTTTGAATTGTTGCTACTTTTCAGGGTATGGAGCCATGCAGCCCGAGGAGTAGAGGCTTATGTGTTATTCCTGTGTCATTTACAATCGGAGTTGTTGAGAGCAATGGTGCAGATATCTGGGCTCCCATTAAGACTACTACTTCACCTAAATTTGAGAAGGATGATGTCTCCCAATTTCATTGACAAATTTTCTCACTTTTGCAGCCTAAAAAGGTTGCTAAGTTGCTAAAACTAGCATGGAAATTTATGATCATACATCTAGATATGGAATCATAGTAACTGTATATAATATAGTTAAAGCATTGAAAAAACTCTAGTCAAGAAGCTGTTCCACATCTCTAAGATTTTAAAAGGGTGATGAGGCTAAGCTTCCAATTAGCCGTATGTGCCCTTAATTAATTGCATATGCTGATTATTAAGTGTATATTTGACAAATTCTAGTTTTATAATGATTCCATGTACTGATTAGCTTAATGAAAGTAAAAATGGCAATGTTGTTTCACTGTGCTGGTTTAGTGTATATATGGCTCTCAGGCTAAAAAGTACTATTGAGACAAAAATAATTTTGTCAAAGGATCATGATCATTATTTTTATTTTATTTTTATCAGTTGGATTTACATTTGAACGCATGTACAATATTTATAATATTAAACCAAACCCTGTTAGATTTACATTTGAATGCGCGCACAATATTAGAAATGTTAAACCAAACATATCCTTAAACATCAAATTTTATTTCATCAATGTGCCTTTGAACCTGCATTTACAAATGGTACTCAATGTTTGTAGGATGTCACTCAGATAACATATATGGTGTGCAGAGAATAATCATTGTAGACTTTTCACTTGAATATAGTTTCTCTTTGAAGCGTGAAACTAGGGGGATAAAGCATGAACAAATGATACAAAGTTTTGTATTAAACTTGGTAAAATGACACTTTGATAAAAATTCACTTATCTAAGTTGCATTGGGAATGAGGCCAGAGCATGCCAGTTACCAATCCTGCAAAAGGAAAAAAAAAATGAAGAAGATTAAAAACAAGTTCATTTTTTTTTGTTAAAAAAGGAGACAATTTTAATGCCATAGTACACAAAATGGTGTAATTTTCACAGCTGAATTTTTGTAAAGAGAATGCAGCTACTTAACAATAGCTTTTGAATCACATTCAAGAATGATTTCAAAGCCATTAATTGTAGCTATTCTAGTTTGTCCTTTAGTTTCATTAGAATCTGCATAGCCATCAAACAAAATTTCAATAAGTTGTTTCTCTCTTCTAGATTGTTATTAAATACTATATACAAGCTATTGAGTTTTTAAAATATCTACTACATCTATTTTTCGATCAATACCCATTACTTTAGAGGAATCAAATTCCTACATTTGAATCTCTTGTAGATTTTATAATCAACATGGGTGTGCCAAAAAATCAACAGAACAGAATTTGCATATATGAGAAATGGGTGTGCCTGGAAACTTTGGCAAGCATCGAGTGTTGCGTGAATAAAGTCAAATAATAATAGCTGTGAACATGGATTCAAATAATACAGGCTGTTCAGATAAAGAAAAGGGGCAAAACCATGAAAATAACCCAAAAAACAAATAATATGGGCCTGTTTTCTATCCTTTGGACTAAATAGAGAGTTGTTTACCTCATGATTGTTGTCATTTCATCAAATCTTCCTTTGATGGACAACTTAAGTGAGCTTTTGGTTTTCTTTTACCTCTGTTCACCTTTTTTGCAGGATAATGATGATAAAAGAGAGAGAATCAAGGAATCTGTGAGTGCACTGCCCCAAGAGTGAGCAAAGGGTCAACAACTGTTTAAAAGTCAAGTACGATTTTGGCTTGAAGCCAAAATTTGAACTACAAATTTGGCTCAGAGCCAAAATCGACTAACAATGGAACAATGCCTTTTTCTGCTCTGAAAAGAAGTCTATTGCTGTAGATTATTTTTCTCGGCTTTTTGAGGATGATGGGACAGAGCACTGTTGCATTGGGCTGAGTAGAAGCGTTTTCCTATGTAATTTTAGGATTTAAAAAGAAACCCCATTGTAACAGGGGAAATCATATACCATTGTACTCACTTCCCATTATCTATCCTCAATACCTAAGTTGCTGTTGTCCATGGAACAGAGCAGCTAAGCTCTTCATTGTTATAAGGGGATGAATGTAACCACTGCTACACTCTATTTGTATCTTTGATATTTTTAATGCATGAATTCCACTTTCTATATTTTGGGTTAGCATCTTTTTCCTTGCTTAATGCTTGCTGTAAATTGATCACTTATAGCATGATTTTAGGATAGTAACCTTGGTTGGAAAACGGGAATTATTTTCTTGAACTAAAAATAGATGTCCAATAGACCGGGGGTGTGAGGAATCAAAACTTGATTTATTGGTAATCACGTGAGAGAATAAACCGGGGGTGCGAGGGATCGAAACTTGGTTTGTTCGAATCACATAGTCACTGTTGTTACTACTAGTTTCTTTGTTAAGAGGTGAGAACCTTAGGAAAGAAACTTAGTTTTTCTGAGTGCGAGGGATCGACACAAAGAATAAAGTAGTTGGCTGATTTTGACTGATAAATATAGAAGGAATTTATGTAGAATGTTCATGCCACAAAAGTGTTAGCTTTGGTGAAATTCAAACCCCCTTACAGCATCATTTTATAATCTGTTATAACTATTACTGCTGCTACTTATTATTGCTGTTGTTACTGATTTAATTCTGCATTACAGATAGCATTTTTAATCCTGTTCTTGGTTGAGAACATCAGCCTCTATTACACACAACTGGTTCATGTTTTTATTGTTTTCTGTTCCTTTAATTATAGTTTAAAATAGTAGAAATACTTGGTTATTTATGTTGTTCTAGTCCCTGTGGAAAATGATACTTAGACTTGTCCATTTTACTACTTGATACGACTTGGTGCACTTGCCAACAATTTCTAATCAAGCAAATTGGCGCCGTTGCCGGGGACTAGCGTCTAAATATAAAATAACCAAAGTTTTCTGTTATTTTAAACTTGCTTTCCTTTATTTTCAGTTTCAGTTTCTTATTTTTTATTTTTATTTTTACTGATAACACTTGGAGTGTGCATCAGTTTTGTGCTAACAATCTATTATAGTGCTTTCCTATCTTTGTTTATGCACACTAGGAGGTCAGCTGATCCATTATACTTTGATCGTAAAATTGAAAGATTAGTTAGGCGCAATAACAGCACAGCAAAAAAAAGAAAAGCATTAGACATGCTTATTGCACAAGAGCCACACACTCCACTATCACCAAATCTCCCTCTTCCAACAATTCAAGAGGAAGATTTAGTCATGGAGGGAGATGCTGGACGCGCTGAAAACGTTCAGCCACAAAAAAGAACACTAAATGACTATCTGGTCAACACAGGACCCTGATACTTCAACACCATCACTCGTCCTAATGTTATGGCAAACAATGTTGAAATGAGAGCCTCTCTGATTCAACTCATCCAGCAGAACCAATTTCATGGACTAGACAGAGAAGATCCATATGCTCATCTAGCCACTTTTGTGCGAATTTGCAACACTGTTAAGCTCTATCAAGTAGATGATGAGTATATCCGAGCCTCTCTTTTCGCATTCTCTCTTGAAGACAAAGCCAAACATTGGTATGAAGCACTTCCACCAAATGTTCCTCTCACATGGGACACTTTGTGTGACAAGTTTCTAAACAGATTTTTTCCCCAATCAAAAATCAATAGAAAAAGACAGCAATTTCTAACTTCAATCAAATAGCTGATGAGGCACTATGTGAAGCATGGGAATGCTTTGAAAGTTTGTTAAGGAGCTGTCCAGCTCATGGTTTGGATGAGGCAGCGAAAATTAACACTTTCCTTGCAGGTTTAAGACCTCAAACAAAACTAATGCTTGATGCTCCTGCAGGTAGTAGAATCATGGACAAAGCACCTGAGGAAGCTAGAGAAATAATTGAGAACATGGCAACGAATGATTATGATGTTCATCATGATCGAATTGCTGCCCCTGCACCAAGAAAAGGAGTCCTTGAGCTGAATGAAAATGATGCATGGAGAGCTAATCACAAGCTGCTGGAAGCAAAGGTGGAAACTCTCACCAAGTAGCTGTCACAGATGCAACAAGTGCAGAAAATTCAGAACAATCAAGCAGACAACCAGCCTTCATTTAAATGTGAGATTTGTGGAGGCAGTCATCCTACAGACCAATGCTCTATGATCAGCTCTCAAGAGGCAACCAATTACATGGGAAATCAGAACCGCAACTCCTATCTAAATCAGCCTTACAGAAACAATTATGCAGCCTCTTCTAGCATACCATATCAAGGGTAGCTACATGAGTACAAATCACTCCATCAAAACTAGACTTTCCAAGAGATGTTGCAGGACTTTATTCAAGCTTCAACTGTCAATCAAAAAAATACAGAGACAATCCTCAAAAGCCATGATGCTTCTATCAAAAACTTACATGTGCAGATGGGTTAAATGGCAAAGGACATAGAGAGGCAAATTGCAGATCTGAGAACAGGAACTTTCACAGCCAATACTGAACCAAACCCAAAAGAAAATTGCAAAGCAATCACAACTAGAAAAGGGACAATAGTGGGAGATTTGAGGGGAGAAAAATCAGAGAGTGTGATAGAAGAAGAAATAGAAAAAGAGAGGAAAAATAAGCAGAGTGAGACACCAACACAACCATGTGAGGAAAAGAACATGAGTGAAAAATCACAAGAACAAGAGCAGCCGAGAGATGAGAAAAAAATGAAGAAACACAAAGAGGGAGGAGAGAACCCAACTGAAATAATTCCCCAAGTAAAATTACCTTACCCCTTAGTGCCAACAAAGAAAGACAAAGAAAGGCAGTTCATTCGCTTCTTAGACATCTTTAAAAGGCTGCAAATAAATATTCCTTTTTCAAAAGCTCTAAAGCAAATGCCTACCTATGCAAGGTTCATGAAGGAACTCCTCAACAAGAAAAGAAAATTCACAGAAGAGGAAACCATTGAGCTGGAGGCTGGTTGCAGTGCTATCATTCAAAAACCACTTCCTTTCAAACATAAGGACCCAGGCAGTTTCACCATTCCATACTCTATTGGGAATCTTACTGTTGGAAAAGCACTGCTGGACTTAGGAGCAAGTATTAACTTCATGCCCCTATCCATATTGAGCAGAGTGGGGGAGGTTGAAGTCAAGCCCACAAGAATGACTCTCCAATTAGCTGACAGATCAATTAAACACCCTCATGGAGTAGTTGAAGATGTGCTGGTCAAAGTTGACAAATTCATTTTTCCAACGGATTTCGTTATAATTGACATGGAGGAAGATGCGGAAGTACCTCTCATTCTCGGACGACTGTTCTTGATGATAGCCAGAGCTTTGATAGACGTCAGCGATGACAAGTTAAAAATTAGAGTGCAAGATGAAGAGATAACCTTCAATGTTTTTGAAGCCATGCAACATCCCAGTAACAACAACTTATGTTTTCGCATAAATGTCCTGGACGAACTCTATTCTCAGAGGGAATTCAGAAATAGCACCCCTCTTGAGAAGGCATTAATCAATGAAGTTGAAGCATTGGGAGAAGAAGAGGAAGGACAAATTGAGGACTGCTTGCGGTTACTTGATGATACAGAGAGCAGCTTGGACAAAAATCAAATTCTGCAAGAAGAGGATGGCAGAGAAAATTTTAAAGAGGCTCAAACTGAACTGAAAACTCTTCCCACACACTTGAAGTATGTTTTTCTAGAAAATCACAATTGCAAACCTGTCATTATCAGCAGTTCGCTATCAGAGTCTAAAGAAACCAAATTAATTGAAGTGCTGAAAGCTAATAAGCAAACAATTAGCTGGTCCATATCTAATTTAAAAGGAATCAGTCCCTCATATTGTATGCACAAGATTTTCATGGAGGAAGAGTTCAAACCAGTTGCTCAACCGCAAAGAAGACTGAACCCAATTACGAAAGAAGAAGTGAGAAAAGAGGTGCTGAAATTGCTTGAAGCAGGAATGATCTATCCAATTTCGGATAGCACTTGGGTTAGTCCAGTACAAGTTGTCCCTAAGAAAGTAGGCATAACTGTGGTGACAAATGAAAAGAATGAATTAATTCCCACTAGAGCTGTCTCAGGCTGGCGCATGTGCATAGATTACAGGAAATTAAACAAAGCAACCGGGAAAGATCATTTTCCTTTGCCTTTCATGGACTAGATGCTTGAGAAGCTAGCTGGTCAGGAATTCTACTGCTTCTTGGATGGCTATTTTGGCTATAATCAAATAACTGTAGACCCACAAGACCAAGAGAAGACAGCTTTTATATGTCCTTTTGGCATTTTTGCATATAGAAAAATGCTTTTCGGATTATGTAATTCTCCAGCTACCTTCCAACGTTGCATGCTGGCAATCTTTTCAGACTTGATGGAAAAATGCATTGAGGTCTTCATGAATGATTTTTCAGTATTTGGGAACTCTTTTAATTCTTGCTTGGCAAATCTGGAAACTGTGTTGCAGAGGTGTATTGAAACTAATCTCACATTGAACTGGGAAAAATGCCATTTCATGGTAACTGAGGGGATTGTTTTAGGACACAAAATATCTGCCAAAGGAATTGAAGTGGACCAAGCAAAAATTGATGTTATTACAAGATTACCTCCACCAACGAACGTCAAGGGAATCCGAAGTTCTTTGGGTCATGCTGGCTTCTATCGACGGTTCATTAAAGACTTCTCAAAAATAGCTAAACCACTAAGCAATCTCCTCAACAAAGATGCTCCATTCAATTTTGATAACTCTTGTCTCCTTGCTTTTAATTCACTGAAAGCCAGTTTGATTTCTGCTCCTATCTTAATTGCTCCTGACTGGACTCTTGCTTTTGAATTAATGTGTGATGTTAGTGATTATGCAGTGGGGGTTGTTCTTGGCCAAAGAAGGAACAAAATTTTCCATTCCATCCACTATGCCAGCAAAGTGCTCAATGAGCATCAAATTAATTATGCAACAATTGAAAAAGAGTTGTTGGCAATAGTGTTTGCTCTTAAGAAATTTTGTTCCTATCTAATTGGCTCTAAAATCATAGTTTACACTGATCATGCTACAATTAAATACTTGCTAAGCAAACCAGATTCAAAACCGAGACTGATTCGTTGGGTGTTATTGTTGTAGGAATTTGATTTAGAAATTAAAGACAAGAGGGGAACTGAAAATTAGGTGGTTGACCATCTGTCCAGACTGATCAATGATAAGGTAATGGCTGGTGAGAAAGAAATTCAAGAGGAATTCCTTGACAAGAAGCTACTCCTATTGGAAGATCGCCCATGATTTGCTGATTTAGCAAATTTCAAAGCTGGAGGCCAACTCCCCTCCTGACCTCAATTTGCATCAAAAGAAGTGGTTCCTCAAAGAAGTTAAAAGATATGTCTGGGACGATCCATATCTGTTCAGAATTGGAGTTGATAATCTATTGAGAAGATGTGTGGGAAAATCTGAAGCTCAAAGCATCATGTGGCATTGTCATAATTCTCCATATGGTGGACATTTCAGTGGACAGAGAACAGCTGCCAAGATCCTTCAAGCAGGATTCTTTTGGCCAACTTTATTTAAGGATGTTCATGCCTATGTCAAAGAATGTGATAGCTGCCAACAATCTGGAGGAATTACAAAGAGAAATGAAATGCCACTCCAAATCATGATGGAAGTAGAAGTTTTTGACTGTTGGGGGAATAAACTTCATGGGACCTTTGCCATCCTCACAAGCAAATGAATACATTCTGGTGGTTGTTGATTATGTTTCAAAATGGGTTGAAACCATTGCAACTCTAAAGAATGACTCCAAGACAGTTATAAAATTTTTGAAGAAAAACATTTTTGTTGGTTTTGGAGTTCCTCGAATTCTAATCAGTGATGGGGGAACACATTTCTGCAATACACAACTCAACAAGGTGCTGCAACATTATGGAGTGAAGCATAAAATTGCATCTCCCTACCATCCTCAAACCAATGGTCAGGCAGAGGTGTCAAACAGAGAAATTAAGCGCATCTTGGAAAAAACAGTGTCAACTTCAAGAAAGGATTGGTCCTACAAGTTGGCTGATGCCTTATGGGCCTACAGGACTGCATTCAAATAAATAATTTATCTTATGATTATAAATATATCCATAACAATAAATATTATTTTTTTTATGATTAAGAAACTAAATTAATATTACATATTTATCAAGCCAAAATAATATTAACGTCATCTTAAAGAGAAAATAATAATAACTTACCAATTGTGACAAATAAATAATTTATCTTATGATTATAAATATATCCATAACAATATAATACAAATTATGTTATATAAATAATTTGTAATACAACTTTTTAGTTCGTGGTTAGCCTTTAGTTATATTGTATAATTCTCTTTAAGATCCGAGTTTGACTCCTATCCTCACCATTCAAAACGTTTTCCTGCTTGCCAAAGACACCTAGTTCAGATCAACGGGTTATTGGTTTAATGCTAACTCAATTGGATTGCACCAAGTTTGATCGAGTCAATGACATGAGAGGTCCAATATGCAATTCGACCTGGGCTAACCTTTGATTTGCAGTTGGATTGGTCGGATCGGCCAAGTTGATCCGGGTTTTTAAACTATGCCTAGATGATTGCTATCCTAAATATTAGTCACATAGTGCATATATAAAATAGAAGTAAATTTGTTCTGATATATTATATAGTCTCGCATTGCTTAAAAGTGGAGAACATTGAGAATTTATATAAACCTCAAAAAAATTAACAATAAAAATTAATATTTGTTGATAAAAAAAAAAAAACAAAAACAACCTCCTCCCTTAATCCACCAAATCATTTTTTTATAAAGAACTGTAATGATTATCGCACACTTAAATGACTTTATAATGACAAAACCCTAACTATGATCAGGGATGGAGCCACTTGGTGGCTTGGAAGGGCCAAGGCCCCCCTAGATTTTTAAATTATATATATATATATATATATATTAATATTTAAGTAACTTTTTTAATTTGTAATAAATTAAATATATTTAAATGTTATTTTTTCTTTATTTACAATATATATTTTATCTTTTTTTATAATATTTTTTTAAAGATAATAATATTTTTTTTTATAAATATTTTGTTTTTCTTATTGTAATTACTATGAAGATAATTATATATATATATATATATATATATATATATATATATATATATATATATTTGAATATAATTTATTTTTAATATTTTTTTTCTTATAATTTATTTTAAATGCTATAAATAAATATATTTACAAGTCTTTATTAATATGTTCCATGACTAGAGTATGCATAAATCTAAACACTTCATATTTAAACCTTATAATAAGCAAATTAATGTTGTACTATAATCAATAAACTTTTATTGGGTTATTATTGTATAGTCACAACATAATATTACTCTTTAATTTCTAACAATTTGAAATTATATAAATTTTTTTTATTAATTATTGGCTAATATCTTTCTATAACTAACCTAAGTCATTCTTTCCTTTAAAAAAAACATAATTCATCATATTTAAATAGATTTTAAGAACATAATTAATAGGGTATTTTTTAAAAAAAATAAGATAAACGAAAATGCCATTATTTATTATAAATTGATAAAAAAAATCTCTATAATATATAAAACTAATGAATAATATTTGTAATATTCTTAAAATTTTAAAATTAATATTTAATTTAATTGATATATATATATATATATATATATATATATATATATAATATTTTCATAAATTATTTTATCATCAATATATACAAATGAATTTTGTATATATATGAATATAAATTTGACCCCCTACTCAATGGGGCTGGCTCTGTCCCTATGATTTATGGTCATAACAAGATTAGTTTACATAAAATAAGCATAGAGCAATAATCCCAGATAAAAACAAACTCATTAGCACTAGCAATATTCATTGACATATTTGACATCCTAAAGACTGATTCAAGAAACTTATTTGATTTGAAATGACTTTCTTATCCCCTCTAATTCATTATCTATTATTCATTAAATTTTTATTGTAAAGTGTATAAAACCGTATGTGAAGTTAACTAAATAAAGATCGAAACTCATACTTTGTGCATTTTTGATAAATTTTATCCAATAATAATATAATAAAAAAAAGAGTGCATTAAAAGTAGACTAAAATTTTTAGCTTAATCCATTATATCATTACTTTTTTTCAGGAATAATGACAAAAACAGTTAATAAAGTTCAACCATGAGAAGAAAATTCTAATTTGAAAAATATTTTTCTCTTACATATATGTTTAATTTTAATTTTTTTAATAAAAAAAATTACCTATACCCACGTTTTTACCTTAACATACACACTTTTGAGCTTTCATTTTTTATGTTTTTAGAGAAGTATATTTAATAAAAGATAGGTAAATAATGAAATATGACAAATTTAAATTCTTAAAGTAAAATTGACGCATCATAGATAATTAAGGAATCAAATTAAAAAATTTTAAAATTTGAGGATCAAAATCAAATAATTAATTATAATTTGACAATTAAAATAAATATTAAGCCTGATTATTTATATATGAAACAAAAGCAATTAAGAATTTGATATCACATTTAAATGCAGATTCTAATGCTAAAAGAAGTGTTGCTAGATGATGTTAATGCTGAAAGGAGCTATAAACTATCCCTTTATATTATATTTATGTATCATAAATATATGTTTTTTTTAACACTTTATCACTTGCAAGCTTGTATTATGATAAGAAGAATTAAATAAATGTTTAACTTGGATCAAACAAGGACAAAACAACATTTTTACAATATATATATTACAACAAAGCACATAGCGATCCAAGTTAACAAACAAACAAAAACAAAAATATCGATCCAATGATCCAATCCAATACAAAATCCATTGGATGATCATCATAAATATAATTGAATACATTATAGTTTTACAAGTTTACTTCTGGAAAACCCAAATAATTGGACATTAATATCAACAAACCACAACAATAAAATATCTGTTGCTTATCAAACCCAAAACAAAAAACATCAATAAACCATAGGTTTAGTTGGACCAATTACAAATGTTACAGATTCAATAGAAACCTTCCACCAATGGAAAAAGAAAAGTGACAACAGGATTGAAATGGAGATCGACAAGAGATATGAGCAATAGAAAAATCTGGAGCCATCATGATCAACAAATATTACGAGCCCATCACCTCAGTTACAATCTGTATTCATTAGCAAATAAAATTAAACCTTATTGTCATTGCTAATCAACTTTTCATAATCAATACTATCAATAAGAATAGTGCAACATTGTATTATTCCATACCAAGTTTCCGAGTCTATCAGTGATAACAATCAAATTCATCAAATCAAGTCCCATTATACAAACATTCTCTAATTTGAAGAGAGTAATAATATAATGAACTCATTGTAAAATATGACAACTCTTCATAATTCACTAAAATTAATAAAACGGATTTTCAATCATTAACATGAATTTACCATTATTTCCTTTAAATTTCAAATAAAATTAAACCCCACATATGACACCACAAAATGGTTTGAAAAAAAAATAGTTCATATAGGTTGGCCAATAATTTACGCTGTCAAGCATAAGTTTGTGTTACATATATGTATTTTAATTTCTTGGGGTTCAGTCACAACACAACGAATCACAAATAATAAAAATAAAAAAAGACTTCTTGAAGTAGAAATAAAAATAAAATGGTGACCTTAAAGTCATTTATACATGTAGTAACACTTTAACACTATACTTTCTCAAAACAATTCAAGTCATTTACCTTTACAACAATTGAAGCAGAGATGAGTGCCTCTCCCACCATAGCTAAGGCCATTGATCTTCTCTTCTCTTGTTTAGCAAACTATGAAACTTTAGAAAGATGTTGAATGTGATACAGTTTTGTGGTAGTGAGGAATTATTGTGTTTGAATGCTTTTAATTTCCATCCATGTAATACCAGAAATAATAAAAAGAAAATAATTCCTCATTTGTTAATGATTCCTTGTCCTCAATAATGCTAATTTTGCTTTTGGTTGAGTGGACTACGAAATACAAAAGTTGAAAGGGACATTTTGAGAATATTGATAGCAATTTGCAAACACTTTTCTACTTGAAGTAATACTGTGTTGGAAAGAATCATATGCCATTTAAAACAGCAATGCTCTTTATTGGATTACATTAAGAGAATTGGTGGATAACAGAATTGAAATAGAATGAATAGAGAGGAGACGTCAGAGTAAAATATTATCTATCCAAATCTGATTTTTTTTCCCCATAAATCCTAACTGTATGAATTTTGGCACTTGATGTATTTTTCTCAGTTGTCCAACTTTTTTTTTCTGTATTTGAGCACTTATCTGTCTTTATCAACAAGATGTGAAAGTTTATTGAGGCTAGGATGTCCAATTGGAATATCTGCATGATATATATATATATATATATATATAGGTTGAGGAAGTGCAGAAATTTTCTACTAGTTTAGATGACATTATCTTTCTAATTGAACTCAAAACAGATGTGTATACTCTCTCTCTCTATGTATATATTTAAACAGTAGCTATCTTACATTAATGTCAATTATTCATATCAACGGAATCAATTAATGGTTCATATGTGCAATGTAAAAGGGAATTCTTATTTAAAAATAGACTTAATATTCATTTAGGTTTGTTATTTATTTTTAGTTTTAATTGAATCCATTGTTAATAATATATAATCTAATGGGTGATGTATGTTATCTCCTTTAAGAATATAAAATAAATCAGGACTTAATTGATTAAACAAATAATATCAAGATTCAACTAAAAAAAAAAATTAAATGAGTATTAACCATTAAAAATTGAGTAAAAAAAGTGATTGTTATAAAAATGGTGCCGGATTTGCTCTGTGTTGGCTTTTTTAAATTTGAAAGGAGATCTGAGCAGATTCACCTGAAGCACACAACACACTTTTACAACACTACAAGACATTGGTCATTGCATAATTTTTGTTTCAATAGATATATATATACAAGACTGGTAAAAGATAGATGCATAATTGCTAAACAATAGTGCATTGCTACAACTACAACATAATCTCCCGAAAATGGATAGTTTCTTTTTGACCCATAACATTGTCTATCTCAGCTCCTTTAGATATTAATTGTCATGCTTAATTGTTGCCAGAACATAGATATCAGATATGGCTACAAAAAGTCCCTCCTCGCTCATAGTAGCAATTAAAGGAAGCATATTAATGGCCTCAATATGACTATACTTAATAAAATTGAATTTGACTTTCAATATGAAAACTTTTATCATCACAAGGAAAGGTTTCAGTATATATATACTTGATAAAATTGAATTTGAGTTTGAATGTAAAAACTTATTTTCGATAAAATACAACAGATTACAGAGTACAGAGGATCTACAATCTTCGAAAAAAGTAAAGAAGCATTCAAAAAAGTTATTTCACATAAAACATAAACAGGGGGCTGTAAGTTAGAAAAAGTAAAAACGCGTTTGAAATTCCACGATCTATGGCACATCACGCGTTTAAAATTTTCCATGTCGGAATTTTTTTTTTTCTGAAGTCTCCTATGACATTATTCTTTCATAAGGTAAAAAATTAAGTTAAAGAATGTTTTTGGTACTTTAATTTTTTCAATTTTTTATTTTTTATCCTTAGAGTTTTTAAATCTCGTTTTAGTATTTAGATTTTTATTTCGTCATGATCCATTTATATTTCATTAAATGCTTCATTTTTTTTACATTTTAATTAACTTTCTATCACAAGTACATTTTTAATTTTTTTTTAATTTTTTTTAGAATTTCCCCAAATTTTTTTAATTGGAATTTTAAAAAAAATTAAAAACTTTGCATGTGTATTAACAGCTATAAAAAGTTTATTTTAAAAAAGGATAATTAATCAATGTGTATATTTTTTGTTTTTTTTTATTTTTAAAAAAACAAAAATTCAGTTAAAAGAATTGGGAAATTTGGGAAAATTTTAAAAATTACTAAAAATATCCACGTAGTAGAAAAGAAAATCAATTAAAATGTGCAAAAGAAATATAAACATTTAAAGGAGCATGGATAAAAAAGACTAAAATGCATTACATATAAAAGTTTAAAGACCAAAAGTAAAAAATTGAAAAAGTTAGAGAAATAAAACCATACTTTACCTAAAACAAAAACTAATTCTATTTAATTATATTCAAAAACAATCATGGTCTTGGTCTTAGAAAGGAGTTTTAGACCTTATCTTAGTTACAAAGTTAGTTATTGTGCTAATGATGAATGACCGAAACTGATATCGTATCGATTCTAAGGTTTTTATTCCATTCTTGTTGATGGTCCTTTGTTGGTAGGACATGTTGAAAGGTAATGATGGTGCTCATATCATTATCAAACTTCAACATTCGGTTACTACAAAATTGATGTTAATAAATTATAATTATTTACAAAATTGTCATTGGTCCATATTTAACAACGATTTTTAAAAAACCGACGTTGATTAACCAATGTTAAAAGCCTTTTTTTCTAATAGTGAACTTAAAACTTATTTAAGACAATAAAAACAAAAAAAAACTATGTTTTTGTTGCTTATAATAAGGAGCAGATAGAAATATTTTATAGAAATTAATAAAACAAATTACAATAATATTGTTGCTTTTAATTTTTTAAATGAATTTATATTTAATTTTAATTAATTTATTTAAAATATCATAATTACCCTTATTAAGTGACCCAAACGCTTCCTCTTCTTTGTTTCGTTCTACTATTTTTTAAATGGGAGAGAACTTTAGGGGGGGGGGGGGGGGCAGAGAACTCTACTTCTTCTTCTTTTGTTTTTGTGCTACTATTCTTCTAAAGAGGAGAGAATTGTTCCTCTTTATCTATTTCGTGCTACTGTTCTTCCAAAAAAGATATTTTTCTTATACGCGAGTTATTTATTTTGTGCTCGACAACGACATCCATCGTTGCGACTCTCAACCCGACAACCCTATCCGTGCCGGCAACGACCCCATCTAGTGAAAATGATACTTTTAACCTTCTAATACATGGATCTTCGAATCTTTTAAACTCATCACTCATGTATCGCCTAACATTTTAAACTCATCACACATATATTCCTTAAATTTTAAATGCATTACACAATTATCTCTTAGTGTTTAAACACATTACACATATATTCCTGAACTTTTTAATACATTACACACGCACGCATTCCCTATGTTTAAAAAAAGAAGATAAGGACATTTTTGAATTTTTTTTTTTTTATAAAAGTCAGTGTTAGTTATATGACATAAAAAGTTAACAGAGATAACTCTGGTTTTAGTAAAGAGATGCAAGTGTAATGAAATACCAAAATTTATAAAATTTTGTGTATGGATAAAATAAGAGAGGATACATGTGTAATTGAAGCAAACCTCATGAATGTTATTATAATTTGCTCAAATTAATAATATAACTTAAATAAGTTTTTGGTCCATAAAAAATACTTTTTTTTTTGTTTGAGTCCCTAAAATTTTTTTGCATTGTTATGGGTCTCTAACGTTTTTTTATTTTTATTGAATCCCTATCGATAATATAGCATCATGTCAACCGTTAGTTAAATAATGACGTGACATTAAATCAAAATGAACAGTTAAAATGATGTCACGTCGAGACTCAAAACAAAAATAATTTCTTTTAGAAATCCATAATTAACCACAGAAATTTTTTTTTAAAGAGTCAACCAAGAGATGATGATGGAATATTTGTAAAATAGAATGTTAAAATATCATCAATTTGAGTTTTCTTATTGTCATTGTCATAAAAAGTTAGAGGTGTCCGCTTGATCAATAATCATAATCCTACACAAGTGTCTTTCAATACATAGGTGTCTTTCACTCCATTTGATAGAATACAAATTCTTTCATTAAATATAGCATTCTTACCTTTAATGAGATTTTTGATATAGAATATGAAAGTTTTTTTCCACAAAACAAGATAACAAAGAAATGTATGTATAAGTTACGAAAAAGTAAAGAAGCGTTAAAAATTTCACGACCATAAAGACTCTTAATTTTCAAAGTCTTGAATAGCGTATTGAAATTTGTAAGGATGTGACTATTGTTTAAGTTTTCTCTTCCGTCATGGAACTCGGAAGGGAGGTAGGAAAATGTGTATATATATATGTCGACGGCCCAATTATAAATAATAATAGTTATTCTAATATGTATATAATATAATCTTCAACGATATATTTCTTAAAAAAAAATCTATAATAATATATTAAAATATTTGGTTAATCATACTTTTGGTCCATTAAATATGTAATTTTCGCAACTTTGATTTTATATATGAATATATATATATTTTTTACATTTTAATTCACAAGTTTCTAATTTGTACAATTCTATACTTGTATTAAAAAAAAATTGCCTTGATAGTTAAAAGTTGTGGTTGACTTTTAATTGTTAGCACAATTTTTTTAATAGATACTAAATTTGCACAAATTTAAAATTTGAGAGACCAAATGTTACAAAAATAATTTATCACAATCAAAATTGAAAAAATTATAAATTTTGGGGACCAAAAATACTATTAAGTCTAAAATATTAAGCATGTATTGTGGAATTTTAAAAGCTCACCAAAATATCCTCATATTTTGTATTATAGTTTACAAAATTGATTTAATTTAATTTTTATTTAATTTATTTTTAAAAAATTCCTCTATTTACAATCTACCCTACACAAAAAAAAGAAAGAAAAACAAATTATATATAAGTTAATAAGTTATTTTATAAGTTTTGAATTAAGAAAAAAAAATGCTTTGGCGCAACATTTGAGCTATATTACTATATAAATTTACGAATCTTTTGAAGGACACATGTAGATTTGTTAAGTATTGGAATTTGATTCATGCGCTATATTTGAAACTAATGTATCATCCATGAACCTATTCATTTTCTTTTCACTCTATTTTTAATTGCCTTATTATTAGAAATTTTGTAATTTACTGTTCAATGAATAGTTTACACACTTTCATACGCCAGAACACTTTATAATGAATAATAATTTCCTTTTTTTTACACTTTTTTTAAAAAAAATTATCAGAAAATACAAAACTAAGAAAATTCTTAATTATGTTAAATTTTATCTCTGAATTATCAAAATGTTCAATTAAAATGTTTTTCTCATTCTGATGACTTCCACTTATTATGTCAGACTATCTTTGTTGGTGTTGAAGATGAATCTCTCTATAAAGTATTCCCTTCCAAAAAATTTCTATTAATTATTAATAGAAAATGCAAAAAAAAAAAATTATAATGTCTCAATATTATTTGCATTGTATTTAACCAATTATTATTACCTACAGAGAATTCAAGATGAGATTACAATGGAATACAAAAATACTAAGAGTACGTTTAAATATAAAAGTTAAAAGTGTTTTTGGCGACTTCTCTATTAAAAAAATGTTTTATATTTTCAGAGAAAATCTCAAAAAAGTACTTTTAATAACTTTTATCCAAAGATGCTCATGATCTATGAGTAAATTACATTGTTATCTCTTGTGGAATTCTGAGATTGCACACACTTAGGTAGGTGGCGTTTGTTTACAATTCTGTTTCCTGATTTCATTTTCTGCTTTTTACTTTTTAATTACAAAACTGTTACCTTATTTGTTTTCGGTCAATTTTCTAAGTTTTGTCAATGAAACAGAAAACAATAAAAAGTTTTTGTTTTCGGTGTTTCCTTTATAAAAATATTAGTAAACAGAATGAAAACAAGGTGAAAGTTTTGTAATTAAAAAGTAAAAAACAGAGAATGAGAACAGAGAACAGAATTGTAAGCAACCTTATTGTTTAATAGTTACAGCCTTCCTTATAGGTTATTTGATTTAAGATTTTTAAAACAATTAAAAATTGTTGGCACATACTGGCAAGACATGCATTTGGAAATGAATTTGGTAGATATCCATGGCTAGAAGGAATTGGTAGGAAAATTGCAAGAAAATGCAATGGCCTACCATTAGCTGCTACAACACTGGTAGGACTTTTGCGACCAAATGTTGATGTTGAGGAATGGAATAGAATCTTGAATAGCAACTTGTGGGCACATGATGATGTTTTACCAGCTTTGCGCATAAGTTATCTCATCTTCCAGCACATTTGGAGAGATGTTTTGCCTATTGCTCAATTTTTCCAAAACAACATTTGTTGGATAGGAAGGAATTGATTTTGTTATGGATGGCCGAAGGCTTTCTTCGACATATCCACAAAGAGAAAGCAGTGGAATCAGTAGGTGATGAGTGTTTTAATGAATTATTATATAGATCCTTAATTCAGAAAGACAATGCTATTGCTGAGGAAAAATTTTGAATGCATGACCTCATCTATGATTTAGCCAAACTTGTTTCTGGAAGAAGTTCTTGCTACTTTGAAGGCATTGAAATCACAAAAACTGTTCGCCATTTATCATTTCTTAGATAGATGTTTGATGTCTCTAAAAAGTTTGAGGCCTTCTATGAGCTCAAGTGTTTGCGGACTTTTCTTCCATAATTGGGATATCCATTTCAACAATGTTTCTTAACAAAAACTGTATCACATGATTGGTTGCCAAAACTAAGATGCTTGCGAATACTGTCATTGTCTCAATACAAAAAATATCACTGAGTTGTCTGATTCGATTGGCAATTTGTTGCACTTGCGGTATCTGGATCTTTCCTACACTTCCATCGAAAGCTTGCCAATTGAAACATTTATGCTCTACAATTTGCAAACTTTGATTGTATCAAATTGTGAATTTCTTATTGAACTGCCACAACAAATAGGAAATCTGGTTAATTTCGACACCTTGACATCAGTGACACCAATTTGTCAGAAATGCCAGCACAAATCTGCAGACTAAAAGATCTTCGTACTTTGACAGTTTTCATTGTTGGAACAAAAGATGGGTGAGTATCAATGATTTAACAAAATTTCCTTATCTGCGGGGTAAGCTTTCAATTTTGAACCTGCAAAATGTTGTTAATCCTGTGGATGCATTTCAGGCAAACTTAAAGAACGAAGAGAAGATTGAGGAGCTTATGTTGGAATGGGGAAGTGAACCACAGGATTCACAGATTGAAAAAGATGTACTCAACAACCTGCAACCATCAACAAATTTAAAGAAACTCAACATCAAATACTATGGTGACACTAGCTTTCCAAATTGGATAGGAGATTCTTCATTTTCAAACATCATAGTCCTTAATATCAGTGATTGCAACAATTGTTTGTCGCTTCCACCATTTGGACAACTACCTTCCCTCAAGGATCTTGTCATCAAAAGAATGAAAATAATGAAGACAATTGGTTACGAGTTCTACTGCAGCAATGAAGTCTCTCAGTTGTTTCAGCCATTTCCATCATTAGAATTTCTATCGCATGATACACGGCACAAATTCACATCACTCGAAAAACTGAGAATATGGAATAGCTGTCGTTCCCTTACATCAACGTACACATTAATTTTTTTGGAATACATTATTATTATTATTTATGAAAGGCTAAATGATTTATACTATTTTTTTTTTTTTTTTGTGATTTCAACAATAAACTTCATTCCACCCACCAACAAGTAATAAATTGATTTCACATTTCCAAAATCTCTTTAAAAAGGAAACATTTACACCTTAAAAAAATTAAAAATAGTTTAAAATGATAAGTATAAACAGTAAGAGAAACATTAAAGGAGTGATTTTCGAATAAAACAAATGTTACCAAGATCAATAACTCATTCAATACCATTCTTGTGCATTATTTTGCATTTGTATCATATGAAATTATAATAAATATATTTTATTCTAATTTTATTTTTTATAATTATATATTCTGACTATTATTTTAGATATTATTGGAACACTTCATACAATCGAATATGAAGAACATCTATTTGTCAATGACAAACCAACGAAGAAATAAAAAGATTGGAATTGCAACCTAGAGATTAAATATATTATTTATTCAATTTTTTTAAACACAAACCAATTATAAATTTTATATAAATAATAATTTAGTACTTCAAATATATTTCTTTTTAAAATGTACAATAATATAAGTTTCATTATTTTATTGGTTAATATTTAATACAAGTGACTCTGAACAAATATAACCTTAGAATTTGAGAAAATAATTAACATCCAAAAAGAAAATACAAAAGTAGTTGCAATCACCTCCACTTTTATTAAGAAATACAATAGTTTGAATACTTTTATCACACTTAATATTTTTCAAAGATATATATTATATTGTTATATATCTATGAAGTCTTTGAAAATACTCAAGCATATTTTTCATTCACTATTAATTATTTTCTTTTTTAATGTTTTTTTTTAAAATAATTGTACATTCAATTAGTTCATGCTTTTACATTATCTTTGATTAGTTAATTAAATAGTATTTTTTCAATAATTATTTTTTAGGTGATTATTCACTCAATTTAACTTCAAGTACGAGGATTTACGTTAACTTAGATCATTCTAATTAAAAGACCAACTTTATTATACTTTTTCAACCAATTTAAAATAAATTTTAAAAAAAATATTTCTTTTAATTATTTTCTACCATTGATCTTGAGGAGAAAATGTCTAAAAATAGAAGAACTTTACAAGATATAAAGTCATTGAAATGGGTTGCAAATTTTTAGGTATAGTTACATGTCTCAAGCTACCTATTTATAATATTTGATAATATAATTTAATAATTGGATTATGTATTTACCATCCAAGCAACAACAATGAAGTTGATGATACATATGGTTGAAATTATATGATTTGTGAAAAATGTAACAAGAAAGTAACCAAAGATGGGAATGAATAGACATGCAAAATATGAAAAAAAAAACAAACAAACAAACAAACCATCTACCTACCCAACATTCTAACATTTTTTTAAGTTTAAAATACAGTTGAAAGTCTCTTATGATATGATACAGGTGAAATAATATTTATAATGTTTAATTTGATACAAGACAATTTTTAAAATTGATGCAGATATACCCAATAATATATACTTCCAATGACATCATCAATAAATGTAGAAACACCTTTAAGAAGAAAGACATTTATACAAACTATTTAGAAACCATGTATCACACGGGTCAAAATCTAGTTTTTAAAAAAAAAATTGCACATTTTATCATCTATTTTAGGGGTGATCATGGATATGAGTAACTTGCAAACCCAAATCGATTCAATCTAGTTTAATTGAATTGATGGAATATTTGGGTAGGAACCCATAATTCAACCCAACCTAAACTATATATACTAATAAATAATAATACTAATAAATTAATAATAATAAAATATCAAAAATAAAAAAAATCATAGTTTCACTCCATCACTCACTCAAACACTTTTATTCACAATAATTTCACTTTCACACTTATTATGTTATTCATTCCATTTCAATTTAACAAAATCTCTCCTTATGCTACACCTTTGTTACATTGTTACATTTTCACTATGTCATTTGTACCTCATCCCTTATTTCATTTTTTGAATATATGAAGTTAAATTGTTTGTTCTGTGTATTAATATATAGTTATGTGTAATTGTGATTAAAAATTATTTTTATTTTAAAAAAATAAATAAAATAAATAAAATTAAAAAATTTATAATGATTTTTTAACAAATTTTAATTATTATTATTTAAATTATATATATATATAAAACTGTTTCAATTACCCAATTCAATCTAACTTGTTTATGATTAAATTAGTTTGTATTGAATTTAAAAATAAAATTACATGAACTCAATAAGTTACTTAAAATTGATTGCGGATAAAAATTTAAACAAATCAAATTCAACTTAACTCATGAAAAGTAATCTATTTGATAATAAAACCACAATAAAGTTGAAAATTTGGAAGATAAAATTTGTAAAAAGTAAATTAGAATGATAAAATTTGTGAGAAAGCACGACACTTTTCTCAGTCCTGAGTTGCATCGAAGAGAGAGAGAATGGCAGCACTTGGTGGCAATCGTGACGTGGCAGGAACCCAGAACAGCCTCGAGATCGATAGCTTAGCTCGCTTCGCTGTTCAAGAATACAACACAAAACAGGTCTTTCTTTCTTTCCTTAAAAATATCAAAGAAAATGTCAATGATGTTTTGTTTTGCATTTGTTTGTTAATTTCTCGATAAATTTTTCTATGATTTGTTTGAAGTCGTTAATTTGTATTGGGTCAGGACGATGATCGGTTTTGGCCATGTTAAAGTTTCTTCTTCGGAAAATACACATGTTCAATTGGATTCTCTATCTCTTCTTTTGTTTTATTAACAATTATTCACTTTTGGAATTTTTCTTCTGGGGATAAGTGAAGTATATAGTAAAGTAAGGGCACAATTGAACACATTACTCTCTGGAAGGACTTCTTTTGGGAGGAAAAAAATATGAAAGAAAAAAATGAAATTAATTTTTCAGTTAAAATTTTATTCATCAATAAGTGTTTGCATAAGTCTCACATCAAAGATGAAGGTATATTTAGAAGAAGGTATTGGGAGACCTTTTACTAATTTACTATTGGATAAGACAATTTTAGTTTCTAGAGAAGATAATTTCATATTTCAACCATATTTTCTTCTCAAACAGACCCTTAAGTCTATGAGTAACTTGCACTGTTATCTCTTGTGGAATTCTGAGATTCCACACGCTCTTTTAGGTAGGTGACATTTGTTTACAATTCTGTTTCCTATTTCATTTTCTGTTTTTTACTTTTTAATTACAAAACTATTACCTTGTTTGTTTTTGGTCAGTTTTCTAAGTTTTGTATATGAAACAAAGAAAACAATAAAAAGTTGTTGTTTTCGGTGTTTCCTTTATAAATATTAGAAAACAGAATGAAAACAAGGTGAAAGTTTTGTAATTAAAAAGTAAAAAACAGAGAATGAGAACAGAGAACAAAATTGTAAGCAAACGCCTTCTTGTTTAATAGTTACAGCCTTCCCTATAGAATATTTGATTTAAGATTTTTAAAGAAATTAAAGGGTTTGTGGAATGTATAAGAAGAGTTAATGTTTTCAAACAGTTTAGGGAGATAGTGTATGGATAGGGAAAAAAAAAATAGAGTATAGAAAGAAATCTGACGAAATTAGAAGAGTGTTAGTGTAATTTACTCAATAATTATTTATAGAACATTCACTTCTTTTACTAAAGTGAGAGTTTTTGTAAAATAAGCCAATATTTCCAAAATGTAATCACTTACAAAACATGCGGCCATGCACTTACTCTCCGAAGATTAAAGTTTTGATTTGGTTTTTTTTACTTCAACAAGTACTCTGAAATTGACACTACCGATCAATTTCACTTCTAATATTATGAAATCAATCAATTTAGTTTTATTGAAATGTTAATGGCTATGCAGAATGCCCTATTGGAGTTTGAAAAGGTGGTAGGTGCGAAACAGCAAGTGGTTTCTGGTATATTGCACACCATCACACTGGAGGCAAAAGATGGTGGGCAAAAGAAGGTTTATGAGGCTAAGGTTTGGGAGAAGGCATGGTTGAACTTCAAGGAGGTGCAAGAGTTCAAGCTTGTTGGAGATGCACCTGCATAATTAGGTATTTGATAACAATACACTGTTGCCCCTGGTTGATTTTTAAGTATGAATGCAAATCTTCAATAGTATTAAATTTCATTTTTGTTTTTGCTGTTCTTAAGATGGGTCAGAAACTGTGTTAGAATGAATGGGGGACTAAGGGTGTTAAAGAACTAGAACTTGAAGTTTGGATCAGTTTCTGATTTACACATTTGGCATTATTTGGCAGTACAGTGCTTGTTAGGGCTGTTAAGAAAAAATGAATTGAACTGGTGTTGAACTAAACTGAACTGTTCTATTAAAAAAAGGAACTACTTAAATCAAACTGAAGTGTTTGAACTGAACTGAACCATATCCCATGAGATTAAAAATTGCTTCAAAATAAGATGTTTATTGAGAACAATTCAAATAGTTCGGACAGTTGGGAAGCAGTTTGGTTCAGTTCAGTTTACTCAAACTATTACACAGTTCATTTTGCCTAGACTATTATGCAATTCAGTTCGCCCAAACCGTTTTTACAGTTAAGTTTTTTACCAGTTCATCAATTGTGTCCACCCCTAGTGCTTGTGATATTGATGATTGGTGCTTTATAGAAAATTGAATTAAAGTAGAGTGTAAAAGTGAGTCTCATCTCATTTTAATGTTCATTTCATTCCTTTTCCGCTCTGTTTTGCTTCAAGTGAATGGACCCTTAGGGATGGCTAGCTTGATCATTGACGGAGTATTCCCACTCTTGTTTGTTTTCTGCCTAATACCATAAAACTTTCTAAAGGAGGATAATAATGGATTGCAAATCAGCATAACTTCTATCCAAATTAAAGAGCAATTTCGTTCAATTCTTTTTTTTTTTTTTTTTTTTTCATTTCAAGTACTAATATTATATCTAGGTTAACATGAGACAAAACACTTAGATGCAATACCCTCTTTACTTTTTGGTAATGTTTCCAATCAAACGGAGAGTTTTATCTTGTAAATCAGTGCCAACCTTCAACACCTACCTATATTATGCTGGTTACTAAGGGTCTGTTTGGATGCAAGGCAAAAGTGCTTTTGAGAACTTCTCTACCGGAAATACAAAGTTTCTTTTTTCAGTAAAGAAATTCTCAAAAATACTTCTAACTCTGTATCCAAATATACTCTAAGTCAATTTTGATTAGAGAATAACACCAAAAGCACTTTAATTACTACAGCTAAATTTTGTCTTTTAACATATGCCTTCATGTCCCTAGTAGTATTATTGAAATTTGAAAGGAGTCTTTCTTGATTTTTCAGGTTACTGAAGAGTGAAGAATGAAACAGCCTGGCTCGAAGGTGAAAGCCTAGGGATATATCAAGGCATCCTATCTGTATAAAATAAATGTTAGCTTTTTCACCGTCGGTATTGATGTTTGAACTAATCTGGCATCTTATTTTAAGGTTAAAACTAAAAAAAATATATGATCTATGTCTGTCTAAACCTATTTATCTAGTTCCCTATCTCTCCCTATTCTGGATAGTACATTTTAGTGAGAAGATTTTTTCTTTTTTACCAGTGAGAAGAATGAATATTTACCTTTAAATATTGTCATGAATAGTCAAAATTAAACCATACAAAGTTATGTGAATTTTTCAAAATATTACTCCAATTATCCAATGTGTTTACCAATTGTCAATAATATATAAAACTAAATGTGTGTTTGGACATACTAGAAGAAAAAAAAAAATTAACTCTTTTAGAAATTAAAATTATTTCCTCCCATAACTAGTTTGTAGAAGTCTCATATTTTTTAAAAGAAGATATGTAGAAAAGTTTTTTCTAATTGATTACCAGAGAAAATAGTTTTAATTTTTAGATAAGTTAATTTTATTTTTTTATATTTTTTCTTCTTAAATTCCTTATAAAGTAATGTGTCTAAATAGATCCTATAACACCATCACAACTACAAAGTCTACAATTAATATCAACAAAAAAATCAATTGAAAACATGTAAATAAAAAATTTCACTGTATAGAAAAACAAGAAACAAACCGAACAAGTTTGAGGGAGAACTTACAACCTTTACTTCCCAAGTGCGATCGTTACTTTCTTCTCCCTTTAATCAATTCTATAGGTGCATGAATTCCAAGCTTGAAGTAATATCTAGAAGGCTAGAAAATTTTCTAAAACAGACAGATAGTCTCGGTTTGAAAATTGCTGCTGGGAGAGTCTCATGTAGAAAAGTTACTGATCGATTGGTGGAATCTGTTGTTGTTGCAAGAGAGGATGACAAAGAGAAGCTGTTGAGCATGCTTCTTTGTGATGAAGATGAGAATAATAATATACAAGTTCTGACAATATGGGGCATGGGAGGTCTAGGAAAAACAACCCTAGCTCAGAGCCTCTTAAATGATGATGCAGTGCAAAACCATTTTGATCTCAAAGTTTGGGCATTGGTAACTGATCCTTTTGATGTGTTTACAACAACAAAGGCAATTGTTGAATCTGCTACTTCTAAAGCTTGTGGTATTTCTAATTTTGATGCTCTTTGTGTTGAATTGGAGAACACCTTTAAAGATAAAAAATTTCTTCTTGTGCTCGATGACATTTGGAATATGCAGTATAATGATTGGGATCAGCTAATAGCACCTTTTGGCTGTGGGAAAAAGGGAAGTAAAATCATTGTGACAACACGACAACACACGGTTGCACAAATAACTCGTACGTTTCCCATTCACGAGCTGAAACTTCTTGCAGAAGAAAATTGTTGGTGTATACTTGCTAAACATGCATTTGGGAGCCAAGGATATGACAAATATCCAATCCTAGAAGAGATTGGTAGACAAATTGCCAGAAAATGCAATGGTCTACCATTAGCAGCTAAAATACTCGGAGATCTTCTGCGATCAAATGTTGACACGGAGTACTGGAAAGGAATTTTGAACAGCAACATGTGGGCAAACAATGAAGTTTTACCAGCTTTATGCATAAGTTATCTTCATCTTCTACCACATTTGAAAAGATGTTTTTCCTATTGCTCAATTTTTCCTAGACAACATCAGTTGGATAGGAAGGAATTGATTCTGTTATGGATGGCTGAAGGCTTTCTTCAACAAATCCATGGAGAGAAAGCAATGGAAACAACAGGTGAAGACATTTGCGAACATTGTCCTTGTTTCGCTATGGAAATATCACTGAGGTGCCTGATTCAATAAGCAGTTTGGTACTTTTGCGGTACCTTGACCTTTCTTATACTTCCATCAAAAGGTTGCCTGATACAACCATTAGGCTTTATAATTTGCAGACTTTGAAATTATCGAATTGTAAATTTCTTACTCAGCTGCCTGAACAAATAGGAAATTTGGTCAGTTTGCGCCACCTTGATATTAGAGACACAAATTTGTTGTCGATGCCAACACAAATATGCAAACTACAACATCTTCGTGTGTTGACTACTTTTGTTGTGGGCAGAGAAGATGGTGTAAATATCAAAGAATTAAGAAAATTTTCTTACTTGGAGGGTACACTTTCCATTTTAAAGCTACAAAATGTTGTTGATCCCAATGATGCTTTTCAAGCTGACTTAAAGAAAAAAGATCATATTGAGGAGCTTACACTTGAGTGGGGCAGTGACCCACAAGATTCATCAATTGAGAAAGATGTACTTGATAACCTGCAACCATCAACAAATTTAAAGAAGCTCATCATCAGATCCTACAGTGGCACAAGCTTTCCAAAATGGTTGGGTGACTCGGCATATTCTAATGTTGTAATCCTTTGCATAAGTGATTGCAACTATTGCTTTTCACTTCCAACATTTGGACAATTACCTTCTCTTAAGGAGCTTGTGATTAAAAGGATGAAAATGGTGAAGACCATTGGAGAAGAATTCTACTGCAATGATGGAGGATCCCTTTCATTTCAACCATTTCCATTGTTAGAGAGAATTGAATTTGAAGAGATGTTAGAGTGGGAGGAGTGGCTACCATTTGACAGTGAAGGCAACAAAGTTCACTTTCCTTGCCTAAAGCGTTTGTGTTTATCAAAATGTCCCAAGTTGAGAGGAAACTTGCCCAACCATCTACCTTCATTGACCGAGGTTAGTATATCAGAGTGCAACCAGCTAGAGGCAAAATCATGTGATATGCACTGGAACACATCAATTGAATCGGTAAAAATTTGTGAAGGGGGAGAAGGTTTGTTGTCCTTGCTTGAAAACTTTTCATGTTGGAAACTATCCATTGAAAAGTGTGACAGCTTGTCATCTTTGCCAAGAATGATATTAGCTGCCAATTGTCTTCATCGGTTGACTCTTAGAAATATCCCCACTTTGATTTCCTTCCCGGCTGATGGTTTGCTAACGTCATTGCAAAGACTTGAAATTTACAACTGTGAGAACTTAGAATTTCTGTCTCCTGAATCATGGCACAAATACACATCACTTGAATATCTATGGATTGAAAATAGTTGTCATTCCCTGACATCCTTTCCATTAGATTGTTTCCCTGCCCTACAATATCTTTTTATCCTGACTTGTCCCAACATGGAAGTAATTACTAATCAAGGTGGAACAGCTGCTCTCAAATTGGAAAGTCTTGGACTCATTTATTGTAAGAAACTTAGGTCATTTCCAGAACAAATTGATCTCTCTGCCCTTCGATGGTTATACCTTAGTGATGTTCCAGAGCTAGAATTATTGTCCTTCTCAAGTTGTTTGCCTTCCAGTTTACAATTACTTGGTGTCGATGTTAGAGTGCTATCCTCTGTTTCAAAAGATGAGTTAGGTTTCTTATTCCAACGTCTCACTTCTCTGTCTGAGCTTTACATTTACGAAATTGGGGAGGAAGATGCTGCTAACACACTGCTGAAAGTGTCAGTGTGGTACTTTGGATGGTGGGGTTTAATTTTATTTAAAATTTAAATAAACTAAAATGAATTTATGAAATAATACAGTGTTGCACTATTCTTATTATTGATAATATTGTTTATGAAAAGTTGACTAGCGATGACAGTGTGATTTTATTTGCTAATAATGAATACAGATGGTAGCTAAGGACTGAGGTGATGAACACGTAATATTTGCTGACTGTGATGGCTCCAGTATACTCCAATATTGGTTACATCTTTTGTATCCATTGCAATCCTTGTCACTTTTGTGGAATGTTATGATTGACTCATCTGAACCAAACTCTACAAATTTTCTTCTGTATTAATTGTAATTGTTCCAACTAAACCTGTAGTTTGTTGATTTTTTTTTTTGTTATAAGCAAAAGATATTTTATTGTTGTGGTTTGTTGGTGTTAATGTCCTCTTATCTGGTTTTCAAGAAGTGAAGTATCTCTGTAAGACTATATTGGATTATATTTATGATGTGTGGGATGTTGATTGATAGCTCTGTGCTTTGTTGTAATAAATTATAAGTTGTTCTTTTGTCATTGCTTGCTCCAAGTTGAATATTTATTATCATAGCTCAAGCTTGCAAATTAATTACACTTGTGTCAATGCTTACAATTAGGGGAGTTGATAGCAGAAAGAGATAATGCAGAAAAAAAAAAAATTGAAGTTGTGATTCAAATATAGACAGAGAGCTTTGAGACATTTCTAGTGATCTTTTAATGTTGGTGTATATTTTAAGATGCCTTATGTTTTAGTACTGTATTGTGTTTTTTTAATAGAGATATATGTAGGATATATTCAGTGTCCACTTTTCTAATTTTGATTATCTGGATTTCTCTAATGCCGTACAAATTGGTCCAATTTTCTATGATAAGGAACCATTGCTTAAATAAGAAACATTGGATGCAAGATATGCTTACAATGATACACTTTCAGCATGTCCTACTCAACAAGAATGGAATCAGAGCCTTAGAATCGATACATTAAATATGAGTTGGGAGTTGGGACATTCATCATTAGCATAATAATTAAATAACCTTGTCACTAAGACAAAGTTTAAAACTCCTTTTTCTAAGACATGGATTATTTTCCTTTTGAATCAATCAGCAGAAAACAGGAACATCCGACAGAAACAAGTATTCAATTATTTCATAATTTTGTGTAGATTGACTCTCTTGCTTGCCTTCATTGCAATATTTTGTTGGCAATAGGAAAGGTCGGAGCTACATCAACAGGAACCTATGTAGGGTACACAATACAATATATACAGAATTAGTTTTTGTAATATTTTTAAAATCAGTCTCTATGAAAGAATAATGTCATAGGAGACTTCAGACACAGCAAATTTAACATTTTAAAATCACTGTTGTGCACATGTGTGAGCATATAAGCATCTAACATCTAACATTTTAAAATCAGAGTGTTTGGAGGGAAGAAGGCTTCAACATCTAACATCTCTCCAGTCTCTGTCCCTATGGAGTTGTCATGGTTTGAAGTGTTTGGAGGGAAAAGGACTTCAACATCTCACTTCACTCACAGAGCTTGACATCAACAATTGTGAGAGCCTCGAGATACATGATTGTCCTTTACTAGAAGCAAGATATCAAAATCAGAAAGGAAAGCACTGGTTTAAGATTTCTCACATTCCTGCCATCGAGATAAATGATGAAGCGATAATATGACCTATTGTATAATGGCAAATGATCTCTTCTTTAGTCCAACTTATGTTTGTGTTTTGTTATTTTATTTGTGACACATTGAATTGGTTGCAGTTTGAAACCATGATCTCAATGCTGGTATATTCTTCAATAGGATGCATGCATGGAAAGGTATAGAGTTGATTAATTATTGTTATATGGTTATATGATTTAGTAAATTTAATTATTTTTTTAATATCTTTATAATGACTCAGGTGCCATGCTTGTTGAACTTGTTCGGTTTGTTTCTTGTTTTTTTATACAGTGAAATTTTTTATTTACATGTTTTCAGTGACAGACCCACGATGATAACAAAGGGGATAGATTTTTTTAACACAATTAATTAATCATCTAATTTTTAATGAATAATTATTTAATAAATAATAAATTTATCAAAAATATTTATTATCAAGTTGATGTATAAAACTAAAGATAAAATCTTGACAAAAGAAAACTAAACAAATATTAATTCAAAATCTTAGATTTTATTTTTCTTCTTCTTATTATTTATATATATAAATTTCCTAAGGATCATGTGGGAAGGAGGGCTAAAATCCCTGTTTGCCCCCCTTCTAGATCTGCATGTTTTCAATTGATTTTTTCTTGATATTAATTATAGACTTTGTAGTTTTTAAGGTGTTAAATGGTTTTTTTTATGACATATTACTCTAGATGAATTTTTAGAAGAAAAAAATAAAATTAACTTATCTAAAAATTAAAATTATTATCTTATCCAATGGTCAATTAATAAAAATTCTTCTATATATCTTCTTTTAAAAGATGTAAAACTTCTATAAATTAGTTATGGGAGAGAAAATAATTTTAATATCTAAAGAAATTAATTTCATTTTTTTTTCTTCTAGAAATCTTTTCTAGAGTAACATGTCCAAACAAATACTTAATTTTATATATTATTAACATTTGGTGAACATATTGGATAATTGGAGTAATATTTTGAAAAATTCACATAACTTTTGTGTGGTTTAATTTTGACTATTCATGACAATATTTAAAGGTAAATATTCATTCTTCTCACTCGTAAACAAGAAAAAATCTTCTCACTAAAATGTACCATCCAGAATAGGGAGAGAGAGAAATAGATAAATAGGTTCAGACAGACATAGATCATATATTTTTTTTGGTTTTAACCTTTAAATAGGATGCCAAATTAGTTCAAACATCAATACCGAAGGTGAAAAAGCTAACATTTATTTTATACATATAGGATGCTTTGATATATCCTTAGGCTTTCACCTTCGAGCCTGAGGCCGTTTCATTCTTCACTCTACAGTAACCTGAAAAATCAAGATAGACTCCTTTCAAATTTCAATAATACTACTAGGGACATGAAGGCATATGTTAAAAGACAAAATTTAGCTGCAGTAATTAAAGTGCTTTTGATGTTATTCGCTAATCAAAATTGACTTAGAGCATATTTGGATACCGAGTTAAAAGTGCTTTTGAGAACTTCTTCACTGGAAAAAAAAAAAAAAAAACTTAATATTTCTGGCTGAGAAACTCTCAAAAGCACTTCTGGCTTGCATCCAAACAGACCCTTAGTAACCAGCATAATATTGGTAGGTATTGAAGGTTGGCACTGATTTACAAGACAAAACTCTCCTTTTGATTGGAAACATTACCAAAAAGTACAGAGGGTATTGCATCTAAGTGTTTTGTCTCATGTTAACCTAGATATAATATTAGTACTTGAAATGAAAAAAAAATAAAAATGAAAGAATTGAACGAAATTGCTCTTTAATTTGGATAGAAGTTATGCTGATTTGCAATCCATTATTATCCTCCTTTAGAAAGTTTTATGGTATTAGGCAAAAAACAAACAAGAGTGGGAATACTCTGTCAATTATCAAGCTAGCCATCCCTAAGGGTCCGTTCACTTGAAGCGAAACAGAGCGGAAAAGGAATGAAATGAACATTAAAATGAGATGAGACTCACATTTTTACACTCTACTTTAATTCAAAACTTTCATCTCATTTCATTCCACTCAACTCTTAATTAGGTATAAGGTTCTAGCTGAGTTCAAAACTAAGGTAATGGCAGGACCACAACAGCCACAACTAATGATACATACAACGTGTGTTATTCAGCTATTAAGTTAATGGTAAAAACATAGAAATATACTGATGCATATTGTACTAACAGTGATCCTTATAGGTCACAAAGCTCTATTGCTACTATTAGGAATACAGTATACAGAGACCATGATTCAGGACAAGCAAAGAAATGTAAATGGGTTCAAGAGCATTTGAGAAAATATCAAAACCCTGAAAATGGCTCACTTTAAAAAGATTTCTCTTAAAAAAAAACGGCACTAATTGAGTACTAAATTAGTCATATAATAATACTCCACCCTGGTCCTTAGAGTGCATCAAAAGGTCATTCTGCCCAATGCCTATGCCATATATAGTTAGAGATTTTGTGATAAAATGTTTCACTTCCAAAAGTCATGCACTCATGCTAAGGTGCAATTTGTCTTTCAGAACAGGGGAAGGAAAAAATGCAGTGAATCTGATCAAAGAATGAGTAATATATAATTTCATAAAATGTTTATCAAACATCTTGGTCACAATATATCACTGCCATCATCCTCAAGGCTGAATTATCAACAATTACAGCAATGATGATCAATCAACAACTTATTGTCATGTTATAAAAACAGTTCAGGTGAACTGAATTGCCTAATAGTCTAGGCAAACTAAACTGTGTAATAGTTCGAGCAAACTGAACTGAACTGCTTCCCAACTGTCTGAACTATTTGAATTGTTCTCAATAAAATCTTATTTTGAAGAAAATTTTTTTGCACTTTATAATCTCATGGGATATGGTTAAGTCAGTTCAAACACTTCAGTTCAATTTAAATAGTTCAGTTTTTCAGCATAGTTCAGTTTAGTTCAACACCAGTTCAATTCATTTTTTTTAACAGCCCTAACAAGCACTGTACTGACAAATAATGCCAAATGTGTAAATCAGAAACTGATCTAAACTTCAAGTTCTAGTTCTTTTAACACCCTTAGTCCCCCATTCATTCTAAACTCAGTTTCTGATCCATCTTAAGAACAGCAAAAACAAAAATGAAATTTAATACTATTGAAGATTTGCATTCATCCTTAAACAATTCATACTTAAAAATCAACCAGGGGCAACAGTGTAATGTTATCAAATACCTAATTATGCAGGTGCATCTCCAACAAGCTTGAACTCTTGCACCTCCTTGAAGTTCAACCATGACTTCTCCCAAACCTTGGCTTCATAAACCTTCTTTTGCCCACCATCTTTTGCCTCCAGAGTGATGGTGTACAATGAACCAGCAACCACTTGCTCTTTCACACCTACCACCTTTTCAAACTCCAATAGGGCATTCTGCATAGCCATTAGCAATTCAATAAAACTAAATTGATTGATTTCATAATATTAGAAATGAAATTGATCGGTAGTGTCAATTTCAGAGTACTTGTTGAAATCAAAAAAACTAAATCAAAACTGTAATCTTCAGAGAGTAAGTGCATGGCTGCATGTTTTGTAAGTGATTACATTTTGGAAATATTGGCTTATTTTACAAAAACTCTCACTTCAGTAAAAGAAGTGAATGCTCTATAAATAATTATCGAGTAAATTACACTTACACTCTTCTAATTTCGTCAGATTTCTTTCTATAGCTCTATTTTTTTTTCTTTCCATACACTATCTCCCTAGACTGTTTGAAAACATTGACACTTCTTATACATTCCACAAACCCTTTAATTGTTTTAAAAATCTTAAATCAAATATCCTATAAGGAAGGCTGTAACTATTAAACAATAAGGCGTTTGCTTACAATTCTGTTCTCTAATTAAAAAGTAAAAAACAGAAAATGAATTCAGGAAACAGAATTGTAAACAAACGCCACCTACCTAAGAGTGTGTGCAATTTCAGAATTCCACTAGAGATAACAGTGTAATTTACTCATAGACTTACCTTACTATATACTTAACTTATCCCCAGAAGAAAATTCCAAAAGTGAATAATTGTTAATAAAGCAAAAGAAGGGACAGAGAATCCAAATTGAACATGTGTATTTTCCGAAGAAGAAACTTCAACATGGCCAAAATCGATCATCGTCCTGACCCAATACAAATTAACGATTTCAAACAAATCATAGGAAAAATTTCTCGAGAAACTAACAAACAAATGCAAAACAAAACATAATTGACATTTTCTTTGATATTTTTAAGGAAAGAAAGAAAGACCTGTTTTGTGTTGTGTTCTTGAACAGCGAAGCGACTCCTGCCACGTCATGATTGCCACCAACCATTGCCCTTCTCTCTCTTCGATGCAACTGAGAACCGAGAAAAATGTCGTGCTTTTCTCACAAATGTTATCATTCTAATTTATTTTTTACAAAATTTTATGATCCAAATTTTCAATTTACTGATGTTTTATTATTAATTTATTAGTATTATTTATTATTATTATTATTTATTAATATATATAATTTTTATTGGATTGGATTGAGTTACAAGTTCCTATCATAAAATTCTGTCATCTATTAAATTAGGTTAAATTTGATATAAATATTTCATTAATCCGATTAAATTGAATTTGGTCAATTTAAATTTATAAATTACACATATCCGTAAATAATCCTAAAATGGATGATAAAATGCACATATATTAAAAATTTAGTTGTAAAGGTAAACTTAGATAATAAAATATATAAAAATTAAAAATTTAAGTGATAAATTCACAAAATAAGAAAAGTTGGTTGGTAAAATGTATTTTTATAAAAATCAATTAACTTAAAAAATAATGAAATAATGATGGAGAGAGTTTTGTTTTTTTTACTGAAAATGGAAAGATTAATTATGATTGAGGGTTAGTGTAAAAATAATAATCAATACATCACCATTAAATTGATACAAAATTGATTAAATTTAAGTGTTAATGATATTAAATTTATTTATAATTATAATATTTTTTTTCAAATTACTCTTTAACTTAATTTTGAGCCTATTCATTTTCTTCGATCCTCGTGATCTCCATAATAGAGAAAAAAAATATAATTCAGGATATTTTAGTAAAAAAGCACAAAGAAAGAGAAATAAGGGTATCTTATAAATATTAAATAGAGATGGAGAGTGTATTCTTTTGTGGTGAATTGTAGATTTTGTTGACGAAAGTGTGAAAGCGTAGGGGATACTATTTCGTTTTCTTAGATGTTAAACATTTATTTTCTATTATTTTTATTTTTAATTAATAAAAATATGGTCTTTTAAACCGAAAATTTTTAAATTCTAAATTTCTACTAAAATATAAGAATGATTTGATGGTTGTAAAAGAAGTGATAGAAGAAGGAAAAAGATATATCATAGGATTTTTTTTAAAAAAATTAACAAGTTAATATTTATGGATTAAAAAAAACATAACATAATGTAAATTTTGATGAGCTTGAATTCGAGAGTGTCGTTAACTGATGTATTTTAAGTGGGCACTAAGTTTATATTTAAAAAAAAAAAAACTTAAAGGAAAGGAACTTTAAGTTAAACTAAGTATGACATACTTGTCAGCTAACTTTGTTTTTTAAATAGATGGTAAATGGTGTGATCAAGATAGATGTTTATGAAAAATGTTTATTGATTTGAGTCTCGATATTTAATATTTTAAAATTCATTTAAATTTTTTATTACTTAATTTAAAACTTGAAAGGTTGTTTAAGAGACAAAAATTGGGATCTTTTTCTTTTTGAATCTGATGCTCACTGAAATGAAAAAGCTTCAAGAATTTGATGGAAGAGGGAATGTCTTAAAGTTGGAATGTGTAAGAGATTAAAAAATAGTCTTGGCATGTAGTATGCTTTTTCTTTTGGGTGGACAAGCAAAGGGAGTTTTTAATTTTTGCTAACAGAAGCTACTTTTGAAAATGGATTATTAAACTAAAGTAATATAAAATTATTTGTTTTAATTCCTACTATATTTACAAACTCTATGAGTACGTTTGAGAGGGAGAGAGACGAAGAAAGGGAAAGGAAAACTGAAAAAAAAAAAAAAAATACGAATTAAATAAGTTTTAAATCTCTAAAAAATACTAATTTTTACTTTAAGTACATTAATTTTTTTTTTAAGTTGTTATAGGTTATAAATTTTTTTAATTTTGTTTTGAGTTTTTATGGATAATATGACATCATTTTAATCTTAATCTTTTATTTATATTAAGAAGATATCACGTCATCATTTAATTAACAGTTCATGTCATTTATAAAAGTAAAATTAAAAAAATTTAGGAATTCATGACCATGAAAAAAAAAATCAGGACTCAAATTAAAAAAAAATATGCATTCTTTAAGCACCAAAATTTTCTTTAAGAAAAAAAAATAGTGTTAATTTAGTGTATATAAGTATATAACTAATTTTAGGGTTTGAACCTTGTCTCGTTTCTTGCCATCTATCAAATAGTCCATAACTTTCTGTGGAGAAAGTGGAAGTTGGAAGCAGGTAGCAGCACTGATTATCATGCCTTTAGGCACATCTGGCTCAGTGTTATTCACACGAACAGATAGCTTCACCCCATCATTGTTCATCCTGGTTAAGTGTGGGAACTTTGTGGTATCTCGCATGTTCAAATTTCCACAAAAGGACTTAACCATATGATGAGTAATTAAGTTGTATTATATTCCTTCTTTCTTCGTACGATCTAATCACCGAAAACAACAAATAACATAGATTTAGATATGAACATATACTTTAATACGCGGGTATGGCTCAAGATTTTGTTTTCTCTGCAGGTTTGATGAACAGTTCTGGCTCCGGCAACGAACCACCAGATGGCGGCGGCGGTCATCCCTTTCCTACTCCACCTCCACGACCATCCTTCCGTGATATGTTCATGGGAGATAGACTCATTCCGGCACCCAGGCCTAGGGTAGATCTAATCCAACAGCAATTGGCAAGAATTGAATATGAAGACGGTAATTCCCTCAAACCAATGGTTCATATCTCTGACAAGGTGTTCGATGGGCTATGTGCTCCTTGGCAAGATGCATTAGTGGTGAAGCTTTTGGGCAAAAGTATAGGCTACTCTTTGATGCGAGATAAGCTACATAGACTATGGAAGCTAGTTGCGGGTTTTGAAATTATGGACATTGGCAATGGTTATTTCATGGTGAAGTTTGACAACACAGGTGATCGCCAAAAGGTTATGGATGAAGGGCCCTGGATGTTATTTGATCATTACCTTACAGTGCAACGTTGGTCTCCTGAGTTTATCTCTCCATCTGCGAAGATTGAAAAAACGCTAGTGTGGATTCGCTTTCCGGGTCTCAACCTTATTTACTATGATGAAAACATTTTGCTTGCACTAGCAATGCCATTGGGAAACCAGATTAAGGTGGACTCCAATACCAAAGACATAAGGCGAGGCAGGTTTGCACGAGTTTGCATTGAAATCGATCTTACTAAACCGGCTTGTTGGGAAGGTCTGCGGTTGAAAGGTTTTTGGTACCGAGTGGAGTATGAAGGTCTCCATCGTATATGCTCCACATGTGGTTGTTACGGCCATGTTACAAGGGAGTGCACTAAGAAGCAACTAGAATCTCCATTGGAAACCCCACTATCAACCTCGCAAGGAACAATGCCGCCAATTGCTCCGGTAACCACCGCAACAACAGTAGATCCATCTCCAATTTTTGAAATTAATGTCCCCATTAATTCAAGAGAGCAAGTGGAAACCGCAACAAAAATAACAGATGCCAATCATGATCCTGTTCATGGTGATTGGCTTGTTGTGCAACGAAGGAAGAAACAGAATAACAATAATTCAAATTCAAAAAAGAAAGAGAATATGATGGCTCGGGATTTTATTCTTAAAAAGGATAAGAATAAATTCTCTCTCCCACAAATGAATCCCAATATTCGTGGCAAGAAAGAGAAAGTGGGAAATTTAAAAAGTAATCATGCAAATCAATCTAGTCACGTGGCCCCACCTGCTCATAAAAGATCACGTTCAGATTTTTCTACCCCTATTGCACAATTAATTCAAAATGCTGTAAAGACCAACATGAATTCACGTGAGACAAATAAAAAGGTACTACCTCTAGCTCATACTACTCCACCGGACCCCACATCAACACCATCATCGTCCATGTTCAATATTCATGCGAATAATCATGTAAATCAAAATGGGGTTAACACCACAGTACCCAGTATGCATGCTGATGCTATTGCATCGAACCTTAATATTGATGTGGTTATGGTTGAAGATTCTCAAGGTAAGAAGGTGGCCAATGTGACTCAAGAGTTAGTCCCTGTAAGCCAAGCCATGCCAACGTAGGGCCATGGCTCAGGTTCCCCTCCTCTTTTCATTATGTTGTTATGAATTGTTTACAAGATATATCAATCATATCATGGAACATAAGAGGAGCAGTTGGCCGTTGTACAAAACGGCATGTCAAACATATGATTAAAACCCATAAACCTTCCCTTTTCTTCATCTACGAAACTCATGTTCAATTCCATAGGGTTGAAAATTTTTGGAAGTCATTGGGGTATGAGAAGGTATTTATTCAAGAGGCTAGAGGACATGCAGGAGGTATTTGGGTCTTGTCAGAAAGGCTGGATGTCAACTTTACTCTTCTACACTCCACGAATCAATGTATTACCTTCAGGCTAGAGAAGGCGAATAGTAGGTGGAACTGCTCTGCTCTGTATGCCTCCCCTATTCCTACGGTGAGGGCTATTCTTTGGGACCACTTGATCGAGATTGGTAATGACATGGAAGGACCGTGGCTAGTCATTGGCGATTGGAATGAGATTACTCAACCATCGGAGGTCACAGGGGGAGCCTTCCACCAAGCTAGGGCCAATGCTCTTTATAACGTTCTCACCCAGTGTGGCCTTATTGATATGGAAACCACAAGGAGCTTCTTCACGTGGCGCAAGAATATTCAAGCAAGGGGGTTCATACAAAAAAACTCGATAGGTGCGTGGCTAACGCTGACTGGCGTCTTGCCTACCCTAATGCGTTGTTGGAAACTCTTCTCCCCCACAACTTGGACCACAATCCTCTCCTTCTTTCTTGTCGAAAAGCTGACTCTTGCATAAACCCTTCCTTTCATTTTCAAGCAGCTTGGCTTTCCCACCCGGAGTATGCAAATATTGTGACACAAGCATGGGGTCAAACTACCGGAGACACTTTCCATAAGCTTAATAAGGTTCGTGACAACTCTATCACCTTTAACAAAGAGGTATTTGAGAATATTTTTCAGGACAAAAAGAAGTTGGAAGTTCGTATCAAAGGAGTCCACCGAGAACTAGAGACTCGGGCTACTTCCGACTTGATTCAGTTCGAGAAAGCCTTGCAAGACCAGTACAACCAGATCCTTTTTCGCGAAGAAATGTTATGGTTCCAGAAGTCCCGTGAGAATTGGGTAAGATTTGGCAACAAGAATACCAAATTCTTTCATACTCAAACGGTTATCGAAGACGCAAGAATAACATTTCTCGGCCTGTTTATCGATAATATTTGGTGCACTGATGCATCCCTTATTAAGAAGGAAGCTCAATCGTTCTACCAAGGTCTCTTCCAATCTACTACTAGATGTCTTCCCAATTGCTTACAGCTAGTGCATGTTCCTCGATTAGAGGATCATGTCTCCCTCAGACTAGCCGCTACCGTCACGTTACGGGAAGTGAAGGATGCCCTCTTTAGCATGAACCCTTACAAAGCCCCTGGGCCAGATGAATTTCAACCTATATTTTTCAGAACCTTCTGGCCACATATCAAGGATGATATTACACGCATGGTAGCTGAGATCTTTGCCACAATTGTTGTCCCATCCCAAATGACTAACACTTTGATAGTTCCCATTCCTAAGTCGGAGAATCCCACGTCCATCAGGGACTTCAGACCGATCAGTGTTTGTAATGTTCTATTCAAATTGGTCTCCAAGGTCCTAGTGAATCGCCTTCGGCCACACCTAGATTCTATCATTGGTCCCCTTCAAAGTAGCTTCATCCCCAAGAGGGGAACTTGTGATAATGCCATCATCGCCCAAGAGATTGTTCATAGTATGCATAAGAAGACTGGAAAGACTGGATATGTTATGTTCAAGATTGATTTTGAAAAAGCCTATGATAGGGTTGATTGGAGCTTCTTGAGATTGACTTTGAAGGAATTTGGGTTTCCGGACCGCATAATAGATTTGGTTATGAATTGCACTACTACTACGTCCTTATCCTTAAAATGGAATAATGAGAGATTGCCCTCTTTCTCGCCGAAACGTGGTCTTTGTTAGGGAGACCCAATGTCACCTTATCTCTTTCTGCTATGCATGGAGAAGCTAGCACTTCTTATTCAGGAGAAAGTGAGTAGTGGGGATTGGCAACCAGTTACGGTCTCCAGAGGTGGCCCTAAGATTTCACATTTATTTTTTGCCGATGATTGCCTGTTGTTCACTAAGGCGTCAGCAAATCAAGTGCAATTGGTCCAGGATGTTATCCGTCTATTTTGTCTTGCTTCGGCTTGAAAGTCAATAGTCGAAAATCTAAGTTCTTCGTCTCTAAGAATGTTCCACGTAGCAAAATCCAGAAATTCGCCACTATATTAGAGTTCCAACACACTCATAATCCAGGCAGATACTTGGGGTTCCCTCTCTTGGTAGGTAGGACCACTAAGGCGGATTTTGCCTCCCTCATAGACCGTGTCAATAGCCGCATTGCAGGTTGGAAGGGCCAACTCCTTAGTCGTGCTGGCAGAGTAACTTTGGCTATGTCAGTTATATCTGCTATCCCCTCCTACTCTATGCAAAACCTATGGATCCCGGAGGGAATTTGCAATAAAATTGACTCTAGGTTAAGGTGCTTCATCTGGGGAGGGAATCACAATCATTGGGTAAATTGGTCTACGATCTTTAAAACTCGTGCCAAAGGAGGTTTGGGCATTCGTCGATGTCGCCAAGCTAACATTTCCCTACTTGGCAAGCATGTGTGGGATCTTTTGCACGGCAAGGATAAGTTATGGGTTCGCTTACTATATGCGAAATATATTGGCCAAAAGAATATTCTTCACCTTAAGAATTCCACAAGCAGCTCGTATGTTTGGTCCTCTATCGTGAAAGCCTTATCTCATCTCAAACAAGGTTTCACGTTTAGGATTGGAGACGGGGATTGCTCCTTTTGGTTTGATCCTTGGTTAGAGGAGGGACCATTGTATGGCATGGTAGATGAGGTCCATGAAAGGGACATGCAATTACGCGTTAAGGATGTCTATTTTGATGGCTATTGGCACTTTGACGTCCTTACTACAACCTTGCCCCAAGACATTCGGAACACCCTTCCGTACTTGTTTCTTAATCCTTCTATGCCGGATATTATTAGGTGGAGTGCATCTAGCTCGGGAAGGTACGATACCAAGTCCGCCTATGCGTGGTTGAGCCGAGAGCCTGCTTTTCATCTTACCCGTCTTTGAGTTAAGTCGTGGGTGTGGAAGTCCAAGCTACCCGAGAATATTAAACACTTTATTTGGCTCACCTATAGAGGGAGTCTTCCTACTAACTCTTTCCGCTTCATGCGGCATATTACTACCGATTCTTCTTGTTGCGGTGTGGAGATGCCAATGAAACATGGATTCACATCCTTCGCGATTGTCCCTATGCATGTAAGGTGTGGCAATACATCCAGTTGCAGTATGGTCTTGATTTCTTCATTGATGATGCTGCATATTGGCTCAGAAGTAACATTCAAGGAAATTTTCAGCTCTTATTCGGCATCACTTGCTGGATGATTTGGCGTGCGAGGAATGAGGTGGTTTTTAATGATATAGTTTGGCCAGATTGGTATATGCATAACCAGATAAGTTCTCTTTTACATCTAGCCAAAGGGACAAACTCGACCAGTTCGACCAGCTCATCCTCAATAGATAGGATACTGGTTAACTGGAAACCTCCTCCGCAAAACTACATCAAGATCAATACGGACGGTAGTTCCTTTGGTAATCCTGGCTTGTCAGGTTTTGGTGGCGTGCTACGAGATTTTGCAGGCAATTGGATCACGGGTTATATGGGCAATTGTGGTTTTACTTCAAATACCACCGCTGAGCTGTGTGTTATTTTCCATGGCATTAAACTTGCCCACACAAAAGGTTTCTCTAATGTTATTTGTAAGACGGATTCCACCACTTCTTTGAAATTCATCATTGAAGGGCTCGACGTTGTTCATCCTCATGCAGGTGTGGTTTCGGCCATTCGTGATTACGTACAACTACCTTGGAACATTAGCTTCAAGCATACGCTTAGGCAAGGAAATAATGTGGCAGACATTCTTGCTAAGTCAGGAGCCAAATCCTCCTCCCCGTTTATTTTATTAAATTCTTGTCCAGCTTCAGCTTCGAATTACTTAGTTGCTGATGCTTCAGGCACTCTCTTTTGTAGGCCTTAGTGCCATTTTTTTTAGTTTCTTTATTCATCAAAAAAAAGATATGAACATATAATAATATATCATAAATTAAAGCTTAAATAAGTTTTTTTTCCCAATAAAATACTTATTTTTTTACTTTAAATCATTGTAAAAATTTTATTGTATTTTGAGTTCCTATATTTTTTTTCTTTGGATCCCTACAATGATATAACATTTTTTCAACTGTTAGTTAAATAACTATATGATACTATCTCAACATATATCAACAATTGAAATGATAGTAGGGATCCAAAATATATATATATATATTATAAGAATCCAATATATAATAAAAGATTTATACAGACTCTTAGTAAAAAAAAAAAAAAGTATTTTATAGGCATCAAAAACTTATTTTAGCTATAAATAAATTAAAAATGTGTAACATGGTTTGAAGCAAAGAAAAACAAAGAGTAACCAACCTCTTCCAACCTCACAACTAGGTATAGTTTCAGCTGAGGCACTTGCAAGCCTCGCACACATTCTTTCAAGTGTCATAACCCATCTTTTTGCTCCATATGCTTTATTGCCACAAATAACATCTCTAAAAAGTTGGTGAGTTTCCATCTTGTCATCCACTTCCACATGCTCCACCCAAGAAACCTATCAAAATTAGACTGATATCAACAAAATTTTGTTTTAACTTGCATTTTGTTAGAACATCCAAAGGAAAGGAGGGAGCATTGAATGAAAGTAACACTAGTTTCTTTTGAAAAATATATTCTTCAAAATTTCTCTCAAGATATTAGTAATGGGGCACTTAGTTCTCAAAAACAAGTTGAATGAAAGATATCAAATCCTAGAAAATTAATTGTTAGATGGATTTGCATACTACATATAGGTCATAAATAATTAGCTAGTCATTTTGTAAGTTGTAACAATATATATGTGACATTTTATATTCATTTTGAACATAAGTAAACATATGTCTATATTTAGTTATTCTTTTTCAGAAATATAATTCAAAATTGATTCTCACAGTGTAAGATGGTCGTGAGGAAGAGAAATAATAAAAGAAAAAAATAATTATTTATAATTGTATAATAAAAAAAAAGGATGCAAGGGAAAAGAGAAATGTAAAACTTAAAGTTAATGTATTTTACTAACTTACCTTGCACAGTCTCTTAGCCAATTCATGAATTAAGCATCCAGATGGAAGCCTATGAACTTTGTATTTACACCCTCTCTTTTATTAAGTACACTTCAATTATTTTATATTTTTAGGGTACAAAAAATAATCACTTGAAAGTAAGGCTTTCAGAAAAACATACCAACGGTTAAACGGTCAAACCCATATCCACTTTATGGTCATGTTGATTTTTAAAAATTAGGTATGTTATTCTTGAGTCCGTGGACTAAACAAGTCGTTCCATGTTTTCAAACTCATATACTCACTCCTAATTAAAGCAAGAGACAAAAAAAAATGCTTATTATTCAATTTAGTCCTCAAGTTAATTATAATTAATTGTTGAATTTGATCTTGAAATTATTTTAAAATAGGTCAATATAATCATTTTTTTTTGTTAAATGTTACACCTCTAATTTTTTTTAAGAAAATATATTTAGGATACTGGTCATATAAACACCAAAATCTGACCAAGAAATACTAAATTGACCGATGATTTTAAATAATTTAGAAACCAAATTAACAAATTTAAAAATTTAAAGACAAAATTGAACGATTAACTATAAATTCAGTGATTAAATTGAGTATTAACCCAACATAAAAAAAAGAAAGATAAGAAAAGAGATATAGAAAAAGTTGTGAGAAGAGAGGATCAATAATCTTACTCTTCAAGTCTAGCTACCGTATGAGGATCGTGACGATGACGACGCCAATGGTAAGCACCTTGTTGACCACGACCTGATCCACTTGCCTTTGAAGTACTCATCATGCCAACCTTGAAAGATTAAAAAGCTTTTTATGTTTTCTACTCTTATGTGTTTGAACATGTGAATTGTGAAAACTTCATATGTTTATAAATGCCAACTTAGAAGATCTTAGAGGAATTTGGCATGTGTGGATTAATTAGTATCCACACGAGTCAATTGACCAAAAGGACAAAATCCAAAATGTCAAAGTTGGAAATGTGTACCTTTTATTTCTTCCAATTAATAAAATTATAAAAGCACTTATCACCGGCCGGAAACGTTAGGTATGTTTTGGATTTCAATAATCGATTATAATCATAGTTTATTTTTTATTGGATAAATTAAAAAAAAAAAATTAAAAATGTTTGAAAATAATTAATTTAATTTAAATAAAAAAAATTTATATAATAAAAAAGTGTAAAAACAATTGAAAGAAAAAATAAGCATTTGAAAAATAATCAAAAGTTATAAATTATAAATTTTTAATTTCATCAAAATAACTTGTTTTTAATTTTATTTTTTTTAGATTTAAACTATTGTGCCGAACATTACAAACTGCTTATAATCCAGAAAGCTTAGATTGTGATTTCCCGAACAATCTCTTAAAACAACATATGAATGTTAGTTTCAATGAAATCCAACTAATCAAAATAAAAGCAAGATCTCACAAATTTTTTTTTTAAGCCTGATAGGATAAAGATCAAACTAGGAATAAAATCCACGTATAGATTTAAATTTTAAATGGCTAGATTTCGTGCATGTTGCCAAATGTAATGAAAAACCAAAGATAGAAGAAATGAAAGTAAAGGACAAAATATATAATTGGATTTAATTTTACCTTCATTGCATGTCAGTCAACTGACTTTTGATTTGATGTCATAATTAATTTCGACTTACAATCTCAAATAAAATGACCCAAAATAAATAACATGTTAGTAAAGTCAAATAAATAAAAATGAGCCAAAACCAGCTAATTAATAACATGTTTTTATTTATTTTTTCAATTTTAAAATTAAAAATAGGTTTGACAAATTAATTTTGAATACCTTTATTTTTTTTATTCATTGTTATTTGTCATCTTATTTCTCCATATATGCATCTTCTGAATTTTTTTAAGTAACATCTTCTGAAAATATGATATACATAATTTTCTTATTTTTTACTTCAAAATGTTTTTAATATGTTGAAACAGTGCTTATTATACTGATTTTTGTTTAGAAAAATATTAATTTATTTTAAAATAAAATTGCTGAAAATTTTATTGTAGATTCAATTATAGATAATTTTATAATATACATGAGTAATGTTTTAATTGTTTTGATAAATTAACAATGTAATTAAGTTTTGAAAATATATAATTATGAAAATATTTTGTATAAATTTTGATATGTATATGTTTATTAGATGAATATTAATTTTTAAAGTTAGCCTTCATCCATTGAATTACGACTCAATTTCTGCTTATAAATTTGTGTTTTAGTGGAACTCTTGGTTCTTGTCAAAGACTATATTAGTGTCGGATCTTGAGATGAATAATTACAAGTCTCTGTGTTTATTTCTTTTACCTTCACTCTTTATCTCTTTACTAACATTAAATGAGTTGAACTTGTATCTAAAGCTATACATTTGTAACTAGAAATCGTTAATTACCGATCCTTAAAAATTATTTTTAATATTAAAAAATTAAAAAAACAAGACTTTTAATAATTAATCATTTTAATTAATTTATAATTAACTTAATCATTCTATTAATCATAATTATTAATTAATAATCAACCTTATAATAGATATTATAGATAAATATATATTGATTGATATTGTCAATGGACGCGTCATTAATTATTTACATAAATATGGGTTTTATAAAATTAAAACAACAAAATTGGTGTTCATTTTTAATGAATATATAATAAAGAAATTATATTTTAGTTGAATTGTTTAACTATTTTTAGAAACGTAATTAAATATATAATAAAAAAAGTCTGGTGACAAGAAAAAATGATACCCTAAGACCTAAACATAGACAAAAATAGGATGTAAGAAAACAAGATCTGTCACATGAAGCATGGGTACGTACTAGTTGGAAAGAGGTAGCAAATTAGTGTGTAACACCTAATCAAGTTTCTTCCAACCTCAAATTAACCAATTGCAAACTTTGTAAACTCAGATTCCACACTCATATCTAGTTGGTTAAACCCCAAATTCGATTTTTTAATTTCCTCCTAATGCACTTGGTTTTCTTTCGATTGTAATTCTTAATTTTATAAATTTGGTTCTTTCACCCATCTCTTACGTCACGAGTGAGTCTCTTTTGCATGCACGCTTCTCCCTCACTCACTCGCGACAAAGAGATGGATGTTAACCAAACAATCTTCTCTTCTGCCAAGTTCTTGTATGCCATGCCTATTACTAGACATGAGTTCTTCAATGTGTGCATGGATCAGCCAATGAAGATAATCTCTGATGGCATATGGACTCCAGAAAATGGAGCAATACCCTCAGAATCTGCATTCACCGTTCTTGAGATGCAAATAGTTATTATTTTCGCTTTCACTCAAGGCTTTCATTTCATCCTCAAGCAACTCGGGATTCCTTATTTCGTTTCACAAATAATGGTATATGTCTCATTTTTTATTTTTGCTAGTTTTGATTTTTCCCATCCATTCCCAGACTCGTTAATTTTGGATTTTAATATCATACAATAATTTTATGTCGAAATGGAAAACATTAGTAATTTTCTAAATATATAAATCAGTCATTATCTCCATTCCATTTGCAGTAATAACATATGACAATGTCGACGGAGCTTTTAAGGAAATTTGTATAATCCTTTACATAGTCTCAATTGCTGGATTTCTCTACAGTTTTCTAGTTGTGTAGTTTTAGAAACTGATGAAAGTATATATTTATTTATTTATTGTCTTTATTTTTTCTCTGAACTATATACGTTGAACTTTAGAGGCAGCCCTTGGTTGCAAGTTACATACAATTCCCAAGATTATACTCCAAGATGGGTATAATTGTCTTTTTTGTTTTACCTTTTCAAACATTGTTGTAAATAAGTTGTCTTGGATTTACTATATATACTTCATGCAAATGGTAAATTCTAAATTTAGTTCTGACAGATAACTTGTCTTGAATGGGTCAATTTTGATCCCCATAATTTTTTAAATTCCATCTAAGATCAGTCATAACTACATGTCATCACTAAAAATATGATAGTGACGTATTTAATAGTGTTAAAAAATTCAAAGGTTGTACGTAACAAACTAACCATCTCTCAAATTTCAATGATATTAAAGTTTACACAAATTATTAAACACACACATAGAACATATGGCCTGATAAAACCCTACCTTTGTATTTAAGAGTGTGTTAAAAAATTCAAAGTTGTAACCAGGGAAGGATCCAGAAGTTAAGGTTATAGGGGCAAGAATTTTTCTTACAAAAATTTAGGATAAAAATTTTGAAAAAATAAAATAAAAAAATACAGTAAAATGAGTACAAAAGTTTTCAGTTTTTAAAAAAATTGGAGAGTAAAATGTAATATAATGTAAGGATAGAATAATAGAGTAAAATTTACAAGAATTTAAAAAATTAAAGATAAAAATATAAAATTAAGTTGTTAAGAGTAAAACTTGTTAAAAATAAAATAAAATGAAATAAATATACAATTAAGCCAAATATTTATTACTAAATATATGTATAAAACTAAGATATAATCTACTAATTAAAGAAAATTAAATAAATATTAACTTAAAAATCTATTTTTTTTAATAATTTTTTCTTTATTTTAAAACCTATATATATATATATATATATATATATATATATATAAAAGGGAAGGGGACCACATATGATGAATTATTAGGCTTAATTATATTTTTATTTTTAAAATTATAATTAAGTATTCAATATGGTTCTAAAATTTTAAAAAAATTTCAATTTGATTCTCCAATTCTAAAAAATATCAAATTTAGTCATTTTTTCGTCAATTTGGTTAACTACATTAACATTGTCATACATGTAAAAAGTTAAAGTTATTGTCTAAATTGACAAAAAAAATGATTAAATTTAATCCATTTTAAGAATTTAAGAACCAAATTGAATACTTAATTATAATGAGAATTAAAAATCCAATTAAGCTTAATTATTATGACACGATGAAACCCTAGCTTTGTGTTTCTTTCAGGCTGGTTTTCTTCTAGGCCCATCAATCCCCACAGGACCATTGGAGAAGTACAAGAGGATGTTGTTTCCCTTTGGGAGTGCTGACATCCTAAACACGTTGTCCTCATTGGGTTACTCATTCTACCTCTTCCTAAACTCGGTGAAAATGGACCTAAGCTTGATCAACAAGACGGGAAAGAAGGCTTGGGTCATTGCACTTTCCTCCTATACCATTGCCCTTCTTACTGGCTTTATCTCCTTGCTCATACTCTTTCCCATGTTGCAAGGCCACATTGCATCTGATGTTTTCTCAAGCTTGCCCATGGTCATCATAACTCAAAGTGGTTGTTCCTTTGCTGTTGTCTCGGCCTTGCTCAACGACCTCGGAATCCTGAACTCTGAACTTGGTCGCCTTGCACTCTCCACATCATTTGTCATCGATCTCACAGGTAGTTAAACTCAAAATCACTTGTGTTATCTTCATCATTCATTTTCTTAAAATGTAATTTTCAAGTGAACATTGATTGATGATTAGGTTACTTCTGATCATCGATCACCTAGTCTCTCATTTTTTATACATTTGTAAAATTATTAAATTTAAACTTTTATTAGGTGGAATCGGCGCCGGATTCGGCACTGACTTGATGAGAAGCCTAAAGTTGGAATTTTCTGTGCGAGTTAAAAACCTTGTGGCATTTTTTATCTACCTAGTCTTCATTCCACTAATTGGGCGTCCAGCAATGAAGTGGATTGTGAGGAACACCCCAGAGGGTAAACCCGTGCACAAGAATTACATCTATGCTATCATAATGACATTTTTGGGATTAGGTTACTTTGCAGGGTATTTCAACCAACCCTTCTTGGTCGGGGCTGTTATTCTAGGGCTTGCCGTCCCCGAAGGTCCTCCATTGGGCTCTGAATTGGTTTCTCGGCTCGAGTTGTTCTCCACCTGGTTCTTGTCTTCGTTTTTCGTCACGTGTTGCATCATGAAGTTGGATCTTAAAAAATTTGGATCTCCTATCCAGATTGGAGTCGTAAGCTTCTTCGTTGTAATCATCTACTTTATTAAGTTGTTTCTGTGCATGGGAATTTGCCGCTACTGCAAAATGCCTTTCACTGATGGCTTTTGCCTTGCTCTCATTTTGAGCTGCAAAGGTGTTGTGGATATCTGCTCCTATACCCTAGTTGCCGATACAGTGGTAATTTTTCAATCACTATAATTTAGTTTTATACTATTAAATAATCACCATCTCAATTTATGAGTTTTCAAATAATTTTATAAATTTCAACTAATTTATCATACAAAGGACTATGATTATTTTATAATATAAAATTAATTTACCCTAACAATGAACTACCTTTAAAATGCTATGTTATATATGTTAGTGCTCACTATATTAATTAAGTAGATTTTACTTGAAGTTGGCTTAATAAATGTGATTCCCACTCCTTTTTAATTAGTAGGGCTTATATGTATAAGTTTTTATTTAATAATGACCAATATGTTGTAAAAAATTATACTAAAGAATGCATTGGTTGGTGCTAACATTTCTCATATAGTAATTAGTTAGAGAACATGACTATTTTAGTCCTTTAATTGATAAAAAAAAAATACTTTAATTGGATTGGTTTTGCAAATTATACCAAATTTAGGTCATTAACAGTAAGTAAATGAATTCGATAGCATAAGAGTTTAAAGGGTGGATGATGCACTGTGCAGTGCACTGCATAATAGTAATTTCAAAAGAATTTGAATTGTTTCTAAATAGGAAATTAATTAATGTTAAATAGGAGTATCAAATATATCTTTTTGGAAAAAAAAAAAAACTCTTTCAGAATAATATTATATCTAGAGTGAATAAGTGAGGTTGTATTTATTTGTTTATAAATGTTGATGAGTTAGTAATGCAGGACTCACACAAAACTGTAAAAGATTATACATAACTTTTTCAATCAATTTCTTTTTAATTCTTTTTACACCCTATAACATGTTAAATCTCAGAACTAGATGTGGATGTAGGGGTAACAATACATGCCAAAATAGCATGGTTCTTTATTCAATATTTGTTGAACAAATTAACTAACTTTAATCACTTCAACTATTGCAGACACAAAGTGAAGGAGTGATGTCTGTTTTGATCATATCTGTGGTGATCATAGGAACAAGTTCGACTCTTGGTGTGAAGGCATTGTATGACCCTTCAAGGAGGTATGCAGGTTATCAGAAAAGGAACATCGTGAACTTGAAAAACAGCACCGAGCTTAGGGTTGTTGCGTGCATCAACAAGCCATTCCACACGGCTCACATCAAGAACATGCTCCGGCTATGTTCGCCCGCGCCGGAGAACACACTAGTGGCGGAAATTTTGCATCTCATGGAGCTAGTTGGAAGGTCGAACCCTATTTTCATTGCGCACAAAGTCCAGAAAAAAGTGGGATCCTCCTCTTACAACTACTCTGGCGAACTCGTTAGGGCATTCAACAAATTCGAAAGTGACTATTTTGGCTTCGCCACCGCCAACATCTACACCGCAATATCTCCTTTGCAACTAATGCATGAAGATGTGTGTAACCTTGCATTGGACAAAAACGCAGCCCTAATAGTGATTCCATTTCATGTGAAATGGGGAGGGGATGGTTCAATTGAGACAGTAGATAGCAACATTAGGGCATTGAATTCCAAGGTTTTGGATAGGGCACCTTGCTCTATTGGGATTCTAGTGAACCGTGGCAATTGTGTCTCATCAAACTCAAAAGGTTACAAAGTGGCCATGATTTTCTTGGGTGGACCTGATGATAGAGAGGCGGTGTGCTTGGCGAAGAGGTTTGTGAAAAACCCTGAGAATGAGTTGTTTGTGTATAGGTTGCTAGCACATGATCGTGATATCTCGGATTGGGAACAAATGATTGATAATGAGGAGTTGAGAGTGGTTCGTGGAGCTTATGTTAACCCAGAAAATGTGAGATATGAAGAGAGGACTATAAAAGATGCATCCGAAACAACGTGTTTCATCCAAGACATGGCCAACAAATTCGATTTTATTATAGTTGGGAGACGTAATGGGGTCAAGACTTCTCAAACATTCGGGTTGGAAAATTGGACCGAATATTTCGAGTTGGGTGTGATTGGTGATTTGCTTGCTTCGCCGGATACTAATACTAGGGCATCAATTTTGGTTGTGCAACAACAACCGTCAACAACGTTTGTGTCATCATGATCATGAGTGACACTAGCTAGTTGGCGTAATTTTTTTATGTTCTTGATCAAAAGTTTTGGATTTTGTACACAATTTTGAGGCTTAATTAACTACAGCTATCTTGATTTCAATTTCGAATGTTCTTGCTCATTTTTACCACTTCTCCATTTTCATCCATGGTCACTTTCTCTAACGAGTTCATACATCAATATTAGCATTGTTAAATGTTAGGTGTAGTTTATAAATTATAATACAGTTTTAGTTCTTCATCTTATTTTTTTGGTTTCAGTTTGTTCTCTTAAGTTTTTAATTAAAAAATCATTTTTGTTCTTTAAAATGTCTCTGTTGATGATTTTCTTAGTTTTTGAATTATCAAAATTAATTTTACCTTACATGACAAATCCTAATGCGACGTGAAATCTCTTGCAATTTATTACATGTCATCAAGTTGAAAAGTTAATATTGTGATGAACACATCAAATGACCAACTTGGTCTAACAGATACACTTTAACCACAGCCAACTAAAATACACTTTTTAAACTTAAGAGACAAAAAAAAACCAAAAAGATATTTTAGTCTTCGTATATAATAAGGTTTTACATAAAAATAAGAGTTAATGTAAAAAAAAAAAAAAAACAATAAGAGTTCTATAAAAATACAACAATATGATCGAGTCTCATATAATCTTTGTATGTTGGTATTGGCTAATTGCGGTTGAAACAATATTACCTTTTGTCTTAGTTATAAGCCATACTTGTAGTGTATTTATGATAAAAGATACAATAGTATGATATTTTATAATAACAAATTTATTACGAGTAATATTAATAACAATAACAATAACAATTATAATTTTATTACTTAAAGAAGTATAAAATGCTGCAAATTTTTTTTTAAAAAAATTAAGGTTAATTTTGTAATTTTAAATGCATGAAAATAATAACATTTGATAGTAAAAGATGTAATAATGACTATTTATGATATTTTATAACAACATTTTTTTTTTGCTGAATGGTTTGGAATTAACACCCTTCAAATTCAAATTTATTAAGAATCTTTTAAGGGAGTGTGAACAATCATATCCTCTATCTCATAATAAAAAACAAAGGAAAGAAGTGAATTGAAAAAAAATACATTCATTATTCAACTCAAAGCCAAACTTCGCTAAACTATTAACTACACTATTACTTTCTCTTTTAATATGATTGAAACTGCAATTCTTAAAAATGTCCTTCGGCTTTCAAATTTCAGCAATCAATTATTGTAAAAAACTCTTCTCAAGAGAAAAATCATCAATTAATCTAACAGCACTTAAGTTATCAGTAGCAATGAAATCCTTTCACATTTTTTTATCTATTGTCATTCTCAAACCATAAATAATTACTCATAATTCAGCTTCAAGAATGGAACAATGACCCAACCTCCTAGAAAAAGCTTGAATAAAACTACTATTTGCATTTTTCAGAACAGCACCACATGGAACTACTAATGCATCACGATAAAATGTCCTATCACAATACAAATTAAAAAAGTCATCCTCATGACCTTTGTTAAAATAGAGCATGTTATTACTTGTATCAGCAATTGTAATAAAAGATTGTAATGTAACATGAGTTTGCAAACTATTTTGAATGTTGCCAAGAGAGCTTTGATGCTGCACACTAAGCTACTTAGAGTTGACCATTGGTGATTAAAAATAAAATCATTCCTCCTCAATCATAGATGGTCAAAAACATGCTTACAGACAGAACCATCAACCAAGGAACATTGCAATAAATTACTTGACAACCATGTAGACAATTCCTAAGAATAGAAATTAGATTGATTAATTACACCAAAATAACTCCAAATTTGTCTCACCCATTTGTAGTCTCTCAAAACATGACGTGAAGATTCAGCGGCCATCTCACATAAAGGGAAGACAGGAGTCATATGCCTAAGCATTATTAACTCATTTGTAGGTAGTATGCCATTGACTATTTTTCAAAGTAACAACCTAATTCTCTTCATGCCCTTTCATTTCCAAACTAGATTGAACAATCTATTATCATATGCCTAACCAGATTATAACAACACATTTATTACATATAACAATAATAATAAATATTGTTATTAATAATATTATTACTATTAATAATAATAATAATAATATTTGTCTTATTAAAGTGACATAATAAGACAAATATTATTATTAATAATATCACAGATTTTAGAATAATGATATTTAAGTGACATTCTTATTTTCATATAATTCTTATTAATTATATATTTGTCTCCATTCATGATAAAAAAAAATCTATTTCTTCTAAAAAAAAAAAAATACCAATGTCAGAGTATGTTTGTCTAAAAATGAAATGTTATTTTGTTTTAATTATAAAAGTTCACCTCTTATTATAATATATTGGATAATTCATAATTTTACTTTTACTTTTATTATTAAAGTAATTTACATGAGTACAAAAATTTTCGCATAAAAATAGGGATAATAATGTAATTTTAACTTTAAGTGGAAAGTTAGGATAATTAAATTTCAAAATAAACAGAAATTATTAGCATTAAGTATATATGAATAATAAATTAATTTAAATTAGTGATCAATTTTAGGAAATTTACATAATTAATACACTAATTTATTGTAATTACATTGAGGATAAATTTTAGGAAATTCATATTGTTGGAAGAATATTAACATAGTAGTTAGTGTAATAATGTAAAAGCTACGGGAAAAAAAAGAACATTAAGTCCTATAAACTTAATTTATTCTTCTTCTTTTTTTAAATAGATACCCTAAAATTTAATTTTGTAACCATTAACCCTTAAATTTTACCCTCACAACATATTGAACTCATTAAATATATCAAATAGACTTATTTTTTTTTATATATATATTACATGTCTTAAATATAATAAAAGTAATAGTATTTTTAATAATGTTGTTATTTAATACTTTTATTATAATTATATATTAATTTTAAGATAATACAAACATTAGTTGTCACTTGTCACATATATAAACCATGTACATTGTAGTAATTGAAATATTACCTAAAAGTATTTAAATAACATATTATTTATATATAATATCTTAATCTATTTGTTTCCTTTATCACAAAAAAAGTTATTATTTACAGTGACTTTTTTGTAACAACAATTAAATTGTTGACAAAAATTGATATTTGACAATGCAATTTTATTGTCGTTAGAATAAGTATATTTATCACAGTAACAAATTTGTTGTTATGAAAAGTATTTTTTATGTCAATGACGTTGATTGTCGTTGTTAAAAGTAATAATTAATAATAACAACATTCAATTGTCGTTGCAAAAAGTATTATTTAATATGTACAACATTCATTGTCGCTGTTAAAAAAATGTGTCAATGTTATTTTGTTGTAACATATTTGTTGTAAAAAAAAAATACTAATTAATGACAACAACATTTATTATCGCCATTTTTTTTTATAGATAATATTAACAAATTTTAAATATATCTCATTAATATTATTTATTCAAATAAATATTAAATACATATACCGCACATGTAACTTCTCATAAGAAGGCAAGAGAAGAACGTGAGATAGTTATAATTAGTTTTTAATTTATATAACTTCCACAAACATACATAAAAGTCTTTACTTATATTTTTTCTTCTCTCACACACTCAAATCTACAAAAAATAACTCTCTCTCCCTCTCTCTCATGTTATATTTTTCTTTCATGTTGCAAGTTGTTGTTTTGTTATAATGGTATTAAGTACCACCACTTTTAATTATGACACTCTTCAAATTTCCAACTTTGATATCATCATTTTCCATGAAATCACACCATACCAGAAGTAGCAGTATAATACCAAACATCCAACACATTTTCCCAACTCAAATGAAAACTTTTTCATTTCAAACACGATTTTTGAGAATTACATTGACCCACCTAATGGTTTTCTCTATCCCAGGATACCTTCACTTCACTCACTCACTCATCATGATCATGAAAATTTTCAAAGTCACAAAAATTACATTAATCTTTTCCCATGTTCTAAACTCTGAAAGTGCTTTTATGAACAACAACAAATTAAAAATAGAGTTTTAAAAGATAATTAATTTCAATTTTTTCATGAGAATTAATTTCAATTTTATTTATTTGTACTCATTTTTTCACCAACAAAAAATAAAGATTTTTCGATGTTAATAAAATAATAATAATTTTTTTTTTAAAAAACCCACCAATTAATTTTATTTGAAATGTATGCCAACGATTTCATTTGAAAATAACAGCGACAATTATCGTTAACAAAAATATATTTAACAATAATTGTTGTGATAAACAAATGTATGCCAACGATTTCATTTTTGTCAGCGTCATGCAGTGACAAATATTTGGCTGTCATAAGTTGTTTTTTAAGCAACAATTAAGATATCTGAACAATAACTTTTCTAGTGTAGTGTATATATATATATATATATAATATGCTTTTTTTTGTGAAATAGATTGTAAATAGAGGATTTAAAAAAAAAAAGAAGTCAACTTTGTAAAGTATATTACAAAATAGAAGGGCTTTTGGTACGTAAGATTCTTTAGACATTTGATCAAAATACATATTTGAATATAACGAATAATTTTTAGTCCAATATTTTATTATTTATTTTCTTTTAAGTATTATTTCCAAAATATTTGTTTATAAAATTTAGAAATATATTAGTCTTAAACAATCAAATATTAAAAGTTCGAGTTAAAATTGATTATATTTAACTTAATAAAAAAATATATGCATTAACATTTTTTTTATGTACATCTATGCATTAACACTTTAAAGTGTCCTTCAATTATAAACCATTATATAATAAGTTAAATTTATTTTACAACAATTATATGAAAACACATACCAAAAGTGATTATTGATTAATTGATAATTAATATAAAAACTTGTACTTTGATATTAAATTGCATGCTTATTAATTTATTAATTTTTTGTTAATAAATGTTTTTCTTCTAGCAAGTGATTTAGAAATTTTTGTAAATACCAACAAGGTTGAGCACAATTGATAGATAACTAGGTTTTTTATACATGTTATATAAGAGTTTCGATTGTTGATTATGTGAAAGGAAAAATAAGACTTTGTTGGGACATACAAAACTTATTTCATTTACTAAAGCTTAAAAGAAATAGAGTTCTACTATGGTTTGAAGGATATCATTAATGTATACTAAAAAATTATTTCTCTGATAATTATTTATTTAAATTATGAAAAAAATTAAATTATTATCATAACTTATTTAAGTGAAAACTTTGATTATAAATTTGTAATTAAATAAAAGTCTTTAAATGTTATTAACATAATTTTCTCAAAATTTTGAAAGATATAACCTAATTTTAAGTTATAATAAAGTTTGAATTATAATAATAACATTGTAGTTAAAAGTTATATATCTATAATATTATTTTTTTAAACCATGCAAAATTTATTTTTCATACATAATAGGAGTTGCTTTCTCATCAAGATTGATTTCGCGAAAGTTTACGACTCAGTGTGTTGAAATTTTCTTGATGATATGCTGGAGAGGCTCGGGATTGATGAGGTGCGGTCTGGTTGGATTAAGGCGATTGTGATCTGTTGTAGCAATATGTCAATTTTAGTAAATGGTAGCCGTAGAGAAGAGTTATTGGCGGAGACGGGTCTCAAGCATGGTGACCCGTTAGCCATTTTTTATTCCTCATTGTAGCTGAGGGGTTGACTGGGCCTTTATCTCGAGTAGTGGAGGTTGGAAGGTTCAGGGGTTTTAGGGTAGGGGATGTTTGTGTATCTGGGATGTAATATGCGGATGACTCTCTTTTGGTTGGTGAGGTTTATTGGGACAATCTATGGGCTGTCAAAGCCATTCTTTGTAGCTTCGAAATGATTTTAGGGATGAAGGTAAACTTCTCTAAAAGTAAGCTTTATGGTGTTAATGACCCTGCTGGCTTCTCGGACGTTGTTTTTGTGTTTTTGATTTCTCTATAGTGAACTTGCCATTCAAGTTCTTGGGTATGTCTATCGGAACTAATCATAGCCATGCTACCATGGGGAACTTGTAATGTCTTTGTTCAAGAGGAAGTTGTCTTGTTGGAAAGGGAGGCACCTGTCTTTGGGGGATAGGATTACCTTAATCCAATCTGTTCTCACGGGTCTTCCATTGTATTTCTTCCCCTTCTTTAGGGCTCTGAACAAGGTTATTGCGAAACTGACAAAGATCCGAATGAGATTTCTGTGGAACGGTAATGTGGAGGGAGATAAGATCCGATGGGTCAATTGAGACATTGTGTGCTTACCTAAGAGTGAGGGTGGTTTGGGTATCAAGAATCTTTCAAGAGACCAAATCTAACACAAGACTTTCCTCAAACACCTAGTGTGCATTCACTCAACAACTAAACCAATCCTTAATGTGTATGAAATTGTTTTATTTATCCACCTCGAAGTAAACTAATATTCATCATTCATAACAATAATCATGATTTATTGTCTAACAAAAAGTAAAAGAGACCAACCAAAACTAACATGCAGATCAACTTATATAGCACTGCCCAAAAATATGACAAAAATGAAGTATTTAAACACCCAAAATGAATTTAATCCATGAACTTCAAATTCCCTATAGCTGGAACTAATTTTTGGGCGGCGAAGGTCAAGTTTAGTGTACCAAACGAAAAGGCTACGAACCTTCTTTCTACTATGTGATTACCAAATTAAAATAGTCACATAATAGAAATTGCAATTCATATATATACCTTGAGCTTGTGATTGACTATGAGGTGAACATCGATCTAGGAAAGTGTGACATTGAAATTGAAGGCCTTATTCCTTGATCTTGATGTTGAATCGTAGCCTGATGAAGATGTGCTTGTTGTGAATGATGCATCGAGGAACGGTTCGACTATACTTTAACATGAACAAGGTGCATGAAGCATGTGGTAAAGAGCTTGCGTGAGCAACCACAAAAAAAATGCTATTTAGAGACTGACGAAATCCGTTTCTAAAACCATGAAATCAGCCATTACCAATAGTGAGTGAACCAACAATCACCAAATCAGTTAGTGACCCAAAGGATTGAGACAATGGTGTAAGATCTCACAGTATTCATAGGAATGGGAGCATTCTATTTAGCAGGGTCTTATGTTTGATTCTCACGGTGTACAAAATTTTTTATATCAGCGTCAGTCACGCATCACAAATAGGATTAGTCTTCGACCCAGTGAATTAAGGGATACCTATGACCTTAGACCAAAAAAAACAAAAAATCAGTCAATAAACCACTAGTTGCTAAAACTCATTAGCAGCCAATTTTATGATTGTTTAAAGGAAAAATCTTTGATTCAGTAACTAAATCCACCGCACATATCATAGATAAAATATGTCACAAAGTTTGTCGCTAACTATATGCTACTGTGGATAAATGAACTTGTGGCAGAACGTGATGTTTGGAAAGAATATTGGCTTGCATATTTAATTTCCTATAGAATCATTTATGGAGGAAAATCAAGAAGGACAAAAAAATGAGCAAGAACATTAGAATTTGGAATTAAAATAGTTGTGATTGAGCCTATAACATAATACATGTTCAAAATTATAAAAAACATTATGCCAACTAGTATATACATCTGTGGCTCATATCATCATAGTTGTTGTTGTTGCACAACCAAAATTGAGGCCTTAGTCACCGTATCCGATGAAGCAAGCAAATCTCCAATCACACCCAACTCAGAATATTCTATCCAATTTTCCAATCCAAATGTTTGAGAACTTTTGACCCCATTGCGTCTCCCAACTAAAATAAAATCAAATTTGTTGGCTATATGTTTGATGAAACGCGTTGTCTGGGATGCATCTTCTATAGTCCTCTCTTCATATGCCACATTTTCTAAGTTGACATGAGCTCCACAAACCTCCCTCAATACCTCATCATCAATCATGTGATCCCAATTCGAGGCATCATGGTCATGTGCAAACAACCTAAACACAGACAACTTGTTATCAAGATCCTTGACAAACCTCTTGGCCAAGCACAAAGCTTCTCTATCATCTGGTCCACCCAAGAAAATCATTCCCACATTGTAACATATTGAGTTGAAGCTAGAAGGACCACGGTTCACTAGAATTCCAATTGAGCAAGGTGCCCTATCCAAAACCTTGGAATTCAATGCCCTAATGTTGCCGTCTTCTGACTCAATCGAACCATCCCCTCCCCATTTCACATGAAATGGAAGGACTATTAGGGCTGCGTTTTTGTCCAATGCAAGGTAACAAACATCTTCATTCATTAGTGTCACCGGGGATATCACGGTGTAGGTGTTGGCGGTGGCTGAACCGGCATAGTCGTGTTCAAAAATATCAAAGGTCAGAATGAGTTCCCCGGAGTAGTTGTAGAATGATGATCCTACGTCTTGCTGAAGTTTGTGTGAAATGAAAATGGGATTGGACCTGCCAACAAGCTCCATGAGATGCATTATTTCGGCCACTAGTGTATTATCGGGTGCAGGGGAACAGAGCTGGAGCATGTTCTTGATGTGGAGTGTGTGGCATGGCTTGTGGATGCATGCAACAACCCTAAGCTCACTGTTTTGTTTCAAGTTCATTATGTTTCTTTTCTGATATCCTGCATATATCCTTGTTGGGTCATACAATGCCTTCACACTAAGCCTCGAAAATGTTCCTAAAATCAACACCGAGATGATCATAACATCTATTACCTTTATGCTTTTTGACTGCAATAGTTGAAGTGATACGTTGAAATTAGTCAATTAGTGATCAATAATTGAACAAAGAACAAAAATCATGGTATTTTCACTATTTTGGTTATCTTAACTTTTTACATCCACCTCTTGTAAAGATACGCGTACGTAAAAAATTTAAAAATAAAATAAATTTGATTGAACAAGTTAAAATCCCAATCTATCACTTTGAAGTTGATCTCTTCTATCATATGTTTTTGCATACGTACGGATTAGGTATTGCCATACTATTAGTTTGTTTAATCTCATTTTTACTTGAAATAAGTTTTTTTTTTCTATTTGATAACCATATCATTGAGATAAAATATTTATTGATTTTATCAATTACTAATCTCCGTATCAAAATTTGTTTGATCACTTTTAGTAGGATTTTCTCCTTTCAATCACATTTTTTTTTTTTTTTTCACAAAGACTCAAACTTAAAATTTACTTTAAGAGAACCTAATCCATTAACACTCAAACCAACAACTTGATGGTTACTTTATATAAGTTAGACAATACAAAATAATAAAATGCATGCATGCATGAGTGATGAGTGATTATGAGTATGATTAATTACCATTGAATCGTAGACTAGGATATATGAGCAGATATCAACAGTCCCTTTGTAGCTCAAGATGAGAGCAAGAATGAAGCCATCCTTACTGGGCATGTTGCAATAGCTGCAAATTCCAATGCACAAAATCCACCTAACCAAATGGACCATAACAATGAAACTTGTAATGACCACAACAACGTTGAGAGAGTCACATTTAGTAAGGTCCACCTTCATGGTACAACATGTGACAAAAATTGAAGTCAAAAACCAAGTGGAGAACACATCAAGCCCGGAAACCAATTCAGAACCCAGTGGAGGACCTTCAGGCACAGCAAGACCCAAGATAACGGCCCCGGCAAAGAAGGGTTGGTTGAAAAACCCTGAGAAGTAACCGAATACCAAAAACACCATCACAATGGCATGAATGTATATCTTGTTCACGGATTTTCCTTCTGGAGTGTTCCTCACAATCCACCTCATCGCCGGACGAGCAATTATTGGAACAAAGATTACGTAAACAAGAAACACCACCGTGTTTTCAATACGGGTTTTCATAGTTGGGGTGCTTATAATGGCTGTGCCAAGTCCTGCCAAGACTCCACCTGATGACAAAACACCCAATTCAAATACAAATCACATACAAAGAAGATGAGGGAAAAAATATATATGTGTACACAAGAATAATTCTATGGAACTAATTAGAATTTTCAAACAATTTAATTTTTGGACCATATGCATAAGTTCCCATTTAATGAAGTCATTTCATTTTGCTTTGTTTAGGTATGACTTCATCAACCCAGAACTCATGCAATTAATTATTAGTTGAAATTTTAATTCTACCGAAATTCCTACATTTATTAGTTAGGCTAGTCACACAAATTCCTACCGATTCAATCTAATTAAAAATTGTTTTCTTTTTCAATTTATCTAATTTACAATTTGAAAAAAAAGTGATTTTAATCGCTACATATTTTTGTCAAACATGGCTAAAAATGAATTTGATCCCTCCTACTTTTTTTAGAAATCTAGGAACCCCTCTACTGAAAGCAATGGACTAATGATATCTCCTCTACTTAAAAAAATGTTGAGTTTTTAAAGAAGACCACATGCAACAGTATAAACTTATAATAAAAACATTGAATATGTAAACCACAAAACTAAAAACACATTTTCAAATCATTAGTTGGAATGATCACTGGCTTCCTTTTGAATAAGATTTTGAATTCGAACTTTGTAGATAAAAAAAAAACATGAACATGTAAACCATAAAACTAAAAAACACATTTTTGTTACCTAAAATGTCGTTGACAAAAGCTGTGGAGATTGCAAGGCGTCCGAGTTCAGAGTTGAGGATTCCAAGTTCGTTGAGCAAGGATGAGATGACGGCGAAGGAACAACCACTGTGAGATATGAACACGATGGGCAAACCGAAGTCATTGGCTCCGAGGAAGCCTTCTATCTTGGCGCCGAAGATGTCTGTGATGAAAAAGCCAATGAGGATGGGAATGAAATAGGAGCCAAGACCAATGACCCAAGCCTTCTTCCCCGTTTTTGTGATCAAGCTTAGGTCCATTTTCACTGAGTTTAGGAAGAGGAAGAATGAGTACCCTAATGATGACACTGTGTTTATCATATCTGGACTCCCAAATGGGAACAACATCTTCTTGTACTTTTCCAATGGTCCTGTGGGAATTGATGGCCCCAAAAGAAAACCAGCCTGTAATTAATTAAGAAAAAAGGGAAAGGTAGGGTTTAATTAGGTCATGTTTATAATTTCTTGTTTTTTTTTTTGTGTGTGTACAATAGTTATTCAAATTTGAACCTAAGACCTAATAGGTCGATCCTAAGGAAAAGGTAGGGTTCATTAGGTCATGTACCCTTCATGTTCATACCCATCTAAGAGTGAAATCTTGGGAATTTTATGTAACTTGCAACTATCGAAGCCTGTTTGAATATAAGTTAGAAGTAATTTTAAAATCTTTCTTACTAAAAATATAGAGTATTTTTTTAATAAAAAAAAAACCGTCAAAAATATTTTTAATTAGGACTACCTCTAAAAGTTCAACGTAGTTGAGAAAAAAGGGTGAAATACAAAACAAAAGGTTCAACGTACAATCATGACATGCCTCTTCGGTTAGTGTTTGTTTAATTGTTCAACCGAATTCTTTTGAAAAAAATAATAATTAAAAACTATACAACTATAAAAAATGTAAACAATAAATAAAATAGCAATCCGGACTATGTAAAGGATTGTTTTAATTTCCTTAAAAGCAAAACATTGTAATATGTTATTACAAGCAATGACACGAATTACAGCATAGTTGTTTGCACGTTTTAAACGTACGTATGTTGAAATTTTCACGTCAAAAACTAGAAAAGACATAGAAATTAAAGTAGCGTTTGTTTATAATTCTTTTATGTTTTCACTTTTTAATTACAAAATTGTTACATGTATTTATTTTGTTTTTTGTTCGCTAAGATTTCAGATTTGTACAAAAAAAAAAAAAGAGAGGGAATTTTTTTTTAGTGATTTCTGTCCTATCTCTGGCTTCTCAATTGACTTAAATCTCTAGTAAAAATCTGAACTAAACATACTATTATTTGTGTGTTTGAAAACACGTGGTTGAGATGAAAATTTAATCTTAAATTAATTTTTAATCTTAATTACGTTAATTTTAATGTTAATCTAAGAATTAAAACTGTTTGTTTTCATATTCTATATTCTTACTTAAAACACATGAAGAATAACAAAACAAAAGCAAAAACAATGACCAAAGATACATACCATTACTTGTGAAACGAAATAAGGAAATCCTAATCGCTTGAGAATGAAATGAAAGCATTGCGTGATGGTGAAAATGACAACTATTTGTAGCTCAAGCATAGTGAATGCAGATTGCAAAGGTATGGATCCATGGTGGTGTGTCCATACGCCATCGGATACTATCTTCATCGGCGGATCTAAGCACACGCTATAGACCTCGTGCCTTATCGCCGGAACTTCAAACAAGAACGTTGCTGAGGAAAAGATTGTTTGGTTTGCATCCATCTTGGTGACTTGATCAAGAAGGTTATAACAATTAATGAAACGACGATGAATGAAGAATTCTTCATATGAAATAGTAGATTTTTATGTTGGTTTTTGCCAACTAGATACAGGGAAACACACCTGCTTAGAGTCAGCCAATTTGCAATTAGAGGATTTGTGGTTGCAACAACCTTTGCTTAGTTGTTGAACACTAATTTGTTACCTTCGCCATCAACAAAAATCAATGCTTTTCATGACAGGTCATCTTTTTTTACACATGTTTGGGATAGAATCAAGGCCATCCAAAGACAACTAAAATATTCGATTTAGGTCTCTTTTTTTTTTATGATTTTTATTAATAAAAATACCTCATATATTAACAAAAAAGTCTTATGTATTGACAAAAAGGATCTCATGTATAGCTATTTCACTTAAAAGTAAATTATTTTTCTATAAATCGTTTTCATATAGTTGGATCGGTCTTGAGTAGAGTTTTCTTTATTTTAATCATTTAAATTAAAAGTTTTTTTAAATTTTTAAATATAATAAATGTTATTTTTAATTATTTTGTCAACATTGTCAAACAAAATAGGTAGATTTTATAATTTGTTACAGATATTTTTACCTTCAAAGCCAAATTGTAATAGAAAAAATTGTTACATATTACAAATTTCATATATTTTATTTAATAATTTTGATAAAAAAAAAAAACTAAAAATACCATCAACATATTTAAAGGATTAAAAGAAACTTTAAATTTGAGAGTAAAAAAAATAAACATCAAATTTAAATAATTAAAAACATATTTAATTCTTCCTTTGATATAATATACTAAAACCATCCAAATTGAAAAGACCGGCTATTTGTTTTTTTTTTTTTTTCTAGTGCCAGTGTCTATTTTTTATGTTATTAGTTTAGTTATTCGTCGACACAAGACACATGTTTTAGTTATGGATAATATTATTTATTAAAATTAGTATGTTGGTATCGTGTTATGTACAAATTTTTTTTATAAACAAATTAGATTAATTATTTGAATACATTTATAATATATGTATGTGTATTTTTTTTTTAAGTAAAAGATAAAAATGTTAATTTATGGTAAATATTTATATTTAGATATATAAATATAACTTTATTTTCTTTAAGAGCATCTAGATATAAATTAAAAAAAAATATTGTTATTATTCAAGTTTTGTTATCACTTAAAATTAGATTGTATTTTCAAAATTTAATGAAAATTATTTTAACATAACTTAAAATTTTTTCAATTCAATTACAAATTTATAATCAATATTTATGCATAAAATAACTGTAACGTTCTCGTATCATTATTTAAAGATTTTATAGTTAATTAACGAATTTTTTATATGATTATTTAAAAAATGCATAATTATTTTTTAAAAATAACTTTAAAAAATATTATTAAATAAGTGATAAATAATGTTAAATATATATAAAAAAAATTAAAAACTTATTTATATAAATTTTTTGGTATGTACTAAGAATGTCATCCAACTCCAGTCGATATCAATAATTTATTTACATTAATAATTTTATTTGTTCTGTATATTAATGATATCATTTAAATAAGATGATTCTTATTAAACATAAATATAAAAAAAAAAATGTTTGTTGTATGTCCTAGATTCTTTTTACATAATCCATATGATTTATTTGAATAAAATGATTAATGACTTTTTTTTTTCTTTTGATGAGAAATAAAAATATGTATGACTTTTAATTTATTTTAGATTTTAAATTTTTTTTAGTTCTTTTGGAATAAGAGTTTTATAATTTATGACAATTTTTAATGCCATAAATATACAAAAGTGTTACCAATCGAATTGTTAATGTGAAACAACCATCACAAATTACAAATCTCATAATATCCTTGTTTGACTTATTAGGAAAAGTACTAAAAAAAAGAATTTTCTGATTTGAAAATACTAAAAATATTAACTTTTTATTTGGATGACTAAAAAAAATGTCTCATAACTAAAAATATATTTTAACTTTTATTTTATTTTGTTCAATATTATAAAGATATAGGTATAAATTATAGGCTTAATTGCAATTTTAGTCTTCCTACTTTTTCAAATTCATGATTTTGGTCTCATTAATTTTAAAATAACAATTTTAGTCTCTCTAGTTTTAAAAAATGACAATTTTGGTCCCTTAATCAATTAAAAGAATTATAACAACTGTAATAATTTTTTACACAAAGAAAGAATAATTAAAAAATAAAAAAAAATCATTTTTAACATTAAAAAAAAATTGTTAATTACCCACCATAAAAAAATTATTTTTAATATTTAAAAATAATAAACATTAAAAGAAAAATCATTTTTAACCTCTTAAAATAATTAATATTTTTTAATGAATTTATAGTTAACTTAATAATTCTACTTATTACAATTATTAATTAATAATTGACCCAGGAGACTAAAATTATTGATTTTTAAAATTAGAAGGATTAAAATTATCATTTTTAAATTAAGAAATCAAAATTACAATATAGCCTAAATTATATAATACTGAAATAGATTGTTTTTTCAAATCAATCGCTGACTAAAAATAATAAATTATATAATTCTTAATAAGATATTTCAATCAAACATTAAATTATTATTATTTTAAACATCAAATCTATTTGGAGGGAATCATACCCACGCTATTACTTTCTTTTTTTTTTTTTTGGTGAATAAGGACCGGTGTCTATTACTCTCTTTTTTATGTTATTATAACTTTTCATATAAAAAAATGTTTTTTTTTTTTGTTTATAGAGAAATGTTAGCTTGTTCTACCCGCGTTTTTATTTGAAACTTAATTATGAGATGGAGTCTAAATGTAAATATTATATCAAATTCAAATTAAATCATATGATCAAACTATTAATCAAGAGCAACATGCAAACCATGTGCATACTCAAAGAGTTGAATAACAACAAACTTCATAGCTGTATTAAAATGATTTGATTAGGTACATTTTTCTAGTGCTTCTTGCCATAAATCATAATCCATATCCTGATGGACCATATCAAAATAATTCATTAATTTATTTTGATCCATTAAAAATTTGTTCAAAAAATTTGATCCATAAGAATCCAATTTAATTCATCCATTAACACTTTTAATGAATGAATATCTGATCAATCCAAAAAAAAAAGAAAAGTTTTTTTAAAATATTTGCTCTCTCCGCTAAACATATTGATTCATATCTTAACGAAGGATTTGGGCAAACAACAATTTAATAATTTATTTTAGGCATTATTGTTTATTGACCCATGCTCCAACCTTGAGAGAAGATATTAGAACAAAGAAAGATATTACAATTTTGTCTTTTAGAATTTTGTCATTTGGTGGAGTTTGATGTGATTTCATTCCTGTTTTTAAGATTTGGTTGATAGTTATTATTACGTACGTATGGTTAATTTATATATAGTTATTTATTATTTATTTTAATTGCAATTTAAATCAAGGAGCAAATTTTTTATTTTATTATATTTTTATTTGTTGTCTGACCTCGATACAATCGACAATTTAGAAAATTCTATTATAGATTTTAGACCAATTTTATATCAATTAATTTAGCCATCTAATTAATTAGAATATTCAGATTTTCAAAATCTTTATTTTTCAAAACAAAATCTTCAAAATCTATATCATTTATTTATGGAATTTATAATTGATTTATAAGCCGTAACAATAAGAAATTGAAATGGGAGTAGTAACAACAACGCAATGTAACATACCGAAGGGACAGTAATATATATATATATATATATATATATATAGAGAGAGAGAGAGAGGGCGTTTCAAGGTGATAACAGCTTCTAAATGAGAACAATGAGAATAAATAATAATAGCCATTGCATTAAAATTAAAAAATACTAAACACATTATATTAAAACATCAATTTTAAATGCATTACTATGAGATCCTTTTCTCCCTCTCTCACTTAGTTTTTTCTCTGTATTTTTTCCCAACAGCACGTAGCATGACCACCGCCTCGTCACCACCACCACCACCAACATAGTTACCATTGTCGTTTTTGCAACCGTTAAGGCCATCGTCGCCACCACCATCATGGTCATCGTCCCCATTGTTGTTGCCATCACCACCGCTGACGGCGATGGTGGTGGCGACAACAACGGAGACGATGACCATGATGGTGGCGGCGACAGTGGTCCTAATGGTAGTAACCATGTTGATAGTGGCGGTGACGGTGGCCCTGATGGTGACAAGAATGGTAGTAGTAACCATGTTGTTGGTGGTGGCGGTGGCGGTGGCAATGGGACGATGGTCATGGTGATGAGGGTGGTGTTTTGCCTATGTGCTTGTGCTATTGGGAAAAAATACAAAGACCTTCTCCTTCCCCTCTTTACTACACCCAAAATTAAATTAAAAAAAACACTATTGCTCCCTTTCATAAACCTATTTCATAAACCCTATATCCTAGACCTTACACCTTACCCTCTAAATCCTACGCCCTAAACCTTAAACAAATAAATATTATTTATACAACTATGCCCATGCATCAAAAATTAATTTGCTTTCAGTTTCCATTTTGAAACATGACTTCAATACATTGCCATCATTATAAAAAATAGGAGTATTAATTGCCATTTTGGTCCATCCATTAACAATATAATTCCTTGGAATTTCATTTAATCCTTTACCCTTTAATACAAAAAGGATATGTTGACATGGCATGCATTCAGATTCAAAAATTTTACAAGAACAACGTACAATGTGATTGGAAGAATTATAAACAACCTCCCCGATTTTACTAGCTTTGCCTCCATTTAACAAGAAAACTAATGAATCTCCATCAACATCAATCCCACATTCCATACAGGCTTCCTATAGCTCATCTTGAAAAATGTAAAAATTTTCATGAGTGTAAACTTCTTTACCATGTTTTTGTATGAAGGAAACATCTTTGTCACTAAAGGTGAAACAATGTTTGTTTGTTTATTTAAGGTTTAGGATGTAGGGTTAGGGTTTAGGATATAAGGTCTATGAAACAGGCTTATGAGAGGGAGAGTGAAATAGTATTTTTTTTTAAATTTAATTTTGGGTGTAGTAAAAAGGGGAAGGAAAATGTTTTTTTTTTTAAAATTTTGGATGCAGAGTGATCAAATGAAGTAGCTGCATGTTAATTTTTAAAAGACTACATTAATCCTTACTGTCTAATTTAATCCAATAGATGAGAATGTCTGTTCTTATTCTCACATAAAAACGCAGTTCTCATACAAGTCGCCCCCTATATATGAGAACAGACATTCCCATCCGTTGGATTAAATTAGATGGTAAGGATTAACGCGGTCTTTTAAAAATTAACATACATATACTTTATTTGATCTCTATGCTTTCCCTCTTTAGTGCATCCAATATTTAAAAAAATACCAAATATTCAAAAGAATTATTTTGTCATATTTTAAAATATTATTAAAGATTTATCATCACCATCACTAAGAGTTGCCCCATCACCATGACCGTCGCCTCCACATCTACCATCATAGTCGTCTTTCTCGTTGTTGCTGCCAGGGCCACCGTCACCACCACCAACATGGTTACCATCGCCGTTCTTGCCACCACCAAGGTCATTGGTGGTGGTGGTGGCGACGGCAACAATGGGGACGATGACCATGATGGTGACAGTGGCCCTAGCGGCAGTGACCATGTTGGTGGCGATGGTAGTGACCATGTTGGCGACAATGGTCATGTTGATGGGGCAACTCTTGGTAACGGTAATGATAAGTCTTTTATATTTTAGGATGTGATAAAATAAATCTTTTGAATATTTGGTATTTTTTTTTTTGTAAATTTGGATGCACTAAAGAGGGAAAGCATAGAGATTAAGTGAAGTAGGTATATGTTAATTTTTAAATGGCTGCGTTAATCTTTACTGTCTAATTTAATCCAATGTCTGTTCTCATTCTCATATAAAAACGCAGTTCTCATCACCAACATGACCATCGTCGCCATGGTGGTGGCGGTGATGGTGACGGTAGCCCTAGCAGTAGTGACCATGTTGGTGATTGTGGCGGTAACTATATTGGCAACAATGGTCATAGTGATGGGATAACTCTAGGTGGTGGTGATGATAAGTCTTGGAGATCTTTTGAATATTTGGTAAATCTTTTTTTTTTTTTTTAAATTTTGGATGCAATAAAAAAGGGAAGCAGAGAGATCAAGTGAAGTAGGTATATGTTAATTTTTAAATGATTGCGTTAATTCTTACAATCTAAATTAATCCAACAAATGTCACATATAGGGGGAGACTCGTATGAGAACTGCGTTATTATGTGAGAATGAGAATAGACATTCTCATCTGTTGGATTAAATTAAATGGTAAGGATTAATACAGTCATTTAAAAATTAACATACATTTACTTTATTTGATCTCTATGCTTGCCCTTTTTAGTGCATCCAAAATGAAAAAAATATATATACATTTACCAAATATTCAAAAGAATTATATTATCACATCCTACAATGTCTAAGACTTATCATCACCGCTACTGAGAGTTGCCTCATCACCATGACCACCGCCACCAACATGGTTACCGCCACTAGGGCCATCGTCACTGCCATAATCATGGTCATCGTCCTCGTTGTTGCCACCATCACTACCAACAATAGTGGTGGCAACGGTAACAACGAGAACGACAACCATGATGATAGCGATGACAATGGCCCTAGTGGTGGCAAAAACAGTGGTGGTAACCATGTTGGTGGTGGTGATAGTGACCTTAGCGACAACAACGGGGATAACGACCATAATGGTAACAGTGATGGTGGCCTTAGCAGTAATGGTAATCATGTTGGTGGTGGTGGTAGTAGTGGTCATAGTGATGGGGGCAACTCTTGGTGATAGTAATGATAAATCTTTAATATTTTAAGATGTGATAAAATAATTCTTTTGAATATTTGGTAATTTTTTATTTTTAATCTTGGATGCAATGGAGAAGGAAAACAGAGAGATTAAATGAAGTATGTGTATGTTAATTTTTAGATGACTATGTTAATTTAATCTAATGAATGAGAATGCTTATTCTCACTCTTACATCAAAACACACAATTCTCATGAGTGAGTAGCCCCTGTATATATAAAAGGAGGGATCAATCACATGAGATTGTTGTAAGTTACACCAAGCGTGTTATACTATCCAATAACTTTCAAAATGAATAATTTTGTCTGAAAACCATCCATTGGATTGAAAATTTATTATATCTAGATCATATTACCAAGTTTTATAAAAATTGAATATCAATCAAAATTCATCAAATAATTCATATTTTATTATATTTTAAGAAGTATATATTATGTTTTGATACTAGTGAATGAAGTATCTAATCATATTTAATTGATAATCCAAATGTAGATTTCATCGTACATTAATAAATATTTTCTACATTTGTTAAACGAATCTAATAATATGTTGATATTGATATTATTTAATAAGTATAGATCTTAATTTAAATCTTTTATAAATTTAATTAAGAAACAAAGATGAAAATTATATGCTAAGGGTAAGGGTCTAACTCTCTTGAATGAGCAAGGTACAGTGAATATTATAAATCCTTATAGTAACTTGTTCCATTCCTATTAATCAAAAAAGATGAAAATTATATACTGAAATAAAAAGAGTAATTAATAAATAAATAAAATATACAGATGATAAATACAAAAGAAGGGAGTGATTTGAGATGCCTAGGGAAAGATTTTTTTTTTTTTTTATCTAACTAATTGTGTTTTTTAGAGATGATAAATCGTTAAATCAAATTAAATTTAAAATTAAAATCTTTATTTTTCAAAACAATCTTCAAAATCTTTATCTTTTATCTATGGAATTGATAATTGATTTATAAGCAGTAACACAATCCCCCTCTAACAACGTAACACAGTTGCTCCCTCCACTAACGAAGATGGGTGCTGCTCTTTCAATGTCACGCAAAAGGAGGCGTTTGGCCAACCAAACGCTCCCTCCTCCTCATGCTCAAGAAGCAGAAGTACTCCCTAAGGAACTCATGATGGAAATTCTGTCATGGCTTTCGGTGAAGACTCTCATGCCATTCAAGTGCGTTTCTAAGACTTGGAATTCCCTCATCTTTGATCCTACATTCGTTAAATTGCACCTTCAAAGGTCTCCCAAAAACACCCACATCCTCCTGAGTTGGTTTGAAGATGAATGTACAGAAATGAAACCTTGTGGTGCTGTCGGGGTGGCATCCTGTTCCATAAGTCGTTTACTTGAGAACCCATCATCTACTATTGATGATTGTTGTCACAAATTCGATCACAGTCACCACATCGTCGGAGTCTGCAATGGGTTAGTTTGCTTCCGACATATAGAAGATCAGGAATGCTGGTTCCAATTTTGGAACCCGGCCACAAAGATCATGTCCGAAGATTCGCCACGTTTAGATCTTAAATTGGGCAATTATAATTTAGGGCAACTTTCTATGCATAGCGGGTTTGGATTCGATGATTGGAGTGACACTTACAAGGTGGTGATGATCATTTGTGATGATAAATCACATATTTGTTCGGTGAAAGTTCACTGCCTGGGTGACACTTGTTGGAAAAGCGTTTTAACTTTTTTAACTTTTCCCGCTCTTTATATTCGGGCGAGTTCCAATTCACAGTTTGTGAGTGGCACTCTCAACTATTTAGCACATCGCAATACGAGTTCCAACAATCAACAGGAAAATGTTATCTTTTCATACGTTATAGGAAAAGAGAAATGTAGATATTTGTCGGTGCCCGATGATCTTTCTTGTGTTCATATTCTTACTTTTGGAGTTTTGAAGGGTTGTTTGTGTCTTTGTCGTGATGATCGAAAAACCCATATGGTTATTTGGTTAATGAGGGAGTTTGGAGTCGCAAAATCTTGGACTCGGTTGTTTAATATTAGTTATGAGTGTCAAACTCATGTGTTTTCGCGGCCTTATAAGGTTATGCCTTTGTGCATATCAGAAAATGAAGAAGATGTCGCGTTGCTGATAAGAGATGATTCCGCAAGAGATGATTCCAAACTTGTTTTCTACAATCGAAGAGATAATAGAATACACCATACTGAATACCATCTTGGCTGCAAATGTGCGTGGATCTCCTACGAACACGTTGAAAGCTTGGTTTTGCCATATGGAAATTGCGATGTTCTGCATTTGCCTAAGCTTGAATGAGTTTTTTTTCTTGATCATATTGGTTTCGAGTTGGATAATTTTGTTGGCTATTACTAATTGTTGAATTTTATGGATTGATTGAATTGATTTTAATTTAGCTGGTACATCATTTGAGATTTTTAGGCCAATGAATTAAGTTGCATATAGAACATATTTTGGTCATAGGGTGATGTATTGTGTAATTCACACTTTCTGTGGTACTTTCATTGCTTCAGAAACCAGCGTGTTAGGTTCGGCTTCTTTCAAGTCATTCCCCAAAACATTTGAGTTGAGCGTCGTTGGAAAATATTTTGACTAAATACACTTTTGTTATAAGTTTTATTTTTATTCAATTCAATAAAAGTAATTTCAAATTTTTCATATCTTATCATATATTCTTATATATTAATATAACAAAACTCGTTTTGCAGTATAGTTTTGCACGTCTCATTATCAGATTAAAAATTACTTTAATAATTTCTAAAAGCTTTCTATTTTGAATAATTAATTTTTATAATAAAAATACTTTTATTTAAAATAAAAAATAAATAAAAAATATTATATATTAATAACAAATTCAACCAATGTTCCTAATAAAAATTCGATTGGTAAATGGTAAAAATTAAAATATAATAAATAAATTATATATATAAATCAAACTGTACGAAATATTTTAATTTTTTTTTTGTAAAAAGTAAAACTTATGAATAAAAAGAACTTGTATATTTTAATTTAAATAAAATTATTCTTGTTAAAATAAATTAAAATTATAAATCAATCAAATATAAATTAATACAAATTCAATTCAAATTAAAAACAAAATCTTTTATATATATATATATAATATCATTTTCGAATTTAAATAAAACAATTTAAAAAAATATAATTATTAGTGGTTACATATTTCATATGATCTAAAAAGAACAGATGTTTGTCGATGCCTGATGGTATTTCTAAACTCCTTCTATACCAGCGTTGTCTTGGGGTTTTGAAATTTAGTCTGTGTTTTTATCATGATCAGATGAAAACTCATCTTGTTGTTTGGCTAATGAGAGGGTTTGGAATTTGGACTCAATTGCTTAATGTAAGTTATGATTCTTATGAACACCAAATTCACGTCTTTCCATGGCGTTTCGGGGTGGTGCATTTGTGCATGTCTGGAAATGGAGATGTCGTGTTGCTGAAAGGATATTCCAAACTTGTTCTCTATAATCGGAAAGATGATAGAATAGAGCATGCTGAAGATTTTGATGAATCCGTTCTCAAATGTGTGTGGCTCACCCATGACCATGTTCAAAGCCTGGTTTTGACATATTGAAATTAAGCTGGATTCAATGATTTTTTTTGTTAAATCATGTGTAATGGTGGATCCCATTAAAAACTTGTAATCTTCATTTACTAATCCAAATGATGTCCTTCCTGTGGCTATAGAATGTTTATTTAATGTGGTTTTGTGAGTCAAAATTATAGCTCCTATTACAAAACAAGTTGAGTGTGATGTATTTACTAAGTTAGTACTTCGTATTACAACTTAATTAAGAGTTGTGATTTTATCAAAGTACCACAACTATATTTTGTATTACAGAAAAATTCTGATATGAATAGAGAGTCCATATCAAAAAATTTAAAATATTAGTATGCATTGTTATGAGTAATATTGATGAATTTGGTAAAGATTCGAAAAATCAAATCAATTCCAAATTGAAGAAAAGATGGAATATTCTTTGATCAAATTATTCACTCCATCATAATAATCAGAATTCAATCATGGTTTATGGGGGGGTTTTAGGTGCTTCAGAAGAACATGCATGCAATTTATTAATAAACATCTTTGGTTGTGGATGAAATAATTACCTTAGCTTAGAGCGAACTTCAAGGATGTTCTGAAGTACTATACTGTGATTTTCTTGCTGATTTGCTTGCTCAATGCTCAGAACATCATGTGAACTGCAATAGACTTGGAACTTGTTGAGTTTGTTATTGTACCCTTTGAGGCCATTTGCCAACCGATCCCTTAATTTCTTTGTGTTTTCTCATTCGACATTGAGAGACTGTGTATCCGAGTCGGTTGCTGACTAACCCCTTACATTAGGCTTATGGCTAGATTTCTGACCAAGTCCGGACATTATGTTTTCCTAGAGTTCCTATAGTAATGGAAAATGATGCCTATAATTAATAGGTTCAATGGCTCCTTAGGAATGCCTACATAAGCGAAGGCCTAGACCTAATCCAGACACATGATTTATACACACTTGATACTTCTGAAATAGGTCTTCTTATCCTAGACAGATCTATTTTAGGAATAGTTATAAACAAAGTGAATTGCATAAAAAATTATATAATTGTGAGATGCTGAATAAAAGTTACTAATTATGGTAACTAAGCAGTTTAGTGGAGGCCATGTTATTGATGTTTTTTATTTGGAGGGGTACTACCATTTGAGTGAGATGAGAAATTGTGTAATGTCTCTTGATAAATCACATATTCATTCAAAGATGATTCACTATGGAGAATAGACATAGCCAAATTAGTTGATTATATAAGTGGTAAAGCACTATAGAACATCACCGTACCTGATTAGAAGAAGAATGAGTATCAATATATCTGCATAATGAAGAAAAGGAAAAATTTTCTTAGAAATAAAGTTTTTATCATCTTTGTAATTTTAATTTGTTGTGTTAAATGTAAATTGATTGAGAGAAGTTAAATGGATACTCATCTTCTATCAAATTACTTTTTCCAGCTAAATAGTACCATTACAACATGGAATCTAACTATTGTTTAAATAATAGAATAATTTAAACAGGTGTGGAGATGTCAATAAAACATGAATTCACATTCTTTGTGATTGTCCCTATGCATGTAAGGTGTGGCAATACATCCAGTTGCAGTATGGTTTTGATTTCTTCATTGATGATGTTGCATACTGGCTTAGAAGTAACATTCAAGGAAATTTTCAACTCTTATTCGGCATCACTTGCTGGATGATCTGGCGTGCGAGGAATGAAGTGGTTTTTAACGATATAGTTTGGCCTGGTATATGCATAACCAAATAAGTTCTCTTCTACATCTAGCCAAAGGGACAAGCTCAACCAACTCATCCTCAACAGATAGGATATTGGTTAACTGGGAACCTTCTCCGCAAAACTATATCAAGATCAATACGGACGGTAGTTCCTTTGGTAATGCTAGCTTGTCAGGTTTTGGTGGCGTTCTACGAGATTTTGCAGGCAATTAGATCACGGGTTATATGGGCAATTGTGGTTTTACTTCAAACACCACCACTGAGCTGTGTGCTATTTTCCATGACATTAAACTTGCCCACACAAAAGGTTTCTCTAATGTTATTTGTGAGATGGATTCCACCACTTCTCTGAAATTCATCATTGAGGGGCTCGACGCTGTTTATCCTCATGCAGGTGTGGTTTCGACCATTCGTGATTACGTACAACTACCTTAGAATATTAGCTTCAAGCATACGCTTAGGCAAGGAAATAATGTGGCAGACATTCTTGCTAAGTCAGGAGCCAAATCTTCCTTCCTGTTTATTTTATTAAATTCTTGTCTTCAACTTCAAATTACTTAGTTGCTGATGCCTCACACACTCTTTTTTGTAGGCCTTAGTGCCTTTTTTTAATTTCTTTATTCATAAAAAAAAATAGAATAATTTTAAAAAATGAATATCTTATATCCTTTGTTTAAATATAAATAATCTTTTGTTTAATCTATTACATTAATTATGTTAAATAATAAAATAATTTTAATAAATAATATTATGTATAATATTTTGTTTAAAAAATATTAAAATAATCTTAATAAATAATAAAATAGTCTTAAAATTAAAAAAAGAAAAAGAAAAATTGTAAGTCAAGTATATAAATATAATAAATTTAAATATTAAATGTAACAAATCTAAATAGATTTAAATTTAAATTTAAATTAATTTATTTGGTATCAATTTGTTTTTTTTACTGCATTTTTTTTTTAATATTAGTTTGAGATCTTAAAATTCAAAAAGAGATTATTGTTTTTAAATAATAATAATACAAAAAAACTAAGAAAATTCTAATGAGTAGTTAAAATTAATTAATGCAATTATCTTAAAATTATAATATTTGTTATTATCTTAGGATTATTGTAATTATTTTAAGATTATAATATTTGTTATTTTGTTAGTTTGATTTGAATTCGTTTAGGGTTATAGTTTTTTTTATATTATTTTTAACCAACTTTATTATCTAATTCAAATAAAAAATATATTTCAAATTTATCAAGTTATTATTATTTTATGACGCTTTTAAGTTATTATTTTTGTAATTATCTTATGATTCATATTATCAAATAAAAAAAATTATTTTGACTTAATTTAAATTGAATTGAAATAAAATTTATTAAAGTTAAGAAAAAAATAACTTCATATTTTATATTTTGTTCGTTTGGTTTTATTTTCAACAAAGTTTATAAGATAATTTAAATAAAAAATGATTTTTAAATTTATTTTGTGATGGTTTTAAATTATGATTATTGTAAATATCTTAGGATTATAATATTTTTATTTTGTTTGATTTGATTTTGCTTAGTGTCGCAACCGGAATCGCGGCGGGGCGGCAATAAACATCGAAAATGTGGATCAGAGGAGTCGCCACCAATGTTTATTAAGGAAAACATCAGAAAAATCCTTTTTAGAAAAAATGTGGTCCTTGAAACCAGATTTTGAGTTCGGGAGTCCATTACGTGTAGGGAAGGTATTAGCACCCTACAACGTCCGTCACAAAGACGGTTACCTTTAATTAATTAAGCGAAAATCTTTTATAATTTTTAGACATTTATCTCACCAAAACATTACTAGAAAAAAATAATTAATTTTACTAAAGGAAAGAAAGAAATATACTATTTTTATTCTTTTTATTTTTTAATTTAGGACTCTTGAGTTGTCGCAACTCATTTATCCTAAAAAGACACTTGAAAAATTGACAGAGGTGTACACCCAAGTCAATTCATCTTTATTATCATTTTTTAATATGATTTTAATTTAAACAACTATTGATAATTAAAAAAAGGAAAGAAACTTAGTAAAACGGGGGGGTGTAAACAGAAATATGGCCCCAAAACAAGAAACTGTAATTTAGTAAAATGAAGGTGTAAATAGAAATCTGGCCCAAGACAAATGTGTTGCGATTTAGTAATATATGGTGGTGTAAACAGCAAACTGGCCCAAGATAAATGTGTCGCAGTTTAGTAATGTAGGGAGGCGTAAATAGAAAAATGGCCTAAACGCGAAATTAAAATTAGGGGTTTCCTTTTCCCCATTCATTCTGCTGCTTGAGCCCTTGAGCTCTAGGGTTCGCGAGAGTGAGGAAGAGGCGAGAGGCTGGGGTTGGCCGCGCGGCGGGGGTGAGGTGAGGCGGAGGCATGGCGGTCGGGGGTGGATGGCGCGGCGCTGGGCGAGCGAGGTGAGTGAGATCACGATGGCGAGGAGTGACGGCGCGACTGGGCACGGCGGGGAGTGCGAGGCTGGGCGCGAGCAAGGCGGGTGCAGAGGGGGTCACGGCGCGAGGATGAAGAGGTTGCATCCCTTCCTCTTTCTCATTCCCCTTTCCTTTCTCTATTTCTACTTCTCCTTTGCCTTGAACTGATTTTCTCTGTTTGATTGGTTTCTCTGTTTGAGTTCTCTGATTTGCTTCTTTTGCTATAAAGGGATGGTGATTTGATTTTGATTTTTGGTGGCTTTGTTTGTGCTTGTATTTGGGACTGAATTTCAATTGCTCTGGTTTCGGTGATTTGATTTGTCTGTATGCTTATGTCTCTAATCATGCCCCTGTATCTGTCTCTGCGTATGTCTATTGTCTCTGCATATGTCTCTTTATTTTTTATTTCACCATGAATGCACCTGTCCCTCGTTCTGATTCTTATTCTAAGGCCAGGCTCGCATCTTTGGTAAGTTTGATTAATTTAAATTTAACATGGCATTTTCTCCTCAGACTCATATCTCTTTATCATTTTTAAGCAAATAGATTTGAGCACAAGTATTCCATTGATTGTAAACAGACATAAAAAGGCTAGAGATTACATGAGGGTTGAAAGGAAAGAAACCTGTTTGCTGTATTACTCTGCTCTTCTGATGTTTCCTCTTCTCTGTTCTTGTTTCTTGTTCTCCTGGTTCTTACTGTCTTGCTTCTTTTTTTTGTGCTCTACTTTCTGATTTCTTTCTTTACTCTGCTGGTCTCTCTTCTTTTTCTCTGCTTTTCTGCTTCTAGTTCTCGGTTGATCTCTCAGTGCTTTCTGTCTGATCTGAGTGTGTTTTTCTTTTGATCCCCCCCCTTTTTTCTTGTTATGCTCCTCTATATATATACAAGAGGTTTCCTTCCTAGGAGGGTTTGCTCTCAGCTTTCCTTCCTAGGAGGGTTTCCTCATTTTAATCATCTCTTTTCCTTCTTGCAGCCACCTTTTCAGGATCAGCCACCACTAGTGTCCAGCCTAGTTGGCTAGAATAGCTAGCTAGGATGATGCAGCTGCTTGAGTTAATGAGGCTGTTGATGGAGTTCAGGAAGCTGCTGATGAAGCTGCTTGCTGTTGATGAAGCTGCTGCTGCTTATGAAGCTGCTGATGCTGTTCTTTTTTCTTCTTTTATTTCTTTGCTGCTTCTTCCTTTTTTTCTTGAATTGATTGCTGCTTCTTTTTTGCCTTTAACAAAATTAGCTTGTACTATTTTTAGACTTGTAAGCTTGTTGAAGCTTTATTTCAATTTTGTAGCAAAAATTTGTAATAACCTTGTGATAGAGAAACACACGAATGGAATGACACAAGATTGGTCTCATGAACCTTTCTTCTCTTTTTTCCTTCTCTCCTCTTCTTCTCTTCTTTGTTTTTGGCAAGATGCCAATTGTGAAACAACAAATAATAATAATAATGACAATAATAATAATAATAGTAATAATAATAATAATAATAATAACTATAATAACGTAATTAACCGGACAAAATTGGGTGTTGACACTTAAGTTACGGTTTTTTATATCATTTTCAATAAATTTTGAGTTAATTTAAATAAAAATTGTTTTTCAAATTTTTTTAGTTGTTATTATATATGATCCTTTTAAGTTATTATTATTAGTATAATTATATTTTTATTTGAGAGAACTAGTGTAAATATCTTAGGATTAGAATATTCAGGCTGAATGTCACTTTTAGTCCATTAAGTTTTTCATTTTTACATTTTAATCCATAATATTTTAAAAGTATTATTGTGATACTTTAAATGAAAACTTAAAATAACAAAAAATTTTAAAAATAAGATAATTATCAAAAACTAAATAATTTGTAAGATGTCTATATAAATAATTGAATTAATTATTTGATTTCTAAACAAAACTTTAACTTTAATGGTCTTTACTTTAACTTAAATTTTTTTATTGTATATTTAAATTAATGGTCTGTATTGTTTAATAAATAATCTTCTTTTATTATTTTTTTATTATAATCGGGTAAAAGATATCAAATAACTTGATGAAATATTTTGGCAAGCATACCAAATATTGCATAAGTAGTTTGAAAAGGGAAGATCCCAGTATCGAATCCACAGAGAATTGTTCGTATTTGAGAATGGAATAATGGACATGTTAAGGATTTGGTTCAACTGGTTTGCTTCCCATGTAAACATACAAGATATATTCTCCATTCAAATAATAGTTCAGATTAACTTCGATCTAAAAGTGCTCAAAACGTGATCTCTCATCAAATCAAGCATAAATTGCTTAACTTCACTTCCGATGTCTCGGTAAGTTCAGTTAAGTGGTTTTATGAAGCTCAGAGATCTTTACAAAGCTAATGAAGTTTATCCCATGTCTAGAAATACATTCCATTAGAGTCCAAACTCAGTTCCAAGTTCAAAAGCATTTGTCAATGGTAGATAAACTTTAAAACATGCATATGTAACTGATCAAATCATATAACAAGAATAAAGATAGAGAAATGAACATTAAACTGAATATTTCAATGAATAGATATGAAGGAAAGCTATTACATGATCAACACCTAGTTCCAAGTCATCAACACTAATGGACTAGCCTCTCATTGTCATAAGAAGCTTTGAAAAAGTTACAAAATGGGAGAAGGGGAATAGAGGAAAACAGGGGAAGAACAGAGGAAAAGCAACTTAATTTATCCAACCAAGTCTGAATGCCTAAAAATTATTACAAGTGCAGCTTATATAGTCGAATACTCACTTAGCGCAACATTTCGCTAAGCGCAGGATACTGCATAATGCATCTCAGAATAGGGATTCCACTAAGCGCATCTTTAGTTCGAAAGGAACTTCAGCTAAGCGTGATGTCACGCTAAGCGATTCTTCAGTTTGAACGAAAAGGTCGCTTAGCGCAAGATGGCGCTCAGCGCTTTATAAGCCGCTTAGCTCGCGTAGCTTGATTTTGCGCTAAGCGAGTAGAGTGCTGAACGAGATGTGTCGCTAAGCAAGATATGTCTTCTTCTTGTGTTTTGCCTTTACTATTGAATCTAGGCCTATAAACATAAATTAGAGTATATTTCTCACAATAGCTTCCTAGGGTTAGAATTATCAAACTATACAAATCTATATTAAATGATTTCGAACAAAGCTAAAAGACTTGAGAACATTGGAGAATCACTACAAAATATGATACTATATTTACGTATATAAAACGATTATCAAACTCCCCCAAATTAAAGTTTTGCTTGTCCTCAAGCAAGTAAAAAGAATATTTTCATAGCAACAAAGTGGATGCAGTGGAACAATTGATAGGATTGGCATCAAGTTTAAAACCAATGACACTTGGAAAAGGTGTTCTCACTTGAAATCAAACGCATTAAGGGTGTAAAGAGAGTTTTCAATATGCACATAAATTCAGCAAACCAACAAAGGAGCATTTGGTAATTGAAGTTCAAGCAAATACTATGACCCTCACAAGGCCAGTGTTTCACTCAGCACTTCGTGTATAAGAGTATGAGATGATCAATTTATTCCAATTGAAATTGCACACTTAGACTTTTGAATTTCTTCTCAATTCATTGCACATGTACCAAACAATGTGGATCACTAAGGTCTTAATCAAGTTTGAATTGTGACTGGGCTACAAAGAACATTGGTTTTTCTTGAATTGAATTTTCTAAGGGTTTAAGAAGCATATCTTTATCTCCCTTCTAGATTACCAACTTCCTCCAACACCTCAAGTAATTTCCACCATTGGACAACACTACTTTCTACTTGAATCACAATTGATTGAATTTTCAATTATTCATCAATTTTTTATTTTTTTTTTAGGCTTTGCCTCTTGTGGTCTTACTTTGACTCCCCCCAAATTTGGAGCAATTTTGTCTCAAACCATAAAGATATGCTCTCCTATTCCCTAAGGTAAGGTGGACAATTTTTTTGTTTAGGTTCTAGGTTCACAAGACAAAATACTTATCCATTAGGCTCAAAGGTTTAGTAGAGGATTCTCTCGACCTTACTGGATTGGCTTTTTGGCTCTGGAAATCACTCTAAGAAACAAGGCCTTGATCATTTCCACATTAATTATGCACACAACAATCAGAGAACCATTCAAAAATTAGTGTAACAACTCAATTGTTCTCTCATAGTATAGTTCTCACACTTATCAGTTAATTTTCACAATGTTCACAAGTCCTTCAAAAGTCAAATACTCACAATTATTAATTTCCCAAACTCACATGCATACATCGTCCTCAAGACTAAGCAACCTAACAATACGCTTTCACCCAGTTTGAAAACAATAGTGCCAACGGTTCAAAACAAAATTTTCAAACATCGAACTGAACCAAATGTTCGCAAAACATCTAACGTTCCACAAAAAATTTAATTACCACAGAATTACTAAATTATAAAACTATTAAATATGCAAAGTAAAAATAAACAAAAACAGCAAAATTATTCAAATGACCAAACATTTAAAACACTTGGCCTCTTGTAGATGACCATGATTCACATCTGTGCTAATCCTCCAGGTCGGCCTCCATGTTGTCATCTCCTGCGACCTCTTCCTGATTCTCTTCTTCGTCACCTTCCTAGTTCCCCTCTTCTTCAGCTCCTTTGTCACCACCACCACCACCCCCTTGGGAAAAGGAAGGTCTGTCCATAGGCCATTGCATATGGGCCTGGAAGGCCTCTAAAGACATGACTGGTTGTTGAAGGGAGAGGTGGTGTAGATTGTCAATGATTGTACATTAACCCTGGTATAGTGCATGGGTTCGTTCTTTTATCTACTGACTAAGTGACAGTTTCCGCAGCGACAGATGAAGAACTCCTAGAAACTGTCTTGGTGCGAGGTCGTTTCCTAGTGTTAGGAGGGAGCTCAGGTTTGTTAGGATCAGCCTCATTGTAGCAGAAAGTACAGATGTACTTGAAAGTGATTAGAGGGCTCAGCTTTAGCAAGACTGAAGTATTGGAGCTAGCCCCTTTTGCGTTGCACAATGCCGAAATGAGAGCCGGAAAACCCAATCAACTGACGTTGGAGTAAGCCATGACGGAAATCTGATTGGATATGAAACTACCCACATTCATATCCATCTTCATAATGAGGGCATATATCTATTCGACCCTCTTTACTGTAACGTTAGAGGTGTGCGAGGTGGGCACCAATGTGTAATAATTGAAAGCAGACCACGCTTAAGTCAAGGTGGTTATATCTGGCTGCATAATCTTCGTAATGACTCCCTCCTTGTTCTTGACATATCCTTTGCCAAGTATGCACAACAGCGCTGTGATAACATTGGGGTCCTTGTATTGGCTGAGGAAAATGTCAAATTGAGTTTTCGCAGCGTCGCCTACAAGGATCAAAGGGGTTTGCAAAAGGCGGTTGATAGCTACACCATCCTAGCGGATGGTCTTCCCCCGAACCTTGCATTGCCGATCGACCACGTTGTATTCTCTCTCCGGTTCATAAATGTTAGCGTAGAATTCCTTGACCAGAGGTTCATCAATGGACTTATCCGGCAGGGAACACGGCTCTTTAAGCCAGCCACAACACTACAACTCATTGCGGAAGACATCATAGTCACCTAGAGCAATTTTTACAGGCCGCTCTGCAATGAGTCCCCGACCCATGAGTTCTTTCTCAAATCTCTCTTAAGCTTCAAAGGAGGAGAAATGGTCGGCGTCATATGGATAGATAACCCTTTCGTGTGTTACAGTAGGTGTAGGAGAAGAAAGTGGCACAGGTGGTGCTCTAGAAGAAGAAGCGCCGCGGTTGTTGCGAAATTTAGGAGTCATCTGTACTCAAAATGAAAATTAAAACAACAAAGCGAATCAATTAGAATCAAAGGTGTTTGCTAAGCGTTGTGTCGCGCTCAGTGAACACCCGTCACTACAAGGAAATTTGAACACAAAAAGGGAATGATACATAATAACACAAAGCAGAGGGGGAAAGAAAAAACAAAGTAAAACAAAATATAGCATAAAAGGAAAGGAAAACAGGGCTCAAGCGCTAAGCGCACGCTTAGTAAGCCTCCAAAATTCCTCAGTTCGAAGCAAAATTTCGCTAAGCACAGATGTGCACTTAGCGAGAAACCAAGATGCTTTAGTTCGAATCAAATTTTCGCGTAACGCGACGTCCCACTGAGCGAATTACAAAAACAACATGCACGCTTAGCGAGACGACTCACTTAGCGGCGCTTGGATCTGAAAAGATCCATGAACATAAAAACATCCAATGAATTCGCGCTGAGTGATAGTGAGCGCTTAGTGCGGATGCAGAAGATGAAGAACAAAAATCCAAAATTGTATGTTCTCACTTAGCGCATAGACGCGCTTAGCACGAAAGCAAAATCCCAAACAAGGAAACCTCGAAAATGCTAAACCCAAAAAGGTAAATCAAAACGAAAAGAAAGCGAAAACGAAACCTAATTTATTCAATAAACAACCTAGACTCAATAACACTAAACAAAACAACAATGCTACAATAGAAACGAAAACGAAATTAAAAAGGAAGAAGAGTGCTTACCTAGCGTGGAGAGTGAAGAAGAATGGGATAAAAGAAGAAGATGCAGCAGGGCAGGAACAGACACAGTGTGTGTGAGTGAATGAATGAAAGTGAAAAAGGAAGGTAGAAAAATAGAGGGGACGGTGTAAGAGAGGAAGGGAATTAGGTTTGGGTGAGTGAGAGACAAAGGAAATTTAATTTGGGAGAGGGAAAGTGGGCGGTTTCAAAATTGTCCATCAATTACTAGTCACGCGCTTAGCGCAGGTTCGCGCTTAGCGCACCCTCCCATGATTATTCATAGCTTTTTTTTTTTTTAAATATCTACTAAGCGATGATGTGTGCTTAGCAAGATCTGCATAACTATGCAGAGCCAGCTTAGCACGATCTTACGCGCAGCGAATCATGTATTCGAGCCAAAGAAACGTTGAGCGCAATTCTGTGCTTAGCGACATTCTAAGTCAAGCCAAAACTGCGTTGAGCTGCACAACGTGCTTAACGAAATTACAATTCGAATTGAATTTGCACTAAGCGCCTATTCCAGCTTAGCGAGAACTTCATTCGAATTAATCTTGCGCTAAGCTCGAATAGGTGCTTAGCGCAACTTCACTTCAAATTGAGTTTTCGCTAAGCGTGAACATTAGCTTACGCAAAAACAATTCGAGCCACATTTGCACGCAGCGAAGGGTAGCGCTAAGCGAAATATGCAGAGATTTATTCATGCCAAAATTGATAAAATGAAGAGACAAACCTGGGTTGCCTCCCAGCCAACGCTTCTTTAACATCATTAGCTTGACGGTTGACAAGATCAAGGATCTTGTAGATGTATGATTGTTGTAAGCCTCTCAATTTCTCCACCAAGATAGCCTTTGAGTCTTTGGCCATTCACCACCTAGCTTGTTTGTGGGTTTTCTGCTGATGGATCCATGATCTCTATTACTCTGTAAGATTTGACATCTTTGATTGTGAAGGGACCGGACCACTTGGGTTTCAATTTCCTAGGGAAAAGCCAGAGTCTTGAGTTGAATAGGAGCACTTGCTGCCCTATATGAAATTCCTTCTTTAGCAGCTTCTTATCATTATATCTCTTGGTCTTCTCTTTGTAGAGCTTTGAGGACTCATAGGCCTGAGTTCTCATTTCCTTTAATTCTAATAATTGCAGCTTTCTCTTGTCGGCTGCCAATATTGGATCAAAATTTAGCAATTTAATTGTCCACCAAGCTCTATGAGCCATTTCCACTAGAAGGTGACAGGCCTTGCCATATACCATCTGAAATGGTGTAAGACCAATTGGAGTCTTCAATGCAGTCCTATAGGCCTAAAGGGAATCATCTAGCTTGTGTGTCCAACCCTTCCTTGATGCTGTCATTGTCTTTTCCAAGATTTTCTTGATTTCTTTATTGGAAACTTCTGCTTGGCCATTGGTTTGCGGATGATAGGGTGATGCTACCTTGTGTCGCACTTCATAATGTTTGAGGACTTTTGAAAGAGCTTCATTGCAGAAATGTGTTCCTCCATCACTTATCAAAACGTGAGGTACTCCAAACCCTATGAAAATTTGCCGCTTTAGGAATTTGATGACGATTTTGGCATTACTTTTTTGACATGCCATAGCCTCAACTCACTTGCTCATGTAGTCTATGGCTACCAATATGTATTCATTTGAGAATGAAGGAGGAAGAGGGCCAACGAAGTCAATGCCCCAACAATCAAAGATCTCTACTTCAAGGATATTTTGGAAAGGCATTTCATGCTTTTTTTTATATGTTCCTTGTCCTTTGGCATTTATCACACGCTTGAGCATGTTCAAAAGCATCCTTGAACAAGGTTGGCCAGTAGAAGCCTGATTGAAGTACCTTGGCAGTTGTACGTCCACCATTATAATGACCTCCATAAGGTGAATTATGACAATGTCACAAAATATTCTTGGCCTCTTCTTGTGGAACACATCACCTTAGAAGTTGATCGGCCCCAATCCTAAACAAGAAAGGATCATCCCAGACATAGTAAGTGCAATCCTTCAAGAATTTCTTCTTTTGATGCCAATTCATCCCTTCTGGCATCACATGGGCAGCTCTATAATTGATGATGTCTGCAAACCAAGGTCTCTCTTGCACCATCATGAGGAATTCATCAGGAAACTCCTCTCTGATCTCTAGCTCTTTATTGGTGACTTCTTCATTTATTAGGCAAGATAGATGGTCTGCAAATGAATTTTTGCTACCTTTCTAGCATTTGGTCCATGAAGGGCAAAGGAAAATGGTCTTTTCTTGTGACGTCATTTAGCTTCCTGTAGTCTATACACATTCTCCACCCTGTGACAATCCGAGTGGGTATCAACTCGTTTTTATCATTGCAGATCACTATCATTCCGTCTTTCTTTGGCACTACTTGGACTGGACTCACCCAGCTATTGTCGGAGATGGGGTAAATCATCCCAGCCTCTAGAAGCTTCAACACTTCTTTCCTCACTTCTTCCTTCATGGTAGGGTTAAGTTGCCTTTGAGGTTGTCGCACTAGCTTGTAGTCGGCTTCCATCATGATTTTGTGTATACAATGAGATGGACTGATTCCCTTAAGATCAGAGATGTGTCAACCTACAACTTCTTGATAACACTTGAGAAGTTCCACTAGCTACGTTTCTTCCTCAGAAGACAGAGAATTGCTGATGATTATTGGTTTGCCTTCCTTCTCATTAAAAAAAATGTATTTAAGATGAGAAGGTAAGGTCTTCAACTCAAGCTTGGGCCTCTCCGCGTTGTCATTCTTCAACTTTTCGTAGATATTATCATTTGGAGGAATTTCTTTTAGCTTTTCCAAATGATGTCTGTACTCTTGGACTTCATTTTCCTCCTCTATAGTAAGGCAGTCTATGGAATTAACCAAGACTCGCTCAAGAGGAGAGTGTAAAGTCAGCTGTTGAGTAGCTTCTACCACTTCCTCTTCATATGCATCAATGCGGAGGCAATCCTTGGTGTCACTCTGGTGGTGCATGGCTTCAAAGATGTTAAAGGTGACCTTTTGATCGGCCACACTCAGTTGGAGATATCCTTTGCCCATATCTACCACCATGTTAGCCGTCATCATAAAGGGTCTTCCTAGAATTAAAGGCACCTCCTTATCCTCCTCCATGTCCATGATGAAAAAATCAACAGGGAAGGTGAATTCTCCTACCTTAACTATGACATCCTCTATGACACCATGAGGATATTTGATGGAGCGATCTGTAAGTTGGAGAGTCATCCGAGTTGATTTCAATTCCAAGTCTCCAATCCTCCGAAGCATTGAGAGTGGCATTAAATTGATGCTTCCACCTAAGTCAATTAGGGCTTTCCCTATAGAAATCTCTCCAATGGTGTAAGGAATTGTGAAACTACCCAAATCTTTGAACTTTGGTGGAAGGGTCCGCTGGATGATGGCACTATAGTTGCCTTGATCATTAATGGTCTCTTCTTCAATGTACTTCCTCTTCTTAGTAACCAAATCCTTCATGAACTTGGCATATAAAGGCATCTGTTGTAGCACTTCATTGAAGGGAATGGTAATCTCCAATTTCTTGAAGACTTCTAGGAATCTAGTGAAATACCTCTCCTTGTCTTTCCCTGACGGAATCAGAGGATAAGGTAAATTCTTGGTGACCTCTTGTTCTGGAGCTTCCTTTGCTTTCCTCGCCAATTGGTGCTTGGGCTCGTGCATTGGTGGTGCCTCATCAATTAAAATTCCACCATTTTTGCTTACATCATCCTCCTGGTTCTTGACTTTTATCAGCTTCCTCCTTTCTTAACCTATCTTCCATCACTCCATCGGGAGCATTAGTTTCTGTTTTTGTTGGTTCTAGTGTTTCCAAGGCAGTATCTTCTATGCATCTGCTTCTAGTCATTACAGCATTGCATTGTTCCTTTAGGTTCACCTTCATGTTGGCAATGAATTTCCCATTGAATTTTTCAACCACTTGATTGGCCAGCTGCCCCAATTGGACCTCTAAGTTCTTAATAGAGGCTTGAGTGCTCTTGTGATTGGAGGTAGTCACATCTAAGAACCGAGTGAAAAAGTCTTCCAGCTTGTTCTACCTCTCGTACACAGAGGATCCTTGATGCTGAGGTCTATTTGATGGACCTCCTGAGTCCTTGTTATAGTTGTTATCGAGATGTGATTGTCATTCCTGGTTGTAGCTTCCACCTTGATTTCCCCCTTGACCCTAATTGTACCCACTATAATTACCTCCACGATTGCTGTTGTTGGCCATGTAGTTCATTTCTTCATGTGACCCTTCTGAGGTCATACAAGCACCGTTTTCATGGTCTCCTCCAGATACTTGATAGTAGAAATTCCTTAGAGGAGGGTTTTGGTTGTGAAGACTCTTTAGTTGTTGTGGAAGGTTACTTAGTTGCTTTGTAAGAGCCTCAATTTGCGGGTTAGGATTTTGTTTTGAGCTAAAATGGCATCTTGAGAATGCAGCTCCAAAATGCCATTCCTTAGAGGAATATGAGTCCTATCATGAGTGATAGCATGATCGCCTGCAGCCATATTTTCAATCAATGTTATGGGATCCTCCATAGTCTTCATCTTGACCTTCCCTCCAGTTGAAGCATCCAACTATATAGCTAATCAAATCATATAACAAGAATAAAGATAGAGAAATGAACATTAAACTGAATATTTCAATGAATAGATATGAAGGAAAGCGTTTACATGATTAGCACCTAGTTCCAAGTCCTCAACACTAATGGACTAGTCTCTCATTGTCATGAGAAGCTTTGAAAAAGTTACAAAATGGGAGAAGGGGAACAGAGGAAAATAGGGGAAGAATAGAAGAAAAGCAGCTCAATTTATCCAACCAAGTCTAAATGCCTAAAAATTATTACAAGTGTAGCTTATATAGTTGAATACTCGCTTAGCACAACATTTCGCTAAGCGCAAGATACTGCATAATGCATCTTAGAACAGGGATTCCACTAAGCGCAATCTTCCGCTAAGTGCATCTTTAATTCGAAAGGAACTTCCGCTAAGCACGATGTCACGCTAAGTGATTCTTTAGTTCAAACGAAGAGGTCACTTAGCGCAAGATAGTGCTTAGCACTTCATAGGCCGCCTAGCTCATGTAACTTGATTTTGTGCTGAGTGAGTGGAGCGCTGAGCGAGTTGTGTCGCTAAGCGAGATATGTCTTCTTCTTGTGTTCTCCCTTTACTGTTGAATCTAGGCCTGCAAACATAAATTAGAGTATATTTCTCACAAAATAACTTTCTAGGTTAGAATTATCAAACTATACAAATCTATATTAAATAATTTCGAACAAAGCTAAAGACTTGAGAACGTTGGAGAATCACTACAAAATATGATACTATATTTACATATATAAAGCGATATCCATTATAAAAATACCAATTTGATTTTACTATTTTTTAAAATAATATAATGGAAATTAAATAATTGAAAGTCTAAAAAATAAATTTCTTTAATTAGAATGAAAATTAATCAAAGAATATTGAACAAATAAATTAGAATATATTTCTAAAATATTTATTAAAATAGAGTAAGTAATCTTAAGAAATGAATTAATAAATTTTTTTAACACATTTCATAAATTCTATATTAAAATAAAATTAAATTATAATATGTTTAAGACGTTATTATAAACTATCTTTTAGTTACTATGTTATTCTATAAATTTAAAAATCATTATATATATATTAAAATATTTTATTTTAAATAATTTAATATTTTAATAAATAATATTATCAATAATTAAAATAACTTGTCCGTACTTAGCATGAGCCACTAAACTATATTTTAAATTGTTTTATAATTATATCTTATTTACAACAAATTCAAATATTTTGTATAATCTGATTTATAAATAATTTATTTATTATATTTTTATTTTAATTATTAATCAACCAAGATCATTATTTTAGTTTTTATTTAAATAAAAAAATTATTATAAAATTTAATTATCCGAAATAGAAATTTTATAGAAAATTTAATTAATAAATAAAGATGAAAATTATATATTGAAATAATTAAGTAATGAAGTAAATAAATTATAAAATGACAACATATTGATGACAACAACAATGATCATAATGGCACTAATAGTGGTAGTTGACTATCATGACAGTGGTGATGAAAGGTTTAAATAGAACGTTATAGATTAAATCTTTTAAATATTTAATAAATATTTTTATATTTTATTGTTAAATGATATTTTAATTTGAATTTTAAATGATTTTTATCTAATGATTGAGATTAATAATTTTATTTTTATTAAAAGTAGTCATTTAATTTAACTGTTAAGATTTGATTTTAAAGTATAATTTGACACTCATGTTAGTGGCGACAATAGTTATCATAGAGATACTCATGGTGGGGTGATTGTAATTAACAGTGACGGATTTATAACCATAATGATAATAATAAATAGTTATGATGATAATAATAAATTTTAAATATTTTAAACGTGATAAATTAAATATTTTCATTATATACTAGTTAATATTTTAGAGATATTATTATTAAATCTTTATTTTATTAGCAATGTACACCAAAAATTTTGGAAAATACAAAATCATTATCACTATGTCCATCACTGCCAAGATTGTACCGGTTTGACCACCCACCACCACCTTATTCATTGTCGTCGCTACTACCATTGTTGTCAGCACCACCATTGACAGCGACAGTGGTGACGATTGCGACAACGGTCATGACAAAGAAAGTGATGGCAATCATGATGGTAATGACTACAATGGTGGTCTTGATGGTACCAATGTATTTTTTTTTTGTTTTTTTTTTTGTTTTTTGCTAACTAATTCTGTTTTTTTTTTTAGAAATAACTAATTGTTAAATCAATTTAAATTTAAAATTCAAATATTTATTTTTCAAAATAATCTTCAAAATCTTTATCCATGGAATTCATAATTTATAAGCAGTAACAAACCCTCTGAAATTGAAAGGAACACAAAGTAACGAAGATGGGGGCTGCTCTTTCAATGCCACGCAAAAGGAGGCATTTGGCCAAACAAACGCTCCCTATTCCTCCTCTAGAAGCAGAAGAAGAACTTCATGAGGAACTCATAATGGAAATTCTGTCATGGCTTCCTGTGAAGACTCTCATGCGTTTCAAGTGCGTTTCTAAGACTTGGAATTCCCTTGTCTTTAATCCTACCTTCATTAAATTGCACCTTCGAAGGTCTCCCAGAAACACCCACATCCTCTTAAGCTGGTTTGACCTTAACAATATGAGACATAATAATGGTGTTGCCAGTGCAGCATCATGTTCCATAAGTCGTTTACTTGAGAATCCATCATCTACTATTGATGATCGTTGTCACCAATTCAACCAATGTCAACGTGTCATCGGTGTTTACAATGGGTTGGTTTGCTTCCAACTTATAGAAAAGGAATGTCAGTTCCAATTTTGGAACCCGGCTACAAATATCATATCCGAAGATTCGCCACGTCTTAATTTAACCCATTATAATTCTAGGCAATGTTCTATACAAAGTGCGTTTGGATTCGATGATTGGAGTGACACTTACAAAGTGGTGATAGTCATTTTGGATAATAAATCAAAGACCTGGGAGGTGATGGTTCACTGCTTGGGTGACACTTGTTGGAGAAATGTTATAACTTTTCCTTCTCATTACATTATGTCCTATTCCAATTCACAATTTGTGAGTGGCACTGTGAATTGGTTAGCATATGGTAATCTGAGTTCTCCAATCAACAAACGCGAAAATGTTATTTTTTCGTATGATCTAAGAAAGGAGACACACAGATATTTTCCTGTGTCTGACGATCTCTTTGAAGTTCTTTTACCGCCGGCATGTCTTGGCGTTTTGAAGGGTTGTCTCTGTTGTTATTGTGATTACAAGGGAACACATTTTGTTGTTTGGCTAATGACGGAGTTTGGAGTTGCAAAATCTTGGACTCAATTGCTTAATGTAAGTTACTATGAGCCTCAAAGTTTTGTCTTTTGGGGGAATTGTCACGTGATGCCTTTGTGCATGTCTGAAAATGATGAAGATCTCATATTACTGATAGACGGTTCCCTACATATTCACTATAATCAGAGAGATAATAGAATAATAGACTATACTGACTATATCCACATCTACGACAGATATGCGTGGCGTTCTTATGATTATGTTCCAAGCTTGGTTTTGCCGTATTGAAAAACTTTACCAGAGAATGAATGTATGGAGAGGACAAAGAGAGTGAATATCTTTGGCATTCCTTGGTTAGTCTGAGTTAGATAATTTTGTTGGCTATTGCTAATGGTTGAATTGAATGAATTTGTTTTAATTTAGCAGAATTATGATTATATTATTGTGTTTTATATGTGTAAATCCCTATCTCAAATTGTATTGCACCTGTTTAATTGAAATCTAAGAAGGGCTTTATTCTGTTTATACAATGAACTTTCCGCATAATTAAACATCTAATTAACTTCACACTTTCTCTGGCACAAACAAGTCGTGCTAGGGTTCTCTGCTTCTTTCAAGCCATTCCTCAAAACATTTGAGCGTAGTTGGGAAATATTTTGCCTAATTAACAATGTAATCTGGCTGGTTGTTGGTTGTTGTGATGCAAGCTATCCTATACATTGGCCTATTTTTTCTTTGATTATTATTTTTATTTAAATAAATAATAAATTGGTTGATTCTAATAATTACATGGACAAGTATAAAAAATTAATAATTCTTTGTATTTTTTAAAGAAGAGTTAGGTTAAAATTAATAGGATATGATTTTTTTTTTCTCTTCCTCTCTAATTAATATTTTTATTCAAATAAATGATAAATTAATCAATTCTACTTATCAATTATTAAGGATTATATTTCTTGATTTATCTTATATCCATTCATTTATAATTTCGTATAAATTCCAACCAATCATATAAAAAATTATCAAAAAATGATACTTATTTAATTAAATATAATTTATATTATATTCATTTATTATTAAGTTTATTATCTAATATGCACTCATATAATTAAAGTTTATAATATTTTTATCCTATCATATTCTTATTTTATCTGAATAATAATATCATCAAGCTAACCATTTATGGCTACATAACCACCATATGATTACAAACTTTTGAAAGTATTCTAAAAGTTAATACATAAGGAAGTAGCAATATTCAAATGTCATTTGCCAACATACCCCTTACATTGGACTTATTATGGCTAGGTTTCCAACCAAGCCCGCACTTTTACCTAGAGATATCCTACCCTTACGGCTCATCTAATTAATAGGTTCAACGGCTCCTTAGGAATGAGTACATGAGCGGAGGCCTACACCTAATCCACACACATAATGTATGTATACTTGATGTTTCTAAACTAGGTATCGGACACTATCTATTTCAGGAATAGTTATAAATAAAGTTAATTGCATAAAAAGTTATATAATTGCGAGATGCTGACTAAAAGTTACTGAGTATGGTAAGGAGTTTGGTGAGATATATTTATTAGGGTAAATTATGTTTTGTTAATTCAAACTTTTTCTTTTTTTTTTTGTTTGGTGGACTATTATTTCGTACTTTTTTTTATTAATGTTCTGTTAAATGCTTTTTTTTTATACATTTTAATTAATTTTTTTTTATCATGTGTACATTTTTAATATATTTTTTTAAAATTAAAAAAAAATCTAATTTTTTTAATTAAAAAAAAATACACATATATTAATAGCTATAAAATGTTAATTAAAAAAAAAGCATAATTAATTGACTGAGTATATTTTTTAATTTTTTTCAATAAAAAAATTGAAAAATTAAAAAATATATTAAAAATACACACATGACAAAAAGTTAAGTAAAATGTAAAAAAAAAAAAAATAGACATTTAACCGCGTATGAATAGAAAGGATTAAAACCTATGACAAACTAAAAATTTGAAAACTAAAATCAAACTTAAAAAATCTAAAAATCAAAAGAAAAAAATGGAAAAATTGAAGGACAAAAAAATACTTTACTCTATTTATTATTTATTATTGTTCAGCAGAGTTCAGAAGAATTAATTGAGCCAATCTCTCCTTATACAAACTCTCCCTTCCTATCAACCATGCTCATGAGTTATGAGTTCTTTATATTATTAGTATTTACATTATAATTTCATGTAAATTTAAATACTCTTATTTAATTATTAGAATGTTATTTGAGTATGTATATCTGCAGCTAAAATATAAGGTAATCAGAGTTAATATTTTATTAAAATTAAAAACTGCATATTATCATTACTTATTACTTGTATTATCAAAATAAATATGGTTGAGTTTAAATGATGGAATGGATTTATTTTAATTTTTAATTTAGCTGGTACTCTCCCATATATTTTATTCCTAGGTGGGTCTTCAAAAGTTTTAAACAAAATGCTGGCTAATAATGCAGTTATTTTAATTCTTCACTTAATAGTAATGTCATTTGTTATGTAATTTACATGTATTTATGGAATATCAGAATTGCGTTTGTCTTATGTCATTATGTTTTATACGTGTAAATCCCATTTCAATTGTATTGCACGTGTTGAAAGGCTTTATTCTCTTTATACAATGAAATTTCCTCATTAACATCTACTAACAGAAAAATAAGCTAATCCATTTTTTTTCTGCATTAAAATGGAAATTTAATAACCTTTTTGTTTACTATAATGTGATTTTCTTGCTGATTTAGCAGAAGCTAATGTATGCAGAGATATAACAAACAAAATTCATTTCATTGTAGATGGGAGACACAATTGGATCAGAACTTCTCAGAAGTTTTTGGTTTGGAAAATTGAACTGTATTCAGAGTTGGGGATGATTGCTGATTTTCTTGCTTCACCAGATATGAAGATTAATAAAGCTTCAACTTCGGTTGTGCAACTACAACTGTGTCATAACCAGAGATACTAGTTGGCATTATACTTTTTTTAATTTTTAATTTTTTTCCACTTTCAGGCTGGCAACTATTTTAATTTCAAGTTCTAATAATTTCCATCACCTTTTCTCCTTCATTTTCATTCCAAATTATGTTTACCAATTCAAAATTAAAATCCCCTTAAAATTAATTCTGCTAAACTTTTAAAGAAATAGAGCCTAATTGTGGAGAAAAAAATGTAAAGTCACTTTCGGCTTGAAAGTCAAAAGGTTTGGCAATGCATTTTAGGTGTACAGCAAAAGTCTCCAAGTGTGTTTTGGTGATGGAAAATATGAGAGTTAGTTTGAAGTTTAGTTTTGAGAAAAAAAAAGATTACATATTTGCTGATTACACTGAAGCAGAAGCTTGTTATTTTGAAACAAATACAAAATTAGAATATATTTTATAGACCTAAAGCATATTTTAGTCAATAATATATTCAAATACAATTTGTTACTAAATGGATTCACTAGTTCAAAAAGTATAGGATTTTCAATTTAAGAGTATTCTAGTGTGATTTTACTTCATATAATTTGATGAGTGCATTCTAAATCCCTATTTTCTTCCATTTTTCATTTGATATATCTGCAGGTCTTGTTATTCCTATCACTCTGCTGAGTCTAAATACAAACAAACTAATAAGCAAATAAAAACACAAAAATAACTTATAATTGACTTGACTATCCAAGAATCAAAATAGAGGCTTTCTGATGCATGTGGTCATAATAGTAAAAATATATTGAACTCCAGAAACAAAAAAAGATTCCTCACATCAATGATACAGTCATTAACAATCAATGTGAATGATTCTTTAATTTTTTTCCAATAAGAAAAAAAGTGGAAACTACATTTCACAGATCAACACAAGCCAATCACAATTGAGCATTTCCAAAACAAACTAACCCAACTCATGCGCGGGGACCACAAACTTAGGTACACCCAATCTATGAAACCCCTCACGCACCATTGTCTGCTGGTCACACTACATGAAACGGCGCAATTTAGCATTCCACGCTCACATAGGCGGCGCGTCGATAAACCTCCGGCAAATCCATCCCTCGCCGCCACTCTCCGGCATCGCAATCGTAAACGAAAACAAACCCATCTTTCACTCCTCTCACTTCATTCAAACTCTGAATTAAAACCACCTTATCCCCAATCCCCACACAACTAAACCTCATTCTACTATCCACTCTAACTTGCGCCGGCAGCGGCGGACTTTTTATCCTACGCCATTGTCCGAATACTTTACTATTGTCATAATCATGATCATCTTTGTCGTTGTTACTCTTTTTCCGCCGCGCGTGGAAGCTCCAGAATGAGAGCTCAACCGCGTGGCTGGTGAGTACATACACGCGCCCAACCGCCGCGCAAGCCGCCACCACGCAGCCTCCGTTGGGCACCGTCCGGCTCCGGAGCCACACGCGTGCCTCCACGTCGTACAAATCCATTGAACTCGCGTAGGCCGCGTGAGCCTCGGCTCCGAGAGAGGCGCGTGAGAACAAGTTCTGTTCCGAGGCGCCGCCAATTCTCAATCCGCCAATGACGTAGAAGACGCCATCGAAAGATGCTCCAATGCAGCCGTACCTCCTCCTCGGCGCGTGTGAAACCACGCGCCACGTGTTTGTTTCCGGGTTGTATTCTTCTACGGCGGTGGTTCGTGAGCTTCCGCCGGAGACGTAGAGTTTTCCGGCAACGGAGGCCATGGCGAATTTTTTGCGCGGGAAAACCATGGCGGCGCGCGTGGAGACCGTTGCAGTCCACGTGTCGTAAACCAGCGTGTTGTTTCTTCCGACGAGGTAAATCCTGGGTCCGACGGAGCACGCGCGCGCGTGGGCGAGTAAAGAGTGGAAGTTATCTAAAGAGAGTGTGTCGTAGCAGGGGACGAAAAGGGAGGGGTGCCACGCGCCGTCGTGGAGCGTAGCGGCGGAGAGGCCGAGGTCGGTGGCGGATATTGCAACGGCGGTGTGGAGGAGGAGTTTTCGGTAGCGGCGGAGGTCGGAGAAGTCGGGGGAGCGGAGGAGGGCGGACCAGCGGCGGCAGACGAGGGAGAGGGCGGGGAGGGAGGATGGCGGGACGCGGGAGAGAAAGTCCAAAACGATGTCGTCGGGGAGGGAGGATACGGTGGTTGAGGGCGCAGGGGAGCTTGGGTGGGGCTGCGGAGGTGCAGCGAGTTTCGCGACGGCGTCGTTTGGGTTGTTGGGGAAGCACGACTTCATGAGCCATGCGAAGTGGCGAGAGTTGCAGCTTTCTCTCTCTCTATCCGAACCCATTTGATGTGAAGAAAGAATAGAGAGAGAAAAAGCGTTGAGTTGAGTCTGTGAGAGAGAGAAATCTATTGAAGAAATGAAAGAGTACTGGTAAAATACAGTGTCATGTTTGAATGATTTAAGTTTAACATTATTTAATAGATTAGGAAAATAAATTATTTCAAAGAAATTAGTTTATTATAAAGATCAATTAATTAATTCACATATACCAATTAAGAACTTTTGTTAATTTAATTGAAACTATTAATTTTATCATAAATTAGATTTTGTTTTTCAAATTAACCAATAAACAAAATCAACAAACATTAATAGGTTATGTTTCTTGGTTATCACGCAATTCTAGAACTGATGTTAATCAATGAAAAAAAAAATGTATTGAAAATTGCAAATTGGACTTAATAAAAAGAATAAATCTACACTTTTCATTATTCTTATTACTTTCTTAAACATCTCATTGAAAATTGAAAAAAAAGTGTCTTTAGATAATTTTTAACAACTAAAACTGTAATAAAATGGACTTAGAGAGTAGAAAACATGGATTATAATACATATGTAGTCGGTAAGAATTCATTGCATTTATACGAGCAATAGTGATTTATTTAATAAAAGATTTTGTGTTTGATTTTTTATATAGGTAAAATTTTATTAAATTATTAATAATTACATGTTATAAATAAAATTAATCTTTAATTCACTAAAAGACATATCTGATCTGCTGCCTTTAAAAAAATCAAAATCAAAATCGATAGTAATAAATTCTAGCCTACAATAAAGGATGGAAATTAAAGGAGAGAGTTTGGAATCAGAAATCTTGTGAGTTAGACGTACGTTTGGTCAAAGCCTTGGATGCCTATTGCATGTCGAAAATGAAGACAAATCCACATGGCAATTGATAGGTTGTTGTTGATAGATTTTTCAGAGAAAGTCACATGGTGGCACAATATTGTAACGTAAGGAGATATCATTATTCATACATGTCATCATGATATTTCATTATCAAATTCAGTCTTTTATTTGAAACTTTCAACAACAACTGGGTCACTGTAGTGTAGCACGCTCTATCTATCGTAGTATAAAATTAAATAATTCACATGATTTTCTTCTATTTACGCACAACACGTGATATCTTTATGTGATTTAGTAGTAATACACTGTTGGAATATCAAAAGGTATAAAAGTCATTATAATCGTATAAAAATGGTATAAAATTACAAAATGGGGCGTATCGTCTGTGAGTATATACTTCATGGGATTATTATTCAACCAATAGGAGTGTTATCAACACACTTCTACAACACATTTTGTTTTTCTTAGCATTCTAAAGATAAAAACACAAATAAGAATTAGTGAAATTAAATAAACAATCCATGTAAAAGGGCACTCTTCAAACACGATATTTGAAATAAGAATAAGTGAAATTAGATAATCCATCCATGTAAAAATAATTTCTTGAGTTCAACATTCCCAGAAAACTTTAAGAGATTCGTGACTACAATCTAGGTGAAATTCTCACTTTTCTTTTTATTAACAAATGTTAATTTTTAAATTTTGTTATAAATGTTAGTGAAATTCTCACACTTTTATCAATAGAAGGGGAAAATATAAATAAACTTTATGAGTAATACATTACTAATATCAATGAGTTCAAATCCTTTAAACAAATGATCAAAAGAGATTAGTGTCAATGAGCAACAAAAGATACTCCTTACAACTATTATGTGTACCAAAAAATGAGTAGTACACTAATGTGAAACATAATATATGACATACAAAAGTTTAACAATGATACATTACAAATTGCAAACTTAAAATAATTTTATAGTTTGAGTTAATCACAATTTTTTATTTATAATAAATTGATTAATTTTTATAAAATTATTTTAAAAATCATGTAAGTAAGGAATGTGTAAAATTATATTTCACTGTGCATAATCATTAAAATCCAAAAGAACCTTGTGCAATTAAATGAAATTTAAGACATTACATAATAAAGTTTGAATAACATCTACGGAATATACATTGTTGAGTATTACAATTACATAGTACTGTTATTTTTAATAGATGACACCAATAGCAAAACACTCTACAACACCCTCTTCCTCTAAACCATTAGAAAAGGTACACACATAACCACACATAAAGTTTATTTAGCACTAAAATAAATTGACACAACTAAAATTTTCCTTTGACACCATATCCCTGCATTGTTTTGGAGCTTGGCTTCAAGAGCAAGAGAAAACTCCAAACTGATATTCACATAAATAACCATAAACACAACCATTCATTTCAATGTCAACTTGAACTATCTCAAGATACATAAATAACCATCAAACTGAGAACTAGTGACTTTAATGAGCCTAGTAAATAAAAGAACAGATACCAATAACTTGCTGCCATTTCTTCTTCACTCCTGCAAAAGAAAACAAGAAGGGTTACATTTAGAGCACAAGCAAACCACTAGAGAAGAAACAAAGAACAGATTATTTATCTGTTTGGTTAGTTTTAAAAAGAGAAAAAGAGTGATGCACTTATAGTATAAGTAGCTCTGGGTAACTTATTATAAAGTTCCTTATTTTTAATATTTCTTCATTAAAAATAAGTAGCTTTTATTTTAAGAAACTTTTACTAATTGGTATTTGACTCAACTTTTACTTAAATAGCTTATAAGTTGAAAATAAGCTGAACTAAACGGAATCTAAAACTATTTTATATTGTCACTTCATCATAACACTCCAATTTTACACTATCACTTCATCATAATCCTCAATTTATGGTAAGTTTGTTGACTTTTTATGTTAAAAGTCATGTAAATGGTAGATTATGATGCAAGATAATAGAAAGTGATTAAAATGTAAAATGTTGGAACTGCTACAGTTATTGTTCTGAGGATTGCACATGATATCCTGAACGGATTTGCATGCTGATGCCATCAAAATTTGGCCAATTAAATCTATTTTAAAAGACATATTTCAATGTCAAGTGTCAACAAACATAACATACACAAAAACAAATTATCGTTATTTATGACTGAAAGGAAATCTTACACATACAAAATACACTAAAATACATGCAATTTTCTGCAAAATATGCAAAACAAAAGAGTAGAGAAAATAAGAAACATAGATAATGAAAGTTAACAAACCTCATCATCATCATCTCCACCATCTTCTTTCTTCTTCTTGAGCTGGGTAGTACCACCTTCTTTGGTGATGGGCAATTTCATTGCTCCAAAGGGAGTCTCAACATCAATATGTCCTTTAATAGTGTAGCCTGTCCCTCTTCCTCTAATCATGTCCCAAACTGCAGAGCCAAAATCCTTAGGCCTGAAGGTAATCGGAACATCAATGTCAGTGATCCCGGTTTTCACAAGCTTTGCAGATTTGGCAAGCTCTGCTCCTCCAATGCTAACATCACCAAGCCAGACCTCATAATCAAGAGCATTGAGGCCAAGGTCAAAGTCATTCTTATTGTCCAGCTTCAAATGAAGAACAGCAATCGCCTCTTCAAACGAAAACCTCTCAAACTGAATTTTGTCAAGATCAACATCAGGCTTGTATGGAATAGGGATTTCTCCGGTTTTCTCCAAAGGTAGGGTGAGCCTTCCAATGACAGGAACATCCACAATGAGATCAACCTTCACCCTATAAGGAATGACACTTCCTGGTTTGATATCAGCATAGGTACTCTTTATGTCATCATAGATCAAAGTAAGAGGAATCTTGATTGTCTCCTCTCCATGTGCATGGATTGTTCCCGAATCCGGTATCAATCCCGAAACCAGTTTCCTTCCATCGCTCTCAACCAAGTAGTTTATGTCGATTAGGGGGATTGGTACCGGATTTGGATTCTTTATAAGAATATCAACAACTAGCTCTGCCTTCTCAAGATTAATTTTTGGAATGTGTATCCCTGTGACATCTGCAGTTGGCTTCCCAAACCCAATTGCTCCCTCAATCTTCTCACCAATGTCTTGAATAAAATCCTTCACTGTGTCAAGAAATCCACCCTTGTCATCATCCCCTTCCTTTGGCTTTTCTTCACCCTTAGCACCCCTTTCCACCACTTCTGGCTTATCAGATGTAGACATATCTAAATACTAATTAAATGATGAAGCATGTTAGTCGGGCAAGATCCAATCAGAAACAAATCAAAGACAAAAACAGTTACAAGTTAAGTTTGTACATCAATAATTTACAGAAGAAAAGCTGCAGCAACAAGATCATTGTTCCCAATACAAAATTAAAAACTTTGACAAACATTTACTTTGTTTTCAACTTACAAATATATACAAAAATTGGCAAAAACATGGAAGTGCTTTTTTTGCTGATATTTTAAAAAAGAAACAAAGTAAAAATAAAATAATACTTTTGAAATTATTATTTATGACAAGTTCCGACATCAAATCACCGAGCATTGTTAAGATCACCCCAATCGAGGTACTGTCCCTACAAGGTGGGTTAAGGGAAAATGATGTTTATAAATTCTCCTTAGCCTCGACTGATAGACTCCTAATCGATGTAAGATTTTTTGGCATACCCCAACAAATACAAATAGAAATAAAATGCATGGTCTATTTCTTGATCACCAGTTCCCAAAAATGCATCAAAAGTCAAAACCCATGTCTGGATTAAACTGAAGTTAACAATTTTGGCTATGTTCTTTCTTATTTCTCAATGGATTCCCTAATGATCAAGAAGAAGGGTACCCAGAATCAAAAGAATCACACTTTAATCAATGATCACATTCTAAGACACCAACAAACAAAAAAAAAATCCAAACCATAAAGTGCAAAATGGTTCCAAAGCAAGCATGGTAGAATTGATCCTAACACAGAAAAATAACAGTTTACGAAATGGAAATTTCATAGGGAATGAAGAAGTACCTTAGATTTCAGTGATGATTGAATTGAAACTTAGGAAAACAGAGAAAGAGAGAGATAGAGGAGCTTATGACAGAAAGTAAAAGAAGGAGATCAAGATTTTGAGAGCCATTAGTCAATGAACGGTCAAGATTTTGTCACACTATGTCTGGTGGATAATAGCCGTTGATGGAATTTATAGCTTTTATTACCCGAAACTGCAGGAGGCGTGGTACGTGTATGGAGGTGCTGTCGCTCAAATCAATGATTGAGTTGGCTGAATTGTTATTGTGCTCAATATTTTTGCACTTGGGTTTTTCTTTTATTTATTTTTTTCTTCTTTTTTATATATATAAAATGTTATCTTAAAATATACTTTGTAAAAATAAAAATAAGACCATACAGATAAATTCTGTTTCCAAAAGATAAAAATTAGAAAATGTTTTCTTTACCTACAGTAGTGTCTGCTCCAAGGAAAAAATTTAGTTACTCAAAACTTTAATGTTTGTTTTTCATGTTTCATTTATATTATTTACAATTATTAGAATTTATGAAAATGAAGATTAAGATCGAACTTTGAGTTATTTTTAGTTTTAGTGTAACTTGATCTTCATTTTTAAAATAATAGTATTTTTTAAGATTTTTTTACTTATATTTTGCACAAAATTGTTCACATGCTAACGGAGTTTAACTTTTTCAAATATGGAAAAAATATTACGTTATTTTTATTAGATTATTTAATATAGTAAATAATTAAAATTTATATATTTTTTTACTAAAAATAAACAAGAAAATATATTATTTCGAAGAAACATATATAAAATTACTAAAAATATTTACGACCAGGTAAATACGTTTTAGTCATTTCAAGTAATCATAATCGGATTTAGATTTTAGGCATTAAAAATTTTTCTTTTACCAAATACACCCATAATGAATATCATTTAATTAACATGGACTCAACGTTTAGTGAAACGATTTTTTTTATCCTGAAAACAATTATAATATTTATGGTAATAGCGTGATATTAGATAATTAAGAAACAACTTAAATTGTGTATAAAAAAAACAATTTAAATAACTTTTTCTGCCTATAATTTTTTTTAACCTCCATAAATATTTGTTTCCCTCTATTTTCATTCTTTTTTTTTAATTTCTTTATTAATTAGCAGTTGCAATAATAAAAAAATATTTTTAAAGCTAACTAAACACCTAGTGTATTGAGTGCATGTTCCAAGATAAACATTGTGGTGGAGATGAAGTGTTGGTGACCCATCCACCTATCTTGAGGCAAGTCACCCCTTTCCCACCTTGTATTTGCTGATGACCTCCTATTATTTGCCGAAGCCAATACAGATCAAATGGACACTATTAAAAGGGTGTTGGATTTTTTTGTGCTAGCTCAAGGAACAATGCATGGGTCTTCACTCTATGAATCTATCTAATATTCCTTTAGGCAAAGGTTGTTGGGATTTTCCTTCTACAGGAGTTCACAAACTTAATTATGATAGTGCAATTTTTCCATTGGAGACAATAGCTACGTGTGGTGCTATCATCTGTGATGCTAGTGGGAGATTCATTTGTGCCTATTCTAGACAAGGTGATTTCTGTTTGGTGCTAATTGTGAAATTGCGAGCAATTGTTTTTGGCCTTCACATGGCAAAAAATTTGCGGATTGATAAAATCATGGTAGAATCAGATTTCTTGGAGGCAATCCAGGCTATTCATGTGGGCAGCTTGGAGGATTCTTAAGCCACAATTTTGCTACAAGAGATTAGTAGGCTTCGTGATATTTTCTCCTTTTGTAGGGTTTAACCATGTTCGTAGAGAAGCTAATAGAGTTGCAGATAATTTTACTAGATTCGACATTTCTCTTAGCCAAAAGTGCTTGGTTTTTAATTGTATTTCTTACTTTGTCTTGGCTGCCATTCAGGGAGACCAAGTTGATTGTTCTTCTGACTTAGTTCATTAATTTAATTATTTGGGCTTTATTCAGGGAGACCAAGTTAATTGTTCATCTGACTTAGTTCATTAATTTAATTATCTAGTGTTTGAATTTCGCCCTAACTCATTTAGCAAAAAAAAAACAACAACAACTATATAATGGGGATGTTGCATGTTTTTGTCAATGTTTTTCTTACTCTACATTATATTAGATTTGTTTTGGTTAGGAGTCTAAAGTACTCATGTAAATGATTTTAAATTTATATTGTCAAGTAATTATATTCCTCATTTATATGATTTTTAAAATAATTTTATAAAAATTAATTAATCATAAATAAAAAGTTGATATTGTCTAATAGTGCACTACCTTCAGGCTCTATGGAAATAGGCTGTGTATTAGGGCATAATGAAAGTAATCAGATTTCTTGTTTTTGCTCAACAAAAGGAACCAGTATTACCCATAGTACATCAAAGTCTTACCTGCACCCACCCTAACATTTGTGTTGCATAAAATACACTAGTTATAGTCGCTATAACTATACCCAGAAGCAACACAAACAAAAAACAATTCTCACCACTAACTAAATCTCTGTACCAATCTACCACATCTACAAGTGTGTGATTCCTATATATAAGTCAAATCCCTATTAGTTGTAAAAGATGTTGTCTGTTGGTTTCGTATGGTGTCTTCGAAAGTATTGAAATATTGCAAATTATTGCTTGTTGCAATTTTTCCTCTGCCTTGAAAGTAGATTTTGAAATTGGGAATGAGTTGTGTTTTGATATATCAAATAGTCTCATATTATTTAGGAGTTGAGGTTAATAAATGAGAGTTTATATACAATCTCCTCTCCCTTAACACTTGTGTATTCTTTTACAAGCAACATGATGATCATAGCACACCTAAAATGTATTTTAAGAACAAAATTGTAAAGGTTATCAAGCACCCAAACAGACAATACCTTGTCATGTGTGACACTAACATTACCATGTTTAACTTACTATAACACCCTTTTGAATCTTAATTAAATTTATATTAATTATGTTAATAATTTTTCTATTATTATTATTAAAATATATATATATATATATATATATATATATATATATATATGAATAAAATCAATGTATTTGGAACATTGACGATGAGAATCATGTTGGTAGTAAAGGCGATAAAGGTGGTGACCATCAAAAGTTAAGGTTAGGGGGGTAAAAATTTTTTTTATAAAAATTAAGGATAAAATTTTTTGAAAAAAAAAATTAATATAAAATTTATAAAAAAAAAAAATACAAAAAGATGGGTATAAAATTTGTCAATTTAAAAAAAAATTATGGAGTAAAATGTACAATCATGTGATACAAGAGTAAAATGATAAAGTAAAATTTACAAGATTTTAAAAAATTAAAGATAAAAATATTAAATTAAGTTATTATAAATAAAACTTATCAAAAAAAAAATAAAATGAAATAAATATACAATTAAGACAAATATTTATTACTAAATGTATGTATAAAACTAAAATATGATTTACTAATAAAAGAAAATTAAATAAATACTAACTTAAAAACCTATTTTTTTAATAATTTTTTTTATTAATATTTTGTAATGTTTTTATTATATATATATATATATATATATATATATATATATATATAGTTTCAAGTGAGAATAACTTTTAATATGAGAACAAATAATATTAAAATTAAAAATAATAAACACATAAGATTAAATGCATAATTATGAGATCCTACCCCTTCTCTCAATTATGTTTTTTCTTTGCTATCCCATGATTGATATGATTGATGGAACAATAAAGCAGAAGCACAAAGGAAACAACATTTTCCCTCATTAGCATAACTATCGCCACCATCACTATTAATATAGTTTCCACTGCGGGTCATCATAACTATCACTATCATAATTGTTGTTCCTGTTATTATTGTCATCATTATGACCATGTTAATGATAGTAACAGTCTTCATAATGATATCAACAACTCATGACGTTAGTAGTGACCTTACGGTAGCAAGAATGACACCAAGGACTTTGTATGAACATATTTATATAGATTGGTTTTCTTCTATCGTTACATATTTATATAAAATTATGAACAAGGACTCTATATTTGTATGAACATATTTATATAGATTGGTTTTCTTCTATTGTTACATATTTATATAAAATTATGAACAAGGACTTTGTATGAACATACTGAATACGCAATTCTTTGTTTTTTTTTTTAGTTGTTGGTACTTTGGTATCTCTAACATATATGGAGTATCTACTAATTTTATTGATGATTAATCTTCGTCAAGAGAAACCTCGACTATTTTTAATAAGATTTGAACTTGAAACTTTATTTAAGAAAATTGAATCCAATTATCCTTTAGCATATATTAATACATATATCATTTGTTGATAAAAAGAAAAACTTATAAGGGCCACATGCTAGCATGTTTTCATCTTTTGTACACTTCCCCTCCCCTAATTAAATTATTATTTTGTGAGGTTGCACCGCATAGGCAGAGGATCTGTAAAATGAGATGCAATTCGACTTGGTATAAAACTAGCATAATATCGGCACTTTAAATGTAATAACCTGGTGGTATTTAAACACAACAAAATTTCCCTCTATATATATTAGTCCATCGACTGATAATAACATGCTTGAATACGTGTTCCACATGCATTAAATTTTTTTAAGAATAAAGATTTGTAGACATCACTATGCTACTCTTTTTTTTTTTTTTTAAGGCCATAGGGTAAATTAATTTTCAATGAAAAGCATGAATAATAGTTTTAAATGTGTATTCAAACATAGTTTAAGCAATAAGTAATAATTCAATTTGGAAAGTATCAAGGATGTATCTAACAAATGTGGGATATTCATGATAACTAAGCAGCAGCGAAAGGAACCAACGTATCAAAGTCTAAGTCTAAGTCTATTTTCATTTTATTTTGTATTTGAAATTTAGAAGAAATATTTATTATTTTGGAAATGCCTAATATGGAAAATTCTGGATATTTGAATAGTTATATTTTATGACGGATAATAGTATTTATTTATTCAAGGATCAACGAAAACAAAGAGGATTGATTTTATTTATGACAGATAATAGTATTTATTTGAATAGTTATATTTTATGACAGATAATAGTATTTAAAATTTTGAAATTCATGTAAAAAACACAAAGTCTAATGTTTATATTGCCATATAAATAGAAAAAAAAAAAAACTGCATCCACCATTTATTCATAGATACAGGAGCATTCAACAATAATTATTCCATCTTTCCCTTTTATTCCAATTGACATTATCCCAACTATGATATATACCATCTCCTTTTGAGGACCAAAAGATATGTTGATGGTCACCTTCTAGATCACGTCTATAAACAATAAATATAGAACACGCCTTCCATTTCAATGTACCAACATGTTTGTCAAAATTAAGAACTCTAACATATGGTTTTCTATTTTCAATTTCGACTTCATCTTGGAAGTAGCTTGAAAAATATAATTTTGTGCTTGAGGGCAAGTCATTGAAAATGGTAATTAATAGTAGGAAAAATTGAGTTAGAGTGAAGAGTGGGTGGAAGAATGTCAGCAAAATTTGACCTAATATTGAAACACATTAAAAGGAAAAGCAAAAGAGAAATATGAATGTAAGTTGACATCTTGTCTTGTTTGTATTTTCTCCGGCTTAGCATTCTACTATGTATATAACATTTTCTCTCGCTTAGCATTGGTTCCGTTTACGTTTTGTCATTATGATATTTTTATTAAAATACGTTTTGTCAATTTTAATGAAATAACACCGTTAAACTACCGAAGTAAATAACACAATTGAAACCGTTATTTTTTCTATACAAAAAAGTTATTTATAGATTAAAATGTAACACAGAATTGAATAATTAAAAACCGTTAAACTACTAATTAATTCAAAAATAAAGAAGAGCTATGCCTATGGTCGTGCCAGTGATGTTAAGAAAACAGAATAAAAAGAAAAATAGTAAAATAAATAGAAATAGAATAAAGTGGGTGTGTATAGAAAAATGATTTAGTGTAGGAAGGTATATAGTTAGTGTTATAATTACCGATAAGCTATATTATATATAATATTTTTTTATTTAAGCTGTATAATATACGTGTTATTGAAAAGATGTGAGTTGAAGTGAAAAGATATCTTTCACTTATTATATTATTTTTTATGGGGTGTTTAATGGATTATTTAAGTTTAAATAATATTATTTAATTTATTTTTACCATTAGAGTATATCACATAATTTGGTGTTGCTTATGCAAATATTGTTGCTTTTATAAGTTTTTATAAACAACAGATACTTATATAAATAATTGTTATTTAACAAAATTATAACATAAATATAAAATTATATTATATCATAAATAAACTCTTGTAATTTGACCCTTTATGGCTCATCATTAATTAAATCAAGTGGTTGTACGAAATGATTCGGGAAGAGAACATCTAGAGCTACCACAAGAGTTAAGGACATATGTTAGATTCTTCCTATGAAACTTCGAATCAAACTTGACATTGATGAAAACCCTATTGGAAACCCAGGTGCTCCTAGTATTGGTGGCTTGCTAAGGAACTCAGGAGGTGAATGGTTAGTTGTCTTCAAAGCTTTGTATGGATATGCCACTAACCTATATGCAAAATTGGTGGCTATCTTGCAAGCATCTCCAACCGACTAGTTTCCACCCTTAAGTAGTAGTTATCAATCAAATCATTGAGATTAGGTCTCGAGATTGGATTATCGAGTTAAAGCACACTCTTCGTGATGGCAACAATTGTGTAAATATGTTGGCAAAAATGAGATTTTAATGTTCCATTAGTTACTTGAGATGTTTGTCTTGCGGTGCTTATTTCTTTTATGTTAGTTGATGCTTTAGGCGTTTCTCATCCTAAAGGGTAATCTTTTTCTTTATTTTCTTTTAACATAAAAAAAAAATAGACTCTCGCAATTAAGTTAAACACTCAGTCTAACAATCTTAACATTAGAGTTAATTTTCTTGTAAATGCCTAAGTCTATGTAAAATGATAAGTTATATAAAAATAACATAAACAACTCATATAAGTATGCATTGTAATGCTTTTAAATACAGTTTTTTTTAATTTTTAAACCTGGAGTATTTTCGGCTAGAAATCAATGAAGAACTATTATCTTCAGATGTTGATATATCTTTAAAAAGGAAACAAAACATATACAAAATTAAGAATTGAATCAAAATTATATTTCAGGATATATGAGGTGTGAGAATTCAAAAATCTTAAAAGGGTTAATTTTTTTCATCCATGGTTTTTAATTTTCAATATATTACTCTTGATTTATCATAATTTTTAAATATTTGTTTTTTTTTAAAAAAAATTACATCCAATATTTTTAAAATTATTAAGTTATTTTTCTTTTTCATTTTTTTTCCAATTTTTTGGAACCAGTTTTAAAATATTTTCAAGACAATAGTCTTGTCTTAAAAATCACTTTATTTTTATTTTTTTTTGTTTTGCATTAATGTTTTTAAATTTTCAAGACATTACTGATTTTGATTTATTAGAGATTTTAAATATATTTTTTTTTCAATATTTACTTTATAATTAGTTTAGTGTCTCGTGCACGGGGATTGTTTTAATTATTGATAATAATATTTATTATTTTAAATATTAAATTATTTAAAGTAAAATAATTTTAATTCAATATATAAAATATTTTAATATATACTATTTTTTAAAATTTATAAAATAATGTAATAATTTAAAAATAATTTATAATAATATATATTAAACATTTAAACATACTATAATTTGAGTTTATTTTAATATAGATTTTATGAAATACATTAAAGAATTCATTAATTAATTTATTTCAAGATTACTTAATTTATTTATTAACTTTTTGAACACGAGTAACTACACTCAAGAATACAACAAATTATGTATTTGAAATTAAATAATTAATTCAATTATTTATATAGAGATTTTACAAATATAATTGGTCGTGCAAGGCCAACTTTAGTTTCTTTTTAAATTGTTTTTCTTTTGATAAATTAACTCTTATTTTTGAAAATGTTTAGTTATATTATATAGCTGAATAAATACGTATTAGACTTAATCAATATAAATTTGCCTTTTTGTCCCTAATATTTTAAAAATATTATTGTGGTATTGTAAATTTTTATTTAATCACATTTTGATCCAATGAAAACTTAAATACCACAATGACATTTTTAAAATATTATGGATAAAAATGCAAAAAATATAAACTTAATATATAGAATAAAAATGATATTAAGCCTAAATATTATAATCCTAATATAATTATAATAATAATAACTTACAAGTGTGAAAAAATAATAATAACTGAATAAATTTTAAAATTAATATTTGTTTAAATTAATTGATAAATTTGGTTAAAAATAATATAAAATAATAACTTCGCTAAAAGAAATCAAATCAAATAACAAATATTACGATCCTAAGGTAATTACAATAATTATAATTTAAAAATATCATAAAATATTAACAACAAAATAAATTTGAGAATTAACTTTTATTTAAATTAATGGATAAAATTTATTAAAATGCGGCAAAAAATAATTTAAATACAACTAATTATGATTGGGATGTTAATACGAAAACATTAATAATGAAAGTGTCATCATTCAAATAATCATGTTCATGGATGTTTGACGAAACCTTTTTCTGGATCAGCGGGATTTATTTATAAACAGTCAATTGGTTTCAATTTTATTATTGTTCTTTTAATGATTTAATTTATCATTTGATCAAATAATTACGCGTCATTTATTTTCAACAATTCTTACATTTGGAACTTAAACAAAATAATTAAACCATTAACTCATTTTTTAAATAAAGATCCTTGAATTTGGCAAGTAATATTAATAGTACCAACATTTTATACATATAAATATTGTTATAAGAATCATTTTTTTTTTGGGTGAAAATAAGAATCATTTTTTTTTTTTATAACGTAAGCATTGATTCTTCAAAATCAATTTCAACATTATAAATATGTCCCATAGGAACATAGGAACAAATGGACCATCATCCACCTTGGAAGTTGATTGACTATTTATAAGAGGTAGGTCTGAAAAGAAAAAGATAAATTAAAATATAAAAAAGACAAATAAAAAAAGAGATTTTTTTTTTATGTAGATGAAGAGAATTAGAAGAAAAAGAAAGAAAATAACTTTTTTGCATACCTAATTATATTTTGCAAAAGCTAGCTAATTGAAGCTTTAATATTATGCGCGCACAGGTTGGCTAAATAAAAGAAAAAGAATCACTATTTTTTTTTTTGTCATTGTAACTAACATAAGATTGAGGAGAAAGAAAGTGAAAAAAAAATCAATAAGAAAAATAAAAGAATAACACAATAAAAAAAGAAAAAAATATTAGTCACATTATTTATATATAATTGACTTATAGATAAATGCTTTCAAAATAATAATATATTTGTAAATAAATAATTTATAACTAATTAAGTTAGTAGATACTGATAAATATTAGTTTAAATAATTAAATTATTTTAAAAATTTAATATATTAATTAGTTTGAATATTCAAATTATTTAAAAAATTCAATAGATTAATTTGTTAATATTATTTTATTATTTAACATAAAAATTATAAAATTAATATGATATTATATACTTAACATCTTATAAGGTGAAAAACCTTATATTATAAAAGATAATAGATATGCATGATAGGCATGCATTACAGTACAAATAAAGTGAACACAACAAATGACAAATACTCGAGTTACAAGATATATTTTTTACTATTATTTATCTTTATATAACTTATATCATTATTATATATCATATGAATTCAAAATACCAAATGTGTACAAGTGACCAATAGAATGAAGGTAATGTGAATTCAAAATATATGACATAACAAGATTGTTGCAACTTGTAGACAATGTGAGAAATACATGAGATGATAAGATATGAATTCAAAATACATGACATTACAAGTGAAAAATAAAAGAGATCATGTGTCCCCCTTTGTTTAATTTGTGTTGTCTTATGTAAATTCTTATATTATTATACTAAATTACACGGTTAAAATTATAATATTTATTTAAAAATTAACATATATTTTATTTGACCAAATTTATTATCATATATTTATTTAATATTTATTTTATTATATTTTAAAATATCTAAGATTTATCTTCATTACTAAAAGTGAGTGTCATCACCATTAGGAATTTCTATCATGTAAAATTAAGAAAAGAAACATTGCTAGTTTGCTAGGGTTGGCAAAGGGTAGCGACACAAAGGACAAACATGACCGGTTTGTAGCCAGGTTACAGTACATTGCAGATGAAATCCGTGACGGCATGGCAATGTGTAGTAACACTCCTTGACTTCCAAATCTTCCAAGCAGACAGAACAACACACATCTTATGTCATAACCCTAGATTTCTTCAAGGACGTCAATATGGCTTCGTTGGACGCCGGAATCATCGTGAAACTCTGCATCGATGACTCTTCCATCACTGAACTGATAATATGATGATCTCCAACCTTAAAGGGATCTCTAGACATTGAAACTCTGTAGAAAGGGGAGCAACGACATCAACATGGAATACTCTTTGAACCGAAGATACGAGACCACCGATTATTTCTTCAACAGATCGAAGGAATGAGTACACGGGTGACAGCAGCATCCACGAACGTGTCTGTAAGAATTCTTGAAGACCTTCTTGAAAGTAGTTCTGGCATGGTATGAATTGAGGAGGAGAGTAGCCTAGTAAGAGTCTTGAGTGAGATGAACCTTCAATTATGAATTTGAAGATGTCATTAGGCCCAGTTAAGCGTGGTGCACTGATTACTTAACATTGAGACGCGACTAATGAAGATTGTGTTTTTTGCTGAGATTCTTCCTTTGATTTTATTTTTTTCACTTTTGGTTACTCTTTTAATTTTGTGTTAACCGTTAATTTTTTTAAGTTGATTTTGTGTGTTAACCATTAATTTTTTAAAGTTGACAATTTAAATGGTTTTAACTATTCTTCTTTTTCTTCTATCTATCTTGTAATCTTCTTCTTAATATATCGATATCAGAATAATTAAATACATAAAAAAATCCCTCAAATCACAAATCTCAGTGTTAAAATTCTCTAAACATGGAACATAACCAATAAAATATCATAATCCGGGGATCACATGCCTTCACTAGGCATAGCAATGAGGACTCGTCCTCACTCCCCCAAAACAGCTCCATCCCCTATGTGTATGGGATTATTTTTTCCATCTCCATCCCCTGTAAGGATTGGGTATACCCTACTTGTCCCTATTCCCGTCTCATAATATTATTTTTTTTTTATCATAATTTGTATAAGATATTCAACAATACATGCATAAAAAAAATCAAAATTTCAAAAAATTATACTAATACTCAACCACAATTCAATAATATATTAAGTCATTAACATAAATTCAAAATATTCTCAGAATATAAATTAAAAATAAGATTAATTTAGTAATTATACGTGGCAAGGGATGTGGACAAGGCAAGGAGGTGTGTTCCCATACCCATCCCATTCTCCCACACAAATATTTTATAAACTTTAGAAATCTAATCTGAAGTAGTAAATTGGTTATGAATTCGATTTCCCATTGTGAATGAGAGGAATAAGGAACATCCTAAAGCCCAAACTTTATAAGAAGGAAAACCTTGTGCTAAATAATATTTTCCACCCTCATGTTATTTTCCACCCTTGCAATGTTCTCCAATCTTATATTGTGTAAATGGGATCTGGGGATTAAGTGTTTTTTTTTTTTTAATGTCTAACCACCAACACTAATTTCACAAACACGTCTTATATGTCCTGTTGTATGTTTGTTTATGTAATTAATTACCTAATCACAGTGAATTAGTGATGTTAATAGTTAATTACTAAAAAAAAATTAGAATAATTAACCTCCAAAAATTAACAAAAGTACAAAAATGCAAAAAAAATAAATTCGAGAATAAAAAGTGATGAAAAAAAAATTTGGGGACAAAAATAAATAAAAACATTAATTTTGGGAACTAAAAATGCAATTAAGCTTTGAAAATAAAATATCAAATAAAGTATAAAAGGATTATATTGCTATGCAAGATCTTCTCCTAGAAAACAAAGTAAGATATCCATGTGTAAAATAGGGTCTTCCACAAGATCTCCTAAGACCAGATCTTCCAGAAACTAACCTTTTTTTTTTTTTAATAATATAAAATACAAAATAACTAACCAAAATTTGTTAATATAAAATAAAAAATAACTAACTATTTTATTTTACGGTAAGTAATCTATAACAAGTTCAAGAACAAATACAATAAATTCAACAAAAATAAAACAGAAATTTTGTATTATCATTTTTTTTTTGTTTTATAAATAAAGTATAAATATAAATATTTATATTATTTTTGTTTTATTTTTTAATATTAATTATTTCATAATTAAATAAATAATTAATTTTATTTTAAAATAAAATTTTAGAACATTAATGAATTCATGACGAGACCTACAAAAATATTATAAGGTATTGTTTGTGGGTCCTTGTAGGTATCAAACCCACTGGGGGAGGGGGGTCGTGAGAGAGATTTTTGACTAGCTAACCAATTATTTTAATAATATAAAATATAAAATAATTAACCAAAATTATATTATTAAATAATTAATTTAATTTTAAAATACAATTTTAGAGTATTAGTATGTTCATAACAGGACCTTAAAAAAACTCATAAAAAATCTCCCACTAAAACAAAGGATTCACCAAAAACACCTTAAAATTTTCTTAAGACCTTTCCTACTAAAGATACTCTAATGCGGTAAGATTTTATTTTAAAATGAAATTAATTATTTAATAATATAATATTTATGAAATAATTAATATTAAAAAATAAATAAAAAATAATATAAATATTTATTTATGACTAAAATTGATAATTAATACATCACATGTATATGTAAAAAATATAAACATTGACATTAAAAAAAAAAAATTAATACAAAATTTGTGTTGTTTTATTTTGATTGAATCTTAGAATTGGTTAGTATATTTTAACAATAAACTATGTTAGTTCGATTTTAGAAGATCTTGTGAAGACTCTATCTAATAATAGTATATTTGGTTGAAGTAAGTGGTTTGAGGTGGCCTAGGCTCTTCATCAAAAGTGGTCCAAAGTGGAATTCTAATTTTATAAATTATGTTGGAGAATATCCACCTTTCATACAAAACAAAATAAATAAATAAAAGTATCTAATAAACATGATTCTATTGATTTTTTTTTTTTAATTTGTAACAGAAGAATGGATAAGAATAAATCAACAAGTATTCCATTCCATTGTGTGTTTTTGAAGAATATTTTTTATCTTAGGGATAGACGAAGTATTTGATAATTCTAAAACAATTTGAAATTCTAAGTTTGATTGCTTCAAATGAAATTCTTTTACTTTTAATTTTTTTTGTTTCGTTAAAATAATTAAATTTCTTTGCACCAAAAAAAATAAATTAAATTTCTTAATTGTCGAGATTGATTTTTATTTTAGATGATAAATCTGTAATACTGTAAAGTTTACAACCCCATACAACAATGTAGTTGTAAACTTAATTTAAATTTACAAAAAAAAAAAAGCACACAATTTTTCATACTACGAAAATCACATAATTAGTTTATTTAAAACAAATAAAACTAGAGGGCTTACATCATATTCTCTATTCAACTAACTAAACTAGATTTCTTTATTCATTACACTTAGCATATGACATAAGGTTCAATATCATCCTAACTTCAAATCAAAACGAGTAACAACACAATAACCAATTATTGAAGGGAAAATGAATTAACGAGTGAAAAGCAAACCACAGCTATTAGTATTCTTCTTCTTCTGAACTAGGAAGTGATAGCAAACTCTCTCTATAAACACAATGATTTGCAAAACCCAGATTAGCAGCGTAACGTTCACGTGTCAGAATCTCAAGAACCTCGCCTCTGTCATTAAATCTCGCAAAACTTCTCTTGCCAGTCATTGCCAAAATCTCACCATTTTTCCTAAGACATATTGGGATAAAAGGACGAATAGGAAAAGGCAAAACAAATGATTTAGTCCACGATGACTGCATTTTATATTTCTTCATCGTCCATGTTTCGATCACTTTAGTCTCGTTGTTGAGGAGAAAGAAACACAAACATCCACCCATTACCATCAAAGGATACAATGGATAAATATTCGGTACCACGAATATGTGACATGGCAGTGGAATATTTAATAGTCTCTTTTCCCTAATATCAAATGCAACAATTACACGATGATCATGCGACTTAACACACCAGTGAAGAGTCTCATTCAAGAGACTCCCCTTTAAAAAGCTGAACTCAGGATAACAATGCGGAACAGTATCCTCGGAGACATTCCATTTGTTGGTTCTAACAGAGAAAAAATTGACACTCACACTTGTGATAGCCACCACTACATAGTCATCAGCAGATGAATCATACCCGATGCCATATAGCCACACAACACTATCATTGTTTCTCGGAAGACCGATTTGTTTCTTTAGACCAGTTGATGGATTCCATATAATGAAACTAAACAAATTAGTTTTTAAGAGTATAAATCCTCTACAAGAACCTGCAATTGACACCTTGCATGTTGGATACGGAATATTAAGCCTTATTTTCGTAGGATCAGCATGAAGTGACGCATTTATATCTATGGAATCAACTCCTTGATCGTCACAGATTTGCAAAAGTCTGTGGGTGGGTGTGGCGCCTACATCAAAATGGGTTTCAGCAAATTGAGGATGGGAGATGATAGAATACCATGACTTACACACACATTTGAAACGTAATATAGATTTCACGGGTAATCTTAACAAAATCTCTACGATTAAGTCGTCAACTAGGGTTACTATAAGAGTAGCCTCCCTATTCATCTTCTTTGCCAAATGCCAATTTCCAACTAACTCCTTGACTATGCAAAGAGTATTTATAGATAGTCCAAACAAAAATATAAAAAGGAAAATTTGATGGGATAATATTAAAAGATTAAAAATTATAAACAAACAAAATTATAAGATCTGCACTTTCATTGGATCATTTCATTTCTAATTTTTTCCATGAATGTGTTTTGAGATATTAGTTTTTTTAGTAAGAATATACTAACATGTAATTTTTTATCGGCAAATTACATTTTTAAATGACAATTCTTATTTTAAATTGTGATATGAGGTTTTTAAATTATTGGATAGAAGTTACGAGACTTAATGAGGGTAAGAATATATATTCTAAAAATTCTACCATTTAAAGAGGAAGATGCAGAATTTATTCTATACTATAAAAGAAGATTTGTTATTACCTATTTTCAAATACTATTTTAAATTATTTTAAGTTTGAATTTCTTTTAAATTTTAAATTTTAAATCTTAACTAACTAGATCAATTTGAAGATATCCTTTCGTTTAGATAAATTAAAAATTAAGGGTATTATAATTCTAATCAATCCTAAAACTTTTCTTGTAATCTAAATTTGATATCATAAAATTTAATCGACGATCACTCTCTACACCTTCATCAAGCACCATTGAATTGAAGCTTAAGGATTTCATCTCCATTCTCTCTCTATCTCACGGGCTACACCCATGGTAAGGGGAGGAAGATTAATTTTGTCACTTTTATAGGGTCCATTATGCAAGTGTATGCAGATCCCCTTAGTCTCTCGACCTCTGTCTTAATTTTCTTGATAAAATCAGTTTTATAGCCACGTTCTACTCATATTCAATTCAATGCCCTAAGTGGTTGATGATACCTTGATTTTGGCACTTGGAAAGTCATTGTTGTGTTAAAAAAAACGTATGTTGATACAAATAGAATCAATTATACTGAATTGTTTACTACAGAGAATCAATTATACGGATGGTTCTTGTAAAAAAAAATGTACTTTTATAATCTGTAATTTGAGATTCTATTTAAATTTTGTAACAAAAACAGTCTTTTAAATTTGATTAACGGTTATCTCAGAGTTTGAGCAAGATTCCTCAGTAAATTTTGCATAGCTGGATTTTTGTATACAGTTGCATGGCTGAAATTGGAGTTCTATATTGAATTTGTTAAAAAAAAAAATTAACACCAGAAACTACAACATAAGATGTGTATTCATTACTGAAATTCTTCCTTAATTTGCTTCTTTTTCCTTCATTACGTTCCATTAATAACATGGCCTGCCAAGCCAATATGGATCGATTTCTGCTAGGCATCAGCATCATGGCGTAGTTTATCTGATCAAGATCCTCCTGATCATGTATTCAACGATACCCGTATTTCTTCACATCAACTTGAAAACCTGACTCAACCCCTCTTTTCAGGTTTCAGTTTCCAGCTACCAGGTAAAGGTTTGCATTGGCGATTGAGATAGAATAGTCACGTGTGATTTGATTCGTCTAACCCTAGTTCTAAGCATCCATATAAATGCATCGGTTTATCAATAAAAACAGTTAAGTTTCTCTTTTGTTTTTGAAGGATCCGTCGTTAAGACTGTTTCAATTTTACGTCGTTCCACAAATATTACACAACATGTAATGCCAATTCAATCAGTGGCAGATCTAGGAACCCAATAAAGGCGGGTTGAATTTTGTTAAGGTCATTCAAGCACAAAATCAATTAAACATGATTTAACAATAGTCTATTTATCAATTAAAATAATTACTAAAATTAATCTAATTTTGGGCTGGTTTGTTTAAGCTTATTTAGTAAAATAATAACTTATTTTAATAAAATAAAGAATTATCTCTATTTCCAGTATATTTGTCTGAACAGCTTTTACTTAAAATAAGTTGTTTTCTACTTATTTAAAGAAGCTAATCCTATCAGCTTATAAAATAATCAATCTGATAATCACTTATTTTATAAATACTTGATCATTTATAACAATCATATAGTATTATGTATGAAGGGGAGACTTGAGAACTGCATTTTTAAATGAGAATAAGAACAGACATTCTCATATGTTGGATTAAATTAAACAATAACTATTAACGCAGTCATTTAAAAATTAACATACTCCTACTTCGTTTGATTTCTCTACTTCCCTTCTTCACTGCATCCAAAATTTAAAAAAAAAAAACACCAAATAATCAAAAGAATTATTTTATCACATCATAAAATATTAAAGATTTATCATCACCACCACTAAGAGTTACCCCCATCATCATGACCACTGCCACCACTACCAATATGGTTACCATTGCTGTTAGGGGGACCACCATCACTACTATCATCATGGTCATCATGGTTGTCATCTCCATTGTTGCCACCAAGGTCATCATTACCACCACCAGCATAATTACTATCATCGTTTTTGTCACCACTAAGGCCACCGTCACTATCACCATCATGATCATCATCCCCATTGTTGTTGCCATCACCATTGTCGACAACAGTGGTGGTGGTGACAACAACGAGGACGACAACCATGATAGTGACAGTGATGGTAGCCCTGGCAACAACGACCATATTGGTGGCGATGGCAGTGATCATGTTGGCAAAAGTAGTTATGGTGATGGGGATAACTCTTGGTGATGTTATAAAATAATTCTTTTGATTATTTGGTAAATTTTTTTTTTTAATTTTGGATGAAGGGAAATAAAGAAATCAAATGAAGTAGGTGTATGTTAATTTTTAAATAACTACGTTAATCCTTACCGTCTAATTTATTCCCATGATAATGTTTGTGTTCTCATTCTCACATTAAAAAAAAACAAACGTAATTCTCAAGTCGTCCCTTATATATGAATATGTTTAAAATATAATGTTAATAATAATAATAATTAATATTAATAATTATTTATATAAATAGATAAATAAATACTTATAATAATATACAAAGTATAATTTGCTTAAATAATAACAATTAATGAAAAGTCATATCAATATGATTCTTATCATATTTATTTATTAATTAATATATATTTTTTTAATTAGATTACAATCAATTTGGCAACAAATATTAATTGTCAAGGGTGGCTTACTTCCAAGAATAACCCACATTCCTAAATTCAATATTTATTATCATATACTTGAAAATAAAGTATAAAAGGATGATAACATATGAAAGAAAATAACTAATGAAAAATGATAAAGACAGGGGGCTAAAAATTTATTTAATCAATATTTCGTATAATCTTATTCAACTATTATAATTGTTCTGGTCTAGAAATTCTAGAGTGATAGAAAGACTAGTCAGAACATGTGAGAGTAGAATTTGCCTGACTCCATAGTTAGGCCTTGTTTATATAAGAGGTTTAGAGAAAAAAAAATATTATCTTTATCTTTTTATTTAGAAATGAAAATAATATCTTTATCTTTTTACAATTATCCTAAGACTATTCTCTTAATTATCTTCATGATATTATCTCTTAACTAGAGGGCGGTTAGGATTTCATTCAATAGTAAGTAGATTAGCAACCGTCCGATTGGCAAAATGATCGGACAGTACACATCCCCTCAGCCTTAAGCGCGTAGCACGAAGAGGGGTTTTGTAATCTGAGTGTATTAATTTAATGAAACTTTAAATGTTCTCAAAAGGATTTTTGGTACGCATGCTTTCCTTATCCGTAAACCATATTTTTCTAAGTTGATATACATAAAGTTATATTTTTTTGAGTTGAATCTAGTGGTATCCAAGTCGTCTCTATATCGAGTCGAATCTGGTGGTATCCTTTAATCGAGAGATAATATCATGAAGATAATTAAGAGAATAGTAAGATAATCTTTATCTTTGAAATTAATTCGTTGTTTTATGTATAATAAAAATAATATCTTTATCTCTAAATCTCTCATATAATTAAGGCTTAACCATGGAGTCACGCAGATTCCACTCTCACATGTTGTTGCTAGTCTTTCTATCACCCCAGAATTTCTAAATCAGAACAATAATAATTTATTAATATATCTTATATAATGTAAATGATAAATATATTTTATATGTATTTTAAAATGAATATATAAATATATTTTAAATTATATAAATACTATTTTTTTAAAAATAAATAATAATTTATTTAAATAATCTATTTAATATATTTATATAACATAATTTACTAAATACAAAGAAAAATATATTTAAAATATATATATACAAAATATGTTAAATAGATTATTTCAATATATTAAAGTTATTGTTAAACAATTTCAATAATTTATTAATAATTAATCAAATTTTATTAATATATTTAATATATTTTTAAATTTATTTTATATAATATAATTTATAAATATATTTTTTATGAATTTTTTATATATTTTTTGAATGAATATATGAATAGATATTAAAATATATAAATACTAATCTATTTAATAATTTTGATATAATATATTTTACAGAATATATTAAAAAATACATAAAAATATATTTATAAAATTTGTGGTTTAGTTAGTTAGTTACATATTTTATTTACCTAAAAATAGAAGATAATAAGAGAAATTGTTTGTTTTTGTTTAACATAAACAATAAGATGAAATCTTTATGAAAGGAAACTAATTATTAGTGCCTTATAAATATTTTATTTCAACTAAAGTTAATTATAGCAACAACTTTTATAATAATAAAAAAAAATAGTTCAACAATTTTAAAAAAGTTTTATTAAAGAACAAAGCATAATATTTTTATTATGATTATTTTTATGGAAAAAAAAAAAGAAGCAATGTTGCTTGAGTAAGTTCCCAAACAACAAATATTTATTATCGCACAAAGGCAAGTATTTGGCAAGTATCATGCGTACAAGATGTTTATTATCATTCGTCTAGATTTGACCACAATACTTGAGACTGACACCGAAAATAAAGAGAAAATTACATAATTTCGGTTACTTCATATGTAATATAAAGCTACCCCGAACTGAGTATGTCATTTCCCTCTACTGGTGATTAATAGCCTTGCGCATGTTGCCTTGTAGCCATTCACTCACCTCATTGGTAAAGAATGTTGTGGGTAATATTTTATCTGAAATTTTCTCTCATATTTTTCTTGCAAATATGCAGTCGTGTAATGCATGAAGTACAATTTTTGGTTCAAGAAGACATACAAGACATATGTTGTCTGCTGCTAGCCCTCTAGACTTCCTTAGGGTATTAGTAACCAAGGCTTGACGAGCCTGTTCTTTGCCATCTCCAAATTGTACGATATAGTGGATTCTTGTTGTCAGTTCTTGAGTAATGGCTCTATAAGCAGATGTAAAAAAAAAATTATAATATATAAATTTAGACACTTAAATGTTTAATGTTTAATAAAATTCTACAAATTTAGAAATATAGTTACGTTTGATTAAATTTTTTGAAATACATATATTTTCAAAATTGAGTATATACCAACAAACAAATAATTTAAAATGTATTACACTAATATGAACAGTAAATTTATTGACGTTAGAAGATTTAACAAAATTTAAGATAATATATATTTTTTCATTTATCTCATTATTCCTCATAAAAAATAATAATTTTTAAACTAACAAGTGTACTTTGTTTGAGATAAAATAAATACAAGTTTTATTCATAAATAACTATATAAGTCAAAGAAAATAATCTAAAATGAAATGTGATAACAATTTTATCATTTTTAATTTTAAGATAAGAAAATCTAGACATCTAAGTGTAATGTATAAATTGATTTATCTCATAATTTTTTTTAAATGTAAAAAAAAAAAAAACCGCATGACCCGTCGATTCAATCGAGCCATTAGGTCATCGATTCGTTGTCGAGTTAGGTCAAGTCGAACCAATTCAAATCAAGTCAAATGCATTTTTTATCTAATTGATAATTCGGACCAATTAGGTACACGAATCTTGATTCAGCAGGTCGACCAGGTGAGGTCGATCCAAATTTAATAGCAATGAAAAAATTATCTAATATAATAAGCATGATTCTATTGAATTTTTTTTTTAAAATTTGTAACAGAAGAATGAATAAGAATAAACTAACAAATATTCCATTCCCTTGTATATTTTTAGAAGAAATATTTTTTATCTTAGGATGGTCGAAGTATTGATAATTCTAAAACAATTTAAAATTCTAAGAAGTTTGAATAAAATAATTAAATTTCTTAATTTTTCAATGGCTAACTTATAATTTTTGTTCTCCATTAATATATTTCCTGATTCTCGGGTTTGATATTTATTTTAATGATAAATCTGTAATACTGTACAATTCTCAGCATGAGAAAAATATACCGGACAGTTTACAGCCCCATACAACAATTAATAGTTTTGTAAACATAATTTAAATTTACAAAAACAAAAAAAAAGGCACACAATTTTTCACATTAAAAAAATCACATAATTAGTTTATTTTGGAAATCGAGTTTAGTGACCAGTTGGATCGTTGTAATCACATAATTAATTTATTTTGAAAATCAAGTTTAATGACCAGTTGGACCAACTATTTGTTGATGCATAATTAGTTTATTAGAAACAAATATAACGAATAAAAATTTACATAAGGTATTTGTTAAATCAACTAAACTAGATCTCTTTAATCATTACACTTCCATATAACATAAGTTTCAATATCTTCCTAACTTCAAATTAAAACGAGTAACAATACAATAACCAATTATTCAAGGGAAAATGAATTAACGAGTGAAAAGCAAACGACAGCCATTAATATTTCAGAAAAAAAGATAAACTAGATGTAGTAACTAACTTGTACTGTTGAGAAGGAATTGGAGAGACTACAAGATAGGCTAAGAAATTTTGCTTATGACTTCACATTTTCCAAAATTGGAGAGTATTCTTCTTATTCTGAAGTAGGAAATGATAGCAAACTCTCTCTATAGACACACTGATTATCACAGTAATATTCACGTGCCAGAAACTCTCCTCTGTCATTAAATCTGTCAACTGTTCTCTGGTCACTCATTGCCAAAATCTTACCACTTTTGATCCAAAATGACTGTACTTTATATTTTTTCATCGTGCAAGTTTCGATCACATTAGTCTCATTGTTGAGGAGATATAAACACAGACATCCCCCATTACCGTCAAAGGATACAATGGATAAATACTTGGTACCACGAATATGTGACTTGGGAATGAAATATTTAATAGTCTCTTTTCCCTAACATTAAATGCAATAATTACATGAAGATGATCATGCGACTCAACACACGTGAAGAGTCTCATTCAAGAACATCCCCCTTATTACGCATACATCAGGATAATAAAGCGGAACAATATCCTTGGAGACACTCCATTTGTTGTTTCTAACAGAAAAAATTGACACTCAGACTTGTTACTGCTAGCACCACATAGTTGTCGTCAGCTAATGAGTCATGCCTAATGCCATATAGCCACATAACATTGATAATGTTTTTCGGGAGACTGATTTGTTTCTGGAGACCAGTCTAAGGATTCCATATAATGAAAGTAGACAAATTAGTTTGTAAGAGTATAAATCCTCTACTAGAACCTGCAATGGACGCCCTGCATGTTGGATATGGAATACTAAGCCTTATTTTCGCAGAATCAGAATCATCGCGAAGTGGCGCATGTCTACGGAATCAACTCCTTGATCGTCGTCATGGATTTGTAAACATCTGTGGGTGGGTGCGGCACCTACATCAAAATGGGATTTGGCAAATTGAGGATCAGAGATGATAGAACACCATAACTTACACACACATTTAAATCGTAACACAGATTTTACTGGTAATCTCAACAAAATTTGTTCGATCAAGTCGTCAACTAGGATTACTATGAGAGTAGGCTCCCTATTCATCTTCTTTGCCAATTGCCAACCAACTCCTCGACTATACAAAGAGTATTTATAGATAGTCCAAACAAAAATATAAAAAAAGAAAATTTGATGGAATAATATTAAAAGATTAAAAATTACAAACAAAATTATAAGATTTGCACTTGGATCATTTATAATCTGATCTATTATTCTTCTAAAGAGGAGGGAAGGGTTATTCTTTTATGTGCTATTGTTCAAGAGGAGAGAACTGTTTCTTTTCTTCTTCAAAAGGAGATATATTTTTCTTATATCTGAGTTATATTTTATGTTTAAAGTTGTGTCAAATCCAACTTTTTAAACTCATGATATCCTTCAATATTTTAAATTCATTACAAATATACCTCTTAAATTTTAAAATACATCACACATGTACTCCTTAATTTTTAAACACATCACGCATATATCCCCTTAACTTTTAAAATCATCACTTGAATTTTTTAATATATTATAAACACACCCCCCTATGTTTAAAAAAAATGATATTTTTAAAAAGTTCAAGGGTACATGTGACCAAACTTGTCACCGGACTTTTTTATTATATATTTAATTACACTTCTAAAAATAATTAAACAATTCAACTAAAATATAATTTCTTTATTATGTATTCATTAAAAATGAACACCAATTTTGTTGTTTTAAAGAAGAAAAGAAATATAGGACTCAGAACACAATAAAAATTTTACAATGATTTAAAGTAAATATATATATATATATATATTATAAGAATAAAAACTTATTTAAGCTTTAATTTATGATATATTATTATATGTTCATATCTAAATCTATGTTATTTGTTGTTTTCGGTGATTAGATCGTACGAAGAAAGAAGGAATATAATGCAACTTACTCATCATATGGTTAAGTCCTTTTGTGGAAATTTGAAAATGCGAGGTACCACAAACTTCCCACACTTAACTTTTCGTGTGAATAACACTGAGCCATATGTGCCTAAAGGCAGTGACGGATTTGATATTTATAAATTTTATTCTATTATTTTATCTTTACATCACATGCATATTTTATTCTCTATTTTTTTTTTAAATTGATAAATTTTGTACCCATTTTTTTTGGTATTTTTTTTTTTATAAATTTTATATTAATTTAATTTTCAAAAGATTTTATCCTTAATTTTTGTAAAAAAAAATAATTTCCCCCCTACTTGAATCCTGTAGCCATCCCTGCCTAAAGGCATGATAATAAGTGCTGCTACCTGCTTCCAACTTCCACTTTATCCACGGAAAGTTATGGACTATTTGATAGATAGCAAGAAACGAGACAAGGTTCAAACCCTAAAATTATATATAGTAGCGTATATTCTGTATTTGATAGCAAATTTTAATCATGTATTATATTTCTGGTGTAGTGGGATGTTCTATGCAATGGAAGTGCTGGGCACGAGATTCAACACATCTCAACTGAAAAAAATCCTGGAAATTGTATTTCAATCATTCGGGTACGTACTTGTTATATCTATTTTAGTTTCATGTTTAAATGCTACATTTATAACAAAATTAGTATATTTTTCAATGTGGTTTACTAGAAGTGTTAGCCACACGCCCACACTATTTCAAATATCTTCTTTTAGAAATTTTAAATGATAGTTAGACCACTGAAATTAGTGATTTCGATTAAAGCTTTCACCAATTAGGGAAATAGTTTTTGAAAGAAAATGTCTAGGAAAGTGTGGTTAGCACTCATTGATTTATAATAAAAATCGATATCAAAAGTTTAAATGTCATGTTTTCTCTTACTAAAGATATTTCTGCTAGATAGGTTAAGTTAAACTTAATATATGGAAACTCAAAAAATCCATGTCAAAAACATAAAAGAAATATTAAAAAGAATAAGAGTAAATAATCAAGTTTCATAGTGTGAGACAATCCCAATTTTCTATTGTTATAAATCAATGAATTTTTTATAAAATTATATAAATATATAAGTGTGATTATCTTACCATGTAATAGTGCAATATCCTTGTTATCTATATTAAATATACACCAACTTTCCCTTCTATCTCTATTCTTTTTCATCATATAAGTTATCACATCCTTAAATTCTTTAAACTTTAGTTTACAATATGTATATTATTTAGAGTAATACACTGAAAGACAACTAACCTTCTATTTATAATACTCAGTAAATTTTTATAAAATTATCTTAAAATATAAATATACTGTTTTTAAACTCTATTATTTATATGAGTTGTATTATCCAAATTCATATTCAATTAATTGTTCATATGTGGTGCAGCCTTCCATCCCTAAAGAGAACAACACAGTGATTCTCCGAGAAAGTTATGTAGATGATTTGGGATCTATGTTGGTATATGCTCCTTTTGATATGGAGTTATTGAATTTCGCCATGAAGGGAGAAGACACATCACGGTTTCCAATTCTTCCTTCTGGTCTTACCATATCTTGGGATGAAGGAAAATCAGAAGAAGGATCTTTGGTTACTCTAATGTTTCAAATTTTGGCTTCTAGTCCATCTAAAATGAACATGGTCAACATTGAATTTGTAGGCTCAGTTAACACACTTGTGAGCTCAACAGTGGAGAAAATTAAAGCTGCTTTGAATTGTTCCAATTTGAAGTAATGTCTTTTCAAAATGTACTTTAGTTTTGGAATAAAGACAACATGGGGTTTTGGTTAATGTTCATTATGTGTGTGATCAATGTACTTGCTGAATTACCAATCTCCTGTTCCTGTTTTGCAGCAATTATGTGGGAATTACTAAAAACAATATTTTAATTTCGAGCACTAAAAATTATTAATAATTTTTTATTTCAGAGGAAAAAAAAATATCACTCATGTTTAAGAGGATAATTGGAAAAGACAAAAGTTAATGAGAAGAAAGGAAAGATGTAAACTTAGCAAATAGTAAGGTGTACTTAGTGAATCTAATTTACTCTTATAAATAGGTCTATAAGATAAGAATTACTCTTTGTAAAAAAAAAAAAAAATTACTCTCTACTTATATTAGTTATATACTTATATACACTAAATTAACACTATTTTTTTTTCTTAAAGAATTTTTTGGTGCTTAAAGAATACATATTTTTTTTAGTTTGAGTGACTATTTTTTTTTCATTGTTATGAATCTCTAAATTTTTTAATTTTGTTTTAAGTCTTTAACAATTACGTGAATTATTAGTTAAATAATAAAGTGACATCATTTTAATATAAATTAACAATTAAAATGATATCATATTATCGATAGAAACTCAAAATAAAATTAAAAAAAATTAGAAACTCATAACAACTTAAAAAAAAAATTAATGTATAAAGTAAAAATTAGTATTTTTTTTAGAGATTTAAAACTTATTTAAATCATTTTTTTTTCTTTTTATTTTCAGTCTTCTTTTCCTTTTCCCTTTCTTCATCTCTCTCCCTCTCAAACGTACTCATAGAGTTTGTAAATATAGTAGGAATTAAAACAAATAATTTTATATTACTTTAGTTTAATAATCACTTACACATTCCAACTTTAAGACATTCCCTCTTCCATCAAATTCTTGAAGCTTTTTCATTTCAGTGAGCATCAGATTCTATCACTTCTTTTACAACCATCAAATCATTCTTATATTTTAGTAGAAATTTAGAATTTAAAAATTTTCGGTTTAAAAGACCATATTTTTATTAATTAAAAATAGAAATAATAGAAAATAAATGCTTAACATCTAAGAAAACGAAAAAGTGGGAGAGTATCCCCTACGCTTTCACACTTTCGTCAACAAAATCTACAATTCACCACAAAAGAATACACTCTCCGGCCATCTCTATTTAATATTTATAAGATACCCTTATTTATCTTTCTTTGTGCTTTTTACTTAAATATCCTGAATTATATTTTTGTTTTTCTCTATTATGGAGATCACGAGGATCGAAGAAAATGAATAGGCTCAAAATTAAGTTAAAGAAGAATTTGAAAAAAATATATTATAATTATAAATAAATTTAATATCATTAACACTTAAATTTAATCAATTTTGTATCAATTTAATAGTGATGTATTGATTATTATTTTTACACTAATCTTCAATCATAATTAATCTTTCCATTTTCAGTCAAAAAAAACAAAACTCTCTCCATCATTATTTCATTATCGTTAAAATTAATTGATTTTTATAAAAAAAAAAATACATTTTACCAACCAACTTTCCTTATTTTGTGAATTTATCACTTAAATTTTCAATTTTTACACATTTTATTACCCAAGTTTATTTTTACAAATTTTACCATATAAATTTTTAATTTGTGTTCATTTTATTATCCATTTTAGAGGTGTTTCACATATATGGGTAACTTGCAAACCTTAACTAATACAAATCGATCCGTTTAATTAGATTGATAGAATATTTGGGCTAAATTCAACCTAATTTATTTTTAACCCAATAACTTACGAATTAGATGACGGATTCTATGGTAGAAATTCATAACTTAACCCAATCCAACCCAACAAAAACTATATATAATAATAATAATAATAATAAGTAATACTAATAAATTAATAATAACAAAAAATCAAAAATAAAAAGTATTCTCATTCATTCAATTGTCACCGCCTTCGTTATCGTCCCATGTTGTCTTTCATTTAGTCTGTCGTCCTACGCTATACCTTCGTTGCACTGTTGCATCTTCACTACATCGATTGTATTCTAACATTTGAAGTTAATTTGCTTATTTTATACATTAACATATTAACATATGATTATATGTATTTGTGATTAAAAATGATTTTCATTATTAAAAAAATAAAATTAAAATTAAAAATTTATAATAATTTTTAACAAATTTTAATTATTATTTTTTTAAATCCATAACTGATCTGATTATCTAACACAATCTAATCCTTTTATAAATCCTTTTATAATTGGACTAGCTAAAATTAAATTTAAAAAATAAAATCACAGAAACCTAATTTAATTCTACCTACTAAAAACAGATTGGTAAGGTTAAGAATTTAGATAAATTAGATCCAACTCAACCCTTTCCATTTCATAATAAAACATCAGTAAAATTGAAAATTTGGATCATAAAATTTGTAAAAAATAAATTAGAATGATAACATTTGTGAGAAAAGCACGATATTTTTCTCGGTTCTCAGTTGCATCGAAGAGAGAGAGAATGGCAATGGTTGGTGGCAATCATGACGTGGCAGGAGCCCAGAACAGCCTCGAGATCGATAGCTTAGCTCGCTTCGCTGTTCAAGAACACAACACAAAACAGGTCTTTCTTTCTTTCCTTAAAAATATCAAAGAAAATGTCAATTATGTTTTGTTTTGCATTTGTTTGTTAATTTCTCGAGAAATTTTTCCTATGATTTGTTTGAAGTCGTTAATTTGTATTGGGTCAGGACGATGATCGATTTTGGCCATGTTAAAGTTTCTTCTTCGGAAAATACACATGTTCAATTTGGATTCTCTGTCCCTTCTTTTGCTTTATTAACAATTATTCACTTTTGGAATTTTCTTCTGGGGATAAGTTAAGTATATAGTAAGGTAAGTCTATGACTAAATTACATTGTTATCTCTTGTGGAATTCTGAAATTGCACACACTCTTAGGTAGGTGGCGTTTGTTTACAATTCTGTTTCCTGAATCGCTGTTCAAGAACACAACACAAAACAGGTCTTTCTTTCTTTCTGTTTTTTACTTTTTAATTAGAGAACAGAATTGTAAGCAAACGCCTTATTGTTTAATAGTTACAGCCTTCCTTATAGGATATTTGATTTAAGATTTTTAAAACAATTAAAGGGTTTGTGGAATGTATAAGAAGTGTCAATGTTTTCAAACAGTCTAGGGAGATAGTGTATGGAAAGAAAAAAAAATAGAGCTATAGAAAGAAATCTGACGAAATTAGAAGAGTGTAAGTGTAATTTACTCGATAATTATTTATAGAGCATTCACTTCTTTTACTGAAGTGAGAGTTTTTGTAAAATAAGCCAATATTTCCAAAATGTAATCACTTACAAAACATGCAGCCATGCACTTACTCTCTGAAGATTACAGTTTTGATTTAGTTTTTTTGACTTCAACAAGTACTCTGAAATTGACACTACCGATCAATTTCATTTCTAATATTATGAAATCAATCAATTTAGTTTTATTGAATTGCTAATGGCTATGCAGAATGCCCTATTGGAGTTTGAAAAGGTGGTAGGTGCAAAAAAGCAAGTGGTTGCTGGTTCATTGTACACCATCACTCTGGAGGCAAAAGATGGTGGGCAAAAGAAGGTTTATGAAGCCAAGGTTTGGGAGAAGCCATGGTTGAACTTCAAGGAGGTGCAAGAGTTCAAGCTTGTTGGAGATGCACCTGCATAATTAGGTATTTGATAACATTACACTGTTGCCCCTGGTTGATTTTTAAGTATGAATTGTTTAAGGATGAATGCAAATCTTCAATAGTATATTAGTATTAAATTTCATTTTTGTTTTTCCTGTTCTTAAGATGGATCTGAAACTGAGTTTAGAATGAATGGGGGACTAAGGGTGTTAAAAGAACTAGAACTTGAAGTTTAGATCAGTTTCTGATTTACACATTTGGCATTATTTGTCAGTACAGTGCTTGTTAGGGCTGTTAAAAAAAATGAATTGAACTGGTGTTGAACTAAACTGAACTATGCTAAAAAAACTGAACTACTTAAATCGAACTGAAGTGTTTGAACTGACTGAACCATATCCCATGAGATTAAAAAGTGCAAAAAAAATTGCTTCAAAATAAGATTTTATTGAGAACAATTCAAATAGTTCAGACAGTGAAGCAGTTCAGTCAGTTTGCTCGAACTATTACACAGTTTAGTTTGCCTAGACTATTAGGCAATTCAGTTCACCTGAACTGTTTTTACAGTTCATTTTTTTCGTAGTTCAGTTCAGTTCATCAATTGTGTCCACCCCTAGTGATTGTGATATTGATGATTGATAATGTTCATTCATTTTATTGGTGCTTTATAGAAAGCTGAACAAGTTGTAGTTTTACTGGTGTGTAATTACTAATTACTATCTGGTGTATAGGTTGCTTTATAACATGACAATAAGTTGTTGATTGATCATCATTGCTGTAATTGTTGATAATTCAGCCTTGAGGATGATGGCAGTGATATATTGTGACCAAGATGTTTGATAAACATTTTATGAAATTATATATTACTCATTCTTTGATCAGATTCACTGCATTTTTTCCTTCCCCTGTTCTGAAAGACAAATTGCACCTTAGCATGAGTGCATGACTTTTGGAAGTGAAACATTTTATCACAAAATCTCTAACTATGTATGGCATAGGCATTGGGCAGAATGACCTTTTGATGCACTCTAAGGACCAGGGTGGAGTATTATTATATGACTAATTTAGTACTCAATCAGTGCCGTTTTTTTTGTAAGAGAAATCTTTTTAAAGTGAGTCATTTTCAGGGTTTTGATATTTGCTCAAATGCTCTTGAACCCATTTACATTTCTTTGCTTGTCCTGAATCATGGTCTCTGTATACTGTATTCCTAATAGTAGCAATAGAGCTTTGCGACCTATAAGGATCACTGTTAGTACAATATGCATCAGTATATTTCTATCTTTTTACCATTAACTTAATAGCTGAATAACACACATTGTATGTTTCATTAGTTGTGGCTGTTGTGGTCCTGCCATTACCTTAGTTTTGAACTCAGGTAGAACCTTATACCTAATTAAGGGTCCGTTCAGTTGAGTGGAATGAAATGAGATGAAAGTTTTGAATTAAAGTAGACTGTAAAAATGTGAGTCTCATCTCATTTTAATGTTCATTTCATTCCTTTTCCGCTCTGTTGCGCTTCAAGTGAATGGACCCTTAGGGATGGCTAGCTTGATAATTGACAGAGTATTCCCATTCTTGTTTGTTTTCTGCCTAATACCATAATACTTTCTAAAGGAGGATAATAATGGATTGCAAATCAGCATAACTTCTATCCAAATTAAAGAGCAATTTCGTTCAATTCTTTCATTTTTTTTTTTCATTTCAAGTACTAATATTATATCTAGGTTGACATGAGACAAAACACTTAGATGCAATACCCTCTGTACTTTTTGGTAATGTTTCCAATCAAAAGTAGAGTTTTGTCTTGTAAATCAGTGCCAACCTTCAATACCTACCAATATTATGCTGGTTACTAAGGGTCTGTTTGAATGCAAGCCAGAAATGCTTTTGAGAGTTTCTCTGTCAGAAATACTAGGTTTTTTTTTCCCAGTGAAGAAGTTCTCAAAAACACTTTTAACTCGGTATCCAAACATGCTCTAAGTCAATTTTGATTAGCGAAACATCAAAAGCACTTTAATTACTGCAGCTAAATTTTGTCTTTTAACATATGCCTTCATGTCCCTAGTAGTATTATTGAAATTTGAAAGGAGTCTATCTTGATTTTTCAGGTTACTGAAGAGTGAAGAATGAAACAGCCCCAGGCTCGAAGGTGAAAGCCTAAGGATATATCAAAGCATCCTATATGTATAAAATAAATGTTAGCTTTTTCACCTTCGGTATTGATGTTTGAACTAATTTGGCATCCTATTTAAAGGTTAAAAACCAAAAAAAATATATGATCTATGTCTGTCTAAACCTATTTATCTATTTCTCTATCTCTCTCCCTATTCTGGATAGTACATTTTAGTGAGAAGATTTTTTCTTTTTTACGAGTGAGAAGAATGAATATTTACCTTTAAATATTGTCATGAATAGTCAAAATCAAACCACACAAAGTTACGTGAATGTTTCAAAATATTACTCCAATTATCCAATGTGTTCACAAATAATATATAAAACTAATGGTTGGTTTGTACATGTTACTCTAGAAAAATTTCTAGAAGAAAAAAAATTAAAACTAATTTCTTTATATGTTAAAATTATTTTCTTCTATAATTAATTTTTAAAAGTTTTACATTTTTAAAAGAAAGTATGTAGAAGAACTTTTATTAATTGACTATTGAATAAGATAATAATTTTAATTTCTAAATAAATTAATTTCATTTTTTTCTTCTCAAAGTTCATAGAGTAATGTGTCAAAAAATACTTTAACACTTTAAAAACTACAAAATTTACAATTAATATCAAGAAAAAAATCAATTGAAAACATGCACGAACCTTGAGGGGGCAAGCAGGAATTTTAGCCCCCTCCCTCCCACAGGAAATTTATATATATATATAAAATAATAAGAAGAAGAAGAAAAAAAATAAGATCTTAAATTAATATTTGTTTAATTTTCTTTTGACAGTAGATTTTATCTTTAGTTTTATACATCAAATTGATAATAAATATTTTTGAATTTATTATTTATTAAATAATTAATCATTAAAAATTAAATAATTAATTAATTGTGTAAAAAAAATCCATCCCTCTGATATCACCGTGGATCCGTCATTGAAAACATGTAAATAAAAAAATTCACTGTATAGAAAAACAAGAAACAAACCGAAACAGTTCAACAAGCATGGCACCTAAGTCATTATAAAGATATTAAACAAATAATTAAATTTACTAAATCATATAAGCATATAACAATAATTAATCAAATCAATACCTTTCCATGCATGCATCCTGTTGGAGAATATACCAGCATTGAGATCATGGTTTCAAACTGCAACCAATTCAATGTGTCACAAATAAAATAAAAAAACACAAACATAAGTTAGACTAAAGAAGAGATCATTTCTCCATTGCCATTTGTACCGCAAATGGAGAAATCCAGAGAATTAAAATACAGGCACAAAAAAAATAAAAAAATGTTTGCTTAAATTCATGGATAAGAGATCATTTATATGTATAATTGATTATTGTTATAATTGATTATAATTATAATTATAATCTGTTTTTTTAGATAAGCTTGCAGAATAGTGAAAATAATTAATTTCATTTAGATACAATAAAAAATAAGTTTTTGTTGAATAAAAAAATGTAAAAACATCTGAAAAAAAAACTTAACGGTTGAAAAATAATCTTTAAGTTATAAATTTTCAGTTTCATCAAAATAACTTCTTTTTTTTTTAAATAATTTTTTTTTTCAAATTTAATCTAGATACCCAAACATGTTAATTTTTGCTATACTACTTAAATTATTAAAACCAGCTTAAATTCATGGATCCCAAACAAGCTCTGAGAGGGAAAAGAAGGCTAAATTCGTTGAAAGATCTACTTTCAAGTCTCTCGAGAAAAAGGTTTGTAACGAGACATGTTCTAGTCTATTTTTTTTTCACATTGAATGATTATTAGCTTAATGCTCTCTTATATGCAAGTTATAATTAATTGTGCAATTTGATTCTAAATTTTAAAAAAATTCAATTTGATAGTCAATTTGGTTACGAAAGAAGTCTATATTCATGCTAGGAGAAGATATTTTTTAACTGATTGTCATTCTTTTTTCAAACATTAATATTTACTCATTAAAAATTAAATACTACCAACACTATTGTGATCATATATCCAACATATATCTCTATTAAGAAAAACACATAGTACTAAAACATAAAACATAAGACATCTTAAAATATACAGCAACATTAAAGGATCACTGAATAGTCAAAAAGAATTGTGAGGGAGCTTTTAAGAATAGTCAAAGCTCTTTGTCTATATTTGAATCACAACTTCAATTTTTTTTCCTCCATCATTTCTTTCTGCTATCAACTCCCTCTCATTGTAAGCATTGACACAAGTGTAATTAATCTGCAAGCTTGAACTATGATAAAAATAAATATTCAACATGGAGCAAGCAATGACAAAAGAACAGCTTATAATTCATTACAACAAAACACACACCTATGAATCAACATCCCACACCATCATAAATATAATCCAATACATTATAGTCTTACAGGGGATACTTCACTTCTTGAATACCAGATAACAGGACGTGTTCATCACCTCAGCTACCATCTCTATTCATATATATTAACAAATAAAATCACACTGTCATCGCTAGTCAATTTTTCATAAACAATATTATCAATAATAAGAATAGTGAAACACTGTATTATTCCATAACAAGTCGGATTCAAGCCGAGATAACAAACAAAATCATCAAATCAAGTCCAATTTTAGTTTATAAACAAAAAATTTTACTATTCTTTCCTTTAAATTCATTTTAGTTTATTTAAATTTTAAATAAAATTAAACCTCACAATCCAAAGTACCACAGTGACACCACAAAATGGTTGGAAATAAAATAGTCATTGGTTGGATAATAAGTTAAGTTGTGAAGCATAAGTTTGTGTGATTTGTATATATATATTTTAATTTCTTAGGGTCTGCTATCATGAGCACGAAAAAAAAAAAATTACTTTATGAAGTAGAAATGAAATAAAAAGGCTATGTTAAACTCATTTAATTGAATCCACAAAATAACATTTTAACATTATATTTTGTCAAAATGATTGAATCCATTTACCTTCTGGACGTTCCTACGCATGCAATAGGTCATATTATCACTTCATCATTTATCTCGATGGCAGGAATGTGAGAAATCTTAAACCAGTGCTTTCCTTTCTGATTTTGATGTCTTGCTTCTAGTAAAGGACAGTCACGTATCTTCAGTGATTCAAGAGAGGATGGAAGGTGGTCTTCTGGCAAGGACTCGAGGCTCTCACAATTGTTGATGTCAAGCTCTGTGAGTGAAGTGAGATGTTGAAGCCCTCTTCCCTCCAAACACTTCAAACCATGAAAATCCGATAGGGACAGACACTGGAGAGAAGTGGGAAGTAACGACAACTCTTTCAGCAGTGTGTTAGCAGCATCTTCCTCTCCAACTCCGTGAATGGAAAGCCAAGACAGAGAAGTGAGGCGTTGGAATAAGAAACCTAATACATCTTTTGACGTAGATGAAAGCATTCCAATGTCGACAACAAGTGATCATAAACTGGAAGGTAAACAACTTGGGGACAATAGTGCTAGCTCTGGAATCTTAGTAAGGTTTAACCATCGAAGGGCAGAGAGATCAATTTGTTCTGGAAATGACCTAAGTTTCTTACAATCATGGAGTTGAAGACCTTCCAATTTGAGAACAGCTGTTCCACCTTGATTAGTAATTACTTCCATGTTGGGACAAGTCCGGATATAAAGATTTTGTAGGGCTGGAAAATAATCTAATGAAAATGATGTTAGGGAATGGCAACTATTACCAATTGCTAGATTTTCAAGTGATGTGTATTTGTGCCATGATTCAGGAGATGGAAATTCTAAGTTCTCGCAGTTGTAAATATGAAGTGATTGCAATGACGTTAGCAAACCATCACCCGGGAAGGAAATCAAAGTGGGGATATTTTCAAGAATCAAGTATTGAAGACAATTGGCAGCTAGTATCATTCTTGGCAAAGATGACAAGCTGTCACACTTTTCAATAGATAGTTTCCTACAAGAAAAGTTTTCAAGCAAGGATAACATGCCTTCTCCCCCTTCATAAATTTTTACCAATTTAATTGGTGTGTTCCAGTGCAGATCACATGATTTTGCATCGAGCTGGTTGCACTCAAATATACCAACCTTGGTCAATGAAGGTAGATGGTTGGGCAAGTTTCCTCTCAACTTGGGACATTCTAATAAACACAAATGCTTTAGGCAAGGAAGAGGAAATTTACTGCCTTCACTGTCAAATGGTAGCCACTCCTCCCACTCTGACATATTTTCAAATTGGATACTCTCTAATAATGGAAATGGTTGAAATGAAAGGGATCCTCCATTATTACAGTAGAATTCTTCTCCAATTGTCTTCACCATTTTCATCCTTTTAATCACAAGCTCCTTAAGAGAAGGTAGTTGTCCAAATGTTGGAAGTGAAAAGCAATAGTTGCAATCACTGATGCAAAGGACTATAACATTAGAATATGAAAAGTCACCCAACCATTTTGGAAAGCTTGTGCCATTGTAGGATCTTATGTTGAGCTTCTTTCAATTTGTTGATGGTTGCAGGTTCTCAAGTACATCTTTCTCAGTTGATGAATCTTGTGGATCACTGCCCCACTCAGTGTAAGCTCCTCAATATGATCTTTTTTCTTTAAGTCAACTTGAAAAGCATCATTGGGATCAATAACATTTTGTAGCTTCAAAATGGAAAGTGTACCTTGCAAGTAAGAAAAATTTCTTAATTCTTTGATAGTTACACCATCTTCTCTGCCTACAACAAAAGTAGTCAATACACGAAGATCTTGTAGCTTGCATATTTGTGTTGGCATTGACAACAGAATTGTGTCTCTAATATCAAGGTGGCGTAAATTGACCAAGTTTCCTATATGTTCAGGCGGCCGAGTCAGAAATTTACAATTTGATAGTTTCAAAGTCTGCAAATTGTATAGCTTAAAGGTTGCATCGGGCAAACTTTTGATGGAAGTGTAGGAAAGGTCAAGATAACGCAAAAGTACCAAATCAAAAATTGAATTTGGTAACTCTGATATTTTTATATTTAAGTAAGGACAATGTCCACAGATATGTTTGTTTTGGCAGCCAATCATGTGACACCTTTTTCGTTAGATAACAATGATTGTATTTATATAGTGGTCAAAAAGTGCGCACACTTTTTAGCTCATACAAACCCTCAAATCTTTTAGAGACATCAAGCCCTATTGTAGTATATGTTAAATGGCGAACATTTATTGGGACTTCACCTCCTTCAAAGTAACAACATCTCTTACCAGATACTAGTTTAGCTAAATCATAGATAAGGTCATGACATTTGAAACTTGACATTTCCATTAGTTTTTTCTTTTTCAATTAAAGATCTGGATAACAATTCATTAAAGTAGTCATCACCTGTCGTTTCCATTGCTTTCTCTCCATGAATTTGTTGAAGAAAGCCTTCAGCCATCCATAGCATAATCAATTCATTCCTATCCAACTGATGTTCTCTAGGAAAAATTGAGCAATAGGCAAAACATCTCTTCAAATGTGGTGGAAGATGAAGATAACTTATCCATAAAGCTGGTAACACTTCATTATTTACCCACATGTTGCTGCTTAGAATTCCTTTCCAATACTCTGGGTCCACATTTGATCGTAGAAGACCTCCGAGTGTTTTAGCTGCTAATGGTTGTTAAATACCCAGATCAAATAACATTATAAAGAATTAGGCAATAAACCGTGTGTCTGAATACACTACGGAACATAGTTTATATAGGCTTATTTGCATTTATTACAGAATATATTGTTTCCTCTAAATGAGATATTGTTGCCTATAAACTATAATTATGACTAAAATCAGAATATCAATTCTGATTTTCAACATTCCCCCCAAGCTGGAGCATATAAATCATATGCACCAAGCTTGCTACATATATAATTAACCCGGGAACCCCCCAAAGCTTTGGTGAACACATCTGCTAGCTGATCACTAGAGTTAACAAATTTAGTGATGATATCTCCTGATTCAATCTTCTCTCTAACAAAATGACAGTCCACTTCAATGTGTTTGGTCCTTTCATGAAACACTGGGTTAGATGCAATATGTAGAGCTGCCTGATTATCACAAATCAGAGTTATTTTGGCATCCTCTTCAAACTTGAGCTCTTTAATAAGTTGCTTTAACTAGATAAGTCACAAGTTGCTACAGCCATAGCTCTATATTCTACTTCAGCACTAGATCTTGCCACCACACTTTGCTTCTTGCTCTTCCAAGATATAAGGTTTCCACCAATCATTATACAATATCCTGAAGTAGATCGTCTGTCACTAGGAGAACCAGCCCAATCTGCATTTGAATATCCAACAATTTGGACATGTCCTTTATCATTATAGACAAGTCCTTTTCCAGGAGCACCTTTGATGTATTTGAAAATCCACATAACCACCTCCCAATGATCTTGATAGGGAGAATTTAAGAATTGACTTACCACACTAACTGCGAAAGCAATGTCAAGACGAGTGACAGTAAGGTAGTTTAGTTTCCCAACTAACCTTCGATATCTCCCTAGGTCTGCAAAAGGAACCCCCTAGTTAGGTAACAATTTGACACTTGGGTCCATAGGAGTGTCCATTGGCTTAGCATTCATTAAGCCAATTTCCTCAAGGATGTCAAGAGCATACTTCCTTTGAGAGATCACCACACCATCTTTGGATTGGGCCACTTCAATACCTAAGAAATATCGAAGTTTCCCAAGGTCTTTAGTTTGGAATTGGCGTGAGAGGTATTGCTTTAGTTGGGCTATGCCATGCTCATCTCCTCCAGTGATAACAATGTCATCCACATACACAATGAGGTAGATACATCTCTGTAGTGAATGGCGATAAAAGACCGAATGATCAGCTTCACTACGAATCAAGCCAAGCTATTGTACAATAGTACGAAATTTGCCAAACCATGCTCTCGGAGACTATTTAAGTCCATATAGGGATCTCCAAAGTCGACAAACCATGGTAGATGATTCCCTCTGAGCAACAAAGCAAGGTGGTTGCTCCATGTAGACTTCTTCCTCAAGATCTCCATGTAGAAAAGGCATTTTTTATATCAAGTTGGAAAAGGGGCCAATGGCGAATGGCTGCTATAGAAAGTAATAGTCGGACAGATGTCATCTTTGCCACAGGGGAAAACGTGTCAGTATAGTCCTGTCCGAACACTTGAGTGTAGCCCTTTGCCACTAAACGGGCTTTGAACCTATCAATCTTGCCATTAGGTCCAACTTTAACGGAGTACAACCAACGACACCCGATGAGGGACTTCCTAGGAGGGAGAGGAACCAGATCTCAAGTACCACTACTCTAGAGAGCACACATCTCGTCAATCATTGCCTGTCGCCAGTCTGGGTGGGATAATGCTTCACCTAGAGAGTTAGAAATAGACACAGAAGACAAAGACGAAAGGCAAGTATAAAGTAAGGGAGAAAGATGGTGATAACTCAACGTAACATAGTGAGGGAATGGGTTACGAGTTGTACGTGTACCTTTCCTTAAAGCAATGGGTAGGTCAAGGTTAGACGGAGGACCGGAATCCGGGAAAGATATTGGAGCTGGGGATGGGTCGATCATGGTCTCAACCTCAACTGCAGGGGTAGGCACATGTGCCACGGGAGGCCATGGTCATCTGTGATATGTTTGAAAAGGTTTTTGTTGGAGGGGATGCTCAGGTGGGTCTTCCTCTAAAGCAACGGGAAGAGGAGCAAGAGAAGGATTCTCTGGGGAAAGAGAATGCACGGAGTCAAAGGAAGTGGAAGCGAAAGCGGAAGTAGATGCAAAGTAGGGCACAGACTCAAAGAAAGACACATCAGCAGAGATGAAATAACGTTTAAGGGTAGGAGAAAAACATTTATACCCTTTCTGGGACCTATGGTAGCTAAGGAAAACACACTTGATGGACCGAGCTGATAATTTGTCAAGTCCAGGTGAAAGGTTATGAACAAAACATGTGGAACCAAAGACACGGGGAGCCACAGGATGAAGAGGTGTATGGGGAAACAAAACAGAGTATGGAGTTTGACTGTTAAGGATAGATGATGGCATACGATTGATAAGATAACAAGCTGTGAGAACAGCATCACCCCAAAAGTGAGAAGGGACATTGTCGTGAATGAGAAGTGTTCGAGTAGTTTCAACAAGATGTTGATTTTTGCGTTCGGCAATCCCATTTTGTTGGGGTGTATGAGCACAAGACGTTTGGTAAAGGATACCTTTAAATGCCATAAACTGTTGAAATTGGTTGGACAAGTATTCACGAGCATTGTCACTACGAAGAATTCGGATAGGAACACCAAACTGAGTTTGAATTTCATTATAAAAATTTTCAAATAGGGAAAATACTTCAGACCAATTTTTCATTAAAAACAACCATGTGCAACAACTAAAATCATCAATGAAGGTAACAAACTATTTAAAACCGAAAGAGGTTATGACTCGAGATGGACCCCAGACATCTGAATGGATTAAAGCAAAAGGGGATGCAACCCGTTTATTCATACGATCAAGAAAAAACTGACGTGTATTTTCCTAATTGACATGACTCACAATCTAAAGTAGACAGTTTGGACAAATTAGGAATCAACTTTTGAAGAATCGAAAGGTTAGGATGACCCAACTGAGCATGAATGGTAAGGGGAGATGCAGTGGCAGAATATGCTTGTGATGGGGTAGATAGGTAATAAAGACTATGAGACTTACATCCAGTGCCAATCGTCCATCTCGTACTCTGGTCCTGCAAGACAGCAGTATCTTTAGTGAATGTGATCAAACAATCATGGGATTGGGTCAAGCGGTGAACAGACAGAAGGTTAAAAGGGCAATTGGGTACAAATAAAACAGACTTAACAATTAAATTGGGTAAGGGATGGGTGGTGCCAATTCCCTATGATTGTGTTTGGGAACCATTGGCAGAGGTAATAGTGGGTAGAAAACCGGAGGTAGAAAGAGAAGAGAAAAGAGAGCGATTACCAGATATGTGATCAAATGCACCAAAGTCAAGCACCCATTGGCCCATAAAAAGAGACTGAGAGACAAGCAAAAGAATTACCAGATTGTACTACCGAAGCAATGACACTAGAGTTCGACGACTTGCATACCACTGGAGAAAGTCCTCATACATCGTAGGTGTTGTAGCAGACATGATGCAAAAGAAAAGTGGCAAAAACAGTACCACAAGTACCACAATAAAACCCTAGAGGGAGAGAAAAAAAATCTTGTCAGATGAAGGTGGCACAAGAGGGGTAGGGTCGCTTGGGAGGGGACGACGCCGGCGTTCAATTCACCGCCGGAAAGAAGCCCCACGCGCCTTCATGCGCCGTCACGCACACTTGAAAAAAAGGTGTTTGGCGCGTAAAGATGACGTGCGTGTGGGCGTGTCTAGACTCCAATGGAGACACCGTCAACGGTGTTGGACAGAGGTGGATGGCATGATTCTTCCAGTGGTGGCAGTCATCGGAGGAGGTCGCCGGAAAATTTTCTGTCACGGCGGCAGAAGCGGTGGTCGGAAAGAAATGCCGGGGACAGACAGCAAAAAGGGTTGCAAACCAAAAAGATAAGGTGTTTGCGAAAAATATTTAGTCGGGGACAGTAGGTCCTCCGAAAAAAAACGGTTTTAAGGACTGCCTAACCTGGCTCTAGATACCATGTCAAATACCTAGATCAAATAACATTATAAAGAATTAGGCAATAAACCGTGTGTCTGAATACACCACGAAGCATAGTTTATATAGGCTTATTTGCATTTATTACAGAATATATTGTTTCCTCTAAATGAGATATTGTTGCCTATAAACTATAATTATGACTAGAATCAGAATATCAATTCTGATTTTCAACAATGGTAAACCATTGCATTTTCTTGCAATTTGTCTACCAATCTCTTCTAGGATTGGATATTTGTAATATCCTTTGTTTCCAAATGCATGTTTAGCAAGTATAGACCAACAGTTTTCATCTGTAAGAAGTTCCAGCTTATAAATGGGAAATGTACGACTGATTTCTGCAACCCTGTGTTGTCTTGTTGTCACAATGATTCTACTTCCCTTTTTCCCACAGCCAAAAGGTGCTATTAGTTGATCCCAATCATAATATTGCATATTCCAAATGTCATCAAGCACAAGCAGAAATTTTTTATCTTTAAAGGTGTTCTTCAATTCAACACGAAGAGCATCAAAATTAGAAATACCACAAGCTTTAGAAGTAGCAGATTCAACAATTGCCTTTGTTGTTGTAAACACATCAAAAGGATCAGATACCCATGCCCAAGCTTTGAGATCAAAATGGTTCTGCACTGCATCATCATTTAAAAGGCTCTGAGCTAGGGTTGTTTTTCCTAGACCTCCCATGCCCCATATTGCCAGCACTTGTATATTATTATTCTCATCTTCATCAGAGTGAAGCATCCTCAACAGCTTCTCTTTGTCATCGTCTCTTGCAACAACAACAGATTCCACCGACCGATCAGTATCTTTTCTATGTGAGACTCTCCCAGCAACAACTTTCAAATTGAGACTATCTATCAGTTTGAGAAAATTTTCTAGCCTTCTAGATATTACTTCAAGCTTGGAATTCATGCTCCTATAGAATTGATTAAAGGGAAAAGAAAGTAATGATTGCACCTGGGAAGTAAAGGTTGTAAGTTTTCCCTCAATCTTGCACCTGAGAGAATCTGTGTTGATTTCGTCCAACAAATCCTCAGCATCAAGAACAGCATCTTTCAACTCGTCAAGCCATGCCTTCACTGCAGGATTAGAAATCTGCTTCTCCTCAGCATCATTGGGAACAGCATTGAGTGCCAACAGCTTTATCTTCAGCTCATCCAACAGAGAAACATTGAGCTTTCTATTGGCAAAGAAATCTCGAAACTCTGCAGAAGTGATTCTATACAGCAAGATCTCCACAGAAGCAGAGATAAGTGCCTCTCCCACCATAGCTAGGCCATTTCTTCTCTTTGTTTGCAAATAGTATCAGAACTCTAAACTCTGAAGTTTTAGTCAAATACTGAAGGTGAGAAATTGAGGTATTATAATGCTTAAGTCGTATCAATGTTTTGATTTCACAGTGAAGATGTAAACGTGTTAACCACTTTTTTTTATAATAATAAATATTTGAGTGACTAATATGCTGCACATTACAGGTTAGTAGATAGCTTAATAATGCTAATATTTATTTCCTTGAATATGACCCTCCAACCACTCTCCTTTTCGACTTTTTCAACGTATACTTCTTTGGTTCTTCCTGATTTCTTCTTGTCATGAATGTAATAGTAGTTGAAAAAAATCTCAAAGGTAAAAAGATGCTTGAACACAATATCAGAAAAAAAAAGGCCTACAAAGTTAAATTTATCAGAGTTAATTATACATTTATGAATTCCTGTAAGTAGTGGACACCTCACTGACCTCATACCTCAATTTTTGCTGCTAACACAGTTGGTGAATTGTGTGTTTTCACTGTTCATGATACCTCAATTGGGCAATAATTTATTTGGTAAAGAAATCCCGAAGCTCTGTAGAAGTGATCCTATCTCTTCTCTTTGTTGATGGGCAATTTGTTTCTTGCTCCGAAAAAATATTCTAATTGTTTTAAACTGTGATTTGTAGAGTCGAACTAGGAAGGTAGATATGTTCAAAGAAAGTATGCATTGCTAAAGTTTGACTATTTATTTCCCTATCAGCATGGTACAGTAATCCATCTCTTAGAGATTGGTTGAAGGAGCATGCTGATACATCAGAGTTAAATAAGTTGAAATGGTCATATTATCATATTAACAAGAGCCCGTGGCATGTGTTGTGTTGACAATGTAATCTACCAATTAAATGGTGTATATATTGGATAGATAGTTGGACTTTGGTGATTTTTTATGCCAGAGAATCAGCCTGGACTAAGGCCAAAAATCCTAAAATTTAGCTTATTTGTTTCCTTTAGTATTAAGTTTTTCTCTAGAATTTGTTTTCTTAATCAAGGGACCCTTTTTACAATCCAATATCTGTTGACTCTTGAAATCTCTAGGACGAAATGCTGGATGGTGTTCTTGACAGATACATGAACATCCATCAGCCTTGAATACTGCAATTTTTTTAACATATAATAATAATATACAAAGTAGAACGGTAGAGCCTACTTATTTTAAAATGACCCTTTTGGCCTTTTATGATCAGATTTTTTTTATAATTATAATCTAGTCATTGTTGGCAGGTCTAGCCTTGATGAAGATGAGGCATTTTTGTCGACTGCGGATTCAGCAATAAGGCTGCTTTCTAAAGAAACTAGGATAGTGAAAGATTGGAAGGGTTTGGAATACAGAGCAGCGTTTCCCTTGCTGAAACCTGCAGGTGCTAATTTCTACCCGCCAGACATGGACAAAATGGTGCCATTATGTTAAGCATATGCTGTCAAAAGACTCAACAAATCATTTGCAAATTTGAAAAATTATAAAACTATTATCTTGCAGGAGTTTGAATTATGGAAGGACAGTCTAGGAAAGCATGAACAGAAGGACGCAACAGGGTTTTTCAGTGTTATTAAAAGGCACAGTGAATTTGTTTTTGATTCTCATCAGTTTGATAACAAAGCAGGTTCTCATGATCTCTATATAGTTCCTTACTCTGAAGAGTACAAGTCTCTTCTTGCAAAAGCTGCTGATTTATTGCATAAAGCTGGAGACATTAGCGAGTCACCTAGGTATGTTGTTTTTCATCCATGTTCTCATTATTAAGCAGCCATTGTTTTACTTCATGCTAAATACTACTTACAAGTGTTGATTAACTCATTCTTCCCCGGTTTAGTTTGAAGAGGCTGCTACATAGCAAGGCTGATGCTTTTCTTTCAAATGAGTATTATGACTCAGATATAGCATGGATGGAATTGGTTAGTCATAATCTGTGTTTTGTTTTTGTGATACAACCATTGTAAGGTGGCGTTTGGTTTTACTATTTTCATTTTCATAGAAAATGTAGTTGAAAATGCGTTTGTTTTAATTTTTGAAAACATTTTCAAAGAAAATATTTTCTAAAAAAGGCTGAAAACTAAAAACAAAGATTTGACGTTTTCAGCATTTTCCCTTTTATAAACATCTTCATCCTTCAACAACTTTATTTTCATTTTTATAAACAAGTTTTCAAAATATTTGAAATGTGAAAATGAAAACTATTTTCAAAAAATGAAAATAAGAAGTATCCCAGAAACCAAACACCACCTAAAAGTTGTAGGCAAGTTGGTAAGATCTGTTGTGAATATATTTGGTTTACTCTCATGCATAAAAAAAACTTCATTATTTGGATATTAAAAAAACTATTGTTGTATTGTTAGCTTCTCTAATGTAAACCAGAATTTAATTCAAAGAATGCAAATTAGTCATGGACATGCTACTTTACTTTTATAGTATTTTTATTATATTTTGATGATATTTGGTTTCTTCCATGTTTATTTCTTTCCTCTCTTGTATGGCATTTAGTTCATGAGTTAAACCTGTTTCCTCAGTAAAACAAAATAAAAAACATCATGATTGTTTCTCTTAACTACCTCTAGCAAACTAAATTCAAAGAATTATATTTAAGATTATAATTTTTATTTTTGATGTGATAAAGTATTATTGATGTTATATTGTTTTAAGTTTTAACCTATTGCCAAATTGTTTATACTGCGTTTCATTTTTATATCATGAAATTATTTCTTACCTTTTATTATTTTCGGTGCAGGACTCCAAGTTGGATGTCACTGTTGGTCCATATGAAACTTATGAGAAAAAACTTTTTGGATATAAGGTAAGTCTTAACAATGAAGTTTTGAAAAGGCATATGATGTCGAAGGTGGTTCAGCTTCTTCCCATTGCTGATAAGATTAGGATCAAATTGGCATCATGGAAGGGAAAGATGCTTTCCTTCATGGGTAGAGCACAACTTTTGTGGTCAATCATAACTGGAATGATTTCTTATAGTTTTCAGGTCTATCAATGGCCAATTCAACTACTCAAATTAGTAGAAAAATGGATGCATAATTTTCTTTGGTCTAGGGATACGCAAGTCCGTAAGCTTGCTATGGTAGCATGGCACAAAGTTTGTCTCCCTTTTGACAATGGTGGCTTGGGCTTGTAAAATATTACTCATTTGAACAATGCAGCCATGTTGAGGGAGCTTTGGAAGCTCATGCACTCCAACTCTGAATGGGCACAATTCATGCAAACTAGGTACCTTGCAAATGGCCAACGACTTACTTGCTACCATTCCTCATCAATTTGGGCCTCTTGCAAATATCATTGGCACTCTATCCAAGACAATACGAGTTGAATCATCAATAGCGGGATACTAATTTTTGGTTATCAAATTGGTGCATGGATAGTTCAATTGCTGAGATATTACAACTAAATCACAGGTGCAGAAAACATCTCCGATCATTTGTTCATCTATGGTAGTCAATAATAAGTGGTTCATCCCACCTCAAAGTTGTCTACGAATTCCTTCTTTGTTGTCCACTCTTAAGGGCATACCGCTACCCTCCAATTCTGATCTAGACACTCCTATATGGAAACCTGACCCTATGGGGGTACTCTCTAACAAATCAGCTCTTGAATTTCTATATCCTATTTCACAGAATGTGCCTTGGGCCAAATTGCTTTGGTCAAAGTGCATTCCTCCTTCCATATCCTTTATGACTTGGCATGGAATACATGGTGGCCTTCCCACTAATGATTTGCTAATAAAAAAGGGCTGTAATATTGTCTTAGTTTGCTATCTTTGTGGACAGAATCGTGAGATAGCTGCTCATCTTTTTCTCTCTTGCAATTTTTCGAAAGCAATTTGATCTTGGCTTCAAGCTATTGCCACGGTTCCCATTAACTGCAGCACTATGACATCAGTTGTGCTCTCAATCACCAAAGCTGGCAGCCCTCAAGTAAGGGATATTTTACTTTCAACCGTGACTCATATTTTCTGGTTGATTTGGAAGTGCAGGAACAGCTACAAGTTTAGGAACCTCAAACCTCTGCCTTCGCAGCAAGTCATCCATAGGCTTATTTCCCTTCTCTCCTTATCCGAAAGATTGTCTACAGGGCAGACTTCAAATTCTATTAATGAATTTAGATTTCTAGGGCATTTTGGCATCAACATACGGCTCCCTTGTGCACCAAAGATCCTTGCAGTTTATTGGCGTCCACCAATTTTTGGATTCATCAAATGCAACACCGATGGGGCTGCACTAGGTGCTCCTGGGTATGCAGCCTCGGGTGCTATCTTTAGAGATAATTTTAGCTATTTTTGAGGCAGGTTTACAAAGTTTATTGGTATCTTCAATGCTTTTTATTCTGAACTCATGCAGTCATTACGACGATTGAAATTGCAGATGAGAGGAAATGGAATAATTTGTGGTTAGAGTGTGATTCTTTACTTAGGGTTCAAGCCTTCTCCAACCCCAAAATGACCCCTTGGGCTCTTACGAGAAAATGGAACAAAACACTATCTATTTGTAAATCTCTTAATTTCCATGTAACACATATACATAGGGAAGGTAATTATTGTGTAGACTCTTTGGCCAAATACAGCCTTGTACACAGATTAGGATTCACTTGGTATACATACCAACCTAGTTTGTTAGGTGCTTTTGCTTTTCATGACCATTGTGGTCTTCCGCATTATAGATTTAGCTAGGTTTCTTCAATGGGTTTTGGTTTGGCCCCCCCCGTTTGTAACCTATCCCTTTATGTTATTTTTTCTTTTATTTCATTTATATATATAGTTGGTAGTTGGATCTTAGTGTCAAGGGTGCCAACTTGGTTGGGATGTCTGACCCATCATCCTTCTGCTGAATTGAGATTTCAGTGGAAAAAAAAAAGGACATATGATGCTACTATCATTGACTTGAGAATCAGTATTAGTAATTGTGTTGCAATTCTTTTAGGCTACATTTGAAGCATATATTGGAATCAGGGATGATGAAGCAACAGCTCAATTGAAACTCTTTGGTGATAATCTGCAAGTACTATGCTTCAAGCATTCCATTGTGAATAAGTTTTGTATTTATTTTTCTTCTAAATTTAGTGTAATTGACATCTCAAATAATTCTACATATTAAGCTTCTGGAGCAAAATCTCCCAATCGACAGTGCATACAAATCAGAAGATGTGAATGCAGCACCTATCCATGTTATCCAGCTTCTATATAATTCAGGGGTGAGTATTAGGAATATTTGAATAGAGTGTGAATTTCTGTTTCTCTCTCTCTCTCTACACACGCACACACTTCACTCATGGATGCACTGCTAGCTATGCATTGCATATATACTTCTTTCATCATCTCCTATTTACTTTATTATTGTGATCATATGATTTAGTTGCTAAAGATTGAAGGAGCAGTTGAAAGGCTGAGAAGGGAGATACTCAGCATACAAGCCAAAGGTGATAAAGAGGCTGCTGGTTTGCTTCTCCAGAAATACTCTGTCTTGACAGAATCACTCAAAGTTTCTTTCAAAAACTTGGAGAATATTCTGGTATAAATCTTTAGACCACAGTACTCTGTTTGTTAGTTGTGATAAAATGATCAGTTCATTCTGCTGCCTAATGAGACTTTGTTAATTCCAACAATACAAAACCTCAATTAGTTGTCTAAATTAGCATTTACTTATGACCCACATTTTCAAAACACTTGGAATTTACTGTTTTTAATTTTTTGAATGTCAATTGAAGACCATTTTGAATTATTAAATGCTCTGCTTATATGCTCACATGTGCACAACTGTGATTTTAAAATGTTAAATTTGCTGTGTCTGAAGTCTCCTATGACATTATTCTTTCATAGAGACTGTGATTTTGAAAATATTACAAAAACTAATTCTATATATATTGTATTGTGTACCCTACATAGGTTCCTGTTGATGTAGCTCCCATGTTTCCCATTGCCAACAAAATATTGCAATGAAGGCAAGCAAGAGAGTCAATCTGCAAAAAATTATGAAATAATTGAATACTTGTTTCTGTGGGATGTTCCTGTTTTCTGCTGATTGATTCAAAAGGAAAACAATCCAAGTCTTAGAAAAAGGAGTTTTAAACTTTGTCTCAGTTACAAGGTTATTAATTATTATGCTAATGATGAATGTCCCAGCTCATATTTAATGTATCGATTCTAAGGCTCTGATTCCATTCTTGTTGGGTAGGACATGCTGAAAGTGTATCATTGTAAGCATATCTTGCATCCAATGTTTCTTATTTAAGCAATGGTTCCCTATCATAGAAAATTAGACCAATTTGTACGGCATTGGAGAAATCCAGATAATCAAAATTAGAAAAGTGGAAGGCCAAACCGATACAATGCAAAATCAGCCAAAAAAATACAAGCACAAACATTCGTGCTAGGAGAAATTCTTTTTAATTCATTGCCATTCTTTTTTCAAACATTAATATTTACTCATTAAAAATTAATTTCTACCAACACTGTTGTGTTCATATATCCTACATATATCTCTATTAAAAAACACAATAATGTACTAAAACATAAGGCATCTTAAAATATACAGCAACATTAAAGGATCACTGAATAGTCAAAAAAAATCTTGAGGGAGTAATACTTTTAAGAATAGAAATGTCTCAAAGCTCTCTGTCTATACAACTTCAATTTTTTTTTTTTTTTTTCATCATCATCTCTTTCTGCTATCAAGTCCCCTCCTTGTAAGCATTGACACAAGTGTAATTAATTTGCAAGCTTGAGCTATGATAAAAAATATTCAACTTGGAGCAAGCAATGACAAAAGAACAACTTATAATTTATTACAACAAAGCATAGAGCTATCAATCAACATCCCACACCATCATAAATATAATCCAATATAGTCTTACAGAGATACTTCACTTCTTGAAAACCAGATAACAGGACATTAACACCAACAAACCACAACAATAAAATATCTATTTCTTATAACAAAAAAAAAAAAATCAACAAACCACAGGTTTAGTTGGAGCAGTTACAATTAATACAGAAGAAAATTTGTAGAGTTTGGTTCAGATGAGTCAATCGTAACATTCCACAAAAGTGACAAGGATTGCAATGGATACAAAAGATGTGACCAATATTGGAGTATACTGGAGCCATCACAGTCAGCAAATATTACGTGTTCATCACCTCAGTCCTCAGCTACCATCTGTATTCATTATTAGCAAATAAAATCACACTGTTATCGTTAGTCAACTTTTCATAAACAATATTATCAATAATAAGAATAGTGCAACACTGTATTATTTCATAAATTCATTTTAGTTTATTTAAATTTTAAATAAAATTAAACCCCACAATCCAAAGTACCACACTGACACCACAAAATGGTTACAAACAAAATAGTCAGTGGTTGGATAAGTTTGTGAAACATAAGTTTGTGTGATTTGTATATATATTTTAATTTCTTAGGGTACGGTCTGACACAATGATCACGAAAAAATAAAAATGACTTTGTGAAGTAGAAATTAAAATAAAATGGCCACGTTAAACTCATTTAAATAATTGAAATAACATTTTAACATTATAGTTTGTGAAAATAATTGAATTCGGGCATTTACCTTCTGGACGTACGGTTCCTACTCATGCAATATTCACTTCATCATTTATCTTTATCGCAGGAATCTTAGACCACTGCTTTCCTTTCCCATTTTCATACCTTCCTTCTATTAATGGACACTTATATATCCACAGAAATTCAAGAGAGGATGGAAGCTGCTCTTCTGGCAAGGACTCCAGCCTCTCACAATTTTCAATGTAAAGCCGTTTGAGAGAAGTGAGATGCTGAAGCCCTTTTCCCTCCAAACACTTCAAATCATTAAAATACAATAGGTCAAGAGACTGGAGAGAAGTGGGAAGTAACAACGACTCTTTCAGCAGTGTGTTAGCACCATCTTCCTCCCCAATTCCGTAAATGCGAAGGTTAGACAGAGAAGTGAGGTGTTGGAATAAGAAGCCTAACTCATCTTTTGAAACAGAGGATAGTATTCTAGTATCGACATCAAGTGATTGTAAACTGGAAGGCAAACAACTTGAAAAGGACAATAATTCTAGCTCTGGAATCACTCTAAGTGTTAACGTTTGAAGGGCAGAGAGATCAATTTGTTCTGGAAATGACCTAAGTTTCTTACAATCAAGGAGTTGAAGACTTTCCAATTTCAGAGCAGCTGTTCCACCTTGATTAGTAATTACTTCCATGTTGGGACAAGTCCAGATAATAAGATTTTGTAGGGCAGGGAAACAATCTAATGGAAAGGATGTCAGGGAATGACAACTATTGAAAATTTCCAGATTTTCAAGTGATGTGTATTTGTGCCATGATTCAGGAGACAGAAATTCTAAGTTCTCACAGTTGGAAATGTCAAGTGTTTGCAATGACGTTGGCAAACCATCACCCGGGAAGGAAATCAAAGTGGGGATATTTCTAAAAGTCAAATCATGAAGGCAATTGATAGCTAGTATCATTCTTGGCAAAGATGACAAGCTGTCACACTTTTCAATGGATAGTTCCCTACAAGAAAAGTTTTCAAGCAAGGACAACAAGCCTTCTCCCCCTTCACAAATGTTTACTGATTCAATTGATGTGTTCCAGTGCATATCACATGATTTTGCATCTAGCTTGTTGCACTCTGATATACTAACCTCAGTCAATGAAGGTAGATGGTTGGGCAAGTTTCCTCTCAATTTGGGACATTTTGATAAGCACAGACGCTTTAGGCAAGGAAAAGGAAATTTGTGGCCTTCACCGACAAATGGTAGCCACTCCTCCCACTCTGACATCTCTTCAAATTCGATACTCTCTAAACAATGGAAATGGTTGAAATGAAAGGGATCCTCCATCATTGCAGTAGAATTCTTTTCCAATTGTCTTCACCATTTTCACCCTTTTGATCACAAGCTCCTTAAGAGAAGGTATTTGTCCAAATGTTGGAAATGAAAAGCAATAGTTGCAATTGTTGATGCAAAGGCCTACAACATTAGAATATGAAGAGTCACCCAACCATTTTGAAAAGCTTGTGCCATTGTAGGATATGATGTTGAGCTTCTTTAAATTTGTTGATGGTTGTAGATTCTCAAGTACATCTTTCTCAATTGATGAATCTTGTGGGTCATTGCCCCACTCCAATGTAAGCTCCTCAATATGTTCTTTTTTCTTTAAGCCAGCTTGAAAAGCATCCTTGGGATCAACAACATTTTGTAACTTCATAATGGAAAGCGTACCTTGCAAGTGAGGAAAATTGCTTAACTCTGTGATAGTTATTCCATCTTCTCTGCCTACAACAAAAGTAGTCAACAAATGAAGATATTGTAGCTTGCATATTTGTGTTGGCATCAACAACAAATTTGTGTCTCTAATATCAAGGTGGTGCAAATTGACCAAATTTCCTATTTGTTCAGGCAGCTGAGTAAGAAATTTACAATTTGATAGTTTCAAAGTCTGCAAATTATAAAGCCTAATGGTTGCATCAGGCAACCTTTTGATGGAAGTATAAGAAAGGTCAAGGTACCGCAAAAGTACCAAACTGCTTAATGAATCAAGAAGCTCAGTGATATTTTCATAGTGAATCAAGGACAATGTTCGCAAATATCTTAGTTTTGACAACCAATCATGTGACACCTTTTTCATTAGATAACAATCACCATATTCATATAGTGGTAAAAAGGTGATAAACTGCTAGTTTACTTATTTTATAAGTAAAATATGGGTCTGTTTTCTATTCTTAAGACTAAATAGAGAGTTGTTTACCTCATGATTGCTATCATTTCATCAAATCTTTCTTTGATGGACAGCTTGAGTGAGCTTTTGGTTTTCTTTTACCCTTTTTCACCTTTTTTGCAGGATAATGATGATAAAAGAGAGAGAATCGAGGAATCTGTGAGTGCACTGCCCCAAGAGTGAGCAGAGGGTCAACAGCTGTTTAAAAGTCAAGTGCGATTTTGACTTTAAAGCCAAAATTTGAATTACGAATTTGGCTCAGAACCAAAATCGACTAACAATGGAACAGTGTCTTTTTCTGCTCTGAAAAGAAGATTATTTTTCTCTGCTTTTTTAGGATGATAGGACAGAGCACTGTTGCATTGGACTGAGTAGAAGCATTTTCCTATGTAATTTTAGGATTAAAAAAAAAAAGAAACCCGATTGTAACATTAGAAATCATCCACCATTGTATCCACTCCCTATTCTCTATCCTCAAGACCTAAGTTACTGCTGTCCATGGAACAGAGCAGCTAAGCTCTTTATTGCTGTAAGGGGATGAATATAACCACTACTACACTCTATTTGTATCTTTGATATTTTTAATGCATGAATTCCACTTTCTATATTTTGAGTTAGCATCTTTTTCCTTGCATAATGTTTGCTATAAATTGATCACTTATAGCATGATTTTAGGATAGTAACCTTGGTTAGAAAACGGGGATTATTTTCTTGAACTGAAAATAGATGTCCAATAAACCGGGGGTGCGAGGAATTGAAACTTGATTTATTAGTAATCACATGAGAGAATAAACCGAGGGTGCGAGGGATCGAAACTTGGTTTGTTCGAATCACATAGCCACTGTTTTTACTACTGGTTTATTTGTTAAAAGGTAAGAGCTTTAGGAAAAAAAACTTAGTTTTTCTGAGTGCAAGGGATCAACACAAAGAATAAAGTAGTTGGCTTATTTTGACTGATAAATATAGAAGGAATTTATATAGAACGTTCATGCCACAAGAGTTCTAGCTTTGGTGAAATTCAAACTCCCTTACAACATCATTTTATAATCTGTTATAACTATTACTGCTGCTTATTATTGCTGTTATTACTAGTTTAATTCTGCATTACAGATAGCATTTTTAATCCTGTTCTTGGCTGAGAACATCAGCCTCTATTACACACAACTGGTTCATGTTTTTACTGCTTTTTGTTCATTTAATTATAGTTTAAAATAGTAGAAATATTTGGTTATTTATGTTACTCTAGTCCCTGTGGAAAAAGATAATTGGACTTATCCATTTTACTACTTGATACGACTTAGTGCACTTGCCAACAATTTCTATTCAAGTAGTGCGCACGTTTTTTCACTCATACAAACCCTCAAATCTTTTAGAGACATCAAACGATCTTGGAGTATATGTTAAATGGCAAACATTTATTGGGACTTCACCTCCTTCAATGTAACAAGATCTCTTACCAGATACTAGTTTGGCTAAATCATAGATAAGGTCATGCATTCGAAACTTGACATTTCCCTCAATTTTTTCTTTTTCAATTAAAGATCTGGATAACAAGTCATCGGAGTAGTCTTCACCTGTTGTTTCCATTGCTTTCTCTCCATGGATTTGTTGAAGAAAGCCTTCAGCCATCCATAACAGAATTAATTCCTTCCTATCCAACCGATGTTGTCTAGGAAAAATTGAGCAATAGGAAAAACATCTTTACAAATGTGGTGGAAGATGAAGATAACTTATGCATAAAGCTGGTAAAACTTCATTATGCGCCCACATGTTGCTGTTCAGAATTCCTTTCCAGTACTCCGTGTCAATATTTGATCGTAGAAGACCTCCCGTGTTTTAGCTGCTAATGGTAGACCATTGCATTTTCTTGCAATTTGTCTACCAATCTCTTCTAGGATTGGATAATTGTCATATCCTTGGCTCCCAAATGCATGTTTAGCAAGTATACACCAACAACTTTCATCTTTAAGAAGTTTCAACTCATGAATGGGAAACGTATGAGTGATTTCTGCAACTGTGTGTTGTTGTGTTGTCACAATAATTTTACTTCCGTTTTTCCCACAGCCAAAAGGTGCTATTAGCTGATCCCAATCATTATACTGCATATTCCAAATGTCATCGAGCACAAGAAGAAATTTTTTATCTTTAAAGGTGTTCTTCAATTCAACACGAAGAGCATCAAAATTAGAAATACCACAGGCTTTAGAAGTAGCAGATTCAACAATTGCCTTTGTTGTTGTAAACACATCAAAAGGATCAGATACCCATGCCCAAGCTTTGAGATCAAAATGGTTCTCCACTGCATCATCATTTAAGAGGCTCTGAGCTAGGGTTGTTTTTCCTAGACCTCCCATGCCCCATATTGTCAAAACTTGTATATTATTATTCTCATCTTTATCACAAAAAAGCATGCTCAACAATTTCTCTTTGTCATCCTCTCTTGCAACAACAACAGATTCCACCGATCGATCAGTAACTTTTCTACATGAGACTCTCGCAGCAACAATTTTCAAACCAAGACTATCTATCTGTTTCAGAAAATTTTCTAGCCATCTAGATATTACTTCAAGCTTGGAATTCATGCTCCTATAGAATTGATTAAAGGGAGAAGAAATTAACGATCACACCTGGAAAGTAAAGATTGTAAGTTCTCCATCAATCTTGCACCTCAGAGAATCTGTGTTGATTTCATCCAACAAATCCTCAGCATCCAGAACAGAATCTTTCAACTCATCAAGCCATGCCTTCACTGCAGGATTAGTGATCTGCTTCTCCTCAGCATCATTGAGAACAGCATTGAGTGCTAACAGCTTTATCTTGATCTCATCCAACAGAGAAACATTATGCTTTCTATTGGAAAAGAAATCTCGAAACTCTGCAGAAGTGATCCTATCCAACAAGATCTCCACAGAAGCAGAGATGAGCGCCTCTCCCACCATAGTTAAGGCCATTGATCTTCTCTTCTCTTGTTTAGCAAACTATGAAACTTTAGAAAGATGTTGAATGCGATACAGACTTTGTGGTAGTGAGAAATTATTGTGTTTGAATGCTCTTAATCTCCATCCATGTAATACCAGAAATAATAAAAAGAAAATAATTCCTCCTTTGTTAATGATTCCTTGTCCTCAATAATGCTAATTTTGCTTTTGGTTGAGTGGACTACGAAATACAAAAGTTGAAAGGGACACTTTGAGAATATTGATTGCAATTTGCAAACACTTTTCTACTTCAAGCTGATAAGGATTAACACAATCATTTAAAAATTAATATACACCTACTTTATTTTGATTTATATCATTCCCCTCCTTATTGCATCCAAAATTATAAAAAAAAAATTATCAAATATTCAAAAGAATTATTTTATCCCATTCTAAAATATTAAAAACTTATCATCACTGTCACAAGAGTTGCCCCATCACCATGACTATCGTCGTCGCCGCCACCACCACCATCATCATCACCGCTACCATTATGATCACCGTTGTTGTTGTTGTTGTCATCAAGGTCATCGTCACCACCACCAACATAGTTACTATCGGTTCTTGCCACCACTAGAATCACTGTCACCACTACCATCATGGTCGTCGTCCTCATTGTTGTCGCTGCCACCACCGCACAATGGTGGCAATGGCAACAATGGAGACGACAACCATAATGGTGGCAATGACGGTGGCTCTGACGACGATGACGGCAGCAACGTGGACAATGATCATGATGGTAGCGGTGATGGTGATGGTGGTGGTGGCGGCCATGGTGATGGGGTAACTCTTGGTGGCAATGATGATAAGTCTTTAATATTTTATGATGTAATAAAATAATTCTTTTTTTAATATTTGGTAAATCTTTTTTATTTTTAATTTTGGATGCAATAAAGATGGGAATGAGATAGATCAAATAAAGTAGATGCATATTAATTTTTAAAAGATTGTGTTAATCCTTATCGTCTAATTTAATCTTATTCTCATTCTCACATATATATATATATATATATATATATATATATATATATATATATATATATATTCTTTCTCTTATTAGGTGTCTACTAGTATAGTATTGGGTGTCTAAATATATTTATTCAAATTAAATTGCTTTTGGTTATGATTTTAAGTTACAAGAGGTGTGATGCCATTACCAAACTTGAATGGAGCCAAACTATGTGTTGAAAGCATGAAACAAGTTGATTTTCTACAGAACTTTTAAGTCAGTAAAATCATGTTTTAAATGAGCCAAAAGTTGTATACTCAGTGTATTATATTATGGCTTAAGTCATAGCTTTCTTTATAGAACTTCTTTTCCCTTTCATGCATGAAGTTTGGCCTAGCAGATCGTCATCTTCTGCAAAGGACTTAACCAAGGAACAGAGTAACATGCATCGCATAGAACTCTACTTTTTTATTTTCCTATTAAAAATTCATCAGGCAGTAACACACTGCTGTTACTGATAGTGCACAAAACTTAGGTCAAGTGAAACTCTAACTGCTCAAAGAAACAAATATCTACGGTAAAATGCATCAATTTGATTTGATTTTTTTTTTTTTTGCCAGATTTTTCTATTTACACCTTTTTCTATTAAATATATTAATCTAAAAAAAAAAAAAAGGTGTACTCAATAAAATGGGTGTAAAAAGCAAAATCTGAAAAAAAAAAATCAAATTAATAATTTTAAATAATTTGAGGATCAATTTGAAATTTTGTATAACTTAAAAGAATAAATTGGATACTTAATTATAATTTATGCATCAAAATACCATTAAGCCTAAAATTGAATGTGTTTATATTTTCAGAATGGCTTTATACCATTCAAACAAAAGTAGGAATTAAAACTTTAAAGAATTTCATCACACAGATTAGTGACTATCTAATCGAAGTTCCCAACACTAATGCAATATTCAATTAAAGAACAAGAAGGCATTGGGTAATCTTGATAAAAGAAAAAACAGTCACCAAAACAAACAGGTCATAGTAATACTAATACAACGCAAACATTATCAAAGCAACATTACACTAATATTATAACTAACAGAATTACAAGTGCTCAAGAGGGTCAAGAACTTCTATCAGACAAAAATTCATACTGTCTTCACTGCAATCAAAGGGTTTGGCAAAGGGTAGCGACACAAGGGACACACGCAACGGGTCTGCAGACCCATCGCGATGCACTTCGAATGAAACACGTGATTGCATGGCATCTGAGTAACACTCATCATTGATAACCAAATCTTCTAAGCAGATGGCACAGCACTCGCCGTGTTTCATAACTCTAGACTTCTTCAACGACCTCCGGATGGCTTCGCTGGACGCAGGAATCATCGAATACTGGTGATTGTCGTTAAGCACAATGGTCAACTCCAGAGGGATCACTCGGGGTTGAGACTCTGGAGAAGGAGGAAGAGAAGAAGCGGTAGCATCGGCTCTTAATTTTTCGAAAGCTAACTTATAATTTTTGCTCTCCATTAATATATTTCCTGATTCTCGAGTTTGATTTTTCTTTTAGATGATAAATCTGTAATACTGTACAATTCTCAGCATGAGAAAAATATACCAGTTTACAAACCCCATACAACAATAATTGTAAACTTAATTTAAATTTACAAAAAAAAAAAAGCACACAATTTTTCAAACTAAGAAAATCACATAATTAGTTTATTAAAAACAAATAAAACAAGATATAAGAAGAAAACATACGAATGGAAAAGTTAGCAATGCTACTTAGCTAACTAAACTAGATTTCTTGAATCATTACACTTGCATATGACATAAAAGGTTCAATATCTTTTCAACTTCCAATCAAGACGAGTAACAACACAATAACCAATTATTCAAAGGAAAATGAACTAATGAGTGAAAAGCAAACCACAGCCATTAATATTTCAGAAAAAAGATAAACTAGATGTACTAACTAACTTGTACTGTTGAGAAGGAATTGGAGAAAGTACAAGATAGGCTAAGCAATTTTGCTTATGGCTTCCCATTTTCCATTATGTGAGAATATTCTTCTTCTTCTTCTGAACTTGGAAGTGATAGCAAACTCTCTCTATAAACACAGGGATTTAGAAAACTATTAGCACAGTAATGTTCATGTGCCAGAATCTCAAGAACCTTGCCTCCGCTATTGAATCTCACAAATGTTCCCTGGCTAGTAGTTGCCAAAATGTCACCACTTTCCGAAAGACATATTGGGATAAAAGGAGGGGAATATAAAGGCAAAACAAATGACTTGTCCAAGACGACTGAACTTTAGATTCCATCATCGTCCATATTTCGATCACTTTAGTCTCGTTGTTGAGGAGACAGAAACACAAACATTCACCCATTACCATCAAAGGATACAATGGATAAATAATAATATTGGGTACCAAGAATATGTGACATGGAAGTGCAATATTTAACGGTTTCTTTTCCCTAACATCAAATGCAACAATTACATGATGTCAAGCGACTTAACACACCAGTGAAAAGTCTCATTCAAGAGACTCCCCTTTATAAAGCTGAACTCATGATAACAATGTGGAACAGTAGCCTCGGAGACACTCCATTTGTTGGTTCTAACAGAAAAATTTGACACTCAAATGTGTTACTACCACCACAACATAGTCGTCGGCAGATGAGTCGTACCCAATGTCATATAGTCACACAACACTGTCATTGTTTCTCGGGAGACCGATTTGTTCCGGAGACCGGTTGACGGATTCCATATAACAAAATTAAACAAATTAGTTATTAAGAGTATAAATCCTCTACAAGAACCTGCAATGGATGCCTTGCATGTTGGAAACGGAATATTAAGCCTTATTTTCGCAGGATCAGAATCATCAGAAAGTGGCGCATCTATGTCTATGGAATCAACTCCTTGATTCTCACGGATTTGTAAAAGTCTGCAGGTGGATGGAGCGCCTACATCAAAATTGAGGATGAGAGATGATGGAACACCATGATTTACACACACATTTGAAACACAATACAGACTTCACGGGTAATCTCAACAAAATCTGAAGGATCAAGTCATCAACCAGGGTTACTATTTGAGTAGCCTCCTATTCATCTTCTTTGCTAATTGCCAACCAACTCCTTGACTACACAGAGTATTTATACATAGTCCAAACAAAATTTTCCTTTTATATATATATATATATATAAAAGGAAAATTTGATGGGATAATATTAAAAGATTAAAAATTATAAACAAACAAAATTATAAGATTTTCACTTTCATTAGATCATTTCTAATTTTGATCATGAATAGTGTGTTTTGAGATATTACTATTTTTAGGAAGAATTTTTTTTTTTTTGTGAACTTTTTAGGAAAAATATATTAACATGTCATTTCATCTACAAGTTACATTTTTAAATGACAATTATTATTTTAAATTGTGATATGAGGTTTTTAAATTATTGGATAGAAGTTACGAGACTTAATGAGGGTAAGAATATATATTCTAAAAATTCTACCATTTAAAGAGGAAGATGCAGATTTTATTCTATACTATAAAAAAAGATCTGTTATTACCTATTTTCTAATACTATTTTAAATTATTTTAAGTTTGAATTTCTTTTAAATTTTAAATCTTAACTAACTAGATGAATTTGAAGATATCCTTTCGTTTAGATAAATTAAAAATTAAGGGTACTATAAATCTAATTAATCCTAAAACTTTTATTGATTGTAATCTCAATTTGATATCATAAAATTTTAAATTTTAAAAGTAAATTTAAATAAAGATTGATCAATTTTTTTTATTTTGAACTGAAACATTGACCAAAATTAACTAAACTAATCTTAAAATTAGGTTTTCTAAACAAATATATTCCATTTAGATTATGCTTGACAGATCATTTCAAATAATTTTTAATTTTTCCAATAACTTAAAATTTTGTTTGAGTGTTCAATAAATAAATCTTTTTAATAGTTTCTATATTCAACCAAACTAGCCTGAAAGCTCACAACGCAAAACAATTAAAAGTGGAAAAACTATTCTTTATTGATTTTATAGCCCAACCCAAACTACTCGTGACAATAAGTCTATTGATTTGGTATTTGTTAAACCAGGCTGTCAGCGTAATATCTCTTGTACATGTACTATGACTCTCCACACCTTTATGAAGCACCATTGAATTGACGCTTAATTAAGGATTTCATCTCCATTCTCTCTCTATCTCACGAGCTACACCCATGGTAATTAAGGGGAGGAAGATTAATTTTGTCACTTTTATATGGTCTATTATGCAAGTGTATGCATGGAGATCCCCTTAGTCTCTCGACCTCTGTCTTAATTTTCTTGATAAAATCAGTTTTATAGCCACATTCTACTAATATTCTATGCCCTAACTGGTTGATGAAACCTTGATTTTGGCACTTGGAAAGTCATTGTTGTGTAAAAAAAAAAAAAAAGTGTTCTTTCTTATATAAATAAATCAACAACTCTTATTTCTCTTTATCCCTCTTCTTATAAAATCACATTATCTATCTTATTTATATTTTTCTCTCTTTTAAGATATCTGCTAGCATTGGATGTCTAAATATATTTTTTCAAATTAAATTACTTTTGGTTATGATTTTAAGTTACAAGAGATGTGATGCCATTACCAAACTCGAATGGAGCCAAAAGTTGTATACTTAGTGTATTATATTTATGGCTTAAGTCATAGCTTTCTTTATAGAACTTCTTTTCCCTTTCAAGCATGAAGTTTGGCCTAGCAGATCGTCATCTTCTGCAAAGGACTCAACCAAGGAACAGAGTAACATGCATAGCATAGAACTCTACTTCTTATTTTCCTATTAAAAATTCATCAGGCAGAAACACACTGCTGTTACTGACAGTGCACAAAACTTAGGTCAAGTGCACAAAGAAACAAATATCTAATGTTTGAGATGTGTAATTAGTAAAATGCATTAATATGATTTTTTTTTTCTCCAAATTTTGTCATTTACACCTTTCTTTTTACTAAGTCTACTACCCTAAAAATATAAAATAAAATAAGAGATTTACTTAATAAAAGAGGTGTAAAAAATTAAAATCTGGCAAAAAAAAAAACAATCAAATTGATATTTTTAAATAATTTGATGAACAAATTAAAATATTTTATAACTTGAAAAGAATAAACCGACAAGTAATTAGAATCTATGGATAAAAATACAATTAAACCTAAATTTGAATGTGCTTATATTTCAAAATGGCTTTATACCATTCAAACAAAAGTAGGAATTAAAACTTTTAAGAATTTCATAACACAGATCACAGACTATCGAAGCTCCCAACACTAATGCAAACCAAAAATAAGCCATTCAATTAAAGAACAAGAATGCATTGGATAATCTTGATAAAAAAAAAAAAAAAACATAGTTACCAAAACAAACAGGTAATAGTAATACTAATACCATGTTAAGTATTATAGAAGCAACCTTTACAACTATTTTAAATTACTTTGAATTGATTTATATTTACATCACTCATTTTTATCTTATCTGATATAAATATCATTTAATTTTTAATGGTATAATTTTTTAAAACTTATTTCTAAAACTTCTTTTTTTAAGTTGCTTAAAAATTTATCTATGTTTAACAAATAATACATAGAAAACAAATACTTAAGCATTATGCTTCCGGACACCCATACTTAGACAAACAAGCCATAAAATAATTATACGTGCTCAAGAGGATCAAGAACTTCTATAAGACAAAAATTCATACTGTCTTCACTGCTATCAAAGGTCTTGGCAGAGGGTGGCGACACAAGGGACACAAGCGACAGGTCTGCAGCCACGTCACGATACACTTCGAATGAAACGCGTGATTGCATGGCATCGAGTAACACTCATCATCGATAACCAAATCTTCCAAGCAGATGGCACAGCACTCGCCGCGTTTCGTAACTCTAGACTTCTTCAACGACCTCCGGATGGCATCGCTGGACGCGGAAATCATCGAATACATGTGATTGTCGTACAGCACAATGGTCACCTCCAGAGGGATCACTCGGGGTTCAGACTCCGGAGAAGGAGAAGGAGGAGGAGAAGGAGCGGCAGCATCGGCTCCGAACTGGAACTGTTCTCGAACGTTGGATACGACCCTGTCGAGTATTTCCTCGGGGTTTTCCATGAAGAATTCTACGTGGAACAACGCCGTCAAGAGAAAATATAGACCTGTTCGGAAGAAGCTATGGCAGGATATGAATTCAGAAAGAGACTGATGTAATAAGTGTGGTCGCTCTATGCTGACTGTGTTGATTGAGTGATAGAAAACTTTGATGTTGAATTTGAAAACATCACCGGGCATTAGCGTGGTGTGTTGATCATTCAACCTTTGCACGCGAAAGGTGTAACGCTGTGATTCCATTATTTTTTTTATCGGTAAAAATCAAACACAGTACAGTAAAAGCTTACGACAATTCACTCACTCGGCTCAACCAACTTCTTTAGTTTCTGTTTCATTATTTCTGAATTTGGTGTGAAAAAAAATTGGGAAGGAAGGAACGAGTTCATATAGAGAGGGAGATGTTTGTTTGTTTAATCTTTGATATTGATAGAGATAAGATATAATTAAATTAATCGTATCTATATCTCTTTTCATTGATATAGGTAATGATTAATTTAATCATATCTATATCTCTTTTCTTTAAAGGGTGAAATAATTTAAACTGTGATTCTAATTATCTTTAAAAATATTTCTTTATCCAATAAAAAGATGTAAAAATCCTATAAATCTTCAGTACCCAAAAAAAATCCAATATATTTTCATGTTACATGCGGATGGTTGAGCATGACATCACATTTCTGTAGGAAAACAAGATTTGAGCTTTTAAAATATATTGATTATTTTTATAACTTATACTTTAAAATAATAGTTCACATGTCCAAGATGTTATCAAAGTTCTCACAATTTATTTAAATTTTTTTCATTTATGACAAATGCAATATAAAATCTTGTCCGAATCCCAGCCAAGAGCAATATTCATATTTAGAGCATGTTTGGTGTTCAACAATTTAGGCATTTTTACATGATCTAAGCTGCGTTTAAAAAACAAGGTTGGTGACATAGCTTAAATTTGAAAATATATTATTTTTAAAAAAAATAATTTTTTTAATAAAGACTAAGAGTTTATAATTTATAATTATTTTTTAATAACTTATTTTTTCCTTCGTTTTTTACGTTCATTTATCTTATAAAACTATTTTTTTTTCATTCAAATAATATTAATTATTTTCAAATCACTTTTCAACAAACTTATCTAAGTAAAAATTGATCCTAATTATAATTAATTATAACAATAATCAATTGTACACATAACCAATTATTAAAATAATTAAAAAATTTCAGTTATTTCAAACTCACCCTTAGTGTTAGACCGTGGAATAAAAAAGCAAAAATGTCGTGTTCCACCACTTTAGGTAGGTGTATGGCTGCCACTTGAACCAGTTAATTATTTTATAAAATTTAATTTTTATTTTTTCAATGATTCTGAATTCTCCATGTATTATTGTCTTCAAATTCACATTAGGGTACGCCAATCTTTGAAGTAAATGTAGATTGAGAACATTGCAATCATAGTGAGGAAGTTTTATAAGAAATTCAACAAATCCAATCCAATCCAATAGAGATAATTTTGCCAGTAATTGGATCAATCAAATACAATCAATTAGCACCTCAAACGCTGGACATAGCTTCCACCAATTCCATAATGTAAGCTCTAAAAATTTTATCAAATGTCACTCACAAAGGCAAACAAAAACATGCCCTGGTGTTGGTGAAAGAAAATTGAATAAGGGAATTCAGACCTCAAGGTATGAATCCCTAGCACAATCCAAAGGCATATTTCACTGTTACACACACACTTATAATACAAGGAAAACTCAAAATAATTACAGTTGAGAAAATAATACTCAAGGAGGTCCGGTTGCATTACGTTTCTAGAGGAGCTTTGTGATCAGGTCCAGCAAGAATAATCTGCATTAGAAATTTAGCAATGGAAACAAAGAGGTTGAAAAGGATTGAATTGAATGATGAATGCTTAAATTCTAGAAGATATTAGTCTTGGATTTGGCTCCTCTAAATTGTGGGGTGCGCTTAAGAGGATAGAGTGTAGATGATAGCTGTTGATTGAAAAATTAACAATTGAGATCATAATAAAATGAGTTTAATGATGATGCACTGACAATATAAAATAGTTTTAAACTGTTATTCAATTACAACCCACCGATTGCATAAATTTTAAGATAGTTTTATAAATATATGCACATGTATAACAAAACATGAAGTTGTTGAAACTTGAAAGATTTTCCAATCATCAACTCTATCATTCTGCACTGTAACGTTTCAAAGGTGCAGCCTTCATTTTAAAAGAGTCAAATCCATCTCAGCACAAATCTAGTGTAAATAGTTTAGGGAGAGACATACATTACAGTCAAATGCAAATCTCCTTGCAAGCATGATGGCTGCATTCCTTTCTCGCTCCGACTCAAAAGCTAATACAAAAGAAAGACCTTGCTTCGGTTGCCAAAAGACTGCCTGTGCTGCAGCATTCCCACCTCCTCGAACTCCACAAAGCTAAAGAAAACAAGAAAGCGCCATATTTTAGTGTATAACAACAAACAAGACAAAGGAAAAATATCAAAATCTTGAACAGAAAAGCCTAAAGATATGTCACAGAGAAAGATAGCTACATTGTTCAAGGCATATAGACTGCCAGAAAAAGGTTAGAAACAGTATTTAGAACAGAGTACACCAACACTCCCTCAACTTTTATCAAATTACACATAACTCCACCTTTTTTTATTTCCCTACACTAACCTCCTTTTACGTTTGAAAACATTACACTACCATTCCATCATATATGTTTGAAAACACTATACTGATACCGCCTCAAATCTTACACTAGCACCCCCTGAGAGGGATGTGAATATCAAGTTAAAAAAAGTAAGGGATACTTGTGTAATTACACGAAATCTCAGGAGGTGATGCTTGTGGACCCTTTCCTTATTTACTAAGACCAAACAAGCTAAAGAATGATAGAACATGAAAATCTATTTTTGAGTTGTAACAACGAATTATCTATAACTGAGCGCCCACAATTTGAAATACCTGCATTGAACTAGAATAGTATTCTTTGACAATTGTTGTCTTTCCTTTGCAGAGCTTCATCCTCATCTTTCCAACATGAAGTACATGAATAGATTCAGTTGGATGGTCTGAGCCAGTCTGAGTTACAACAACCTGCAAAGTGTTAAATTAAACTATTATTATTGTCACTGAATTTGACCATTTTCTAAGACTTCTTGCATTGAAAACAAAGTGACAGCTACTGTTTACTATAACCAAAGAATCTGACCATATTTTCTAAAACTTCTTACGTTGAAATGTTAATTAAGTGCAACACAAAGCTACATACACTTAATGAAAATCAGACACTACTTTTAATTAAAACAAGGAGGGGTGAGCGGGAAAGAAGAGGGAGAATGGGAGAGGAGACGAAGAAAGAAAAAAAGAGAAAGAAGGAAAAAAGAGAAGGCAAAAGTAAAGCAACTTAAAAGACAAAAAGTACCCATAAAAATTACACATGTCAGACAATAAGGGTTGTTTATGTAATTTTCCTAGCCTAAAGATTGATTAAATTGAAAGTAGATTTGTTTATAAGACGGGAGGTACAAGCATGGAACCATATACAGTTGGTGAAAACACTGCTCAACATAAAAATCACAACTAGACAACAAGCTCACAACTTACTAACAAGTAACAGCTTGTATTGAGATTTTAAATTATGAGATTGGTGGTAACTAGGATGGCACAAGACTGCTCAGTCAAAGGTATCATGCCAAAAAATGATTAGACATTAGTTTACAGAAGTGATAATTCTCAGAAAATCAGACTCACCTGGTCAATCATACTTCGATGAGATGTCAAGGAACCATGCAACTTAGAAGGTTAGACTTACAGTATTGATCTAAGAATTATAGATTTTTCAACAATAACACCCTAATTATGTAACATAAGGCACAAGATAAAAGCAAATTTTATTGTTGGTCAAACCCAATTACAAGCACCAGAATGGAATGTGCTGACAGCACTGTTGTTTACTTACATTAGAATTAAAATATGATAGTTACGGGCCTGTCTATTTGTGTTAAGATTAGTACATGAGCCTGGCTAGTGTGTAGTATCTGTATTTAAACTAATCCTAATACAAATAATGGAATTGGTGGCCTGACATGCTAAGTCAATGTATCCCCTTTACAGACTCTAGCTTTCCCTCCTTTCTAACAACTCTAATAATTAAAACAATAAGTTCAGATAGATGCTTGTATAAAATTAGCTAAGTTGAAGAGGAAGAAAAAGAAACGAGATAAAAGTTGACATACATTGAATTCAGTGTCATGTTTTCGCACAAGTGCCTCTACATAGGTTCCTAAACCGGCAGCTGAAAAAGAATATAAAATGGTTTTTTCAACTTGACTGGACAAAGTCAAAGAACCAAGTCCATCTATTTAAATTGATAATACAAAAATGTATAGCTTATTTAAATACAAGAAAGCACAATGAAATGATTCCTGTTAATGAATACTAAATCAAAAGTGTATGACTTGGCATGGGAACCAAACCTGGATCAATTGGACCAGTGGTTGACAATGTGATCTCCTGGCCCTCTGAAATAATATCAACTTGCAATATGCGTCCAACATCATATGGTTCAGGGGCATAAACTGACTTGGTAGCTCCTGAGAACAGAAAAGTTGTATATATCAATTTTATATTGAGAGGGTATTTTGCCGCATTAAAAATAGTTAGATGTTGCTTGATTTGCTATAATTCTATAATCACTATGGATAGAAGTGTCATAGCAAAAAATGAATGTTATGTTAATATCAATAGCCAAACATGGTATAGCAGAGGTGGATAAACAGTGTAAGTAATGAGTCAACTGATTTGCATGATCAGTGTTAAAGAAAAAGTCAATCCAACAACTTATGCTGTCTTAAAAAAGCTATTCATCATCCAAAGTGCAAAACCTTTGAAATTTGTACCTGAAATAAGTTCCTTTTTGCCACCTTCTGTTGATACACGATACCACTGAATTGAACATTCTGAAAGTTCAGGGGCATAATCAGAGCAAGGTTGAATTTGCAAATATGAACCTAAGGCTTCAGTTCCTTCTAATTCATATAAATGGGGAACATTTTCCTCTCCTTTCTTTGTCCTAGCAATCTGAAAAGTGAAATGGAAGAAACTCAGTGATAAATTACTATGGCAGACAGTCATATACTCCTCAATTTTATCAAAGAAACATATCATTAACTTCAAACAAAACTATACTTTAATAATGTTGTCCAAACAATAACCATTACCATAGAGAACCTTTGAAAATCCACAACCCAAGTCTATATCTCACATTATAGCTGATGAAATGTGGAAGATTTGAATGTATTTTATTTCATTTTTTTCATGACGTGTGTGTGTACACACACACATATCACATACTGCAGAATAAACTAACACTTCCTAAAGTCTTGTACATCAAACAGTGTATTAATATTTCAGAGAATCAGTCAATGACAAAAAAAAATCACAACCACTTCAAAATAACATAAGTTCATAGGCATACCTCCTTTTGTAGACGAAGATAAAGTCTAGACTTCTCTGCAAGTTGAGCCCTCAATGCTCGAAGCTCATGTTCCATATCCATAACCTAAAATCAATACAAAATGTATTCATTTCCTTAAAATAGCAATAAAGTGTTAATATCATGGAAATATGATGAGGCTAAGAAAATAGTGAGAAAGCAATTTCAACAAAGAGAATAATATCAATAAACAATAATTTATTAATAAAAACACTGCAGACATAACCAAATACATTCCCTGAAATGCCCTGGTTCTAGATCCATTCTACACCTTCATAGATGTAATATCTTGCACAGTTGCACTGATTCAAATTATTTATCTTGTTTTGCTAGATTTTAAGTGATCATACATCAATAGTACATAACAGTTCAATCAACCAGCTAAGTAGCTATTCGTGAAAACCAGCAAGAAAAACAAATCAACCGTATAATGCATGTAAACACGAGATTATTCCAGAGCTCAAGAGAACTGAGATAACTCAAACTTTAACCAAATACAGAAAAAAGGGCTAGAATATTTATAATCTAATGTTCTTCATATATACAAATTTCAAAGTATTTTCCTCATATCTCAAGAATTTCATTACCACCTTCAAGGCTCCAATCTCTTTATAATGAATAAGAAAGTCAAAAGACCAAGTATACTAGCATACCAAAATAATGGTGGCACAAAGTATAGAAGAGAACATACAAAATACATTGCCAATAAGTATTGATGAAAACTTAAAAAGTAGAGGTCGTGTCAAGGAACTACAATGAAGAAAAAAGAACATTTAAAATAAAAAGCAATTGACCTATGGCTAAAGATAAATGAACAAAGGAACAATGTATACCTTGCTTGGCTGATGCAGCATTTTGATTCTCCGAGCCTCTTGAACTTCCTTCATTAATTGTTCCAGGTCCTGAAGTTCCCATACAATAGAACTAAATTTTGTTAAAATGAAAAATTACTTACTTGATGCAGCACTACAATATCAACAGTTGCATTTTCAATGCAAGCAAACAATATTATGATTATTTAAGCAAAAGCAACAGGAATTGAATCACATTACTCTGCCAAACATTCAGCTTTTTTCAAAAGGAAAATCCCACGAAATATTAGATTTAGAATCATGAATAATGTAAAGAAGACAATGATATAGGAATGGAAATACCACTAACAAGGAATATCCCATATTGAGACAACCACCAGAAATTTGACATCAGAAACATCAACCAAACCAAAGGAAACAAACAATGCTCTAAAGTCTTAAAGAACTACATTCCAAACAGATAACTTTACATCATCCAAACTACCCTGGACCTACCTCAATAAAGGACAAAATCAAACATGAAGAAATTTCTATTCACTAAAAATTCCATATATCATAAATTTAAAACAAATGTAATCAAATTAGAAAGAAAATAATTGATCATAAATCAGATGCACTTAATATTATGGCAGAAGGAAAGAGATCCAAACCTGCTTCCCTGAAGCTCGAGACATTCTCTCATGCTCCTCAAGTGCCTCCTCCACTCTCTGAACTGCTGCTCTGGCATTTTCTATTTCAAAACGAGCAAAAGCTCTTTCCTCATTCACAAGTTTCTTGGCATCTTCAGAAGCCTACAAAAGAATATAAACTCTTAATAGTAGAAAATAAAGTTTCTTTGATCACGCTGCCATTCATTCATAATGAGCGAATAGAACAATACATAATGCTGATCAAATGTAGCATAAATAGACTTTGATAGGTTTCATTCCCCAGACAAATTAGATAGCCAACAGACTGATAGACAGACAAAGTGGCAGCACACAATATTTTGTTCATTGCCTAATGCCTATACATTATTATATGTAAAAACTACAAATCAGCTGTGTTGATATTGTGATCACAAATACTCTTAGATCATTCGTGCAATAATCAAGTCTCTTAGACTAGAAATATTATGCTCTTTAATTTATGGCACTGTATAGTAACAGTTTATCTTGTCCTTTGATGTCTGCAGTTGAAGCAAAGCACTTAGAGGTTTTAAGGAGAACTTTGTGACAAATTTACTAAGGGATGTTATAGTAGTTTTTAGGGATTTCTAACAGACATGGAGAGGGATCAGAGTGCTGTTTTATATTAATGCTATTGCTGGTCTTGTTTTGCTTTACTTTGCTGCTGTGTTCAGAAAGAATATTAATATTATCCTTCTTATTCTTAGCAAACCTTTTTCTTATTTCTTATCAGTTTTCTACTTCTATCTCAAAAGGAAAAAGTCAACGAAATTAACATCACCTGCTTAAGAAAATTTGTTAGCTTCTTCGCCTCAGACTTCTCTTGTATTAATTCCCCTTCCCTTTGAGTCAGTTGAACTGCTAGAGCTTCAACCTGCAGAATGCACCAAATATGCTACAGTTTATTAAAATCACAAATAAACTGAAGCAAGAATAAATGATCAATAGAAGAATGTAACTTCTGCACAGGAGAGGTGGCACAATGAGACTTATATAAATACGAAAACTTAAGAAAATGAAATTTAAAGAAAAACTATCCATATTCTGTTATCAATGTCTCTCCATTCACTCTCCATCCATCCCTACTATGAACACACCCTCCCTGCGGTGTTCATGCTGACCAATCTTTGACAACAAAAAGAACACCAAAATACAGGTGCTCTGCAATCATGTTGGACATTTGTTGATGCAACTCCTTTAGAAAATATAAACACCAATAGAATAACACTTGGATGTATATTATACTGGAATTATTAGTCAATCCTTCTTCACCAACTACACCATACTGTGGCAACTATTTTACACTTAAGAGTTTCCCATGACTTAGCTGAATCAGCATCTCTAAAATTAATGGGATAACTTGCTGCACACTAAAATAATCAATTATAAATGCATGATGCAACCAATCAACGCTAACAAAAGGCCATGACACATATTAGACCTCCAGCAACAAGCCATTGGTAATATTAAGTGCAATCACTTATCAAACAAAATTGAGTTTAAAGTGCAAACAACATTCTCAATCTCAAGAAGATTGACAATAAGGAAGAAGTACTCAGATATCTCAAAGACAAACTCACATTCATACCTCCAGACAAATAATTATCTTATCTTCTAAAGCTAAAATAATTCATAAACTGATTCATTAGCCACCATCCACAACCCATAACCCACAAATGCCTCTAAAATTCAGATGTCAGACAGTCTTTCCTGATTATAGATGGTCTTCTATGTCAGCCATTTATCCTCATGTATATAGTGTAGTGATTTCAGGGTACCTACATTCGGTCTACGATACTTGCCAATCATCTCTCTTAATCCTAGAGGTGTAAATTTTAATCATTTTATGTTATATCTGTATAGCATAAAATTATATCAAAATATCAAATACTGTCATCTATTGTATCTATGATTTTAAGCATTCACATCCTCTCATCACCAATTAGCAGCTAGCATTGCATCTAATCTAAGTTGTGTTTTCCATTTTACACAATGGGGGTCACACACAACCCTGGCCTGCAGCAAGAAAGTGTTACTATGTAGATGGATTCTTAAAAATGTAGACGAGCACAATATATAGAATTTCTCATTAACTTCAAGGATCCAACCTAATTGAGCAGAATCATCCCCCCTCCCCTCCCCTCCCAATCCCCCAAGGAATTTAACTTAAAGAAAAGGTGCTTGTTGATCAAAGTATAATGAACATGACTTTAAAGTTTAAATTATACTATCAGCTTCATATGAATTATTTATCAAATAACAGGATAAATTTGAAAAAGCAGGTCTAAAAAAAGGAACTAACCATAGCAATAGCTTCTGCTACATCATCCTTGTTTCTTCCTGCCACTCTCCCTTTTAAGGATTCCAGTGCATCTCGGAGCTTCTTCAAAAGAACATGCTTTTCCAGTGAAGCTGCTTCTCTGAGTCTAGCCTGAATTTCACCAGAAAACAAACAATTCAGTTATGATAGCAACACAAAATTCCTTGCAAATTGTAAGCACTGATCAGTTCAATTGAAAAAACTAAAAAAACAAATTATATAACAGAATTCTCAAGTTGAAATTCCCTCCAAAACTAGGCATAACGGCAGCATTAAGAAATTAAGCTGAATTTTAAACATAAAAAGAATTACATCTTCAGACAACTTGGCAGCAGCTGCTAAACCCTTCTCGAATTTACTGGCGAGATCACGGACCGACAGGCGTTTCTGCTGTTCCAACAGCTGTGCAGTCTCGCGCGCAACAACCTCCTTCATTGTTAGAACTTTCGGATCATCCTTTGACTCCATGATCTGATTGTTAGCTCCAATTTTGTAATTAGGAAACCGAAGAGAAGCAAATATCACATCGGCCGACACCGCCGGCACCGCATCTTTCTGCATAGTATCCCCAAAATCACGGGTCATCCTCGTCATTTTCGCGATCTATAACCTCTGCCAATCACAATAAGAGAAAAAAATGCAGTCTTTAGCAAACAACAATTGAGCATACTACATTCCACTTAAAGCAGTCCAATGAATTTTCACAAACAAACAAACAAAAAGGAAAGGAGCATTCACTCAAAGATATGCATAAACAGAATAAAATAAAAGAATACCAAAATCAAAATACTCCAAAATCAGAAAGCTAATAAATTGAGATACCAATCACACTACTCCAGTCTGCCCATCCACTAACCTTTACCTTGTTAAAATCAAAAATAAAATCGGACAGCTTGTGAAAATGAAACTAAACCCTAATCCTGATTCTCTTCACATTTTTTCTTTTTTTTTTCTTTTTTGAATTAAAGCTAATTGCCAAAAAAAGACAAAAACAAAAACTTGAACTTACAGATCATGAAATGACAAAAAATGGGTACTTGTCTACTTGAGAGGTTGGGATTGTTAGATCAGATGCAAAGGGGTTGCTGAAGTTTTGCTATCCACCAACAGGTTTAGCAATGAGAGAGAGAGAATGTGGAAAGAAAGAAAGATGGTAGCTTTGTTGCTTTTTGAAAGGAAAAAAGAGAATATGGCGCCCCAGAGAGAGAGAGAGAGAGAGAGGGGTGGCCCCTAAAATAAAAACAAGTTTGTGTTTTTCTAAGTGTTAACGTTTTTTTGAGTAGATGCTCACTTCCTTACTTACTGGTTTAAAATTTACAAAAATCATAAAATTCAGTGCATGTTTAAGAGTGAGTTTGATAAGCACGTTATTCTGTAAAATCACCTGAATTATTCTTTTTTAAGTGTAAGTTAGAATTTGTACATTATGTAAAATGTGAAAAGAAAATACATACAATTTTAGAATTTTATTCAAACACATTTAATGATTCTCATTTTAAATTTGGATATATCTCACATATTTATTTTTTTAATTTTATAATTTTTAATAAATTTTCATCAATAAAAAAAAATATCCAAAATAGTGTGGCATATTCATCTTTCACTTCTCTTCCCTTATTCATGGCTTATTATTTTATGCTTTAAACTCAAAACTCTTTTGCGGATCCCAACGTTCTCTTCACTGTTTACTTACGCTTATTTCTTTTTTCTGGAAAAATAATAATACTGTACTAATTAATAAAGTGATTTGGTTTTAAAATGTGTACATGAATGTAACGTAACCACGAAACAATATGGAATTAATTGATATGGGATTGCTAGGTTTTAATTAGAGATATTATGTTTACTTTTTCCCATAATTGATATTGAGTAAATATTGGTTCAATTTGTTTAAAACTAATATAAATATTTATAAAATAAGACTTTTTTTTGTAAATTTATAAAATAAGTTATTATTCAATATATAAAATTTATTTTTTTAGATAAATAGAAACGGTTTACAGAAACAGACAAATACATTAATATATATATATATATATATATATATATATATATTAAAAAAATATATAATTACTTGTTTTATTAAAATAAATATTTATTTTATTAAATAAATTAATTTATTTAATTATCTCAACAAAAGAAATGTGTACATATAATTAAAAAAATTGTAACAATTGTCTCAAATTATTAAACAATTTAAATAATTGATGGAAGAGTTTTACAACTTATAATAATTATTTCTAATTAAAGTAGAATTGTCTTCGACAAAAAAGATATGATGTCAAAAAAAAATTACTTATTTTAATATTTTTTTAAATGTTAATTTTTGGTTTTTTTAAGTATTTTTTTTATGTGTGAGAATTAAATATAGTATAAAAAAATTATAATATTCACAAATCTAACTCGAATAATTAAGCTAGAACACCTAAATTTCGTTAAAATTCAAAATGTTTTAGTGTTTTGAAGTATATCATATTATATTTATAAGCTATATTTATCTTAGTCTTTATATACTCAAAATTAAGTTATCATAAAGTAGAAATTTTTGAGAATTAAGTTGACAAAGGATTAACTTATTATAAAATTAGCAAATATACAACATGCAAAATTTCAAAATCAAATCAGCATATAATCATATATTATCATTTTTTTAAGAATAAATCATTTTTTTAGTGTATAGTGGGAATTTTTTTTATGTTTTGTCCGCAATTATTACCTAGCTATTTGACTTGGCTTTGTTTAAAGAGAGAAAAAAAAAGTGATTTGAATTATTTAGTTGAAATGCATAACAATAATAATAATATCCGGGAAAACTTCTCCAAATCATAAGTTGTTATATTCTTCTAGAAGGGGTTGTTTTCATTGTGCATTCAAAACTCCTTACCATCAATCATCATCATCATCTATCACCTAGCTTAACGTTTTGTAACTTCCTATGTACCCAGATACTCATGTATAGCTTTCTCCCCCTTTCACTCTCTCTCACTCTTTTTTTTTTTTAATTTTTCAAACTTTTATGACCATTTTCACTTCATATTCAACTTTGTTCATTTAAAATACTTGGACGATAAAGTAATGTCCTTTTACAACATGGAATATAATTTGTTATAAATGATAAATGGAATTATTTCGATTCTCAAATCTTAATAGGGTAAATTTATGAGTAATTTGATACTAATTGCAACTGAAAAAATACAAATTATTATTTTAAACATTAAATTTGATCTTAAATTTAATAAACTATTTAAAAGATTTTCAATATATTTTCAATTCCTTTATTTATTTTTTTATATTACATTTTTTTTTGTCAATTACATTTATTAACTCATAAAAGTAAACATGGCAATGAAGTGAGACAAAGATAAGATTGTGGTCCCCCATCTTTGCTCCTCCAAAACCATACTCATCCCCATTCTTGGATGGGTATGAAACTTTTTACCCATCCTTATCTTTTTTTTTTTTTTTGTTATAAAGAATGTGTGACGTAATGGGTAAGCAAGAGTATGTGATGCTACATCAAAGTTAGATAAAGCGACCGCATGATGTCGATGTCAAAGAAGACACGGTCAACGTTGAAGTGGGTGTGTGGTCAACGTCGAAGTAGGAAGAGCTCGACTAAGAGCATAAGGCATTTAGGCGTGAAACGTGAGAACCTTAGGGATTAAGGTTTGTAACTTGTGAGAGATTGAGGTATAAGAATTTAATGTTTAGAATATGAATTAAAAATAAGGGCAATTTAGTATTTACATGTGACGGGTTAGGAATAAGGATGTGTTTCCATCTCGCCCCCGATTAGAGATGTAAGTGCTCAATCAAAGTGAAAAATCCTTGTTAAACTTAAGATAAGAACGAGGTGATATCCGTCGATACGAGTATGATTGAAATGCCTACACAAAAGGTAATCTTATTCAAATTGATAGTGGGAAAATATTATTAATTTTGTTGACTAATTATTGTCTTTTTAATAATTATTTTATTTTTTAAAATAAAAAAATGATACAACACTAATTATAATTATATAATTTTATTTTTATTATTTATATACACTAACAAAAAAAATTATGGTACCCCTCTCAAAGCTGGACCTGACATTCACCTACCTCTACCATACTTAGGACTACCTCCGGAATGGACCAAGAGCCCATTTGATTCCTTGAGAATCGTTATAAAAGAATTAACTAGTATTAGTGGAAAGTTTTAATAAAACTTTTTATTTAGTAATGCTTTAATTAGTATTATTAAAATTTTTTATTAATATTTAAATTTTAAGATTAAAACCAAACTTATTTCAAATTTAAAGAAATAAAAAACATATTTAAGTTAAATGTTATTTCAAAAGTTTAACATTGTTAGTTGTTTATGTCAAGAAAACATGGTGGGCAAAATTTAACATTTTATTTTACAGGTAAATATTAATTGTTAATTAGTTAGTATTTTTTTTATTGAAAAATGTTAATAGTTAATTTAATATTAATTAATACCAAACTTTAACTTAATACATATGAAGGTCAGAAGAAATCTCAAGAAAAGATTTAAATTATTATCCCATAATGATCAAACGTAAATAGGGTGAGGCAATAGTATAATTTTTATTTTATTTTATATGAAAGGCAATAGTTTAAGTCAGTAACTACAGCTGGCAGACGATTTATTTGCCCCATATGAAATTAATTAAAAACTAATCTCAAATTTTCTAATTCGGAATGAATAACTACCGTGATTTAATTAGCCCTCCATACTCACTTAACTAGGATGGAGAAGCTGTATCTGAAACTGGCAGCTTCTATTAATTAATCAATTAATTGGTACTAATTAATTAAAATTCATTAATTGACATTAAACATGACAATTGACAACCACGACACGACTTCATATTTTAAAAGTAAGAAATTCATTACGAATTTTCTATATTTGGAATTTTTTTTAGAAAAGCACAGACTTAAAAAAATATTTTTTTAATTTTTAGAGAGATGAAATAAACACTTAAAAAACTAGAAACAGCATTTTTTTTGTCTTGAAAAAAAAACCCTGTAACAAATGGCCCATTATCTATATTAAGAACCTCATGCAATTTCCAAACACACCTGTCTGTTTGCTATATTTATTCTTAAAATTATCCCTTAGTAAAAACTAAATTTCAAAAAAATCATGAAAATTACTTCTGAGAAACTAAAAACTAACAAATTAAGATTTTTTGATAAAAAAAAAAAAAAACATGTGGATGCAACAACAAAAGATGCATAGATTATCCTTAACATTGAGGAGAATTGTTTTATGGAGTGTACAGGGCAGACTTTGATATGGTGATATGAAATAAGTTCTTCTTTACGTCTCTTATGACAAATCCTTACAACTTCTATTTTTCCTTGCAAAAAATAAATTTTGGAAAGAGTTTATAACACTTTGAGAAAGTAAATTCCAGAAAGCATTATACACTTCTGAAAAGTAGTTTTTGAAACTTTTAAAATTTAAATACTTTCTAGAATTTAATTATTGGAAATGAGTAATTTTAAAAAGGAAAAAAGAAATTACATAGGAGGTGCATTCAGTAAGTCATAGGGTGCATGTAGCAATCATCGAACCTTAATTATTTACCATTTTACATCATAGCACGTCAACGTGTTTATCATAATATCATCCATTGCAAGTTTTTCCTTGTTGATTTTTTTCCTCGTATATTCAATTATAAATATAGCTATATATTTTTATATCAAGAATATTAATTCCATAGATTTAATACATCAATTTTTATTATTAAAAATTCTCAATGATATATTTTTAGGCACTTCAATAACATTGAATACTCATTTTGAGAATTCATATATCTTGTTTTGGTTATATCACAACAATAAAACTGTGTTTGAAAAATCAGTTAAATTCAACATTAATGGATAAATCACGCATTCCAATACAATAATTCAAAATATATGAATGAAGATTTTTTTAAAAATTGGTTGCATTTTTTTTTCACTAGTATCCAAACACACATTAATCTGTCCAATATCCAATTTGAGGCTTTCAAAAAGATATATAACACAAATTAAGGTCATTGTAATTAAAAAATACACTCATGATGATGGTGGGTGAATGGGGACCATGATTCTTGGTTGTCACAACACAACTTATAACCTCTTGCTTGAGTATGTGAATCCTAATGATAACTTCTTTGTTGCAAGTATGTGAAACTATATATATATATATATATATATATATATATATTTTATGCTAGAAAGTTTTAAAAGTTTCAAGCAGAAGAATAATTGAAGAGAGCATGATGTCGATTCTTCATTGTAAGTACCTACCTCTTGCTTGAGTCTAGGAATCCTAATGATAACTTCTTTGTTGCAAATATGCTAACAATTTTTTATTTTTGTGTTAGAAGCTCATGTTTCCCGGCCTTTTAGACAATTTGGGCACATTACTTTGAACTGAAGACTATTTAGTTATGAAAGAGACTCTTTGATGAGATTGAGAAGGGATTCACCGACACTGATGGTATGTCATAGCAAAGTTTTTGGAACAAAATAGTTCTAATAAAAGTGGATAGAATATATTATTTTTATTTTAGAGAAAAAAATGTATGCACCGATCATGTCCATGTGTTTATATATTATTATTTAATAAGTTTAATGGTAACATGTAGCATAATTTTATATTGTCATTTAAATATAATTAGAGTAGAAATAGGTTAGATGATCCGTTGATGACCTTCGACCCAGCATCTCAAATGCTTGACCTAGCTTGTCTTATTTATTAAAAGGTCTTTGCATTAGACTTTTTAAAAACCCTAATTATTAATATTAATAATAAATTTTAAAAAATATTGAATAGTTTATGTGATGAATAAGACCTCAATGCATAATTAGGCCTATAGATTTATTGGACTTGTTTACATATCATTCTATAAAATGTTTGGATAGGTGTTTTTTTATAAAAATACAATTTTCTGTGAAACTGTTTGGAAAGTATATTTCGGATAATGAAGAAAACTTTTTAGAAAAATTATTTTGGATAAGTGTTTTGAAAAGCCTATTATGAATAAGAAAAAAATGCTTTTCAAAAAGCTTATTTCAGGTAGGACAAAAAGCTTTCCAAAAATTTATTTTAAAATAGTTATTTTAGATACACAAAATTTATCCTTCAAAAGTAGGTTGAATAGTAAAAGAAAAAAAATAAAGGGCAAAATAGTTCGCAGATTTGAATATTGACATTTTTAACAAAATTAACAAATTAACATTTGTCAATAAAAAAAAATCCTACAAAATAGTTATTATGGATAGCACACTACCTTTGACAATGAGTGCAAAGTGCAAGCATGAGGGAGGTGACAGTGAGGTGTGGCGGTGGCAACAGCAACGTAGAAGTAGAGAAAGGGGAAGGGAAAAGGCATCTAGGGTTAGGGGTAATTTTGTTTATGCACACAAAAGTGATAGGTGTAGGAAGTAAAGTAAGAGGTACCGTAAGCAACGCCCATATACATATATGGATGGATGCTTGAATGGGTTTTGGAAATTTCTTTGAGTTGCCAACTAATGACTATAAGATATTTGTGGAAAAACGTGATAGTAACGGCTAAGAGAAAAAAAAAAAAAAGCACCTAGATTTGTCTTATTAAATAAGGATTGAGAATTGAAACTTGAAAATGGGATCTAGGGAATTGATGAAGGAAACTAACAAAAAAAAAAAAAAAGTTGTTTGAGTCGCATGTGTGAATGTGCAATAGTAGGTTCGGAAAAACAAGTCGCACATATATTTGTGTTTTTTCAGGAGTAGTCAATATTGTTTTACTCATATATACTCATATATTTGGGTATTGGTTTTGGTCTCCCCATGTTTATTGATATGTTTTTAATATATTTCTGGTTGTGGTGCTTTGGCACAACCACTTTTGCTAAAAGAAGAAAGAAAAAGACTTAAAAAGATTTTGAGTTAATTAATGTGTGGTTTTAAGTTCATTTGGGAGATGTGTTTGTGGTCCATTGATCACTCCTAGTATTTATCTCTCGATTATACAAAACAATTTTTACCGTCTAGTTTGATGTTTATTTTCTAACACAACATCATTCTAACATACTAAAAAGTGAAAATTTATCAATCCCTTTGGTTACAAGTTATTAAAGTGTCAACCTAAGTTTAAATATATTTTAAATCATTGATAAATTGATTATTTTTTGTGTTAAATATCTAATCCATCAATTAAATTATAAGAAGATACTGTCTTAACGATTGATATATACGAATAATACATAAAATAATGCACTAATGAAAACTTTCTCCCATGTTTATCTTCTAAAATAAGAATTTCACGTGTTTGTGTTTGTCAGCTTGCATATTATTTATTTACCTAAAAAATAATATAGATTAAAAAAATGATTTAAATCCTTATAAAATCATGCAGTTATCATTTCTTTTGTCATCATAATTAAATTAAAAGAGTTTAACAGTACTAATAGTTATATAAAAGTTCACTGTCTAAACATAATTCCTTACCTTTTCTCTGTCTTCAGCATACATGGTTCTTTTATTATTACACAGATTTCACAATGTAACAACACTATACACAAGGAGGATAGAAAAATCCATCATAAAGATAAATTACATGCCCAAAACACCCTTCAACACCTCAACCAGCTTAAGGTGTGAAGTTAGCTGAGGGAAATGACCAATCATCTCTATGATCTCCAAAGTGGACACCCCTTTAATCTTCTCCACCAAGTAGTTCCCTATGTTGAGTGGAACTGCCATGTCATTACTTGATTGGATGATAGTGCATGGTATCTGAACCTTTTCAAGCATGTCTCTATAGTCACTGAAAAACACAGTTTTGGCTAAGGAGATTGCAGCTTCAGCATCCATACTTTTCAAGCAGCTTTGGAATTTGTCAACTGAATCAGCATCATTTGGATCCACTGCAATGGGAGCATAGGCTGAAACCCAGTTTTCGTATTGCGATTCTATGGTTGAGATTAATTGATCAATTTCTGAACTCTCAAAGCCACCTTTGTAGTCATCTGTATTTATGTACCTATGCATGTAATGCCATGATGTTGTTAGGAAAATAATTGCCCCATGTAGAAATGAAAATCCACACATGCCATAAACCGATTTAGTGTAGGTTGGATTTAAAGTTCAAAAATATAAATTTAACGGATAAAAACAAAAGGAAATGAGAAGTAAGGTTCTTAAATCATTTTAAAAAAACACTTTTTACCTAGACATATATTTACACTGCTTACACTTAATTGTTTCATACTAAATTTAAGGGGAAAACATAAATTATTGTTTTTTGGTTTTAGACTTTTAAAGTTTATATTTTTTTTGTTTAAGTTATTATCAAGTATAACAATATTAAGTGGTGATGTAATAAGATATTGACAATCCATTAACTTACCAAATCATCAAGGAGTAGTGAGTATTTTTTTTTATATTATCCTATGAAAAATACACTCTAATTATCACATTATTAATGATAGCATAAAACTTGTTTATTTTAAAGGAGTTGGCCGGCTGCAAGGTTTTTAGAATGAATAAATGTAGCAAACTTCCAAATTGCAACTTTTCAAAAGTATTGTACATTTGTACCAAAAGTTCATGTCAACAACACATTGGAAACTGAAGTATTTTTTACAATATTAAACGTATATCAAACAGTGTATATTTAACGGCCCGGTCCAGTTCTAGTTAATTCGGCTAGTTAAGCGTATCTAAGAACTTAAGGTGAACAGGGTGTAAATTATAAAATCTAAACTAAGTGAGTGTAAATATTTAAAATTATATAAAATAAATATAAAATTATAAAATTTTATTTATAATTTTTTATCAATTTTTTTTATACTAATGATTGTTAAGATTTGAGGTGTACTTGTTCACCCTCATTACTACGTACATACATCACTATCACTATTAAGTAAGATACATGAATATTTTAAACTTTCTATGATATTATATTCGATTACATGAATAAAAAAAAATGTAGATATACATTAGTATTTTAGAATTGTAGCAAAATATTTATTGATTTATTCTCTACTGCATTCTACGTTATTGTAAAGCTTGTTGCTCAAGTTGAATAACAGAGTTGGCGAGACAAAATATTAAAAAAAAATAAAAGATGAATTAAGGATTAAAATTTCAGGTTGTATATTAATTTATAAATTTTTAAAAAAAAACTTACTAACATATTTTGATATTTTGTTTTAAATATTTTTATTACATGGTGTAATTTTGTAGTGATCTCACTAATATAAAGTGAGATTAAGAGTATCTTTTAGATTTTGTATAGTTCATCAAAGATTAACAATTAGTTAAAGATGAAATGAATATAATTTTTGTGAATATTTTTTACCATTAAAAGTACAGAACAATTTTCTTTAAAAAAAAGTATGATCATATAAATACCAAATCAGCAAACAATCCTATTCAATTATGAGAAACTTTTCTTTCTCACTTTTTTTATTTTATCTGTTTTAGAGGCAGTGATATAATCTCCCACCCACATCTGTTTTAAGATGAAACTTTTCATATAATCCTGATACTAATTTGTTTATACCCAAATCACTATGAATCAACTTTCAAGTCTATATGTAGTTCACTATCTCATTCCTCTTTTTAGGTTTATAAATTCCTAATGAAATGAAAATCTTCATAGGAGAAGTAGATCTGAATTTGGAGGAAATTCTAACTCAACTAGGGCAAACAAAAGTTAAAGTTTTAAAAGACTTTTCTAAACTATTGCAATTAATTTTGAAAAAATATATAACTTAATAGAGAAAACAGAAAGTAATGTTTGGGATAGTATAAAAAGAAATCTTAAATCTATTCATATGCAACTGGAAGGATATTTATTTTGTATATTGTTCAAGTTAAACAAATGATTAATGTTTTGATTATTATGTCTTTTTTGTTCACTAATGTTTTGTTATTATTTTTTGTTGACTAATCTTTTAGTAGTTTTGAATTTTTTTTTTTTAGAAATCCATAAAGTTTTTTCAAATCTTATAAATCTATGAAATCCTTTCAAATCCTGTATTCTAAATGCATTAAATCCAAATTACAAAATCTAAATTACAAAAGTCTTTTTGAAAAAATCTTAATAGTTTTTAGTTTCATACGAAATTTTAAAAATCTTCAAAATTTAAAATCATAATCCAATACATTCCCAAGTTTAGGAACTTATTTCACATAAGAACTTGTTTATCAGATTTTTTTTTTTTTTTACTTTCAGAAATTAATTAGACAATACCTTTACTCTGAAAAAAAATTCATAGAAGAAACATATATGGCATGTTATTTAAAAATACTTTTAAAATAAGAAAATATGAAAAAAAAAATATAAAGTAAATTTTCACATAGATTAAAATTGGTTTCTTTAAAAGATGTGAGACAACTTGTACCAATTAACTATTAGAAAAGTAAATTTAATTTATGAAAAAACTCATTTAATTTTTTTCATCATATTTTATTTATTTACAAGTACTTCAAGAAAAGTTTGTCTGAACATACCCATAGAAGTATATAAAACTCACCTTGGTGAAGCAGTAACAAGAACGAGTCTCTTAAAGAGCTCAGGCTTTTTAATGGAGGCAATGCAACCGATCATAGCAGACATGGAATGTCCAACAAAAGTGACACATTTGAGGTCCAACTCATCTATGATAGTGATTAAATCATCAGCATAAGGTTCAAAGGATGTGTATTTGGCATGGTCATAGAGGCTCTTATCAGTGACAGCCCCAGAAAAGGGCCAATCAAAGAGAACTAGAGTGTAGTTCTCAGCCAAAAGTGGAATGATTTTGTCCCATATCGATTGGTCTGTTCCAAAACCATGACACAAAACTAGGGTTTCATTTCCTGAGCCTATGGTTCTGGCATTTAAAGCTGTTGAAAGGGTCTTTTCTGGTGTCACCATGTTTGAAAATATGGTTCAATTATGAGAAGGAGAAAAAAATGTAGAGTGATATATAGCTAGTTAAGAGCTAGAGGGTGGTTTTGTTTAGTGATGTCTGATCTCGATTTATAATCCTAAAGAAATATGGCTTTAAAGTTAAATATATAATTAAATATAAGAGATTGGAGTGGTTAGAAATTCTACTGTCAAGTGCAGTTTTATTAATTGTTGTGCAGCCATCAAGGTATTTAAAATATGATGGAAGCTTGACTTTGTTCTTTTAATCAAATTAAATTATTAAAAGAGGAAATGTCCTTTAATGGCGTGGTTTGAGGAATTTTTTTGAAAAAATATATTTACATAGTTCTAAAGAGCATTGCATGTCCATAGAGAAAATGTGATGCAAAACGTATGGCAAGTTACTACCAGTGTGAATACAAGTTGAGCTTTGAATACAAGGTTAAAATTGTTTTTGACAATTTCTCTATTAAAAAATACTTTATATTTCATAAAGAAACTCTTAAAATCACTTATAATTTGTATCCAATCAGATTAATATAAGAAGTTGTTAATGAGAATATACTGTGATAAGAGGTCTTTGCATTGGAATCTTGGTGGTTAGAACATCTTTTTCAAGTCCAAACCCATTTGTTAGTATGTAGCATCATGAAATTTAAAATACATATTTGGAAGTTTTGTCTAGAATATGGCACTAAAGAAATATTTCAAAAATCAACAAACTGGTACTTTTGGGGAGGTTGCAAAGATGACAAATTCTTGATTCTCTGTCATGGTTGTACATGTTTGTATTTGTTTCTAATTTTTAGCTCACTAATATTATTTTATTAATTTATTTTCTTTTGTCTTCATTTCTTTAGAAAATCACAATTTTATTTGGTATTCGTAGTTTGTTTTTATTTTATTTTTATAAAATTTGGAATTCATAGTTAAGTTGTTCGCATCTTGACAAAACTTCAAGGACATAATGTTTTTTTGAGATACACTTCAAGGTCATAATGATGGTATACAATATTGACATAAAAAATCAATAGGATTAAGTCTAATAGAAGTGCTAAGTGCTAACTAGTCTTCCATGACATAGTGAACCAAGATTTTGAATCCTTACAAAAAAAGAGGTGTTTATATTTAGTGTTCGACTATGTCTAAGAGGATTATTTCCAAGAGATACTTGTGAGAAAACCAAAGAAAAAAAAAATTTAACATAAAACTACTTTCACCCTATAATGTTCTCCTTTTACCCTATAATCCTCTAGATATTAGTCCAGGCTTCTACAAAACAAATTTAACACTCTGATGCCCAAAAGTCATCATCCAAGCTATCTATTTTCTCACCAACAAGAAATTTATGCCCCTGATCTCCAATTTGAACCCAACTATGCAACCTGGACTTTTTCTTAGCTCCCCTTGACTTCACCAATTCCCTAATCTTGTTTCCTCATCCCATCTTTCAGCTTCTGCATACAGATTTGAAAGGAGTATATAGTATCCACAGTGCTGAGGCTTTAACTCAAACAAATGTTCAGCTGCCCAGAGCCCCAATTCTATGTTCCCATGAATCCGGCACACTCCAAGAGGTGCACCCCATATATTAGTATCCGGTTCGATAGAGAGGCCTCTAATAAGGTCTGCAGCTTCTTCCAACAGACCAGCCCTTCCTAGGAGATCAACCATACAAGCATAGTGTGTATGCGTCGGTTCAATATTAAGATTGCGCATCATCTTAAAGTGTTTCCTTCCCTTCTCGGTTAGCCTGCCATGGCTACACACAGACAAAACCGAATCATATTCCACACCATCATCTTCCTTCATTGAATCAAAAAGGTTGATTGTGGTGTCCAACTCACCCCACATACCATAGCCCAAAATCATAGTATTCCAAGAGGCCACATCCTTGCTTTGAATATGGTCAAAGACCTTGGTAGCAAGATCTATTCGTCCACACCTAGAATACAAATCCAAGAGCGAGTTTGTCGTTAAAAGATGAGTGTGAAAGCTTTCTCACCAGCAGACCATGGATTTCTTTGCCTTGCCTTATGGAAGCTAGATTTGCACAAGCTGATATAACGCCCATGAATGACACAATATCAGGCCTCAAGCCCAAGAGTCTCCTTTCTGAAAACAAACTTAGAGACTCTGAACAGTCATTTGTTCGAGAATAGCCTATAATTAGTATATTGTGGGAAACTTCATCCCTGGCAGAAATATTAAAGACATTTTGAGCAAGGTTTAAGCATCCACATTTTGAATACATGTCTGTCAGAGCATTAATCCAAGGAAGATCCAACATGAATAATCCTGGCATGAATTTCGTTTCCAACATTAATGAAACCTAATCTTGCACAAGCTGGAAGAACATTTGTGAAGGTTACATTGTTGGGGATTTCTCCCTTGGCTTGCATTTTCCTCACTAGTTCAACAGCTTCAAACTCAAGCCTGTTCTGAGCGAAATTTGCAATCATAGCATTCCAAGATACAATGTTTCTTACTCCCATTTTATTGAATATAGTGGATGCTACTCTTGAAGATCCTGATTTTGCATAAATATCTATCAACGAGTTAGCAATAAAAACATCAGACTCAATACCCATCCTTAAACAAAACCCATGGACTTCCATTCCCAATTTGAAAAGTCTCACTTCTCCTAACACAGGTAGCATACTAGAAATGGGGACAGAGTTCGGTCTCATTCCTGCACCAATCATCAACCTAAACACACCCAAAGCCTCCAATACTTCCCTCTAAAAGAAAAACTGGTAACAATAGCATTCCAGGAAACCACATTCCTCTCATCAATTTCATCAAAAACTTTCTCGGAAGCCTTCTCCCTCCCACATTTCCCGTAAACATCTACCAAGGCATTCCCAACCTTCACATGGCCCAACAAGCCAGCCTTCAAAGCATAACAGTGCACGACCCTCGCCATCACTTCGTCCTCAGTTTCCGCGCACACCAGCAACACGCTAACATTGGTAACCAAGTCCGGCCAAATCCCCGGTTTCGCCGCCACCATTCTTCCAAAAACCCCAAACGCCTCGTCGTAAAACCCGTGAAGAGAACACAGCCCAATAGCGGTATTCCACGACACCTTATCCCTCTCAGGCATTTAATCGAACATCTTCATCGCATTACCGAAAAGCCCACAATTCCCATAGAGCGCCAAAAGGGTGTTCCCAACAAAGACATCCCGATCAAAACCAAGCTTAAACACAACCCCATGAACCTTCCTACCCTTCCGAACCTCCACAAAGTTGGCACACACCTTCAGGACAAAAGAACGCCGGCGCGAACCATGGGGTTGTAGGTAGCGAACCCATCAAAAACACCGGCGATGGAATTGGCGCGCATGAGGGTGCTCCACGAGAAGGCACTTCGGGAATGTGGGAGACTATGTTGGAAGAGAGGAAGAAAGGGGGATTTGGAGTGTTGAAAGGAGGCGTATTGGAGAATGAGAGAGACGCAGAGGGAGACGCTGCGGGGGAGGAGGCCATTGAGGATGGAAAAGGCGTGGGATTGCTTGGTTTGGGAGAGGGTGTGGCAAAGGGTGCTGTGATGGAGAAGGTTTTGGTGATGGTGGTAGTTGGAAGTTTGAAGTGAAGTGAAGTGTGAGGAAAAGTGGGTGGTTTTTTTTTGGTGAGTGTTGTTATTAGTTTGAGATTGAGACGGTGTTTCTTGAGAACATGAGAATGGAATATCATGGAACAATGTTGGCCTGATTCTGAGAGGGATCAACCAACAAGGACTAAGAGCATGATCAGGTTATGTATTAACAATGTCTCACGTAGAGTAATTCTCACATAATTACGTTATATAATATTATTTTTTAAGATTTAATGTTTGGTTGTAATAATTCATTAATCATAATTATTATAGCATATTTTAAACAATTAATATTAAAAAAAATAGAATAAAAATAATAAAAATATTTGTTTATAACTAAAATTTAAAATAATCATTAGTCATGAATGAATAAGTAAAAAATACAAATATGAAATATTAACCAAAAAAAAAATCAATATCTTTCTAAAAAAAAAATTATTAATTGAATATATTATATTTATTTTTTAATATATTATTATAGATTACTTTTAATAAAAAAAATGATTAATTTGTTTTATTTTATATTATTAAAAAAATTTGTTAGAATTATTTTCTATTTTATATTTTAAAAGATCTTGTGAAACATTAGATTTTATACGTAAAGATCTTAATTTCTTTTATGCATGAAATATCTTGGATTGTATAAAGAACTTTTAATAAAAATGTTATTACATCTATAAAAATAAAGAATAATAATGAAATATAATTCTCTAATCTTAATTTGTTTTTTCATGTGACAAGGAGAAGATAATACAATTATTCAAGTTACTAGTTTACTTTTTATTTTGTATCTTGGGTTGTGTACTTGGCACAACACACATGTAATAATATTAATTTACAAAATTAACCTTTTTTAATTTATTACAATTCATTAATGTGATTTACCTAAAAAAAAAAAAAAAAAGATATTCATGACCATGAAACCAGAATAAAAGCTTCCAAGCCTCCACCATAGATTAGAAAAAGTAATAGAAAAAATATGAATATAGACAAGAAAGGACGTGAATAAATGAGAAGAAGGATGTGCAATATTGAGGAAAACACTAGTGAAACCCATTGAGCTGGACTTGCAAAAACACAGAGAGAATGCAAATAATAAGGATAAATTTGTATTTTATGTAATTATTTTACTGGATAAAGTGTTGTAGTGTGATTTTGTGGATTTTAAGAAGATTTAAAAGATTAAAAGTGGTTGATTAAAAAAATTTAAAAAGAGTCAATAGATAAAGATATAAATAAAAATATGTAAAAAATTGTGAGAATTTCACACTTTATTTAATGATTTTAAGTCTCTCCTAATTTTATAATTTTAATAAATCTTAAACAATAAATTAAAATAGAATAAATTATAGTTAACATTCCTAATAAAAGGAATTTTATTGAACTTACCTAATTATATATATATATATATTATTTTGGGTAAAGTATAAAATTAGTCTTTTAACTTTTTTACATTTTTGGTTTTAATCCTTCAACTTTCATTTCGTTTGGGTGTTAGTCATTTTGTCCAAATATTTTGTAAGTATCGACGTGACACATAATTTTTTCTTGAGTAAAGTATGAAATTGGTTTTTAACTTTTTCATATTTTTTATTTTGGTCTCTCAACTTTTTGTTGACTGGTTTTGGTTCCTCAACTTTTATTCCGTTTTGGGTTTTGGTCCTTTCGTCATATGCTTCGTTAAGTTTATCCTTTTTATCGAGCTAATTCATCCTTTCCATCAAACATCCTCCTTTCGTTGAATAGGGTCGCATTTGACTTGTGAGAATATTTGTTTCGTTTTTGTAGCTTAGATAACGAAATCAAGCATATGAACATGCGTTTTGATCGTCTACCTATGGGAAACAAAACTCCTCATTCAATTTTGAAGATCATTGAATAATGAAGAAACAATTTGGGAAAGTCGAAATCAACTTGCGAAGGGTACCCAAAATCAATGGAGGAGAGATAGTATGGAAATTAGGAATTTGGGAAGAAAAGAAAAATTACATGTCACATTAACACTTAACAGAGCATTTGGATTGAAGTACTAAAACCCAAATAAAATGAAAATTAAAGGATTAAGACCAGTCAACAAAAAGTTAAGGAACCAATTTCGTACTTTACCCAAAAAATTACATGTCATGTCAACACTTAACAGAACATTTAGATAAAATGATTAAAATCTAAACAGAATGAAACTTGAAGGATTAAGACTAGTCAACGAAAAATTGAGGGACGAAAACTAAAAATGTAAAAAAGTTAGATGGATAAATTTCATACTTTACCCTATTATTTTCCTTCCTTGACCTCCCTTTAAATTTAAAATCACTATACTAACATCATGTCTATATTTTAAAATATTATATTGACATCCGTTAAAAACAGACATCCTAAAAAAACATAGACTTACATTCCTACCATCCGAATGGGTAAAAGTAATGATTAAAACATGAATAAACTACACGAAACTTGAGAGAATGCGGTTGTAATGTTGATAATACTTTTCTATCAATTATACTGGTCAAGATTCACTATGATGCGTAAATTAAACTCGTTTAAGGACAAGTATATTCTATGTAGTAGTAACAGTAGACTTAAGTCTAGATATTGAACTCAAAGGATCGATGGTGATTTTCTTTGAGAAGTGTGAGAATTTAAATAAGATTTTTTTTATAATTCAATTTGGTTGTTGAGAAATGCATAAAATAGAATATTAATTTATTGAAATAGAAGTGAAATAGTTAGAAATTAGGATTGTGGTTTCATTAACAATTTGATTCCTTTGAACCCTCGATTCAAAACCCACTTCATGTTAATCACTAACTTAATTTTAATTAGACAATTACTATGATCAAGAAAATTGTTCCTATTCCTAAAGCGCAACCCTAATTGATCATAAGAAGTTTTTCACTTTAGAAAAGCATTAAGAACAATCAATTAGTCAGAATAATAGAAATTGAGAATGATCATACAAAATTCCTAAACTAAACCAGAACGTAAATCTATGGTTTATCGTTAATGATCATAAGCAATAAACCATTCAATTTAAGTTTAAGATGGCTAGTCCTTAAACAGGCATTAAGGAACACACAACAGTTTAATTAACAAAATAAATTAGAGAATTGGGGATTCAGATTCATTAATTATTAACTACATCACAATCCCTAATTTAGAAATTAGCTACTCATGATTAGAAGGAAACACAATATATAAATTATAAATGGTACGCAAAAATATAAGGGAAGAGAGATTTACAAGAGAAAACGATGATTCTTGATGTTCAATAGCAATTACTAATTGAAAGAAATAGAAAAAAATGTAATGTTTGGCTGTCGCAGGTTTTTATTTATAAAAAAAAAAAAAAAAACTAGTACGGTCGTGCTGTAGAATAACTAACTGGAACTAGGATCAACAAGGCCGTGTTAATATTCACCACGGCCGTGGTGATAATAAAATTATGAAACTTCAGTTAGCATGGTCGTGGTGTTGGCCGTGCTACAAAATGACCACGGTTGTGTTGAATGTTAACACAGTTGTGTTAAAGAATGAACATCTAATCCCTCATTTTGACCTCTTTTCGACTCCTTTCCTTAATTCTCAACTTCCTGCACACTTAGAACATAAAGTGAAGTTTACCAAGACAAAAAATGATTAAATTCAGTTCAAAACATGATAATAATCACCATAAAATTAACACCGAAAAGTGACTTATCAACTACTATTAAGAAAATGTTAACTTATATTTATTTTTCAAGAGAAACATTGAAAATGACATAGACAAGGTGTTTTAAGACATATTGTTAAATGAATTGTTGTCATATATTTAAATGTAATTCTTTGAGTTAATTACTAAAAATGTCATTATATATAAAAATCGAATTTCTTAGATACTTATTTTACCTTGTTTTTTTTAAAAGTTAAAGGGAAATGGAGATGTCATGAATTCAAATTTATTTTAATAAATTATTTTTTTTGTTCCAATATAATTGTAATTTATTGATGTTTTTATTTTTTAATGAAATATTCAATCACTTATTTTAATTTTGTACTCTAATAAATATTGTTTATGTGAAAGAATGAATAATATATTTATTGAAATTAAGAAAAAAAATGGTATTTTAATAAAATTATTCAATAATAAATATCAGTCATTTTAGAATTTTTCTTGTTAAATATGTGTAAAAAAATCTTAATTATCAAACATTTTAGAATAAAAAAATGATGATAACACTGGATTTACTCTATATATTATTTGGCAATGCAGGACTTGTCAGCGTCCCCAACCCAACTGAGAGATAAGGCCAAATGTATAGTGCCTAATTAAACAACCTCAAGATTTAGCAAAAAATAAAATAAAATTACAAAACAATAAAATAATTACATGAAGTTTTCATTAATTACCAAATAAAAAGACATAACCATGCACAATCCTTGAAAGTCACACTATGTATTAAAACTTATTTCACACATATTAAAGAAAGACAAAGAAAAAATGTTCTTATTATCCATGGATCGATCGAAAAGCCAATCTTGAAACAGAAAGTTACAACCACTGGAAGCCCAGTTCCTACCAATTCAAAGCATGCACACTATTAGTTCAGAGAATTATAATGATGAGATTTAATATATATAACTATGACTATACAGTAAGAAATATTAAAAATATCATTTTATAGAAAATCAAACTAGCTAGGTATTTCCTTTACTGATCTTCTTAATTAATATTTTTAATTGAAAAATATACATTAATAGAAAAAAAAAACTAATATTTAAGAGAAATAATGTCATTAAGAAATAAACGAGACTTGAAAATACATGGAATTTGACAATTTGTATCCCATTCTATTGACATTAAGAAAAGACATACCTTTTTATGAATCCTAATTAATGCCTTAGTGAGAAATAATGAGTTTTTGGTCTGTTGTCATCACCCCAGGTAGTAATCTTTACAAGGGGCACATGTTGGATGCTTGGGTGTTCTGGTCTTCCATCGGGAGCAATGCACTTCTTCAATTCATCTGCCATACAACCAAAGTTGAGAATTTGAAGTTTTTTCAAGTGTTGAATGCCAGGAGGTACTGACTTGAGTTGGGTTGAGTATCCAATTTGGAGTTTTTCCAAAGAAAGGAGTGCTCCTTTATGGATAGTGATGGATTTCAAGTTCCACATGTTTCCGAGAGATAGTTCCCTTAGTTGTTGAAATCCTCCTTCTTCAAAATACAAACTTTTACCTTCATAAGCTCGAAAGTTCATGCGGAGGAACAACAAATGTGACATATTTTGTAGTGATTTAATTGGATCATCGGTTAACTCAGAGAGTCCCAAAGTTAATAATACAAGATTTTGGAGTTGTGGAATCCACTTTGGAAACTTTTCTAACTTCATTCTCAAGTGAAGCTTTCGAAGCATAGGGAAAGATGAAATACTAGACAAATCAATGACTTCATCTTCATTCTTCGAGCGAATATATAATTTCTTCAAGTTTGTCATTTCATTTATTGAGGAGCATAGAGAGCTTCCACGTTCTTCCTTGACCCCTTCCAAGCCTAACTTCCTTAATTGCTTCAGCTTTCCCCATTTTTTTTTTCCTGTTTGAAAACACTGTTTTAAAAGAATTTTTAGGAGAGAAAAATCTAAAAGAACTTTTAAGAAAAAAAAAATAAAGAAAATATGAAATTAATTTTTTTAAAAATTAAAATTGTATTTTCCTATTATCAATTAGTTAAAGCTCTCTCAAATAGATTAATCTAAAAATATGAAACTTCTAAAAAAAAAATTAATTTTATTAATTTTTCATATTTCTCTCCCTTTAAGAGTCCATACAGAGTAGTACAGTAGTACGTTAAAAGAAACCCTTAACTCTACCTCATTAGCTCTAGTCCATCATCATTATCATCCATAAACAACTTTACACGAGATAACGTTTGTAGGGATGTCAACTCTCCAAGTCAATTCTTCAACTGAAACAAATCCATGTCATCAATCAGAAGATGTCGTAGATTTCTTAGATTGCAAATCTCCTTTAGCATCTCACGGACACCTATATTCCTTATGTCCATGGTCTCGAGGTTGTGGAACTTACAAATGAATTTTAAAAGTTGTACAGATCCCACAAATCTCAAGTTTAAATACTTCAAGTGGACTAGATTTATCCAATTTTTCCAATTTTCAGGAATAGTATAATAAAATGGTAGACGAAAATCTTCAAAATCAAATACCTTCAATAGACTGTAATTTGTAGGGATTCTTTGTAAGAAGTTTTTTAATAATTCTTCTTCAGCATCAGCTAGAAAAATAAGCATAGATCTGGTGTGTAAGCTTTAACTGCACCCCATTAAATCAATGGAAATCGTTCCTATTGGCAAGCGTCGAATCATCCCACTTGGCATCGACTCATCATTTTTACTGATATGCTTGTAAAAACTTAAATCCTTGGATTTTCTAAGGATCATATCGTGTAGCAAGTCATGAATACGACAAATCTTAGTTTTTCCATCAAAGGTAAATGATGAGACTTGCACTAATCCTCTGTCAATCAATTCAGATAAATATTGTTGTGCAATGTCCTCTAAAGTTCTTCCTTCTTCATATTTTACAAATCCTTCAACTATCCATTGTCGAATGAGTCTTGTTGATTTAACTTCATAGTCTTCAGGATATATTCCAAAATACAAGAAGCATGATTTCAAATAGTATAGCAAATCATCATAACTAAAACCTAAAATCTTTTATGCCAATTAAATGAGGATTTTTGTCCATCTCTGAACTTAGGCTTTGCCATATTTTTCCCTATTCAAATGGAGTTTTTTCTTTGTCGGGTAAAAGACTACCGATAGCCACAACGGCCAATGGTAAACCCTTACATTTTCCAACAAAGTCAAAAGAAATTTTGTTGAGATCTTCTGGACAACATCCATAATTGACATTGGAATGCCTTCTTGCAAAAGAGTTGCATAGATTCTTCTTGAGTTAAAGGTTTCAACTCATGCACCTTATCAGATGGAGATTTCATACAAGAGTCTACAACACCATCCATCCTAGTTGTGATTAATATTCTACTTCCGTTTTATTATCAAGCATGGCATTTTCAATTTGACCCCAAAGATTTACACTCCATACATCATCAAAAATGACTACGTACCTCTTTTGTTGCAAATGGCTTCTCAATTTATCAATCTCAATGAATCCCAATCCATTTCAAAAATACCTCGTGGAGATAATCCCGATCCACTCCATACTTTGCCTTCCTCTGTAGCTGCTCGATCCTTGCTCAAGAGAAGGTTGGATTAGGTAGTGATAATCTATACCTCTTTGCTTGATTCCTTGAACAAATGACTTAATCTTCTGAATCTCTGATGCTATTTGATGACGACGCTTCAAAGATTCAATAAGGTGAGTAATATCACATTGAAAGAGTAAAGTTGCAAAACCAAAAGCATGATGAGGGTGTTGTTCCACATAGATGATGTATTGATCAATGACATCTTCTATGAGGAAAGAAGCCTCCCTCAAGTCCTTCACCCATTTTTGATTCCCTTGTTTGTGTTGTTGTCTCCTTCTTCTGCTGCTCTTTTATTTGCCATCTCGAGGGAGCCTTGAATGTATTCGAGTTCATTCTGTATATCTTCAAATTCTTTGGGAATGTTCCAAAGCAATTTTGCCTCATCGCTTAGTAGTGGAAGTAGTTTGTCTCGTGCGAAGGACACCGCCATGTCTGCCATTTGAATCTAGCTAGCTAGCTTTGATTTCTGTGTGTAGTGTATTGTGGTATGAGGATTTTGTGATATGAGAAATTTGCGTCTAAGTCTAAAGTTGGAGGAGGAAGACTTTTGAGTATTGCTAAGTCTTTCTAAATATTTTCTTAGCAAGTGGAGCTTTTTTTATTATTATTGTTTTTGTCATAACACAGCAAATTGGGAATATTTTGATTTTGATAATTTGTGAATTGGGATTAAACAAATTTTAATGGTATCTGCCAGTGTTAGTTGTACCGATAAAAATGGAATACTGAGTCTGGCTGGCCATTTTTTATACCAGTGGGAGAGTGTGACGCTCACAATTTGTTAATCTTTTGAACATATTTGCCCTTTTGCAAATTTATAAATGTACGTAGTTAAACAATATTAGTTTGAATGAGTGCATGTTTTTCTAGTCAAAGTTGTAGTGTTAAATGTAGGTTAAAATTTCTTTTAAAAATTTTACTTTTTCTTCTCCTAAAAATCTCTCTAAGAGAATATTACAATGGGTTTTCGTTTAGCTAATATCAGGAATCATTTGCTGCAAACCAAGCATCCTCAAAATCACTGTCAAAATAAACGTTAATAAAAAATTTATTAAAAAAATAAATTTTTAAGTTAATAATTTTTTTATTAGTAGATCATATCTTAATTTTATATCTAATAAATATTTGGTTTCATTATATTTTTATTTATTTTTTGTAAGTTCTACTTTTAATAAATTAATTTCATATTTTTTATCTATAATTTTTTAAAATTTTACTTTTATATTACATGATTGTAGATTTTATTTTTAATTTTTAAAAAAATTATTAAATTTTATATCCATTTTTTTTAATAAATTTTATATTAAATATTTTTTTTTCAAATTTTTTTTTAAATTTTTTTTTTTAACTCTTTCCTACTTAAATTCATGTATGCGTCCCTCCGCTGATGATGTCTTCCAAAACATAATTTCACATTTGAGTGGACTATAGACTTGAAACTGTAGAAGATTGACATAGATTAGTAGAAACATTTTGTATAATAGGCATCTTCTCAATTTGTAAAGATCAACCCTTTCTGAGAAATAGAAAAAGAAAAAAAAAAAAAAGGCTATTAGGATGACAAATTTGTTTATGACCATTAATTCAACTACTCAAGTTGGGGCCATAGGTTTTCTTACTGCCCCAGAAACAACATATAATCATTTGGATCAATTCGGGCAAAAGTTAAAAGTGTTTTAACAATGGTTGGTCAAAACTTTCTCATTTAATTGAGATTAATTTGGATTGATCATTTCTTTATCTAATGGTTTTCCTAGGCGTATCTTAATGTATATATAAAGGTCTGTTAATCACTACTAAGAAGTAAAGTCCTCCAATTTGCAATTTTGAAAAAAAAAAAAAACTTAATTCCTACACAAGTCTGTTCAAATCATTTTCTTGGTCTTCAAAGAGCTATATTGCAGCTATGTCGGAGAAAACGAGAAGAAGCGGTTAGTGATACAACACAATTTGTTTTTACCGGCCATTATATAACCCTTACAGCTATATCAATTTCCACTAAATCCTTTAACGAACGACAAATAACTATTGGGCAGTGTACCCAGAGTCAGTAAAAGTACTACCGACGTTTATAACGGATGCTGGTAAAATAATAAGTAATTTTATATTTTTTAAAAATAATATCAAAATTTCAAGATTTTTGTTAAATTTATTTTTTAATTCGTATAATTTTTATATGTATTTAATTGTTTAAACTCACTATTCAGTCATTTATTTTTTTTAAAATTCATTTCGATTATTTATCTTTTTAAAATGCTGACTTTTCATCCTTCAATCCATATAAATGTAAAGCTGTTAACTAATATAAAGATATTAACCAATAAAAATCCATCACCAAATTTTTTCATACTATAATTAATACATATGGACGGATTTTAACCATCATTAAATATTTAACAAAATTTAAAAATAAAATAAAATGCAAGAAAAAGCATTCTAACCATTACACCCCAGGAAATCCCCAACTCATAATTCATAACAATGTTGCAACAATTCTTAAAATTGGTTAGAGAACTTTTAAAATGCAAATTCCTACGAAAAAATCCAAAGATAATCTTTTGTTTTAATTCAACAAATTGAGATAATTTACAATTTTGATATTAAAAAAAGAAAAAGAAAAAAAGAGAGAAGTCATACCAGATCTCTGCTACGTTTACCTCCTTCTTTGTGCCACTGGAATTGTCGCAATTGGACCACGGCCTGCTACCACTACTATTTCCGTCACTTTTGTTCACCTCCGTGTCTCTAAATAAAATTGTCGTATTTTGATTTAATTAATTTATTTTGATATTTCCTCGCCAGTTTAAAAAAGAGAAAATGATATAGTATAAAATTATTTTATATTATTAATTAGTTATAATATTTTATTTATGATAAACCTTAAATTTTTTAAAAAAATCATAAATGTTCAGGTAATACTTTTCATTTTTTTAATTTTATAATATTATTTGTTATTATAAACAAATGTTATTATGTGTTTTTTTTTATTATGTTTGAAGATTTTAATATTAATATATATACTTTTCTTAAATTATATATATTAATTAACATTTTTATTAGTTGTTAAAATATATTTACGTTATTGTAAACTTTTATTTTTAATTAACAATACTAATGGTACATTTGTGTCGTAAAAAATACTAAAAATATCATTTTATTGAAGATTATTTCCTTTACTTATCCTTTTAATATTTTTAATAAAAAACTTAAATAACCTTTTAATATTTGTAAAATAAATGCTTTTATTTTAGTTTTACCTAAATTATTTTTTTATTCTTTATATTTTTATGCTTGATTTTATTATCCATCATTACCGATTTTCTGTTAATTGTTAATGTTACTAACAAAGTGTAAACTCATTTTAAAAAAAATTCTTAACTCAAAAGTTATGACATTTCTACACAGGTTTACAACTATTAATTTATACTTTCCCTAAACCTTTTAATTGGTATTTGGTAGCATTAAAGTGTATTTCAGCTTTACAACTACTAATTGTTGATTTATTAGAGAAGATAAACCCTTCTATATATACGAGTACATGCCATTGAACATTTGATGAATATTAGCTCACGGACATATTTTTTTCAAAATTTATTAAAAATCACATAATTTTGTAGTTATCACGTCTTATTTAATAATTTTACAATAAATTAAAATACAGTAAATTGCAGTTATATCCTTAAAATTTTATTAAATTACACATAATTTTTTGTTTTCCTACATTAACATTTCTTTAAAATTAAAATTATTACACTAACATTAAATATATATTTCAAAACATTACATTTATCTTTCTTAAAACATTATACAAACACTTAGTGAAAAAATAAGTGAAAGTAATGATTAAAAAAATCAAAAATATTATACGAAACCTATGAAAATATTAGTATATAATTTGCTTATTAAAATAATATGTCAGTGGAAATATGCCAGAGACGGTGTTGATAATACTTTTCTATCAATTATATTAATCTAGATTGACGACCAAGAAAATGTTAACCCATAATAAATACCAGGTCTAGTACGTTTAGAAAAGCAGCACCATCACCATAAGTAATGGCGTTGGTTAGGTGAACATTAATTGAAGAAATAATTAAAGATCTTAAATATAAAGTGCCATTATTTTTTTTCAGAGACACAGAGACTAGAGACTGAGACAGTGTTTCAAGACCTCTAGATATGAATATGTAATATAACCTTGCACCTGCACCATCCTTTGAATTAATTACTAAAAATGTCATTATATATAAAAATTGAATTTCTTAGATACTTATTTTACCTTTTTTTTTTTTTAAAGATTAAAGGGAAATGGAGATGCTCTGAATTCAAATTTCTGGAACAGATGATTGTAATTTATTGATGTTTTTATTTTTCAATGAAATATCCAATCCCTTAGCTTGTTTTAATTTTGTGCTCTAATAAATATTGTTTGAGTGAAAGAATGAATAATATATTTTTTGAAATTAAGAGAAAAAGATAATGGTATTTTAAGAAAATTATTCAATAATAAATATCAGTAATTTTAGAATATTTTTTTCTTAAATATGTGTAAAAAAATCTTAATTATCAAACATTTTGGAATAAAAAAATAACAATTAACGTTGATCCGATAAAAAAAAAATGACAACACCGGATTTACTCTATTTTCTCCCTCTATTATTTCACAATGTATCACTTGTAAATGTCCCCAACCCAACCTCGAGCACTCACTGATAAAATCCTCAAAATTTAGCAAAATAAAATAAGAAAACATTACAAAACAATAAAATAATTACATGAAGTTCTCATTAATTACCAAATAAAAAGACATGATAAGCCACAATCCTTGAAAGTCACACTATGTATCGAAACTTATTTCATACATATTAAAGAAAGACAAAGACAAAGGTTCTTATTATCCATGAATCGATCGAAGAGCCAATCTTGAAACAGAAAGTTACAACCACTGGAAGCCCAATGCCTACCAATTCAAAGCATGCACACTATTAGTTCAGAGAATTATAATGGTGAGATTTAATATATATAACTATGACTATACAGTAAGAAATATTAAAAATATCATTTTATAGAAAATCAAACTAGCTAGGTATTTCCTTTACTTATCCTCTTAATATTTTTAATTGAAAAATATACATTAATAGAAAAAAAAAACTAATATTTAAGAGAAAGTGTTGTCATTTAAGAAATAAACAAGAGAGACTCATAATTAAATACATGGAATTTGAGAATTTGTATCCCATTCTACTGACATTAAGAAAAGACATACATTTTTATGAATCCTAATTAATGCCTTCAGTGATAAATAATGCGAGTTTTTTCTCGTTTGTTGCGAGCAACAGAGGTAGTAATCTTAACAAGGGGCACATGCTGGATGCTTGGGTGTTCTGGTCCTCCATCGGGAGCAATGCACTTGTTCAATTCATCTGCCATAAAATGCAAATCTAGAATTTGAAGTTTTTTCAAGTGTTTAATGCCAGGAGGTACTGACTTGAGTTGGGGTAATATCCCAAACTGGAGTTCTTCCAAAGAAATGAGTGCTCCTTTATCGATAGTGATGGATTTCAAGTTTGACATGTATGCGAGAGATAGTTTCCTTAGTTGCTGAAATCCTCCATCTTCAAAATACAAACTTTCACCTCCATATGCAGAGAAGTACATGTTTAGGAACATCAAATGTGGCATATTTTGTAGAGATTTCAATGGATCATCGGTTAACCCAGAGTGCCACAAAGATAATTTTACAAGGTTTTGGAGTTGTGGAATCCACTTTGGAAACATTTTTAGTTTCCCATTCAGGGTAAGCTTCCGAAGCATAGGCAGAGATGAAATATTAGGCAAATCAATCACTTCATCTGACCAAATAAATAGTTTCTCCAAGTTTGTCATCTCATTTATTGAGTCGCATAGAGAGCTTCCATGTTCTTCCTTGACCCCTTTCAAGCTTAACTTCCTTAATTGCTTCAGCTTTCCCAATTCTCTTATTAACTCCACCTCATCATCATTATCAACCGTAGACAAGTTTACATGGCATAGCGTTTGTAGGGATGTCAAGCCTCCGAGACCATTCTTCAACTCGAACAATTCCATGTTATAAACCAAAAGATGTCGTAGATTTTTTAGATTGCAAACCTCCTTTGGCATTTCACGGACACTTGTATTCCTTATGTCCAAGGTCTCGAGGTTGTGGAGTTTACAAATGAGTTTTGAAAGTTGTCCAGATTGGATGTTAGAATATCTCAAGTTTAAATACTTCAAGTGGATTAGATTTATCCAATTTTCAGGAATAGAATAATCAAGTGATGGACTACAATCTTGAAAATCAAATACCTTCAACAATCTGTAATTTGTAGGGATTCTCTGTAAGAAGTTTTTTGTTAATTCTTTGTCCGCTGCAAAAACAAGCAGAGATCGGGTGTGTAAGCTTTCACTGCACCGACTCATCAAATCATTGGAAATAGTTCCTATTGACAAACGCCGAATCATCTCACTTGGCAACGATTCATCTTCTTTACCGATATGCTTGCAAAAACTTGAATCCTTGGATTTTCTAAGAATCATATCGTGTAGCAAGTCATGAACACGACAATTCTTAGCTTTTCCATCAAAGGTAAATGAAGAGACTTGCACTAATCCCCTGCCAATCAATTCAGATAAGTATTGTCGTGCAGTCTCCTCTAAAGTTTTTCCTTCTTCATCTTTTACAAATCCTTCAGCTATCCATTGACGAATGAGTCTAGTTGATTGAACTTCATAGTCTTCGGGATATGCTCCAAAATACATCAAGCATGATTTCAAATAGTATGGCAAATCATCATAACTGAAACCTAAAATCTCTTTTATGCCAATTAAAAGAGGATTTTTGTCCATCTCTGAATTTAGGCTTTGCCAAATTTTTTGCCATTCAAATGGAGTCTTTTCTTTGCCGGATAAAAGACTACCGATAGCCACAATAGCCAATGGTAAACCCTTACATTTTCCAACAAAGTCAGAAGAAATTTTTTTGAGATCTTCTGGACAACATCCATTATTGTGACATCGAAATGCCTTCTTGCAAAAGAGTTGCATAGATTCTTCTTGAGTTAAAGGCTTCAACTTATGTACCTTATCAGATGGAGATTTCATACAAGAGTCTACAACACCATCCATCCTAGTTGTGATTAATATTCTACTTCCATTTTTATTATCAAGCATGGCATTTTCAATTTGACTCCAAAGACTTACACTCCATACATCATCAAAAATGACGACGTACCTCTTTTGTTGCAAATGGCTTCTCAATTTATCGATCAATGAATCCCGATCCATTTCAAAAATACCTCGTGGAGGATCCTCCTTGTTTTCTTCGTAGAACTTCCTCAGCAGGTCTCTCAACAATCCTTCCACTGTGTAGGATTGAGACACTGTGATCCATGCATGAGAATCAAAGTGTGCAATCACCTTCTGGTTGTTGAAAACTCTGCCAGCAAGAGTGGTTTTTCCTAGCCCACCCATTCCTACCACAGAGATGACGGTGCGCTCTACCGGTCCCTCCACCAACCAACGAATCAAGTCATCTCTTGGATCTTCAAAGCCAACAACTTCATCTTCCTCAAGGTAACGTGAAGCCAATCGAGGGTCGTGCCATTGGACACTTTGCCTTCCTCTATAGCTACTCGATCCTTGCTCAAGAGAAGGTTGGATTAGGTAGTGATAATCTATACCTCTTTGCTTGATTGCTTGAACAAATGACTTAATCTTCTGAATCTGTGATGCTATTTGATGACACGCTTCAAAGATTCAATAAGGTGAGTGATATTACAATCAAAGAGTAAAGCTGCACAACCAAAAGCATGATGAGGCTGTTGTTCCACATAGATGATGTATTGATCAATGACATCTTCTATGAGGAAAGAAGCTTCCCTCAAGTCCTTCACCCATTTTTTGATTCCCTTGTTTGTGTTGTCTCCTTCTTCTGCTGCTCTTCTATCTGCCATCTCAAGGGAGCCTTGGATGTATTCGAGTTCATTCTGTATGACTTCAAATTCTTTGGGGATGTTCCAAAGCAGTTTTGCTTCATCGTTCAGTAGTGGAAGCAACTTGTCTCGTGCAAAGGACACTGCCATTTCCGCCATTTGAATCTAGCTATAGCTTTGATTTCTGTCTGCAGTGTATTTTTTTGAATGAGGATTTTGTGATATGAGAAATTTGTGTTAAGTCTACGGTTGGAGGAGGAAGACTTATGAGTATTGCTAAGTCTTTGCTAAATATTTTCTTAGCAAGTGGAGCTTTGTTTTTTTCTTTGTTCGTTTTGTCATAACACAGCAAATTGTGAATATTTTTATTCGGATACTCTCATGAATTGAGATAAAACAATTTGAGTGCTATGAATCTGTCGGTGTTAGTTGTACCGAATATATATATAAAAGTTAACCCACATGGAATACAGTCTGGTGGGAGAGTGTGAAGTTCACAATTTTTTAATTGTAATAGTGTGCAAGCTGTTAATCTCGTGAGCAAAGATGTTAATCGTCATAATTTAAAGTCGCACATGGAACTGATCTAAGAGAAGCATCAATTTATTTGGGGTGGCGGGGTTTAATGATTTCTATATTACTTTTTATTTTAAAATAAGTTTTGTATAGTAAAAAAAAATATTTATTTTTTAATTTGAGTTGTTCAAATTTTTTTTTTTACATTGTGATAAATTTTTAATAAATTTTGATTTTTTTTTTACTATTTATAATGTGACATTATCTTAATCATTAGTTAAATAATGATGCATCATCATCTCAATATAAATTAACAATTAAGATGATAATAAATTATCATAAGAATTCAAATTAAAAATTAAAATTTTATTGGAGACCGGTAACAATAAAAAAATATTTCAAAAATTAAAACTAAAATGAGTATTTTTTTAACCCAAAATTTATTTAATTTTCTTTTTTACAATGCTAACTGACATACCCAATGTCATTTGCTCAGTCTGTTTTTACTGCATGTTTTCTTAAGGGTAGTTCCATATATGTATGTAATTTTACCAAATCGTAGGTACATACTGTTTGGGAAAATCAAACAAGAAATATTTTCATAAAACACACTCATATATTAATAATAGACAACAATGCCATAACATAATGGGCGACACCATCCTAAAGAAAACAAAAAACAACAACATAGATTTGTTTAATGTGATTCGGATTCTCATTCATACATCTACCATAAACTTTCTGAATAAACTTATGAACCTTTCTCAAATTTATTTAATGTGGTTCAGTCTTCATTCTTACATTCACAACAAATTTTTTGGATAAATTTGTGAACTCTTCTCAAATTTGTTTAATGTGGTTCAGGTTCTCATTTTTACATTTACAATAAAAAATTTTTGGATAAACTTGTAAACCTTCCTCATCCTCACATTTCTCCAGCAAAATGTGGAAACTCTCTCACATGACCGCTTATCTCACTCAGAATTGTGATCCTTTCTTCAATCTATGATCATTTTTCTCATGCAACAACCCTTTATTTATAAAACTAGCATCCTAATTTTAAATAAGAAAATAAATCCTCAATTTACAAATAATATCTTTAAATCTAAACCATCTTAAAAATAAGATAACATCTTTTAAAGTTCAAACAAAATCCTAAAAAATTAAAATTACAAATTCCTAACTCATACGCTCATAGTTGTTGGGGACTATATAATGGCATCCACTATATAAGCAGCTATAGTGGTAACATATATCTTTTCTAACATACTTTATTACTTTAGTTGCACTAGCACAACTGTGCTAGGAATCTTTCCTAATCATAAGAACAAAAAAAGTGCATTTGATTTTTTTGTTTTGTTTTAAAAAAATAAACATATTTTTTGTTAAAATATGTTTTAGGTTCATGAGGAATCAACAAATTTTAATTTAGGTCCCTAATAAAAACAGTTTTATTTTAGATCCTTAATATATCAAAATATTTATTTTTTATTCTTGATATATATTTTATTTTAGTCCCTGATAGATTAAAATTTTTTATTTTGAGTCTCTAATAAAGATTATCTAATTTTGTGTTTTAAAGACCTAGACTCTCCGACTACTATTAATATAAATTTATTATTATCTACATTTAAGACTCAATTACCTTCGTCATTAAAATAAAAAAAAATAGTTAAGTTATTTGATGAAAATAATTTAGTTAGTTCATTTTTTTTTATATACTTTTCAACTTTCATTTTAGTTTATCCCTTAATTTTTCTTAATACACCTTAAATAAATCCCCTCTTTATATATTGCATAAAAAAAGATCTTACTATTTGGAATTAGTTTCATTGTTTTTAGTTATTCTTGCTATTCGAACCAAATAAGAGTAATTAAGTTACTAAATATCAATATCAGAAAACTAAAACATATTTTAGCCTCTCTTTTTTTTTCCTATTCGATTTCAAGGGACACACTTGGTGTCCCTCTAATAATTAAAATTTTCCTTTGCCTTCCAAAAAAAAAAAAAAAAAGTTAAGAGTAAAATCCAATATAAAAGTTTAGATTTAACCGAAAAATTATTTTCAATAGCATCAATTTAAATTCAAGTTTACTCCATGTGGTGAACTAAAATTTGGAACAATTTGTTAGAATCAACTAGATAAATTAAGAGGCGTGGGGAGAGAGTTGAATTCATATTTAAAATTTTTTGTTTTTTTTTGTTTTCTTTCTCTTTTTCAAAGTTAAAAAGGTTCAGAAATTTTTAACAGTTGTTAATAGAAAAAGAAAATAGTCTTGTTAGAACAATTTAATATAGAATAATAATGACAAGACAATTATAAATAGATGAGGAAAAGAGAGATTATAACCTAAAATTTATACTAGTTCAATCACAACTCGATTTACATTCAGTTCTTTCTCACCCCGAGGAGTTCTATTATAATCTGAGTTACAAACACCATACACACACAAATCACAACAACCCTTATTCACAACCCAAACAAGTATCTATGCGAGAGTGTGAAATACTATCACCACTCAAACACTACCTCTAGGAAACCTTATTCTAGAAAATAAGTGTTTAGAAAATCCTATCCAAAAGTGCACAACACTTAGGAAATCTTGTCTTAAAGTGCCAAAACTAGAACCAAAGAAAGAAGAAGGTTTAAGAATAAAAACACCTCAATTTTGCAAATTTAGTTGGTATAAAGGCTCAAACTGAAAGCACCAAAGTGTGCAGATGTAGCTGGAAAAAGTTCAAAGCAAAGGCACCTAAATTTGCAAATATAGTTGGAAAAGGCTCAAAGCAAAAACACCTTAATGTGCAAATATAGATGAAGAAAAAGCTTTTTCTATAAAAAGAATTTAGATGATTGATAATAGAATTTCAACTCAAAATGATATAGTCATAAGGAAAGGATTGAATTCTCTATAATTGAGTTGTGCATAATGCATATCCAAGAGACTCTCTTTATAGTGTTTATGAAATCTTATCTTTAGAAAAACAAATCTATGATTTAGATATGATTTGGAAATATTGTATAAGATAAGATTTGAGGGAAAAAAGTTACTTAATCAAATATACGATTTGGAATAGAGAAATATAGATTGGGTCAAAAAGATATGAAATAGATTTGAGAAGGACCAATTTTGGATAATTTATTACAGCAAACTGATAATCTATTGCAACTGAAACAAAGCAAATTTATGAGAATTGGAAATTGCATTGTAATCGATTACAATGTCTGATAATCGATTATCCCGAGGCCAAAGATAAATCTGAGTTGGATTGGCTCTTTGGTAATCGATTCCAAAGTTCATAATATATTTTCTAAATTTACAAATCATTTCTTAATGTCAAGATAAAAATTTAGAAAAGTTTTTACAAACATCCTAGCAATTATATTTAACTTAGTCTAAAACATACAATACAAAGTTATAATTTATACATGCTATGGCTTGAAATAAAATAGATTAAGACTAAGTAAAGGAAAAGACTTAAGGTATGAAAATATTAAAAATTTAGATGAAGCCTTCAATCTTCACAATTGTTAGTCATTGCATGAAAATTTTATAAAAGTGAATGGTTTAGATCTTTTGTACAAAATTGTGTACGGAATTAGAGATTGAAAGATTTCAAATGTGTAAATTTGTTGAATGTTTCTCAATTTAAGACATTTACCTTTTTGTCATTCACCTATTATTTTGGCCAATGAATGTAATGACCAGGAGAGGTGCTGGTTTTCGGTTGAATGGTGGGGGAACATGGTGGGGGGAATGTGGTGGGGGAACACAAATCTAGTGGGGGAAACGTGGTGTGCATGCAGTTAGGAACGCGATGGTGTGCATGTGGTTGGGAACGTGGTGGTGTTGGGGTTCACACGGTGGAGGTGTGGATTTGGTGGTGTTTATGATTGAGTCTGTATTAAAAAAAATATAATTTTTATATTTATATCAAGATTTAAAAATATTCTAAAAAAATATTTCTTTACAAATTTATATAATTTCACAAAATCTAATAACATAGACTACAAATGAATTCAAATTGAAAGTTATACAATAAAATTTACAAAAACATAATAAATTGTACATTCAACGTAAGCAAGTGGAGTTTAAAATATCTACAAAATATATTATATGACTATTTCTTTTGGTCAGTAAAAAATATTATGTTAAAACTTTACTAGTATTTGACTATTGTTTGGCTTGCTTCCAAGATCCCTTTTCCAAACATTAGGCTTATCGCTTATGAAAGTGAAGAAAACCCTCGCAGCAGATTTGTTTTTCGGTCATTGGCAAAGATGTTGTTTACATTGCTGTTGGAAGAGCTGTTGTTGTTGTTGTTTCTGCAACTAGGGCCCAACAGATCTGCAAGCAGAGCGTGGCGGAGGGAGTGCGACAGAGGGCAAGCGGCGAAGGCTGCGTGAACCTGGGGGTGACCATCGCGGGCGAGCATGGCTGGCGGTCATCATGGACGAGTGTGGTTGGTGGTCATCGCGAGCAAGCGTGGCTAGTGGTCGTCGCAGGCGAGCGTGACTGGTGGCGCGGCGACGAGCACGTATTAAGGCGGTGCGGCTATCATTTTCGTGGCTCATTTTTCTTTAAACGACCTGGTCCGAGTTAATGGGTTAGCAAGTTAATTACAAATCCGACTGAGTCACACGGAGTGGAAGTAGTTCAATAACATTGTCGATCCGATGTCAAAACCGACCATTGAGTCCCAGTCCGACTGGTCGAGTCAAAAATCTTGATCTATCTTACTCAAATATTCTATGATAAAAGCTTTTTAATACACCAAATTCTTATTTTTTTTATTTAAAGCCATGATAATTATTTATTTCAATTTATATCTTATACCTGTAAAAAGTATTGATAATTATCCAAATTTTATTTTTTCATTTTAGGTTGACAAAGTTGAAGCTATTCTATCAAATTTCTTATAGATAGTTTTCACAAATAAATGAAAAACAAAATAAAAAATAGAAATAAATCCTATGCACAATACAAAAACATATTTATTTTGTATTATATTAATTACATAAAAAATTGTTTTGACTCTGGTGAGTGTGTAAGCCATGTCTTGTTGGAGGATAAGATGGACAAATATTATAAAGTATGTTTGTGTAGTATCACGTTTATAATCTTTGGACAAAATCTGTAAGTAATTGTTAAAATAAGTGGATAATTTATAATTACTAATAGATTACTTATGAAAAACAATCTGTTGGTACATTACTTGTAGGAAACTTTGTTGACAAATTATGGTGTTCCTTGTTACATTACCCATGAATTTATCTATAGTAAATGAAATCACATACTATTTGTCAGTAAATTAGCATGGATTTATCCATAGAAAACGTTATCACATATCAACAAATAAAATCATAAATAACTAGTAGGTAAATTATTCACAGATTAATAGGTGGATAAATTATCTACAAACATAATTATGGAAAACTATACAGAACTTACCCACATATATCTATGGGAAACTATGTAGATAGTTTACCTATAGATTTTTCTGTGGGAAACTAACTATATATTTTACCTATAGATATATTAGTAGGAGACTACGTAGATAACCAACAATACTATTAAACACTGTATATGAACTGTTTTTATATCTTTGATGATGTGATGAATGGATTACAAATATAGCACGTAAATAATAATAATAATAATAATAATAATAATAATAAAAAAAAAAAAAAAAAGACTCTCCTTGCTACAAGTCCAATCAATGAATAAGCAACAAATCATGTTTGCTAGAGAAATTTTGAACATGTATCCATGTAAATCAAATTTATAGAATTAAAAACAAGTTTCCTTATTATTCTTAATCTTCATTCCAAATTTATATCGACAATTACCAACAAATCAAAATTGTACTATGCATTAATAATTTAATAATGAGAAACAAAACAAAACACAATTTACAAAACGTAAAAAATATAAGAAGCACAGAATCTTCAACAAAATAAAAGAGCAATCAACTAGCATTTCAAAGCAAAAAGTGAATCAAAGTGGGGAACAAGCCTCTATTACAAGAACACATTTTAAAATAATGAAACTAACCAACCATGGGTTTGATTCACAGCCCTTCTGCAACACAATGGCCTGAAAAATTCATCTCAAATAGCTCAACAAAATGATTTTCCTATTTGCTCTCTTAGATTTGCCTTGTGTTATGTTGGCATGTTCATTAGTTCATGCTCATAACATGGATGATGAAAATTCACTTTTCTGAACTTACAATTGTTAATACCACAACATCAGTTGCATCTTTGATGTAGAAAAAAATTTCTCTAAGATCTCCACCATCAACAATTAAGGGGCTTGCCTCGCCACACGAGATTTTAGAACAAGAAGCAATAGTTTATTACAATCATGATTCACCAAGACGTGAACAAAAAAAAAAAAAACTACATAGCTGATGTAACATTACTGAAGCAAGCTATATTTGATTTTTAGTCACTTGCTTCACATAAGCACAAGACCATCATTATTCCTCAACCAGACCAAAAATACAAGGAGTGACATCTTTCATAAGCAAGTTAGAGTCCTCCATCATGCTAATTCATGTTAAAAACAAGAAGTCAGAAAGTGTTTGTCTAACAACTGTTAATTTAAAGTGATCTAAGTTTATGAGATACTTTAAAAGTGTACATTTTAGTGAATGTTATTGGCACCAAAAAGTACCTATGACATTATTGTAGCATAAGATATGAAATTGGCATCATAGTCATACACTGATTTTGCCATTCAAAATAGAGCAATTTTTGTTTACTCTCCGGAAGAGCCTCTGCACAAATAAAAATAAGGTCTTTTAATTAAATCAAAACATTAAAATTGATCAGAATGCATCATAGACATTAAAATAAGGTCTTACCCTCTCTTGTTGATTCCCAATATTATTCGTCCAGGCAATAGTCCAATAGGATCATCAATTTTGTGAACATTGAAGAAAACAAAAACCCACATGGAAGTGCTCTCAATATACGTAGAAATTGTTGTCTTGCATCATCTTTTGTCACATGCGCCTGTAAAGGGAACAACATCTTAACTTATATAAGGAAGAAAATCAGCATATTTCATCAAATGTAATAGGTATACTTGAAGCAAATAATGATTTCCATTATTAAAATGAATATCACAAGTTACAAAACGAATGAATTAATCATACTTAGCAGTGATTTTAACTACTTTTATCCTTTGAGATTCAGTAAGAGAGGAAGCCTTGAATGGGAAGTGATTAAATGGAACCTAACAAATTGTTGCGCTATGGAAGAAACCTCAAGCTCCGGAAGCAAGGCCTTGCCGCGAGGAGAGTAGTCCATATGAAATCACAGGCCTTCCTCTAACTTGTACTCGCTAAATTCTGCTTTCACTAATTTTTGCTGTAATTACACTTGTCACAAACGTGAATTATTCTACTATGAACCTTAGCTTCATCAGTGAAATTTGAATTTTAGATTCATATCACTATAAAACCAAACTTGTAGAATAATAATCATAGATAAAGAATGAGAGGAGACATAATTAAGCAAACATCCTAAAAAAGGACAAATTGATTGTAGATATGAGAGAAGTAATAAACTATGGGCATTGGGACAAACATCAGTAATCCATAAAAGTTGATTATATCTTTAATGAGAGAAAAACAAGCATGAAGTTTGACTCCAAAGTGCTTATCTATTAGAAAGTTACAAATTCAGAGAACCATTAGTTAAAGCATAAGTGAACATTAGTAAGTTTAGTGATTCAAAAAGGAATGATGATCTATTGATCTTACAATGGAAAAATCACTTAAAGGGGTTTCCTTATGGGCCTCCGGTTTAGGAACAGAGTCCTATATCTGCCAAGTCAAAAGTAATTTTCTCACGTACACCACTATACTTTTTATTTAATGAGACAGGAAGAATGCTAACCGGGTAATTCAGAAAAACTTCTATTTCCATCTTGGCATGATTGTTTCCCGAACACAATCTACTTCCTGGCTTCCAGCTCCGAAGGAAGGAAAACAGCTTATGCCATAGTTAAGTTGAAACAATTCAGAAAGAAGACCATGTCATCTCTCCTCTACTTTTTCTAAACATCAGAACATAGGTCAACTAAAAAAACAGAGAACAGCAAAATCTTTTCAAATAGTAAGATGTTTAAGTGTACTAGAATCTAAATTGAAAGTAAAAAAAAAACAAAAAAGCAACTAAAAACAGATAAAAGATTAAATAGAAGTGATAAGCCCGTGACACTTGGTAGCATTTTTGGGCAAAAGAAAGAATAACTGCTTCAAAATATAAAATCGTTGCTCCAACATCTAAAGTATGCCCAAAACAGCTACAACCGGTTTTTCTTTGGAGTTGTGGGAAAATATTTGTTGCATTTGATTTTTTTGTTTTACTTAAAAAAAAAAAAAGGTTAAAATATGTTGTAAGTCCCTCTTCAATCAACAAATTTTGTTTTAGTCCCCGATAAAAAAAATTATTTTGGATTTTTAATATAACAAAATATTTATTTTTTATCTTGATATTTTATTTTAGTCCCTTGATAAATTAGAAAATTAGGTTTTTATTTCCTAATAAAAAAATTTATTTAATTTATTTTAATCCCTTAGAAAATATTTTTTTAGGAATTAATAACACATTATTAAGAACCTAAAACGAAATTTTCTAATTTACGAGAGATTAAAACAAAATATCAAAAATAAAAAATAAATATGTTGATATTTAAAGTATTCAAAACAAAACTTTTTTTTATTAAACTTAAAAAAAATTCTTTGATCTCTATAAGCACCTAAAACATATTTTAGTTTTTTTTTTTTTTAACAAAGTTGACCTTTCATAGTGGTTGTGGACTATATATTTTCGTGTTTGAAAGATCTGGTTTCACTGCTATTATTATAAATTTATTACTCTTGTTTCTATATTTAAGACCCAATTTTATATATATATATACCCAAATGAAGTAGCACTACCACAGTCCGGATCCATGCAGATGAAATAAAGTTACTATAATCAAAAAAGGTCAGATTAGAAGCACTATCAGTAGCTACCAGAATATTTATAGGATTCATGCATCCGATTAACCTACTGAGCTAAATATCATTGGTAGAAGCACTGGTATTTTAATACTACTCTTCTTCTTCCCACTATAGAAAAAAAAATATTAGCTGAAAACATTAAAATAAAATAAGAAAGGAAACATTAAAAGAAAAGAAAAAAAAATTAAAGAAATTAAAGTCTTTCTTTTTATTATTTATTTCACAATACACACAAATCAAATAGAAAATAAGATCTTAATTACAATCCTTGAAAGACACACTTATAAAATGTTGCACACATTATTATACATATCAAATTAAACTTGATAATTAATTTCACACAGCCAATTCTGAAAAGAAAGAAACAAAGCAATTGTTGACAGTACAAAGCATTACATATAATATTTTGATAGTGAAAATTTTGTAACTAATAAATAGCTCGATATTGAGCACACGGTACAATACTCTATCCTTTCCAAAATATAAAATACATGACGTTTTAGGTATTAATGAATGTATAATTAATGTATTAAATTTCCAAGAAAATATTATGTAGTTTCCTAATATATTATTTATCTCTCTAATTATATATAACGTGGAATTCTCGTTGCAGATAATTAAGATAATTAATTACTAATGAGTTATGCAGAATAATTAAAGAAGTAGAAGTAAATGTCAACACATAAAATGACAACACTCAATAATCATTAATATATATAATTTATATTATAAATATAAATCAATATACTAATTATTATCTCAAACATTTTGATATTATTATAAATATTTCTCACATATTATTTTACCTTCAATAAGAAATAATTATTTTTCTATTCTTGATAACTTGAATATAATTTTTAATTTCTGTATAAAATAGCGTTATGTATTTTAATATAAATATTTTTTTGTAAGTTTGAAAAATATTATATATTTAAGTAATATGTTTAATTTTAATTTTATATTATTATTTTTATTATAATAAAAATTTATTCGTATGTATTATTTTTATAATACTTTTTTGAATTATATTATTAGAGTAGTTATCTTTATTATTCTTAAGATTTTAGTATTAGTTGACTATCACAAATGAATGTGCGGATCAACCGGCACAATCTTGTTCAAGCTAAATCTGGATTTTGAGTCTCGTTGTTCCATTTTACATAATTCATGCATACATTTCATTCGGAAATATTGCATACTTTTACATATTTGGGACACATTTACACCTTGTATTTGCATTGTTTTTTAATTGTTTTAAAACTAATTACGCTTTTGATATTTGTATATTTTAAGGTTGTCTTGAGCTTTAAGACGTGAAACCAAAGAAAATGGTGTGCAATGAGTTTAAGGTTTGAAGTTAGAAGTATAAAGACACTTTAACATAACATTCAAAATCATAGTAGCGACCAATGTTAAAAAAAATAAAAACTGGTCTAATTGATTCGGCAAAATATGGGGTTATGTAGTTAATAATTCAAATGAATCACCGAAATTGTATAATTTGATCTCTATTAAAAAAAACTAAAATTTCATATCATGTTTTAAATTAAAAAAAAATATATATCACAAATTAATATAATATCATATCATATTTTATGGTATTTTAAATATTTTTACATTAAATTATTTTAACACAATTATGATATATATAATGATTTTTTCGGTGCTAGATAATTGAAGTTGCAATTTTTAAGCTATACAAGCTAGCATCACAAAAGGGAAAAGGATTCCACGAATTAATCCCGTGTAAATAAAGAGTCGGAGAATGGAGAGAAAAGAAATAAAATATATACAAATATAAGAATGTTACTATTTATTTTTAAAAAAATAGAAAGAAAACAAAACAAATTATGGGTTTGACTTGTAAAATTATTTCTTCCTACATGAAATTGGGAAAAATATTTGTTGCATTTGATTTTCTTGTTTAATTCCTTTTAGAATAAATTTTTTGATAACGTATAAATAATAAATAACATATATTTTTTTATGGTGAGGTTACATGGCATCATCATATATTTGTTAAAGATAGTATTACACTATTATTTATTTAACCAGGAGCTTAAAAAAAAAATATATGTTATAAGGACTAAAAAAATAACAAAAATTATATAGGGATTCAAATAAATATATTTTATAGTAATCTAAAACTTATTTAAATCTAAATTTTAATTTATATATAAAAGGTTTAAATATGTTTTTACATCCCTAAAAAATACTCACTTTTTAGTTTGGGTCCTTGAATTTGTTTTGCTTTGATTTGACATCATCTCAACCATTAGTTAAGTAATAATATAACATTATCTCAATATATATCAATAATTGAAATGATGTTACGTCGTGAATAATGAATCAAAACAAAATTAAAATATTTTAGGAATCCAAAGCCTATTAAAAAATTAAAAAAATTTATAGGGATTTAAAATAAAAATGAGGTATTTTATAAGTAGGAAAAAATTATTTAAGCCTATATAAAATTGTATTTTTATGTGTTATATTTTCAGACATGGTGACTAAAGAGTTATATGCTCCTACAATTGGTAGGATCGATTATGTTGTCTATTAGAAAAAGACTATCGAAAGATGACTTGGCATTTAAAAGTTGTATGACTTTCATAATATGTTGTGAAGCTTAATTTTTTATGATATTCAGCAAATTAATGCTTATTTATTCTCTGCTTAATGTTTTAACATGTGATGTTGTGAAGATTTTTCCCATGTTCATTTTCTTCGTTGCAACCTTTTTGGCTTTTGGTTAAGTCAATTTGTAAAGGTTCTGTATGTTATTGAATCTAATTTTAACCTATGAAAAAATAAATTTCTTCACCTAAAAATCTCTCGTAGAGAATATCACAATGGGTTTTCGTTTAGCTAATAGAAAAAGCATTCTAACCATTACAACCCAGAAACCATAATTCATAACAGTGCTGCAACAATTCTTAAAATGGTTGAGTACTTATAGAGTAAAAATCCATAGGAAAAAAATCTAAAGACAACTTTTCATTTTGATTCAACAAATTGGGAAAATTTACAATTTTGATATTAGAGAGAGAGAGAGGTGATACCAGATATCTCTGCTGCGTTTAGCCGTTTACCTCCTTCTTTGTGCAACTGGAATTGTCGCAAAAATATCATTTTATTGAAGAATTATTTCCTTTACTTATCCTTTCAATATTTTTAATTAAAAAAGCTTAAATAACCTTTTAATACTTGTAAAATAAATTCTTTTGATTTTCTTTTTGTCTAAATTAATATTTTTCTATTCTTTCTATTTTTATGTTTGGTTTTATTATCCATCATTATCGATTTTCTGTTAATTACTTACGTGACTAACAAAGTGTTAACTCATTTAAAACCTTTCTATATGTACTAGTACATAACATTGAAGATTTGATGAATATTAGGTCACTTGCCCACTCTTTTGGAAATACTTTTTTTTATTTAATTGAAATTTATAAAAATTACAAAATTTTGTGGTTTCACCCTTTAGATTTTAAAGTACTTCAAGAAAGTCTTGAAAGTCATGGTTTAGCAAACGAACCGTGGAGCCACGAAGCTTGGCCTACAAAGTGGGAGTTAAAGCATTGAACCACTATACTAGGAATTAACATTATGTTCAAAGGTAATGTATTTACACGGATTTAATCAAAAATAAAATTTATAATCTAAAGTGAAGTTCGAACTCATGCCTAGAAGTGGGAATTAATGCATTACACTTAGTTAAGAATTTAATCAAAAATAAAATTTATAAGGATTTAAATTTTAAAACATATTTTTTTAGTATTGACATAATTTTACTTTTTTTTATTTTCCCAAGTAAGCTAATATTCTTTTAAATTTGAAATCATTAATTATAATAACACCTTGTGTATATTTTAAAATATTATATTGACACCATTAAAAATATTATACTAACCTCCTTCAAAATTAATAGATGAAAATAATAATTAAAAAAGTAAAGAATACTATCCAAAACATGAAAGAATGTTCGTTGTAATTTACTTATTAAAATAATATATTAGGAATACTTTTCTATCAATTATACTGGTCTAGATTGATGACCAAGAAAATGTTAACCCATATTAAATACCGGGTCTAGTAGGTTGTCACAAAAGCAACAACATGAGCGTTCTAAAATCGAACTAATCCCCCAGCTAAATCATTAAAAAAAAAAATTGAAAATCTATTAAATTAAAAAATTGCATGGATCAAAATTTTTTAAAAATCATATAATTATATTGATTTAATTTTACATGTTTAGTATTATTCAATTAATAATATTTTAATTTTTTGGATCATATGTGATTTACCGTATACTTTTTTTTAATAATATAAGATACATATTTTTCTTTCATATTTTACAAAAAGATATATTGATATTGTTAAATAGCATTAAGTATCAAATTAAACATCATTTATTATTATGTTAAAAAAATTGATAATATCATTTTATAATAATGCTAAAAATATTTTTTAAACTAAAATATGTAAAATAAAATTTAATAAAAAAAAACATAATAATTATGTAAGTTTAATTAAAAAATTAAATTATGATAATAGATTAAAAAAAATTATCAAACTAAACTGAATCATGATTTTATTTTAAGTTTAATTCAGATAATTTTTTGAACAAAAACTAAATCAAACAGTACAATTAGTTACTCACCACCAATATTATTGTCATAAGCTGAATATTAATTGAAGAATTATTTAAAGATCTCAAATATTGTAAATGTCATTTTTTTTTTCAATGAAGACAAAGTAACTAATCTTATTACATATGTGAATGTAAAATGATCTTTATATATTTTAATTAATTGATGTTTTCATTTTTTTAATGAAATATTCAATCATTTATTTTAATTTTGTACTCTAATAAATATTGTTTACACGAAAGAATGAATAATATATTTATTGAAATTAAGAAAAAAATAATGGTATTTTAATAAAATTATTCAATAATAAATATCAGTCATTTTAAAAAGATTCTTCATGTTAAATATGTGTAAAAAAAATCTTAATTATCAAACATTTTAGAATAAAAAAAATGATGAAAACACCCGATTTACTCTATATATTATTTGGCAATGTATGACTTGTCAACGAGACAAGGCCAAATGTACAGCGACTAATTAAACAACCTCAAGATTTAGCAAAAAATAAAATAAAATTACAAAACAATAAAATAATTACATGAAGTTCTCATTAATTACCAAATAAAAAGACATAAGCCATGCACAATCCTTGAAAGTCGCGCTATGTATTAAAACTTATTTCACACATTAAAGAAAGACAAAGACAAAATGTTTTTATTATCCATGGATCAATCCAAGAGCCAATCTTGAAACAGAAAGTTACTACTTACAACTACTGGAAGTCCAATTCCTACCAATTCAAAGCATGCACACTATTAGTTCAGAGAATTATAATAGTGAGATTTAATATAAAATTTCTAACGAAATTACAATAAAAAAAATCACGAAACATTATTAAGTTTTGTGAGGAAAACATTATTCCAGGCATGTGTGTGGGACCGTATGTGCTTATTCGGTTTCCAATTATATGACTTTGATAATTGAAGTGGTTTGCATGTCTTCATCTCGCCCAGCTGTAGTGTAACTAAAGCCATATGTTGTCAATGTTATCCAGAGGATAAGATGGCCAAATATCATACTGTGTATGTCTGTAGTATCATGTGAATAACTATCAAAATTACAAAATATCATTTTTTATAACTACTTATATTAAAAAAATATATGAGAAAATTAATTGGGTTTTCAGTATAAATTTATTTCTTTCAAGTTGTCATGAAATTGGGGAAAATATTTGCTGCATTTGATTTTTTTTGTTTTACTTTTAAATATTATATATTTTTCATAACATTAATAATAATAATAATAAAAATAAATAACTAGATATTTATCTACGTGATGCCCGGGTCAAAAAATATGTAAATATTTTTTGTCTTTAATATTTTCGTAATGGTGTTTTTTTTTTTTTTACTTAATCTATTTCTCTTAATCATTTCTATATTTTTGTGTGTTGTTTCTTATGATTTTTATTGTATAAAAATGGTCAAAACATACAAAGAAGATAAAAAAGAGAGTTAAACATTAGTAATTTTTATTTAACCGCTCTAAACTACACATCAAGATATTGACCCAGCCTACATCAAAGAGGAGAGTTTAAAAAAGAGATGATGTTAGACTAAAAAAAATAAAATGAACTATAAAAATATGATTTTGAGAGTTGAGAAGAAGGAAAAGAATATGGTTTGAGAGTTAAAAAAAAAAAAAGAATTTAATGAATTTCATAATACTAAAATGAAAGAGAAGAATATAAGAAAAAAAAAAGAGGAGATGTAAATGTGAAAGAAGGAGATGATTTGAGAGTGATAGATAAGAATGTTCTTTTTTATAATAGAATTTTTTAATGACAGTTTAGTAATTGATAAAGTTTTTATTAATAACAGTTTAGTCATTGATGAAATTCTTTAAATTTTAATTAATGTTAGTTTAACAATCAATTAAATTCTTTTAAATATTATAAAGGAAATTTTAATTTTTTTTTATATAAATATTGTAAACATATGTTATTGGTTACTCCCCTTTCAAAAGTGATATTGAGATTTTTGTATAGTCATACTAAAATTCAATTTATTCATACAATCAAGTATCTTTGATAAAGTTATGTAGTAATAAAAAAAAGGATTCTAGATATAATTAATTATCCTCCCAATTATAATACGGTGTTTACCCAATTACCAAAATGAATAAAAATTATCTAATATCCCACACTATGATTTAAAGAAACAATTAAAATTCTTATATGAATAAATTTAGAATTAAGAATTAAAAGAAATTTTAATACGGTATCAATTTGATATCCTAAAACACTTGTTACTTGTCAGTCATCATCACTGTCTATTGTTGATATCCCCTAAAATCCATCACCAAACAAACAATTAATGCAATATAAATCACTAAAATAGTATTAGGTTTTCTCACTTTTTAGCATTACCATCACAAGTCCTAAAGCTCTTAAAACGTTTTATAGAAAGATGGTGAATTTCGACTAGAAAGACAGTAAGATAAAAAAAAAAATAGAGAAAAAGAAAATCTAAGAAGAAGGAAAGAGGTTATTGAAATTTCATAAATAATTAATATTAGATGATGGATTGAGATAACTAATCTTTGATGTCATATTATGACTCTACCATTCTCAACATTTCATGCACTTTCCTCTCAATAGTTACAGGGTAGAAACACGTTGATTTAAAAAGAAAATTAAAAATTTACAAATTCATTAATTTAATTTGTAAAAAAAAGAATGCACATAAAAATCTTTGTCACAATATGAAGATTTTTGTACACACATAGAATGTAAGGACATTAATGCAAAGATACGAGTTAAAAAAGTTAAAAAATGTTGATGTGATAAAATATAATACATGATTACGTATATAATTTGTAAATTTCAGATTCTAAGTCTTATCTAGATTTTATATATAATTTGTAAATTTGATCTCATTATTGTTATGCATCAAATTTTACATTTACAGAATTAATGTAGTACTCTTAAAATACACAATCGTATATCCTTAATCTATTGATTCACTTTTTCTATTTACATAACTTTTTTTCTACATTTAATATTGAACCCATGTCTTGAACTAGAGGGAAACCCCCCAAGAAAAACACTTGCACAAATAAATTTCTGTGTATATTTTACTCGAAACACACAAACCTTAAGGGACATTTACTCTACACAAAAAATCAGCCCCCATAATGATAAGTTACCCACAAAAGTACAAAGCAATAAGCTAATAGCAAAAGGAAAGCTTAAGCAGCTTTTCATTCCATAACTTTTCTTCACTTCCCCTTAATGTTAGTTTCTTAAACTAGGGATATCTAAACTCTAAAGTAAGTACATGCCAGGAAGAAAATAATTAAAACATCCTCAAACATGTATTTTAACTACCTTACATACACAACAACAACAAAAATCCATTTAACTACCTTGACCACGCAATCGTTTCAACAACCATTTTTTCCTTAATCTCTCATCTAATGTCAAAAACATCAACGCCCTCTTCTCATCAAAACATAAATACTCACAAGCTTTGATGATGAGATCATCGTCAAAGTTGGGCGTATTTTGTACCTTTTCAACCACTTCCTCCAAGCACACAGTGGTCTTGTTATTTACACTCAATGCATCGGCTATCCGACTGATATCTGCAGCCATAACATTCATCATTTCTAGCATAACATAGCTGGTGTGTCTTCTTTTTGACGGTTGCTTTGAATGCGATTGTGATGATGAAGGCCTTGCCCCTGTCTGCTCAAATGAACCCTGCACTTCATCATCACTTTCACTATCATTAGGGCTCATCTCTACATCAGCCAACACCGTGGCTGGAGTTTCTGCATGCTCTTCATAGTTAGGTGTAAGATCATCACTTTCATTATCATCAGGGCTCATCTCTACATCAGCCAACACTGGGGCTGGAGTTTCTGCATGCTCTTCAGAGTTAGGTGTAAGATTTACATCAAACCTCTCAAAGTTTTCGGACCAATTTCCAATTCCTTGCTCATCGCCAACAATCATACCTAATTCATGGTAATTCTCAATGCGCCGGTCTCTCAAATGCCTAGCATAAGGATGTCTCTGAATAAAACACAGGCAAATGACGAATCAGAAAAACATAGAGAATTGAGAACTGCAATGAGATAAAGGTGCAAAATATACAGTTGGGATTGTGGTTGTAGTTGATAGCAAATGAAACCAACCAACTAATCATACAAACAAACAAAGGAACAAAAATATGACACCTACTACAAAGACAATGTTGGTATATTTTGGTAGTTATTGTTATGATGGTTCTATGGTTAAATTAAATGGCATGAAGTGACTAAGTGGGGATAACAAATGATTCAAGACTATAACTGGATTTATGACCTAAACTTGATAACCATTAGGAGCAAGCTAATGTACTGCAATAGAAAATAAATATAATCCAAAATAACTTGAAAACTAATTTAATATTATGGAGAACTGAATATACTTTGATGTATTCATTCCATGCTAAGTCAGTTGCAATAACCATCTTACGTTCCTCATCCCACTCAAATCTCCCTTGAGAGAGCATTTCCTTCAAAACGTCATACTGTTTCTTCCATATTTTCAACCGGTTTACAATGTTTTCTTTTGTTAAATTCAGGCCAAATCTCTCATTTAGAGCAGTTAGAGCAGCTATATATGCGGAGGTCTTGAAAAATTTCTCAAGCCTGTTTCCCAACATTACTTGATTGACTAGCAACTCCGTCAAGCAATGATTCATCTCATCTGTCCATGTGACAACATTCTTAACTTTTTCTTTTGCATAGTTGGTTCTATGGCAATTTGTCTCTTGAACCTCCATAACACCATTGTTTGTAGTCATACCCATATTAGCACAAGGATCATTCATGGAACTATCTGGTGGCTGTGGCTCACAATGACCAATAATTATGCACAATTCATCGTAGTTTCTGATAACTTGTCCTTTAAGAATCCGAGCATTGGGATTTTTCTGCACCAGGAAGGTATACTTCTTATAAGTTGCTGAATAATATCATTATGCAATAACAAATGTCCAGCAGAAGTTAAAAGTAGGTTTATATGTACCTTAATGTATTCATTCCATACAGAATCATTTGCAATGACCATTTTTCGCTTCTCATCCCATTCAAAGCCACTCTGCTTCATAAGTGCCTTCAGAATATCATATTGTTTCTTCAATGTTCTTAGACGATTTTTAATATGTTCTTTCGTCAAATAAAGCTGAAACTTTTCATTAATAGCCAACACTGATGCTTCAAATGCAGCAGGTCTCAATTTGTAGTCAAATGTGCCTCTGTTACCTTGTTTTATTTGCTGCACAAGGATTGCACTTAGACAGCTGTCCATGTCACTTGTCCACCTTATGTGCTTTCCTATATTGATATCATAGTTAACTGGGCAGACACTAAGAGCCTCAACTGGCTCATCACAAGGCTCAGATTTATCCCAATGCAAAGGCTCACTAAAATGGCCAAATACAATGCAGAACTGATCATAGTTCTCAAAAACTCTACCACGGAAAGTCCTTGCATCTAGATGTGTCTGGCATGATATAGTGAGAATGAGTAACAAGAAGTCATCAACATCACAAAACATAGAAATGTCCAAATGCTGTGATCAAATTCTTAAGCATTATGCATTCTGGTCTGTCAGGTTTAAATAATTAATAATTTGATATATATGATTCTTAAACCAAATTTTGACACTGTTTAAATATGTACCTGAATACACAAAAGTAGATTATGAATGTTATGAAGATATAAATTACACTTTCAAGACTGTCAGCCAGTACAGGTGATTGAAATGAGGGAATCAACAGTTTTTTTTATTTTTTTTTGTAAATGAGGGAATTGAGAAGTTGAAACTGCCCACCCAATGTTATTTTGTACAATCAAACACACTAGTCAGCATCAGCAATGATGAGATACAAACTAGCTTATGTACCCATCAACCAAATGATACAATCAAACAACACTTCCAAGAACTTTTTTTTTGGGATGAACCTGGGGTATCCCTGAGCCAAAAGTGAGTGACTAATCTGTTGAAGTAACGAGATCCATTTAAGGGACTGACCTCTCCTAACAAATGTTTTTCCAAGAATTATTAGTTCTCTTTAGTTTTCCCTTGTTTTTATAAGCCTATTATTAGTCTTAAAAAAAACATTTTTTTTATTATTAGTCAAACAATGTCTGTTTTAGTTCATTGAAAATATATTAATGAATTTGCATCTTGAATATATTGCACTTCCTTGTACATCAATAAATATCTACATGAGATTTGAGAAGTTCCCTATGCAGCTGATGTAATTACAGGCACACAATTTTTATGCATATACTACAATTTGTCTTGAAATAAATAATTTTAGAATCATTTTATTTTAACATTATTAGAATGGTTTTATTCTTTCTAATGCTGTTATTGCAATTAGTGAAGTCTGTAAAACTGAATTCTACTTGTGATTGCTATTGCCTATGATGAATATAATTTTGGGATAGGCCTCTTATTAACTAATAAAAGATAAACTTAATTAATAGGGTAGTGCAATGTTTTCTGTTTTCATTTTCAATTAGTATTGTTTTTTGTCCTGGGTCAGAGACTACGGGTGTCCCCCAACCCACTGGGTCAAAGACTAATCCCAATCAATATGTTTTCATCAATAAATATGAAAATCTCACCTTGCTTTCATGATGTTTCCTGTTTGAGTATTGTCTACTGTAAATGAAACATATAAAAAACCAAGTTGATCCAATATACAAAGAAGAAAACATCTTATCAACTTAAGATAAATTAACCATAGCATTCCTCATCACCTTTTATTTTTGAGAAACATCTCTGGAGCTTTGACAAAATAGAGCCTAGTAAAATCAACATTGAGCTGCATATTTATCTTTCATGATTTTAAAAAGTGTATATATAATCATCCTAAAATCTTTGAACATCAAATTTTATAATGTTTCCTTACTGCCAACAGTACTATTTGTCATAGTTAATAGGCTGCAAATGTGTGCTATAGTGGAGATGCAAAGCGGAGCGGTCATCCGCCACTCTTGACGCACCAAAATCTCACCAAATGCTTTCTTTAGAAGAGGAGTCACCTCTAAAATGGTTTCTGTAGGAAAATATTATCTACTATGGGCCAATGTGGAAAAACCGTGTTAAAAAGTTAAGTACTTATTCAATAAGCCCTTATTACATAATAGCTTTATGTCATAAGTGTTTAAAATTCAATAAGCTAAGTATGTTTGGATATACAACTTGAAAATCGCTTGTACAAGTGTTTGAATGTATCACTACATAAGCACTTATAAAATGATGTCTTATTTATGTTAAAATAGGAGAAAAAGAGGGATTATTGAGTGAAAACCATGTGTTTGAATACACAGCGGATGCGTCTTTATACAGGTTAATTACATTATTTATACTTTGTTTCCTTTAAATCAAAGATTATGTGCCTATAAACCGCTATTATTAATAGAATCAAAATATTATATTCTAACTTAACACTTCCCCTCAAGTTGAAGTCTACTAAGCTTTCAATTGTTTACAAGAAAATAATTTATTCCCAACAAATAAATAGAAAACATAAAAGATTGGGCTCCACCAAAAACAATAGTTTGAAAAGCAACTAAGGGATGTTGGAGAAGCCAGAGACAATTGCTATAAAAATATATCTTTGCTAGATAGTTGGAATGACCATCAGCGATAGAAAATTCATAGCAAGCAAAGCAAGGTTCTTCTTGAAACCACATTTGGAAGCTTCAAATCAATAATGTTGGAGACCTAAATTATTTAAACTTGAAACTAAAACAGGGCAATGGAAGCCATTATCGAACAAGAAAACGAAGGCAAACAGTGACAAAAAACCTGAACCAAAATAAGGCCTGACAAATGAAAGAGTCTTAGAATGGCCCAAAACTGACTGAACTTTGTATGACTCAGTCTGGCTAGCCTGTCACCGAAAGCAACAACCGGCAAGGTGGTCGGATGAGCCGCCAAGCACCAGAAAAGCATCTGGTGAAAACTGTTTGGTGCATCTTGGAGACATGCATGAGGGGGTGCCGGTGGTCTGTTTATGACGCCGTAAACAATGCCTTTTAGATCAGGAAAAAGGCACTTCAGATGGTGGGGTCAGTTGCCGGTAAACTCGCCGGAATGGCAGCAGTGGCCTGAAAACATGCTGTAAAAGGACAGCGACAGTATATGCGACCTGAAAGTTCTTTGCCAAAAAATGAGGGACAAGCAGAGAGCGAATTGGATATGACACAATTCGAAAAACATTTATCTCCGGGGACAGTGTGTCCTCCTGGTAGACACAGTTCTATGAGTGTCACAAGTGACGGGGATCCCTATTACCTGTTCAGAGATCAAGATGATTGGCAAGCAGTGGAAGAAATTTGGTACATAGTGTTGAAAATCTGGTTGGTGATGGTTTTCTAGATCAGTAGTGGTTGAGGGAGGCTTGAGGTGAGGGCATGGTTTGGAATGAAGAATGATGATTATGACTGGTGTGCATAATTTTGGGGAAGAGCTCAAATAAAAATAAGCTCTTCATATGTGTCTGGATCAATCCCAAGATATTTTTATAAGCTCTTCGAAATGCTCTTACAAGCAATTATACCAGTATATCACTCCAAATAAGGTATTCACCAGCTCATCCATACAGGGCCTACACATACACTAAAGTTATATTATATAAGCATCAAAAATAAATTACTTGTGACGATTCCTAAATAATAATTCTTTGAACATTTTATGTCCATCCATGACACAATCATCCAAAAAAAATAGATTTCAAATTAAATGCTTACAGCTATCGATAATTGACATGATGGCCAGGGTAAGGACACATTGATTTTTGATTTCAGGAAATCAAAATTTAAGTATTTAACACAGAACAAGATCTAGCCATCTAGGTAGACAAGTGAATTTCCTTTTGAAAAATTAATGGTATTTGCTACTATAGTTCATTTTGGCTATTTTCTATGTACCTTTTGTCAGGCACCATATACAGGTTGTAATAAATGATAATATGCAGAAACAGGGACATCAAACAAATGATGGAGTTAGCTAAGTACAAAACTGTAGCAATATTTTGCAATCAACTTGCTACCCAATCATTTAATCTCCCAAATAAAAAAGCCTTGCTACCCAATGCTACAAAAAAAGGCAATTACCATGCCATGCAACAAGAGGGAACAGATGATTGTACCAAAAAAAGGGGAAAATAATGGACAATGGATTCAATTTTACAAGGTCATCCACTTTTCACTTCATTACTTCATCTAACCATCATTTATTTGAATAGCTCATAACTCAATTGCTTGAAAACCTAAAAATAAGCAGCTTCGTATGCATGTACAAATATTTCATGCTATAAAGATGCCTTCTTAGAAATAGACAAAAAATGGGTTCACAAAAGCAACTCATGCACCTCAAATGTTATCAACAATTCATTATCTATATAGACTACAAGGACAATGGTTGATGACTTTTGGAAAGCGTTTATAGAAAAATCATTTTTGCTATAGCAGAAAGGTTTAGTCAACAAAAGGAGAAGAAAAAAAACAAGGAATAAAGTCATTCAAACAACCTTTGTTTGGCAAGAAATATGAAAAAAAAAGTAGTCATTGCTATCTAACAGTCCCATAGGAGACATACCCGGATGTAGTCAGTCCATGTAGAATCATTTGCAATGATCATTTTCTTTGTTCCATCCCACTTAAATCCAGTATGAGACAGAATTTCCTTTAACTGCTCATACTGTTTCTTCCAAGTTTTAAGACGATTTTTAACATTGAATTTTGTTAGATGAAGCCCAAATTTTGCATTTATGGCTGAAACAGCTGTGTCATATGCTTCTGTCAGAAAAGCTTTATCTACTTTAAGCCCTTTCTGCACTTGGTCTACAAGAATCTTCCCAAGCCAATGGTCCATTTCAACTGTCCACCTAAAGTTTTTAGTCTGGTTTCCATCAGTTTGTATTTCAGATACAATGGCGAGATCTGGATCCCCCTTATCAACTGCAAAGTTTACATCTATGTCTGTAGCATTGTCGGAAAGGCTTGCAACAGCTTGATCATTTCCAAGGATAGTACATAACTGATCATAGTTCTCTATGGACTTTGCTTGGAAAATCCTTGCATCAGGGTGTGCCTGCAGGTAACATAAGAATATCAGACAATTAACATAAAACTGCAAACTGATTAAATGCATGCTGTATCACATGTAATGAGATTACCTTGATGTAGTCATTCCAAACAGAATTATCTGCAACAACCATCTTTTTTGTCTCATTCCACATAAATTCTTTATGAGCAAGCAGTTTATTCAAAACCCCAAACTTCTTCCTCCATGTCTTCAGTCGATTTTTTATGTGTTCTTTTGTCAAACACATACCATACTTTCCATTCAATGTTTTCAGTGCACCTACAAATGCTGCTGGCTTCAAGATGTTATCCACTTTATTCCTCTTTTTTACTTGCTCAGCAAGTACCTCGGTGAGGCACTTGTCCATTTCATTTGTCCAAACCATGTACTTTGCTTTCTCTTTGTCACTAGTACTATAAGTCTGGTATACTTTTTTATGCATCCCTGAAAATACATATAATACACTATGATACTTTTGCTTCTTTTGCAACAAAATGGATTTTGTGTGAGGAAAAAAAAGAGCATTGCAACAGGGCCATGGGTGTAAATTCGGTCTCATAAATAGAGCTCAGTCAACAAAGACAAGAAGAGAACTTGGGTGTACAAAAACCCCATCCTACCACCTATTCAATTGGGAAAAGGTTGGCGAAGCAGAAATGCACTTAATCCTATAAAGTTTGGTTTATCTAAGAAAGTAACCACTTTTATTTTGCCATAGGTGGATAGTCCAACAATGCAATTAATCAAGTTTGGTTTATCTAAGAAAGTAACCACTTTATTTTGCCAGCTTCCTAAACCAGCTTTGTTAGTACCCAACAGGTAGTTAACTCACCTGGTGGGCCTTCTGCTCTTGCAAGACCAGGACTTCGGTTCGTTTCCAGAACAACCGGTTGATAAGTGACACGTATACCTGCCATAAATCCTCGCTGAGTTTCGTCGTCTTCTTCAACCTTACATGGAATTGAACTTTCCCCTAATCCAAACTTTCCTATAACATAAAAAATAAAAAAAAAAGAGCTTTAAATAACAGGCATTTTTTAACAAAGTTAATCTCCAACTAAACATGTGGTAAAACTGATGTTTTACACCCACAGAACAATAAAACACAGCTACATGAAACTTAAAATCCCGAGAAATTATTATATGGTCTCAATTAATCTCCACATGACACGTAATTGAGATTTCAATTTACAAGAGAGTTAATAAAAGAGTTTAATTGTGATTGACTACATTGTCATGCATTACCATTAAACTTTTAATAAAACTTAGTTAGTACATATTATGTGGAAATTGACTCTGAAATCATTGATAATGGTCGTGAATCATACAATAATTTCTCATAAATCCACACATAACAACCACGACAACAACACTAATAATGAAGATAATACACTAAAGAAAACTCAACAATTTGTATCAAAATCAGATACACAGCACCCAAAAGAGAAAAAAAAAACTTTGCTTTAAGTTCAGACTAAAAGAGAGTAGAAACCACTCAAACTCAAAGAACCCTTACAAGTATAAAATATAAATGTAAATATTAAAAAAAAAACTCAATTAACTACAAAACTTTAAAAAAGTTAAAATTTTAAGAAATAAATAGTAAGAAAACCCGAAATGCTCGCTCTGCAGAAACTGAATTGTGGCAGTGAGTGAAATTTCAATTGGTGCGCCGTAATCGAAATTGACAAAAAGAGAAAGAAGGAAATGGCCTGCCATGGTGGCCGGTACTTGTTTTCCGGCGAGAATTCCGTTTAAAACGGCGGAGGCACTTTTTTGGGGGATCAGGATACGCTAGCCATCGTCGTCTACATATGAAGCAGAGCAGCGAAGGTTACACTTTACATTTTACAGCAACAAGCACCGATTCTCTGTTTCTGTTCCTTTCTCATAGGGACCTGCAGTAAAATAACAGTTTAATAATTTTTAATTTTTTATGAATTTTATCTTTAACAAATTAATTTGATAAATTTTTAAAAATTTAATAAATTTTAATTTTTATAATTTTACTTATAATATATTTTTAACAAATTTTATTTTTAATTTATATATATATATATATATATATATATATATATATATATTTTTTACAGATTTTACCTCTTATTTTGATATTTATATTTATTAAAATACAAATGAAAATCGGATAAAATTTGTCAAATTTTTAAAAATTAGAGATAAAAGTACTAAATTAATTTATTGAGAAGATTTTCATAGAAAAATTCAAATAAGAAAAAACAAAAATAAAAGGAAAATAAATAATAATATAAAAATCATAGTGAAAATAAAAATTTAATTATTCTTATAGTTGTTATTGTGGTTATGACAGTGTTAGTATTGTTGTTATTGTCGTTGATTAATATAATATAGGTTAAATTGAATATGGAATTTTTCCTATTTTTTCAAATCCTTAATTTTGATCTTCTAGTTTTAAATTCATAATTTTGGTTTTAATTTTAAAGTTTTGGTTGTTATTTTTAACGTTAATTTAGATAATTTTTTTAATTAATGATATAATTATCTTCTTTTTTTTTAATTTAAATAAATAAAATTAAATAAATTTTAACAAAACTAAAATTAAAATGTAGCTTTCTTTAATTTTAATTTTTATATTTATTAGTATAATCAATGAACGAATTATCTAATCAATAATTATTAATTAGATTATTAATTTAACAGTTATGTTAATATTTAAAAACTAAAACGAGGTTGATTTAAATCAAATGTGTAGTTTAGCTTATAATATAATAAAGAGAAAGATGAAAAAAATAAGTGAATGTCACAGCAGTTTGGAGCTGAGCATTTCTTCGTTCCCTTTTCACAAATTTTCTGATTTCTTCAGATCAAAACCCTAATTCCCCCAATTTCCGTTTTCATTCTCCAAAAACCTCTCTCTCTAACTTCTCAAAAGGTTTTCCCCATTCAACAGCTCAACCCACAGGTTCTTTCTTCCTCTGTTACTCAATTTTCTGAGTTTTTTTTGCTTTTAATCTGAACCTGTAGTTTTGATGTTCTGCAAATTATATTCTATGATAATAATGTTGACTGATGCTAAGACTGGAAGATGGTAAATATCACTGTCATTGCTCCTTTAGATTTATGAAGTGTGGAAGTGCGTGTTTGGATGAGTGTGAGCAAAATTGATTTTGCATTGATGTGATTTATATTTGGATGTTTGTAATATAAAATCAAGTTTGGAGTAAAACACAATATAAGATTTTGGATCCAACGCAAAAGCTACTTTCATTTGCATCAACTTAAACTGTTTGGCTTCAAAATCACATTGAGAAAAAAGTTACCAAATATGATGGTCAATGCTAAAATTGAGTTTGACCAACTCCAAACTCAAGTTTGCACATTTCAAGTGGAAAAACAAACATGCTATTTGTAAAATTGATTTGGTTGAAATTGATTTTGTATTGATGTGATTTATGTTTGGATGTTTAGTTTAGAGAAAAACTCAAATGTAAAATTTTATATCCAACGCAAAAGCTACAAAAGCTACTTTTAACAACATCAACTCAAACTCAAATTGCCCAACATGATGGTCAATGTCAGAATAAAGTTTGACCAACTCTAAACTCAAGTTTGCTGGTTTCAAACGGCAAAACAAGCATGCATGAAATCTTTGATAAACAGCTCATAACTATAACATAAGAGCATAACTACTTAAATCCATTCAAAGTCTGTATCTTAATCCTCCACTCTGCACATGTAGGGCCTGTTTGGTGGAAATGATAGGATAGGATATGCACGCAGATAAGATATGATAAAAATAGATATGATAATAAAATGATAAGCTTTAATCATATCCAATGTTTTTTTATGTTTGTTGCACATGGATAACAAATAACGAATGGATATAATATGAATGATGTTCAAATAAGAAAAGGAGAATTGCTAGCAGCGTGTTTTTACAATCTCTTTTTGATACTATGTCAATCCTTAAATAATATATGGAATCTATCAATTTATTATTTCTTTGCATAAAAATATTAGTTACAGTGAGGAGAGAAAACTTATCCTATCTTGTTGAGTGTAACCTAGCTTCACTGGGATAAGAAAACAGCAACATGATAGGATAAGATATCTTGTTGATTGTTGATTGTTACAACTATTATTTTATTAATATTTTTTAATTACAGTTTACAAAGGTATCTTTCTATCCTTCAAAGTTTTTAGGAAACCAGTTACATATACTTATATCTCGTATCTATGCCATACCACTGTTTTTGTTAGTTATATGATCCTGAGATATCTTCTGATAGACACACTAATTGTTTCATGTTAAATTCCTAGGATAAACTATTACACAGCTTGCTTTTTATTAAGGTTGCCTCTATGTCATTGCCAATATGCTTTTTTTTTTTTTTTTAAATTTAATTGATGCATTATTTTGGTAATGTTACAATTGAATGGATAGATTTTATTTTACTTCTGAAATCTGTTTACAAGACTTTTATATAAAATTCCAGAGCTTGGTCTTTTACATGAAGGGGCCTAGCTATATTTGTACATGACTTGACCCTTTTGTTTTAATTTGCTTTTTTTGTATGTTTTAGGTTGTTTGATGTTGACATTATAACCTGATATTGCACAAGCTACACCACGTCTTGGGCAACTATCAGAGGCCGTAATCAATTTGAAGTATGAACCAATGAACTTGTCTACTTTAAGGAAGAAAGGGTTCTAACAACAGGGGATTTTTGTTCCATCATCATATTATCTGAACTTTTGGTGGAAAATGGCTGCTGAAGATGATAACAATCTTGTTGAAATCTTGGAAAACCTGAATCCAATAGATGTTGCTAAATACATGAATTTTGTCAGTGCCCCCCAAGCTGGTGCCATAGCCACATTTTCAGGCACAACACGTGACACCTTTGAAGGAAAAGAAGTCGTGGAGTTGAGATACGAAGCTTATGTCCCAATGGCAATACATTGTATCAAGTCAATCTGTTCATCAGCTAGAGCATCCTGGAACCTACATTCTGTCGCTGTTGCTCATCGTCTAGGCACAGTGGCCGTTGGTGAGATGAGTGTCTTTGTCGCTGTCTCGTCTGTCCACAGGGCTGATGCACTGGAAGCTTGTAGGTTTTTAATAGATGAGGTAAAAGCACAAGTTCCAATTTGGAAAAAAGAAGTCTATTCAAATGGAGAGGTTTGGAAGGAGAACAGTGAGTTCCTAGAGAGGAGGTCTGAGCTTGGTAACAAGCTGGATGCAGGTTGCTGTGGGAAAAAGGAAGAAATTAAAGAGCACTACAAACAGTCTTGCTGTGGGAATAAGATTCGGGTTGATGATGAAGGTAGATAGAACTAATATCAATGTTGGGGGATCAAATATACAAGAGGGTAATTGCAATAGTTGTAGTTTGAAGAATATCTCCTTATTCCTCCCTTTGGATTTGTCCAATCTGTTGATAAGATTGTATTTTAACTTTGAAGTCAATAAGAGCATCTCCAGCGTCGTTGCTTAACAAGTTGTTTATATTTTAGACACTGTTGCTTTTGTTTTTTTTTTAAAAATTATACCATTGGAGCAAAATGTGTATTGATTTATTAACTATGATGTGGCATTGTGAAGGCCATTTTTTTTTTTGGTTATATATGGAGGTCAATTAACATATGATAAAGAATTCAAAGTGGGTTTCTTAAATTGCACCCATGGGAGATACTCTAAGCTTACAATTGAGATAGATAAGGCTACTATAATATTTCATTCTGTCCTTTTTTTATTTATTTATTGTGAACAAATATGATAATACGACAGCAAGAACTTAATAGTAAACAGTTAATTCCAAGAAATAATGTGGTCACTACTCACTGATAAATAGTAGAATCAAAGCAAGATTGAAGTTTGTAAGAATGTTGGAGAATATTTAAGGGTACCTTTCCATATGAATTTTACCAGGGGTGAGAAAACTGAGATTTCCCAATACAAATTGTTTTTTTCTTTACTATGCTTTGCCATTAGCTTCCTCAACTTGAATTTGACAGGAAATGACTGAGATTATGTAGCTAGAATCAATTCAAACCCCACTAAAAATGGAACCGGGTATCAATTATCAAATTCTTATCCTATAAGTCGAAATGAAGGTCAATATACCAATAAAATCTTTATTGAAGGAAATCGTGCTTCATATATATATCTTTGTGTGTGTGTTATGAGCAGAAGCAATTCAAATGAATTCACTCAAAGAAAGAAGCTAAGAAACATGACAGAAATTATCTCTTGAATTCTGACCAAGGTGGAGAATGTTGTGTAATGTAATAAATGTTGATGGTTTCTGTGTATCAGTAACAGTTAGTGATAATGAAATAACAATGCAATAGAGAACTTGACTCAGAAAATGAGAAAATAATTTCTCTCATTTTTCTTAGCTTCTTTCTTTGCATACTTTGATGATAGCCTTCCTAGTTTTTCACAACAATATATATACTGTAAATGTTATCGTTCGTACATACTACACACACACGATTGAATTAAAAATTTGATCTTACACTTTGAAATCTTTATTTTGTTTTAGTTCCTATATGAAAAAAAAATGTATTCAAATTGATTTTTTTTGTCAAAGTTACAATGATATTTGGTTTGGTCGTTTAATAATAAATTTCTACACTTTTATTCTTATATTTTTTAATCATCATGATATTAGTGCAAAATATTTACTAACTTTTGATGATTAAAATTAAAATTCATTGAAAAACCTTGCAAGTTCATTATCTTTAGTGAGTTTTCATTTTTCAATCACATTTTTTTTTCTCCTCCACGATACTTAAATCAAAGACTTTACTTTAAAAGATACGAGTCTAATTCTTCTCGAACAAATTACATGTTGGTTGATTCTTAAATTTTATATATTGTTTTTCATTTTGGTCTTTATATAGTAAAAAAGGTTAAAAGATTTGTCAAACATAACTTAATTTGAGATTTTTTCCCTTCTCATCTCCACAGCCAAATCTATGGCTTTGACAACCAGATCTATATCCAAATCTTCATTTCTTTCTGTCCTTGAGATCTTCCCTCACGTCTGAGAACTTCTAGCGTACCCTCCTCGTGCTCATCGTCAGCTATGGTGTCTCCTAGAGGCAGATCAAGAAAATTTACTTAGTAGGGAAAAAAAATAGTCCATAGTATTTTTATTTAAAAAATATTATATTTTTATAAAATACATAATTTCATGAAAAAAATTCAAAATACTTAAATTTCTATAAATTATTGATACATCATCTTTTTTTAACTGTAAAAATCCTTTAACGGTAAAAAAAAAAAAAAAATAGATAGAGTGACTAAAAAGTAAAATGGAAAGAAAGTTTAGAACCAAAATCATAAATATAAAAAAGTTTAAAAACAAAAAACATATATTTTTTTTAATCTAGAAGATTCAAATATGCGATCAGATTAAATTTATCCATGACAAAATAAAAAATTTCCAATTTTAGTGTATTTAAATTAAAATCCAAATTAAGTATAAAAAAAATTAAAATCCAAATTTAATTCAATGTTTTTTTTAAGATTTAATTCAATGTTTAAATGTATACAAAATAAATATTTTTTTAATCTCAAGTTCCTTTATAATGTAAAAACCTTAAATTGTGAGGAGTAAAACGATATTTAATCCTTCTTCTAAACATCGGTACAAAACAGAACAGGGGTTTACAGAGGTTCTGGGTTTTTCTTCCCATTACGAAGTACAATCCCTCTGCAGCAGAAGCATCCACATAAACTCGCCACCGCACGGGCACGATTTCGTTCGTGGTTCCTCGTACGTGTTTTCTAACTTTTTGTTTTACTATGTTGTCTTCTGCCTTAGAATTTGTTTCTTCGTCCACAAATCAGAATCCAGATAAAGTGTGTATTTTTATTTTCCCATCTCGTTACTGCATTCGCACATGTTGTTTCTGTTGATCTGGGTATAATGGGGTGTGCCCATTTAGCTTTGCTAATTATACATGCTGATGAGGTTAATGGGGAACCTATTATAGAGTTCTGAAAAATAAATGAAAAGAGGGACTTGAGATTTTCTAAGGTAATTGTTGTTTAGTGCACTGCCCAAATGTTCATGATAACACCACACACACACACATACATAGTGGCCCTAATATGCTTCCACTTGTTTCTTTGAAGGAGTGTGACACCTTTGGAAGTATTTTAATAAATGTGAAGTTATGATTTGCTAGCTATTTAGCCTTAGGGCATGTTTGGACACACTATTCTAGAAGTACTTCTAGGAGAGAAAAATATGAAGAAAACAATGAAATTGACTTTTCTAGTTAATATTGTCTTTTCTAATAGCTAATTTGTAGAAGTCCCACAACTTTTAGATGAAGTTATATGAGAAAGCTTCCACTAATTGACTATTGGAAATAACAATTTTAACTTCTAGATAAGCTAATTTCATTTTTTCTTCATATTTTTCTCTCCTAGAGTAGTGTGTCCAAATAGACCCTTAAAATCAAGTGAGGAGTACACTAGCAAGTAGCAACCATAACTACCGATTATTTCAGTTTATTATTTAGAAGGAATATGTTAGCAAGTTATGTGTTTGGTGGGAGACTATGTTAATGTTATTGAGATTTAAAAGGAATACTCATGTTAAAATCTGAGGGTGAGCCCTGGCACAACAGTTAAGTTGTGCCCTGATGGCAGGTTGGTCATGGGTTCGAATCCGGAAACAGTCCCTTTGCATATGCAAGGGTAAGGTTGTGTACAATGACCTTCCCCTGAAGAGCCTTGGGGTACTGGGGTACAATAGTAGATTTGTGTTAAAATCTAAAGTTGTAACCTACTAATGTACTCCTTTTGTAAAACAAGTGGGAGAATATTAGCATCCTCCATTCATGTGTGTGAGCGTGCATTCGTCAAAGTGGATCTATCAATGGCTAAGAGTGTTCAGTTGAAAGAGTGGTCATCCCCCACACCAACCTAGAAAAGTGTAGTTATGCTTGTTGATTACGAATCCAATGGGTCTAATTGAATAAGGGTACAAAATAAAAAAATAGTGGAAATTAGGATGTTATGTTTGGCAAACTTTATTTAATAGCTTTTTCCTAGTAACAGAATTTTGGACTAACCAAACTTATCAGAAATGCAGTTTCTCAACTTGACATGAGGTTCCTTGATTGCACTTCTAATTTGGTTACTTAATGCTGCTTGATAGAATTTTCAAAGAATACCAATGGCTCATAGGCGCTGCCTCTTGAGAAGAGGGAACCTCATGGATCGGAAGTGCCACCTGTCTTTCAGTTATGTTCTCCATAGCGATGAAGGGAAAGGTGAATGCCCTGATGGAAAGTCATCTTCAGCAGGCATTAGTAATTCTATCCAAAGAAGGATGTTTGGGAACTCAGTTGATGGATCAATGGGGTCCGTTGCCTATTCTGGACATAGAATGCAGTCAAACAGATTCCTTTTTCCATACTCTGGATATAATTTCTGTCGACATATGTCAACAGTTAATCAGGGTTCTGATAAGATTGACATAATGACTGACATAGCAGATGTTCTCAAAGACACAACTGTGGAAGCTGTAACTTCTCAGGCTCCTGTTGTTAATGAAGTTGCAATTGCTGCTGCTGAATCTGCTTTACCTGTGAAGGCCTTGCAGTACATTATAGATGCTGTGCATTCCTACACTGGATTAAACTGGTGAGTGTATACTTATTTTCCTCTATAATTCCCAAAAGAGATATAAATCTACCTGAATTCTGAGGAGTTTATAAATTATTTCAGAATTGGCACTAATGCATGGTATATCCGTATAGATTGTTCCTGAATCTTAAAACACTGAATGCCATTTTAAATGGAAATGCATCTTTTTCATAGTAAATGATGTCCGAAATTGGCATCTCAACTCCTTTCATGACATTTCAAAGTTTACCTAGAATTTAGGGGTTTTGGGATTATGCTAGCAAGATTGTTATTGGATTGGTACCATGCATGATACATGTTCTGGGGTTCAATTCTCCAACGCTCTGTATCTTCACATTTCAACAAAGATTTGGTGGCACATGGTTCTTGAAAGAAAACACATGACCTTATTACTTCATTGTTTCAGGTGGGCATCCATAGTTCTAACAACTCTCTTGATTCGGAGTGCAACAGTTCCACTCTTAATAAATCAACTTAAGGCCACTTCTAAGCTTACAGTATGTTGTGTGGCTTGTATCATCATCACTTTTTCTTGCTAAGCAGTCATTTTTTCTTGTTCTTTCTGCCTTCACATGTATTGATTGGAGTGGAAAAATGTTAACCATTTCGAGGGAACTGTTTCCTCTCCATTCCCTTTCCTCTCTTTGAATTAAGATATTCCTAACATGGGTTGGTGGATTAGTTCCCTTGTTCCCATCTCTACTCTCTCTCTTCCCCCTTTATCTGTAAAGGTCCTCAAGCTTGTTGTAACTTTTTCCTCTATATTCCAATCTTTCTTGCTACCTAACTGTTTCGTGTTTTTTGCAGCTAATGAGGCCGCAAATGGAAAAAATAAAGGAAGAGATTGAAGAGAAGGTAATGAAGTTATATATCTTCCAGTCAGTTTTTTCCCGTTAAGTCAGTTTTTCCCTGTAATAGTGGCACAATCAGGTTATACCATGTGTCAATGATCTGTTTTACCAAATCACCACATGGTGGAGAAAAACTAAAGGTAGAAATTAAAACCTTGTATTTTCATAAAATTAGGGACTAAATGGATTTTTTTAATAGGAACTAAAAGCCAAATTGACTATTTTTTCATGGACAGAAAACATACTTAAGCCTAAAATTTTGCCTCCATACATTGGATCCATTGTTCTCCAGTCCCTGAGTGTCAGATTCTTGTGAAATATCATATAGTTGTAGTTCATCAAGATTATAACATGATTATGATAAATAAATTAATGCCTATACTAAACATACAGGTTTGTTTCTAGTGTGTAAGGTTGAGGTTTGACGTATTATCTTCTGTTCTGCATAAAAATAATGGTGACCTTATCATTCAGTTATTACACATTATTTGTATTTCTACAAAACAGTCACTTTGGTTCCTGGATGTGCATTCCTTGTGCCTGTTGAGATTGCTGGTTTTTTCCCAGTCTAAACATGTATATTTGTTAATCACTTTGAATTCCCTTTACCTTTGCCTGTATTGTTAGAGAAAGTTTAAGTTTTGGATCTTCTTACATGTATGCTATAGAATAGAATGTTGTACCAGAAACATTTTTTCTAATTACTATAAGTATTCATTTTTCAGGCTATGGATCCCATAGCTGTTGCTGAAGGTCAGAAAAAGATGAAGAAGCTTTTTAAGGAGTAAGTGGTTTTTCAATTTGCTTGTAAAGGATATCCTTGACATTATTTTTGTGGCCTTTTTAGGCTATAAATGGTGCTAATCATGTTTGATCCTCTCAATCTGATGTAATTAATTTGTTTGGTGATATAACATATTAGTCTGTTAGGGAGTAGAACATTATAAATAGAAAGAGAGGAGGAAGAGAAGGGGGTGAAGAAGTTATAAGACTAGTTATTGCTAATATTTAAAAACTTTGACATAACTGGACTGCGGTTTTCAGGAACCCAGTTTTTTAAGTGCTAATTCAAACTTCATGGATCTTTCATTTCACTATTTAAACTTCATGGATCTTTCCTTTCGCTAAATGTTAATTTTTTCACTGTGGTGATGATAATGTAGATATGGTACGAGTCCGTTTACTCCATTGAAGGGACTCTTTATTCAAGGTCCTGTCTTCATTAGTTTTTTCCTTGCGGTAAGCTGGCTTTCAATTTGATATTTCTCTAATTTTAGGAGTCTGAGGAACCTATGTATTCTTTCTATTTATTCTCATCCTTTTATTTAACAATAGATAAGAAACATGGCTGAAAAGATGCCATCATTCAAGCATGGGGGAGCCTACTGGTTTGCTGATCTCACAACTCCAGATCCCTTGTACATTTTGCCTGTTTTGACTGCATTGTCATTCTTAATAACAGTAGAGGTGACCATTTTCTTTTCAACATGTTTCATTTCAGTTAATTACCCTTCTGAGTTCTTGCCTGAATAATTGCGTGGCCTCACTTTTCTGTTTTGAATTTATCAAGGCAATGATGCACTAAAAAAACCAGCCACATATAATACCTGAAAACATAGTCTCAAATTGAAGAGGCAAAAGTGGTGTTATCTGTTATATATTTTGGTCCCAATTTATATTGATTGCTTTCACATTCCCCCAGTGCAATATGCAAGAAGGCATGGAAGGAAATCCTATGGCTGTCACCATGAAAAAATTCTCTAGGGGTCTTGCAGTCCTTACAGTTCCTTTCACTATGGGATTTCCGAAGGTAAGATTTTCCTTGTCTTGTTTGGGAAGGAATAAGTCCCCTTTGCTTTGCATCTTCTCAGTGTTAAAATTAATTTATTGTATTAACTTAGAAAAGAAAAAAGTAGGGTGATCTAAGTATCTGTGATAGTTCTAGTAAAGTTGGTCACTTGGTGGCATTCAATAATCAATATAGTTTGCTTCTTTCTTAATGAAGAACTTCATGTCAGGATGTTTTGGCTAAGGAATTTAACTAGCAATTGTGATAGTGTAATGTCAGGTTTATGAGAAATTATTTTTGATGAAGTCATTTAATAGTTACTCTTTTGATACCTTCAAAGCTCTGAATATCATCATTGATTGCATTACCTTTAGATAGCATGCATCCTATAGCACACACATATCCTTTAATATACATTCTTGACACGTGTTGCATGAAAGATTGAATGCTTATTATCATTTGATCTTGATAAATCACCATTGTTTACAAATTTTAATTATGATTGTCTTTTGAAATTACTTGTAGTAACTTGATTGTAATTACAAAATACATGAAAAAAATCCTTTTCTTCCCTTATAAGAAAATTCTTAGCGGTTTGTGTTTTGTTATGGCTATTTGTTGTTTTTGAATGGAGCATCACAGCATAATTTCAAACTAGATATTTCTCCCTTCCCATCCTCTGTGGGACTGGGACAAAATAGTTTTCTTGACTTCTATGCTCTCCATAGATATTGGAGAGCACTGCTGAGATGATAGGTTTGCTCTTTTTGTTTTGGTTGCTTTATCTTGTTCTGTAGGAAGATTTCTCATCCTCCTGCCTTGTGCTTCTCTATAATTCTTCTTCTTTATTCTTTCAAAGTGAAATATCATAATAGTCAGAAAATTAAACTAACACAATATTCAATCAGAAAACTTAAGAATATGGAACCTTTTCTATTATAAAAATAAGTTTAACCTTAGTAATTATGAAGGTTGTTTAGTAATTAATGTGAATTAAAAGGATATCTGTGGCAAAGCAAAAGTTATGCAATCCATGCTTTTATGTAGTATAGGCATTGATAGTGATCATGCATTTCCGTTCACATGTATCAGTAATAGTTTTCTTCTTGAACATCTGTATCTGATGGTGATGGGTGTGTCTCATTAATAACAGAAATAGTTGTTTATAAACTTTATATATATAGCTGGTTGAGAAAGGAAAGGGAGGTTTGCCTATTTACTTTTGTTTGTCATTCTGTATAGTTTTAACTTGTGTTTGTTTATAAATGTGCAGGCTATATTTTGTTACTGGATTACATCAAATTTGTTTTCACTTGTGTATGGAATTGGTAAGGCATTTCAATTTTCAAGTTTTTCATATGTAATATTACTTTGTCTTTTGCACCATTTACCATTTCAAAAAGCAGAAAAATGGATTCAATATATAAGTGGAGGATAACCCTCATCCTATAAGCCATCTTTTCGGGTTGAGATAGGCCCAAAATCCATATTTTAAGATGGTACGAGAGCCTATCCATATCCTAGATCAACTAAAGGGTCACCCACCATATTATCCATGCACCAAGTCCAAGTCCAAGTCCTCCTCTATTGGCTAGAGATGGTGCCAAAATACAATACATACAGGAAATCATTCTCTTCTATAAATACATATCATTTGGGGCATTGATTATTTGATTCCTCCATGAGATTAACAACACTCCAGCCAGGATGATGGATAATGCCAGTAATGAAGAATCCTTGCTAGCATCTTGGTATTCAACCATTGTCAAATAGTGCATACATATATGATCATTCATAACACTCCAAAATGAATTGACATTCCTTTTTTTTTCTGGTTTATATCGAATGCATTGCCAAGATGATTCACATTGTAAACATACTTATCAAAGTAGGAAATAAAAATAAAAAATGTTTTCTCAAACACAGTCCTTTGAAATATTTTGTTTGGAAGATTTTCTCAAGGTCATGTGGTAATGTGGCCTAAGTTCTGATGGTATTATTTTTGGGACTTAAATCAGAGGTCTAGACTCTAGAGTCCTTTTAACAAAGGAAATAATAGATAGTATGTTTGAGACCCAAGTTTGAAGTTGTTTCACTATGTTTAAGTTTCTTATTATTTATATGTTAATGATCTTGGTTTCCATTTTCAAGTGTATGCTACAAAACATAGATGAATTTGTTATATGTAATATGTTCTTGATTTTCTAATCCCCAAGTTCTTTTTCTTTTAAATTTTACAGTCCTTAAAGTTCCTGGTGTTAAGAAAGCTTTGCGAATTCCCATAATAACCGAAGCAGCACCCACCAGTGCTCCACAATCTCCCTTTTCTTTATTTCCAGCACTAAAACAAGCTACATCAGCAACAAAGGGACCAAGCTCATTGGCTGTTGAACCATCAAAACATCCAAAGAAAAAGACATCTTCTGATGTCAATCAAAGACTTAAACGTTTAGAGAAACAAGTGAAAGGAAGAAAGAAAAACAAGAACTGAGGAGAAGTTGAATTGTTCCTTAGTTATAGCATTATTTAATATTAGAAGATGTACTGAAATTTTATTATTATTTATGTCAGAAAATCTGTTAGAATTAGAATCAAAGTTTTGGGAATTATTTCTGTTTTGAATTCTAAAGGATTTGCTGCTAATAAATTACCATGATTTGTTCCCAAAATAAATGGGACATGACTTATGAGTCTGATGTAACCGATTCCATATTCTTTGTTTCCCTTTCTCGTTACTGATTCTCAGGGCTCGTTAATTGTTAATTCCTATTCCAGGCTATTCATGTAATGAAAATAATGAAGATCATTGCATTTTGTTCTTCTTGTTTTAAAGTTGGTATCATGGTATGAGTGCTTTAGGGTTTGATCACGAATTTAAAAATGCCATGGTTGGCTCCAGCACAGCCAAGTTTCTTTTTTTCTTTTTACTTTTATAGATTCTTACTTGGTCCTTTATTTATTAGTTTTCAAGTAATCCATGCCTATAATATCTTGAGGACTAATTTAGAGATAAACCCACTTACTAAAATACCATAAAACTAATTAAAAATGTTAGAGTCCTAATTTTAAATTAAAGTCCCAAAAGCTAACTGAAAAAATTTCAAGTGCAGGGTTACAACATTGAAGCTTTGTTTTGACCTCTGAATTAGTTTAAGTCTGGGAGAGACAAATTTGCAGAACTCATTCTTAACTTTCAAGCAACATATGAATCACTCAAATCGATACATCGAAGCAAAAGTTATGATTGGAACAATGTAATCGTGTCAATATGAGAAAAATTACGAAAATTGACACTTGAGCCAATGAATCTCAATCTCACAAAATTCAATTAAGAGGGTAAAAAATAATCATAAAAACAAGTCAAACATGTGCAAAATGTAGCATGAAAAAAAAGTATAAACCTTCTAGAGTGGATTGAATCCTTGTTCACGTGCAACCACAAATTTATTTTGAATAAGGAGTTCTTAATTTTGAAACACAACCTCAAGTTGCAAAGTAAAATAAAAGTAAGAACCAAAACTCCTAAATTATTCATACAAATTAAATAATGCATTATTTATATATCAGAAAATGACAACCATCTGTCAATCATCTCATATACTTCCTTAGGCTTGTTCTCTTGTGCCACATGACATCCTCCCTGTAATAAAAATCACATTTTGTATAAAGTTATTCATATGTGGTATAATTTATATTGTTGTAATTTGATTTATTTTCTTATTGCGATGATTCTAAATAATTAGATTTATTTTCTTGATTTTTTATTGTTTATACTTACTGTAGACTGTGAGGCGTTAATTCGCCCAAATTAAAAGATTGTCAAAATCAAATATTCCTTAATCTCTACAGATTGTTTACAAATATTTGTGTTTGAGACTTAATATAGTAGTTAAAATTAGGATAGTAGTATTAAAGAAAAAAAAACATTGCACCAAAAAAAAAAGTATTAAAGAAAAAAACATATAATATTGATAAAAACATAATATAAAAAAGTTAAACTTTCCTTAAAAAATAACTTAATTAAATTATTTTGAGTTATTTTTTATTTGTCATGCATTCTCCCATTCGTTTAATGGTGGGATAGTAAACTAAAAAAACAAAACTATTTTAGCTATTATTAGTATATATTCACATTTAGACAGTATGTAGTAGAAGTTGTGAAAATTGCGGTAATAACTATTAATTTCATGATCATAGTTAAAATTAAGAGTTTTAAATAAACCTAAAATATAATGACTTATTTTGGTTACAAATGACATCGAACTGAAGTTATGAGCTACCTACCTTCACAATGGCGTACGTTAGGCGATACTCACTCTTTTTGTATTCCTCGGCATATCTGTAGATAAAGATTAAATCGAATTCAATTTAGTTTTAAATATATATTTTTTCTGAATTTTGTGCGTTTTCATCCTTCAAATTAAAAATTATTTTTAAATATTATTTCTAATGCATCTATCTCAAATTATTAAATAAAATATATAAAATTTATAATTTATGTCAATTTTTTTTTACCGATAAAGTTAAATTTATATACTTTATTTAAAAATTTGTTAAAAAAGACTAAAAGTTTGTCATATTTAAAGAATAAAAAAATAAATTTTATTTTCAAAGATTAAAAAAAATAAACACCTTATAAATTTTTGTTTAAATAAATTTTGAGTCTCTATAAAATAATTTGTTTAAATAAATTTTATATCTCTATAAAATACTTTTTTTTATTTTGGATCTTTATAAATTTTTTTAGTATGTTTTAGGTTCCTATAATATTTTTGATTTTGTTTTAGGTCTCTATTTATATTATTTTAAGTATTAATATATGTTGAGATAATGTTAGATCATTAATATTTAAACAAAAAAAAATATTAAGTAATCTAAACATAACAAAAATTTTACTCAAAATACAATTTTTTTTTTATAAAAATTTAAATTAAAAAATAGATATTTTATAAAAACTCAAAATTTATTTAATTGAAAAAATTAGTTAGAGTTATTATTGATTGAACTAACCCTGCTACTTCACCATCAACGAACCATGGATGCCAAGTCATATCCAATTTCAAATTAAGTGACTTCACAATAGAATGTGTACTAAGATACGGTAACGCCATGTCAATATCGGTGCTGTGAAGGATAAATACATATATCAAACAGAGAAAGGAAAATGAGATTCGATTTCTTCCCACTAAAAAAATAAAATGAAAAAATTAAGGTTTAATATTCTTATGCCTTTGGTCTATCGAAGGTAAAATAAACGTTATAGGTTAATCACCTTAATATGATTTTTAAAGTAATAGTTATTATAAAATTAAAGTTAGTAATAATAATCTCACTATGCATGATAATAAATAATTGAATGAGAATGTAAAACAAATTATATCATAATATATTTGAATGAAATTTATAAAATTCAGACCAAATTATTCTCTGAAGAAATTGTTCATATGTGGGCTGAATGAATGGATTATTGCAAACATGCATTTTATAAATAAATAAATAAATAAGTTGGGTGGACTATCATAATTTCTCACGGTCAATAATGACTGAATTTTTTTTTTACAGCAATTATTCATAGAATCATAGATATATAGTCTGTCAAAAGGAAATAATTTTTTTTCTTAACTTTTCCGAGGTTCGATAATTGTGCTTCCGTAAGATTGCAACTGTTATTTAATTAAGGGAATGTTTAAGGAACTTACCAGTAAATTAGAGATCGCAGGTTTGTGTTTGTTAGATTATGAAGGTAGTCAACGACACTAAGAATGTTCCATGTGTATGCATCGGTGCGATTGCATCGTTGGAAGTTATCTTTTGTTCCCTGTGTTCACATTACATTTTCTTCATCATGCATAATTTAATTAACGTTTTTTATACTGTTAATATCTAGTTAAATGAATATTTATTACTGTAATTACCTCTCTAACTTGAAGTGCCTTTCGAACATGTGGATCATTTGCCCATAATTCTCCAATTGCATATTGGTCATCCTAGATCAATATATATATATATATTCATTGTTCAATTCGTTTGTGAGTGAGATATATAAATATTATATATAGTAGGAGGAATCAAATAACACTTATTTATAGAGATCAATTAAATAATTTTATCTTAAAATTACTCTTAGATTGAAATTTTTCTTTATATATATTAAAATCGATATAATATATATTTTTAAAATGTATTAACATATCAATTATTTTATCAATTATTTTTTTTATTGATGTTCAATTTTTATAAAATTTAATAGATAATTAGATATGGTCTATATAAAATAAAATTATTCAATTGAAAATGATTGAATGATATAACAGTTAATTTAAATTACACAAATATTTGATCCCTCCACAGTATTAATAGAATAGAGGTCTAGGTCTACATACCCGACACCTAAATTTAGTTTGGCGAATACTTCTGAACTCTTGAGAAAGAATTCTTTGATTCTCCTTAGATGCAATCTTACAACTTGGTTTCAAAATTTGATACTCACTTATGTAACGAACTAACTACACGATGGATAATAAAATATTAAAAAACATTAATATATGTGAATATTATAAACAAATTTGTAGTGAGGAATGAGGAGCTAAGAGAAATATAGAAGGTTTCCAACCTCAGTGAAGGCTGCATAATCTGACATACATTTTGCGTTGTTGGGATCAAGATTAACATAATCACCATTGCAATTAGATTTAATTGACTGTAAAAGCAAAATGGCACCAAAACATTTAACCAATATAAGATGAAAAAAATAAACTGTGATTAGTTTTAAAGCTAGTAAGTAAGTTAATTAGTTGAATAACAACCTCGTATAATTCATTTGATATAAGGGTGCGTTTGTGAGCAAATTCAACTTTAGTGTTATTGTCCAAGAAAGAATCAAGTCTTGGACTTGCAAGCACAAAGCCCTATTGTAAAATTCAAAGATGAATTAAGAAAAATTGAATAAAACATATTTGGTATAAATGCATGAAATGTAACAATGAAAAACATAAGCATATTAATTTCAGTACTTGGATGTTCGTGATTGGTGAGCGTCCTGCTTTATAATCTGCAAACCATGTATAGATAAAATTTGAAGTAAATTACTTATAGAAAAAAAAAGATTGGTCACATTTAAAAAAAAAAATCAAAACATTGAAGACACATCCAGCATTATTTATTTATGTTATAAGAAAAGATAAGAATATATTTTAGAAAAAATATGTTTTTAATTCATCTCTCAAGTATTTATAATTTTTGTTTTTGACCGATTTTTATCCTAATGTATTTTTTCGTTTGATTTTTCACTCCTCCATTAGTGAGGTTGGTAATGTGTTCACACACAATTTCTCAGCTTATGCTATTGACATCATGATCACATTATTTTTTTTTAAATTAATTTCTTTAATTAAAGAAAAAACACTTATCAAAATAATATTAGACATAGACTGATTGACTAATAGATTTCACTAAGGAAGGGATAAAAGATAACACAGAAAAATATATTAGAAATAAATATCGATTAAACTAAACTTTATAAACTGAGCGAAAATCCAAGTTAATTCATGAATGAAAAACATATTTGGCCTATAATTTAATAAAGATAGGAAAGCGAATATATATATTCTAAAAAGCACTCAAATAGTATTACCTTCATATACTTGATGAACAAGGGGAAGAACAACTATGCCCGAATAAGAACCACCACCAATGTAAAGTGGATTCGATCGAAATTCAGAGTGATTCACCAGCCACTGATCGTGAGGGAAAGTATATATAAAGGGGAAAGAAATGACTTTAATTATTTTTATATATAGCATCCTGCTAGATATATAACAAAAACAATAATAATTATCATTTATAAGGAAGAACAAATTTAATTAATAACACCATAATAAGAAAAATGCAAATGATAGAACCTTTTGGATAAAATCATAGATGTGTTCCACCGATTGTTTGTCATTGTTATAGTAGCCTTCTTGTGTTCTTGAGTAAGAATATCCAGTACCAACAGGTGCATCCACATATAATATGTTAAGAACCTTCAATATTAAAGAACAATATCAGGTCTAACTTGCTATGTAGTACACTTTCTACATGTTAATTAATGTATATTAGCAAATGTCTTTGAAAAACACATAACGCTTACCTTTGTCCAAGTGTTTGGATTCAGTAGAAGCTGTGGTAAACTGCCATTAAAATCGTCATAGTTAAACTTTAATGGCCCTACAATATTCAAACAAGCAATTCAGCTACAACTAGGTTAGGAAATTATAAAAAATAATATGACAAAAATTGCCAACGAGAGTGAGGATTGTACGGAAGTCAGCTTTCAGAATTGATGTGAGGATCCTTCATTCACAAATGTTATGGCATTTAAATAACCAGTACATACTAGAAATTATAATCTTTATAGTAAAAAAAATATCTTTTATTTCTCTTATACAATATTTGTTGTGAAATCTGATTGTTCAGTGTGTTTGATTCGACAGATCGAAAACTAAACATGCATTACCAGTGAGATCTCTCTCAGCAACCATGTATTTTTTTTCATTCCTAAGGTTAATTTTGAATTTAAAAATCTCTTTTAATTAGTTACAAGTTAAATGCACAAAAATATTTTTAGCTACAAGACTTCTTTATCAACTTTATTTTAATTATTATATTAGAGTCAACATGAGATCCCAAAAGTGACAAATTACTAATTTTAAAATTATCAAGAATATTTTCAAAACTGAGAAAAATATTATTAAGAAAAGAATATAAAAATGAAATTAAAAACTGGTCTACTATGCAATTAGTAAAATTAACATTACCATTTTCATAGAAGAAAGCAGAATGAGCAGAGCAACCTGGTCCTCCAACAAGCCAAAGTAGAAGCGGGTCATTCAAGGGACTCCTCTGAGATTCAACAAAGTAATAATATAATTGCACCTCTTCTCTTTCTCCAACACCAATGTATCTGTATACATATACCTACATTATTTTAAATTTACATAGTATGGCGAAAAAAAAAACAAAAGTGAAAAATTTATTTTTCTTCCGAGGTTACTAAAGATTTTTGTTTATAATCTTTAAAATTTATTTTGATCGATTTTTATTTTAAGATATTTTCTATTTGGTCTTTTTGTTTTACTTATTTGTTAATGAGATTTGTTAATGATAAGGTATCCTTATAAAGTTTGTCAGCTAACCTCAAGTGACATGATATTGATAATATGCCTAAGTAGACACGATACCAACTCACAAATCTCAAACGGGGGATAAAATATCAAAACGACAAAATACATATTAAAATAAACTTTAAAGATTATAAACAAAAATTCCTATTCAAAATACATATTTTCCCCAAAAACAAAAAACTTTGTTTCTAAATTATTAAGCAAGGAAAATATATGGAGACAAATACATTTAGAGCAAAAAAAACAAGTTATTTTTTAGAAGGAAGGTAATTCTTTATTTTGTATTTATAACATAAATTTCAAGGTTTTTAATTTTTTTTCTTATTTTCTCCCTTTTTTATTTTCTTACATAGTAATGAAAACAAACTTGTCCTAAAATCTAAGCAAATTCAGAAGACAAAAGTATGAGAAGGTTATAACTGACCCAGTATTCATTGTGAACGGAAGATCCCCAAAACCTGGTAGATTCTTGACGATGAACTCCGAAGATGTGACGCGAAACAAATGCAGAACTGAAACCAAAACACACCATGATTTCCAAACCTTAACCATTGCCCCCACTATGTTTATGCAACAAAAAATGAACAACGAAGAAGACCAGATCCTTAATGAGGATACTAAACTAACAACGATGAAAGTGGTTCACCGAATTCAAAGTTCTATTGTTTGCTTTGGATCAGATCATATACACAAGGTTTAAATAAATTTTAAATTCTTATAAAATATTTTTTTATTTATTTTGAATCTTATAAAAGTTTTATTATCTTTTGGATACCTATAAAATATATATATATATATTTATTTATTTTGTATTTCTATAAATGTTTTATTATATTTTGGATTCCTATAATATATATTTTTTTGTTTTGTATTTCTATCAATGACGTAACATCATTTTAATTATTAATATATGTTAAGATTGGATAACATTATTACTTTGAAATTATATCACGTTATCTATAAAAACTTACAACCAAAAAATAAATATTATATGAATAAAAACATAATAAATTTTTTATATAAATTCACAGTAAAAAAATGTATATTTTAAAAGAACCAAAACTTATTTAAGTACAGCACGTTTGAAATTCCACCATGCCTTTAGTATCTTTAATACATCTGCATGTTCATTAAATGATACCTCGGATAAAGTAAAAAGGTGAACGACTTGGGATATACAACATTATTTTTATTTTTTTAATTAGATTGTTTGTCCCTCAAGGAAGTTTTAGATGGATTTCTTTTATTTCATGGGAAAGAGTTATGCATCAAATTCACTCGCTTTTGGACTAATGACTGGATCCCAAGAGTTGCAAAATTATATAGCTTATGCTTTTTTGTCCCAAAGAAAAATTTTATCGAATGAATTTTGTTAACTAATTAATTCGAAGCGCATAGACACGTGGTTGATTCGAACATTGAATTGGTTTAAAAATAATGATTCAAAATCAAATTGATTTTGAATAGGTTTGAATTGATTTTAATGTTTAAATTGGTTTTGAATAGATTTCAAAATAGATTTTTTTTTAAGGGAATCGATTTTGATAATCATTTTGATTAATCAAACCGATTTTAAAAAACAAAAAGTGCAATTTTTCATTTTTTGAACCGATTCGACTAAAATCCAATTTAGTTCCAAATCAGTTCATCCCTAACCGAATTATTTGCACATCCCTAATGACGGTTATAAAAATTTCTAAGTGAAATCTACTTATATATAGGTAGCTTCTCTTTCGTCCTGTTGGCCTGCCTTGATCTTCTTCCGTTGCTGGGTTTTCTTGTTGTTAATAGAGCAAAGAGAACAATCTAGTTAGGGTTAAGAAAAAGGAATCCAGGAGAGAGTGAGAATGACAATGGCAATGGGACAAAAAAAAAACAGAATACTTAATTTATTCATTTTACATCAAAATAAAACCGTCATATTTGATCCGGTTAATGGAAGGGAGGCAGAAGAGGTGGGAATGTAATAAAATCTTAAACATGTAATTTGCTTTATTTCTTGGTCTATGTAGAGTAGCTCTAAATTTGATGCATAACTCTTTCCAATAAAATAAAAGAAATCCATCTAAGACTTCCTTTAGAGACAAACAATCTAATTAAAAAAGTTTAATGCTCAAAAATAATGTTGAACATCCCATGTTAAGTCGTTGAACTTCTTACTTACTCAAAGGGATCATTTAATGAACAGTTATATTAAATAATGAGACAATAATTGCATGAATATAATAATATCAAACACTGTATGTATATGATCTGATCCAAACCAAACAAGAGCTTTGACTTTCGTCATTGTCAGTTTCATATATATCCTCATTATAGGATCTGGTCTTCTTGGTTATTCATTTTTTGGTGCCATGGTTAAGGTTTGGAAGTCATGGTGTGTTTTGGTTTCTGCTATGCATTTGTTTCACATAACAACTTCAGATTTCATCGTCAAGAATCTACCAGGTTTTGGGGATCTTCCGTTCACAATGAATACTGGGTCAGTTATAACCTCCTCGTACTTTTGTCTTCTGAATTTGCTTAGATTTTAGGAAAAGTTTGTTTTCATTACTGTGCTTGAAAATTAAAAAAAGGGAGAAAATAAGAAAGAAAACCTTGAAATTTATGTTGTAAAGACAAAATTAAGAATTACTTGGCTATAAATGTGTTTTCCTCCATCTAGTTTCCTTGCTTATTAATTTATAAACAAGGGTTTTGATTTTTGTTGTATACGGTATCAATTTTTAAAATAAGATTTAAATATATTTATAACCATTCAAATATGGGTCATGATTTTTTTTTTTGTATTACTAATAAAAATTTGTTTCTTTAGTTCCTCAGATAGAAAATTATTATTTTGATCATTCCCATAATAGGGGTAAACAAGGGAATAACAAATTTATAATTTATAAGTGAAAAATGTGCAAATCTCATATTTTTCTTTTGATACCTACAATAAAAAGGACTACAAAAAATATTTTTTATTTGAAGGACTAAAAAGTCAAGTTTTCATTTAAAGACTAAAATATATCTAATATTAATATTAGAGACTAAAATCATATTTATGCTTTAATTAAAATAACATAGTTATATGTATACAGATACATTGGTGTTGGAGAAAGAGAAGAGGTGCAGTTATATTATTACTTTGTTGAATCTCAAAGGAGTCCCTTGAATGACCCACTTCTTCTTTGGCTTGTTGGAGGTGCAGGTTGCTCTGCTCATTCTGCTTTCTTCTATGAAAATGGTAATGTTTTACTATTTGCACCAAGTTGATCCCAGGTAATAAAATGGATAAATCTAAGTATCATTTTTCATAGAGACTTGTGTAATATAAACAACAATTGTGTTTACCTTATATTAGACTAAAACAAAATACAAGAAAGCTGGAAAGACATGAACTTTGGTTTTTGTTGAGACCGAAACTGATAAAGTGCTGAAAACTAAAATAAAGAATATGTTTTTTGTGCTTTTAAAGTGGATTCAGAACTATAATAACAATAAAAAGGCTACAACATAATAATAAGAGAAATGTTCTGGGGGTTAGATTTTACCAAATCTTTACTCTCTTCTTACATTAATGCACTACATAAATTTTATTTTCATTTTAAAGTGGTAGATAAAAATATTATCAGTCCCAATTCCTTAGATAAAAGATTCTAAGCACTTTACCTAAACCAAGACCCTCTACAATTTAATAAAGGTACCAACTTTAAGTTTTGTGACTTCACCCAATTACCAGCAACCTCAATTTTATTTATAGATATTGAGTTTGTTGGACAACTTGTTTCTATTTTAAACAATCAAAGTGTTTTTGAACCATAGATATGTCAGTAATCATGTCATGGTTAGCTACTCATAACAAGCTTTAAGCAAAGAAAGAAACTATTAGCTTAAAAAAAATATACTACAAAAAAATGCAAATTAGAGACGGATTTCAAGATGGTTTTTTCTGTTGGTATATATAATGGATTTAGAGACCAAAATACTATTTCCTTGTATTCAGTTGCAAATCGATTGCTAGCCATGTTTATCGACTAAAGTGTTATTGACTGATTTGGTGATTGTTGCTTCAGTCACTTTTATAAATAGACAGATTTAATGAAGTTAGAGACCAGTTTATTCAATTACAAAAATGCATTTTGTTAGTGAGATACAGGAGTGCATAAAGTGTTACATTTAATCCCTTACAATTGTAAACTTAGCCACTCAGACATGAACAACGCTAAAATACACATGAAAGAAGAGAACACGATGAAGATGAATTTTCTAAACTCTAAACTATTTAATTTATAAAGAGATGTTATGCTCAATGAAATAGTGCAGTGTATAGAGAGATCTGAGTGCATCTTCACTTAATCTTCCTTCTTGTAAAGAGTGGAGGAAAAGTGAGATAAAATAACCAAATATTCACAAAAGTTAGCTAGAATTCAAACACCTAAAAATTTATCATAAACTAAGTTAAAACAATACTCTAAATTAAGATAGAGAAAGATAATTGTCAAAAAACTTGAAAAGTAAGTAAATTGAGCATATATCACAGGTTAACAATGTTATGAATTAAGTTTTATGCTAGTAAACTAAAAGAAGTATTGTCAAATTTAGCTTTATTCATGCACATCCAAATAGCAGAAATGATATAAGTAATTGTTATAGTTATATTCACTATCATAAAACTTATCCACAGTGACAAAGTAATTTACATGTAATTTTTAAAAAATTGTTACTAAAACATTAGTAATATAAGTATTAGTCAAAAAAATTGATATTACTAACTGAAATCATTATTACTAATGCTTTAATTTTTTATAATGGCCGCCAAGATGAATTAGTAAAAAATGAAATCTGCAAACCAATTTCATAAACTCTTAGCATAGGAGCACTCGAAATAATAAATGACTTGAACTTTATGCATCATAGTAACACAATCTGCAAACTGAAACAATGGAAAATCCACTGTTCTTAATTAAGATGTACGTAGTACGTTATTGATAATTTCCTAACCTTGTTGTAGCTGAATTTGCTTGTTTGAATATTGTAGGGCCATTAATGTTTAACTATGACGATTTTAATGGCAGTTTACCACAGCTTCTGTTGAATCCATACACTTGGACAAAGGTAAGCATTATATGTGTTTTTCATATACATTTGCTAATGTACATTAATTAACATGTAGAAAGTGTACTACATAGCAAGTTAGACCTGATATTGTTCTTTAATATTAAAGGTACTTAACATATTATATGTGGATGCCCCTGTTGGTACTGGATATTCTTACTCAAAAACACAAGAAGGCTACTATAGCAATGACAAGCAATTGGTCGAACACATGTATGATTTTTTCCAAAAGGTTCGTATCATTTACATTTTTCTTACTATGGTGTTATTGATTAAATTTGTTATTCCTTATGAATGTTAATTATTTTTGTTTTTGTTATTACTGTACAACAATCACAACCTTACTTTTATAATATGTCATACAAATTAAAGGCTATGATTATTTAACAGTGTAATTAAACTCTATATAATTTAAGTCATTCTTCGCCCTTTATACATTCTTTCATGATCAGTGGCTGGTGGATCACCCAGAATTCAGATCGAATCCACTTTACATTGGTGGTGGTTCTTATTCAGGCGTAACTGTTCTTCCCCTTGTTCATAAACTATATGAAGGTAAGTGTTATATATAATCTGCAAAAATTCTTTACATTAAAGTGAATTCAAGTGTATATAACACATTTATGTTTAAACAAAAGTATGTGTGTATATAAAACATAAAATGTTAATATGTTCTAGGTATCTGATAAATCAATGAATTTTATTTTAAGTTTTTAATAATTTTTTTCTTTGTTTTGGATTCTTAATATTTCAAAATATTTATTTTTGTGCTTTATATTTTATTTTAGTCCATAGTAAATTATAAAATTTTGTTTTGGATCCCTATTTTATATATATATATATACACACGATTTGTTATTTGTCCTTATAAAAGAAACATTCAAAGAAACTAAAACAAAATTAATATAATTTATTAGGGACTTTTTTTATTTTATTTTATAATTTATCAGATACTAAAATAAAATATGAAGGATAAAAAACAAATATTTTATATATTAGATCCAAAATAAATAAATTTTTTTATTAAGAACTTTCAACAAAATTCACTGATTTATCGTAACCTAAAACATTATTTAGCAATTTTAAAATATGAGAGAGACAGTGTAACTAAAACATCTCTATATAAAATTTACTTTAAGTTTTATCTATATACATGGTTTACTGATTTGCATTTGCAGATTATAAAGCAGAACGCTCACCAATCCTGAACATCCAAGTACAGAAATATGTTTATGTTTTTAGTTGTTACATTTCATGGATTTATACCAAATATGTTTTATTCAAATTTTCTTAATTCGTCTTTGAATTTTACAATAGGGCTTTGTGCTTGCAAGTGCAAGACTTGACTATTTCTTGGACAATAACGCAAAAGTTGAATTTGCTCACAAACGTACACTTATATCAGATGAATTGTACGAGGTTGTTATTCAACTAATTACTAATTACTAGCTTTAAAACTAATCACAGTTTATTTTTTATATCTTATATTATTTAAATTTTTGGTGCCATTCTGCTTTTTCAGTCAATTAAATTTAATTGCAATGGTGATTATGTTAATCTTGATCCCAACAACACAAAATGTATGTCAGATTATGCAGCCTACACTGAGGTGGGAAACCTTCTTCTATATTTCTCTTAGCTCTTCACTACAAATTTGTTTTAAATATTCACACATATTTATATTTTTTAATATTTTATTATTCATGGTGTAGTTAGTTCGTTACATAAATGAGTATCAAATTTTGGAACCAAGTTGTAAGATGGCATCTAAGGATAATCAAAGAATTCTTTCTCAAGAGTTCAAAAGTATCAGCCAAACTAAATTTAGGTGTCGGGTATGTAGACCTCTTTCTCTCTCTCTCACTCTCCATATATTATGGGTATTAAAAAAATACTATTTTTTAGTTTGAGTATTTGAATTTTTGTTTTAGTTCCTTGAAATTTTTTCAATTTTATTTTGAATCCTTATCAATGACGTGACATCATCTCAACTATCCGTTGATATATCATAAGATGGTATCACATTATCATTTAACTAACGATTGAAATGATGTTACATTATGAGTATGGACTCAAAACAAAATTAAAAAAATGATAAATGTAACTCACACCAAGTGATACATTATTCAATCATTTTCATTTGAATATTTCTTTTACAAAACCCTCAATTGAATTGAAAGTTCCTTTTTTTCAATCAAAAAAAGATTTTGAGATAAAAATATCCATTTAAAAGTTATTAAATAGTGTAACACTTTATGTAAGTTAGATGAGTATTATTTCACCCCTCCTCTCCTCGTGTATATATAATATATAACAAGTCATTGATCCGTGTGGTTACTAGATTCAGTCTCCTTAAATAAGGTTTCTTAACAAAGATTAGTTATCGGCGAATAGACTTCATACCAACATGGATAAAAAAAAAATGTATACACGCTCAAACGAATTTTACAATAAATATATATATATATATTGATCTAGGATGACCTATATGCAATTGGAGAATTATGGGCAAATGATCCACATGTTCGAAAGGCACTTCAAGTTAGAGAGGTAATTACAGTAATAAATATTCCTTTAATTTTTTATGATTTAAATATTCATTTAATTAGATATTAACAGTATAAAAAACATAAAATAAATTATGCATGATGAAGAAAATGTAATGTGAACACAGGGAACAAAAGATAACTTCCAACGATGCAATCGCACCGATGCATACACATGGAACATTCTTAGTGTCGTTGACTACCTTCATAATCTAACAAAAACAAACCTGCGATCTCTAATTTACTGGTAAGTTCCTTAAACATTCCCTTAATTTAATAACAGTTGCAATCTTACGGAAGCACAATTATCGAACCTCGGAAAAGTTAAGGAAAAAAATTATTCCTTTTGACAGACTATATATCTATGATTCTATGAATAATTGCTGTAAAAAAAAAATTCAGTCATTATTGACCATGAAAAATTATGATAGTCCACCCAACTTATTTATTTATTTATTTATAAAATGCATGTTTGCAATAATCCATTCATTCAGCCCACATATTAACAATTTCTTCAGAGAATAATTTGGTCTGAATTTTATAAATTTCATTCAAATATATTATGATATAATTTGTTTTACATTCTCATTCAATTATTTATTATCATGCATAGTAAGATTATTATTACTAACTTTAATTTTATAATAACTATTACTTTAAAAATCATACTAAGGTGATTAACCTATAACGTTTATTTTACCTTCGATAGACCAAAGGCATAAGAATATTAAACCTTAATTTTTTCATTTTATTTTTTTAGTGGGAAGAAATCGAATCTCATTTTCCTTTCTCTGTTTGATATATGTATTTATCCTTCACAGCACCGATATTGACATGGCGTTACCGTATCTTAGTACACATTCTATTGTGAAGTCACTTAATTTGAAATTGGATATGACTTGGCATCCATGGTTCGTTGATGGTGAAGTAGCAGGGTTAGTTCAATCAATAATAACTTTAACTAATTTTTTCAATCAAATTATTTACTTAACAATTTGACGTGCTTATATATAAGAGGTTAATTTTCAGGTAAAAAATTCTTTTAACTTTGATTTTTATCCACAGATACGCAGAGGAATACCAAAAAAGTGAGCATCGCCTAACGTACGTCATTGTGAAGGTTGGTAACTCATAAATAACCTCCGTTCGATGTTATTTGTAACCACTAGAAGTTAATATTACATTTTAGGTTCATTTTAAAATCTTATGTTAATTTTTCTCATATAAATAGTTAAAATTAGAATTGGATTAATAATAAGTAGAATTAAATAAGTTTTGGATATATATATATATTTTAACTTTTGATCCCTATAAAATTTTTGTTATGTTTTAGGTTTTTATAATATTGTTTTTTGGTTGAATCTCTACCAATAATATAACATCATCTTAATTATTAGTTAAGTGATAATGTTACACCATCTCAACCTATATCAAACGGTTGAGATGATGTAATGTTATCGGTAGAGATTAAAAAAAAAAATATATATATATATATTATAAATCCCAAAACATAATAAAAATTTTATATAGACTAAAAGTAAAAAAAATATATAATTTATAAAAACCAAAACTTTTTAAGTCTAATAGTATTGAAAAAAATTGATTCCATACTTTTTTTAGAATATTAGTCTTTTCGTGATGTATAATTTCCTTAATGTTAACATTCTTTTGTGAATAATCAGTCAAGGTTATGAAATAATTGAGTTTGACAGCATTCAATTTGGGTAAGCTAACTCCTTCAAGTCTACAGAAGGTATAAACATTAAAAAAAAAAAATGTAATATTTAGAATCATGAAGCATCACAATGTATATAATGTATATGAACAAACTCGCATAGAGAAAAAATAAATTATATGACACCGATATAAATTAGATCAACTTATACAAAATGTGATTTCCATTGCAGGGAGCACGACATGTGGCGCAAGAGGACAAACCTAAGGAAGCATTCGAGATGATTGATCGATGGTTGTCATTTTCTGATATATAAAAAATGTATTATTTAATTTGTATGCATAATTTGGGACTTTTAGTTTTTACTTTTATTTTGCTTTGAAACATATGGTTATATCAATAAAGAGAAGATAATGCTTTTAGAAATTATGATTTAGGGTTTTTCTTGATTAATCTAATTATATTATTATATATTTAAATAGGATTTATTTTTTGGATTTTTCCAAGGATTTTATTTTTACTTGATAGAGTAAATTACACCTAAAGTCGTATTTTTTGCTTGGGAAAGAAAACATTATATGGAAATTTGACTAAAAAGGGTACTCAATCAAACCAAATACTGAGCAAGGAAAGACAAATTAGAAGGCTCAACAACACAAACCAAGTTTGTAGAAAAATGGTGTATTAAAGAGAGAAATGGCATAAAGCTATATGAAGTTTAGGAACTAAGCGAGGGTGTAGAAGGACTTTGTATTGGGCAAATTTTCTTCCTTTTTTTATCATTTTTTTTCTTTTTTCTTTCGTCTTGTCTTTTTTTCCTTTTGCCCCAATTTTTTTTCAGTCCTTTCAATTGTTAAAATCTTTTCAAATTTATCAATATTTGAAAAAAACACCCAAACCCAGTCAAACTATTTTTTTTATGAATCAAGAGAAAGGGTTTTGTCAAGTTTTTCAAGAACAAAGATAAACAATGAAGAACACTATGAACACCATCAGTATAATTCAAGAGAAAAATTAACAAACATAAGGAACCATTCAACACACTTGGATGAAACTAGATCATCACATAATGCACACAATTTCAATTAAAGAAAATCAAATTTGAACACGCATCCATCAATAGAAGGGAATTGATGCACTAGTTTTGTTTTGTGGCAAAATGCAGATGATGCATAAACAGAGCAATAGATCAGTTGGAGATGAGACAATCAGATCAAGGAATATATCAATTGAAGGACACACCAATCATGGAAGAAACATGGAAATATGGTGCTAAAAAATTAAAAGCATGAATATGGACAAAAAAAAGGCACCGAACAAATTTTCAAGGCACCAATTAGCAATTGACCTAATCAAGACTAGGCACAATAACATAAAGCATAATGGAATAAACAAAATTGGTGCAATAATTAGGACATTCGACTAGAATTTGATGCAAACAGTTATTCACTCACAAATTGATGCACAATTCTGACCAATCAATGTCAAGTGAATTCAAGGCTGGACCGGGTTTAACAAAAGCAACATAAGATTGGAATGGACACACTTGAATCAAGGTTTAGTGAACACAAGTTAGCAAGCACTTATCATAGAAAATAAAAAATGAGTTCACGAACTCAAACCTAAATTTGATAAATCAATACACACTTGAGGCTAAAGAAGCTAGATCTTGTTCTGAATACTAAATTATGTGAACCCCTCTACCCCTCTACGGATCATAAATTCAGCATATCTCAAAATTTAGAAACACAGAAAGAAGAAGAAAAATATAAAATAGAAAGACAAGAAATGAAATATTTCAAGAAAGGTCCCCAATTTAAGCTCCTCATGAGGCTTGACCCTCATGGTAGCAAAATCCATTCATTACTACAAAAATGTCATTTAACGTGGTCTTATTCACGACAGTTTAGTGCAACCGTGGTGGAAAGTGATGTGATGACATTTTAGTAATTAAATAAAGTAAATTCATGACTGTTAACACGAAACTGTCTTGAAAGTTACCCTTTCAAGAAGGTTCTAAGATAACTGTCTTGGAAGCCATTTTATGAAAACAACTCTCCACTTTCGAAATACTCATCACTTTTCTCTTGCGTCTTTTCTTCTTTCCTTCTCAAGCACCACTCTTGCCCTAGCCCTTGCACCATTGTCTCGTCATCATCTCCCATGCGTCGTCGTCTTTCCTGCACCATCATCTCCCTTGTGTCATCGTTTCTTGTGTGTGCCGTCACCCTTGCACCGTTGTCTCCCTAGCATTGTCAACTACTTGGCCACCCTGTTGACTCTTCTTCACACGTCTTCTTCCATCCCAACAGTGAAGGAAGTGGCTAGCTTGGAGACGGCTCATGTTTAAGCAGGTTGTTTTTTTTTTTTTTAAATTGTGCAAAAGGGAGTTGGAAATTTTTTGAATGATTATGTGTCGAAGTGTTTTTAGTTTTGGTTAAAACTTAGAAGTCCAAGTCTTGGGCATTATACAATTATTACCTTTTTCCTTGCTTAGAAATATTGACGGCCCGTTACATTTTCCAGAATGAACTTGAGGCTGCAAAATCTGAGATTGAGAGTTGGCATTCTACACTTAAAAATGAGCCTTCCATGCCTGCTGGGATCATTCCAGAATTGTTTGTACTCTGTATTAATTGTTCAAGAACTAATTCTTTTCACAATCATTTTCTGTATTCTAAATGTATACCTGAACATTATTTAATCTTTATTCTTACTAGAGCCCAAATTATGTTAATTATCTACAGACCTTGAAATCGTCCAAAGAATCTTTTAGAGAGCAGATATAGAATCTAGTTTTTCGTTTTTTTCCTGTCAAACTAATTCACCATCCATTGATTTTGTTTCATGGATCCTTTAATATTTTCATATTGGATATCAGCTTGAAAAGACAAAGAAAAAGGAAGCTGCATTCATTGTAACATTTGCAAAACGAGAACAAGAGATAGCAGAGTTGAAGGTAACTACTTTGAAGTTTAAAATAAGGTTCTAGTCTATTATTACATTAGCATGACTTGCATGTGTTTCTTTTCAACATTCACCATGATCACCTGAAAAAATTCCATCTTTCTTCAAGAAATTATGTAATGAAGGGAGTAGGTCTCAATTCTAAAGTTTTGTTTTATTCGGTTCTGAATAAAACAACACTTCAGATCTTTTCCTACTCCCTTCATTGTATACTTTCTTGAAGAAAGATGAAATTTATTCAGGTGATCATGGTGAATCCTGAAAAGAAACACATGCAAGTCATGCTAATGCAATAACAAACTAGAACCTTATTTTAAAGCTTAAAGTAGTTACCTTCAACTCTTTTATCTCTTGTTCTCATTGTGCAAATGTTACAATGAATGAAGCTTCCTTTTTCTTTGCCTTTTCAAGTTGATATCCAATACGAAAATATTAAAGGATCAATGAAACCAAATCAATGGATGATGAATTATTTTGACTGGAAAAAAAAAATGGAAAACTAGATTCTCAACTTGCTCTCTAAAAGATTCTTTAGAAGATTTCAAAGTATGTAGATAATTAACATTATTTGGGCTCTAGAAAGAATAAAGATTAAATAATGTTCAGGTATACATTTGGAATACTGAGAATGATTGAGAAAAGAGTTAGTTCTTGAACAATTAATACAGAGTACAAACACTCTTTGAATGATCCCGGCAGGCATGGAAGGCTCATTTTTAAGTGTAGAATGCCAACTTTGAATATCAGATTTTGCAGCCTCAAACTCATTCTAGAAAATGTAATGATCCCGTCAAAATTTCCAAGCAATAAAAAAGGTAATAATTGTATAATGCCCGAGCTAGTCTCAAACTTCTATGTTCTAACCAAAACACTTCAACGCAAAATCATTATTCAAAAATTTCCAATAATGTTCTTCCTTTTGCACAATTAAAAAAAAAAAACAATCTGCATAAACACGAGTCGTCTCCAACCTAGCCACTTCCTTCTCTGTTGGGATGGAGGTCGCGAGGGTGGCTGAAGTGGTGAGGAGACTCTACTGTCGTGAGGCTGGCGATGCTCGTCCACGGTTGCACGAGGGAAGAAGACGTGTGAAGAAGAGTCAACAGGGCGGCTGAGTAGACGATGGCACCAGGGAGATGACGGTGCAAGAGCGACGGCACACAGGAGATGACAACGCAAGGGAGACGATGACGTGGGAAAGACAATGGCGCGAGGGAGATGATTGCTAGAGGACGGTGCAAGGGATAGGACAAGAATAGTGCTTTGGAAGGAGAGAAGAAGAGGCACGAGAGAAGAGTGAAGAGTGTTTTCAAATTGGAGAATTGTTTTCATAAGCCTAAAGTGGCTTCCAAGACAGTGGTAATCTTAGAATTGTCTTGAAAGGGGTAACTCCAAAACGGTTATTTTAGAACTATCTTGAAAAAAGTAGCTTTCAAGATAGTTTCGTGTCAACTGTTAATTATTTACTTCATTTAATTAAAAAATGTCAATGTATGACTTTTCACTATTGTTAGAATTAAACTTTTGTGGATAAGTTGACGTTAAAATGACATTTTTGTAGTAATGTTATATGAGTAATGCACTTTCAAACTTTATACAAAAGTGAAACAAAACCATAAGAAATTAAATATCCAATTGAAGATTTGTATTAAAAATTTTCACTGCAATGCCTTCTTCAACTATCATTTTTCTTCAGAAAACCATCTCGATGGAACCTAAATTAATAATTATTAGGCTTAATTGTAGTTTTTATTCCTTTGATTTTTTAAAATGACTTTTCATCTCTAGTTTTAAAAGTGAACAAGGCCATTCTGGTTTCAAAAATACATAAATTTGGTCGTCCCGTCTATTTTGAAGAGTTGACATTTTTTGAAATAATAATAATGACCCAACATTCTTCTCCTCCTCTGTAGAATCTTAAATTTTTCTGTTCATTATTTTGAAGTCTCATCTTCTCTTCTCTTCCGAGATCCAGCGACCCTGCCTCCCTTCTCCTCTCTTCTTCTCCTCCCTTTCAGTGTTTGCTGCATGAGCCATCGAGGTTGAACAAGAAGACGTCCTCCGAGACCCAACAACCTTGCTTCCCTTCTTCTCCCTTTTAGTGTTCGTTGTGTGAACCATTGAGGTTAAAGGAGAAGGTGTCACGGAGATCGCACGAGGTAAGGTCGCATGTTGTAGAAATCTCACGGTGGTCGTGCGGGGTTACATGGTGGTCACGAGGAGGCCACACAGTGGTTGCGCAAAAGGCTTGTAGTGGTCGTGTGAAAGTCGCTTGGATGAAAAGAGGAGAGGAGAAGGGAGGTGGGGTTGTTGGGTCTCAGAAGAGAAGGGAGTTGGGATTGCTGGTCTCATAGAAGAGGAGATAAGACTTTAGAACAAATTTAGGGTTCTAGAAATGAGGAGAAAAGTCTTCGGCAATTATTGTTAAAACTAATGGTCAACTCTTTAAAATAGACGGAAGGATCAAATTTGTGTATTTTTGAAACCAAAAGACCCAATTGTTCACTTTTAAAATAAGGGATGAAAATTGCCATTTTAAAAAATTAGAGGGATGAAAATTATAATTAAGCCTAATTATTATTTTAAATTTCACTCACTAGAAATGTGACACAATCTACACAGAATATATTAATCAAAACAAACTAAACACAAACCGATACATTACCAAATAAGTGCAAGCATTTAATGGATTTGAATATAATGCAGGTTAAGTAACAATCATTTCCAGAATTCTTTAAGTTCCATTTTATAAAACATTTCATTAACCTCTGATTTTTAAATCTTTTGGATTTCTTCCTGCACAACTGAGTTAACAACAAAAAAACGGTATCTACTTAATTGCAAAAAGTTGATTAATGATTTGCTTTTCTTAGCTTTTCTAAAGTTCCTTACTACTGCATATGTTATTTTTTTTTAACATCAGTTAAACAAAAAATCATCAAGAAAGATTTTATCCAGCTTAGATCCAAGCATAAGAGTGAATCCTAGACCAAAATAAACCAAGTGGTGGCTCAACCTAAAGATATATGAGAAACAAATTCGCATATGAACAGTGCCATACAAACCAAGTCTTCATATATATAAAGTTTAGAACTCATGTACAAAAATCATAAAACTCAGGTATAAAAATTTATTAAACTCAGTTAACTAATATTAAAATCACGAACCATGAAAAATGTATATATATATATATATATATATGCTGTTCATGATTAATAACAAAGAAGGAAGAAAACTTACAATATAGGGCTTCTTAGTAATCTTGATATCAATGTTAAAAATTGTCAAAAATCTTGTAGTGATACTCAAGGAGTTTCACAGTGGACATAGCCGGCACTGATAAATAGTATAAGAAAGAAAATCAATAATTTTGGATATTGAGAAAAAAAGTGAAAAGTGTTTTTGAAAGGTAAATAGAAGAGAAAAGAGTGTAACATTACTATAACAACATTGACATGAGGGTAATAGTAGTAGATGCTCCAAGTGGAGGAACCTACATTGTTCAAGAATATACAACCGACTCTAGTTAGGAATTAATAAAACCAGCACCACATTAAAAAATGGCAAGAAGATAGCGGAATAATCAATATTTAAAATCAATGGCTAAAAACTAGAAAATCACCATGGCTTGAAGAATCTTAAACCCATCATTTTCAAAAACCAAAAGAAAATTAACAAAGGATGGATAATGAAACACTACTTCTAATTCACAATGGTTTCAAGAAACTTGGATTCGAACCCGTGATGTGAAATTCGTTACTAACTATCTTCCATCCTTCAAATCTGATTTAGGCGTAGGGAACCTCGAGATCTGAAATAGATGTGGAAAATACACAATTAAATCCTCATATCCACAATTAATTTTAAACTTTTTTTTTGTTTTATTTTAAAACAACAGATCACAATTAGATTCCTAGATCTACAAACAAAACTCATAAAGGACAAAGCAACCACTACGAATAAAGAGTTGAGAAGAAACTTACATCATAATAAGAGCGCCAACCAAGAACTTAATTTGCACTAATTTAAAAAATAACAAAAATATTAATTTATCAAAACAAATATTGTACAAACCATGAACATGACATCAACAATTCCAAATATGATGGTGATGAAACAGATCATGAGTTGATTGTAGGTCTTTTAGTGAAACCTATGACATAACATAGGGTCCTGCAAAGGAACAACCTATTGGTAGATGCGCTTTAGACAAGGTGGCTAACTAGTGACCATTAGTTGTGACAAAGATAGACGCAGGTGCGATGTTGTAAAAGAAAATGGAGGCACAACATTGCGGCAACCATTGTTTAAGGGGAGGAATGTGGAAAGGTTTTTGGTTCCAACTTGAGTGTGTGTAGAGTGTGGATTGAGAATGGAGGAGAGAAGTGCCGCCTACATGTGTTAGGTATAAGAGAGCTTGAGTGTGAATTAGGATTACAAACATTTTACCTTAGTTAATTTATAATCTATTTGTGTGGGTGGGTGGCAAAAGTAAAATTAAAGACAAATATTAATTATTATATTTATTACATACCATATATAAATAATTTTAATGATATAGTTAAATATTATACTTAATGATAATTAAATGTAACACTACTATTCATATATTAAATGTATAACATTAATTAAATGAATGTATTTGAATTCAAAAAATTTAATTAAATAGAATATAATTATTACAAAATTTAATACTCATATATATTAAAATACATAAAATGTATTATTTTGGTTTGCGTCCGTAATAATTTATGTTTATTTTGTTTTAGTCTCTTTAAAAAAAAAATCCATAGGACTAATACCAAATTATTGTTATATATTAAGGATCTAAAACAAAATTTGCTAATTTATCAAGGAATGAAACAAAATATGAAAGATAAAATATAAATATTTTGATATATTAGAGATCCAAAACAAAACATTTTTTTATTAGGGACAAAAACATATTTTAGTTTATTAATTATACTAATGTTTTATAATAAATTTATAAAACATAATATAAAAAAAATTAAAGCATTTTATATTTTTATTATATTTATATACATTTTAATTTTACTATTTCATAATACTTTTGATAAATTAATTTTAAAATATTCATATAATAATTTTAAAACCTTACGAACACTGGAATAGTTGCATTAGTAGACAACACTAGTAATAATATTTGGCTTGTACACCATCAACCTCACACCCACGTAGCTGAGAAATGAAAATGTGATACTAATTAGAAAATATCACTTTATTTTGTAAGATATAAAATACAAATTTTGAAATAAAAAACATTCATTGTATTAATATTATTTTAATATGAGTATTAGCATTACATTTCTTCTAAAAAAGTGTTACATTTAAAATTTAAATAAACATATTCTATTTATTATATATAATATCATTAAAATTAATTATATATTATATGTAATAAATTTAATAATTAATAATGTATGATAACAATAGAAATTTATTTATAATTCAGAGAGAGAGAACTATGAACTCAGTACTTTGTGATTGAATGACAGTATAATGATATTTTACACTCACATAATTTATAATTATTTATTGAAATAAAGATTTAAAATATAACTAAGGGATACAATCTTACACACGCATGTATGTGTGCATACATATACAAGTAAAATGCAATATATTTGTAAATGCTGAGGAGGATTCATATTTTAACTCTAGGAGAGGGCAATATATATAATAGTTGTATCTCCTAGGGGTCATTGATAATATATAATTTTAACAAAAGATAATAAAACTTTAATAATTTGTTCTTAAAAAAAAAAGGCTTAAATATGGTTTTTAGTCCTTCAATTTTTTTTGACTTTTTTAGGTCCTTCAAATATTATCAAATATGTTTTTAGTCTTTCCTTGAGTTTTTACATGACATCGTTAGTTGTATTGAATTAGCATGGCCGTGCTCCAAATTAGCACGGTTGTGCTACAAATTAGCATCCTCTCCCTTTGTCTTCTTCCTTTTCACCCCTGACTCTTCATCCTTTACAACCAAGTCACTTTCACTCCCCTCACACCAGTTGCAACCGCTTTACCGTTGTCTACTCCGCTGATGTCTTTGTCCTCACCGCTAAGTCCGCCTCCTCCATCGCGACATAGTCAATCTTCCACTGCTTCTGGGAATCCGACCCCAATCCATCATGATCTTCGTTGTCCTCCTCGTCGCTGTCGTAGTGGTTATTGTTGTTGTTGGAGGAGGAGAAGGCTTTGTGCATATATGCTCCTGCCATTGTGGAGCGGTGAGAGTGTGTTCTGTGACGGTGGATGTGTGGTTGCGGTAGGGAAAGTGAAGAGGAAGAAGAAGAAGACAAAGGGAGGGAATGTTAATTTGTAGCATGGTTGTGCTAATTCAACACTTCTAATGGAGTGATGTAAAAACTTATGAAAGGACTGAAAACATATTTGACAATATTTGAAGGACCTAAAAAAGCCAAAAAAAAATTGAAGGACTAAAAAAATTTTGGGTCACATTTGAATGACTAAACATATTTAAACCAAAAAAATATCATATACACTAATATCATAGGGGAAAGAGTGAATGTTTTAACTTATGAGGGGAAACCTTCGTAATATTTGTATTTGTTAGGGGAGGGATGTAATTAATATAATAAAAATGATTAAAAAAGTTAGTATATTATTTGAAACATTAAATATTCTATTAATAATATTTTTTTATTAAACAACTTAAAATGGGTTTTATTAATGTCAATTGCGATGCATTTAAAAAGTATAATAAATGTATTAAATTGAATATGAAGTCTATTAAAATTAGGCTTAAATAAGTTTTGGGTTTTTAAAAAATACTCATTTTTTAGTTTGAATCCCTGAAATTTGTTTTCATTGTTATGGGTCCCTAAATTTTTTATTTTTATTTTTGCTTTGAGTTTGTATTTATGTTAAAATGTTACCACATCATTACTTAACTAGCAGTAAAGATGATATCACGTAATTGATAGGTACTCAAAGCAAAAATAAATTTTTTTTAGAGACCCATAACAATACAAAAAAATTTTAGAAACTCAAACTAAAAAAATAGGTATTTTTTAGGGACCTAGAACTTCTTTAAGCCTTAAAATTATTAATATTTATTATATAATACTTTAACAATAATAATATATATATTAATATTGTGAAATTTTTTAAAACTTGTTTTCTTTATTTGTAAAATAAATTGAAAAATGTTTGTAACCCTAATTCTCAATGGGGACTATTGGTTGGGATAAAGAGAGAGGCGGATACAATGTTGGAGCACGAAATGGAGGTAAAGGTGGCATTTGAGTGATGATTGTTTAAGGGGTTCAATGATAGAGGTTTTTGGATTTTCAACTTGAGTGGGTGCAATGTGGATTGAGAATGAAAATTTATTTTACAAAGAAAGTATCACATTCAAGCCAAAGAACCAACTCAGATTTTGACAAACAGAAACCACCAAAAAAGAATCACATTCAAGCATAAGAGTGTGAATGACAGCAATGACCTCTACTGTTAACACTACTACAAAAGTGACTTTCGGTGGCAATTAATTTGCTTTTTAACAGCCATATAATTGAGCGCTAAAGGTTTAACTACAATCAAATAATGGCTGTCGTAGCCGGGGTGCGTAAATATATTACCAACAATAAGAATGAATGCTGGTAAAGACTCATTATATGGCCAGTAAAAATAATGTACTTTTAAAGGCAATTCTAGGGGCAATTAGTAAAAGTAGTTTTACCAATTACAATCTACCTACTGATTTTAATTTACTTTAATTATGTTTTTTAATGTAATTCATAAGCATGGATCTCTTTACAACCGCTAGTTAAGTGATAACGTGACACCATCTCAAAATATATCAACAGTTTAGCCATCTCAACATATATCAACGGTTGAGATGATGCCACATCATTAGTAGGGACCTAAAACAAAATAAAAGATATTATAAAATCCAAAACATAGTAAAAATTTTATAGGGACCAAAAGTAAAAAAGATTGAGGTATTTTATAGGAATCTAAAATTTATTTAAGCCTAAAAATGATAAGATTATATAATGCATGGAACATGGCCCATGGGAAAGAGAAGAAAATGTAAGGGTGTTGGATTCAAGCAATAAGAGCCTTCCTAAAACAGTCCACAATGGTCCAAATGTCCAATCTTAGAGCACGAAGCAAATCAACAAGAAACTAAAAACCTACCTCTTCATGACCAGATAGTTTGCATCATTTACAAATCCAAAAAAGAAAAAGTTCAACCAAGCAAAAGTAAGAATCTGTCAAAAAATTGGAAGCAGCACAAGTAAAAGCTAGTGAGGCATCTCATAATTGAAAAAAGTACAAGGAATATGATCCAAAATCTATAGCCAGAGCACTGCATGTCACTCTAATTTTAACTCCTGAGGAATGATCATGTTCTCTTTTATGAGAGCTTTAACCTGTTACTGTTATTGATAGTATTAGATTTTGAAATGTAATCAAAACCTTGTTTCCATTATTGCTAGTCAAAAATAACATAGACCCAAGACACAAAGCAAATTGAAGCATAATAAAACCATACAAGAACTGTCACCACTATGGACAGCCACAAAAATTAAACATAAGCACAAAACATATTAAAGATAGAAAACAACACTAGACAAACATAGGTTTCCATCAATTGACAATAGATAACAAAAACTACAATATGCAGAAGTACTCACAAGTTGCTTCTCAAGTCACAACCAAGAAGCCCAATAAACATGAAGGATTATACAAATACAAACGAGTTAGAACCATAAATTGCGTACAAATGTAAATGCACAAAATCTGAAATCGAAAGAACTTTCAATCCCTAAAAAAATACGTGAAAATACAAATCACACTTGAAAATGGCAACAAACCTTGAGTAGAATAATGTTAGGGTTCTATAATTTTCATATATTAATAAGTAAACCTCACAAATCACAAAAAAAAATAGTATTAAGAGACATAATATTAAAGTGTATTAGAAAAAGTATTATGAAAAACCATAATTAATAGACGAAACGTATAGTGAAAAACATGAATGAATGAATGAAACATGTAATATGGACAATGTAAATTGTGAAAAGAAAAGAAGCATATAATTTTATTTTATAGTGGATGTTAAATCTTTTTTTGAAATAAATCTTAAATCTTAAGATAATTTTTTTTTAAAATGTGTGTTTGTGGTGTGTCCAACTAAATGCATCATGTTTGCAGTGTGTCCACTCTTCAAAAAAAAAAAAAAAACAAACTTGGACACAGCAAAAAAGTGTTTGACACGGTGTCCGCGGCGTGTCAACAAAGTGTGGGTGTCGTATACGCGCGACACTACATATGCTAGAGGTGTCCGTGCAACATAATAGAATTCCAACCATGAGATTAGCAATGAACCTTATTGTCAATGTAATCATGGACCCTGCTATCGTTGTTGGCATGGCAAACCTCGTAGAGTTTCTCAAATCTATATATTCAAATGAGTCCAGATTGAGCGAATAGGAGAGAAAGAGGGAATGAAAATGGATTACAATGGTGAATCAAAACCCTAATTTGGAGGGGTTTATTGAAGAAATCACCTCGCGACATTATGTAATTATGTTCTTATTAAAGTTCTGTCACTTTATTAATATATATATTTTGGAGTATTGGTGTTCGTCGGTTTGGGGATCCTTCACTGCATATGATCAGTCTAATGGGTTGTGTGTCATGGGATAGGAGTGCAGAAAAGATAAGTCCTCCATTGCAGTGGGGCATTTTCTTTCTAAGGTTAGTGCATTGTGTACTTTAATCCAGACTACTCTAAACTCTTTATTTTATCTCATTTATTCCTTATTGTAATTCATTGCAAAAGAACATTTTATGTATTATTGATTTTTTGTGATAAAATACCACTGCTATTTTGATTTCCCAATTATTTATCTAACAATCTTAGAGAGAAAATGCCCCATTGCACTAGTAGAAAGATAATTATACGTTCCTCTCTCAAGATATGACAACCCGTCAAATCATTTGGTTATAGCAAAGGATCCCTGAACTGATGAACACCAATGCTCCAAAAAAATATATTAATAAAGTAATGGAACTTTAATAAGAGCATAATTACATAATTTTATCAGTATATCTCATATATTATCTTCTCCTGAATGAGAGCAAATAGCATATTATATATAAGGAAAATGAAGCACATAAAATGATGCTCCAAGATGCATATATGTTAGAAAAGGTTTGACCAAGTAAAACAAGTTATATTCCTTAATAGAAGGGGTTTAATTAATAGTGTGAATTGGTAAGTTTGTTACGAAAACAAATTAAAAGAATAACAAACTATTAATAACAATTAGTTAAATAAAATATATTTATTTATTTTAATTTTAAATTAATTTAGAAAATATTTTTCCAACACATATGGGGGAAGAGGAAAGCTTGGTGGTACTGCCGCTGGCTCATGCTGGTCAAAGGAGTTTAGCACCTTTGTTCCTCTGTCGTTCATATACCCCTCCAGCACAGAAACCTCAGCAATTTCCTTCTACCTTCAACCAACAGAGATGATGCAAAGGCTTGTCGCAAGGATTGCCATAACAATTTAATAAAAAGACTTATATGTAGCACTTTTTACAAGCTAATAATAATTAGTCTCAAAAAAGTTATTCTATACAATAAATATCAACCATTTCCTAATTGTCGTTATAAAATGTCGCTAAAACTATGTTTTGCGGTAGTGTAATGAGATAGAAATACCCAAATGAAGTGAGTAACCTCCCAAAAGACCATTATTGGCCCTAAACAGCCATGAGCAAAACAAAATCATTTATGTATGAATGCATAGTTCCCTTTGAGAAATTTCCTTGAAAGAGCTACAGCAGCAACCACATTCTATATAATAGCACTTTGCGTCATAGAAGCATTCTCAAATCAAATCAGATTTCTGGTGCACCATAAAGGTTGCAGAATCTTATTTTGGAATCACTAATAAATAAGCTAATATGAGTAAGATATGCCTAAAAATGTGCCATTTTCTCAAAAAATGTATTTTTTTGTTGATCTGTACGATAATGTTTTTTTAATATCTTAAACTAGACTAATTAAGATTTGAACGAAGTATCTTAAATTCAGTTTTGACTTTGGCTACTATTGTCAAATAAAATTTCAAGACAGAGACAGTGTGCTATCCCAGCTGTTTTTAGGTTATGAAATCGGCTTTGGAAAACAAAATTCAGTAATGAAAGAGCGAGTCCTTTTATATTAATTTTATATAGTTTATTTACAAAGTTAAGAAAGATCATTAAAGAAAGATCTGAGTCCTATTATATCAACTTTATATATAATTTGATGATCGACTAGCAATTTCTTGCTATACAATTAAGTAGAAATTACAAAGAGAGAAAAAAAAAGACAAATCAAAATAGGTTTCAAGGATGACACATTTTTGGATATCTTTATCTTTAGTCATCAACAGCATAAGATGATTAAGAGTGACTCTGTTGTCTCACATTCACATCTCTGGGTATGAGGTAGCAACATTTAACCTAGACATGTTCTGATTGCAACCTTGATCATATTTATTAGGGTTATTGTTATCATCATCATTCCATTCTTCACTATTGTTATTGATCCTACCCTTGAGAACCTCAGGGTTGTTGAAAATAGTAGCCACCACGATAACCCCATTCTCTGCCACAACCTTTCCTCCAACAACTCCAATAATGCTTTGACCTGAAATCGTAGAGAAGGAAATCCTAAAACAATAAGGGTTGTGATTAAATAATGATGATGATGAAGAACCAGAGAAAGCAGTGTTATTTGTGTAGGTGCCAGTGAGGGAAATTAATGAGAAGGGTCCATAGAGAGTGAAAGCAGAAGCATTAGAATTGGCGTGATAAAGAGTGACACTAGAAAGAGTGCCTGATGCGCTTTGCACTATGATGTTGATCACTTTGTGGCAGCGAGTAAATTGGAGAATTGCCTTAATCACATCAAAGTTATCAGGGACTTCAATGTAAATGGGTTTTATGAATTGGCTAGTCACATGGGATGGCTTTGGCTTCTTCTTAGTGCCAGGTTTTCTCTTTGTTAGTGAAGATTCATGGCCAGTGTGTTCATCAGACGGATCAACCATTATTAAGGTTGATCAGAAATTGTGCTTTAGATTTGAGATGAATGAAAAAAAATGAAAGATATAGAGAATTGGAGAGAAAACAAGAACAGTTTTGCATTATAAAGAGAATGAAGGAGACATGGATTTCATAGGTGAGGCTAAAGTGAAAAAAGGTTGCAAGATTTAAGGGTTTCTTTATATATACTATGAAACAAAGGTGGTAGTGAACGACAAGGGAAGGTAGTTTTGGGAGAGAGAAAATCATGTGAGGAATCTAGAAGAGAACATGAAGAATAATGTTGTTATAGGTGGGAAACATGTGGGTGGGTTTTGAGATGGATGAAGGCTAATGAAAAAGATTCAAAAAATAAGAGAAAGCGAGAGAAAATATTGAGAGTAGTTTTGCTTTCTCAAGAGAATTGAGGAGATATGAAATTTACAGGTAGGTTAAAGTCAAAATAAAGTTGCAGAATTTAAGAGTCTCTTTATATACTATGAAACAAAAGAGTCTAAGGTTGCAGTTTCTTTGGTGGAGTTAATTATAAGGTTGTAGTAGTTTCTCTGGTGGAGATAAAATAGTGTGAGAAATCTGGTTACCAAGACAAAGAAGAGAAGATGGAGAAAAATGTTGTTATAGTACCTATAGTTAAACTATTCTTAGAGTGGGAAAATGTGTGCGAGATTTCAGATGAATAAAGGCTAAAGAAAGAGATTCAAAGAATGGGAGTAATTTTGCTTTCTCAAAAAGATTTAATGTAGTCAGTTGATGGTGTGGTAAATATCAGAAGGAGGTGGTTTAACATTGGAGAATTGATTCTAAGTCTAAAATTGATTATAGATAGTTTTTAATATGTTTGATTTTACGTTGGAGAAGAATTCAGAATTGATTCTGAGTTAAAGCAAGTAATAGTAGTTTATGCGTTAGATCCAAAAATTTACAATAAATTTTACTTCAAAATCATCTAAACATAACTCATAACACTTCAAAATCAATTATAACAAAAAAAAAATGTTACAAAATCAATTATATTCATAATTAATTATGTCGACACTCATCCAAATTACTATATATATAAAGTTTTTTGTTGGTGTAAACCTGCATTCATGGTTTATTTTCTTTGTTTATTTACTTGTTTTTTTTGCCATTTCAAAATCAATAAATGAATTAGGAAGAAAGTTTCAGAATGCAAGTACGTCAATAACAAATAACATGCTCATACTTTTTCAAGCAAGCACAGGTGAATTTGGTAGTTCTAGTTGCCAACAGTTAGGCATTACATGACATTTTTTCTCAGTATAATGATATAATAACTGTTGTTTCACTCTTTAGTTGTAGACTCATCTTTGAATATGTCATTAAAAAGCATCTTTGAATTTTGGATTGTTTGGACACACTACTCTAGAAAGATTTCTAGGAGAAGAAAATATGAAGAAAAAAAAATGAAATTAACTTCTTTAGAAGTTAAAGTTGTCTTTTCTAATAGCTAATAGCTAATTTGTAGAAGTCTTACATATTTTAAAAGAAGGTAAGAGAGCTTCTACTAATTGGCTATTGACTAGAGTAGTGTGTCTAAATAAACCCAAATTTATCACTGATGTGAAAGGTTGAAACCATATTAATGTATACAATTATTTTTAAATGCCTTATAATGAATGAAATATATAATGTTCTGTTGCGAAGATCTCGCATTAATTTATGTGTATAAATAATTATAAACTATTTAAATATGCAGGAATGACCCAAATGACCTATTTGTTGAACCAATTCATCCTCTTATGGTTTGTTGTTTACCTTTAATTTCAATATCTAAATAAATCCTCCCTGTCAGTTTGACCATTGAGCCTTGTCACGTACGTTGAATAATAACTTTGAGAAAGCTCAATGACCAAACAAACACAAAGTAATTAATTAGATTTAAAATTAAAGTTAAACAACAAATCATATCAGGATGAATTGGTTCAACAAATAGTTCATCTTGGTCTTTCATGCACATTTAAACAAATTTAGAATTATAGATAAGCAGATAAATTCCAATGAGATCTTTGTAATGGAACATTAAATATTTTATCCATATCTAGACATTTAAAAATAATCATACACTAATAAGGTTTCCACCTTTGTAGGAAATCAATGATAATTTCAAGGATGTTTCTACAACGACACACCATTAAGAGTTGAGTTTAATTAAAGTGAAAAGTAAAACAATTCTTATTAAGGTAAAGTATGAAATTGGTCCCTCTATTTTTTTAAATTTCTAGTTTTGGTCTCTTAACTTTTTAAAGATCGGTTTTTGTCCCTCAACTTTCATTGTGTTTTTGGAATTGATGCTTCTATCCATATGATTTGTTAGGTGTATATTTTTAGATTTTTTATTTATTTTTTGGGTAAAGTATGTTTTTTGTCCCTAAATTTTTGTAAATTTTTACTTTTGGTCCCTACACTTTTTGAAAACCGGTCTTAGTCCTTAGAAACACAACACATGAAATTTTTGTTTTGGATTTTTTCCATATCTGAAAAATGTGTTTTGTTATTACCATAAAAGAAAGAGTCATTGTACTTAGATGTTGTCATCGTTGGCTTCCTTCAAAGTCGCCGGTGGTTGCAGTGGTGCTCAAAAGAAACACATGCAAGTCAAGTTAATGCAACAACAGTCTAGAACCTTATTTTAAATTTTAAAGTAGTTACCTTCAACTCTTCTATCTCTTGTTCTTGTTTTGTAAATGTTACAATGAATGCAGCTTCTTTTTTCTTTGCCTTTTCAAGTTGATATCCAATAGGAAAATATTAAAGGATCCATGAAACCAAATCAATGGATGATGAATTATTTTGACTGGAAAAAAATGGAAAACTAGATTCTAAACCTGCTCTCTAAAAGATTCTTTAGAGGATTTCAAGGTATGTAGATAATTAACATTATTTGGGCTCTAGAAAGAATAAATATTAAATAGTGTTCATGTATACATTTAGAATACAGAGAATGATTGAGAAAAGAGTTAGTTCTTGAACAATTAATACAGAGTACAAACACTATTGGAATGATCCCAGCAGGCATGGAAGGGTCATTTTTAAGTGTAGAATGCCAACTTTGAATATCAGATTTTGCAGCTTCAAACTCATTCTGTAAAATGCAACGATCCAGTGAATATCTCCAAGCAAAGAAAAGGGTAATAATTGCATAATGCCCAAGACTCAGACTTCTAAGTTCTAACCAAAGCACTTCAACACAGAATGATCATTCAAAAAATTTCCAACAATGTTCTTCCTTTTGCACAACTAAAAAAAAATCTGCATAAACATGAGCCATCTCCAACCTAGCCACTTCCTTCTTTGCTGGGATGGAGGTCACTGCTGGGAGACGATGATGCAAGGGCAACGACACGCAAAAGATGACAACACAAGGGAGACAACGACGCGGGAAAGACGTCGGTGGGAGGGAGATGATTGTTAGACGATGGTGCAAGGGATAGGGCGAGAATGGTGCTTCAGAGGGAGAGAAGAAGAGGCACGAGAGAAGAGTGAAGAGTGTTTCAAAATTGGAGAATTGTTTTCATAAAGCTAAAGTGGCTTCGAAGACGGTTATCTTAGAACCGTCTTGAAAGGGGTAACACCAAAACGGTTATTTTAAAATAGTAGCTTTCAAGACGATTTCGTGTCAACTATAATGTATTTACTTCGTTTAATTAAAAAATGTCAACTTATCATTTTTCACGACGGTTAGAATTAAACTTTTGTGGATAAGCTTACGTTAAAATGACATTTTTGTAGTAGTGTGATATGAGTAATACACTTTCAAACGTTATACAAAAGTGAAACAAAACTATAAGAAATTAAATATCCAATTGAAGATTTGTCTTAAAGTTTTTCACTGCAATGCCTTCTTCAACTATCATTTTCCTTCAGAAAACTATCCCGAGTGAGACTTAAATTAATAATTATTATTTTCAATTTCACTCTCACCAGAAATGTGACCGTCTACGCATAATATTAGTCAAAACAAACTAGAACACAAACCGTCAAAAAAAATAAGAAGTATCTACTTAATTGCAAAAAGTTGATTAATGATTAGCTTTTCTAAAGTTCCTAACTACTGTATATGTTATTTTTTTTAACATCAGTTATAAGGACAAAATTGATATAAAAGAAAGAAAAACATATAGGATTTGTTTGGACAAATGTCTCTCAAGACGGACTTCTAAGAGAATTGATAAAAGAGGAAAACCAGTGTCATTGATAATGCTAAACAAAGAAACATCAAGAAAGACTTTATCCAGCTTACATCCAAGCATAAGAGTGAATCCTAGACCAAAATAAACCAAGTGGTGGCTCAACCTAAAGATATATGAGAAACAAATCCGCATATGAACAGTGACATACAAACCAATTCTTCATATATATAAAGTTTAAAACTCATATACAAAAATCATAAAACTCAGGTATAAAATATTATAAAACTCAGTTAACTAATATTAAAATCACGAACCATGAAAAATGTATATATATGTTATTCACGATTAATAACAAAGAAGGAAGAAAACTTACAATATAGGGCTTCTTAGTAATCATGATATCAATGTTCAAAATTGTCAAAAATCTTGTAGTGATACTCGGAGTTTCACAGTGGACATATATAGCCGGCACTAATAAAATCTGAAAATTAAAAGGGAATGACCATGATTGCAATACTTGACAAGTCAATAATGGCTATAGACATTTGTTCATAAGGTTATATTCCTTTCTAATTATAAGATATTAATATTAGATTAGATTTTGATTTTGATGACAAAACGACTAATAAAAGTTAATTATCATTTAAATGGTAGAAGAGGCATGTATTAGACACATGGCAGTAGCAGGCAACATTGGCAACCAAACAGGTGAAATAAGAGAACATTTATGAAATGCAACATTCTGTGGTTGTACATGTTTTAGAGTGATTAGCATGGTGCCTACATTGGATATACAAACACACTCTTCATAATGAACACATGAAGCACAAATAATCCTAATTTAAATTTGTCACTGCAACCATTCATTAACACCAAGTATGTAATAATAATCGAGATTAATTAGATAGCCATAATAGATTGACAATACATGTGTTTTTTTTTTTTCCAAATACTCGTGATTTTCATTGAGAAGAAAAGTGAAAACTGTTTTTTTAAGGGTAAATGGAAGAGATAAGGGTGTCACTATGAGTATTTTACAAAGTAGACATGTGGGTAACGGTAGTAGATACTCCAAGTGGAGGAACCTACATCGTCACAGACAAATTTTTGTCAGTAACAAAAACTTTGCAAAAGCTACTTTCTCATCTCCCTTCGTCAAGCTATCCATCAATAAAGGAAGAAAAGGGGTTGCCATGTTAAAATGAATAGTACTGTGCACAATTACTCTAGAACTTCACTTTTGAAATGTTATAGATATGCTAATTTACCATGTCTTAGAGGAAGTTAGCACATATAGATTTGTCTCCACACAGGTCAATTCAACAAAAGACATTAAACATCAAATGGAAAAAGTCAACTCAACGATATTGTTAGCGTGTTAACATCGGGGCCACTTGAGACCGTGTACGTACGTCTTCTCTTGTTGGATTGAACCTGTTCAAGAGTATACCAACTGACTCTAGTTAGGAGTTAATAAAACCAACAACACATAAAAAAATGGAAGAAGATAGAGGAATAATCAATATTAAAAATCAATGGCTAAAAACTAGAAAATCACCCTAGCTTGAAGAATCTTAAACCCATCATTTTCAAAAAAAAACCAAAAGAAAATTAACAAAGGATGGATAATGAAACACTTCAAGAAACTTGGATTTGAATCTGTGATGCGAAATTCGCTACAAACTATCTTCCATCCTTCAGATTTGATACAAGCATAGGGAACCTCGAGATCTCAAAAAGATGAGGAAAATACACAGTTAAATCCCTAAATCCGCAATTAATTTTAAACTTTTTTTAGGTTTTATTTTAAAATAACAAATCACAATTAGATTCATAGATCTACGAACAATACTCATAAAGAATGAAGCAATCACTACGAATGAAGAGTTGAGAAGAAACTTACATCACAATAGAACATGAGCGCCAACCAAGAGCTCAATTGGCACTAATTTAAAAAAAATGTTAATTTATCGAAACAAATATTGTATCGTGGGATCAACCACGAAGATGTACTATAGATGCAAACCATGAACATGATATTGACAATTTCAAATATGATGGTGATGAAATTGATGAGTTGATTGTAGGTCTTTCAACAGAAACCTATGACACAACATAGGGTCTTGTAGAGGAACAGACTACCGGTGGATGCGCCTCCAACAATGTGGCTAGCCAAAGTGACCATTAGTTGTGACAAAGATAGACTTAGGTGGGGTGTTGTAAAAGAAAATGGAGGCACGACACTACGACAACCATTGTTTAAGGGGAAGAATGGGAAAAGATTTTTGGTTCCAACTTGAGTGTGTGTGGAGTGTGGATTGAGAACGGGGGAGAGAAGTGCTGCCTACAAGTGTTAGGTATAAGTGTAAGAGAGAGCTTAAATGTGAATTAGGTTTACGAACATTTTACCCTAGTTAATTTATAATTTGTTTGTGTGGGTGGGTGGCAAAAGTAAAATTAAACACAAATATTAATTTTAAACTTTTTTTTTAGGTTTTATTTTAAAATAACAAATCACAATTAGATTCATAGATCTACGAACAATACTCATAAAGAATGAAGCAATCACTACGAATGAAGAGTTGAGAAGAAACTTACATCACAATAGAACATGAGCGCCAACCAAGAGCTCAATTGGCACTAATTTAAAAAAAAATGTTAATTTATCGAAACAAATATTGTATCGTGGGATCAACCACGAAGATGTACTATAGATGCAAACCATGAACATGATATTGACAATTTCAAATATGATGGTGATGAAATTGATGAGTTGATTGTAGGTCTTTCAGCAAAACCTATGACACAACATAGGGTCTTGTAGAGGAACAGGACTACCGGTGGATGCGCCTCCAACAATGTGGCTAGCCAGGTGACCATTAGTTGTGACAAAGATAGACTTAGGTGGGGTGTTGTAAAAGAAAATGGAGGCACGACACTACGACAACCATTGTTTAAGGGGAAGAATGGGAAAAGATTTTTGGTTCCAACTTGAGTGTGTGTGGAGTGTGGATTGAGAACGGGGGAGAGAAGTGCTGCCTACAAGTGTTAGGTATAAGTGTAAGAGAGAGCTTAAATGTGAATTAGGTTTACGAACATTTTACCCTAGTTAATTTATAATTTGTTTGTGTGGGTGGGTGGCAAAAGTAAAATTAAACACAAATATTAATTTTAAACTTTTTTTTTTAGGTTTTATTTTAAAATAACAAATCACAATTAGATTCATAGATCTACGAACAATACTCATAAAGAATGAAGCAATCACTACGAATGAAGAGTTGAGAAGAAACTTACATCACAATAGAACATGAGCGCCAACCAAGAGCTCAATTGGCACTAATTTAAAAAAAATGTTAATTTATCGAAACAAATATTGTATCGTGGGATCAACCACGAAGATGTACTATAGATGCAAACCATGAACATGATATTGACAATTTCAAATATGATGGTGATGAAATTGATGAGTTGATTGTAGGTCTTTCAAAGAAACCTATGACACAACATAGGGTCTTGTAGAGGAACAGACTACCGGTGGATGCGCCTCCAACAATGTGGCTAGCCAGTGACCATTAGTTGTGACAAAGATAGACTTAGGTGGGGTGTTGTAAAAGAAAATGGAGGCACGACACTACGACAACCATTGTTTAAGGGGAAGAATGGGAAAAGATTTTTGGTTCCAACTTGAGTGTGTGTGGAGTGTGGATTGAGAACGGGGGAGAGAAGTGCTGCCTACAAGTGTTAGGTATAAGTGTAAGAGAGAGCTTAAATGTGAATTAGGTTTACGAACATTTTACCCTAGTTAATTTATAATTTGTTTGTGTGGGTGGGTGGCAAAAGTAAAATTAAACACAAATATTAATTTTAAACTTTTTTTTTTAGGTTTTATTTTAAAATAACAAATCACAATTAGATTCATAGATCTACGAACAATACTCATAAAGAATGAAGCAATCACTACGAATGAAGAGTTGAGAAGAAACTTACATCACAATAGAACATGAGCGCCAACCAAGAGCTCAATTGGCACTAATTTAAAAAAAATGTTAATTTATCGAAACAAATATTGTATCGTGGGATCAACCACGAAGATGTACTATAGATGCAAACCATGAACATGATATTGACAATTTCAAATATGATGGTGATGAAATTGATGAGTTGATTGTAGGTCTTTCAGCAAAACCTATGACACAACATAGGGTCTTGTAGAGGAACAGACTACCAGTGGATGCGCCTCCAACAATGTGGCTAGCCAGTGACCATTAGTTGTGACAAAGATAGACTTAGGTGGGGTGTTGTAAAAGAAAATGGAGGCACGACACTACGACAACCATTGTTTAAGGGGAAGAATGGGAAAAGATTTTTGGTTCCAACTTGAGTGTGTGTGGAGTGTGGATTGAGAACGGGGGAGAGAAGTGCTGCCTACAAGTGTTAGGTATAAGTGTAAGAGAGAGCTTAAATGTGAATTAGGTTTACGAACATTTTACCCTAGTTAATTTATAATTTGTTTGTGTGGGTGGGTGGCAAAAGTAAAATTAAACACAAATATTAATTTTAAACTTTTTTTTTAGGTTTTATTTTAAAATAACAAATCACAATTAGATTCATAGATCTACGAACAATACTCATAAAGAATGAAGCAATCACTACGAATGAAGAGTTGAGAAGAAACTTACATCACAATAGAACATGAGCGCCAACCAAGAGCTCAATTGGCACTAATTTAAAAAAAATGTTAATTTATCGAAACAAATATTGTATCGTGGGATCAACCACGAAGATGTACTATAGATGCAAACCATGAACATGATATTGACAATTTCAAATATGATGGTGATGAAATTGATGAGTTGATTGTAGGTCTTTCAGCAAAACCTATGACACAACATAGGGTCTTGTAGAGGAACAGACTACCAGTGGATGCGCCTCCAACAATGTGGCTAGCCAGTGACCATTAGTTGTGACAAAGATAGACTTAGGTGGGGTGTTGTAAAAGAAAATGGAGGCACGACACTACGACAACCATTGTTTAAGGGGAAGAATGGGAAAAGATTTTTGGTTCCAACTTGAGTGTGTGTGGAGTGTGGATTGAGAACGGGGGAGAGAAGTGCTGCCTACAAGTGTTAGGTATAAGTGTAAGAGAGAGCTTAAATGTGAATTAGGTTTACGAACATTTTACCCTAGTTAATTTATAATTTGTTTGTGTGGGTGGGTGGCAAAAGTAAAATTAAACACAAATATTAATTTTAAACTTTTTTTTTAGGTTTTATTTTAAAATAACAAATCACAATTAGATTCATAGATCTACGAACAATACTCATAAAGAATGAAGCAATCACTACGAATGAAGAGTTGAGAAGAAACTTACATCACAATAGAACATGAGCGCCAACCAAGAGCTCAATTGGCACTAATTTAAAAAAAAATGTTAATTTATCGAAACAAATATTGTATCGTGGGATCAACCACGAAGATGTACTATAGATGCAAACCATGAACATGATATTGACAATTTCAAATATGATGGTGATGAAATTGATGAGTTGATTGTAGGTCTTTCAGCAAAACCTATGACACAACATAGGGTCTTGTAGAGGAACAGACTACCGGTGGATGCGCCTCCAACAATGTGGCTAGCCAAAGTGACCATTAGTTGTGACAAAGATAGACTTAGGTGGGGTGTTGTAAAAGAAAATGGAGGCACGACACTACGACAACCATTGTTTAAGGGGAAGAATGGGAAAAGATTTTTGGTTCCAACTTGAGTGTGTGTGGAGTGTGGATTGAGAACGGGGGAGAGAAGTGCTGCCTACAAGTGTTAGGTATAAGTGTAAGAGAGAGCTTAAATGTGAATTAGGTTTACGAACATTTTACCCTAGTTAATTTATAATTTGTTTGTGTGGGTGGGTGGCAAAAGTAAAATTAAACACAAATATTAATTTTAAACTTTTTTTTTTAGGTTTTATTTTAAAATAACAAATCACAATTAGATTCATAGATCTACGAACAATACTCATAAAGAATGAAGCAATCACTACGAATGAAGAGTTGAGAAGAAACTTACATCACAATAGAACATGAGCGCCAACCAAGAGCTCAATTGGCACTAATTTAAAAAAAATGTTAATTTATCGAAACAAATATTGTATCGTGGGATCAACCACGAAGATGTACTATAGATGCAAACCATGAACATGATATTGACAATTTCAAATATGATGGTGATGAAATTGATGAGTTGATTGTAGGTCTTTCAGCAAAACCTATGACACAACATAGGGTCTTGTAGAGGAACAGACTACCGGTGGATGCGCCTCCAACAATGTGGCTAGCCAAGTGACCATTAGTTGTGACAAAGATAGACTTAGGTGGGGTGTTGTAAAAGAAAATGGAGGCACGACACTACGACAACCATTGTTTAAGGGGAAGAATGGGAAAAGATTTTTGGTTCCAACTTGAGTGTGTGTGGAGTGTGGATTGAGAACGGGGGAGAGAAGTGCTGCCTACAAGTGTTAGGTATAAGTGTAAGAGAGAGCTTAAATGTGAATTAGGTTTACGAACATTTTACCCTAGTTAATTTATAATTTGTTTGTGTGGGTGGGTGGCAAAAGTAAAATTAAACACAAATATTAATTTTAAACTTTTTTTTTTAGGTTTTATTTTAAAATAACAAATCACAATTAGATTCATAGATCTACGAACAATACTCATAAAGAATGAAGCAATCACTACGAATGAAGAGTTGAGAAGAAACTTACATCACAATAGAACATGAGCGCCAACCAAGAGCTCAATTGGCACTAATTTAAAAAAAATGTTAATTTATCGAAACAAATATTGTATCGTGGGATCAACCACGAAGATGTACTATAGATGCAAACCATGAACATGATATTGACAATTTCAAATATGATGGTGATGAAATTGATGAGTTGATTGTAGGTCTTTCAAAGCAAAACCTATGACACAACATAGGGTCTTGTAGAGGAACAGACTACCGGTGGATGCGCCTCCAACAATGTGGCTAGCCAGTGACCATTAGTTGTGACAAAGATAGACTTAGGTGGGGTGTTGTAAAAGAAAATGGAGGCACGACACTACGACAACCATTGTTTAAGGGGAAGAATGGGAAAAGATTTTTGGTTCCAACTTGAGTGTGTGTGGAGTGTGGATTGAGAACGGGGGAGAGAAGTGCTGCCTACAAGTGTTAGGTATAAGTGTAAGAGAGAGCTTAAATGTGAATTAGGTTTACGAACATTTTACCCTAGTTAATTTATAATTTGTTTGTGTGGGTGGGTGGCAAAAGTAAAATTAAACACAAATATTAATTTTAAACTTTTTTTTTTAGGTTTTATTTTAAAATAACAAATCACAATTAGATTCATAGATCTACGAACAATACTCATAAAGAATGAAGCAATCACTACGAATGAAGAGTTGAGAAGAAACTTACATCACAATAGAACATGAGCGCCAACCAAGAGCTCAATTGGCACTAATTTAAAAAAAATGTTAATTTATCGAAACAAATATTGTATCGTGGGATCAACCACGAAGATGTACTATAGATGCAAACCATGAACATGATATTGACAATTTCAAATATGATGGTGATGAAATTGATGAGTTGATTGTAGGTCTTTCAGCAAAACCTATGACACAACATAGGGTCTTGTAGAGGAACAGACTACCGGTGGATGCGCCTCCAACAATGTGGCTAGCCAAAGTGACCATTAGTTGTGACAAAGATAGACTTAGGTGGGGTGTTGTAAAAGAAAATGGAGGCACGACACTACGACAACCATTGTTTAAGGGGAAGAATGGGAAAAGATTTTTGGTTCCAACTTGAGTGTGTGTGGAGTGTGGATTGAGAACGGGGGAGAGAAGTGCTGCCTACAAGTGTTAGGTATAAGTGTAAGAGAGAGCTTAAATGTGAATTAGGTTTACGAACATTTTACCCTAGTTAATTTATAATTTGTTTGTGTGGGTGGGTGGCAAAAGTAAAATTAAACACAAATATTAATTTTAAACTTTTTTTTTTTAGGTTTTATTTTAAAATAACAAATCACAATTAGATTCATAGATCTACGAACAATACTCATAAAGAATGAAGCAATCACTACGAATGAAGAGTTGAGAAGAAACTTACATCACAATAGAACATGAGCGCCAACCAAGAGCTCAATTGGCACTAATTTAAAAAAAATGTTAATTTATCGAAACAAATATTGTATCGTGGGATCAACCACGAAGATGTACTATAGATGCAAACCATGAACATGATATTGACAATTTCAAATATGATGGTGATGAAATTGATGAGTTGATTGTAGGTCTTTCAGCAAAACCTATGACACAACATAGGGTCTTGTAGAGGAACAGACTACCGGTGGATGCGCCTCCAACAATGTGGCTAGCCAGTGACCATTAGTTGTGACAAAGATAGACTTAGGTGGGGTGTTGTAAAAGAAAATGGAGGCACGACACTACGACAACCATTGTTTAAGGGGAAGAATGGGAAAAGATTTTTGGTTCCAACTTGAGTGTGTGTGGAGTGTGGATTGAGAACGGGGGAGAGAAGTGCTGCCTACAAGTGTTAGGTATAAGTGTAAGAGAGAGCTTAAATGTGAATTAGGTTTACGAACATTTTACCCTAGTTAATTTATAATTTGTTTGTGTGGGTGGGTGGCAAAAGTAAAATTAAACACAAATATTAATTTTATATTTATTACATACCATATATATAAATAATTTTAATGATATAATTAAATATTATACTTAATGATAATTAAATGTAACACTACTATTCATTTCATATATTAAATGTATAACATTAATTAAATGAATGTATTTGAATTCAAAAAATTTAATTAAATAGAATATAATTAGTACAAATTTTAATACTCATATATATATTAAAATACATAAAAAGTATTATTTTGGGTTGTGTCCTTAATAAATTGTGTTTATTTTGTTTTAGTCCCTTTGAAAAAAAATCCATAGAGACTAATACCAAATTATCTTTATATATTGAGGGCCTAAAATTAAATTTCCTAATTTATCAAGGACTGAAAAAAATATGAAAGATAAAATATAAATATTTTGATATATTAGAGATCCAAAACAAAACATTTTTTATTATGGACCTAAAACATATTTTATTTTATTAATTATACTAATGTTTTAGAATAAATTTATAAAACATAATATAAATAAAAAATGTAAACATTTTATATTTATATTACATTTTAATTTTACTATTTCATAATACTTTTGATAAATTAATTTTAAAATATTCATATAAGAATTTTAAAACCTTACGAACAGTGGAATAGTACGTTGCATTAGTAGACAACACTAATAATAATATTTGGCAAGCCCGACATAGTGTATTGTGAGACCATACCGCATTCCTCTAAGAATTTAGAATTGGCAGATGTTGTTCACTTGAATCATTGTATCTCTGCAATAATACTCACCACAACGGTCATATCTATCGGTTTTGGTTCTTTTGTTGAGTTGGTTCTCAACTTCAGCCTTACAACAATTGAGCACATCGAATGCCTTTGCTTTCTCTTTATTGAATCACATATTGAAAAATCATCTATGAACGTTATATAATATTGATTACCATTCCAATGGTAGCTGAAGTGGTAGCTTTAATGTAGGTGGTTAGTGGTGGTGTAGGGTGTTTTAATGAAGCTTCAATGGTGTTGGAAAAATTAAATGTTTTGTTATTGTGTGTTTTTAGACCAAAGAAAAAAAGGGAAAAATAGAAAATTTTATTTGTTACAATAAGATACTAAAGAGGTAGTTGGCTTACAAAAGCAACCAAACTTATGTCAAGGTTGATGTAAAAATTAGGAAAAAGGAAAAAGGAGTCTTTATCTTGACCATAGAACACGTGTCCTCCTTACCATGACAAGTGTCCTTTGTTATGAATGGTGATTCTTGGTTGAAGCCAACCCCAAGCACTGGATTCAACTATAGTTTCTATTCATAAACAGGTTGATTGGTCATCGTTTTGTTTATTAAAACTTGAGCAAACAAATTTATATTTTGTTGATAATTTGTGATAATTTTATTTCATCGTTATAAATAATTAATATGAATTAAAATTAATTTCTATTTTTTTAATTATTTAAGTATTTTTAAGCCAAAATACATTTTAACTTAAATAAAATCAAATTTTAATTGAATTTTTTTTTTGTTTAATCAAATAATGAATAGAATCGGTCAATTTCATTCAGTTTCAAAGTCAAATCTATACTGCTAACCTATCAATAGATAGTTTAGGATACAATGTTAAATTTTCTTAGAAATTTCTAAAGATTTTGAGAAAATTAACGTAGACATATGTAATTATGTAGAACTTGATTATAAGTTTAGATAATCACAATTAAGACTTTACCTTAGGTATGCTACAATTACATACAATTTTGTACATGATTATTTTTTTAATTGTTATCTACACTCCAGCGTAAAATAATTATTAATAATCACAACTAATAGGAGTTCTCAGGAAGAGGTGTTTAAAGCCGTACGGGGGATTACATGTCCCTCCAAGGTTCTGGCTTTTTCTTGACATCTTCATGGGAGACTTCCTACTAGAGTGGCATGTTGGCTCAACGAGGTTGGCAGTAGAGGATAGGAATCACTTGTTGCTAGGTTGTAGCTTTGCCTCAATTGTTTGGGATATCTTGCATCGTTGGTTGGGGCTTTCAGTGGTGATGCACAACCAAATCTAGTGCCGCATGGCTTGGTGTTTGCAAGTACGTTATGTCATATGGGTGGCAGTTTGTTAGAGTATATGGTTGCACATAAATGGTGTCATTTTCAAAAATGAAGCAGTTGATGTGGTGGTGGTGTTCTTGGATTTGTTATAAGATTCCTTTTGTTAGTAATTTTCCTTTTTTTGCATGATGTATGTGTCCTTCGATTTCACTTAGCTTCACTTTAGTGGGTTGTCTTTATCTTTATTTCTTGTAATCTTGGTTCTTCTGTTCTCTAGGGCACACTTTGTGTCCTTTTTTCATCCATATATTTGCCTCTACCTTTAAAAATACTAATAATCACAATTAATGAGCATTAAATATTCTAATCTCAATTTGATAAATTAGAATTTTAAGATCCCCTCTATATTTTTCAAAATAAATTATGAAAATAAATAGTTCTTAATAAAAATATTCATAACATTACGGAAATTATATTCTATAAATACTTTTGATTTATAAGTCGTCGTTCATTCATACGATAAAAAAAAAAATTCAAATATAGTGTTAAGTTTAAAAAAAATACTTAGATAATAATTAAGAATAGAAATTATGAGATAATATATAGAAGTATTAAATTTTTTAATAATTATATTGTATTTTATTACAAATTTTGAAATAAAAAACATTCATTGTATTAATATTATACTTTAATATGAGTATTAGCATTACATTTCTTCTAAAAAAAGAATTACATTTATTAAATTTAAATAAACATATTCTGTTTATTATATATAATATTTAATAATATCATTAAAATAATTATATATTATATGTAATAAATATATTAATAATGTATGATAACTATAGAAATTTATTTATATATTCATATAAATACTATATTAATTATATTAACTAAATACTAATACAGTGACTGTGTGTAGAGAGAGAGAATTATGAACTCATGAACTTATAGTGGTTTATAATTAAATGACAATATAATGTTATTTTATATTCACATAATTTATAATTATTTATTTAAAATAAAGATTTAAAATATAACTAAGGATATAATCTTACACACATGCATGTGATGTGCAGATACATAGGTAAGTAAAGTACAAAATATTTGCAAATGCCTAGGAGAATTCATATTTTAACTTCAGGAGAGAGTGCAATAAATATATATATATATATATATATATATAAAATAGTTGTATCTCCTATGGGGTCATTGCTAATATATATAGTTTTAACTAAAAAGGTAATAAAACTTTAATAATTTATTCTTAAAAAAAATATCATACTCAAATATCATAGGGGAAAGAATATATGTTTTAAATTATTATGAGGGAAACCTTTGTAATATTTGTATCTGTTAGGAGTGGGATGTAATTAATATAATAAAAATGATTAAAAAATATATTGTTTGAAACATTAAATATTCTATCAATTATATTTTTTTATTAAACAACTTCAAACGGGTTTTATTAATGTCAATTGTGGTGCATTTAAGAAGTATAATAAATGTATTACTTTGAATATGAAATTTATTAAAATTAGGCTTAAATAAGTTTTTGGTCCCTAAAAAATACTCATTTTTTAGTTTGAGTTTTTGAAATTTTTTTGCGATGTTATGGGTCCCTAATTTTTATTTTTTTTTTGCTTTTAGTCCCTATTGATTACGTGGTATCATTTCAACCGTTATTTTATGTTGAGATGTTGTCACATTATCATTTAACTAATGGTTAAGATGATACTACTTCATTAGTAGGGATTTAAAGCAAAAATATATAAAAAAAAAAAATTAGGATTCCATAACAACACAAAAAAATTTCAAGGACTCAAACAAAAAAATGGGTATTTTTTTATGGACTCAAAACTTATTTAAACTTTAAAATTATTAATATTTATTATATAATACTTTAACAAAAATAATATATATTAATATTGTTAAAAAATTTAAAACTTTTTTTCTTTATTTGTAAAATAAATTGAAAAATGTTTGTAACCCTAGTTCTCAATCACTCCCTCACTCTTATACCTAATGCTTGTAAGCGACACTTCTCTCTTCAACTACAACACTTCTCTCGTCATTCTCAATCCACATTGCACACACTTAAGTTGAAAATCCAAAAACCTCTATCACTGAACCCCTTAAACAATCGTCACTCAAATGCCACCTTTATCTCTATTTCGTACTCCAACATTGCACCCACCTCTCTCTTTGTCCCAACCAATGGTCCCGTTGAAGGTGTATCCCACATAAGGTTGTCTCCTCTGCAAGATCCCCGCCTAGCCACCCGATTTTATTGTTGTCATATCGAAATTGCCAACATGATGTTCATGGTTTGTATTTGTTGTACCTCTTCAAGTTGATCTCACAAAACAATCGTTGTTTCCATAAATTAACACATTTTTGTTGTTATTTGTGATATTAGTGCAAGCTCTTGGTTGGACCTCATATTCTGTTAGGGTGTAAGTTTTATCACAGCTCTTCATTCACAATCATGTTTTCTTTGGTCTTTATGAATTTTGTTAGCAGATCTGTGTATCTAATTGTGTGTCGTGTGTTGATGTTTGAAAATTTTGCGAATCTATGAGGTAAATTATGGATATTTGTCATCTCTAATTTATAGATTTTAAGGTTCACAACACCTTTTTCAGATTAGATAGATACAAGATTGTGATCATCAAAATTTGTATCACCCATTCGGATCTATGTTTTATGAAGTCATTGTGAATTAGAAGTCATGTTTCATGAACCTTCCTTTGCTAATTTTATTTTTGTGAATGAAGGGTGATTGAGATTCTTCTGGAATTTTCCGATTTTTAGCCCTTGATTTACTATTATTTTCGATGTTGATTATTCCATGCCAATTGAATTCTCAAAGAGAGATTTAATGAATGTTTTTTATGAATTGTAATCGCTGAATCTGTGTTTTTTTAATCTAGGTTGAAGTTTTAGATTTGTTGTTTTCATAACAAATGTAAAAAGGTCAAACTTTGTAGTAGTGCTTCTGGGGCCTAACATGTTTTGTATACTAGAAGAGGCATTCCACTTTCTTATGCCATTTTATTGTTTTTTGTTGCTAACATGTTTTATTATTTCCTACCTGAAGTTTGTTCTCTTTAACAAGTCCAATTAGAGAAGATACATTCTAAAGTGGTCCTAATGTTAACATTGCCAACATTATTAGTGTAGACAATTCTATTTTCATGAGGTATAGAACCAAGAATAATGAGTGCTTCATGTTTTTTTTTGTTTTTTTTGCTGCAACCCTTTGAATGATTGGTCTCAGATGCTCCACAGACTGCACTAAGTTCTCTTAGTACTTTTTCATTTTCATCAACTGCAATACCAACATGCATTATGAATCCTAACAGTTTTTATTGCACAAAAATATGAAATTAGAATTCTTTTTAAGTGTTGAAGAATTGAAAAAGGCAAGTAATATTTGTATATTAGTTGGAGATTTATCTATTATTGTATATATAAGGAATTATTATGTTCTATTTCAAAACTACATAATAGTTTTTTATAGCACAAAAATCAATCTCAAAAGAATAACAAAAGGTTAGAGTAATCTCGTTCTTCATTTCTCAGTGTCACTGCATGTCTTCTTCCTTCAAAACACAAAATTGAACAAGAGAACATGATCAGTGTTGCCCGATGACATCATGTGCCACATTCTCTCATTGCTCCCAACTCAGGACACCATTGCCCAAAATATAATAAATTTTTTATATAGATTCAAAGTAAAAAAATATATATTTTAAAATAATGCAAAGCTTATTTAACGTAGTATGTTTGAAATTCCACCATGCATTTAGTATCTTTAATACAACTGCATGTTCATTAAATGATACCTCGGAGAAAGTAAAAAGGTCAACGACTTGGGATGTACAACATTATTTTTATTTTTTTAATTAGATTGTTTGTCCCTCAAGGAAGTTTTAGATGGATTTCTTTTATTTTATGGGAAAGAGTTATGCATCAAAATTACTATCTCCATCCCTTATGCATCAAATTCACTCGCTTTTGGACTAATGACTGGATCCCAAGAGTTGCAAAATTATATAGGATAGCATTCCTTTGCAAAATGGTAGGGGAGCTTATACTTTTCCATCCCAAAGAGAAATTTTAACGAATGAATTTTGTTTTAGGTTCTTAATAAATTATCTTCTGCCATAGTTTCAAACTTATTTGAAATTGGAAGGGCCTCAAAGAGGAAGACTTTCCTTATGGAAGCTGCATCATGACCGTTTGTTAACTAATTCGAAGCACATAGACACGTGGTTGATTCGAACATCGAACTGGTTTAAAAATAACGATTCATAACCAAATTGATTTTGAATAGGTTTGAATTGATTTTAATGTTCAAAATTAGGCATGACAATTAAACCCAAACCCGTGGGGATATCCCCATTTCAACCCCGATTTTGACGGGAAAAACCCGAGTTGACCAGGTACGGGTGTGGGTTTGGGTTTTTCCCGCTTAAGAAAGTCGGGGATGGGGTTGGGGTTGGGAATTGTGATCCCCATCCTGCACCCGCACCTACACTCGTCCCCACTATTAATATAGTAAATTATATAAATACCTTAGAATAATTTATTTATTTATTACATAAATCATAAGTTTAAAAATTTATATTAAACATTAATTTAATTATATTTATTATAAAATAATATTTTTAACTCATTATATAATAACTTTATATATAAAAAAAAATTGTTAAATAATATTTCTATTGATAAAATAAATGAAACAATTTAGTTTATTATGAGAAATAAAAGCGTGTTATACAAGGGTGTGACGAGTAACATTTGAGACGATCATGTAAATCATTTTATAATTTGGGATTGTCATGTGTATGGGAGACGGGGTGGGGTTGGGAAACCCGATCCCCGACGGGGATAGGGGTGGATTAAATTTTTAAGCCCTGACGAGGAATGGGGGTGGGGACGAGGATGATTTGAGATGTCTGGAACGGGGGTTAGGGAGGCTAATCCTGCCCCCGCCCCGCCCCACTGCCATACCTATTCAAAATGGTTTTGAATTGATTTTGAATTTTTTTTTTTAATGATTTTAAAAAACAAAAGGTACAATTTTTCATTTTTTGAACCGATTTGTGTAAAATCCAATTCAATTTCAAACCGATTCATCCCTAACCGAATTATTTGCACATCCCTAATGACGGTTATAAATATTTCAAGTGAAGTCTACTTATATATTGGTAGCTTCTCTTTCTTGGTGCCGTTGACCTGCCTTGATCTTCTTCCGTTGCTGGGTTTTCTTGTTGTTAATAGAGTAAAGAGAACAATCTAGTTAGGGTTAAGAAAAAGGAATCCAGGAGAGAGTGAGAATGACAATGGCAATGGGACAAAAAAAAAGAATACTTAATTTATTCATTTTACATCAAAATAAAACCGTCATATTTGATCCGGTTAATGGAAGGGAGGCAGAAGAGGTGTGAATGTAATAATCTTAAACATGTAATTTGCTTTATTTCTTGGTCTATGTACAGTAGCTCTAAATTTGATGCATAACTCTTTCCAATAAAATAAAAGAAATCCATCTAACACTTCCTTTAGGGACAAACAATCTAATTAAAAAAAAGTTTAATGCTCAAAAATAATGTTGAACATCCCATGTTAAGTCGTTGAACTTCTTACTTTCTCCAAGGGATCATTTAATGAACAGTTATATTAAATAATGAGACAATAATTGCATGAATATAATAATATCAAACACTGTATGTATATGATCTGATCCAAACCAAACAAGAGCTTTGACTTTCGTCATTGGTAGTTTTATCTCCTCATTATAGGATCTGGTCTTCTTGGTTATTCATATTTTGGTGCCATGGTTAAGGTTTGGAAGTCATGGTGTGTTTTGGTTTCTGCTATGCATTTGTTTCACATCACAACTTCAGATTTCATAGTCAATAATCTTCCAGGTTTTGGGGATCTTCCGTTCACAATGAATACTGGGTCAGTTATAACCTCCTCGTACTTTTGTCTTCTGAATTTGCTTAGATTTTAGGAAAAATTTGTTTTCATTACTGTGTTTGAAAATAAAAAGAAAGGGAGAAAATAAGAAAGAAAACTTGAAATTTATGTTGTAAAGACAAAATTAAGAAATACTTACTTTGCTATAAATGTGTTTTCCTGCATCTATTTTCCTTGCTTAGTAATTTAGAAACAAGGTTGACTTGTTTTGTTATAAACTATATCAATTTAAAATAAGGTTTAAATATATTTGCAATCATTTAAATGTGTCAATTTTTTTTTGTCTTATAAGTGAAAAGTTGTTTCTTTTATTTTTGGCCCTTCAAAATCAAAAAAATATTATTTTGGTCATTCTCATAATAGATGTCAAACATGAAATAAAAATTTTATAATTTATAACGATATTTTAGTCGCTACAATTTTATTTCAAACATAATGATATTTTTGTATAGTTTTGATAGCTAAAAGGGTACAAATCTCTTCTTCTTTTTTTGACACATAGAATGAAAAGGACTAAAAAAAAATATTTTTGATTTGAAGGGACTAAAAAATCAATTTTTTATTTGAAAGACTAAAATATAACTAATATTAGAGGATTAAAAACACATTTATGTCTTTAATTAAAATAACAATATAGTTATATGTATACAGATACATTGGTGTTGGAGAAAGAGAAGAGGTGCAGTTATATTATTATTTTGTTGAATCTCAAAGGAGTCCCTTGAATGACCCGCTTCTACTCTGGCTTGTTGGCGGACCAGGTTGCTCTGCTCATTCTGCTTTCTTCTATGAAAATGGTAATGTTTTAGTATTTGCACCAAGTTGGTCCCAAGTAATAAAATGGATAAGTTTAAATATTATTTTTCACATGGACTTGTGCAATATAAACAACAATTGTGTTTACCTTATATTAGACTAAAACAAAATATAAGAAAGCTGTAAAGACATGAACTTTGGTTGGTTTGTGTTGAGACCGAAACAGATAAAGTGCTGAAAACTAAAATAAAGAATATGTTTTTGTGCTTTTAAAGTGGATTCAGAACTAGAATAACAATACAAAGGCTACAACATAATACGTGAATTGTTGTGGGGGTTAGATTTTACTAAATCTTTACTCTCTTCTTACATTAATGCACTACCTAAATTCTATTTTCATTTTAAAGTCAACGTTGGTCAATAAAAATATTATCAGTCCTAATCCTTAGATAAAAGATTCTAAGTAACTTCCCTAAATTAAGACCCCTCTACAATTTAACGAAGGTACCAACTTTAAGTTGTGACTTCACACGATTACCAACAACCTCAATTTCATTTATGGACAACTTGTTTTGATTTTAAACAATCAAAGTGTTTTTGAACCATAGATATGTCAATAATCATATCATGGTTAGCTACTCCATAATAAGCTTTAAGCAAATAAACAAGCTATTAACTTTAAAAAAATATACTACACAAAATGTAAATTAGAGACGGATTTCAAGATGATTTTTTCTGTCGATATATAAATGGATTTAGAAACCAAAATACTATTTCCTTCCATTCAGTTGCAAAATCGGTTGCTAGTCATGTTTAACGACTAAGGTGTTATTGACTGATTTGGTGGTTGCTGTTTTGATTGCTTTTGTAAATAGTGACAGATTTAATGGAGTTAGAAACCAATTTATTTGGTTACAAAGATGATTTTTTTGTGAGATACAAAAGTGCATAAAGTGTTACATTTAACCCCTTACAATTGTAAACTTAGCCACTCATAGATATGAACGAATGTAAAATACACATGAAAGAAGAAATGAATTCTCTAAACTCTAAACTATTTTATAGAGAAACATTTTGCTCAATGAAATAGTGCAATACCGTATAGAGAGACCTGAGTTGCATTTTTACTTAATCTTCCTTCTTGTAAAGAGTGGAGGAAAATTGAGATAAAGTAACCAAATATTCACAAAAGCTAACTAGAATTCAAAACACCTAAAAATTTATTATAAACTTGAGTTAAAATAGTACTCTAAATTAAGATAGAGAAAGATAATTGCCAACAAATTTACTTGAAAAGTAAGAGTAAATTGAGCATATATCACTGGTTAACAATGTTATGAAGTTTTATGCTAGTAAACTAAAAGAAGTATTGTCAAATTTAGCTTTATTTATGCACATTCAAATAGCAAAAATGATATAGGTAATTGTTGTAGTTATATTCACTACCAAAAAACTTATCAACAGTGACAAAATAATTTACACATAATTTTAAAAAAAATCGTTAGTAAAACATTAATGATACAAGTATTAGTGACAAAAATTGAGATTACTGACAAAATTATTATTACTAATATTTTAATTTCTTATAGTGGCCTCCAAGATGAATTAGTAGAAAATGAAATCTGGAGATATCTACTAACCAATTTCATAAACTCTTAGCATAGGAGCACTGGAAATAATAAATGACTTGAACGTTATGCATCATAGTAACACAATCTGCAAACTGAAACAATGGAAAACCTATTGTTCTTAAGATGTACGTAGTACGTTATTGATAATTTCCTAACCTTGTTGTAGCTAAATTTGCTTGTTTGAATATTGTAGGGCCATTAATGTTTAACTATGACGATTTTAATGGCAGTTTACCACAGCTTCTATTGAATCCAAACACTTGGACAAAGGTAAGCATTATATGTGTTTTTTCACAAACATTTGCTAATGTACATTAATTAACATGTAGAAAGTGTACTACATAGCAAGTTAAACCTAATATTGTTCTTTAATATTGAAGGTACTTAACATACTATATGTGGATGCACCTGTTGGTACTGGATATTCTTACTCAAAAACACAAGAAGGATACTATAGCAATGACAAGCAATTGGTGGAACACATGTATGATTTTTTTCCAAAAGGTTCCTATCATTTACATTTTTCTTACTATGGTGCTATGATTAAATTTGTTATTCCTCGTGAATGTTAATTATTATTGTTTTTGTTATCTAGTGCAATGTTATATATAATAATTTTATATTATCAAACAATCACAATCCTACTTTTATGATAAGTTATACAAATTAAAGGTTGTGATTATTTGACTGTACAATTAAACTCTATATAATTTAAGTCATTCTTAGCCCTTTATACATTCCTTCATGATCAGTGGCTGGTGGATCACCCAGAATTCAGATTGAATCCACTTTACATTGGTGGTGGTTCTTATTCAGGCGTAAGCGTTCTTCCCCTTGTTCATAAACTATATGAAGGTAAGTATTATATATATAATCTGCAAAACTTCTTTACATTAAAGTGAATTCAAGTGTATATAACACATTTATCTTTAAACAAAAGCAAGTGCATAAAAACATAAAACGTTAATATGTTTTTGGTACCCGAGAAATCAATGAATTTTGTTTTAGGTTTCTAATAACTTTTTTCTTTGTTTTGGATTCTTAATATATTAAAATATTTATTTTTTATCCTTTATATTTTATTTTAGTCCATGATAAATTAGAAAAAAAAATTTGGATCCTTAATATATATATATATATGTAGACGATTTGTTATTTGTCCCTGTAAAAATAAAATTCAAAGAGACTAAAACAAAATTAGCATAATTTATTAGGGACTTATTTTTTTTTTATAATTTATCAGATACTAAAACAAAATATGAATGATCAAAAACAAATATTTTATATATTAGAGATGCATAATAAAGAAAAAAATTATTAAGAACCTATGACAAAATTCACTGATTTATCATGAACCTAAAACATTATTTATATAGCCATTTTAAAATATGAGAGACAGTGTAACTAAAACATCTCTATATATAATTTACTTTAAGTTTTATCTATATACATGGTTTACTGATTTGCATTTGCAGATTCTAAAGCAGAACGCTCACCAATCCTGAACATCCAAGTACAGAAATATGCTTATGTTTTTCGTTATTACATTTCATGGATTTATACCAAATATGTTTTATTCAAATTTTCTTAATTCATCTTTGAATTTTACAATAGGGCTTTGTGCTTGCAAGTCCAAGACTTGATTCTTTCTTGGACAATAACGCTAAAGTTGAATTTGCTCACAAACGCACACTTATATCGGATGAATTGTACGAGGTTGTTATTCAACTAATTACTTACTAGCTTTAAAACTAATCACAGTTTATTTTTTATATCTTATATTATTTAAATTTTGGTGCCATTCTGCTTTTACAGTCAATTAAATCTAATTGCAATGGTGATTATGTTAATCTTGATCCCAACAACACAAAATGTATGTCAGATTATGCAGCCTACCTTGAGGTGGGAAACCTTCTTCTATATTTCTGTTAGCTCTTCACTACAAATTAAATTTGTTTATAATATTCACATATATTTATATTTTTTTAATAGTTTATTATTCATTGTGTAGTTAGTTAGTTACATAAATGAGTATCAAATTTTGGAACCAAGTTGTAAGATGGCATCTAAGGATAATCAAAGATGTCTTTCTCAAGAATTCAAAAGTATCCGCCAAACTAAATTTAGGTGTCGGGTCTCTCTCTCTCTCTCTCTCTCTCTCTCTCTCTCTCTCTCTCTCTCTCTCTCTCTCTCTATGCTGGTAAAAAAAATGATTAATCTATATATGAATAATTGGAATGAGATTTTTTCATTATTGACCATGACAAATTTTGATAGTCCACCGAAATTATTTTTTCTTTATTTATAAAATGCATGTTTGCAATAATCACATATTAACAATTTCTTCAGAGAATAATTTGGTCTGAATTTTATGAATTTCATTCAAATATACAATGATATAATTTGTTTTACATCCTCACATTCAATTATTTATCATCATGCATAGTAATATTATTATTACTAACTTTTATAATAACTATTACTTTAAAAATCATACTAAGGTGGTTAACCTATAACGTTTAAATACCTTCTTTAGAACAAAAGCATAAGAATATTAACCTTAATTTTTTTTTATTAGTGGAAGAAATTCGAATCTCGCTTGAATCTCATTTTCCTTTCTCTTTCTCTGTTTGATATTTGTATTTATCTTTCACAGCACCGATATGGACATGGCGTTACCGTATCTTAGTTCACATTCTATTGTGAAGTCACTTAATTTGAAATTGGATATGACTTGGCATCCATGGTTCGTTGATGGTGAAGTGGCAGGGTTAGTTCAATGAATAATAATTTTACCTAATTTTTTTAATCAAATTATTTACTTAACAAACGTGCTTATGTAAAGAGGTTTTCAGGTCATAAACTCTTTTAACTTTGATTTTTATCCACAGATACGCTGAGGAATACCAAAAAAGTGAGCATCGCCTAACGTACGTCATTGTGAAGGTTGGTAACTCATAAATAACCTCAGTTCGATGTTATTTGTAACCACTAGAAGTTAATATTACATTTTAGGCTCATTTTAAAATCTTTATGTTAAGTTTTCTCATGAAAATCTTGTAGATTAAAATATATAAAAAAATATTGTTAAAATTAGAGTTGGATTAATAATAAGTATTGAAAAAAATTGATTTCGTGATGTATATATAATTTCCTTAATGTTAACATTCTTCTGTGAATAATCAGTTAAGGTTATGAAATAATTGAGTTTGACAACATTCAATTTGGGTAAGCTAACTCCTTCAAGTCTACAGAAGGTATAAACATTAAAAATAAAATAATAAAATAAAATGAAATATGTAATATTTAGAATCATGAAGCATCACAATGTATATGAACACACACACACAAAAAAAAAATTATATGAAGCCGATATAAATTACATCAACATATCAACATATGTTATGAATAAGTTTATACAAAATGTGATTTCCATGGTAGGGAGGACGTCATGTGGCGCAAGAGGACAAACCTAAGGAAGCATTCGAGATGATTGATCGATGGTTGTCATTTTCTGATATATAAAAAATGTATTATTTAATTTTTATGCATAATTTGGGACTTTTAGTTTTTACTTTTATTTTTCTTTGAAACCTATGGTTATATCAATAAAGAGAAGATAATCCTTTTAGAAATTATGATTTAGGGTTTTTCTTGATTAATCCAATTATATTATTATATATTTAAATAGGATTTATTTTTTAGATTTTTCTAAGGATTTTTTTTACTTGATAGAGACATAGAGTAAATTACAACTAAACTCCTATTTTTTGCTTGGGAAAGAAAACAGTATATGGAAATTTGACTAAAAGGGTACTCAATCAAACCAAATACTGAGCAAGGAAAGACAAATTAGAAGACTCAACAACACAAACAAAGTTTGTAGAAAAATGGTGTATTAAAGAGAGAAATGGCATAAAACTGTATGAAGTTTAGAAACTAAGCGAGGGTGTAGAAGGACTTTGTATTGGGCAAATTTTCTTCCTTTTTTTTTTATCATTTTTTTTTCTTTTTTCTTATCTTTTTTTTCCTTTCGCCCCAATTTTTTTTTTCAGTCCTTTTAATTGTTAAAATCTTTTCAAATTTGTCAATATTTGAAAAAAACACCCAAACTCAGTCAAACTATTTTTTTTTTATGAATCAAGAGATAGGGTTTTGTCAAGTCTTTCAAGAACAAAGATAAACAATGAAGAACACTATGAACACCGTACCATCAGTAGTATTCAAGAGAAAAATTAACAAACATAAGGAACCATTCAACACACCTGGATGAAACTAGATCATCACATAATGTACACAATTTCAATTAAAGAAAATCTCAATTTTGAACTCGCATCTATCAATAGAAGGGAATTGATGCACTAATTTTGTTTGTGGCAAAATGCAGCTGATGCATAAACAGAGCAATAGATCAGTTGGAGATGAGACAATCAGATCAAGGAATATATCAATTGAAGGACACACCAATCATGGGAAAAACATGGAAATATGGTGCTAAAAAATTAAAAGCATGAATATGGACCAAAAAAAAGGCACCGAACAAATTTTCAAGGCACCAATTAGCAATTGACCTAATCAAGACTAGGCACAATAACATAAAGCATAATGGAATAAACAAAATTGGTGCAATAATTAGGACATTCGACTGGAATTTGATGCAAACAGTTATTCACTCACAAATTGATGCACAATTCTGACCAACAATGTCAAGTGAATTCAAGGCTGGACCGGGTTTAACAAAAGCAACATAAGATTGGAATGGACACACTTGAATCAAGGTTTAATGAGCACAAGTTAGCAAGCACTTGTCATAGAAAATTAAAAATGAGTTCACGAACTCAAACCTAAGTTTGATGAATCAATACTCACTTGATGCTAAAGAAGCTAAATCTTGTTCTGAATACCAAATTATGTGAACCCTTCTACGGATCATAAATTCAGCATATCTCAAAATTTAGAAACACTAAAGAAGAAGAAAAATATAAAATGAAAAGATAAGAAATGAAATATTCTAAGAAAGGACTCTAGTTTAAGCATGCCGAGCACCGATGTGAGGGAAGCATGATGCTTGCCAAACACATATCTTTATAGGATAATAAATATTTATTGTTTGTGAAGCCATGTTCCTTCTTCAAACAACATTACTTTCCTTTTTTTCTTTTTGCATAAAAATAATAAAAAAAATATATTATATTTCATTCTTTAATAAAACTTTTTTTAAAGTTGTTGAACTATTTTTATTTTATTTTATTATGAAAGTTGTTGTTATAATTAGTTTTAAATGAACTAAAATATTTACTAACCGTTGAACTAATATTTATTAGCCGTTTAATGTTTTTTTTAATTATTATTATGAAAGTTGTTGCTATAATTAGTTTTAGTTGAACTAAAATATTTTATCATTTTAAATAAATATATTTTAGTTATGTGTATATTTTTTTATTCCACCAAAATATATTTTACATATTTCTAGTTTGTAAAAATAAATTATTAAAAAATTATAATGATTCTTCTAAAAAAAATAATGATTTAAGTTTGTTTTTAAAATTTATTAGAAGCAACTTTTAAAAAGTTATACCATTGAAGAAATTTAAGGTTTAACAATGCTTGCGTTAGTTAGAGTAAAAATGAGTGATGTGTACATGTTACCCTTTTAATATGGTTTGGGTTGCTTGTCAAACACTATTATGAGGAAAGCATGATACTTGTCAAGCACATACCTTTGTGAGATAATAAATATTTGTTACTTGTGAAACAATGTTGCTTACTCAAACAACATTGCTTCCCTTTTTTTTTTGCATAAAAATAATAAAAACAATATATTATGTTTTATTCTTTAATAAAACATTTTTTTAAACAGTTGAACAATTTTTTTTTATTATTATGAAAGTTGTTGTTATAATTAGTTTTAGTTGAACTAAAATATTTACTAGTCGTTTAACGTTTTTTTTATTATTATTATGAAAATTGTTCCTATAATACAATATTTACTAGCCGTTTATTTATTATTATTATTATTATGAAAGTTGTTTTTATAATTAGTTTTAGTTGAACTAAAATAGTTATTAGTCGTGAACTAATAATGATACATTTCAATAATTTTTTTACATAACTAGAAATTTTTGAATTTCCTTCATTTTCACTCTAAAAAATTATCAACTTCTTTCATTTGTTTTCATTCAATGGATCTAAATAAAAATCTATTCAATGTGAATCTATGGTTTAATTATATGTCAAATTTTAAACCTCCCACAAATTCAAATTTTCAAAATTCTTTAGATTCATCCAACACATAAAATAATTTCAATATCGCAAATTATCAATATGCTACACCTCCATTTCATCCTTATCAATTCGGAATATTTCAATCATCACCAATTAATCCTATCATGGATCAAAGATCTTTAATGGGTACTAATAGCGACCAATGTAATGAAAGAGGAGCTGACACACCACCTGAGTTCGTGTCAGAATTTGAAATTCCACTATTTTCCACCAAAATCAATGAAGAACAAGAAGAAGTACTCGGAACACAACAAAGACCATATGTCTTTACCAAAGAAAATGAAATTCTCATTGACTCATAGTTGAATATTTCAAAGAATGCAATCGTGAGAACCAACTCAAAAAAGGCAACTTTTTGGTCAAAAATTACAATAATTCTTGTGAGCAACATATGAAGCCGAAAGAAATGTCACAGTTAAGATATCGATGGTAAAGGATTAACAAAAATTGTGCTAAATTTTCAGCATGTTACAAACAAGCTTGTCAAAAAAAAAAGAATGGTAGTTCTGAGTTTGACATCATGAGTGATGCACATCAGATTTATTCGCAAGATAAATCAATAAGTTTCAAATTAGAAAGTGCATGACACATAGTGAGGAAATAACCTAAATAGTTGGCACAATTTGAAGGATCTAGCAAGAAATCAAAGACTTTTGCTTTTAGAGCTTACATATCCTCTTCTAATTCAGCTACCATGGATTATGAGCCATCATTACCTACCATGGAATGTCCAATTGGGACAAAAACAGCAAAGAATAAGGCACAATCAAAAGGTAAGAAAAAAAAATTTGATGTTGATCTCACACGTATGAAAGAGGTTTTGAAGACCAAAGATGAATGAAATAGATTGAGGGAGATAGAGATCCTTTACAAAGAAACTAGTGGTATGACTGATATTCAATTACAAATTCATGAGAGGTTATGTAAGAAAATAAAAAAAAAATATGAACTTTAGATAATTAAGTAGGTTTTAATTATATAATTGTTACCATGTATTAGTTTTAGTTTTTAATTATGAAATATTTATTAATTATTTTGATTATGTTTTATTTTATTTTATTTTTAATTATGTAATATTTGTAAAAAAATTAGTCGTTGTAAAAAAATTAGTGGTTGTAGAAATCTAGTCATTGTAAATAAATATATTTTAGTTATGTATATATTTTTATTTATATGAGATTAAATATATTTTATCATTTTAAATAAATGTATTTTAGTTATATATATATATATTTTTTTTTTTATTACGCCAAAATATATTTTACATATTTTTAGTTTGCAAAAATAAATTATTAAAAATTTATAATGATTCTTCTAAAAAAAAATAATGATTTAAGTTTGTTTTTAAAATTTATTAGAAATAATTTTTAAAAAGTTATACCATTATCTAAAAATTAATGATATTTGAATTAATTAAAGCAAAAATAGTAATGTGTACTAAAAATTAATGATATTTGAATTAATTAAAGCAAAAATAGTAATGTGTACATGTGAATCCCACCTCCTTAAACTATCTTGGAAGTTACACTTTCAAGAAGGTTTTAAGATAACTGTGTTTGGAAGCCACTTTATGAAAACAACTCTCCACTTTCGAAATACTCACTCTTCTCTTGCGTCTTTTCTTCCTCCCCTCTCAAGCACCACTCTTGCCCTAGCCCTTGCACCTTCTTCTCGTTGTCATCTCCGATGCATCGTCATCTTTCCTACACCATCATCTCCCTCGCATCGTCATCTAGCTCCTGTGTGTGCCATCACCCTTGCACCGTCGTCTCCCTAGCACCGTCAACTACATGGCCACCCTGTCGACTCTTCTTCACACGTCTTCTTCCATCCCAGCAGCAAAGGAAGTGGCTAGCTTGGAGACGGCTCATGTTTAAGCAGGTTTTTTTTTTTTAAATTGTGCAAAAGGAAGTTGTAACATTTGCAAAACGAGAACAAGACATAGCAGAGTTGAAGGTAACTACTTTAAAGTTTAAAATAAGGCTCTAGTCTATTACTGCATTAGCACGACTTGCATGTGTTTCTTTTCAGCATTCACCATGATCACCTGAAAAAATTTCATCTTTCTTCAAGAAAGTATGTAATGAAGAGAGTAGTTCTCAATTCTAAAGTGTCAGAATAAAACAACACTTCAGATCTTTTCCTACTCCCTTCATTATATATTTTCTTGAAGAAAGATGAAATTTATTCAGGTGATCATGGTGGATCTTGAAAAGAAACATATGCAAGTAGGGACGGAGTTACGTTGTAGCTAAGGGGGGCCTTGGCCCCCTCGAATTTTTTTAAATGCATTTTTTTACTATATATAAATAATTTTTTTATTATATTCTTTTTATTTTATAGAATTTTAATTTAAAGATAATACTAGAATTTAAATATTAATTATAAAATACTAGCTTTTTATTTTCTTTTTATAGCTTATGAGATTTTGCAAATGAATGTTTTATTTTCCTTTTTTATAATAAAGATAATATTATTTTTTAGATAAATATTTTATTTCTCTTTTTATATTCTTTACTTTAGATAGTTATATTATTTTCTTTATAGACAAATATATGAGTATTGATTCTTTTTCTTTTGGTCGGCCTTTTCTTTTTATAATTTTTTTAAAAATATTATAAATTAATACTTATATTTGTAATTAAATAATTTTATTAATTAGCATTGCATTTATATTGATTTAAGAATTTTAAATTTTTTTATTCACATTTATTACAAATTTTTTTACAATAACTTATATATGATTAAATTAATTTAGTTAGATCTTTTAGTCACTGATTCCTTAGTCTAAATTGTTTATTAATTTTTGTTTTTGAGCAAATTTATGAACACTAATAATATAAGAGATTAGAGTTTGAATTTTTAGACATAAAAAATATTCTATTTTTTTATTACAACTTTTTTTTTCATATTTTATACCTTGTCAAGATTCATTGTGTTTCTAACCTTCACTATACACATTTTAAAATCTAAATAGACTAACAAGTAAAATATTAGGAAAACAAGTTAGGATTTAGTTAAAATAATTTGCTTGTTCTTCTTTAATTTAAATTATTTTTTATGTATAAAATGATATTTATAATTTAATTTTTGTTTACAACTTTTTTCTTGGATAATACAAAATAAAAATCAATTATTGATGAAATCAATATTTCAAAATATATTATTATATATGTTTATATAAAAAAAAATTATATATATATACTAAAGGATTTTTTTACAAAAACTTGGCCCCTCCTCTATTTAGATCCTGCCTCCGTCCCAGCATGCAAGTCATGCTAATGCAATAACAAATGTTACAATGAATGAAGCTAGATTCTCAACCTGCTCTCTAAAAGATTCTTTAGAAGATTTCCAAGTATGTAGATAATTAACACTATTTGGGCTCTAGAAAGAATAAAGATTAATTAGTGTTCAGGTATACATTTGGAATACTGAGAATGATTGAGAAAAGAGTTAGTTCTTGAACAATTAATACAGAGTACAAACACTATTTGAATGATCCCAGCAGGCATGGAAGACTCATTTTTAAGTGTAGAATGCCAACTTGGAATATCAGATTTTGCAGCCTCAAACTCATTCTGGAAAATGTAACGATCCCGTAAATATTTCCAAGCAATAAAAAAGGTTATAATTGTATAATGCCCGAGCTAGACTCAGACTTCTATGTTCTAACCAAAACACTTCAACATAAAATCATCATTCAAAAATTTCCAATAATGTTCTTCCTTTTGCACAAAAAAAAAAAAAAACAATCTGCATAAACACAAGTCGTCTCCAACCTAGCCACTTCCTTCTCTGTTGGGATGGAGGTTGCCGCTGAGAGAAGGTAAGCAAGCATGCCGCCAGCAAAGGAGGTCGCGAGGGTGGCTGAAGTGGTGAGGAGACTCTACTGCGGTGAGGCTGGCAATGCTCGTCAACGGTGGTGGGAGGGAAGAAGACGCGTGAAGAAGAGTCAACAGGGCGGCTGAGTAGACAATGGCGCCAGGGAGATGACGGTGCAAGAATGACGGCATGCAGTAGATGACAACGCAAGGGAGACGACAACGCGAGAAAGACAACGGCACAAGGGAGATGATTGCTAGAGGACGGTGCAAGGGATAGGAATGGTGCTTCAGAGGGAGAGAAGAAGAGGCATGAGAGAAGAGTGAAGAGTGTTTCGAAATTGGAGAATTGTTTTCATAAACCTAAAGTGGCTTCCAAGACAATGGTTATCTTACAATTATCTTGAAAGGGGAATTCCAAAATGGTTATTTTAGAACTGTCTTGAAAAAATAGCTTTCAAGACAGTTTCGTGTCAACGTATGACTTTTCTTTCACGACTGCTAGAATTAAACTTTTGTCGATCAGTTGACGTTAAAATGACATTTTTGTAGTAATGTTATGAGTAATACACTTTCAAACGTTATACAAAAGTGAAACAAAACTATAAGAAATTAAATATCTAATTGAAGATTTGTATTAAAGTTTTTCACTGCAATGCCTTCTTCAACTATCATTTTTCTTCAGAAAACCATCTCGGATGGAACCTAAATTAATAATTATTATTTTAAATTTCACTCTCACTAGAAATGTAACACAATCTACACAGAATATTGCTCAAAACAAACTAAACACAAACAGATACATTACCAAATAAGTGTAAGCATTTAATGGATTCGAATATAATGCAGGTTAAGTAACAATCATTTCCACAATTCTTAAGTTCCATTTTATAAAACATCTAATTAACCTCCGATTTTTAAATTTTTTGGGTTTCTTTATGCACAACTGAGTTAACAAAAAAAAAACGGTATCTACTTAATTGCAAAAACGGTATATGTTATTTTTTTTAACATCAGTTAAACAAAGAAACATCAAGAAAGACTTTATTCAGCTTACATCCAAGCATAAGAGTGAATCCTAGACCAAAATAAACCAAGTGGTGGCTCAACCTAAAGATATATGAGAAACAAATTCGCATATGAACAGTGGCATACAAACCAAGTCTTCAAATATAGAAAGTTTAAAACTCATGTACAAAAATCATAAAACTCAGGTATAAAAATTTATAAAACTAAGTTAACTAATATTAAAATCACGAACCATGAAAATGTATGTATATGCTATTCATGATTAATAATAAAGAAGGAAGAAAACTTACAATATAGGGCTTCTTAGTAATCTTGATATCAATGTTCAAAATTGTCAAAAATCTTGTAGTGATATTCAAGGAGTTTCACAGTGGACATAGCCGGCACTGATAAATAGTATAAGAAAGAAAATCAATAATTTTGGATATTGAGAAGAAAAGTGAAAAGTGTTTCTGAAAGGTAAATAGAAGAGAGAAGAGTGTAACTATAAGTATTTTAAAATGTTGACACGTGGATAATGGTAGTAGATGCTCGAAGTGGAGGAACCTACATTGTCACCAAAAGCTACTCTATAACTTCACTTTTGTAATGTTATAGTAATGTTAGCACATACAGATCTGTCTCAACACATGTCAATTTAATAAAAGCATTAAACACTAAATGGAAAAGGTCAACTCAACAATATTGCTAGCAGTGTTAACATCAGGGCCACTTCAGACTTTGTACGTCTTTTCTTGTTAGACCTGTTCAAGAGTATATCAATCGACTCTAGTTAGGAGTTAATAAAACTAGCAACACATTAAAAAAAAATGGCATAAATGGCATAAGATAGCAAAATAATCAATATTTAAAATCAATGGTTAAAAACTAGAAAATCACCATAGCTTGAAGAATCTTAAACCCATCATTTTTAAAAAACAAAAGAAAATTAACAAAGGATGGATAATGAAACACGATTTTTAATTCACATTGGTTTCAAGAAACTTGAATTCAAATCTGGGATGTGAAATTCGTTACTAACTATCTTCCATCCTTCAGATCTGATATAGGTGTAGGGAACCTCGAGATCTGAAATAGATGAGGAAAATACACAATTAAATCCTCATATATGTAATTAATTTTAAACTTTTTTTAGGTTTTATTTTAAAATAACAAATCATAATTAGATTCTAGATCTACAAACAAAACTCATAAAGAACAAAGCAACCACTATGAATGAAGAGTTGAGAAGAAACTTACACCATAATAGAATATGAGTGCCAACCAAGAGCTTAATTTGCACTAATTTAAAAAATAATAAAAAATATTAATTTATCAAAACAAATATTGTATTGTGAAGAGGTACCATAAATACAAACCACAACCACGAACACGAACATGACATCGACAATTCCAAATATGATGGTGATGAAATTGATCATGAGTTGATTTTAGGTCTTTTAGCGAAACCTATGACATAACATAGGGTCTCACAAAGGAACAACCTATTGGTGGATGTGCCTCAGACAAGGTGACTAGCCAATGACCATTAGTCATGACAAAGATAGATGCAGGTGCGATGTTGTAAAAGAAAATGGAGGCACAACATTGCGGCAACCATTGTTTAAGGGGAGGAATGTGGAAAGGTTTTTGGTTCCAACTTAAGTGTGTGTGGAGTGTGGATTGAGAATGGGAGAGAGAAGTGCCGCCTACAAGTGTTAGGTATAATTGTAAGGGAGAGCTTGAGTGTGAATTAGGTTTACAAACATTTTATCCCAATTAATTTATAATTTGTTTGTGTAGGTGGGTGGCAAAAGTAAAGTCAAACACAAATATTAATTATTATATTTATTACATACCATATATAAATAATTTTAATGATATAATTAAATATCATACTTAATGATAATTAAATATTATTTTGTTTTAGTCCTTTGAAAAAAAATCCATGGGAACTAATACCAAATTATCTTTAAATATTAAGGGTCTAAAACAAAAGAGCCTTCTACTATTCCCAAAACAGTCCACAATGGTCCGATCTCAGAGCACGAAGCAAATCAACAAGAAACTAAAAACCTACCTCTTCGTGACCAGATAGTTTGCATCATTGAAAGAGTTTGAATCCCCCCTTTCTCATTAGTAAGGTGAGAATATATATAATATACAAAAACATAATTAGCCTAGAAAGTAAGAAACTAATTAACTAAGAATATGAACCGAATCTACATAAAATAAATTACGTAACAAAATAGGATATATACACAAATATAGAATATATGTATCATATATTCTAACAATCATATACAAATTCAGAAAAGAAAAAGTTCAACCAAGCAAAAGTAAGAATCTGTCAAAAAAATTGAAACAACACGAGTAAAAGCTAGTGAGGCATCTCATGATTGAAAAAAGTACAAGGAATATGATCCAAAATCTATAGCCAGAGCACATGTCACTCTAATTTTAACACCTGAGGAATGATCATTTCCTCTTTTATGAGAACTTTAACCTGTTACTGTTACTGATAGTATTAGATTTTGAAATGTAATCAAAACCTTGTTTCCATTATTGCTAGTCAAAAATAGCATAGACCCAAGACACAAAGCAAACTAAAGCATAATAAAACAATACAAGAGCTGCCACCACTATATATAGACAGCCACAAAAATAAAACATAAGCACAAACATATTAAAGATAGAAAACAACACTAGACAAACAAAGGTTTCCATCAATTGACAATCGATAACAAAAACTACAATATGCAGAAGTACTCACAAGTTGCTTCTCAAGTCACAACCAAGGATTAATACCAAGAAGCCCAATAAACATGAAGGATTATACAAATACAAACGAGTTAGAAACACAAATTGCGTACAGATGTAAATGCACAATCTGAAATAGAAAGAACCTTCAATCCCTGAAAAATACATGAAAATAAAAATCATACTTGAAAATGGCAACAAACCTTGACTAGAATAATGTTAGGGTTTTGTTCAAACTATTTGAAACTCCAACCCTGAGATTGGCAATGAACCTTATTGTCGATGTAACCGCAGACCCTGCTATCGTTGTTGGCATGGCAAACCTCGTAGAGTTTCTTAAATCTACATATTCAAACGAGTCCAGACTGAGCGAAAAGGAGAGAAAGAGGGAATGAAAATGGATTACAGTGGTGAATCAAAACCCTAATTATGGCAGGTACGTACAGGGATGAGGAAGTCTTGGTGGTACCGCCGCTGGCTCATGCTGGTCAAAGCACTTTAGCACCTTTGTTCCTCTGCCGTTCATCTACCCCTCCAGCACAGAAACCTCAGCGATTTGCTTCTACCTTCAACCAACATAGATGATGCAAAGGCTTCTACCTTCATTATAATAATTAGTCTCAAAAAAGTTATTCTATACAATAAATATCAACCATTTCCTAATTGTCGCTAAAACTTTGTTTTGCGGTAGTGTAATGAGATAGAAATACCCAAATGAAGTGAGTAACCTCCCAAAAGACAGCCATTATTGGCCCTAAACAGCCATGAGCTTTACTAGCATGACCCTGCACAGAAAAACACTAGAGCAAAACAAAATCATTTATGTTCGAATGCATAGTTCCCTTTGAGAAATTTCCTTGAAAGAGCTACAGCAGCAACCACATTCTATATAATAGCACTTTGCCTCATATGTAGAAGCATTATCAAATCAAATCAGATTTCTGCTACGCCATAAAATTTGCAGAATCGTTTTTTGGAATCACTAATAAATACGCTAATGTGAGTAAGATATGCTTGACAATGTGCCATTTTCTCCAAAAATGCATTTTTTTGTTGATCTGTACTATAATTTTTATTTTTATTTTTATATCTTCAACTAGACTTAATAAGCAGATTTGAACGAAGTATCTTAAATTAAGTTTTGACTTCGGTTACTATTGTCAAATAAAATTTCAAGACAGAAACAGTGTGCTATCCCAACTGTTTTTAGGTTAGGAATGTTGAGAATAATTTTGTATGCCCAAGTTCCAATTTATCATGTAATCAATTTCTATTTTTAAATAATAAAATATTATTTCATTTCTTTATTATTTTATACTGGTTTGATAAAAATAGTTAAATTGATGAAGTTCTTGGTTAAAATTGAAGACTATTATCATAATAGAGATTATGATAAATAAGAAACAAGTTTCTTGAAATTTTAATCTAAAATGTTCTTGATCATAGGATTATTTTGAATAGGATATTAATAATCCGGATAGATTAATATATGTGTAATAGTATTCATTGGATGAATATTAATAGATCTCATTTATTAATTTACACATATAGATGATGCACATAGAGATGTGATCATTGAACTGACTCGATATTGAGATTTTTCTAATGGTTAATATTACCTTAATTTGTCAATAGAAAAACTCTCAAGAAGAAATATAACATTTCCTTTGATCTAAGATTATCATAGTAATTAACAAGTCATTTGTTATATTTTAATTCCGGACACCTAATGCTCTAGAGCACTAGTTGAATGGATATTGGATATAATTAAATACTTGTAGAATTAATGATTATTCAAGAAGGAATCCATTAACTCTAGGTAATGAGTTTGAACTCTATAAATCAAGACCTTGACCAGGGCAATTGAATGAATGAAGAAATGAGTTTCTTAGAGTCATTCATTGATTAATTTACTACCAGCTTAGTATTGAACCTACGAGGTCACACACAAACGAATATGTTAATTTTTACTAGAGAATAATCAATTTGATTGACAAAATCTCTATGTGGAATATTATTATATTCTTTGCTAACACCAAGAATATAATTAATATGTATACTAAGGATAGACATCTTTTTATTATTGTGACATTTATGCATAATAATATTTTAATGAGCAATAGAAAATGATGAGAGAATATCTTATTAAGAGAATATATTATTTCTGTTAATAAGTTTGAATTAATTTGAATATGTCAATAGGTTGACAGATTAAATTCAAATTTGAAATATCTTATTAACAGAATATATTATTTCTATTAATAAATTTGAATTGATTTGAATATGTCGATGGATTCATTGACAGATTTAATTCAAATTTGAAATATATTATTAAAATAATATATTATTTCAGTTTGAATTAATTTGAATATATTCATGGGCTGGGCTATGGGATAGCATCAGTATTCCTATAAATAGGAGCTCTCACCACGTCTATTGTGCATCAAGATTACTGAAGAGAATTTTCCAGTAAAAATATACAGTTCCATATTCAAGAGTTTTGAAGTAGAGATCAACTCTCGGTGTGGATACACGTAGAGTCTTCACATTATTGAAGAACATTTGCTCCTCAAAAACGGTAACAAGTACATGTTTACTGTAATTTTATATTGCAATAATATTATTCAAAATCCAAAAAAGATCCTAAATTCCGCTGCGTGTGTTTTGAACACCAGAATGAATTAATAAAATCTGCTTTGAAAAACAAACTTCATTAATGAAAGAGCGAGTCCTTTTATATTAATTTTATATAGTTTATTTTCAAATTTAAGAAAGATCTGAGTCGTATTATATTAACTTTATATATAGTTTAATGATCGGCTAGCAATTTCTTGCTATACAATTAAGTAGAAATTACAAGGAGAGAAAAAAAAACGGACAAATCAAAATAGGATTCAAGGATGACACATTTTTGGATATCTTTATCTTTTAGTCAGCAACAGAATAAGAAGATGATTAAGAGTGACTCTGTTGTCTCACATTCACATCTCTGGGTATGAGGTACCAACATTTAACCTAGACATGTTCTGAATGCAACCTTGATCATATTTATTAGGGTTATTGTTATCATCATCATTCCATTCTTCACTAATTTTATTGATCCTACCCTTGAGAACCTCAGGGTTGTTGAAAATAGTAGCCACCACAATAACCCCATTCTCTGCCACAACCTTTCCTCCAACAACTCCAATAATGCTTTGACCTGAAATCATAGAGAAGGAAATCCTAAAACAATAAGGGTTGTGATTAAATGAAGACAATGATGAAGAACCAGAGAAAGCGGTGTTATTTGTGTAGGTGCCAGTGAGGGAAATTAATGAGAAGGGTCCATAGAGAGTGAAAGCAGAAGCATTAGAATTGGCGTGATAAAGAGTGACACTAGAAAGAGTGCCTGATGCGCTTTGCACTATGATGTTGATATCTTTGTGGCAGCGAGTAAATTGGAGAATTGCCTTAATCACATCAAAGTTATCAGGGACTTCAATGTAAATGGGTTTTATGAATTGGCTAGTCACATGGGATGGCTTTGGCTTGTTCTTAGTGCCAGGTTTTCTCTATGTTAGTGAAGATTCATGGCCAGTGTGTTCATCAGACGGATCAACCATTATTAAGGTTGATCAGAAATTGTGCTTGAGATTTGAGATGAATGAAAAAAAATGAAAGATATAGAGAATTGGAGAGAAAACAAGAACAGTTTTGCATTATAAAGAGAATGAAGGAGACATGGATTTCATAGGTGAGGCTAAAGTGAAAAAAGGTTGCAAGATTTAAGGGTTTCTTTATATATACTATGAAACAAAGGTGGTAGTGAACGACAAGGGAAGGTAGTTTTGGGAGAGAGAAAATCATGTGAGGAATCTAGAAGAGAACATGAAGAATAATGTTGTTATAGGTGGGAAACATGTGGGTGGGTTTTGAGATGGATGAAGGCTAATGAAAAAGATTCAAAAAATAAGAGAAAGTGAGAGAAAATATTGAGAGTAGTTTTGCTTTCTCAAGAGAATTGAGGAGATATGAAATTTACAGGTAGGTTAAAGTCAAAATAAAGTTGTAGAATTTAAGAGTCTCTTTATATACTATGAAACAAAAGAGTTTAAGGTTGTAGTTTCTTTGGTGGAGTTAATTATAAGGTTGTAGTTTCTCTGGTGGAGAAGGGTTTTGAGATGGATAAAGGCTAAAGAAAGAGATTCAAAGAATGAGAGTAATTTTTCTCAAAAATAATTTATTGTAGTGAGTTGATGTTGTGGTAAACATCAGAAGGAGGTGATTTTAAGAGAGATGAGTACTTTGATAGTGATGTAATGAGTGCAAGTGGTCATTAAAGATACAGGATAGGATAGGATGAAGTTTGTGTTTGGTTTAGAAGGGAAGAATTCATTCTAAATTTAAAATTGATTATAGATAATTTTTAACATATTTGATTTCACCTTGAAAAAGAATTTAAAATTGATTTTAGGGTTAGAATTGCTTCTGAGTTGAAGCAAGTAAAAATAGTTTGTATATTGAATCCAAAAACTTACCATAAATTTTATTTCAAAATCAATTTTAATCAAAATTATTCAAATATAAGTATATAATTCAGGTCACTTCAAGATTAATTATAACCAAAATAAATTATTAAAAATCAATTCTATTCCTAATAATTATATCCACGTTCATCCGAACGCACGTGAACAAAAGGTGGCAGATAATGAAACTGCAGTACCAGATTCTAAGCTTACAAAATTGTATGTACTGTAGCAGACATGAGGTAAAGTCTTAGACGATTGAAAAACAATTATCTGAACATATATGCAATCATGTTCTACATAATTACCTATGTCCAAGAGGCTTGTTTGGACTTTTTCGTGAAAAGCATTATCATTTAAGTATCTACATAGGCTTTTGTTTGGACTTTCATAAAAGGTAACACCTTTTTTTTCGTCTTTCAACAACTGTAAAACAGAACTCGTAGAAATCAAGAAACTTACTATATATATATATATATATATATATATATATATATATATATATATAAAAATAAAAATAAAAAAGGTTTTCCGTTGGTGTTAACATGCATTCATGGTTTATTTCCTTTGTTTATTTACTTTTTTTTGCCACTTCAAAGTCAATAACTGAATTAGGAAGATAGTTTCAAAATGCAATGCAAGTACGTCAATAACAAATGACATGCTCATAACTCTTTCAAGCAAGCACAGGTGAATTTGGTAGTTCTACTTGCCAACAGGCATTACATGACATTTTTCCTTAGTATAATGATATAATATGCCATTAAAGAGCGTTCTTGAATTTTGGCTAATTTGAACACATTATTGTAAAAGAACTTCTAAAAGAAGAAAAAATGAGTAAAAAAATGAAATTAATTTCTCAAGAAATTAAAGTTATAGTTAATTTGTAAAAGTCTCATATCTTTTTAAAAAAGGTAAATGAGAGATTTTCTACTAATTGATTATTGGAAAAGATAATTTTAACTTTTAAATAAATTTATTTTATTTTATTTCTTCATATTTTCCTCTGCCTTATAAATTAGTATGTTTAAACGTGTTCAAATTTATCACTGATGTCCCTGATAGTGGATAGAAATCATGTTAGTGTATACGATTATTTTTAAATGCCTAAAAATGAATGAAATAATAATGTTACATTGCAAAGATCTCACATGAATATATATGTGTATAAATAATTATAAATTATTTAAATACGCACCCAAATTACCTATTTGTTAAACCAATTCATCCTCTTATGGTTTGCTGTTTAGTTTTAATTTGAATATCTAAATAAATCATCTGGTTAATTTGACTATTGAGCTTTGAGAGGTGGACAATTACTACAAAGTGTCAAACTTAAGGAAGGCATGTACATAGACCTCAAACATTTCAATGTTTGAAAATCATCGTAATTAACTTTGTTATTTTTAGAGTTAGTTATGAGCATGTCATCTGTCCTGAAACACTTGCACTATGAAAGTCTTCATAATTCCTATATTGACTTTGAAGTGATAGAAAAAGTGAATAAACAAAGGAAATGAATAATGAGACTAAACCTTAGTAAGAAAATGTACCTGAAAGAATATAGCTATTCTTTATTTTTATTTTTTTTAATCAAATGAAAAATGTCAACTCAACGATATTGCTAGCGTGTTAAAATCGGGGCCACTTGAGACTTTGTACGTCTTCTCTTATTGGACATATTGAAGAGTATACCAACCGACTCTAGTTAGAGTTAATTAAACCAGCAACACATAAAAAGAAATGGTAGAAGATAGCACAATAATCAATATTAAAAATCAATGGGCTAAAAAGTAAAAAATCACTGTAACTTGAAGAATCTTAAACCTATCATTTTTAAAAAAAACAAAAGAAAATTAACAAAGGGCGGACACGACTTCTAATTCACAATGATTTCAAGAAACTTCCATTCGAATTCGTGATGCGAAATTCGTTACTAATTATCTTCTATCCTTCAGATCTGATACAAGCGTAGGGAATCTCGAGATATGGAAAGGATTAGGAAAATACATAATTAAATCTCCAAATCCACAATTAATTTTAAACTTTTTTTAGATTTTATTTTAAAATAACAAATCACAATTATATGGTTAGATCTACAAACAAAACTCAAAGAACAATGCCACCACTACAAATGAAGACTTGAGAAGAAACTTACATCCAGGGGCGAATCCAAGTTTCAAGGTGGGACCAATTATAAAAAAATATATAATAAAAATTACAAGAAATACTAATAATAATAATATAAACATTAAAATAATAAAAAAAATATAATTAAATAAATTATTTAGGTATTTCATGTTTAATAATAAGTAAAACTAACAACTCAAAATCAACTATATAAGGAAAAAAAAATTAATTATATTTATTATATAATACATATAAATGTAATATATTGTTAACAAGTTGTTAATCTGAGTTGTAACTGAACTTAGTTTTCTTGAACAAGCTCTCAACCTTGTAAATAAAAAAAAAATGGTTGGAGTTGTAACTGAACTTAGTTTTCTTGAACAAGCTCTCAACCTTGTAAATAAATAAAAAATGGTTGGGAGGAGAAAACTCCATTGAAGGTAGTCGTTTAGATTTTTTGATGGAGATTAGTCATCAACTTTTATCCTTGTCAATGATGTTAACTCATACATATGACATACTGATGCGCAATTTAAGAAAAAAAATAATTCTTTTGCATCCAAGACAATTTTTTTTTTTATAATTGTAGTTTTAACTTAAAAAAAAACTAATTATATATAATAATAAAATTAATCAAATATAATATTTAGATAAGATTTATTTACATAATAAAATAATATTACTATTGATTTTATAATTTAAAAAGTGAGTTAAAAATTTATTCTATAATATATAAAATTTGATACTTTATTGGATTAAAAAAATAACATTGTGATTTTATAGTTTAAGAAAAATAAAAAAGATAAAAATAATTATATAATCATTAAAGTAAATAAAATATTAATATAATTATTATATAAGATTTCTATTAAAAAAAAGATAAAATTAATTTTATCATTTTAAAAAAATAAAGATAAAATTGATTATATAATAATTAAAATTGAATATTTAAATAAGATTTTCTAAAAAAAATTAAAATTGATATTGATTTGATAATTTAGATAAAAAAATAATTAAAAAAATTAAAGTATATAATATTAATAATAAATTTATTCAAATTTAATATTTCTTATATAATAAAAAATAACAAAAAAAATATTAAATGTATTTTGAAATTACTAAACGCACCCCCAAACTACTTAATGCATATGAAAAAAAAAATTAAAAAAGTTAAGGGGGGCATGACCCTCCAATGCACTATGTAGGTCCGCCCTTGCTTACATCACAATAGAACATGAGTGCCCAACAAGAGCTCAATTTACACTAATTTAAAAAACAACAAAAAATGTTAATTTATTGAAACAAATATTATATTGTGAGATCAACCGCGAATACAAACCATAAACATGACATCGAGAATTCCAAATATGATGGCAATGAAACTGATGAGTTGATTGTAAGTCTTTTAGCGAAACCAATGACACAACATAGGGTCTCACAGAGGAATAACCTACTGATAAATGTGCCTCTGACAAGGTGGCTAACCAATAGTTGTGACAAAGATAGACTCAAATGCGGTGTTGTAAGAGAAAATGGAGTCACCACACCATGGCAACCATTGTTTAAAAGGAATAATAGGAAAAGGTTTTTGGTTCCAACAAATGTGTCTCTGGTGTGTGTGGAGTGTGGATTGAGAATGAGAGAGAAAAGTGTCGCCTACAAATGTTAAGTATAAGAGTAAGGGAGAGCTTGAGTGTAAATTAGGGTTATGAATATTTTATCCCAATTAATTTATAATTTGTTTGTGTGGGTGGGTAGCAAAATTAAAATTAAACACAAATATTAATTATTATATTTATTAAATACCATATATAAATAATTTTAATGATATAATTAAATATTATAATTAATGATAATTAAATGTAACACGACTATTCATATATTAAATGTATAACATTAATTAAATGAATGTATTTGAATTCAAAAATTTAATTAAATATAATATAATTATTACAAAATTTAATACTCATATATATTAAAATACATCAAATGCATTATTATATTAATTAGGCTAAAATATATTTTTTATGTACTTGATAAATCAGGGGAATTTTGTTTAGGTCCCTAATCAAAAAAGTTATATTTTGGATCTTAAATATATGAAAATATTTTTTATTATCTTTAATATTTTATTTTAATCCCTAATAAATTAAAAAAAATTAAAAAATTATATTGAATTCCTGATAAATTTTGTTTATTTTGTTCTTGTCCTTTTCAAAAAGAAATCCATCGGGACTAAAAACAAACTATCTACTATTTCATAATACTTTTTTATAAATTAATTTAAAATATTCATATAATAATTTTAAAACCTTACGAACAGTGGAATAGTTGCATCAAGGGATGGCACTAATAATAATATTTGGCTTGTACTCCATCAACCTCACACCCACGTTGAGAAATGAAACTGTGATACCCAATTAAAAATTCTTTACTCATACAAATTAAAAATTTAAGGAGTAATGATCTTACAACTACATAAATTATTACTAATTATTATTTTGCATAGAAAATAGAAATAATTAATATATTTTTTTTTATTAAAAATATTAATTTGTTTTTTTTTTTTGTTAGAAATGTAAATAAAGACACTCAACCCACAACCCAAGGACGGAGGCAGAGTAGAAATTTAGGAGGAGCCAACTAATTATGCCATAAAAAATAAATTAATAAAAAATATAATTATGCTGTAAAAAAAATATAATCACATTAATAATTTTAATTTATCAAAATATTAATAAAAAAATATTTAAACAAAATAAAATAAAGTTTTTATATGACCAAAGATTATAAATGTTAATAACTAGATTTACATATTACAAACAAGTTTTATGGTTAATAAATAATAATTATTATTATTATTAAAACTCTCTCAAGATTTAAAATAAAATTAACCTTAATATTCTATTGACAAATGTTAAATTTTTTTTTTTTTAATTTTCAATTATTTTCAATCAAATTAATATTGATGAATGATGAATAAAGACTTATAAAGATAATTGGTTAGTGAATTTTGAAATATGTCTTAGCTTGTTGAGTTTTTTCAGTATCAATTTACTTAAATTTTTATTTATAAAAAAAGTAAACTTGTAAATATAGTTATTTGTAGTCTTTAAATTAAAAGATAAAAGAAAAAACTTTTAAAGAAAATAAATTATTTTCAAATATTCTATTTAAAGAGAAAAAATAAAATTATCTTCATAATAAATATAATAAGAAAAATAAAATATTTATTTAAAATAAAAAGATATAATTATCTTCACAATAAATACTAAAAATGGAGATAAAATATTTATTTTTTTTAAAAAGCACCTAAAATATAAATATTGTTAGTTGATATTGATTCCAAAATAAAACATAGTTATTTAAATAATAATATATATTACTAAATTAGATTATCATATCTATAAAAATAAAAAATAACTTTTTATATGTATAAAAAAAAATTAAAAAGCCAGGGGCCCTACCCCCCACCACCCCATGCCGTGGCTTTGTCTCTGCCACAACCTATCCGTTCCCCTTCTTCGTTACTTTTTCTTTTACCCAGCCGACTTTATATCTCAAACAATTGTTAAAATATTTAACAATTGAATGATGAATATACTACACCTGTGCATAAGGTTATATTCTTTTTTTAATTATAAAATATTATATATGTTAGATTGTGATGGAAAAATGACCGATAAAAGTAAATTATCATTTAATTAGGAGATGAGGAATGTAACAGGCACGTGGTAGTAACATATAACTTTATGGGACGATACCACATTCCTCTAGGAATATAGAAAATGGCCCTAGACGTATTTCACTTCAACTGTTATATTTGTCATAATACTTGTCACAACGGTCATATATGATATATCTTAGTCCTTTTGTTGAGTTGGTTCTCAACTTCAGCCTTATAACTTTTGAGCACATCCAACACTTGCTTTTTCATTAATGAATGTTGAAAATTTGTCTATGAACGTTATATAATATTGTTAACCATTCCATGGGTAGCTTAAGTGGTAGCTTTGATCTAGTAGTTAGGTGCAGGAAAAAATAAATGTTTTGTTATTGTGTGTTTTTAGACCAAAAAAGAAAGGGAGAAAGAGAGAATTTTGTTTGTTACAAATCATATTCTAAGGAGATGAGTTGGCTTATAAAGGGATGTAAAAATTAGGAAAAGGAAAAATGAGTCATTATCGTGGTCATAGGCCACGGGTCCTCCTGTGTCCTCCTTACCATGCAAGGTGACTAAGTGTCCCTTGTCATGAAAGGTAATTCTTGGTTCAAATTGGGCAAAAACACATTTTAAATTCATTTTAACTTGAAAAAATCTCAAATTTTCATTTAATTTTATTTTTGTGTTTAATCAAAGGAATTGAATTGTTCAATTTTATTCAGTTTCAAAGTAAAACTGATATTGTTAACCTATCAACAGATAGTTTAGAATACCCTGTTAAATTTTCTTAGAATTTTTTTATAAAAAATAAAAAATTAACATAGACATATGTAATTAAGTAGAACATCGTTATAAATTTAGATAATCACAATTAAAACTTTACCTCATGTATTCTATAATTACATACAATTTTTTACGTTCATTGTTTTAACAATTATCTAGACCCCTGCCTACAATAATTATTAATAATCTCAATTAGATATATTAGAATTTTAAGTTCCCGCTATATTTTCTAAAATAAATCATGGAAATAAATAGTTTTTAATAAAAATATTAATAACATTATGAAAAATATATTCTAAAAGTACTTTTGACTTATTAAGTCAACATTCATTCATTCACAGGATAAAGAATTTTTAAAATATTGATTTGTGATTAAATATGTGTTTATGACCATTAAACTCATACATACACAATTTATAATTATCTACTTAAAATAAAAATTTAAAATATAACTAAGGGATAAAATCTTATGTGCGCATACCTATACAGTAAATGGCAATATATTTAGAAATGTTGAGGAGGATTCATATTTTAACTTCAAGAGGGCAATATATTTAATACTTGTATCTTTAAAGGGTCATTACTAATATTTGTATCAGGTCAAGGGAGGGATGTAATTAATCTAATAAAAATGATTTCAAAAGTTAGTATATTATTTGAAACATTAAATATTTTATTGATGATCTTTTTTTTATTAAACAATTTCAAATGGATTTTATTAATGTAAATTGTGATGCATTAAAGAAGTATAATAAAGGCATGTTTGGACAAATGTAATTAGAAGGACTTTTAAGAGCAAAAAAAATATAAAAAAAAATTAAATTAATTTTCTATAAGTTAAAATAATTTTTTTTAATAATTAATTTATAAAAGTTTTTTTTTTTTTTAAAGACATCATTGAGAATTTCTACTAATTAACTATTAGAAAAGATAATTCTAACTTTTAGAGAATTTAATTTCAATTTTTCTTATCAAAGTTGTTACAGAATAATTATCCAAAACCTTAAATATATTAGATTAAATATAAACATTAATAAAATTAATTATATAATACTTTAACAAAAATAATATACAATATTATTGTGTAAATTTTTAAAACTTGTTTTCTTTAGTTGTAAATTAAATTAAAAAATATTTGCGACCCCAGTTCTCACTCATGCTCTCCTCACTCTTATACGGTTATACCTAACATTTGTGGTGGAACTTCTCTCTTCATTCTCAATCCACACTGTAGTTGAAAAACCAAAAACCTCTCCACATTCCACCCCTCAAACAATGGTCATTGCAGCGTCATCTTCACCTCCATTTCGTACTCCATCATACATCTGCCTCTCTCTTTCTTCCAACCAATAGTCTCCACCTAGCCACCTCGTTTAAGGCGCATCCACTAGAAGGTTGTCTCCTCTTAAGACCCTATGCACTGTTGTAGGTTTCACTAAAGGACCTGCAGTCAATTGGGTTTGTTTCATTGTCTTCATATTGAAACTACCAACGTGATATTCATGGTTTGTATTTGTAGTACCTCTTCACTATTGATCTCACAACACAATATTTTGTTTAGATAAATTAATACATTTTTGTTGTTATTTGTGGAATTAGTGCAAACTCTTGGTTGACACTCATGTTCGGTTATGATGTAAGTTTCTCTACAATTCTTCATTCACAGTCATGTTTGCTTTGTTCTTTATGAGTTTTGTTTGCGGATGTGCAGATCTAATTGTGTGTTGCTGTTTTAAAATAAAATCTAAAATGATGCTAAAGATTGTTTGTGGACATGCGAGTCAAATAGTGGATTTTCGTCATCTTTTATAGATTTGGAGGTTCACGACACCTTTTCTAAATCTGACAAAGAAGATTGTGATTATCGAAATTCGTATCACAAATTTGGATATGTGTTTCATGAAGTCATTGTAATCTAGGTTGAAGTTTTGCATTGGTCCTTTTCATAATAGATGTAAAAAAATAATTTTTGCATCATCAAGATCTACATTGATTCTATAACAGACGTAGAATCCTCAAAATAACCAATGTCAAAAGGTACCCCTTCGTAGTAGTGCTCCTGGGGCTAACTTTTGTATACTAGCAAAGGTACGTATTCCATTGTCTTCTACCATTTCATTGTCTTCTACCATTTCATTGTCTTATGTTTCTCGTTTTAATATCTCCTACTGGACTTCATTCTCTGGAGCAGGTCTGAGAAGAGAAGACACATTCTAGAGTGGCCCTGATGTTAACATTGTTAACATTAGTGTCTGACAATTCTATTTTTATGAGCTACAACACCAACAATAATGAGTGTTCCAAGTATTTTTTGCTGAAACCTTTGAGTGGTTGATTGGTCCCAAATGCTCCACAAACAACAAACAACAGTAAGTTCTCTTTGTACTTTTAGATTTTCATTCAATTGCAATACCAACATGTATTATTATGAATCGTAATAGTTTTTATAACACGAAAATCTGAAAATCGAATTCTTTGGAAGTGATGAAGAATTGAAAAATATAATATTTGTATATTAGCTGAAGATTTATCTAGTAGTGTATATATAAGGAATTATCATGTTTCTCTTTCAAAATATCATAATAGTTTTTATAGCTCAAAAATCAATCTAAAAAAAATAACAAAATATTATTAAAGTCATATCATTCTACCTTTCTTAATGTCATTGCATGTCTTCTCTCAAATTGCAAAATTGAATGAGAGGACATGCATGATCGGTGAGTTGCCTGACAACATCCTGTGCCGCATTCTCTCATTTCTCTCAACTCAGGATGCCACAAGGCTTCTCCCCTACCCAGGTAGAGAAAGCTCATGGCAATAGCGTTTAAGTTGAGAGATACAAGAGTCTACAGTAGAAGATGTCGTTCGACAACACGCTGATCTATTCATCTCTTTCCATTCCATATTCTAGGAAAGAAGGCACGCAATGATATTGACAAAGGTAGAATAAAATAATTCTCACCATCTATTTTGCTGGAATTGATTTTTGTGTTGTAGAAACTATATCATGTAGGTTTGAAAGAGAAAAATAGTTCATTCTTAATTCCTTAATTATATGTACAATATCGAGATAAACTTCAACTATTATAAGAATATTGTTTGCATATAGCTGTTTGTTTCCATTCTTCATCACTCACAAATTAAGAATCCCAATTTTAATTTTTGTGCCATAAAAAATTTTAAGCTTAAATAATTTTTGTTCCCTAAAGGTCACTAATAAACACTCATATTTTTTGTCAGTCTATGAGGTTTTTTTTTTTTTTTTTAATAGTTATGTGTTCTTGATAATTTTTTTTTGCTTCTATAGCATAATTTAAATTGTTGATATATATTAAAAAAATGTTATGTATAACTTAAGTAACACTTAAAATGATGTTACATAATCATTTATAAGGAATAAGAAAAAAAGAAAAAATTATCAAAAACTTATAACAAAGTAAAAAATTTTCGAGATTCAAACAAAAAAAAATGAATTTTTATTAGTAACCCTAAAGTTATTTAAGCCAAACTTTTATCATTCATAGATCATGTTGGTGTTGCAGTTGAACGAAAATTCAATAAGTACAAAAAAGAAAGCTTACTACAGTTTGTCAAGGATTTGAGACCAACCGCTCAAAGGGTTGAAGCAAAAACAAAACTAGAAAAACTTTAGGATCAGCAACTTGCATCAATGACACTCCAACCTAATGATGGTGAATTAATCCTATTTAATTTAATTTGTGAACGAAAATTTGCCTCTCAAAAAAAAAAATTGTGCCCGAAAATTGGCCACATATATAGAGCAAAAGAGTAAGGGTATTGTTTTATTCAATTTGTTTTATATCATTATCAACCCCACGAACCAATAGTAAGTTGACACATACATGTCGTACAATTTTAATATTTAAGTAGTATGAATCAAATAACATATGTATATCACTATTATCACATGACAGTGGTCCACGATACTACTTACACACTAGTAGTAATTTGTACTGAAAAATACACATTTAGATCATGTTCGAGGATCTTCGAAACATAAATGGCCCACAAAATATTTGACAAGCCAAATAAGCCACAACATAAATGCTACACACTATAGTAATTAGTTACTAAATTTCAAACTTATGAAGTCTACCGACATTTTTTTTTACCTAAAATTGGCGCATGAAACAAAAGATTTAGCCATTATCTTATTGTCTCCTATTCTATCCACTAAACAGAACCTCAGTTAATTTAGTTCAAGTATCGGTATAATTGCAGTTTTTTTATTAGGTGTGTCTCTCTTATATGGAGTTATTTGTGGGTTTTTTTTCTGTATATTTTATTCTTGAAGTAAATACCACGATAATTAGGATATTACAACAACAACAAAAAAAAAACAATGATAAATTAATTGAATTACAATCAAATCGAGGCAATTGCTATATCATTTTCTCCCATTATAATGCACTATTGTGATTTTGTCTTTCTCATAAACTTCTATCTATGGACGAACGTTTGGTTTTACTTCTCTAGCTATACTATATCTAGTTTTTGGCATTATTTTACTTTTGTCTTAGTTCTTCTCTTGCATGGCATGGATTTTATTTTTAGAAATGCCAGTGACAGATTCTTTGACACTTTCTTTTATATTTTTTTTTTGTAATTGATTAAAATTTAATTAAAATCATCAATTTTGATGGATTTTATAAATTATTTGAGAATATTTTTTTTATTTAGATGATAAGTATCAAAACTAATAATTTTTAATAAATTATAACAAATCAGATAAAAAAAAATCTGAAAAAGAGTGTGGGTATCGCTTCTCTATTTTCTTATATCAATTTGTGATTTCTGAAGTTTCTTTGTCATGCATATATATGGATGGGGATCCCTCCACCAAATATAAAATGGACGTGGTACCATATTGAACCATGCGTCTTATTTACAAATTGGTCTAGTCAGTGGTAGGGACCATATTCCAACTAAGGTTGTATTAGTCACTATTAATATCAAAATTAATAATATGTGACTTAACGGAGTATGATATTTTTAAGGAATAATAGTTAAGGAAATTAATATGATTTAATTTTAACAGCTTAATTAAGTGTTAATGGAGAACATTTTTAATAAATGTACTATTTTTTATCCATAAAAATCAAACACAATATATAAGAATTTATAATACTTATGCATCTGTTCAATCAACTGAAATAGCTAGATCCTTGTTCAATAAATACACTTTAAACAACTAATGTTTTGAGTTTTTTTATTTATTTCATGTCAATTGGCCCTCATGGTGCCACTTCATATAATTTAACAGCTCATACATATATATTTTGTTTCAATAATATAATTTTAAACAACCATTAAATGTTTCTTAAATAACAAAGAAAATATATTTTACTCATACACAACACTTATAAAAACAATCATAGATTAATTTTAAGCAATTTAACATGATTCGTACATAGATATTTATTTATTAGTAATTCTCTAGTTAACATAGCAATACCCAATTTTTACCTGATCCCTATTTTCCAAGGCAGAAACACTTTGCCCATCACGGTACGAAGAATAAATGTCATTGATATAGACCCAAAATTTAGCATTGATATTGATACATTACAAAATACAAGTAAAAAATTGAAATTTGATGTAGCAGTTGGAAAGAGCAACGAACAATAGATGATATTGTAATAATAGAAAAAAATAAAAAGTAGAAATAAGATATCAAGGGATCCTTTGATTTGATGTGAAGATATTATGGTAGAATAAATGATTGGTTGTTTGATAAACAACATGATATGATAAATTAATAGATTTTATTTATTATTTAATTTTTTTTTTCGATTTAGTGAATATCTATAATTTTAATAAATATTAAACTAGCTAGTAAACAAGTAGATTAATATTATAAATACATGGTAGGCCTTCAGAAAAAAAAATGGTAGAGAAAATATTCCTAGCACAACTTCACTTCTCAACTTTTTTTTATTTAAACATAATTTATATTATATTAATTTGATATATAATTTATTATCTATTACACATTAAACACATAATATATATGATTAAAACTTATTATATTATTATCATTAATTTTATATTATCTTTTAATTGTAATATTTTATTTATAATAAATTTATATAAAATTAACTTAAAAATTATATAAATGATAGATTAAGATATCTTATGTCAAAATATCTATCATTATTAAATTCTAAAAATAAAATAAAATTGAAAGGTAGAAAGAAAATGACCAATACCAACGTCCATACCCGCCAAACCCCCTTTCTCTCTCAGTCATTCTCTCGCTCGCGCGTGTCCCAACCCCGTTCAATTGCTGCCCATCATCTCAAGCAACCACTCAATCTTTTTGATTTTTTCTTTTCATCTTCTTTTATTTTGTTCTCTCCAGAATATATTTTAAATAATAAATTGAAATTAAATATTGACCTCATTCTTTTATTTTGTATTTTGACGTAAATTATTGACCTCATTCATTCTTCGTCTTGACCCCATTCCCTGGCCACCAACCAAACCAGAAACTTTAATACTAAACAACGCGTCTCACGTTTCCTTCACCTTCTTCTTCGTTATACTTATATCGTTTCCGTTGGTATTTTCGTAAATATCACGAAATTCAATTTCCCCCAATTTCTAGGGTTTCGGATAGAAACCCCACCCTGCGTTTCTGCGATTCTTCCTTCGAACTTTGCGTGGTTTCAGGTCTGCTTGCTTCTTCCTCTTTGTTGTTGTCCTCTTTTCTGAAGGAAATTCGGGGAACAAAATTATCCAAAAAAAGTAAAATTCTAGTGGTTGATTAATGATTATACTTGATTGATTTTAACGGTTCATGATTTTTCTTTTCTGGTTTATTTATTCAATTGGTTGTTTATGTAATTTTGCTTGTTTGTTTGTTTTTGGAACTTGGTTTCAAGTTCTAGTGTTCAATGTTTTAAGTATTGAGTTTTGCATTGCTGTTTGGTCAGTTATGGATAATGCTATCACACTTGGGAGTCAATTGTGATTAGCTGCATGAGGAGTGAAATTGAGGTCAATTCTTGACATTTTAAACCAAAGAAGTGGATTGCAGTTTAAGAAATTAACAGAATAGTGTAGTTTCATGGTCTCAAAGCAGACAATGCGTGTGTTTGAGTAAAGATTTTATTGTTTGACTCTGAGGTACAGCGTACCAACATTTGGCTCTGTTTCACTCTTGCATTTGTACATTATAAGGTTGTTAGAGGGGTTAAGAACTCTCACTTAGCTGTGGCACCATTGTATGTGTTGAGACATTACTCTTTGGATCTATGGTCATGGTTGAATGGGAGATATGTTGCTCAAGTCTTATGGCCTTAGGTAGATGGGTATTTGTTTTATACTTTCATTTGTTAATGCCTTTTGTGGGGGTAAGGCTATCCTTGTTTGAATAAGCTGAAAATAAGGAGCTTGAAATTTTGAAATGAAAATCACATCTTGTTTACTTGTTTCAAAAAACTTATGGGAAAGCTGAAAAAGGAATGCAATTCATGACAAAATTTGGCCATAACTATCTTAGTGATTTCCCAATTCCCAATTCCCATCTTCTGCCAAGCAGCAGGGAATGAAATTCAAAACCCTTCCCATTTAACTCCATTTTCACTCGCATCCTCATTTTCTGCCTGCTTAAACAAGCATGGCCTAAATCTATTGAATTTTTCTTTACTTCAACAGTTATTTCATTATCCTTTATGTCATATAGCGCATCTGCACTGCAGTAAATGGATCTGTTAATTAATGGCATCTGCTGTGTGTTAAGCATTACACAAGTGTATACTTACATGTCATTAGATTTCACTGTGTGAAGATGAGTAAAATGGGCACTCAATATGCTGATGAAAATATGTTTCCCTAACAACTTGATGAAAATGATAGCAAAAATGTTAGCTGATGCACAGTACTTACTCTCAATATCTTTTGCCAGTTCCCTTTTAACCATTCAGATCACCATGTCAAGTTTGGAGGAGCCACTTGGTCTTGACAAGTTGCCAAGCATGAGTACCAGAGATAGAATCCAGAGGTTCTCAACCGCTGCTTGCCGTCCCAGAGTAGATAATTTGGGTATGGGAAACTGCTGGATTGATGGACGAAGCTGCAGCACATCGAACAGCTGCGAGTGAGTCAAAAATTGCAATTTACTAAAAGTCAACACTGATGCATATATTTATTTGTCATTTGACCTATTTTTGTCTTCTTTTACCTTTCACCTCCGTCGCATATTATTTAGCCGATTTCTGCCCACGCTATTCATAACATTACCTTAAGCCTATGTTTGGTGCAGTGAAGACAGTGAAGAGTATACAGCAGAGACATTCCCGTGGAGAAGGCAAACAAGGGACCTGGCCCGAGGTGATTCTTTCAATCAAAAGACTATGTCCATGGGGAGGAACTCAATGAAATTTGGAATGAATGATAATTCAGTTTACACCTCAGATTACCAGTATAGTCCAAAGAGCAATAACAAAAATGTACAGGATATGGCATATATGGTAATACTCTTGTTCAAGAATTTGTTTCCACCTACTAAATTGGTTATCTATATAGTGCCTCTTTTTGTGATTTCATTTGACATTTATGTTACACATTTATATTTTCTGTAGTTGATTGATTTTATCATATTTCTTTAGCTGGTAAGTGAGATACAGTTTTTTATTGGGCAATGCAGTTTATGAAAGGCATACCAAAATTTGTAAAGATAGTTGAAGTTGGTCCAAGGGATGGATTACAAAATGAGAAAAACATTGTACCAACAGATGTAAAGATTGAATTGATTCATAGATTGGCATCTTCTGGGTTATCTGTCATTGAAGCTACTAGTTTTGTATCTCCCAAATGGGTCCCACAGGTATATAATGGCTTTACCATATTTATTTAACGTGTAATTTGAGTTTTACCTGCTTGATTATCATTTTGTTTCTGTATCTTTCAGTTGGCAGATGCAAAGGATGTAATGCAAGCAGTTCATAACCTTGGAGGCATTAGATTGCCCGTTCTGACTCCTAATTTAAAGGTGTAAATAACTACAATAACTATAAATTGGCAGATTTATATTCAGATTCTGATCTGTTACATTTATTATAGGGTTTTGAAGCTGCTATAGCGGCTGGCGCTAGAGAAGTAGCTATTTTTGCATCAGCTTCTGAATCTTTCTCGAAATCAAACATTAATTGTAGTATTGAGGAGAGCCTTGCCCGCTATCGAGCTGTTACTCGTGCTGCTAAAACGCTCTCTGTTCCTGTTCGAGGGTATGCCTTTTGTTTTCTCCTTCATCATTTTAAGCATCCATAAATCCTCTCTATTTCAATTTTCAATATATTTTTAAGTGTGCATCTATGCCAGACAGAAAGCTCTGAACTTTTTTATTTTCCAATTTGATAGTTACTGATGGATTTACTTTTATTGCCCTGCAATTTATTTGTTTGAGGGTGGTACTGTTAATTAACAATTTTTTCCTACATTGATGGGTTTTCTACATGTTCTGTTCCAGGTGTCTGTTTTTGTATTTTATCAGTTTTTTGCATTTATGACTCTAATTTGGAGTTGAAGCATGGATAATAAACATTTGAATATCTTTTTCCTTTCTGATCATTACTCCTATTGCAATCCCATAAGATCCTAAATCCTATGAAATATTTCTCAAAATCACTTTCTACATTTGTATTGTTTTTTTTATATTATTTCATGATAACAAGTTAATTTTTTGATATTGCTAAAGACCCTTCTAGGTATATATTTAAAAGTCAACAAGGCCAAGGTTTAACAGTTGGACATGAAAAAAGTCCCATTTGTGTTGATATTGTAAATTGTCTAAATTCTATTGATAGAGATTCTGCTTCTGTTTTGCTTATTCCAATCTATTTTTCTGTATTGAAATTTCATAGGTATGTATCATGCGTTGTTGGATGCCCAGTGGAAGGATCAATCTCTCCGTCAAAAGTGGCATATGTAGCTAAAGAACTATATGATATGGGTTGCTTTGAAATCTCGCTTGGGGACACAATTGGAGTTGCTACTCCTGGTAATGAATTAGATGTCTTTCTTTTTGAAAACTTTATGCTATCCATAGTATACTTTCTCCAGTATTTCAGTTGAATTTCTCTTATTTGATGATATTCTTGTATAGGGTTTTCTGAGTATGAACACAAGCTAGGAATCTGTGTTCCTTTTTTTTCTTTTTGATCCAGCAACCACTTATCTATCATAAGGAAGATTTAAAAACTTCTATTGGTTACTCAAATATGATCTCTGTACTCATATTGTTTTGTGTTCATTCTGTTGTGTTCAGGAACTGTAGTTCCGATGCTTTTGGCGGTAATGGCTGTTGTGCCAGCGGAGAAGCTTGCTGTCCACTTCCATGACACTTATGGGCAATCCCTTCCAAATATTCTCGTGTCCCTCCAAGTAAGTCAGCAAACCATAGTTTTAACATTGTTTGCTTGTCTATTGATATAGTTTATTGAACTTTTATCTTCATTACATGCAACAAAAGTTCTAAACTGTTGTACCAACCATTGAACAATATAATCAGAGTTTAATAGTGATACACTAACAGTGTAAAATAGTTTTACATTGTTAGACAATCACAACCCTAAGTTTGTATGACTTTTAAAATAATTTTATAAAAATCAACTACTTATCATAAATGAAGGGTTGTGATTGTTTGACGGTGTAAAGCTATTTTATACTGTTAATGCATCACCTTTAAACTCATAATTAATGGACACTCTTTACCATTATATGAACAATTTGATTTTCCCTAGAATTTAGATTTGTATAAACAAATTTAAACTGGGCCAGCATTTTATCTTTCAACATTCTAACAGTGTTATTAATGGACATTATTGATTTGTATCTAAACAGATGGGGATCAGTGCAGTAGATTCTTCAGTTGCTGGTCTAGGTGGCTGTCCATATGCTAAGGGAGCTTCAGGAAATGTAGCTACTGAAGATGTTGTGTACATGCTGAATGGTCTTGGTGTGAAGACCAATGTTGATCTCGGAAAGCTCATGTCGGCTGGCGAGTTCATCAGCAAGTATTTGGGGCGCCCATCCGGCTCAAAGACTGCCGTTGCCGCCTTCAGCCGAGTCCCAGCTGACGCTTCTAAGATATGATAATATGTTTAACAATAAGAGAAAAAGAAATTTATATTTCGATGCTTCAAGCAGTGAGAGCACACTCATACTCTACATGTTTAATCTTTCTTACCCCATAATTTTAGAAAAAGAATAAAATACCCACTCACGTTGATGAGTTGGGAAGGAAGAAAAGTAATGCATGTAATCTGGCAATCTGCCATTAGCAAGTGCAAGCTTCTCACTTTGAGTGTTTGCAAGCTTGCAATTTATATCCCTATTTTTGTTTTTTTTGGTTTTTAAGTTTGGCATCATGCATTCATTGTGTATGATGTTTAGTTATACTTATACCATGCATGACTCTTGTATAATTATGAGAACATCAAAGAAAAATATTATTTACATTTAACATGATAATTATAATTATTTAGGTCCATTTTGAGGTATATTATATTATCATTTTGCGGTGTTAGCTTAACTAACTCTGCTTACTTGTCGACTTGTCGTTGAAAAGTGATTGTCCAGAGCCAACTTTCATTGACCCAGATCTATTCATTGGTTCTTGTAATTTATAGTTTGGACATTAGAGAACACGGATTCACGTTTAAATGGTCAATTATATTTTCAAAATTGTGAAACTACGTTTTATCACTGTTGTGGCTATAATTGGGTTTTCAGCTAGTTTTTTCAAAAGTATGTTTGAGAATAAAAGGTTAAAATATATTTTAGGTTCGATGGTGAATTTTGTTTTAGATTCTTAATAAAAAAATTGTTTTGAATACTTAATATATCAAAATGTTTGTTTTTATCCTTGATATTTTGTTTTAATTCTTGATAAATTAAAAAAAAAAGAAATTGAATCCAATGTTCAAAGTCATACATACAAATGACACAACATCCTATAATAAAGAAACAATATTTCAAAGCTTGAAGAAAAAAAAAAGACAGAAAACTTAGGAGCCAAACATATACAATTAAAGACGAAGTTTCTAACCAAAAAAAAAAAAAAAAACACACCAATATGGATTGTAGTTAGTATAAAATAACATTTTTATTATTAAATGATATATCCTTATACTATATTATCTTGCATTAATTTAAACTAATACTTTCCTTTCTATTGTATAAACAATTTAACAAAATTTATTTTGAAATGCGTACATTTATTTTATATACTTTCTTAGATAAACTTTTATCATAATAAATTTTTTATAAACTTTACGCAATTGGTTGAAATTTATTTAAAATTATTCATTTTGATGAATATCAGTTAAATTTAAAAAAAAAAAGAGATATTAAATTAATCAATTTATTATTTCTTTGGATAAAAACATATATTAATATTAATAGATAAGATATCACTATAATAGATGTTAAATTAATCAATTTATTATTTCTTTGAATAAAAATATACATTAATACTAATAGATAAGATATCACTATCATATTCAGCTTACATACCAAATAATATTAATAAATTATTGAAAGATATGATTAATTACCTTATCTTATCTCACTTGTCCAATCCACCCAACACGCCATAAAATTACATGTTTAGATTCATACATTATATTTGTTTAAATAAGTTTCTTTTAGAAGTATTTCTAAAATTAAAAAGAATTTCTCTATAAACTAAAACTAAATTCTCATTAATTAATTTGTAAGAGGTATATGATAAATTATCGAAAGATATGATTAATTACCTTATCTTATCTTACTTGTTCAATCCACTCAACACACCATAAAATTACATGTTTAGATTCATACATTATATTTGTTTAAATAAGTTTCTTTTAGAAGTATTTCTAAAATTAAAAAGAATATCTCAATAAACTAAAACTAAATTCTCATTAATTAATTTGTAAGAGGTATATGAGAAGTTCATACAAATTAATTATTGCAAAACTTGTTGAAATTTTTTTTTCTCTAGATCTTAAAATGGTTTCTAGAAAACTTTATCCAAATATATTTATATTAATACAAAAAAAAAAAACCCTAAACTTACAAGCTTTGACTACTTTCAAGTGGAAGCATTGGAGCCACGACTTTAACAGGTAAAAGCAGGAAATTTAAAAGCAAACGCACAGCAAGGTCAGAAAGAGAGACATTGATTGAATTATTTGCTTGTGCAACAATTTATTTCCATGGCCATGATGATAGCCCTTATATATTACTCAAACCAATTTTCTAGTTCCTTTTTATTTGTTCACGGTCAAAGGTTCAAAGCTGATTATAACACCCTCAGAAAATGATCGCCTAACTCCCTCATCATGATGAATATTGATGAAGATTTTTCCTTTTATGATGACTCAAATGCCATAATTAAGTTTTGTGAGTGTTATACAGATATACATATATAACATGCATGTACGGTAAGCTTTATTGAATGGAAAACACAAGTACATGATGCCACTTAATTAATTAGGGTGTTTCACATGTTATGGATATTTTGTTTTCTATCTCAAGATTGCATTATATGTAACATGGTGGATGTGGTGTCGCAAGAAGATATATATATATATATATGGCATAGAGGAATAGGAGTGATAAAAGGGCTGAGGGTTGAAGGTAGAGATAGTGAGTTTGATTCTTTTTCACTTATAAAAATTAATTATTAATTATTAATATTTATTGATAAAAAAAATTAGTAATTAATTATTAACATTTCTCGGAAAAAAAGAAGACCAATAACTATTTTTTTACCTATCTTAAATCTATTACTACGCTAACAAAAATATAGTGAAAACATGCCATTCTATAGTAAGTTCAATTGCTCACATTTTCCCATGAATGATTACAGACTTCCATGCAACACTATATAGGTAAATGAAGACACTTGTTATAAAAATCATGTCTCCACATTGCAAATATGCAAATCTAAAAGGGCCCTTCACCACATTGCAAATATGTAATCTAAGGAAAATCATGTAATCTATAAAAGTATATTTTGTTTTTCAATTTATTACCAAATTTTAAAGGTTATTATTAATCTAAGAGGGGCCCTTCCATGAGAGGGGGAGGAAATAAAAATAAAAAACTTTCCCATAACCTAAAGTCACGAGCTTTTTCACATATCTAAAGTGAATGAAGACAACATCATTCTTTGTTAGGAAAAGATCCATGCTTTCAATGTCCACATTTGCATGTCCCATTTGCCAAACCCCACATGTTTGACCAAATTCATTTTTCTTCTCTAATTAAACTTTATACCCGACAGAAAGACACTATTTTGTTTGATACATGTACAGTAATCTTGTCACTTGGAGGCAAACCCTATGCTTCTAACATTACGAGTTGGTGTTGTGGTTAGGCACTGTATACTTATGTGAGGACGATTTATTTCATGAGAAGTTTCATATTTAATCATTATTATTTATGAAAATTTTTCGAATCAATGATAATTATAATATTAATTTAATTATCCAAATAAACTGAAATATATTCTTGGTAAGAAAAAAAAATACTTATTTTCTCATGAAACAAAGAGATTTAGCTTGCCTGAAATAAAGAGATGTTTAAAATGAGAAAGTGAAAGTGTGCATTCATCATAGTGCAATTCAAAGTAACTTAAGTTTACAAAATAAATTAGTTATTCAAATTAATGTTAGATATACCCTTATTTTCTGCTTCTACACGTCTCATTTTGATGGGTTACATGCACCTAAAGTAAAGTGTAATCCATGATTACTCGTACGAGAAAATTATAACAGCTGACATTAACATTAGCATTACTTGATGTCATCGATGATCACAACTACTACAGAACCTAAAACACTGTTTAGCAGTTGACCAACCTTCTGTTTTGCACAATCTCTTTGAAATTTTTCACCTTATGGTATATGGACCAACCCAATTAATTACCTTTTCTTTTCTTGTATGTTGATACTAGAAAGTAGAAACCTAATTGCCTAGGAATTTTGGGGATTCTACATCTCACAAAATTTACTGTATACAGATAAAAACTTGTGAGCTAAGGCACACCATTCAAATTCAAGTGAATTATATGTAGTCATGTCGTATTGTGGATTTTTCAATCTCAAGAAAGATGAATCACCTTTAACCACATTGAAGATAAATCATAATACGTGATTCAATAACAAAATATATATACCAGCACATACTTAAGGCTCACTAAACGTTTATTACCGATCCACCAACAAGATATTTACATCCTCATTAGAATTTCAATTGGTATTCTTATGGAATATGAATCTGATCCCTGTTAACTGAATCAACCTTTATTTACTATCAAAATAAATTCAAGTGCGTTAAAAATACAATTTACTTTTCCACAATGTTTATAATTAAGTTCCATACCCCCTATATATGGGCAATACATGGCCTAAGATAGAAAGCTAAGAAAAACATGAGCAAAAAAACAGTAAATTATTTAATACAACTGTCATAATCACAACATAACATACTTCTTTCTTTCTTTCATTCACTTTTGATTTTTAACTGAAAGGTCCAAGTATATAATTTTGTCTAAACATTTTACACCATTTTCTCATACTCACCTAATTACCCTTTGAAAAAGAGTATGATTTATTTTCTTTTTTTCCCCGGTCTTTATGTTAGGTAATTAACTTGACATTTTACAAAGAAGTGTAAAGAGAACGCAAAGAAAAGTGTAGTGAAATTGAAATCAAAATGTTATTTCCATTCTGTGTAGTATATAGAATCATGATTAATTTCATATATATATATATATACTTTGAAAGAAAAATACTTAAATACAGCATAATTTATATATTATATGTATGCATCATGATGAGTGAACTTGTAGCAGCATATATAACCCCAGTGCTCCCAATAGATGCAAGAAAGATCCTCTTCCTCTTTCTTTTCTCTCTCTCTCTTTGGTTCATAGTTGTTTCCCAAGTAAAAAAGGGTACACTGAAGTGAAATCTGCATCCAAATTACAAAGCCTGCACCACATTTGTATGTGCCCCAAAGCACCAAACCCTATGCATATTGACCAATCCTCATAATTTTCAGAGCTCAGACATCAAGGTCACACCACATCCGATTAAAAAACAGACACAATCACAACACAAGTTGGTCAAAAAACAACAACCATTGAATGAAAAGGGTGCCAAAAGGGTTGGAAAAATTCCCTTTCTTTCTATTTTTTCACTTTCAGGCTTTGTTTGGATACCCCTTTTGAGTGATCAGATCCAAAAGAGAAGAAGCTCGTTTGGCCTTTTGATCAGAATGTTACTGTTTGTTATTATTATCATCCATTCATGATCTGTGCTTTTGATGAGACCATGAGGCTGATGATGGGTTTGCCTTGTTTCTTTGTCCTATTGTTGGTTCTGCTGCTGTTACAATTACAATGCTTCTCTACTGCTACTACTAATGATTCAGCAAAATTTCAAAACTTTGAAAGTGGGTCTGTGTCAAAGACTAGTTCTTTTAAAGAAGCCAAACAAGGTTTTAGACAGAATTCAGGTGAAGGTGATGGTAGTGAAGCAGTTCTTGGAGAAGAAAAAAGAAAAATCAACACAGGTCCTAATCCTTTGCATAACAGATAAGTGGACATTTATTCAGTGCATATTTTTCTTCTTTTTTAAACTTTTTCCTTGAGTATTTTACTTATTCACATGTTCTTAGAATTTGTTGTTGATTTTTGATAGACCAGTTTCTTCTGATTCTTCTGTCCATAAGAATGTAGCCTTTAGCTACAAGTAACAACTCAATATAATAGAAAACAATTTTGACTTGTGAGTACAATCGGTTTATATTTTTTTGTTTTCATATCCAATAAAGTGGAAGATATGATAGAAGTTAGAACTGAAGAACCACCATGTTTTTTTTTTTTTGAAGGCAAATCCTAATGGTTAATTGTTAATCGTTGTTTGTAGGGGAATTCAAACTCACGACTTATTCCATTGTTCCTTTCCTTCTTACCTCTAAATTAAGGTTTTTTTTTTTTTTTTTTAATTCTGTGAATTTATATAGGGAATTTGGATTTGTACAGAATGTTGCACCTGTTCTGAGGGTGCTAGAGTTTACAATTTGACATGCTAAGGCTATTTTACTACCAGAATCGATTAATCTTATTTTACTATCACCTTTCAGTACATGAATGATGAATCTTGATGCTGGAATTAGTCTCGTACGTACCTTGGTGAAAGATAAGAATAATAGAAGTTATGCAACCTGAACTGTGATTCGAATAAATTATCTCTACAATAATTTGTTATTGGATAAAACGCCCTCTTATTCCTTATAAAATGCCGCAACACATGCACCACTAATGGCCGCAATACAACGTTCAATCAAGTAAATATTGAATTGAAATAATTTGTCTCACTTTTTTATTTTTCCATTTTGTGTATTTTTATTGGTGAAACATAACATGGAACACAAAAAATAGGACGGTAATTTCAATTGCAAACCTTAACACCCTTTTATTCCATTTTTTAGTAAATATATTAGATTTCGATATTTTTTCCCACGGCTTGTATTTTTCAGCTCACTTAGCCAGAGATTAAAAGGGTAATCGTTGATCTTAAGTATTTCTATGCAGTGGGAGATTAATTATGGAATTTTTCGTTAAATAAATCATTTTTATAAGTTTAGGCCGCTTAACCATTATATCAATCTTTAACCGTTATATCAATCCATTGAATTAGAGATTTTAATCTTTAATTGTGTCAATGGTGGCATGGGTTGTCGAATGTTCGAAATATTTCAAACATTGGAAAAAAAAAGTTTGAATATAAATCTCTGCCATGCGACCCACAGTTTTTGGAATACGTACATTGTTTAATTAAATTGATCCACGTTCTTAGTTTTAATTCAACTGACCCTGTTCTGTTTGATGATATATAAAAAGAAAGTATGATTTTGGTACTGTAAGAAGAAACTGAAAAAAGTATATTACCAAATGGAGATTACAAAAGGCACTGGACTTATGTTTAGTGTTTACACAGCCTATATATACTACACAGTTCAGTGGAGAGTTGGTTAGTGTTGAACCACGTGCAAATTATATTGCACAAGTTGATTTTTTTTAAATAATAATTGTGATAAGTTTCGTATTTATGAAAAAAAAATTAAACAGAGATCGTTTGCACCAATCCAAGGTGAGAAATATTGCAATGAAACTTAATTAGAATTCCCTTAAATAAGTTTTGGACTTAAATAAATTTTTGATACCAACACCTCTTTTTTATTTGGATGGCTATCAAATTTTATTATATTTTAGTTCTTTATAATATATTGTTTTTTTTTGTTTTAGGTTCTTATTAATGATTTTGCATCATCTCAACTGTTGATATATGTTGAGCTGGTGTCACGTTATCACTTAACTAGCGGCTGAAATGATGTCATGTCATCAGGAATCTAAAAAAAAAAAATATCAAACCCAAAACATAGCAAAATTTTTATAGGATATAAGTATTTTATAGGACCCACAACTTATTTAAGCCATAAGTTTTCAATTCCTAAAAAATACTCATTTTTTTATTTAAGTCCCTAAATTTTTATTTTTTTTTTGCGTTGTTTTGGTCCTTGAATTTTTTTTAAATTTTGTTTTGAATTTCTATCCATAACTTATATAATCTCAACCGTTAATATAATGTTACATTATCACTTAACTAACGATTAAAATCAAGTAGAAATTCAAAACAAAATTTAAAAATTTTTAAAGATTTAGAATATCACAAAAAAAATTTCAAGAAATCAAACTAGAAAAAAAAAAAAGTATTTTTACAAAAATTATTTAAGCCATTAGAATTGACGGCGGTCTTCCATGACTCCATGAGCCAAACTAGAGTGTGGTCACCTTGTAAAAGACTCGAGTTAATGTATGCAAGAGATGATAAAAGTAAGATATAATTAGAATGTGTAGTGTACCTTGAATTTGTTAGGCTTATCTATAGGGTCTCATACTCTCATTGAGTATAAGGGTATGGAGTGGTGTAACTAGGATCCTATGAGTCCATGAGTATAAATTATAAAATCCTGAAATCAGTTGGTATAAATACATGAAATTAAAAGATATAATATAAAATTTATAATTTCTTATCAAAAGTTATTTTGCTAATGATTTTTAAAAATTGAGTAGTGCACTAGCCTATCTTCATACCTACTTAGGTCTTCCAGTGGTGTTTCTCCTAGTGGCGGATGCATAATATAGAGTATGGGGGGCTATTGCCCCCACAAAATAATTTTTTTTTTTGCTTGAAAATGTTAAAAAAATTATTTTCGCCCTAACAAAAAAATTATTGTTCTCTCTACAAGTGATTTTTTTTTTTTCAAATCAACGTAAAATATAATAAAAAAATAAAAGTGAGAATAAATTGATAGTAATTTTATGAGTTTTTCCTTCTATTCTTTATTATTTCTTTAACACTACATCCATCAATTTTTTTTAAAAAAAAAATATTGTCCCAACTTGAAAGAGATTAAGTGAATTATAAAAATTTTTTTGCCCCAGCTCAAAAAAAAAAAAAAACTCACGTGATTGTGCATGAAAGGGTAACGTAATATTGAATCTCTAGATTTGTGTGTGGTTGTTCACCTTTAATTTGTACAATCTCCTGTGTAGAACCAACCAATTAATAAGGTTCTTAAGTAGTAAAAGAGTTGGGTTGAAATTAGGGAGTTAAGTTTTGGGCCTAGTATTTATTTTCAAACATCGATATTGTTATTAACACCCATTTGAAATAATCTAGCCAGGACACACTTGTTTATGGTCTCAGCCAATCTGTATGACATGTGGGGTGATGGAGAGAATGGGCTGCTCATCAAGTGGTGTCCTAGATTTCAAAGGGGTGTTAATAAGAATATGGATGTTTGAAATTAAATACTAGGCCCATTCACAAAATTATTTTGTTTTAATTTAAAATTTACTCAAGTTATTTTTTTTATTAGTAAAAAGAAAGATAGGTAATTAACTTTATTTAAGTTAATTACATGGTAGTAAAAAAGTAGATAGATTTTTGAAAAATATAAAAAAAGTCAATGTTATATTTCACCTTCAACTATTTCAATTTAATAATTGAATCAAAATTATTAAATTTTAAAAATAGGAATCAAATGTCTAAATTAAAAACTATAAGGTCAAAATAACATATTAATTAATGAAAGTAAAGAGACTAAAAATCATACATATTTTGGTTTCTCATGTATATAAAAAATGCAAAAAAACAATTTTAATTAATTATCCATAAATTAATTTTATTTTTTTTTTCTTATTTTTCTCTTCTAGATGTGTTTCTAGATAAACTTACTCAAGTAGACTCACTCAGGTATTTGTAGAAAAGCTTTTTGAAAAGTTGCATTTCATCTGCTGTGAGAAAATTAATGGAGACAAACACACCATCTCCATCTGGGGTTGGAATAATCATTGCCCTATCTTCAATCCTTTTAGTTGCTAAACCAAAATGCATAGGCTTTCCCCAACCAAAATCTGCTTCATACACATGCACAGTCATCCAACTTGTGATCACAAAGTTGTGCTTCCCACTTAGAGATGAATAAGTACTCTTTGGGAGTCCTTGTCCCACAAAAAAGTCCCTTATGAAATCCAATCGCTCTTGGCCAAAACCAACATCAAAATATGACTTTATATTCTCATTTGTAACAACATCAATTGCTTCCCTTATCTTTTGAGCAACATCACTTAATGGATTCGAGATGATTTCTCCCACATAACATTTTGGTGTCTCTGATCTTTTCACAGCATTCCCAAAATAATTCTGAGGGAGAGGTGGCACCAATCTATTGCGAATATCAACCATTACTTGAAGTTGGGTTGGTTGGTTCTCACTAGATTCATGACTAGTCTTTGATGAACATTTCCATATATGAGCAGCAATAGCTTCAAATCTGCTATATGGTCTTAACACTTTTTTTGATGGTTGGTCGTTAGCCTTCTTCTTTAGCTCCTCCACTTGGTTTGATGTGAGTTTTAGCAATGCAACACGTGAAGGGGACACAACAATGCTGCCTGATAAAATTCCTGATTTTCGTGCCTCTTGGAGATCAATGCATGGTGCTATAGGCTGGTATACAAAGCAAAAAAAAAAAAAAAAAAAAAAATGAGAAACCATGGTGCTAAAAAAGCCTCATATAGACAAAAACGCTCAACATAAACATTTTTATTTAAAATAAACTTAAATATGTTTGAAGTAAATGATATATTAAAAAATTTCATTTTAATTTTTGTTGTTAGTTAAAAGTCAAAACTGTCATAAATTATTTTATTTTTAGTTCATCCTGTTGATTTTTAATGTCACAAATATATTTTTTTAAATATTTAACCAACACGTTATACCTAAATATAAGTACCTAAAACAATTTTATTTATATATTAGAAACAATCATAAAAAAAAGAAAAATTTATTAGAAAGTAAATATAAAATTGAAGTATATAAAATTATTTTAGACCTGACTCACAGTTGGGTCTGCCATAGAGAGTTTTTGTAACTCAGGTAGATCAACCCATGGTGCAGATGGCTGTTGGTGTATACAGCAAAAAAAAAAAAAAAAAAATTACCATTAGTTTTTATCAAACAAAAAAGACTACATATATTAAAAAAAGACTATACGCATAGCTTTTCAATTGAAAATATTTGTTTTAGGCCTCACTCACCATTGGTCTGCCACACAGTTTTAGTATTGTTCGATCAAGAAATGGCATTTCATTAGGCTCAAGTGCTTCTCCTCGAGCCAGCTTTGCCCATGTGTTGATGAAGTGAATAGCAGCAAGCCCATCAACCAAAGGATGAGAGATAGCAACTCCAATGGCGAGCGCTTCATCGCTACCACCACCATCGCTGTGGTCATGGAACCTTGTTAATTGCACTATCAATAAAGGAAGCTCCTCTATAGGTTGAGTGTAATCAACTTTTGGAACAAGTTCCCTGGTGGACTCATCATGAGGTGAAAAGTCTCCATAATCACCCAATGTTTTCGTGGTTTCAGCTTCAAGCAATGTCACACCCTTTGCGTTGCAATTCACTTCCATTCGACCACTTTTTGTCAAGCTCAATCTTCCAGCTATTGGATAGAAATCCACTAAGATCTTGCTAAGAGAATCTCTCATCCTCTCAGTGGTGTCATCTTCTTTTGCTAACTTGTAAATGTAAACAGTGGGTACATGACCTAGGAACACGATGTGATCATTATCAGATAGCCATAAAGAATCATTAGGAGTTGGTTGATTTGGGGTGATATTATAAGAAGCCACTATGGTTACCATTTTTGTGGTTGAATTAAGGCTTGAAAATAGTTCAGGTTGTATATATATATATGCTTCATAGCTTAATTTGCTCTACATCGTGCAATATATGTAGTAGAAAAACACTATTCCACAAAAGATGTTGGTTAATTAATCAATGTGTCATGAGTTTAATTAATGTGTCTATACATTTCTTTTTCGGTTTTTAATTAATATGACTTTGATGTGGTTTTATGTTTTAATGATCTGGTCCAGCTCGTAAGTGTATAAGCAATATGTTGTCAATATCATGTGGGGGATACGATGGATAAAGATAATAAAACATGTTTGTCTTTTTTTTATCATTATAAAGCATCTTTTGTGCTTCAGCTAATGTGTCATAGATTGCTTTTTCGGTTTTTGATTTGATGCGATAAGAATCAAGCAAATTTGATGTGACATTGTCGTTTTGTGTTTGATTTTAACCGTGATGTATTAATATTCTAAAATAATTTTACATATTAATTCAATAACAATAAATAATTTATTATTTTTATAACTTTTAAAATATATTTATAAAAATCAATTAATGTATCATATGCTGCCATCATATTATGATTTGGGCCAATTGGTGAATGTCTAAAGCATACCACTAATACCATGTGGTAAGATTTAAAAAATGAGTCAATCCGTCGGATTCGAATTAGCCCATCAAAAAAAGTTAGACAAATTAGATGGTTTGGTCCGCTTATTAACAAGCGGATTATTTATTAATTTATTTTATTTTTATTTTTAATTATTAAATTTAGTTTTCTATAAAATAAAATAAAATACTTGTACTTATATTTTTTTTCATTTTATAAATATCCGAATTATTGATTCATATGTCTATTGCATGAAATGTCAATTGTTGAAAATTCATCCGGATGAATTAAATTTTGGCAAGATATTTTGGACTAAGTGATTTAGGTGATTTTGACTTGTTGAATCCTCAGTATCATTAATATTGGAATATTATATGCCATTTATTTATGATAAAATTTATCTTGAAGTGAAAGATCTTAACATGAAAATAGATTTACTACTTTGGGATCAAATTAAGACATCAGGTGGATCAGTTTATACTCTTGATCTTGTTGAACCAATAAATCTTGGACCAGGTATACTGAACACATGCAGCGGACTAGAGGAAATTGCTTCTTTCAGGTGTACCATTTGGACAGCAGAATATGATTATAATAGACATCGAGCTATAATTGGCAAGTTACATGTTGCTCTCCTCACTCTTTCTCACACACGCATATACACAGGCACAGCATCTTAGCATGCATGTGCTCATGCCAAATAATGTTAAATTTGGATACAGCTACAGCTACATCTACATGACATTTTGCGAGGAATTAGTACTTAATTGATAGCATTAATTCATTGATTTGCTGATTTGTACTTTTAAAAATGACAACTTAATTAGACTTTGAATCAAATTAATAGTTTTTTAATAGGGATGTCAATATGAGCTGGTGCGCCCCCAGCAAAAAACGGGTCAAGTCAAGCTATTCTTATCCATGATCGGAATGAACTGAAGGCCTTGACTTATCAGTCTTGGAAAAAAATTACTATACAAATGTTTTTTTGGTGTAGTTTGTCATATTTTCTTAGTGTAATTTAATTTAAATTTTATAATTTGTAAAAATGTAATTTAAAAAATATAAATGTAGATAGACAATGATTTTGTCATAGAATTCTTTTTAGTAAAAAAAAATATTATTTTGAAATCTATAAAAATTAAGAAACATAATTAATTAGTTAGTTTATAAAAATAAATATTTGAAGATAAATAATTAAAACCTAAACAATTACAAACATAACAAAATTAATATGACTAATTAGTAATTACCTACTCTAGATGGACCGCAGGCTAAGGACAAGACGAGGCAGGCAAACTAACACCTCTACCTCGCCCCATCATTTTTTGTGGGTTGACAAGTCAATCCGACGAACTTAGACCCATTTTACTATCTCTATTTTTTAACATATGATGAAACATTGAACTTTTAAAATGACAATTTAAATGTAGTTTTTTAGTTCAAAAATTATGGATTAATTAACTATATTGATGTATTGATTTATCTCTATAATCTATTTATAGGTTGGATTTAAGAAAAAAAAAAAACAGACCTTCTAAAAAAAATGTAAAAAAAAACAGATTCTACAATAAAAAAATAAAAAAAAACTCACTTTTTTCACATTGGTTGTGAATGTAGCGGATGGCGTAGATTGATGTGAAAGACCCACGTTTTGCATCGGTTTTCAGAAGAACCGTTGTCGTTACATCATTTTTATTTTGTTATTGCATTTTATAGTACTAAATTTATATATATTATAAAAAATTATTTTATTATTTTATATAAAATGATGCATATTATTTTTTAGTTAAATATTAATTTCTATTATATGTCTATATGTGCAAATATTCAATGACCTGTTAACAATTTTCAATAATATGATATATCATTAATTTTAGTTAAATATTATTTTCTATTACATGTTTATATATACAATTTTCAATGATATGATATAGCATTGACAATACATTTAAATAAACTTTCAAACACATAATTTTAATAATACTTGTACTATTTTTTCTTTTCATTTAGGGAAGAGATATTCATGTAGTCTAATTTATGATTGACTTTTTTATATATAGAAATACAATGCAGTCAAATTGAAAGAAAATAAATATCTATTTCCGGTACAAATGAAAAAAACAAAAAGCCAAGTAAAAGTAAAATACATATGCAAAATCTCATTAAAAAAATCTAAAACTGCATTATTGCATGGTTAAAGTGAAACTTGGCATGTCAACGTACGTTCTTAACATCAATAATCCCAGCGCTATCTACAATCTCCAATCAAGAAAAAACAATAAAAATTAAATAGTTTACAAGTGTTAAAGTCAAGAATTTGAAAATAATAACCTACAGACTTTGATGTAACATGTATTTTGATAAATATTAAATATAAAGTAAGACTCAATCATATTCATGCATAATAAATGGTCATTCCCGTAATTTTAAAATTCAAACCGATTTTAAAAGTGTTCATTTTAAATATGTATTCACCATTAAAAAAAATAACTTGTAAACTCCCGTTCTATTTCTATACTATTTCTCTTTTATTCCTTTCTCTACTCATCCATTCTCTTCCATTTTCTCTTTTTCCCTCTTCACAACTAAACCAAGCCGAAGTTTTTGTGGTTTCTGATTTAAGCAATATCATCTCCTTTGCATTACAATCTACTTTCATTCTACCACTTTTTGTCAAGCTCAATCTGTCTGCCACTACTGGTTGGAAGTGTACTAAGTTCATATATGACCTAGGAACACGATGTGGCCATTCATCATTGTTAGATAGCCATAAAAGAGTTGGTTGATTTGGTGTGACACTATAAGAAGTCACAATGATTATTATTTTTGCGGTTGAAGGCTTGAAATGCTTCGGGCTGTTTTTTTTTTTAATTATTATTATTATTATTATCTTTGTCGTAAATATTAATTATTAATTTATTAATTTTTATTAACAAAAGAATTCTTATATTTTTATATCATTAAAGGACATAAAGGCTTAAAAAAAATAAAAAGCAAAACAGTTTTTTTTTTAATATTCTCTTTATATCTTTATATATTGTATAGATTATTTAGTGGGTGGTTTAATAACAATGCCAACAAGAGATAGTTCTGGGAGCTAGAAGATAATTTAGCAAAAAAATAAAATTTAAAATAAAATAAGGAAACTTCACATAACGTAGAAATTACATAAATATTCATTTTGTGTCTTCTGAACAAATAAAAAAGACAAAAGCCAAATAGAAAATGAAATCTGAAACCTTGCAGGTTGCTATAAGTTGCTTCAAACATTAATTACTATGCATTACATACAAAACAGTCATAAAAATATAGGGCTTTGTCATAAACACTGACAATTACACACAAATTCTATATATCCATGGACCAAATACCAATCTTGAGACAAAAAGATATCATGTCATTGTTGAAAGCGCAACGTGGAGAACCTAAATTTCAAAGCACTTGGAGCTCAATCCCTACCAATTCAAACAACAATATTAGTACATAGCATTACAATGGTGATACTTTTTGTGAGTGAAAAAATTGCACCCATAAGTCTATAACAAATCTTGAGGGAGCAAAACAGTAAAATAGAATTTCTAGTTAAAATTAAAAAAAAAAATTATCCTTGATTTTTATTGAAGGATGTAGAATAGAAAAATAAAACAAAAAATGAAACATATAGGACATCAAATAAACGGACTCAAAAGTAAATAGATAAATTATTTTTAGGAATTAAATATAAAAATTACACACGTTTTTGACTAAACTGTCAATAATACTAAAAATATTATTTGATATTTCGTTTACTCATATGCTTTTCATATTGTTAATTAAAAATATAAACTAGTATAAAAGACTAATAATTAAGAAAAAGTGTTGCCATTATTTAAGAAATACAAGAGATACATGCATGTATAGATATATGTAATTTGAATCCCATTCTACAAATGTTAGGAATAAAATGCATACCTTTTTATGAATTCTATTGTCTTTAGTGATGAATAACGCGAGTTTTGTATCCTTCCCTGCCTATGTGGATAGTAATTTTGACAAGGGGCACATGCTGAATGATTGGATCCTCTTGTCCTCCATTGGGAGCAATGCGTTTGATGAATTCATCTTCCATCTCACGTACATCGAGAACTTCAAGGTTTTCCAAGTTTTGAATGCCAGGAGGTACTCTCTTCAGCTCAGGTAGTTTCAAAATTGAAGCTTTTTCAAAGAGTGAAGTACTCCTTTAGCGATAATGATGAATTTCAAGTTATACAAGCTACTCAGAGATAGTTTCCTTAGTTGCTGAAATCCTCCATCTTGAAAATACAAACTTTCACCTTTATATGCTCCTAAGCTGATTTTTAGGAACAACAAATGTGATATATTTTGTAGTGATTTCAATGGATCAACGGTTATCAGAGGTTTTCAATGTTAGTTTTACAAGATTTTGGAGTTGTGGAAGCCATTCTGGAAATTTTGTTAACTCCCCGTAGAGGCAAAGCTTCCACAGCATAGACATAGATGAAATAACAGGCAAATCAATGACTTTAAAAATTGAAATTATAGTTAGTTTCTCCAAATTTGTTATCTCACTTATTGAGGAGCATATGATGCTTCCATGTTCTAGCATGATATCAAACAAGCCTAATCTCCTTAACTGATTCAACTTTTCCCAACTCACGTATTAACTCTAGTACTCCATCGCCATCTTGATTTAAATATACACGACAAAAGTTTGGAGGGATGTCATGCCTCCTAGACCATTCTTCAATTCCAACAATTTCAAAAAAATCAGCTAGAAGATGTCGAGCTTTCTTAGCTTGCAAATCTCCTTTGGCATACTGCAGTATCCTGCATCCCTAATGTCCAAGGTCTCAAGGTTTTGGAATTTGCCAATGAATTTCATAAAATGATCTAGCAAGTTTTTCTTTGAATTTCTTAAGTTTAAATACTTCAAATGTGCTAGATTTCTCCAAATTTTTGGAACAAAACTCAAACGACTATATTCAAAATCTATTACCTTCAATAGCCTATATTTTGTAGGGATTCTGTGCACAAAGTTGTTGGCTAATGTTGTTTCTTCATCTTGAAATTCATCACGTGCAAAAACAAACAGTGATCGAATGTATAAGTTTTCAGCACTGTCCATTAAATCATTGGAAATGATTTCTATTGATAAGTGCAAATCTTCCCGCTTAACATCGACTCATCTTTTTTAGTGATATGCTGGCAGAAACTTAAATCCTTGGATTTTCTAAGTATCATATCGTATAGTAAATCATGAACACGACATCTCTTAGCTTTGCCATCTATGCTGAAGGAAGAGACTTGCACTAAACTTCTCTTGATCAACTCTGTTAGATACTCTTGTGCAGTGTCTTCTAAAGTTTTTCCTTCTTCTTTTACAAATCCTTCAGCTATCCACTATCAAATTAGTCTTGTGGATCTAACTTCACAATCTTCTGGATATAACCCCAAATATAGTAGGCATGATTTTAGATAGTACGACAAATCATCATAACTGAAATCTAAAATCTTTGTTATGCCAATTAAATGAGGATTCTTCTCCATCTCCGAATTTAGACTTTGTTGAATTTTTTCCCATTGAAATGGAGGAAAATAGCAGTAAATGTTATTGCTGCAAGTCTGCAACAACTTCACACATGACCCACATTACAGTCACCTCCGGTTGGTCTAACAGTTATGTATTACGCATTGGAGTTTCCGGAAGGTGCAGTTAAGTAACTACACCTTCAACCCCTGAATTTGAACCTCATAGGGGTCTTAGAGAGGGATACCATGGATAAAGATCAACCATGTTTGTCTAGTATAATGTCAACAATCTCTAAAAGTATAAAAAAAAGGACAGAAATATCCCAAGAAATAAAAATGAAAACAAATGCATTATAATAAAATTTATGAATTTAATTTTTTTTTTAAATATAAATTTATTAAGCATCAACAACTAAGAAATAAATTATTAGAGACCAAAAGTAAATTTTTGGTCATTTTTTAGAGTCTAAATCATATTTAAGTTTAAAAAACTCTTTATTTAAAATATTAAGAATAAAGAAAAAAAAATTCTTATTTATTTTTAAAATTAAATTATTTTATATAACATAAAAATAATAAAAAATTTAATATTAAGAAAAAAATATCAAAATTTTAAATTCTAAAGTTAGATTTACTAGTTTTAATTTGTATAGTTTCTTATTTATTTCAAACCACTGTTATACTCATTTAAATGAATATTGGGAAGTTTTTCTCTTTCTTATTTTCTTATGTTTATCTGAGTAGCTTTAAAGTTTAGGCTAAATTATACTTTTTTATCCTTCTCCAATTCTCCTTACAAAATTTTCATCCCATAATTTTTATAAAATTTACGATTTTGATCCAAATATATTAAGTTGATTCATGACATGACAATTAATATTTAGGTTATTAGATTTTCCACAGAAGTTGACAGTCGCATATCCAAGATTATTTTATTTGACATATCTGTGTACAGCATAAAAAAAAGGTTAGTCAAGTTGGTAGCTTGGTACTGAGACTAATAAATCTCTTTTTAATATTTATTTTTAAGGAATTTTTCTTATTATTCTATTCATTTTTTATATTATAATGAGATATTTTATTTAAATGTGTATTTAATGGTTGCATGAGAGTTGAGAAATTGAAAAAAGAAGAAAATAATTTTAAAAAGGAAAATTTAACCTTATATGCATAATCTTAAGCACCAATCATGTATAACCCATAGTATCTTAAATAAGTAGCATGACCTTCAGCACGAGAAAGTGTGAAAGAACTCCATTTTATAAAATATGCATGGTATAAAGTACAAAAATGTATATACTTTCATGAGACTATTGTATTTTATTTTTTTTTATAAATAATTTAGTTTTATTTTTTGTAAGAATCTTTTCTTTTTACATCTTTTTCGATACTTTCCTCTTAACATTAGGAACTTTTGAGTGAAATAAAGAGTAATGAAAATTATGGGAATTAATTTTTGTAAAAATTTTCTCCCTTCTTGTTTTTATTGTTTTCTTTCTGTGGATTATTACTTTCTAATGTTTATAACTAGCTATAAACTTTTAATCTAAGTATTTTGATATAAGACCTATCATGTGAAGAGACACTATTGGTATATAAACAAATAATTTATATTTAATTAAAATAAAAAAATATAAACAAGTAAAGATAGAATCTAAATTGATGATTTTAACTTTTTTAATATGTTAGAATCCCATTATTCTCAATTGTTTGTTTTTTTTTTTTTTACGATTAAATTATAATTCAAATCAACTTTTGACCACCGCTATACTAGGATACGATATTAGGATTTACATTATTTATTATTATTTATTATTATTATTATTATTGCAATTGCATAGGGTGCATTTATTCTTAAGCATTGGCATTTTACAACGAGAGAGAGGGTTTGGAATTGCAATCTGTCATGGAGGAGAGAAATAACCACTGCTTCATCAATTACAAAATGTGAAAGGATCATACTCGGAAACTTTAATTGTTTGTGGTCAATAGTCATCACATTTACCATTGAAAAATGAAAATTATTGGCCTGGTATGGAAACTGGTGTTCAATAAATTGCCAACTAGAAAAAACTTGGTGAAAAGAAACACTCAACTAGCAGACAACCTCTGAAGTCAGGATATATATTTCAAAATGGCAAACGGATCGGTGTGGCTAGTTTTTACATCGGACACCGGATTCAATACGTATTCAATTTTATTTATTTATATTTTTAGAAGAAAAAAAAAATGACAAACACCTTTCAGACATGATGTTGATATAGTTTAATGTGAAGGGACGAGGCTTGAACACTCCAATACAGTTTGAATTATTTTATAATATATTTTTTTTAATAATTTTTACGACTTTGAAAGAATAAAAAAATATTAGTAGGATTAAAAAAATATGACTCATATTTAAAGATTAAAAATATATTTATATTTATTTTGTTAGCTGTTGAGTTTTTTAATGTGTTGTTTTATTTATTTCTGGTCATAGAGCAAGTTGTTGCGAATATTAATTTGGCTAAACTGTAAATGAATTGAGATATTAAACAATCTTAGTCAAAGTACCAATAATATTTAAACCCACATGCTAAGTGTAAAATAAGCAGGGCCAGCTGGGTGGAGCACGTCACGTCATGTTCACATTTATTTAATATACTTTATTTATTTTAATCAAGTAGAGCAAGTTGTGAATGAGTCCATGATTTTCTTTCCAAAATTGTACTGTAGATATAATTTATATTTACTAGTGGGTAAGTGGGTTGGTGCCTCTCTAAATTTAATTTTAAATAAAATAAATAAATAATTGATAATAACAGTGGATAGTTATTAAAAAAAATTATTAAAAGATACTAACAAAAAAAAAATAGAGAAAAAATATTCTTAGTTATTATATTTTGATATTATTAGATATTAAAACAGTTTTTTTTAAGAATTTCCTTTATATATTGTATAAATTATACCGATTATTTGACTTATTCATTCACGTATCTCTTTTTGTTTCTTTCCACAAAACCAGTTGGAAACTGAAAAATTATCTAAAATTGAAAAGTTAGCTTGAAGGTGGAATAGTTAGAAGCGGGTAATTAAAAGTTTTTAAACTAACTTATTATTAATTTATATGTATTTGGTAAATTATATGTTAAAATAGTTGAAAAATGAAAAATGAAAAAAATAAATATATTTATATAATATTTTTATATAAATTTTAACTTTATTTTATGAATAAAAAAATATTCTGAGGTGTTATAATTTTTGTTTTCTAATTAATTTTAAACTCCTATAATTTGTTGAAAAAACACTTAAAGTTGTTAAAAAAGATTCTTTCATCGAACACTCCAGCAACCTAAAAAAACTACTAAAAAAATTAAAAACCAACTTAAATAACTTGTCGAACATAGTCTTTGCACAGATCCTTATTTTTGAAAATCAATACAGATTTATCTATTGTCTTTCTTCTACCTTTCTTTCATTTAAAAATGATTTGTTGTATTTTGCCCTCTACTTTGATAATTTGACTTCACTATTTTTAATTTTTTAATTGTTATTAATTTTTATCCTTTATTGAATTTTTTTTTATGTATGTTTTGTTCTTTTTATGCTTAATCGGTTTAAAATTTCATACTCTTTCTTTTAGAGGGTAGAATATTTTTTGATTTCTCTACAAAGTTCAATTTAGTTCCTGAAAAAAGAATTTGTCTTTTCGTCATCTAATTTTGAATTACATAACTTTTAATCTCTAAAAAAAGTTTTAGATAATATTTCATAGATAGGCGAAAAATGATTTAGATAACATTTTGAAGATAAATAATAATGTATTTTAAAATTATGAGACGAAAAATAGACAAATTTTTTAAAGAAACTAAATTTATACTTCAAAATTTTAAGGGAGCAAAACTTATTTTACTCTATTATATATTTAATTTTCATAAATACAATGATACAATATTATTATTTTTTGAAAATAATTTGCTCCCACCAACGAGTCGGAATCTATCAATGTCTCTAGCCCACTGGACCAAAGATAAAAATAGAAATAAAATTATTATATATTTATATCATTCAAGGATATTAAGGTCTAAAGACCAAAAATAAAATTTAAAATAGAACAAGGAAACTTTACATAAAAATTAGCTACATCTCAATGTTTTTTTTTTGCAAGGTTAAGAAAATTTCGTTAAATGGCCATGATGTGTGTTCAGGAAATACATAGGCAGCTATAAGTTGCTTCAAACATTAATAACTATGCATCACAAACGGTCATAAACATAGAAAGACAATTACACACAAATTATATATATCCATGGACCAAATAACCAATCTTGAAACAAAAAGATACCATGCCATTGTTGAAAGCGCAACGTGGAGAACCTAAATTTCAAAGCACTTGAATCCCAATTCCTACCAATTCAAACAACAATATTAGTACATAGCATTACAATGATGAGACTTTTTGTAAGTGTAAAAATGGCACCGTATAAGTACAAAATGAGATTTATAATATTTATGCATCTTTTTTAACTAAATAGAATTTCTAGTTAAAATTAAAATTTTTTATCCTTAATTAATTTTAATGCAGGATGTTGAATAGAAAAAAAAAACATATATGATAACAAATAAAAGGACTCAAAAGTAAATAAATAAATTACTTTTAAAAATTAAATATAAAAATTACATATCTTATTGACTAAACGGTTAATATATAATACTAAATATAATTTTATAGGAAATCAAACCAGGCATTTTCTTTACTTATCCATTTTCATAGTTAATTAAAAATATACTTACATGAGTAGAAAAGACTAATAATTAAGAAAAAAGTGTTGCCATTATTTAAGAAATAAAAGACAAATATGCATAGATATATGTAATTTGAATCACATTCTACAAATGTTAGGAATAAAAGACGTACCTTTTTATGAATTCTATTATCTTTAGTGATGAATAACACGAGTTTTCAATCCATACTTGCCGCGTATGTACATAATAATTTTGACAAGGGGCACATGCTGAATGATTGGATCCTCTGGTCCTCCGTCGGGAGCCATGCACTCGATGAATTCATCTGACATCCAACCTACATCGAGAAGTTCAAGTTTTTCCAATTCTCGAATGCCATGTGGTACTGTCTTCAGCTCGGGTAGTCTCCAAAGTTCAAGCTTTTTCAAAGAATGAAGTGTTCCTTTATCAATAATAATGGATTTCAAGCTAAGCAAGTTACCGAGACATAGTTCCCTTAGTTGCTGAAACCCTCCATCTTGAAAATACAAACTTTCACCTTTATATGCCAGGTGGCTGATTTCGAGGAACAACAAATGTGGCATATTTTGTAGTGATTTCAATGGATCATCGGTTAACTCAGAGGTTCTCAACGTTAGTTTTACAAGATTTTGGAGTTGTGGAAGCCATTCTGGAAATTTTGTTAACACCCCGTGAAGGCAAAGCTTCCGCAGCATAGAAAGAGATGAAATAGAAGGCAAATCAATGACTTCAGGATACGAGACAATTTGTAGTTTCTCCAAGTTTGTCATCTGACTTATTGAGGAACATAGAGTGCTTCCCTGTTCTTCCTTGACACGAGTCAAGCATAAGTTCCTTAACTGATTCAGCTTTCCCATCTCTTGTATTAACTCCAATCCATCATCATCATCCATAGTTAGATCTACAAGACTAAGAGTTTGGAGGGATGTCATGCTTCCAAGGCCATTCTTCAATTGAAACAATTTCATACGATCACTTAGAAGATGTCGTAGCTTTCGTAGCTTGCAAATCTCCTTTGGCAAATTTTCGAAACCTGTATTCCTAATGTCTAGGGTCTCAAGGTTTTGGAGATTGCCAATGAATTTTAGAAGATGAGTAGAGAAATTTGAATTTCTTAAGTTTAAATACTTCAAATGTGCCAGACTTCCCCAAATTTCAGGAAAAAAACTCAAAGGACTATCTTGAAAATCTAGTACCTTCAATAGCCTGTATTCTGTAGGGATTCTTTGCACAAAGTTGTTGGCTAATGTTGATTCTTCATCTTCAAATTCTTCACGTGCAAAAACAAGCAGTGATCGGGTGTGTAAGTTTTTAGCACCACCCATTAAACCATTGGAAATGGTTTCTATTGATAAGCGTCGAATCATTCCGCTTGACGTTGAATCATCTTTTTTGCTGATATATCGGCAGAAGCTTAAATCCTTGGATTTTCTAAGTATCATATCACGTAGTAAGTCATGAACACGACATCTCTTGGCTTTGCCATCAATGCTGAAGGAAGAGACTTGCACTAAACTTCTCCCGATCAACTCTGTTAAATACTCTTGTGCAATGTCGTCTAAAGTCTTTCCTCTTTCTTCTTTTACAAATCCTTCAGCTATCCACTGTTGAATTAATCTTGTGGATCTAACTTCATAATCTTCGGGATATAACCCAAAATACAATAGGCATGATTTTAGATAGTATGGCAAATCATCATAACTGAAATCTAAAATCTTTGTTATGCCAATTAAATGAGGATTCTTCTCCATCTCAGAACTTAGACTTAGTCGAATTTTTTCCCATTGAAATGGAGTTTTTTCTTTGCCAGACAAAAGACTACCAATAGCCACAATTGCTAGTGGTAGACCTTTACATTTGTCAACCAAGTCAGAAGATATATTGACGAGGTCTTCTGGACAACATCCATTATTGTGATATCGAAACGCCTTTTTGCAAAACAGTTCCATAGATTTTCCAAGAGTTAAAGGTTTCAACTCATGCACCCTATGAATAGGAGATTTCCCACAAGATCCTACAACATCCATGCTTCTAGTTGTGATTAATATTCTACTTCCATTTTTATCATCAAGCATGACATTTTCAATCTGACTCCAAAGTTGTACACCCCACACATCATCAAAAATAGCAACGTACCTCTTTTTTTGCAAATACTTTTTCACTTCAACAATCAATGAATCTCGAGAAATATCTTTAGGAAGATTCCGCTCTTCCTTTGGATGCAACTCCTCCCATAAGTCTCTTAGCAATCGTTCCACGGTGTAATCTTTAGACACTGTGATCCATGCACGGCAGCCACCAAAGTGCGAAATCACCTTCTGGTTGTTGAAAACTCTGCCTGCAAGAGTGGTTTTCCCCAGCCCTCCAATTCCTACCACAGAGACGACACTGCGCTCTGCTGGTCCCTCCACTAACCAACGAATCAATTCATCTCTGGGGTCTTCAAGGCCAACAACTTCAGCTTCATCAAGGTGACGGGAATCCAATCGAGGGTCAATCCATTGATCACTTTGGCTACCTCTCTTACTGCTTTGTCCCTGTTCAGAAGAAAGTTGGCTTAGGAAGTTATACTTCTTTCCTCTTTCATGGATTTCATCAACAATTGACTTAATCTGCTGAATCTCAGATGCTATTTGATGGCGAGACATCAAAGTTTGAATAAAATGAAGGATCTGATGAAGTAAAGCTGCACAGCCAGGATCATGATGAGGTTGTTGTTCCAGAAGGATGATGTATTCATCAATGACATCTTCTATGCGGAAAGATGCTTCTCTCAAATCTTTCACCCATGTTTTGAGTCCCTTGTTTGTGTTGGCTCCTTCTTCTGTGGCCATTCGATCTGCATTCTCAAGGGAGCCTTGAATGCATTCCAGTTCTTTTTGTATGTATGCAAATTCTTTGGGGATGCCCGAAAGCAAAGTTGCTTCATCTCTTATTAGAGGAAGCAATTTGTCTCGAGCGAAAGACACTGCCATGTCTGCCATTTGAGTGTATCTAGCTTTGAATTTCTGTCTGTATAGTATATTGTGATATGAGAATTTGAGTTTTGAGATCAGACTTATTAATTATAATCTCCAGGTTTTCTAAGTGTACAGTGAGAGGAAGACTTTCCACTGTGCTTAAGTCTTTGTGAAATATTTATTTGTTATCATGTGGAACTTTTTCTAAAGACTTTCCCAAGTCATTGTTAATAATTATTTATCGACTCTAATTTTAATTTATTTGTCAGAATAGAGAAAGTTGTGATTACTTATTTAAGCCCACATGCTAACTGGTAATAGTTTAATATCGTGAGCTAATTAAGCTTTGTCCTTTTGCAAATTTGTAAACGTAGCTAATTTTTATTTTGATTGTTTATTTGACTAATTTTATCCTCTTCAGAAGAAGGGATAAATGCCACTAGCTAGGTGTCAAATTTAATAAATGTATAATTTTATCTACTTTAAATACCAAGATAATACCTTCTTTCAAAGGTCATAATTTGTGGCCTGTTAATAAAATATGCCTTTTGCTGTTAAAAAAAACAATACCAAAATTTTATTCAAGTACATATTTGCAATTGTTTAATTTATCTAAAATTTAATATACACAGTCATTAAGATAATGTGGTGCCATGCATGGAGATATTCATACTTAACGTTAACTCCAGTTTAGACAAAATAGGTGTAGTTCATTTCGGACGTTGTTAGTTTCCGTGTTTCTGTTTCTTCCTTTGTATAAAAAATGAAGATAATATCATTATTGGTCATCTTGAAAAAAAATTGATATTTACATAATAACAATTAGAAATGTAAACTGTAATGCCCAACTGCTTTTTGGATCATGTAATTTACTACCCACAAATTAATGAGACTTTTCAATTTGTTTTATGTTCACTCTCACATGCTTCACATAAAACTCTATGATAAATCATAGAGTTTAATCATGATACACACAGTATAAAATATTATACTGTCGTTCAATAATTCTATCATAATTAGATATATTTTGCATGTGTTAGGAAGTGAGTTTATATATCCCTATGTTTTACGTTAAATGTGTATATATAACAAGAAGACATATAATATAGGTACACATGTATATGTTAAATTTTTTTTTTTGTCAAAAGAATATGGATATAAGTATAAACATTACAACTTGTAGGCAAAAATAAATCTCTAAAAAAAAAAAAAGACTTGTAGAAAAAAAAACTGTTACAAATTGAATGGAAAATAAATTAATTGTATTGTAAGTCGTGATCAAAACTGTTACAAATTGAATGGAAAATAAATATATACAATATTTTTGTCATACTATAGCAAGTTGTGAATCCTGTGATTTTGTAAATCTGCAAATGAAATTAAACAATATTATGTGTATTTGTCAATGTTAGTTGTAACAAGAAAAATTATACCTTTCCGTAAAAAAAAATAAAAAATAAACCTGCAGCTTGTCATATTTAATGACTTTTAGGTATAATTTCTTAACTAACGTCTACAATAAGATTAAATATTTTTGAGTTTTCCAACGTATTTGTTAAATATTTTGTACGTTAGCAGGTTTTCTATTCTTTATTTCCTTTTATTTTTATCATATATTATAGCAAGATTAAAGACTTTTGAATTTTCCTATGTCTTTGAGTTTTTGTCATATTAAAGTTTTCTACAAAGTTGTGAATACTGTGATTTGATTAATTTGTAAATTTTTTTTAAAAATTTTTTTAGACCAGAACACCTTTAGGAGGAGAGACATTCCAACTAAGTTGGCATTCCTTACCTACTCAATAGCCACAATAGCTGTAGTAAGCTCAGCATGCAAGACCGTGGTGTTACCAATGTAGTGTAAGAAACCACCTCTAAAAATCCCAAAGTGATCTTGAAAAACCTCTAATGGTAGCATGGCCAAGTGAACTGTGAGCAGTGCCATCAATATTGCACTTAATGAATTCACAAGGAGGGGGAGACCATTCCACCTGTTTGATGGAAGGAGCTTGCAAAGGGTGAACTGGAACGTGGAAATGCTTAAGAAGCGAGAATTCTTGAATAGAATTGGAAGCATAATTTGTGGAAATTTTGCCAGAAAGTGAAGCATGGGTGACGACGAGGTTGATGGTGTGACTAATGTTAGCAAAACAATTTACTCTCATGTGTAATTTCTTAAGAGTCATCATATAAGAAATCACACCACTGGACCTTGGATATTATTATTTCTCACTTCAATCATAATCTGTTAAGAGAGTCTAGAAGACTTACCTGGATCCATAATGTATGTAGAAATATCTACAAGAATTTCTTCCTTCTCTGACTTCCTTTACTTGATCTCTTTGATGGTATAAAAATCTCTTTGATCACTTTTGGCTCTTCTCTCCACAGTTTCCTTATGTGAGAGATTTTTCAGAAGTTTTGAAGAAGTTGAGAAAAGATGCAGACGAAGTGTCTGAAGAAGAGAGGGAAGTCATCCTTTTATATTGTTGAGACAACAATAACTTCCATAACTTCTTCAACTTCCATAACTTTCTTTAATTTTTCTTTAATGCCAAAAATAATCCTTAACGAAGTGAGAAGAGAGAGACTTATTTTAATAACTTAAAAATAATTCTCAATGACTTTAACATAATTTCAAGTCTAACAACCATCTCATTAGACTTCTTTTCATTAAAGTCATTCCATAATTACATGAGCCATTATTATATTAAATAATCTAACAACTAACCCACATGCTAGTATTTTTGAATCTAAGACCATTGTAGCTTCTCCAAGTAACCCAAACAATGTGTGTGATTGCAGATAACATGAGATCTTTAGCTTGGCTATTATGAACAAGTTTCACGACCTTAAGGAAGGACAAACTAGAGGAGCGATCAAGGTTTATAGTGGAGACCGATTGAAGCCAATCGTCTCAGCCTGAGCACCACAATGGCTGCACATAGAGACTAAAATGTGATCACGACGTCTCATCAAGTTATTAATGAGAAGTCTATTATGTAAAAGTCGCCATAGGACAAAGCTACAGGATGGAGGGATAGCTCGGGACCAGAGAATTTTTGCCCAGGGGAGTTGTTGCCCCAAGACTGAGAAATAAAGATAAGCTTCTTTTAGAATAAGTGTGCCATGGAGGGAATGCTTCCAAATTGGCTTATCAGAATCAACACTGTCCAAGTTAGGAGGTGGAACTTGTGTAAGTGCAGCAAGAAGGTTGGGGATCATGTGAGTGAGTGCTGCAGGGATATACCATTCACCATTAGATGTAAAGCTACGCACAAGGGAAGTAAGGCCCTTCTATAATTTGGAAGGCAAGTTCAAAATATTTGCAATGGATGCATCCAAGCACCAAGAGTCTAGCCAGAAGTTGACAGCATCCCCTTTATTAATGATCCAGCTTGTTCCATCACACACCTCATGCTAGTGATGTCGAACAGAAGTCCAAATGGAGGAAGCTTTAAATGTAGTGATCAATTAGCTATTCTTCAAAAATCTTGCTCTCATAAGAATTGCTTAGGAGGTATCAGAGTACTAAAGATCCCAAAGCAGTTTGAGCATAACAACGTTGTTCAAACATCAAATGGATTTGAGACCAAGGCCATCTTGTGTAAGAGGCTTGCAAACAGAGTGCCAAGTCATAATGGCACTTTTCTACATGTTGACATCCCTCGATCAAAGAAAGTTTCGCATCCATCTTTTAATGGTTTTGAGTAGTAAAGCCGGCCACTCATATACCTGAAAACTATATAGAAGCATACTAGAAATTACCGAGTTCAGCAATTGAACTCGACCCATAGGAGAGTAGATTCCCCTTCCAAGAGCTCAGTTTAGCCTTAATTTGATTTGTAATAGGTTGAAGATGTTTGGTCCCAGGCTTGCCTATGAAGATCGAGACCCCAAGGTATGAAAAAGGCAAAGAGCCTAAACCAAATTCCAAACAGCTTCGAACCCTATTAATATGGGTGTTGGTCATGGCCCCTACATAGAAGACACACTTATGAGCATTAATTCATTGGCCAGATGTTGAGCCATATAAAAGGAGCAGCCTCTTCAAATTATTAAGCCCAGTGATAGACCCATTGCAAAAGATCATCACATCATCAGCATAAAGAGTGTGTGAGGGAGTGGTGCAGCCTTGCGGACCAGCCATTGGGAGGAGAAAGTGATTGTCCATTAGGTATGAGATACCCTGACTGAGAGCATCCTCCGCAATGCAAAATAGTAGAGAGGAGAGGTGATCACCTTATCTAACCCCTCTTTTGCATTCCAAGTAACTAACAGGTGCACCATTAATTAGGAAAGAAAGTCAAGCTGAGCGTAGAATAGTGTGAATCCATTCACATAATATGTTACCAAAGCCAAATGTTTTTAGGACATTAAGAAGAAAACCCCAATCTAATGTGTCAAAGGCTTTTTTAATGTCAAGTTTAATGACTAAATTGCTATCAGAGACTAGCTTGCTAAGCATATTGATAGCTTCAGAGGTGGTGATGATGCACTCTATGATGCATCTACCATGAATGAAACCTTTTTGCTGTGACGAGATCACTTTAGTGACAATAGTCCTGAGTCTATCAACTAAGATTTTTGTAATCACCTTAAACTGAAAATTTCCTATAACAATAGGTCTATAGTTGTCAATCGTGAGTGTCTCAATGGACTTCAAGATCAAAGCAACAAACTAGAGTTGAGACCAAGCAAGAGCTAGCCTTGATTTAATTAATTTGCAAATTAGATTAAACAATAATTTAAGTTTTCGTTGTCAATGTTAATGTTAGTTGTACCAATAAAAAAAATCAAGACAAATCTTTTAATGCGATCCAAATTGTATTATTGCATATATAAGTTATAACCAGGGTATAAAGAAATGGAATGACTCGGTCGGTTGGACCAGTCGGATTGGGAACCGGTGGTTGGTTCGAGTCAATTTGTAAGTCAAATTGTTCATGTCATTAAATTGATTGACTTGGTCGGTTGGACCAATTGATTGACTTGGTCGGTTGGACCAATTAATCTGACTGATTGAACCGATTCGACCCACTACACAGGAAAATATTAAATTTTAATTAAAAAATACAAAATCAATGAAAACAGGAATCAAACCTAAATAGAAAATTGAAACTAGTGTTACTTAACCATTAGAACACAATACTTAATTAATTATGTCATTATAAATAATACATAATCTTTATTTATATTTATAATAGTATAATATATTATGCAAGTAAACATAAGCACGTAATATTTTTTATTCTTATTATAATTTTATTATTTATATTTATTATTATTAAATGTTAATAAATAGTTTTTATATAATTTTTTATTTAAAACTTTATTATATCAATAAATTTAAATTTATAAAATAAATTTATAAAATTATATTAATTCGTGATATATTTTTTTTTTAATTTTTTACAAGATAAAATATGAAATTTTTAATTTTTTTTAATAAGAACGGAATAATGCGGTTTGTAACCTAATATCTCAACTGAGTCTGCTACCAATTTGACTTTTAAAACTCTCCTCATAAATTGATTTTGATCGTTCATTTGACTAACTCATTCACCGCCCCCAACACTCTTTAATTGAATATATAATTTTAAATTGAAATATAACAAATACAATATAAGAAAGTTCAATAGTATCATAAATACAGCCTCTTTTAAATTGAAATCATTTTCTCCGAGATAACAGATTTGCTAAAAAAAAGATTTCACAAACAACTACGGAATGGAGTTATAATCATATCAGTATATATATTAAACCAGTTTTCACATATATTTAAAAAAATGCTCAGTAATAAATTATAAAACTTTAAGGTTTAATATGATTTTTGAGTTTCATGATTTTTACATTTTATTCTCTAATATTTTAAAAGCTTCATTCTAATATTTTTAAATTTTATTAAAAAAACAAAGTTTACATTTTGAGGGGCGTAGGGGACACCTAATAATCTATCACTATAGGTATACTTTTACCTAAAATCACATTTTGATTGTCACTAAAAGTTAGTTAGTAGCTAGGTGGAATTAAAAAAAAAATTAGTAACTCAAAAGCTGAAATTTTTTTTAGCTAATTTATTAAATGATACGTTTTTGATAAATAATATATTGATGTAGTCAAAAAATATTAAATGATAAAATTGGATATATTTATGACATTTTTGTATAAATTTTAATTTTATTTGATGAATAACAATATATTTTGAAATGTTATAATTTTAGTTTGTTAATAGATTTTAAACACTTATAATTTTTTTACAGATAAATTAATTTTATTCCTTTTTAGTTCCACTTATTACATTTTGTTGATATCATATCATGTATTATATTATTAAACTTATGCTATAACTTAAAATAAATTGTATAATATGTAAAATTATTTAAAATTAAAAGAAAACTAACAATTATTATTTTTAATTTTATGAATTATAATGGAAAATAAACAAAACAAAGGTAAAATGTTAGAAATTAAAAGTTAGCATTTAAAAAAAAAAATACTCTAAGTAGCGTTTTAAAAACACTAGATGTTACTGAATAATTTAACTCGCTTACCAAACACTTAACCAAACTGAAAAACTATTATAAAAGATAAAAACTAGTTGAAATGAAATGACTTGTGGAAAATAACTTTAAAGACAATTAATATACTTATAACTTCAAATATATGGAACCAACCAGTGCCAACTTATATACTTGAAAATTAAAATATTTCAGTAAAAAAAAACTTAAAATATTACTTTTAATTTTTATTTTATTTTTTGCTAGTCAATAAAAGATATATTAATTGCACAAGATGTGCTTGAGGAATTACATAAAGTGGATCATATCAGTACAATAAAATTTGTTGCAGTAATGAACCTACAACCCACCACCATCACCCCACCGAAAAAAGCATATGAAACTATAACATATAGAATGATTGAATCTTTTTTCTATACCATGAGAGTTGATTTCTCGTACGTGATTCTCATAGCTAGGTTTCTCAAACATTCTTTCGTATCTAGTTATTAATAAGTTCATGCAGCTCTAATATTCTGTTACCACTTTCCCCTTCCTATTATTAATAAGTTCATGCAGCTCTAATAATTATTTAATAGTTGGTTTACTAACAAACATTTACAAGAAAAAGAGTTTGGAGGAGAGGAAAATTTAGCAAAAAACATTAAAATAAAATAAGGATACTTTAATTTACGTAACAAAGAAATTACATGAAATTTTTATTTTACTTTTCTTATTTCCAAATAGAAAGACACAAAACAAAATATAATATATAAGGTCTCACAATCGTTGATAGGCACACTGTTAATTATAACATGTTTCAAACATTAATATACATCACAAACTTATTACATACACATTACAATTCCACAAATTAAAAACAAATAAACTGACATAAACTTAAATGAATTTATTAATGAAAGACAATTCCACAAATTCTTTTCATCCAGGGATCCAAGAGCCAACTCTGATAGAGAAGAGACAAACCATTGTCAAAAGGACAACATGGAGATTCTAAACTTCAAAGCACAAGAAGCCCAATTCCTACCAATTCAAAGCAAAATATTACTATATTAGTACAGAGCATTAATTATCAAGACTCTTGATAATGAAAAAAATTGCATCTAAATAGCTCTGGAGGTAACATGACAATATCATATAATTCCTTGTTGCAAGTTAAACAAATTTATCCTTAATATCCAATGAGTGATTTTTTTTTTTCCGGGTAAACTCTAATGAGTGATTCAGAACAAAAATAACAAATAAAGCATATCACGGCAAATAAATAAACTCAAAAGCAAATACCTTATTGTAGGAATTAAATATACATTACAAATTCAAATGTTTAGTGGTGAAAGGTGAAGGAATGAGAGGAGACAGAGGTTGTAACTAACAGTACTAACAATTAAAAAAGAAAAAAAGTATTTCCTTTAAAAATCCTTTTAATATATTTTTTAATTAAAAATATACATCATTAATTGGATACCAAAAGTAAATAAATAATTAACAGAAAATGTTATCATTTAAGAAATAAATTAAGGAGACACATAAAATACATGTAATTTGAATCCCATTCAACAAATATGCATGTGAAAGAAAAGACATACCTTTGTTTTTTATGAATTCTAATGCCTCGAGTGATGAATAACACGAGTTTCATATCTTTCGTCCTTGTCCCTATAGATAGAAATTTCTACGAGGGGCACATGCTGGATTATTGGGTTCTTTGCTACTTCATCGGGTTCAATGCAATTGGAGAATTCAAGAACTTGAAGTTTTTCCAAGTGTTGAATGTCAGAAGGTACTGTCTTGAGTTTGGATATGTCCCAAAGTTGGAGCTTTTCCAAAGATTGGAGTGCTCCTTTATCCATATTGATGGATTCCAAGTTATCCAAATACACGAGACATAGTGTCCTTAGTTGTTGAAACCCTCCACCTTCAAAATACAATCTTTCACCTGTATAAGCATTGTTTATTTCGAGAAACAACAAATGTGGCATATCTTTTAGTGATTTCAATGGATCATCAATTAACATGGAGGATCTCAAAGTTAATTGGACGAGATTTTGGAGTTGTGGAACCCATTCTGAAAACTTTTCTAACCTCCCATCCAAGCATAGCTTTTGAAGCATAGGTGGTGGAGATACAATAATTGACAAATCAATGACTTCATCACTGTTTAACTCAATTTGTAGTTTCTCCAAGTTTGTCATCTCATTTAATGAGTAACATAGAGTGCTTCCTTGTTCTTCATTCTCAACATTCAAACTTAAGTTCCTTAGCTGCTTCAGCTTTCCCAATTCCCTAATTAACTCCACTCCTTCATGATCATCTTCTCCTACATATACATGACGTAGTGTTTGTAGGGATGTCATGCCTCTGAGACCATTCTTCAATTGAAACAGCGGTATAACACTGCCCACAAGATGTCGTAGCTTCCTTAGCTTGCAAATCTCTTTTGGAAATTGTGTAATATTTGTACCCATTATATCCAAAGTCTCAAGGTTGGGGAGCTCACAAATGAATTTCGGAAGTTCAGTTGGCATATTTGTACCTCTCAATTTTAAATACCTCAAGTGTGCTAGATTTCCCCAATTTTCAGGAATAGAATCTACTAACTGTAGACAATTTTCAAAATGAAGTACCTTCAATAGCTTGTATTTTGTAGGGATTTTTTGCACAAATTTGTTTATCAGTGCTTCGTCTTCATCTATAAAAACGACCAGCGATCGAGTGTGTAAGCTTTCAGTACTCTCCATTAAATCATTGGAGATGGCTTTTATGGATAAGCGTCGAATCATTCCACTTGGCTTGGAGTCATCTTTTTTATTGATACTCTGGCAGAAACTTAAATCCTTTGATTTCCTAAGGATCATATCGTGTAGTAAGTCATGAACACGACAACTCTTAACTTTGCCACTTTTGCTGAAGGAAGAGACTTGCACCAAACTTCTATCAATCAACTCTGTCAAATATTGTTGTGCAGTGTCTTCTAAAGTTTTTCCTTCATCTTCTATCACAAATCCTTCAGCTATCCACTGCTTCATTAGTCTTCCCGATCTAACTTCATAATCTTCGGGATATAACCCAAAATACAATAGGCATGATTTTAGATAGTATGACAAATCATCATAACTGAAATCTAAAATCTTTGTTATGCCAATTAAATGGAGATTTTTGTCCATCTCTGAACTTAGACTTTGCCTAATTTTTTCCCATTGAACTTGAGTCTTTTTTTTACCAGATAAAAGACTTCCGATAGCCACAATTGCAAGTGGCAGACCCTTACATTTTTTGACAAGGTCAATAGATATATTCACAAGGTCATTTGGACAATGCCCATTGTTGTGACATCGGACCGCCTTCTTGCAAAAGAGATCCATAGAGTTTTCAAAAGTTAAGGGTTTCAACTCATGCACCTTATCAAAATGAGAATTCATACAAGAGCCTACAACCTCCATGCTCCTAGTTGTGATTAATAGTCTACTTCCATTGTTATTATCAAGCATGGCTTTTTCAATCTCACCCCAAAGTCCTACATTCCACACATCATCAAAAATAACAACGTACCTCTTTTGTTGCAAGTAGTTTTTCACTTCAACAATCAATGAATCTCGATCCATTTCAGAAATACCTTGAGGAGGATTCTCCTTGTTTTCTTTGCACATCTTCTGCAACAAGTCTCTTAGCAATCGTTCCACAGTGTAATCTTGAGACACTGTGATCCATGCACGGCAGCCACCAAAGCGTGCAATCACCTTCAGGTTTTTGAAAACTCTGCCAGCAAGAGTGGTTTTTCCTAGTCCTCCCATTCCTACCACAGAGATGACACTGCGCTCTGCTGGTCCCTCCACTAACCAACGAACCAATTCATCTCTTGGGTCTTCAATGCCAACAACTTCATCTTCATCAAGGTGCGGGGAACCCGATCGAGGGTCAATCCATTGGACACTTTGGCCACCTCTCTTACTACTTTCTCCTTGCTGAGAAGAAGGTTGGATTAGGAAGTTGTACTTCTTTCCTCTTTCTTGGATTTCATCAACAACTGACTTAATCTGCTGAATCTCTGATCCTATTCAATGACGAGGCATCAAAGTTTCAATAAAATGAATAATCTGACAGAGTAAAGTTGCACATCCGGGATCGTTAGGTTGTTGTTCCACAAGGAGCGTGTATTCATCAATGACATCTTCTATGCGGAAAGATGCTTCCCTCAAGTCTTTCACCCATGTTTTGAGTGCCTTGTTTGTGTTGGATCCTTCTTCTGCAGCCATTCTATCAGCATTCTCAAGGTAGCCTTGAATGCATTCTAGCTCTTTTCGTATGTATCCAAATTCTTTGGGGATGCCCGAAAGCAGATTTGCTTCATCTCTTATTAGAGGAAGCAATTTGTCTCGAGCGAAAGAGACTGCAATGCCTGCCATTTTGAGTGTCGCTAGTTAGCTTTGATTTCTGTCTGTAAGAGGTAGACAGAAATTTGTGTAATTTGTGATGAGGATTTTGTGTAATTTGTGTCTGTAGTGTATTGTGGACACAAGGAAGATATTGTGATATGAGAATTTGTGTTCTTAGACTCATTTATAGACTGGAGTTTCCTAAGTCTTTCTTAAATACTTTGTTAGCATGTTGAGGTTTTTTCTATCTTTATTTTATTTTAGTTTATATCATAATAGAGCAAGTTATGAATATTGATATAAGATCACTAATCGTTAAATGAGTCCGCGATTAAGTAATTCTAGTTGACATGTTAAACTCACATGCTAAATGTAAAATATTAAGCAGTCAGCTGGTGGGAGTACACCTCTAGTTCACATATATATGTAATATAAATTCAATTTAATCATAATAGAGCAAGTTGTTAAACTCGTTAGCTAAACTTTGTTTTATAAATGCAGCTAAACAAAATATTATTGGCCAAATGAACTTTTTGATCCCTTATCTTTTTTCTTTTTTTTTTAATTGGATTTTTTTTTTTTAAATATTCATTTTAATCATTTATCCGATTTAAAAAAATTCAAAATAATCTTTCTATTAAATTAATCACTAACAACGTTAGGGGTAGGGATTCAGTTCTGACCCTTCTCTTGGCCCTCTCCTTATTGTTACTACTGTCACCCCCTTCCCCTCGCCCTCTCCTCCGCACACCGCCACCAACCCCTTCTCCTCGTCATCTCCTCCATGCATGTTCTTGTGGGCAATGATGCACCATGTTGCGTTTTTTAGTGTGTTTGGTGTTGCATTTCAAGATCTACATTTTCTAAGTTTGGTCGAATCGAGATCAGAATGGATGAAGATAAATAAAATGAATATGTGTTTGGCGTTGTTCTTTTTTAAATATGGGTTTCTTTAAAACTTGCATTTTTCGGATTTGAATTTCTTAGATCTTGTAACTTTTTTTTATCTTTAGACGTAAATCATTAAATCTTATGTTTTTTTTTTTTTTTTTATCATTGAGTGTTGATTTGGTGTTGTGTTTTTTGTTCAAACAATTTAAAGATTCATGTTTCTCAGAAAATTTGTTGAGAATTGTGAATCTAAGCAAGATGGAATGAAAAAAGAAAAATACAATTTCTGGCGATTCCAAACAATCACTGTTTTTTTTTTTTTTAAACGTTGGAGTTAACGTTATAATCATAAAGGACCAAATAAAACATTTTACAAACATAAATGATAAAAATAAATGAATTTTTTAAAAGTTAAAGGACTGAAAAAAAAAAAAGAAGCTAGAGGAGACCAAATAGGTTATTTGGCCGGCAAATATTATTTGGATCGTATTTTTACCAACAACCCTTTTCACTTCCTACCACCACCGCTATGTATACACGTAGGGTACATTCACACACCAAGTGTTAAATTTAACTAATTTTTCTTCTCTATTAATTAGTGTTCTTGTGCGAATTACACTGACATTTCTACTATTTAAGTGTGTATATATAGCTTTAATTTCTTTTTGTTGTGTATTGTGATGATATGAGAATTTTGTATTCTAGACTTATTTATTGATCCCATGTTTCGTGGTCTACAGTGAGAGGAAGATTTTCGAGTATTCCCAATTTTTGTTAAATTTTTTTTTAGCAAGTTGAATTTTTTCTTTCTTTGATTATTTTATTTTATTGTCACCACAGTGCAAGTTGTGGAAATATTGTGATTTGTCTTATCTATGTGTAAATGAGATTAAATAATTTTAGTCCTTTTTGTCAAATGCCAGCTGTCCTAAAAAATTTCAAACCATGTCTGCTAACACACATGATGGATGCCCTATTTTTATAAACCATGCTAGTTGTAAACAACGTGGCTGGATCCTCAGAAAGAACACCAGCTATCAAGATTAAAGAGCACGTCAAGTTGAATTATTAGGGTTGATGCCACTAATATATATACTTTAATGTGGGGTGTTGTGGTACAGTTTGGTTCGATTTTTAAATAAAAAGTCATCTGAACTAAACCTAAAATAAAATTGTGTGGTTTGATTCGATTCGATTTTAATATAACATTAAATTTGAACCAAACTAAATCATTATTTTGCGGTTTGGTTCAATTTGGTTTGACAGTTTTTTTTTAATATATTATCATAATTTAATTTTTTAAAATTAAATTTACATAATTATTATTTTATATTATTTTTTTTTATTAAATTTTGATTTACATATTTTAATTTAAAAAATATTATTTTTATTTCTATTTAACATTATTATAAAATGATATTACCATTTTTTGTTGTAACATAATAATAAATCATGTTTCACTTTGATATCTAATATTATTTAGTAATATCAATATATCTTTTTGTAAGATATGAAAGTAAAATATATATCATCATAAAAAATTAAAGTATACTATAAAATATAAATCATATAATATCATCATAAAAAATTAAAATATTATTAGTTAGATAATACTAAATATCTAAAGTAAATCAATATAATTATAATATGCAATTTTGTTCAATTTTTATAATAAAATCTAAAAATCAAATCAAACCACAAAAATTATAAGATTTTTTAAATTTTTAGTCTATGTAATTTTTCAGTTTGATTGATTTTTTATTTTTTAAACGATTTCACGGTATAATTCGATTATAAATACTCTACTTTATTGTAGTCATAATAGATCAAATAGTTAATGTCTTGATTTAAATAAGGAGAAAACAATTATATGCTTGTAATAGATCAAATAGTTAATGTCTTAATTTAAATAAGGAGAAAATAATTATATGCTTTTAATAGAAAAATGATAATTGCTAGTTTTATAAGTTTTTATTTATAACTTATTTGATAAGAATGCGGAAGAGGTTATAAACTCATTTGACTAGCTTACAAGGTTATTTCTTATTTTTTAATAATGTACTTGATATGTAACTTATTTTGATAAAATACGTGAAATAACTAATAAAAAATAAACTAACTTTTAAGTTACTATACATGTGGTTATTCTTCATTAAAAAAAAATCTTTTATTTAATTTAACATTCTTACAAGTATATAACATTCGTTTATTGTGATAGCTACATATAGTTATCCATTACTTAAAATATCATTTTATTTTGTTTATTAGAGGAAGAATTAAGTTACATCCAAAATAACTCTTACAGAGTTACATTCCATCTTATTCATTAATTTTTCAACATCTAATGATTAAGATTAATGATTTGTGATAATCATTAGAACTTTAAAAAATAAATGATTAAGATAGAGTGTCATTCTCTTATACTTACTCTTTTATTCTTGATATAACTAGATCCTTAGTATAATCATTAAAAAAAATATGATTTAACGATTATCAACCTTAAATCTATAGAATTTGTCGCTATTTACAATAACAAAAACAATAACATCCATTAGTAAAATACTGTTGCTAAACATGATCAGTGACCACTTGTGATGAAAAGTGTTTCAGTCGCTAAATTTGTGACACATACAGGAAAAAATTTTGTCGCTATGCTATCTCTAATTTGCATTTTTTTAGTAAATATATTTAAATGTTTAAAATGATTTAAACAATTTAATTCTAATAAATTTTATTTAATTTATTTTTCAAATACTTTGTTACCATGTTGAGCTTTGTTATATCTTTAATTGATTTTAGTTTATATCATAACAGAGCAAGTTGTGAATATTGATTTAACTAATTTGTAAATGAATCGAGATAAATAAAACAATTCTAGTTATATTTGATTTTGGATAACTTATTTACCAACTCATTCACTTTCCCTTAGTGTCAAATTTAATAAATGTAAATTAATATTTTTTCTTATCTAATTAGTGGTAGTGGAAGCAATTTGTCTTGTGATAAGGACAAAGCCATTTCCGCTATTTGAGTAGATAGCTATAATTTCTTTCTGTAGTGTATTGCGATGATATTAGGATTTTGTGTTCTAGACTTGTATTCGTCTCATATTTCTTAGTCTACAATGAGAGGAAGACTTTTGAGTATTCCCATATATGTCTTTGTTAAATAGTTTGTTAGCAAGTTGAATTTTCTCCCTTTAATTTTTTTTTTTTTTTATCAAAACCCTACAAGTTGTGAAATATTGTGATTTGTCTTATCTGTAAATTAATGAGATTAATTAAACAATTTTAGTTTTGATTGTCAAATGCCCGTTGACCTAAAAAATAATCAAACCATGTCTGCTAACACACATGGATGCCCTATTTTTATAAACCATGCTAGTTGTAAACAACGTGGCCAATTAACCCAACCTTACAAAACTAGTTATGGATGTTGAAGACTTCGATATCCAATAAACCAAATTTCCAAAGTCTTTAACTCCTCTTTATCAGAATTACCAAATAGATTCCTTTTGACTAATTGGGAACATGGACCATCTTTTTTTTTTTTTTAATAACTATGTTATATTAATTACAATTTTTGATATATTTTTTTTTATAGAAATTATTAGTTTTTTTAAAAAAATTTGATTATTTATGATTTTTAAATTTATCATGTCATGCCTTATTTCTCTAGAATTACTTATATCATAAGTCTAAATATGAGACATTACCCCTAAATACTGATAAATGAGCTTTTTAAATATTTTAATGTATAAATAATAAAATTGACATGAGCTCTTAAAACATTAAAGTAAAATAAAATTATGCAGTAAATACTTAATTTAATTTCATAAAAAAATTACTAAACGTAATTTAAATGTTGTATAAAGTTATGAAATAGTTTTATAAGATTATAATTGGGAAATATTTTAATTTTTTATTTATTTTAATCAATATTTTTGAGAAATATTTGATGAGAACACATTATATTAATTAGTAAAAAAAAAAGAATTTATACACCAACAAAAATTATTTTAATCTCTGTTAGATTAGACTCTGTTTCTAATCTAACTAGCTAACCCACGTTATTTTGTTTTATATATTTTTTTATTATGATTCTATATTATTGTAAGACGTCACAACAATGAAAAAGGATGATTCCATTGTCAGAAATAATAGATCAGTCTTCTTTTGAAATAAAAATGCAGTCAAAACATGTTATTGAATTAATTCATTTTTTTCAATTAAATTTGGATAAACACTAAAAAATTTCATCTAATCACGATAAAGATTTTCTATTTATATTTGTAAATATATAATATAAATATAGAACATACGTCTACTATAATTTTTTTGTTGTTATAATTCTACTGTTATAAAGTTTTATTATAACAAAATGTTTTATAATATTTATACATTATCATTCATCATTGTTTTGTCTCAAACCAGTATATTTGTAAAATCTGCCTAGTTCTTTGTCAAGTGTGTTGACAGTGAGTGCTGGACAGAAAAAAATATTTTTATTTTATTTTATTTTTTATAAAAACTTCTTGCTTTGATTTAATAATAATTAATTATTTCATATGGCTAATATTTCGTTACCCCTCTTCCTCATCCAACGGTAACAACGCCCACAAGAGATAGTTCTGGTAGCTAGAGGATAAACTTTACATAACGTTCAAATATACATAAAGTTTTCATTTTGTTTCTTATGAATAAGGCGAAGTGTTAATTAAATTTGATTTTTTTAAATAAGGTTTCAAATTTAAATTTGTGTGGAAAAAAAAAGTGAGGAAAGAACTCCATTTTTTTTTTTTTTTGTGAAAAGAGAAGAATTTCACTAAATTAAAATATCAATAACATGGTTAAAAAAAAGAAGAAATAAGCCAAATAGAAAATAACATCTCAAACCCTCAGGGATACACGGATACACTGCTATAACTTGTTTCAAACATTACAATACATCACAAACTGTCATAAAAATATATGACTTTGTCACATAAAACTAGAAAGACAATTTCACACATATTCTATATACCCATGAACCAAATAACCAATCTTGAAACTAAAAAGATACCATGTCATTGTTGATAGTGCAACGTGGGGAATCTAAATTCCAAACCACTTGAAGTTCCATTCCTACCAATTCAAAGAACAATATTAGTACATAGCATTACAATGGTGAGACTTTTTGTGAGTGGAAAAATCGCACTTATAAGTCTATAATAAATCTCGGGGAAACAAAACAGCAAAAAAGAATTTCTAGTTAAAATTAGGGAATTTTATCCTTAATTTCTAATGAGGAATGTAGAATAGAAAAATAAAATAAAAAATAAAACATACATGACAACAAATAAAATAAAAGGACTCAAAAGTAAATAAATAAATTATTTTTAGAAATTAAATATAAAAATTACATATTTTATTGACTAAACTGTTAATATATAATACTAAAAATATCAATTTTATAAGAAATCATACCAGGTATTTCGTTTACTTGTCCTTTTTCATATTGTTAATTAAAAATATACTTACATTAGTAGAAAAGACTAATAATTAAGAAAAAAGTTTTGCCATTTTTTAAGAATAAAAGACATATATACAAGCATAGATATATGTAATTTGAATCCCATTCTACAAATGTTAAGAATAAAAGACATACCTTTTTATGAATTCTATTGTCTTTTGTGATGAATAACACGAGTTTCGGATTCATCTCTGTCTGTCCTTAAAGTAATAATATTCACAAGGGGCACATGCTGAATGATTGGATCCTCTGGTCCTCCAACGGGAGCCATGCACTCGATGAATTCATCTGTCATCCAACATACATCGAGAACTACAAGTTTTTCCAAGTCTTGAATGCCATCAGGTACTGTCTTCAGCTCGGGTAGATACCACAATTGAAGCTTTTTCAAAGAATGGAGTGCTCCCTTATCTATAATGATTGATTTCAAGTCATACAAGAAGCAGAGACATAGTTCCCTTAGTTGCTGAAACCCTCCATCTTGAAAATATAAACTCTCACCTTTATATGCCTGGTCGCTGATTTGGAGGAACAACAAATGTGGCATATTTTGTAGTGATTTCAATGGATCATCGGTTAACTCAGAGTTTCTCAATGTTAGTTTTACAAGATTTTGGAGTCGTGGAAGCCACTCCGGAAACATTTTTAAAATCCCCGTGAGGCAAAGCTTCCGCAGCATAGACATAGATGAAGTAACAGGCAAATTAATGACTTCACCATCATACGAGACAATTTCTAGTTTCACCAAGTTTGTCATCTGACTTATTGAGGAACATAAAGTGCTTCCCTGTTCTTCCTTGACACGAGTCAAGCATAACTTCCTTAACTGATTCAGCTTTCCCATCTCTTGTATTAACTCCAATCCATCATCATCATCATCATCCATTAGATTTACAAAACTAAGAGTTTGGAGGGATGTCATGCCTCCGAGGCCATTCTTCAATTGAAACAATTCCATACAATCACCCAGAAGATGTCGTAGCTTTCTTAGCTTGCAAATCTCCTTTGGCATATTGTTGAAATGTGTATTCCTAATGTCCAGGGTCTCAAGGTTTTGGAGATTGCCAATGAATTTTAGAAGATGAACTGAGAAATTTGAATTTCTTAAGTTTAAATACTTCAAATGTGCCAGACTTCCCCAAATTTCAGGAAAAAAACTCAAAGGACTATCTTGAAAATCTAGTACCTTCAATAGCCTGTATTCTGTAGGGATTCTTTGCACAAAGTTGTTGGCTAATGTTGATTCTTTATCTTTGAATTCTTCACGTGCAAAAACAAGTAGGGAACGGGTGTGTGAGGTTTCGGTACTCCCCATTAAATCATTGGAGATGGATGCTATTGATAAACGTTGAATCATCTTGCTTGACATCAACTTATCTTCTTTACTAATTCGCTGGCAAAAACTTAAATCCTTGGATTTTTTAAGGATCATTTCGTGTAGTAAGTCATGAACACGACAACTCTCAGCTTTGCCATCTACGCTGAAGGAAGAGACTTGCACTAAACTTCTCCCGATCAACTCTAATAAATATTCTTGTGCAGTGTCTTCTAAAGTCTTTCCTCTTTCTTCTTTTACAAATCCTTCAGCTATCCACTGTTGAATTAATCTTGTGGATCTAACTTTATAATCTTCGGGATATAACCCAAAATACAATAGGCATGATTTTAGATAATACGGCAAATCATCATAACTGAAATCTAAAATCTTTGTTATGCCAATTAAATGAGGATTCTTCTCCATCTCCGAACTTAGGCTTCGCATAATTTTTTCCCAATGAAATGAAGTCTTTTCTTTGCCAGATAAAAGACTACCAACAGCAACAATTGCTAGTGGTAGACCTTTACATTTTTTGACAAAGTCTTGAGATATATCGATCAGGTCTTCTGGACAATGTCCATTATTGTGATATCGGAATGCCTTCTTGCAAAAGAGTTCCATAGATTTTTCAGTGGTTAAAGGTTTCAACTCATGCACCTTATGAATAGGAGAATTCCTACAAGGGCCTACAACATCCGTGCTCCTAGTTGTGATTAATATTTTACTTCCATTTTTGTTATCAGGAATGACATTTTCAATTTGACCCCAAAAATCTATACCCCATACATCATCAAAAATGATAACGTACCTCTTGTGCTGCAAATGGCTTTTCACTTCATCAATCAATAAATCTCGATCCATTTCAGAAATACCTTGAGGAGGATCCACCATTTTTTCTTTGCATAGCTTCTTCAACAAGTCTCTCATCAACCCTTCCACAGTGTAGGATTGAGACACTGTGATCCATGCATGGTAATCAAAGTGCGCAATCACCTTCTGGTTGTTGAAAACTCTGCCGGCAAGAGTGGTTTTTCCAAGTCCTCCCATGCCTACCACAAAGATTACACTACGTTGTGCTGGATCCTCCACCAACCAACGAATCAATTCATCTCTTGGGTCTTCAAGGCCAACAACTTCAGCTTCATCAAGGTGACGGGAATCCAATCGAGGATCAATCCATTGGACACTTTGGCCACCTCTCTTACTGCTTTGTCCTTGTTGAGAAGAAGGTTGACTTAAGAAGTTGTACTTCTTTCCTCTTTCCTGGATTTCATCAACAGCTGACTTAATTTGCCGAATTTCTGAAGCTATTTGATGGCGACGCTTCAAAGATTCAATAAAGTGAGTAATATCACACTCAAAAAGGAAAGCCGCACAACCAAGAGCATCCTGAGCTTGTTTTTCCACATGGATAATGTATTCATCAATGACATCTTCTATGCGGAAAGATGCTTCCCTCAAATCTTTGACCCATATTTTGAGTCCCACACTTGCGTTGTCTCCGTCTATTGTAGCCCTTGTATCTGCATCCTTGAGGAAAGCTTGAATGTATTCTAATTCTTTGTTTATGTCTGCAAATTCTTTGGGGATGCCCGAAAGGAGATTTGCTTCATCTCTTATTAGAGGAAGCAATTTGTCTCGAGCGAAGGAGACTGCTATTTCCGCCATTTGAGTGTAAGAAGAAGACAGAAATTTGTGTAATTTGTGATATGAGGATTTTGTGTAATTTGTGTCCGTAGTATACGAGGAAGATATTGTGATATGTGAATTTTCTGTTCTATCCGTCAATGTTAAACTCACATGCGTGTTAGTTAATTTGTGCTGGCATACTTTTATAAACCATGCTCAATGTAAAATATTAAGCAGAGCCATTTGGGGGAGTACAAGTTCACATATTTAATATAAATTGACTTTAATCATAATAGAGCAAGTTGTGAAATATTTTCAAACCATGTCTGCTAACGCACATGGATGCCCTATGTTTTTAAAACCATGCTAGTTGTAAACAACGTGGTTGGAATGGATCCTCCAGCGCTATCAAATTGTGAAATATACATTAGTTGTTGTAGTCAATAATAGAGCAAGTAGTGTATTTCCTTATTTAAATAACAAAACAGCTACGCTTTGTCATTTAGCTAATTTATCAGTTCCGTTAATTAAAAAATGTAAGTCCTATTATTGAAGTTGAAGGAGACTATGCTTTGCTTGTTAAAACGAAGTTGTAGATATAATTTCAATTTAATTTCTCATTTGACTGTCTTTCACAAATAATGGATTAATTCAAGTTGTTAATTATTTTTTAACAAATAACATTTTATTAAGAAGATAAAATGAATACAAGTATATTCACAAAATAAGAAGTGATAGCATATAGTACAGTGTGTAACTATTGAAAATGTACTCATTTAAGTTCTACCAAAACTGCAAACTATTCTCAATAATTTTCACTGGAACTGAGTTGATATTATAAATCAATTCTGATGATTTTTTTTTTATGAAATTCAATTTGTGAAGCAAGGTGAGGAGCTTACCAATCCGTGTCATTGCCATTTGCCAATGATAAAAAAGTCATAGTAGAGACTCAAAACATCTTCTCCATCTTTAATTAATTTTCTATTATAAGAAAAGATATACCTTAAGATCTCAACTATTTATTAATGTCTCGATCAATTACTATTAAGACATGAAAGAACAATATTAAATACTCACGAGAAGCATGTTGATAAGAAAGCTCATGTATTTGATTATTTTCTTGTTTGCTTACCATCATACATTTCCACTCCAAAGAAAACAAAACTAAAAGAAATAAATGAGCAAAAAATCAATCGTATACTTGTTTTCCCTCTCAAGCGTGTTTCGTTCTTTTTTTTCACTTCTCTGGTGTGTTCCTATGCAAGCTTTTTTCAAAATTGAAATTCAATCTTTTTCTTTTTCACGATTTCTTTCAAAACTCACTTGCATAATGGCCACTTGAAAATCTTGAGAATGTCAAGAAGCTGTTTGACAGAATGCTTGAAGGAATTGTTGCTATGTGGAGGTCAGTCCATTGATACCATATTTAAAAAAAAAATCATAAATCAAAAAACAAATCACAAATTATTGGAATGTGAAGCAGAGTAGCATGAAAAGGATAAGTAAAAAAGAGAAGCAAGCAAGAACGTGAAGAGCAGCTTAGAGAAAAAAAAAAAAAAAAAAAAAAAAAAACAGAACTTTAAGAGCAGGGTTGAGGGGAGAGGATTTGCACTTGGAAAGCGGAGGAGGTGGGTGGAGAAGAAGAAAGTAGTGTTACGAGGTAACATCATTTCTGGGATAATATAATATAATAATATAATCTCATTAACGGTTAAAATATGTTACAAACTTACAATACTATAAAAATTTAAAAAAAAAAAACAAATTATTAAGGATTTAAGATAACACAAAAAAAAAATTCAAGGATTTAAAACAAAATTCGATTATTTTTCATAGATTTAATCCAAAAACTTAATAGGAAATTACAGAAATGACATGATACCACCTTTTCTTAAGCTGCACAGCCTCATCATAGAGATTCGAAGGCACTTAATCATTGGCCACCAATAGAACCTTAGAACCATATTGGAAACTCAACTTATAACTGTGTGGACATGTTTTATAATATTTAAAAAGAAAATCCTAAATATTGAAAGGAGTATATACGCGTACAGAACCCCTCCTTGATATCCTTATGGAACTTATATATAGACCAATGTTTTATTTGCAAAAGCATGGATTCTGTTTCCCTACAAAAAGAAAAAATGGATGAGAAAAAAAATACTTTGGTAGTACAAATGTTGGAATGATACAAATCATTTTGACACACAAAATACCTTTTTATCCATCAGTACCATTTCCAGCCACAATGGTAATTTTTGCTGCGGTAAATAAGATGCTTGAGGTTGTGCCACGTGTCCAAATTTACCCTAGGTGTAAAATATAGGGATTTCTAATAAGTAATGCAGAATAAAAAATAATTAAATAAAGCATACAAATATAAAAGGACTCGAAAGTTAATAAATTATTTAAGGAATTTAATATATATATATATATATATTTTATTGATAACTAAACAGTAAATAATACTAGAAAAAACCATTTTATAAAAACTGAACCAGGTATTTCCTTTACTTTTCCTTTTAATATTTTCAATTAAAAAATACACATTATAAAGGACCAAAAATTAAGAAAAAGTGTTGCCATTTGAGAAACACAGGAGACTAAAAAAAATACATGTAATTTGAATTCCATATTATAGTGATATTAGGAAGAAAAGACATACCTTTTTATGTACTCTAATGCATTGAGTGAGAAATAATATAAGTTTTTTCAAGAGGGTAGGGACCGGTAGTAATTTTTATAAGGGGCACATGGTGGATCACTGGATGCTCTAGTCCTTCATCGAGAGCAATGCATTTATTGAATTTATTTGGCATATGTAAAATATCAAGTACTTCAAGTTTTTCCAAGTGTTGAATGCCAGAAGGTACTGTCTTTAACTCAAATAATGCCCAAAGTTGGAGCTTTTCTAAAGAATGGAGTGCTCCTCTATCGATAATGATGGATTTCAAGTTACTAAAGAGTCCTAGAGTTAGTTCTCTTAGTTGATGAAACCCTCCATTTTCAAAATACAAACTTTCACCTACATATGCATTGACCATCTTCAAGAACAACAAATGTGGCATATGTTGTAGTGATTTCAATGGATCATTGGTTAACTTGGAGTTTCCCAAAGTTAATTTTGCAACATTCTGAAGTCGTGGAATCCACTCTGGAAACTCTTTGAACTTCCCACGAAGCCAAAGATTTCGAAGCATAGGCAGGGATGAAATAACAAGAAAATCAATGTCTTCATATCCATTCCATTTAAACTGTAGCTTTTCCAAGTTTGTCATCTCATTTAATGAGGAGCATAGAGTGCTTCCATGTTCTTCCTTCACAAGGGTCAACCTTAAGTTCCTTAACTCCTTCAGCTTTCCCAGTTCTCTGATTAACTCTATTCCATCATCATCATCATCAACCATATCTACATCACGCAACGTTTGTAGGGATGTCATGCCTCCAAGACCATTTTTCAATTCAAACAATTTAATATAATCACCTAGAAGATGTCGTAGCTTTCTCAGCTTGCAAATCTCCTTTGGCATTACTCTGACATCTGTTTTCCTTATGTCCAAGGTCTCGAGGTTGTGGAGCTTACAAATGAATTTTGGAAGTCGAGTTGGCATCTTTGAATATCTCAAGTTTAAATACTTCAAGTGTGCTAGAATTCCCCAATTTTCAGGAATAGAAACGGAATACAGTAGCCAATTTTCAAAATCAAGTACCTTTAATAGCTTGTATTTTGTAGGGATTCTTTGGACAAACTTGTTGGTTAAGGCTTTTTCTTCATCAGCAAAAACAAGCAGTGACCGAGTGTGTAAGCTTTCAGTGTTCTCCATTACATCATTGGAAAAGGCTGCTATTGATAAGCGGCGAATCATTCCTTTTGGCGTCAACTCATCTTTTTTACCAATATGCTGACAGAAACTTAAATCTTTGGATTTTCTAAGAATCATATCGTGTAGTAAGTCATGAACACGACATCTTTTAGCTTTGCCATCTATGCTGAAGGAAGAGACTTGCACTAAACTTCTCTTGATCAACTCGGTTAAATATTCTTGTGCAGTGTCTTCTAATGTTTTTCCTTCTTCTTTTACAAATCCTTCAGCTATCCACTGCCAAGTTAATCTTTTGGATCCAACTTCATAATCTTCGGGATATAACCCAAAATACAATAGGCATGATTTTAGATAATATGGCAAATCATCGTAACTGAAATCTAAAATCTTTATTATGCCAATTAAATGGGGATTTTTCTCCATCTCTGAACATAGACTTTGCCAAATTTTTGTCCATTCATACGGAGTTTTTTCCTTGTTAGATAAAAGACTACCAATAGTCACAATTGCTAGAGGCAAACCCTTACATTTATTAACAAAGTCAGAAGATATTTTTATGAGATCATCTGGACAACATCCATTATTATGACGTAGGAATGCCTTCTTGCAAAAGAGCTCCATAGATTTTTCAAAAATCAAGGGTTTGAGCTCATGCACCTTATCAAAAGTAGTGATCATACAAGAGTCTACAACATCCTTCTTCCTAGTTGTGATTAATATCCTACTTCCATTTTTATTATCAAGCATGGCATTTTCAATCTGACCCCAAAGTTTTACACACCATACATCATCAAAAACGACAACATACCTCTTTCGTTGCAAATAGCTTTTCACTTCAACAATCAATGAATATAGATCCATTTGAGAAATACCATGAGGAGGATTCTCCTTTTTTTCTTTGCACAACTTCTCCAACAAGTCTTTGAGCAATCCTTCCACGGTGTAGGACTGAGACACTGTGATCCATGCACGACAACCACCAAAATGTGCAATCACCTTTTGGTTGTTGAAAACATTGCCGACCAGAGTCGTTTTTCCTACCCCACCCATTCCTACCACAGAGATGGCAATGCGCTCTGATGGTCCATCTACTAACCAACCAATCAATTCATCATTTTGACCTTCAAAGCCAAAAATTTCAGCTTCATCAAGGTGAGGGGAAGCCAATCGAGGGTCATGCCATTGGACACTTTGTTGTTGAGAAGGAAGCACCTTCCCTTCTATTTGGTTTATGAAGTTAAAAGCTATACCTCTTTGCATGATTCTATCAGCAACTGACTTAATCTGCTGAATCTCAGATGCTATTCGATGGCGAGGCATCAAAGTTTCAATTAAGAGAAAAATCTGACAAAGTAAAGCTGCACATCTAGAATCGTGAGGTTGTTGCTCCATAAGGATCATGTATTCATCAATGACATCTTCTATGCGAAAAGATGCTTCCCTCAACTCCTTCACCCATGTTTTGATTCCCTCATTTGGGTTGTCTCCATCTGCAGCCCTTCTATCTGCATCCTTGAGAAAGGCTTGAACGTATTGTAGCACATTTTTTATTTCTTCAAATTCTTCGGGGATGTCCCAAAGAAGTTTTGCTTCATTGCTTATTAGTGGAAGCAATTTATCTTGTGCTAAGGACACAGCCATTTCTGCCATTTTTTACTCTAGCTAGCTTTAGTTTCTGGGTGTAGTGTATTTGTGATATGAGAATTTTGTATTCTAAGACTTATTTATATATAGACCCCAAATTTTCTAAATGTACAATGAGAGGAAGACTTTCAAGCATATACTTTGTTAGCAATTGGAGTTTTTTTTGTGTGTGTCATAATAGAACAAATTGTGAATATAGATTTAGCTAATCTACAAATGAAGTGAGATTATAATCTGTGAATTAATGTTTGTTGTACCAATAAAAATTAAATCCACATGTTAGTTTGGGCGGCCAATTTTTTTTATGACATTTGTTTAATATCCTTCTTTTTAATAATAACTAACATCTCAAACTTTCAGCACCAAACTTCCATTCTTGGGTTGAGGAATTTACAAACCGATTCCAACGCGTTGGATAGTCCTAATTTTCAAAGATAATAATAAGATGCCCAGTTTTTTTATTTATTTTATATCACTTTTCTTAATGATTACACATCTTGTACCAATGAGCATAGTTAAAGATAGGAATGGTAAAGCGAGTCGATTCACCCAAAACAGAGAGGGGCGGGTTAAACCCACCATAGGCAGGGTGGCTAGCGTAGGCCAGAAAGGTCAACCTATCCTGTCATCAGACAAGTTAGCGGGTTGGGCCACCAATTTTTAACCTTTTTTTTTCAAAAAAAAATAAAAATTTATTTTTATATAATTTTTTTATTCTAAATTATTATAACAATAAGTAGTAAATACAGAGTATTTTTTTTTTGTTAAAAAATTATGTGACTTTTTGATATTTGCTTCATTTTAATTAATTAATTTTTTCTTCTTACAATATAGAATATTAATCTGTTTATTTATTTAAACAATTTTTTATCATGTTATTATTTAATTTATTATTCATGCATTATAATTTTTTTTATTATCTGTTGATATTTTTAATTAAATAACTTTTTTTTATATAAAATCTTAATTAAATAATTAAGGATCGTATATACGAAAAAAATAAGTAAACTCACAGTCTCATAAACTTATGTCTTAAACTATAGTACCAATTTACAAATTAGTCTTAGAGCAGTGATATTTCTACATCTCACCAACACCTCTTGTTTCTTTCTATCTCTCTTCATATTTTATCATATCACGTATCATATCTATATTTCTCTTCTTTTTTTTTCTCTCACTAGGCGTCAACTAGCATTTGGATGTAAAAATATTTGTATTCTTAGTCTTAAATAAAAAATACTAAATAAATAAATAAAATAGACAGGTTGGTGGATTGTGGGGCAGGTTGGGGACACTTCCCCGTCCCGTCTTTTTTTGGTGAGTTGACCCATGAGCCATAATCCATTTTGTCACTTCTATCTTAAGACACTCTTGCAAAATGAAAATGCATAAGGCCTACCCAATGACTAAGGTTTGTTTGGTTAAACATTTTTTAGAAGTAGATTCAGAAGAAAAAAAGAAAAGAAAATGTGGAAGTTCTTTCGATAGTATTCAGCAAAAATAAAATAAAAAGTTCTTTTATATAGTTTTTTTTTTTCTAAAAAATGAGAAAATTTATATAAATTAATTAATGTTGAATCTAATTTTAGTTTATGAAATTATTATTTATTTATTTATTTTAGAAGTGTGTCTAGCGAAATTTATCTAAACATATATTAATTATCAATTAACAGTTTACGAATCCAACCCAAGCATATACTATATATATAATTCAAAGTCATACGTACAGTGTGAGCTCCATTAACTTTTTAAAGGGTTTCAGAGCTCTTCAAAGGCTGGAAAGCCAACTTTGACAAAGAAAATTAAAACGAAAAAATGGGTTCAGAGCTCTTTAAAGGCTGAAATCCAAAAATGGGAAAAGAAAGCAGTACGTTAAGGCAGCGCTGTTGATGTGGACTGTGATATGATATTGGATCGATTCACATATATTTAACAACATTAATTAATGAGGCATGATGTGTTAACTAAAATATATTTATAATGTATTCAAAAATCAACTGCATTTCTCACTGCCACTGAAGATTAAAAGTTTAAAATTAAATATATATCTGACCCTTCTATTAAGTTACGATAGAAGACAAGTCTACTTATTGAAACAAGAATATATTATTATCATGTACCATAACATAGATCCAAGAGCCAATTATCATATAGTAAAATAAGTTAAGTTCAAATATATTTTAAGTCTATTATAGAATATAATAGTAAATTTATTTTGTGTTAGATTCCTAATTCCTAATAATGTGTTGAGTTTCTTGAATTTCATGGGAAAAAATGGGAGTTTGAAACAATCGTAAATTAATTAATTATTTTTTGGTCGAAGATTAGTTATATTATCATCCCTCTTAAGAATCATGTAAGTGGTTAAAATTAAGGTTCCAGAAGCAGAGGTAGAATGCATTGTTTTTTTAAGCGTAAAAGCAATTACTAACAGTTTAATGGCAATAAGTAGCATAAAAGCTTCAATAAGATAACTTTATTATGGACAACATATGCATTGTTTTCTGACCAATTATATATATGTTACTGTATGATTTCTAGTAATTAATCATTTTGTCGTTAATTTCTGTCATTTGTTGTTACTATATATATGTTCATTTCTCAGGTTTTCAAAAAGATCATGCATAATATGGATAAAACTTTTCAGCATAAATAGGAAAAACTATAAAATTAATTCATGATCGACAAACCTTAGATACTGGATCATCAATATCAGATTGATATATATGAACTGAGTTAGAGATAATTAATGATACTTAAAAACAAAAAAGTATCCCCTATTATCTATTACCTCACTCTCCCTCCTTCCAATTTAGACAATATTCACTCCCCTCTTTTATAATAATTTAATATATCTACATTCACACAGTTTATTTTTTGTTAACGTGGTTTAGCTTCCATAGCTACATTCATGAACTTGAATTTATTTAATGTAGTTCGAACTTCTGTCCCTACCTCCACAAATCTCGTCATAATTTTTTTGAAAAACTTGTAAATCTTACTTTCATTTCCTATGACATTTTTTTCGCTCACTTAAAGGTGGTGGCCCCTCTGTCTAAGTAATTTTTTCTCATCTTAAGAAATTTTATTAGGTTAAAATATGATTTTAATTATGTAACTATTGATGTTTTTTTATTTTTAGTCTTTCAATTAATATTTGACTAATCTTTGTCCTTTAACTATTTTTTGGTAGGTTTTTAGTCTTTATTATTAAATATATTTTATTAAATGATAGCGTGACAGTTGATTTGTGATAAAAAAAAAAAAAATCATCTTGAGAGATAAAAATTGCTGACTGGATACATTTAATATGGCTAAACCATTTTCCAAAGGTTTGTAGCCTGCAAAATAGGTAGAAAACAGGATAATTATGATATTTAGATTTATAATTAACAATGTTAATAAATATAGATAAATAATTTTAATAATAATATTACTTTGAATATTCAAATTATTTTAAAAATTGAATAGATTAATTTGTTAAAATTATTTTTTTATTTAACATAATTAAATTAAATATAGAATTAATATAAGACTGTTAAGTACATTTAGTATGACAAAATCTGTTAGTTCATTCTGGTGTTCAAAACACACGCAGCGGAATTTGGGATCTTTTTTGGATTTAGAATAATATTATCGCAATATAAAATTACAATAAACATGTACCTGTTACCGTCTCTGAGACGCAAATGTTCTTCAATAATGTGAAGACTTTACGTGTATCCACACCGAGAGTTGATCTCTACTTCAAAACTCTTGAATATGGAACTGTATACTTTTACTAAAGAATTCTCTTCAGGTAATCTGATGCCCAATAGACGTAGTGAGAGCTCCTATTTATAGGAATACTGATGCTATCCCATAGCCCAGCCCATGAATATATATTCAAATTAATTCAAATTGAAATAATATATTATCTTAATAATATATTTTAAATTTGAATTTAATCTGTTAGTCTATCGACATATTCAAATTAATTCAAACTTATTAACAGAGATAATATATTATCTTAATAATATATTTCAAATTTGAATTTAATCAGTCAGTCTATCGACATATTCAAATTAATTCAAATTTATTAACAGATATAATATAGTATCTTAATAAGATATTTCAAATTTGAATTTAATCTGTCAACCTATTGACATATTCAAATTAATTCAAACTTATTAACAGAAATAATATATTCTCTTAATAAGATACTCTCTCATCATTTTCTATTGCTCATTAAAATATTATTATGCATAAATGTCACAATAATAAAAAGATGTCTATCTTTAGTATACATATTAATTATATTCTTGGTGCTAGCAAAGAATATAATAATATTCCACATAGAGATTTTGTCAATCAAATTGATTATTCTCTAGTAAAGATTAACACACTCGTTTGTGTGTGACCCCGTAGGTTCAATACTAAGCTGGTAGTAAATTAATCAAATTAATTTTACTAATCAAGGTAGGCGTCTAGCAACACTCCTCAACGTCCAGATAGCATGAAGTAATTTATTGTTACTTTCAAGAACCACTAGAAGAGTAATATATAATATTTCCTTCCATCATTTCCAACTCTAGATTAACTTTAGAATATGGTATTATTGTCAAATTCAATCACGTTAATCAATGAATGACTCTAAGAAACTCATTTCTTCATTCATTCAATTACCCTGGCCAAGGTCTTGATTTATAGAGTTCAAACTCATTACCTAGAGTTAATGGATTCCTTCTTGAATAATCATTAATTCTACAAGTATTTAATTATATCCAATATCCATTCAACTAGTGCTCTAGAGCATTAGGTGTCCGGAATTAAAATATAACAAATGACTTGTTAATTACTATGATAATCTCAGGTCAAAGGAAATGTTATATTTCTTCTTGAGAGTTTTTCTATTGACAAATTAAGGTAATATTAACCATTAGAAAAATCTCAATATCGAGTCAGTTCAATGATCACATCCCTATGTGCATCATCTATATGTGTAAATTAATAAATGAGATCTATTAATATTCATCCAATGAATACTATTACACATATATTAATCTATCCGGATTATTAATATCCTATTCAAAATAATCCTATGATCAAGAACACTTTAGATTAAAATTTCAAGAGACTTGTTTCTCATTTATCATAATCTCTATTATGATAACAGTCTTCAATTCTAACCAAGGACTTCATCAATTTATCAAACTAGTATAAAATGATAAAGAAATGAAATAATACTTTATTATTTGAAAATAGAATTTGACTACATGATAAATTGGAACTTGGGCATACAAAATTATTCCCAACAAAATCTTCTTTTAGAATATATAACAGATAAGATAATAGATTAATTATTTCATGACTAATATTCCGTTGCCCCTCTTCATCCAACGGTAACAATGCCCGGCCACAAGAGATAGTTCTAGTATCTAGAGGATAATTTAGCAACAAAATAAAATAAGGAATTAAACTTACATAATGTTCCAGAGACATAAAGTTTTCATTTTGTTTCTTATGAATTATTCGATTGTTTAATTGATAATGAATTTAGTTCCTAAAGTCTTGAATTCAAACTTTTGATTAAAAAAAATATCACAAACCGTCAAAGGTTCCACTGCTATAACTTGTTTCAAACATTACAATATATCACAAACTCTAATAAAAATATAAGAATTTGTCATAAACATAGAAAGACAATTTTACACATATTCTATATATCAATAAACCAAATAACCAATCTTGAAACAAAAAGATACCATGCCAATGTTGTTGATAGTGCAACGTGGAGAATCTAAATTCCAAAGCACTTGAAGTTCAATTCCTACCAATTCAAAGAACAATATTACTATATTAGTACATAGCATTACAATGGTGAGACTTTTTGTGAGTGAAAAAATTGCACCAATAAGTCTATAGCAAATCTTGGGGGAACAAAACAGTAAAATAGAATTTCTAGTTAAAGTTTTAGAATTTTATCCTTAATTTCCAATGAGGGATGTAGAATAAAAAAATAAAATAAAAAATAAAACATATATGTCAACAATTAAAAGAACTCAAAAGTAAATATATTTTTTTAGAAATTAAATATAAACATTACATACCTTATTGACTAAACTGTTAATAATACTAAAAATATCATTTTATAGGAAATCAAACCAGGTATTTCGTTTACATATCCTTTTCATATTGTTAATTAAAAATATACATTAGTATAAAAAAACTAATAATTAAGAAAAAAATGTTGTCGCGGTCAAAAACACAAATGTTGCTATTATTTAAAAAATAAAAGAGATACATAGATATATGTAATTTGAATCCCATTCTACAAATGGTAGGAATAAAATGCATACCTTTTTATGAATTTCTATTGTCTTTAGTGATGAATAACACGAGTTTTGAATTCTTTCAGGCTGTTGATAGTAATTTCTACAAGGGCACATGCTGAATGATTGGATCCTCTGGTCCTCCATCGGGACCAATGCACTCGTTGAATTGATCTGCCATCCAACCTACATTGAGAACTTTAAGGTTTTTGATAAATTCATTTTTAGTCTTTATTTTTAAGGGATTTCTTACACCATTTTATTGATTTTTCCGTATCATAATGAGATATTTGATTTAAATGTATTAAGTTGTTACAAGATAGTTGAGACATTGGAAAAAGGAGAAAATAATTTCAAAAATTTAAATTTAGTCTTATTTTGAGTATACATGGCCTTAAGCACTAGGTTGTGCATATATGCACGGCCTTAAGCACCAGGGAGTGTTGAAGGATCTCTGTTTTGTAAAGTATGCACAGCCTCAAGCACCAGACCATGCATAATAGGCTCCGCTTTGTAAAATATGCATGGCCTCACGCTTGAGGCCGTGCATACCTCCACGAGATAGCTACACTTTATTTTCTATAAATAGTCTAGTTTTCATCTTTTTAAGGGAATCTTTTTGCATACTTTTCCTTGGGATATTTTGAATAATTTTTGTAAAGTTCTTCTCCTCTAATGTCTTTAATGCTTTCTTTTGTGGATTGTTGCTTCCCTATGTGTATGGCTAGCTAAATTCATAATTTAGGATTGTGATGTAGGATTATGTGAACCATATTTCTCCAGATCACCCCATAATTCAAATCGATTAATTGTCATGATCAACACTTTTAATTGATAGACCTACGCATAGATTAAATTCTAGGGATTTGCATGACCAAACTAATTCCTAAACTTCCAATCTGATTAACATTTGTTAATTAACCACTCCGCAATTAAAACATTCTCTTTAATTTATCCTTTCATATCCTTTCATGACCAACAAGGGAATAAATTAGGGAGAAGAGAATTTTCATTGAATGACACTTTGATTATTACTTTAAGAGGCATGATGGGTAATTGAATAGATAATTGAGGATTTAATTGAAATAGGAAAATAGGGAAACGATAAATATAGGTCTGAATTCATAACTTTAGGTCTTTTAATCTGTTAGAACCTTCGTTATTCTTAAGTACTTTTTGCTTTATTTCTTTTTACAATTAATTGCACCCAAACCAATCTTTCGATCACTTGTCCTTAATAGATTTATTATTTGAAAACCACTTCTAATCTCTAGGTACGATATTTAGACTTAGGTCCACTATTACTACTGCGTAGGTATACTTGCCCTTAAGCGTTATCAATTTTCCATAATTGAAGTTTTTTCAAAGAATGAAGTGCTCTTTTATCGATAATAATGGATTTCAAACTATACAAGTAACATAGATATAGTTCCCTTAGTTGCTGAAACCCTCCATCTTGAAAATACAAACTTTCACCTTTATATGACTGTGCATAGATGTCAAGGAACAACAAATGTGACATATTTTATAGTGATTTCAATGGATCATCGGTTAACTCAGAGCTAAACAATGTTAGTTTGACAAGATTTTGGAGTTGTGGAAGTCACTCTGGAAACTTTTTTAACCTCCCGTTGAGGCAAAGCTTCTGAAGCATATGAAGTGATGAATTGAAATAACAGGCAAATCAATGACTTCATATCTATACGAGGCAATTTTTAGTTTCTCCAAATTTGTCATCTCACTTATAGATGAACATAGAGTGCTTCCATGTTCTTCATTGACACCCATCAAGCCTAACTTCCTTAACTGATTCAGCTTTCCCATCTCTCGTATTTACTCTACTACATCATCATCTTTAATTAGCTCTACTCCATCATCATCATCATTAATATCTAAATTTAAACAGTTCAGAGTTTGAAGGGATGTCATGCCTCCAAGACCATTCTTCAATTGACATAATTTCATATTATCACTCAGAAGGTGTAGTAGCTTTCTTAGCTTGCAAATCTCCCTTGGCATATTGTTGAAACCTGAACTCCTTATGTCCAAGGTCTCTAGGTTCTGGAGTTTGCCAATGAATTTTAGAAATTGAGCTGCCAACTTTAAATTTGAATTACTTAAGTTTAAATACTTCAAAGGTGCTAGACTGTCCCAAATTTCAGGAACAAAACTCAAAGGGCTATCTTTAAAATCCAGTACCTTCAATAACCAGTAACTTGAAAAGAACGAATAATTCTATTATTCATATCACAGTAAAACAGATTACAACCAATATTAATAGTACAAAGGAGCTAGAGATTAAGAACCAAATCAACTAAAAATAAGAATAGAATAAGTCCTAAAATAGAAGATTGATACTATAGTTGTACAATCTCTTAATCTAAGGAGATTACAGAGAGATTTACGGAGATTAAATCTCAACACTCCCCCTCAAGTTGGTGCATAGATATCATTCATGCCCAACTTGGAGAGACATTTCAAGAATAATTGATTTGAGACAGCTTTAGTAAGCATATCAGCCAATTGATCTTCAGATCGAATCTTAGGTAACTCCAAAATTTCTTCATCTAATTTTTCCTTGATGAAAAACCTATCCACCTCAACATGCTCTGTCCGGTCATGCTATACTGGATTATGAGCAATGTCACATGCAGCTTGGTTGTCACAGTAGAGTTGAATTGGTTGCCTAGGTGGGTAACCCAAATCTTTCATAAGAAGTCTCAGTCATAAGGCTTCACAGAGTCCAAGTGCCATTCCCCTGAATTCAGCTTCTGCACTTGAGCAAGCAACTACATTTTGCTTTTTACTTCTCCATGTAACAAGATTACCACCCACAAATGTGAAGTAACCAGAAGTTGAGCGCCTATCATCTATTGATCTAGCCCAATCAGCATCTGTATAGACATCTATGTCTTGACAGTTTGTTTTTTTAGTGAACAATATTCCCTTTCCAGGAGTAGACTTCAAATATCTCAATATACGCATGACAACATTCATGTGTTGTTCACCGGGATTATGCATAAACTGGGAAACGACACTCAATGCATAAGCAAGATCTGGTCTTATGTGTGCCAGATACATCAACCTCCCTACAAGCCTCTAATATCTTCCTTTATCAACTGGTACTTGGTCTGCTACAATACATAACTTCAAGCCTTCCTCCATCAGTGAAGTAGCTGGTTGGCAGGCTGACATCCCAGTCTCTTGCAATAAATCTAATGCATATTTTCTTTGAGATAAAAAGATTCCTTTATTAGATCTAGAAACTTCGATCCTAAGAAAATATTTTAAGGAACCAAGATCTTTTATTTCAAACTCTGTAGATAAGTATTCTTGCAGTGCCTCCCTTTCTTCTAGATCATTTCCTATAACCACTATGTCATCCACATATATAATGAGAGCAGTGATCTTACCTTGTTGTTTCTTTAAAAACAAAGTGTGGTCTGAGTTGCTCTGATGGTATCCAAATGCAATCATAGACTTTGTAAATCTTCCAAACCATGCCCTTGGAGATTGCTTCAGTCCATATAACGATTTCTTCAATTTGCACACCCTCTTTTTATGCCTTTCTGGTATCATACATCCTGGCGAAAGTTCCATGTAAACCTCTTCAGATAACTCTCCATGAAGGAAGGCATTTTTTACATCGAATTGTTGTAGTGGCCAATCCAAGTTTGCAGCTAAAGACAACAATACGCGAACAGTATTGATTTTAGCTACAGGTGCAAATGTCTCTGTATAATCAACCCCATAGGCTTGTGTATATCCTTTTGCCACCAATCTTGCTTTAAATCTTTCAATAGTGTCATTTGGTTTATACTTCACGATATAAACCCATCGACATCCCACTAGCCTTTTTCCTGATGGGCAATCAACCAAGTCCCAAGTTTCATTCTTCTGTAATGAGTTCATTTCTTCATTCATATCAGCTTTCCACCTTGGATCAGTTAAGGCTTCCTGCACACTGTTAGGAATAGATACAGTAGATAATTGATTTATAAATGACTTATTTGATTCCGACAAATTTTGATTAGACACATAATGACTCATGGGATATTTAACTTTGCTAGAAAGTTTAAGTTCATATGTTGGTTTAGGAATACCTCTAGTAAGACGCTTTGGTAGTTGTCTTATAGGTAACTCAGGTTCTAGAATAGGGATATCCTCAACAGATGATTGGTGTGGTGTATTAGCGAGGGGTTCAAACTCTCCAATTGATGAACTTGCATCTCGTGGTTCAATCACTTCTCCATCTTCCAAGTCTTTATTGATGTCAAGATCCAAAGTTGTACCCTCTCCATCTTCCAAGTCTTTACTGATATCAAGCTCCAAAGGTGTACCATTAACATCACTGGTATCACCTTTATTGGTATCTATTTTGTCACCACTTTCATCATTATAATCACATGTTGTAAGCTCATAATCTAGGGTCTAAATTTCCCTTTGATACCCCCCCAGAAGTCCAGACTCAGAGGAAAAATACATTAATTCTTCATGAAAAACTGCATCCATTGTTATAAACATGCGTTGAGTGGGAGGATGATAACACCTGTAACCTTTTTGATGCATAGCATATCCAAGGAACACACAACGTAAAGCGCGTGGGGCCAATTTATTACGTTGGTGTTTGTGGAGATGAACAAATACAACACATCCAAAGACACGAGGAGTTAAGTTTAGAATTGTTGGAGCAACTACAACATCACTAAGAGCTTTGAACAGTGTTAGAAAGTCAATGGAACATGAGGGGATCCGATTAATTGAGTATACTGCAAATGCAAGAGCTTCCCCCCAATAGGACAATGGCATACGAGCTTGGATTAATGCAGCACGAACAACTTCCAATAAATGACGATTTTTTCGCTCAGCAACCCCATTTTGTTGGGGTGTATTGGGACAAGTAGTTTGATTAATGATTCCTTCTTCTTCAAAAAAAATTTGAAGTGCAGAATTTTGATATTCACCTCCATTGTCACTCCGAAGAACCTGAATATGTGCTTTATATTGTGTTTTAACCATTTTATGAAACTTCTGAAATAACAAGTTTACTTCACTTTTGGACTTCATTAACCACAACCAAGTCATCCTCGTACAATCGTCAATAAAAGTAACAAACCAACGTGATCCACCCAAAGTTGGAATTTTGGATGGACCCCACACATTGGAATGGATAACCATAAATGGAAGAGGACTTTTATTCAAAATCAATGGAAATGAAGGTTGGTGACTTTTTGCAAGTTCACATACATCACAATGAAAAACAGAAGAATGAATTCTTTCAAACAAACTAGGAAATAATTTTTTAAGATAACCAAAGGATGCATGTCCTAACCGCTGATGCCATAGCCAAATTTCAACTTTGTTCTTATTCTCTTGAGAACTTCCAACTGTCAAAGCTTGATGCAGCTTATCAGAACCATTCGATGTCAAGTCCAAGTAATACAATTTCCCATGCCTAATACCACAACCAATCGTCTGCTTTGTTTGGATGTCCTTAAAAACACAAGAGTCAGGCCAAAAAATTGCAACACAAGATAAGACTGTAGTGATTCGAGAAACAGATAGAAGATTATAATTTAAAGACGGGACAACCAAAATAGTATCTAGATCTAAGGTATTTGTGAGAGATAAAGATCCTTCTCCAATGATAGAGGCCTTACTACCATTGACAGTAGAAATGGATTTTTGTGAGGAGGGTCTAAGATGTGCAACCTGTCTAGAATCAAATGTCATGTGATCTGTAGCACTAGAATCAATTATCCATGCACTATTAAAAACAGGTGTAGAAATATTTAAAGCCTTACCACAAGTATTTGTAGTTGCTACCAACGCTGAACCTTTTTTGACAACATCATCCCCTGTATTTGTTCCAGCATACAGCAACAATTGGAGTGTTCTTGGAATTCCTTTTCTTAGGTGCTCGACTATGGTCCCACCATTCTGGATATCCCACAAATTCATAGCAACGATCTTTGGTATGTCCAGTTTGATCACAATGGGTACACTTGTAAACAGATTTGTCGACACTTTTGGTTACTTTTTGTCGATTTTGAGTCACCATTGCTGCTGCTTCAGAATTTCTAGTTTCTCCCTTCAAAGTTGCACGACGTACTGTTTCTCGTCGAATCAATGCATGACATTCTTCCAAACCTGGGACTGGTTCCTTGCGTAAAATTTCTCCACGGACTTGTTCAAAATCACCATCCAATCCAACAAGAAATATGTGCACTCTTAATCGTTCAATGGACTTATGGTATGCTTTCACATCATCGGGATCTTTCATGACCACGGTATCTCGATGATCCAATTCTTGAAAAATCTCAATCAACTCCCCATAGTATTCAGAAAGGAGCCTTCCATTTTGTTTGGTGGTGAAAGCTTTTTGGTTTAAAGAAAAGATTTGTAATTCATCACTTCCATCATAGAATGTTTCTGACAAAGCACTCCATATTTCATGTGAAGTGGGTAAGCGTAAATACCTTTTCATAATTTCTGGTGTCATGGACATCAATAGCCACCTTTTCACCTTTTGATTTTCAGCATACCACTTTTCATATCCATCCTCTGATTCTACTGGTTGCTTCTTCTTGCCACGAATATAAGAGAGTTTTTCTCTTTCAGCAATGTGCATCTCCATTAGTTATGACCAAACATCATAGTTTGATTCATTAAGAATGGTTCCTGCATTAAAAACTCCTTCTGACTGAACAATAACAAGAACAGATTTTGTTCCAAATGACTCACTACTCATTTCACTCATTTTTGGTGAAAGCTTCAAGATTCAAAAAAAGGGGTTGGCTCTGATACCAACTTGAAAAGAACGAATAATTCTATTATTCATATTACAGTAAAATAGATTACAACCAATATTAATAGTACAGAGGAGCTAGAGATTAGGAACCAAATCAACTAAAAATAAGAATAGAATAAGTCCTAAAATAGAAGATTGATACTATCTTAAAATAGAAGATTGATACTATAGCTGTACAATCTCTTAATCTAAGGAGATTACGGAGAGATTTACGGAGATTAAATCTCAACACAGTATTCTGTAAGGATTCTTTGCACGAAGTCCTTGGCTAATGATGATCCTCCATCTTCAAATTCATCACGTGCAAAAACAAGCAATGAACGAGTGTGCGAGCTTTCAGTACTCCCCATGAAATCATCCCACTTGACATTAATTTATCTTCTTTACAGATAAGCTAACAGAAACTTAAATCTTTGCATTTTTTAAGGATCACATCGTGTAGTAAGTCATGAACATGACAACTCTTAGATTTGCCATCTTTGCTGAAGGAAGAGACTTGCACTAAACTCCGATCAACTCTGTTAAATACTCTTGTGCAGTGTCTTTTCCTTTTTCCACTTTTACAAAGCCTCCAGCTATCCACTGTTGAATTAGTCTTGTGGATCTAACTTCATAATCTTCAGGATATAACCCAAAATACAATAGGCATGACTTTAGATAGTATGGCAAATCATGATAACTGAAATCTGAAATCTTTGTTATGCCAATTAAATGAGGATCCTTTGCCGGATAAAAGCCTACCAATAGCCACAATTGCTAGTGGTAGACCTTTACATTTTTTGACCAAGTCTTGAGATATATCGACTAGATCTTTTGGACAATGTCCATATTTGTGATTTCTGAACACCTTCTTGCAAAAGGGTTTTATAGATTTTTTAGTAGTTAAAAGGTTTCAACTCATGCACCTTATGAATAGGAGAATTCCCAAAAGGGCCTACATCATCCATGGCTCCTAGTTGTGATTAATATTTTACTTCCATTTTTATTATCAAGCATGACATTTTCAATTTGACCCCAAAAATCTACGCCCCATACATTCCTCAAAAATGACAACATACCTTTTTTGTTGCAAATGACTTTTCACTTCATCAATCAATAAATCTCGATCCATTTCAGAAACACCTTGTGGAGGATCCACCAATTTTTCTTTGCATAACTTCTTTAACAAGTTTCTCATCAGCCCTTCCACAGAGTAGGATTGAGACACTGTGATCCATGCATGGTAATCAAAGTGCACAATCACCTTCTGGTTGTTGAAAACTCTGCCGGCAAGAGTTGTTTTTCCCAGCCTTTCCATGCCTACCACAAAGATGACACTATGTTGTGTTGGTTCCTCCACCAACCAGCGAATCAATTCATCTCTTGGGTCTTCAAGGCTTCAGCTTCATCAAGGTGACGGGATTCCAATCAAGAATCAATCCATTGGACACTTTGGCCACCTCTATTGCTGCTTTGTCATAAACACCAACAGAAAATTTCCGTCACTAAATCCATCCTAATTTACACATATATATATATATATATATATATATATATATATATATATATATTTAGTGAGTATAAAGAAGAAAAATAATTATCTCCAACGTACCTAAAATATATAATAATTGGTATAAGAAATGGTAAATTAAGAATTAAAGGAAAAAAAATTACAACAACAAAATTAGAAAAATATTTTGACAATATATCTTTTTATTGAAGAAAACACAAATTTGAGTATTTTATTATTATTATTATTATTATTAAAAATAACTAAGAAGATCTGTGACCTTTGGTTAACAAGACTGGTAAGAAAATAAAAGAAAAACCAAATTAATTTTACCTTTTGAAATTTACTATATATTTGAGGTTAGGTAAATAAATAACTTAATGAATTAGACATTCTATTAATAGTCTATTTAGAACAATTTTATGTATGATCTAATAAGATAAAATAAAAAAATGTAAACATCTCTTTCAAGTTCATTGATACTGATATCAGTAGAAAATGATGATTTTACTTATGCATCTTGCCATTTAGCGTTTAAGCTGCATGGCATCCAACTTTTACAATAAATATAATGTATAATACCAATTTATAATACATATTTAATGTAAATATAGTAAAATCATATCAATAGTAAAATATGTTCTTGTGAGAAGAAATCATGACAATTTATGACTCAATATTTGAAATATAAACTGTTAATTGGAGAAAAATGCTTAACTTACATGGTTATTCCTAAAAATTATCTCCACAACCATCAAAGATAGTGAAGTAACTACACCTTCAACCCCTGAATTTGAACCTCATAGGGGTCTTAGAGAGGGATATCATGATAAAGATCAACCATGTCTGTCTAGTATAATGTCAACAATCTCTAAAAGCATAAAAAAGGACAGAAATATCCCAAGAAATAAAAATGAAAACAAATGCATTATAATAAAGAAATAAAATAATTTAGATAGCGCTTTAAAATAATAAAAAAAATGCTGAATTTAATTTAATTTTTTTTTTATTATAAATTTATTAAGAATCAGCAACGAAAAAATAAATTATTAGAGACCAAAAGTAAATTTTTGGTCATTTGTTAGAGTCTAAAACATATTTAAGTTTAAAAAACTATTTATTTAAAACATTAAGAATAAAGAAAAAAAATCTTATCTATTTTTAAAATTAAATTATTTTATATAACATAAAAATAATAAAGAATTTAATATTAAGAAAAAAATATCAAAAGTTTAAATTCTAAAGTTAAATTTAATAGTTTTAATTTGTATAGTTTCTTATTTATTTCAAACCACTGTTATGCTCATCTAAATGAATATTGGGAAATTTTTCTCTTTCTTATTTTCTTATTTTTATCTGAGTAGCATTATAAGTTTAGGCTAAACTATACTTTTTATCCTTCTCCAATTCTCATTACTTTGATCCCATAATTTTTATAAAATTCACAAGATCTATTTACATTAAGTTTATTCGTGACAATTAATATTTAGGTTATTAGATTTTGGACAGAATTTAAATTTGGCAGTGGCATATCCAAGATTATTTTATTTGCAATCTCAGTGCAGCATAATAAAAAGGTTAGTCAAGTTAGTAGCTGGGTAGAGAGTGATGAGAGAGAGGATTTGGAATTGGAATCTATCATGAAGGAGAAAAATAACCACGGCTTGATCAATTACAAAATGTTATGGAAACTGGTGTTCAATAATATTTTAGTTCCGATACATTTTTGAACTATTTTATAATGTTTTAATATTTATTTTTTTCTTATATTTAAGTCATTTTGTATCAATAATATTTTTTTTTTTACGGGTGTATCAATAATATTTAAACCCACATGCTAATCTGAGTCGTAAGAACTAGAAACTTGAAATGGCTCAGGACTTTATTTTCTCTGCAAGTTTGATGAACAGCTCTCTGGCTCCGGCAATGAACCACCAAATGACGGCGGCGGTCATCCCTTTCCTACTCCACCTCCACGACTATCCTTTCGTGATATGTTCATGGGAGACAAACTCATTCCGACACCCAGGCCTAAGGTGGACCTAATCCAACAGCAATTGGCAAGGATTGAATATGAAGACAGCAATCCCCTCAAACCAATGGTTCATATCTCTGACAAGGTGTTCAATGGGCTATGTGCTCCTTAGCAAGATGCATTAGTGGTGAAGCTTTTGGGCAAAAGTATAGGCTACTCTTTGATGCGGGATAAGCTACAGAGAATATGGAAGCTAGTTGCGAGCTTTGAAATTATGGACATTGGCAATGGTTATTTCATGGTGAAGTTTGACAACGCAGGTAATCGCCAAAAGGTTATGGATAAAGGGCCTTGGATGTTATTTGATCATTACCTTACAGTGCAATGTTGGTCTCCTAAGTTTATCTCTCTATCTGTGAAGATTGAAAAAACGCTGGTATGGATTCGCTTCCCGGGTCTCAACCTTATTTACTATGATGAAAGCATTTTGCTTGCACTAGCAGCGGCCATTGGGAAACCAGTTAAGGTGGACTCCAATACCAAAGACATCAGAGACAGGTTTGCACGAGTTTGCATTGAAATTGATCTTACTAAACTAGTTGTTGGGAAGGTCTGGTTGAAAGGTTTTTGGTACCGAGTGGAGTATGAAGGTCTCCACCGTATATGCTCCACATGTGGTTGTTACGGCCATGTTACAAGGGAGTGCACTAAGAAGCAACTAGAATCCCCATTGGAAACCCCACTATCAACCTCGTAGCGAACGGTGCCGCCAATTGCTCCGGCAACCACCGCAACAACAGTAGGTATGTCTCCAATTATTGAAATTAATGTCTCCATTAATTCAAGAGAGCAGGTGGAAACCACAACAAAAATAACAGATGTCAATCATGATCCTGTTCATGGTGATTGGTTTGTTGTGCAACGAAGGAAGAAACACAACAATAATAATTCAAATTCAAAAAAGAAAGAGAATATGATAGCTTGGGATTTTATTTTTAAAAAAGATAAGAATAAATTCTCTCTCCCACAACAGAATCCTAATATTCGTGGCAAGAAAGAGAAAGTGGGAAAATTAAAAAGCAATCATGCAAATCAATCTAGCCACGTGGCCCCACCTACTCATAAAAGATCACATTCAGATTTTTCTACCCTTATTGCACAATTAATTCAAAATGTTGCAAAGATCAACATGAATTCATGTGAGACAAATAAAAAGGTACTACCTCCAGCTCATACTACTCCACCGGACCCCACATCAACGCCATCATCATCCATGTTCAATATTCATGTGAATAATCATGTAAATCAAAATAGGGTTAACACCACAGTACCTGGTGTGCATGCTAATGCTATTGCATCGAACCTTAATATTGATATGGTTATGGTTGAAGATTCTCAAGGTAAGAAGGTGGTCAATGTGGCTCAAGAGTTAGTCCCTGTAAGCCAAGCCATGCCAACATAGGGCCTTGGCTCAGGTTCCCCTCCTCTTTTCATTATGTTGTCATGAATTGCTTACAAGATATATCAATCATATCATGGAACATAAGAGGAGCGATTGGCCGTTGTACGAAACGGCACGTCAAACATATGATTAAACCCCATAAACCTTCCTTTTTCTTCATTTACGAAACTCATGTTCAGTTCCATAGGGTTGAAAATTTTTAGAAGTCATTGAGGTATGAGAAGGTATTTATTCAAGAGGCTAAAGGACATGCAGGAGGTATTTGGGTCTTGTCAGAAAGGCTGGATGTCAACTTTACTCTTCTACACTCCATGAATCAATGTATTACCTTCAGGCTAGAGAAGGCGAATAATAGGTGAAATTGCTATGCGTTGTATGCCTCCCCCATTCCTACGGTGAGGGCTGTTTTCTGGGACCACTTGATCGAGATTGGAAATGACATGGAAGGACTGTGGCTAGTCATTGGTGATTGGAATGAGATTACTCAACCATCGGAGGTCACAGGGGGAGCCTTCCACCAAGCCAGGCCAATGCTCTTTACGACGTTCTTACCGAGTGTGGCCTTATTGATATGGAAACCACAAGGAGCTTCTTCATGTGGCGCAAGAATATTCAAGCAAGGGGGTTCATACAAAAAAAACTCGATAGGTGCATGGCTAACGCTGACCGGCGTCTTGCCTACCCTAATGCGTTGTTGGAAACTCTTCTCCCTTACAACTCAGACCATAATCCTCTCCTTCTTTCTTGCCGAAAAGCTGACTCCCGCATAAACCCTTCCTTTCATTTTCAAGCAGTTTGGCTTTCCCACCCAGAGTATGCAAATATTGTGACACAAGCATGGGGTCAAACTACCGGAGACACTTTCCATAAGCTTAATAAGGTTCGTGACAACTCTATCATCTTTAACAAAGAGGTCTTTGGGAATATTTTTCAGGACAAAAAGAAGTTGGAATTTCGTATCAAAGGAGTCCATCGAGAACTAGAGACTTAGGCTACTTCCGACTTGATTCAGTTCGAGAAAACCTTGCAGGACCAGTACAACCAGATCCTTTTTCACGAAAAAATGTTATGGTTCCAGAAGTTCCGTGAGAATTGGGTGAGATTTGGCAACAAGAATACCAAATTCTTTCATACTCAAATAGTTATCAAAAGACGCAAGAATAACATTTATGGCTTGTTTATCGATAATATTTTGTGCACCGATGCATCCTTTATTCAAAAGGAAGCTCAATTGTTTTATCAAGGTCTCTTCCAATCTACTGCTAGATGTCTTTCCAATTGCTTACAGCTAGTGCATGTTCCTCTATTAGAGGATCATATCTCCCTCGGCCTAGCCGCTACCATCACGTTGCGAGAAGTGAAGGATGCCCTCTTTAGCATGAACCCTTACAAAGCCCCTGGGTTAGACGGATTTCAACCTATATTTTTCAGAACCTTCTAGCCACATATCAAGGATGATATTACGCGCATGGTAGCTGAGATTTTTGCCACAACTGTTGTCCCATCCCAAATGACTAAAACTTTGATAGTTCTCATTCCTAAGTCGGAGAATCCCACATCCATCAAGGACTTCAGACCGATCAGTGTTTGTAATGTTTTATTCAAATTGGTCTCCAAGGTCCTAGTGAATCGCCTTCGGCCACACCTAGATTCTATCATTGGTCCCCTTCAAAGTAGCTTCATCCCTAAGAGGAAAACTTGTGATAATGTCATCATTGCCCAAGAGATTGTTCATAGTATGCATAAGAAGACTAGAAAGACTGGATATGTTATGTTTAAGATTGATTTTGAAAAAGCCTATGATAGGGTTGATTGGAGCTTCTTGAGATTGACTCTCGAGGAATTTGGGTTTCCGGACAGCACAATAGACTTTGTTATGAACTGCACTATTACTACGTCCTTGTCCTTAAAATAGAACAACGAGAGATTGCCCTCTTTCTCGCTAAGACGTGGTCTTCATCAAGGAGACCCAATGTCACCTTATCTCTTTCTTCTGTGCATGGAGAAGCTAGTGCTTCTCATTCAAGAGAAAGTGAGTAGTGGGGATTGGCAACCAGTTACGGTCTCCAAAGGTGGCCCTAAGATATCACATTTATTCTTTACCGATGATTGTCTGTTGTTCACTAAGGCGTCGGCAAATCAAGTGCAGTTGGTTCAAGATATTATCTGGCTATTTTATCTTGCTTCTGACTTGAAAGTCAACAGTTAGAAATCTAAGTTCTTCATCTCTAAGAATGTTCCACATAGCAAAATCCAACAATTCGCCACTATATTAGAGTTCCAACACACTCATAATCCAGACAAATACTTAGGGTTCCCTCTCTTGGTAGGTAGAACCACTAAGGCGGATTTTGCCTTCCTCACAAACCGTGTCAATAGCCACATTGCAAGTTGAAAGGGCCAACTCCTTAGCCGTGCTGGTAGAGTAACTTTGACTATGTCAGTTATATCTGTTATCCCCTCCTACTCTATGCAAAACCTATGGATCCCAGAGAGAATTTGCAATAAAATTGACTCTAGGTTAAGGTGCTTCATCTAGGGAGGGAATCACAATCATTGGGTAAATTGGTCTACAATCTCTAAAACTCGTGCCAAAGGAGGTTTGAGCATTCGTCAATGCCGCCAAGCTAACATTTCCCTACTTGGCAAGCATGTGTGGGATCTTTTGCATGGCAAGGATAAGTTATGGGTTCACTTGCTATATGCGAAATATATTGGCCAAAATAATATTCTTCACCTTAAGAATTCCACAAGCAGCTCGTATGTTTGGTCCTCTATCATGAAAGCCTTATCTCATCTCAAGCAAGGTTTCACGTTCAGGATTGGGGACGGGGATTGCTCCTTTTATTTTGATCCTTGGTTAGAGGAGGGACCATTGTATGGCATGGTGGATGAGGTCCATGAGAGGGACATGCAATTACGCGTTAAAAATGTCTATTTTGATGGCTATTGGCACTTTGACGTCCTTACTACAACCTTGCCCCAAGACATTCGAAACACCCTTCCGTACTTGTTTCTTAATCCTTCTATGCCAGATACTATTAGGTGGAGTGCATCTAGCTCGAGAAGGTATGATACCAAGTCCGCCTATGCATGGTTGAGCCGAGAGCCTGCTTTTCATCTTACATGTGCTGAGTTTTGGTCGTGGGTGTGGAAATCCAAGCTACCTAAGAATGTTAAACATTTTATTTGGCTCACCTATAGAGGGAGTCTTCCTACTAACTCTTTCCGCTTCATGCAGCATATTACTACTAATTCTTCTTGTTACAGGTGTGGAGATGCCAATGAAACATGGATTCACATCCTTTGCGATTGTCCCTATGCATGTAAGGTGTGGCAATACATCCAGTTGCAGTATGGTCTTGATTTCTTCATTGATGATGTTGCATACTAGCTCAAAAGTAACATTCAAGGAAATTTTCAGCTCTTATTCGGCACCACTTGTTGGATGATCTGGCGTGCGAGGAATGAGGTGGTTTTTAACGATATAGTTTGGCCAGACTGGTATATGTATAATCAAATAAGTTTTCTTCTACATCTAGCCAAAGGGACAAGCTCGACCAGCTCGACCAGCTCATCCCTAACAAATAGGATACTAGTTAACTGGGAACCTCCTCTACAAAACTACATCAAGATCAATACGGACGGTAGTTCCTTTGGTAATCCTGGCTTGTCAGGTTTTGGTGGCGTTCTATGAGATAGGGGTGTTCATAAACCGAATCAAACCGAACTAAACCGCGAAACCGCCCAAAAAAACCGAAAACCGATTAAACCGAAAAACCGCATGGACCAAAAATTTCCAAAACCGCATATTTTTTACGGTTTGGTTCGGTTTTTGGATTTTATTATAAAAAACCGAACCAAACCGCATTCTATAATTATATTGATTTACTTTTAGATATTTAATATTATCTAACTAATAATATTTTTATTTTTTATGATCATAATATGTGATTTATAGTATATTTTTTTTAATAATAAATTTGTAATATATTATGACACATACTTTCATATATTACAAAAAGATATATTGATATTACTAAATAACATTAAATTAAATATAAAATGAAACATGATTTATTATTATGTTACAAAAAAAAGTTAGTAATATCATTTTATAATAATGCTAAATAGAAGTAAAAATAATATTTTTTAAACTAAAATATATAAATCAAAATTTAATAAAAAAAAATATAAAATAATAATTATGTGAGTTTAATTAAATAAATTAAACTATGATAATAGATTAAAAAAAAACCGCGAAACCGAACCGAACCAAACCGCAAAAAATTGGTTTGGTTTGGTTTGGATTTGATGTTATATTAAAACCGAACCAAACCGAACCGCGACTTTATTTTAGGTTTGGTTCGGACCATTTTTTGCCCAAAAACCGAACCAAACCGCACCGCGAACACCCCTACTATGAGATTTTGCAGGCAATTGGATCATGGGTTATATGGGCAGTTGTGGTTTTACTTCAAATACCACCGTTGAGCTGTGTGCCATTTTTCATGATATTAAACTTGCACACACAAAAGGTTTCTCTAATGTTATTTGTAAGACAGATTCTACCACTTTTCTGAAATTCATCATTGAGGATCTCGACACTGTTCATCCTCATGCAGGTGTGGTTTCAGCCATTCGTGGTTACGTACAACTACCTTGAAATATTAACTTCAAGCATACGCTTAGGTAAGGAAATGTTGTGGCAAACATTCTTGCTAAGTCAGGAGTCAAATCCTCCTCCCCGTTTATTTTATTAAATTCTTGTCCAGCTTCAGCTTCAAATTACTTAGTTGCTAATGACTCAGGCACTCTCTTTTATAGGCCTTAGTGCCATTTTTTAATTTCTTTATTCATAAAAAAAAAAAAAACCCACATGCTAATGGTAAAATAAGCAAGGCCAGCTGGGGGAGCACGTCACGTCAAGTTCACATTTATTTAATATACTTTATTTATTTTAATGAAAGTAGAGCAAGTTGTGAATTCTTAGATATCCAAAGTGACAAAATAATAATTTGCAATTAAAATCGAGATAAGAAATATAGGAATTAATACACAATATTTAACGTGTAAAACTTTCAATGAATAAGGAAAAAATCACGAGTAAGATCAGAGAAATATTTTTACTAAGTGAAAGACAACATACAACCTCTCTCTAAATATAAGGAGAGAACAATTATACACTCTCTTTTATAATAGAAGAATACACTCACTACTATGTTCTTAACTCTCTAAGAAGTAGTTAGTACAAGTGTAGTAAGAATTTGCAATTGGAATAAGATGCAAATAAAGTGAAATGAAATGTTATTTATAGGTAAGAGTTGCATTGGATACATTAAATGTATGATAAAAAATTTTACCTTTCAACTATGTTCTATGCTTAACCAACTTAGGAGTAATGTTTCTTTTGTGTACTTGTAACCCACACAATCCACAAAAGTGGATTTATCATGTTAAATTGTTCACATGAATCTGGTGGGAAAGCTTTATCCTTTTGCTAATTTATAAATGTAGCTATACAATGTTAGTTTTGAATGAGTCCATGGTTTTCTTTCTAAAATTGTACTGTAGATATAATTTATATTTACTAGTGGGTTGGTGCCTCGATCTCTAAATTTAATTTTAAATCAAATAAATAAATAATTGATAAGAATAGTAGATAATTATTAAAAATAAAACAATTATTAAAAGGATATCAACAAAAAAAATAGAGAAAAAATATTCATAATTATTATATTTTTATATTAAAACAGTTTTTTTTAAGTATTCTCTTTATATATTGTATACATTATTTGACTTACTCGTTCACGTTTCTCTCTTTCCTCATGACTATGTTTGATAAACCTAACTAAAAAAACTAATTAGAAAGTGAAAAATTATTTAAAATTGAAAAGTTGACTTAAAGCTGGAATAGTTTAGAAGTGGGTAATTGAAAGTTTTTAAGTTAACTTATTAATTTATATGTATTTGGTAAATTATACGCTGAAATAGCAATATCAAATGACAAAAATAAACATATTTATTTTGAGATGTTATAATTTTAATTTTAATTTTAAACTCTTATAATTTGTTAAAAAACACTTAAAGTTGTTAAAAAAATGATTGTTCACCGAATACTCAAACAAACTAAAAAACTATTAAAAAATTAGAAATTAATTGAAATAACTTATTGAACATGCTTGTACCACCCGGGCCGAGTATGTTCCTTACTTAGACCTTGCATGGACTAGAGTCAAACAACCAAGTCTTTGCACTCAAATAAACCCAAATAAGATAATACCGAGTAAGTACTCATTGAGACCCACGTGATGTAAAGAAATGTCAAGTATTTTACTCGACTTACAAATTGAGTATGCTTTTTCGACAAACTTGATAAAAAAGAATATAATACCCGTATTTATAATGATGCAATTTGAATTAAGAAAGAATGAATAATCAAATATATAGGATTTGATCCCAAAAACAAAAGTCCACAAAGAAGATCTAAATCACAACTATAAAAAGGGAAATAACATAGTATTTCCTAACCTAATTTTCAAACATATAATTTACATTACATTCATACATCATTGACTTGAGCATCAGAGTATCTTTACAAGTTCTCCTACAAATGAATTAACCTATCAAAAGAAATGTCCCTACTTAGACTGTTTTTCCCGGTAGTAACAATACTATAGGCACAAATCCTTATTTTTGAAAATCAATACAAATTTATCTATTGTCTTTCTTCTACCTTTCTTTCATTTAAAAATGATTTGTTGTATTTTGCCCTTTACTTTGATAATTTGATCCGGCTGTTTTTAATTTTTAATTATTATTAATTTTATCCTTTATTGACTATTTTTTATGTATGTTTTGTTATTTTTATGCGGTTTAAAATTACATACTCTCTTAGAGGGTAAAATATATTTTGGTTTCTCTATAAAGTTCAATTTAGTTCCTCAAAAACGAATTTTTTTTACGTCATCTAATTTTGAATTAGATCACTTTTTTTTTTCTCTAAAAAATGTTTTAGATAATATTTCATAGATAGACAAAAAAAATTATTTAAATAACATTTTGAAGATAAATAATAATATATTTCAAAATTAAGGAACGAACAACAGACAAAATATTTCAAGAAACTAAATTTATTCTTCAAATTTTTAAAGGAACAAAAAATATTTTACTCTTATTATATATTTTATTTTCAAAAATATGATGATGATAATATTATTATTTTTTAAAAATAATTTGCTCTCACTTACAGGTCCTAATCATTATTTTTAATTTATTGAATTAAAGACTAATCTTATTTAAGTTATTGTTAATGTGATTTGCTTGAAGAGCTTTCTCAGATGGTGAGGATGGACAATCCAACGTATTCTTTGATTAAAGAAGGTAAGTATTTGATCTATATTTTATTGGTATTTATGTTCTTTTTCATTTTGTAGATAGTATTTTGTCATTGTCATGTCGTTGGCAGCGATGAAGGTAACAAATTTTAATTATTAATTTTTATTAGCAATAGATTCTAATCCACAATGTATTTTTTTTATTATTATTATAATAAGCAAATGCAGTGTTGAAAAAACTGGACCGGTCAGGTTCGTAGTTTAACCACCAACTCATATTTGAATTAAAATATTTTTTATTTTTTATTTAAAATAATTATTTTAAGGATATCATAGTAATTTAATATTTAATTAAGAAAATATTTTTTTTTCTCTTCATTTATAACAAAATTTATTTCGGGAAAAAATAATTGATTATGATAGGAAAGAAAAATAATTTATATTTAATTAAATATTAAAATACCTTTATTTAATACACAACAACAATAAAAGAAGATAATTTAGTCTAAATATTTTAGTGTTGGTTGTTAACCTCCTTCAAACTATGGTAGATGTTAGCAATCCCCTTTATTTATTTCATAAATTTGATCCCAAAAATCTAAGTCCCATACATTTCTCAAAAATGACAACATACCTTTCCTGTTGCAAATGGCTTTTCACTTCATCAATCAATAAATCTCGATCCATTTCAGAAACACCTTGAGGAGGATCCACCAATTTTTCTCATAACTTCTTTAACAAGTTTCTCATCAGCCCTTCCACAGAGTAGGATTGAGACACTGTGATCCATGCATGGTAATCAAAGTGCGCAATCACCTTCTGGTTATTGAAAACTCTTCCGGCAAGAGTTGTTTTACCCAGCCTTTCCATGCCTACCACAAAGATGACACTATGTTGTGTTGGTTTCTCCACCAACCATCGAATCAATTCATCTCTTGGGTCTTCAAGGCCAACAGCTTCAGCTTCATCAAGGTGATGGGATTCCAATCGAGAACCAATCCATGGGACACTTTGGCCACCTCTATTGCTGCTTTTGTCATACACATTGACAGAAAATTTCTGTCTCTAAATCCGTCCTAACTTACATTTTTTTTATTTTTGCAGTGAGTATAAACAAGAAAAATAATTGCCTCCAATGTACCTAAAATATATAATAATTGGTATAATAAATAGTAAATTTCCTTTTCCTTCAAATTAAGAAATTACAACAACAAAATTAGAAAAATATTATGACAATATATCTTTTTATTGAAGAAAACACAAGTTTGAGTATTTTTTTTTATTATTATTAAAAATAACTAAGAAGATCTGTGACCTTTGGTTAACAAGACTGGTAAGAAAATAAAAGAAAAACCAAATTAATTTTACCTTTTGAAATTTACTATATATTTGAGGTTAGGTAAATAAATAACTTAATGAATTAGACATTCTATTAATAGTCTATTTAGAACAATTTTATGTATGATCTAATAAGATAAAATAAAAAAAATGTAAACATCTCTTTCAACTTCATTGATACTGATATCAGTAGAAAATGATGATTTTACTTATGCATCTTGCCATTTAGCATTTAAGCTGCATGGCATCCAACTTTTACAATAAATATAATGTACGATACCAATTTATAATACACATTTAATTTAAATATAGTAAAATCATATGAATAGTAATTGTTATGAAATATAAAATTATTTTTCCATCTGTTTGACGGACAACATGAACAATTCTGCAAGCACACACACCAACTATAATTTACTCATTAATTTAGCATTATTTATAGTAACTCATCTCAACGCCCCTCCCTCCATGCCAGCAACTCATCCACGATAATTTAACCATTTTAGTCTTCTAAATTTTATAAATATGTGTTTCTAACATCTTACAAATTTTTTATTTAACAATTATTTAATTCATATTATAATGTAATATGTTTTTACAAAAATATTTCAAATGTACAAATTATGTTAGATATAGTTATTGATTCTAGTTCCTATTGATTCCCGACAACCACTATTATTCATAATCATTTCGTGTGCATGGTTTACTGTCGACCATGGATAGGGTATTATAGTATCCGTGCTCATATTCACGTTTAAAAAAGTATTCGTCTCTGGTTTCATGTCCGTACGGATAACAATTTCAATCCTTATCCTCTGGTACCTATATACCCATACCCGCATCCGCAATCCACACTTTTCATATATATAAAATTGAAAATCATAGAAAAAAAACTTATATAATATTAAAATCAAATAAATATTGATTTATATAAATAAATAACATTACAAAAATAACCATTCAACATAAATCTAAACAAAAACTCTAATTAAACGGAAAAAACTAATATATTTTTAAAACTAATTAGTTTATAATTATATATTAAAAATTAAAAATAAAATACAAATAGATATAATATTTTAACTTCATGATCCGAATTAACTTCATATTTTGTAAATGTTTATCTCCATAATTTCTATATTGCTTTGAACTACTAATATAAATAGCAATTAAAACATAATAAAATATTAAAATTAACGTATAAAAAGAATAATTAAAATAACAAATATATAATTAAATAATTTTAATTGAATAATTTAAATAATAAAATTATAATTATATTAATTAATGTGTATATACACAAGGTGCGGAGCGGGGCAGGATGGATATTATAGTACCTGATTAGTGCATCTTTATGCACATTCTTCTACTATTATTCTTAGGCATTTCCTTAGTTTATTTCATTAGTTTCACCATTTTAGTGTGTTTTCATATTTAAGTTTGTTTCTAACTTTATTTAATTTTCGTATTTTATTTTCAGCATTAGCAGCTTTCAATGGAAAATTCATAACTGGAGCTACAAGAATCATATTGAGGCGTTCTAATATTCGTTGGAAAGATAAGAGAAAGAGCTACAACTTTCATGTTGGAGTCAGAAGCTGATTCGGATTGTAGAAGGCTTGAATAATTCGTCGAAGTTGCAGACGTTAAGAAATAATTTGTTTTTGGTCAATTTTATGGGCCTGGTTTGTATTTTCCGACCCGGTTCGGATTGTTAGTGAAACTCTTATTCTATTAAAACGCTAGGGCCGACTGCTGTGCATTACTCACTGTTCACGCAGCACTATTCACGAAATTTCTTGGAGAGTTTTGAGCAATTGTAATGGAGAACTAATTTCCGAAGAATCAATCTACTACAATCGGATTCCACTTTGAGGTTCTTTTATAAATTCCATGTAAATCTGTTTCCTTTGATTTATTCCAATAATCTCAATTATTTGCTTAATTTGATTGTTGTTATAGGATATAAATCTTAAATTCGATTGGTTGTTTGATCTTGAATCAATTTCGCGTTAACGTAGCTTTTACATTATCGCGTTTGATCAGATTGCGTTTGCTTAATTCGCAATAGTTTTTAATCCGTTTGCTTAATTCGGAATTCAAGATCATATGCCGTATAATTTCTATTGCGCTTGTCAGTGGTTATTATAGTCGAATAGGATCAGACCCATTTAGGGAATTGGAATTTAAGGGATCAATGATAAGTCGGAAGTCGATACAGTAGGTTGATTTGCTTTAGCTTATTCGATAATCACAATTTATTTTAATTCCTTTTTCTTGAAATCATAATCTAAACCCCCCATTAACCGTTACTGCATTGATTAATAATAATACAAGAATCCTTGAGAGCGATACTTGAGTTGTCGTTACCATAACTACATTTTCAAAATCACTCGTTTTTGATCCGTGCGCGACAGCGGATCAAAATTGGCGCCGTTGCCGGGGATTCTTGTTGTTATTAATCGATATTAGAGTCATAGGTTTAATTAATTTTTTTTTCTATTTTTAATTAATTTTTTTACTGTTTTCATAGTGTCGAAAAAAATCCAAAAAAATTCTCAAAATTCTAATTTCACTTCAATAGATTAATTTTGGTGTTTTTATTTTTTTTTTTATTATTTTTTTTTTTGAATTTATTTTAATCATTTTCCTTCATTCTGTTTGTTTTTTCATTTTGACAATTGTTACTGCATTGTTGCATTAGTCCTGGCTACTAGGTCTTGTTCTGATCTTTTTGATTGTGATCTTGAGGTAGAAAGAACTTTGCACACACGACGTAGAGCAGTCCAGGCTAGCAATAGTTCACTACCCATAATTGATTCTGACACTGATTCCAATTACTTGCATAACGTGTTTGATTCAGATTCTGAAATTGTTTTTGATATGGCTGACCAAAGAACTTTAAGGCAGTTGGCTGCCCCTGATGTGAATTACAATGGTTTATGCATTGAGTATCCTGAAGTCATTGCACCTTTTGAATTAAAATCTGGTTTGATACACTTGTTGCCAAGGTTTAATGGTCTTGCAGTGAGGATCCGCATAAGCATCCGAAAGAATTCCAGGTTGTGTGTTCTACACCTTTGAGGCCTGAAGGAATCACCGAAGACCATATCAAGTCGAGAGCCTTTCCGTTTTCACTACAGGGTGCTTGCCAAGGATTGGTTATACGATCTTGAACCGAATTCTATCACAACTTGGAATGATTTGAAAAAAATCTTCCTAGAGAGATACTTTCCTGCCTCCGCAGTTGCATCAATCGAAAAGGATATATGTGGTATTAGACAAGGTAATGAGACATTGGCTAAGTATTGGGAAAGATTCAAACAGTTGGTATCCAGGTTGTCCTCGGCATCGACACGAGCGATTACTTATCCAATACTTTTATGAAGGATTGCTACCTATGGATAGAAACATCCTTGATGCTGCTAGTGGTGGAGCACTTGTTGATAAGACTCCAAAGCGAGATGCCAAAACCTTAATTCGTAACATGTCACTCAACTACCAACAGTTCACAACCGAAAATAATTCCGCAGTCCAAACAAGGAGTGTGAACGAAATTCAGTTTCCCTCCAACAAAGCTTTAGAAACCCGGAATTGACGAGCTCACCTCCTTAGTGAAACAGATTAGTAGTAGGTAGACCTCAACCAGCAACCTTGTGCGGTATTTGTACTTCATCGAACACCGACCGACACATGTCCTATTTTGCAAGATGAGTCGATTACACGAGTTACCCCAAGCTTATGCAAAGAGCCCTTTATGGAAACAATCGAATAGGTATAACAACACTCCCGACTTGTCCACCAACAAATACCATCCCAACCTTCGATATGGAAACCAACAGCCCACACAAAGAATAAATAGTGTTACCCCTTTCGCAACCACGAAACACTCCACCAGCCGCCACTTCAGTATCTTCCTGGACCTTCATTAGAGGACCTGGTCAAGCAACTAGTCATAACAATCTTCAGCTTTCAACAAAGAACAGAATCTAGCATTCAAACCTTGCAGACCACAGATTGGACAGCTTGCCACCTCAATGAATGCCATGCAAGCCTAAGGATCGAACCAACTTCCTGCCCAAACAGTTGTGAATCCAAAAGGTCCTAATGCTGATGTGAGTGCAATTTCCTTGCGATCCGGAAAGGTTACAGAACCAGCCCTTGAAAAAAATAAAAAAATTATTGAGGCAATATCTGAACCTTCTCCATCTGAACCTTCTCCAGCTTCTTCTGTTGTGGTAGAAACTGAAAAAAATAAAGAAAAAGAGTATGTTCCACCAATCCCCTTCCCACATAGAGTTCTGAAAAATAAAAGGATTGAGGAGGAAGACAAAGAGAGAGAGATCTTGGATGTTTTCAGAAAAGTTGCGGTAAACATTCCGCTTCTTGATGTAATTAAGCGAGGTTCCAAAGTATGCAAAGTTTCGAAGGATTTGTGTACAAATAAGAGGAGGATGAAGGGAAGTGAAAGAGTCAACTTGGGAAGAAATATTTCTACTTTTATTCAGCCCAAGCCTTCATGTGAAAAAAGTTACCGCGAGCAAAATGTTTCAGCCCTCACTCAGGTCTTGCCGCAAAAGTGCAAGGACCCGGAACTTTTGTTATTCCTTGTACCATCGGGGATAGTAAATTTGAGAATTGCATGCTTGATTTAGGAGCGGGCATTAATGTTATGCCTACTTCTGTTTATAATAACCTTTGTCTTGGTCCTTTGCAAAGATATACAGGTTTAATCATTCAACCGGTGAACAGGAGCAATGCCCGCCTGCGGAGTAGTGGAAGATGTCCTTGTTCAAGTTAACGATTTGATTTTTCCTGCAGATTTCTACATTCTGGACATGGAAGGAGAAACTAAGTCAAGTAGAGCTCCCATCATTTTAGACAGACCGTTCATGAAAACGGCAAAAACAAAAATTGATGTTGACGATGGAACCATGTCCATGGAATTTGGTGACATTGTCGCGAAATTTAACATTTTCGATGCCATGAAACATCCCTTGGAGGAGCATTCTGTTTTTCATATTGAATTGATCTCTGAATTGGTTGATGACACTTGTTCTGAATTATTTTCACTTGATTTTCCATCTTTATCGGGTTTTGATGATGTTTTCTCATGTGCTGATTGTACTGACACTAACCTTTGTGTTGTATGTGCTGAGATTGATTCTGTCTTGCAGGGTAACATGTTTCCTACAGGTGAAGTTGTTGTCGATGAAGTTGTTTATGCCGCTGATGTGCTTGGCATCCCGGCTGCCCCAAACATTCCATCCATTGAGCAACCCCCGTCCTTAGAGTTGAAACAACTCCCTGAAAACCTGAAATATGCTTATTTGGAGAGTAATGAAAAACTCCCTGTTATAATTTCTTCTAACCTTGATTTTGATCAAGAAAATAAGCTTTTGCAGGTTTTGAAGAAGCACAAGAAGGCGATTGGGTGGACATTAGCTGACATCCCAGGTATTAGTCCTTCCATGTGTATGCACAGGATTTTGCTTCGAGGATGGTGCGAAAAAAGAAGGCAGCCCCAAAGGAGGCTTAATCCTTTGATCCTCGATGTGGTGAAGAAAGAGGTAACCAAACTCCATATAGCAGGTACAGCCATCACTCGTAAGAGTGAAATGCCTCAACAACCTATGCTTTTCTGTGAGGTATTTGATGTATGGGGAATCGACTTCATGGGTCCTTTTCTTGTATCATTTGATTTTCTCTACATTTTACTTGCTGTTGATTACATTTCAAAGTGGGTAGAAGCTATCCCCACTAGGACTAATGATTCAAGAGTTGTTGCAGATTTTGTTAGGTCCAATATCTTTTGCAGGTTTGAAACACCTCGAGCCATCATAAGTGACCAAGGCACTCACTTTTGTAACCGCACCATGGAAGCTTTGCTCTGGAAGTATGGAGTTGTGCACAGAGTCTCTACTACATATCACCCACAAACTAATGGGCAAGCTGAGATCTCAAACAGGGAGATCAAACAGGTTTTAAAGAAAATGGTGCAACCAAACAGGAAGGACTGGAGCCGCCGTCTAGAAGACGCACTTTGGGCCCAAAGAACAGCTTTCAAGACACCCATAGGGATGTCTCCTTATCGACTTGTTTTCGGTAAGGCATGTCACCTTCCTGTAAAGATAGAACACCGTGCTCATTGGGCGGTGAAAAGTTGTAACTTGGAAATGCAACAAGCAGGTATTGAAAGAAAACTCCAATCACAACAGCTTGAAGAGTTTAGGCTAGAGGCTTATGAAAGCTCTAGGATTTATAAAGAGAAAACCAAACACTTCCATGATAAAATGATTTCTAGGAAGGAATTCTCTATGGGCCAACAGGTCTTACTGTTTAACTCCCGCCTTAAGCTTATGGCTGGGAAACTTCGATCCAAATGGATTGGCCCTTTTGTTGTTACTAATGTTTTCCCTTATGGTGCAGTAGAAATTAAAAGTGCAGGTATTGACAAAGTTTTCAAGGTTAATGGGCAGTGCCTGAAGCTATTCCATGAAAGTTCAGTGCCTAAAGATGCAACCATAGAAGAGCTTTCTTTGGAAGCACCCAACTACACTACAACTTGATCGGGGGCACCCCTTTCCTTTCTCTCACTCTTACTTTATAATTGAGTTCTTTTCATTGAGGACAATGTATGTCTTAAGTGTGGGGGAGGGAACCATTTGTTTTTGTTTTTGTTTATTTTTGCTTAAAATAAAAAAATGGAAAATGCATGTTTTTTCGTTGATTATCTTGCTACAATTGTGAGTATTCTTTCTGTTTTTTGTCGAAAGACTTGTGGTGTGATGTGACTGATTCTTTTTGCGCATTCTCAGTTTATATGTTTGACTAAATCCTAAATTGTACATCACTAGTGGAAGATCACTAACCCTTGTGAGATTTTGAGCCTAATAATGGATAACATCAAAATCCATCTCTTTCTTTCTTGTGTGATTTCACTCATGTTTGTTAGTTTCTAGAACTTGAATTGACTCTTGTTGAAGCTTTTTGTTTACTTGTGCACACTGAAATGATAAAGGCATCTTGTTTTGTTTTTTTTTTTTTTTTTTTACCTAGTTAGCCAAAAAGCCAACCTTGATAATATCATCCCTTTGTTTGGAAGCCCCTTTGAGCCTATTATCCTTTTTTGTGTTTGAAACTCATTACAAGCCGAAAAGTGAAAAACAATGTTATCACCCTATTCAAAGGGTTGAAAGGGTCTTGTATAGAGTTGTGTGGGGTTGAACATTGTTGTTATGATGTTGGTTGGCAGAAAAAAAAAAATAGAAAAGGATGTCAATGCTAGTCCTTCTGAAAAAAAAAAACAAAAAACAAAAAAGAAAGAAAGAGAAGAATAAAAGGAAAAGGAAAAAAGAAATAAGTTGTGAGGTTGTTGTTCAATCGCCATTGAGATATTATTTAGTTCAACTCCCGCAATTTTTTCAATTTTCTTTTAACTCTTTGAATTTTAGCTTAGTACCCCTTTAGGATGTATCTCACCCTGACCTTGGCCAAGTTACAACCATAATAAAAGTCCTTTTGATCTTTGTGTGCAATGTATTTCAAATTGTGAATGTTAGAGTCTTTTCAAGCTTATGGTAGTACTATCTCTCATGTTGTGCTTTGAGTGTAAACAAGTAACCTAAACACTTGAGAGTTGAGTGGAAACGGTTTATCTTGTGAGGATCTTGATGCTTTTGATGTACTTTTTGGTAATCTGTTTTTCATATTTACTTTGACTGTCACAAAAGAGTTACTCACTAATGTCATATTCTTTAAGCTTAGAATTAGGAGTTTGCTTGCACTTTGTATCCTGATAACCTCTGAGTTTGCATGCTCTGTTTCGTTTTTGTTTTGAAGTTTTTCTGTTTTGAATTTTTAATTTTGCTCGGAGTGCAAAAGTTTAAGTGTGGGGGAATTTGATTAGTGCATCTTTATGCACATTCTTCTACTATTATTCTTAGGCATTTCCTTAGTTTATTTCATTAGTTTCACCATTTTAGTGTGTTTTCATATTTAAGTTTGTTTCTAACTTTATTTAATTTTCGTATTTTATTTTCAGCATTAGCAGCTTTCAATGGAAAATTCATAACTGGAGCTACAAGAATCATATTGAGGCGTTCTAATATTCGTTGGAAAGATAAGAGAAAGAGCTACAACTTTCATGTTGGAGTCAGAAGCTGATTCGGATTGTAGAAGGCTTGAATAATTCGTCGAAGTTGCAGACGTTAAGAAATAATTTGTTTTGGGTCAATTTTATGGGCCTGGTTTGTATTTTCCGACCCGGTTCGGATTGTTAGTGAAACTCTTATTCTATTAAAACGCTAGGGCCGACTGCTGTGCATTACTCACTGTTCACGCAGCACTATTCACGAAATTTCTTGGAGAGTTTTGAGCAATTGTAATGGAGAACTAATTTCCGAAGAATCAATCTACTACAATCGGATTCCACTTTGAGGTTCTTTTATAAATTCCATGTAAATCTGTTTCCTTTGATTTATTCCAATAATCTCAATTATTTGCTTAATTTGATTGTTGTTATAGGATATAAATCTTAAATTCGATTGGTTGTTTGATCTTGAATCAATTTCGCGTTAACGTAGCTTTTACATTATCGCGTTTGATCGATTTGCGTTTGCTTAATTCGCAATAGTTTTTAATCCGTTTGCTTAATTCGAATTCAAGATCATATGCCGTATAATTTCTATTGCGCTTGTCAGTGGTTATTATAGTCGAATAGGATCAGACCCATTTAGGGAATTGGAATTTAAGGGATCAATGATAAGTCGGAAGTCGATACAGTAGGTTGATTTGCTTTAGCTTATTCGATAATCACAATTTATTTTAATTCCTTTTTCTTGAAATCATAATCTAAACCCCCCATTAACCGTTACTGCATTGATTAATAATAATACAAGAATCCTTGAGAGCGATACTCGAGTTGTCGTTACCATAACTACATTTTCAAAATCACTCGTTTTTTTGATCCGTGTGCGACAGTGGATCAGTACCCATACCCACATCCATCCTCGTGAGATTTTGCAAGTAAATATCTGTCAATTCCCAAATATGCGAGTTATTACCCTACTCGTGTATATGTATTTTTGTTAGTACTCATAGGGTTCTATATTGTCATTCCTACCCACGAGAGACAGTGATGATGGTAGAAGATAATTTAGCAATTTTTTTTATTTTTTATATATAAAAATTTAGGTGAGTTGAGTCTAAGAATTCTAAAAGACAAACAAATATTTCAAGATTTGTTGAACACTTACAAAGTACTTAATTATAAATTATTCATCAATAAGGTCCTCACATCAATAACAATAACAGAATTTGAACATGCATAATACATTCGTATGAGATGATTTAGCAAAACTTTACTCACGTAGAAGATAATTTAGTTTATTAAAAAAAAAAAACAGTACATAACATAGAAATTACATAAAGTTTTCATTTTGATTCTTATGAACAAATAAAATGACAAAAGCCAAATAGAAAATAAGATCTCAAACCTTGAAGGAGAGAAGGACACACACTTCTATAACTTGTTTCAAACATTACTATACATCACAAACCATCATACAAATATGACTTTGTCATAAACAGAAAGATAATTTCACACATTCTATATATCCATGGACCACATAGCCAATCTTGAAACAAAAAGATGCCATGCCATTGTTGAAATTGAAAGTGCAACGTGGAGAACTTAAATTTCAAAGCACTTGAAGCTCAATTCCTACCAATTCAAAGAACAATATTAGTACATAGCATTACAATGGTGAGTCTTTTTTCAGAATAAAAAAACTGCAACTGTAATAAATCTTGAGGGAACAAAACAATAAAATTGAATTTCTAGTTAAAATTAGAGAATTTTATCCTTAATTTCTAACGAGGCATATAGAATATAGAGAAGTGAAATAAAATAAAATAAAAACATATATGACAGCAAATAAAAGGACTCAAAAGTAAATAAAAAAAATTAGGAATTAAATATAAAAATTATATATCTTATTGACTAAACTGTTCATAATACTAAACACATCATTTAATAGGAAACCAAACCAGGTATCTCGTTTACTTATCCTTTTCATATTGAGAAAAAATGTCGCCGCAGTAAAAATAAACAAAACAAAATGTTGTCATTATTTAAGAAATAAAAGAGATACATAAATATATGTAATTTGAATCCCATTCTACAAATGTTAGGAATAAAAGACATACCTTTTTATGAATTCTATTGTCTTTTGTGATGAATAACCCGAGTTTTGAATTCACCTCTGCCTGCCCTTATAGTAATTTTGATAAGGGGCACATGCTGAATGATTGGATCCTCTGGTCCTCCAACGGGAGCCATGCACTCGATGAATTCATCTGCCATCCCATCTACATCGAGAACTTCAAGTTTTTCCAAGTATTGAATGCCATGAGGTACTGTCTTCAGCTTGGGTAGATTCCACAATTGAAGATTTTTCAAAGAATGGAGGGCTCCTTTATCGATAATGATTGATTTCAAGTCAGACAACTGCCAGAGAAGTAGTTCCCTTAGTTGCTGAAACCCTCCATCTTGAAAATTCAAACTTTCACCTTTATATGCCGACATGCTGATGTCTAGGAACAACAAATGTGGCATATTTTGTAGGGATTTCAATGGATCATCGGTTAACTCAGAGTCATACAGTGTTAGTTTTACAAGATTTTGGAGTGGTGGAAGCCACTCCGGAAACTTTTTTAACTTCCCCTGAAGTTTAAGCTCCCGCAGCATAGACAGAGATGAAATAACAGGCAAATCAATGACTTCACTACCATCCAAGACAATTTTTAGTTTCTCCAAGTTTGTCATCTGACTTATTGAGGAACATAGAGTGCTTCCATGTTTTTCCTTGACACCTTTGAAGCATAACTTCCTTAACTGATTCAGCTTTCCCATCTCTTGTATTAACTCCAATCCATCATCATCAGCCATAGTTAGATTTACAAGACTAAGAGTTTGGAGGGATGTCATGCCTCCAAGGCCATTCTTCAATTGAAACAATTTCATACCATTACATAGAAGATGTCGTAGCTTTCTTAGCTTGCAAATCTCCTTTGGCATATTTAAGTCTCTTGAATTCCAAATGTCCAGGGTCTCAAGGTTTTGGAGATTGCCAATGAATTTTAGAAGATGAGGAGCTGAGAAATTTGATTTTCTTAAGTTTAAATACTTCAAATGTGCCAGACTTCCCCAACTTTCAGGAAAAAAACTCAAAGGACTATCTTGAAAATCTAGTACCTTCAATAGCCTGTATTCTGTAGGGATTCTTTGCACAAATTTCTGGGCTAATTTTGATTCTGCACCTTTAAATTCATCACGTGCAAAAACAAGCAGGGAACGGATGTGTGAGCTTTCAGTACTCCCCATTAAATCATTGGAGATGGATGCTATTGATAAACGTCGAATCATCTTGCTTGACATCAACTTATCTTCTTTACTAATACGCTGGCAAAAACTTAAATCCTTGGATTTTTTAAGGATCATTTCGTGCAATAAGTCATGAATACGACAACTCTCAGCCTCGCCATCTACACTGAAGGAAGAGACTTGCACTAAACTTCTCCTGATCAACTCTGATAAATATTCTTGTGCTGTGTCTTCTAAAGTCTTTCCTCTTTCTTCTTTTACAAATCCTTCAGCTATCCACTGTTGAATTAATCTTGTGGATTCAACTTCATAATCTTCGGGATATAACCCAAAATACAATAGGCATGATTTTAGATAATAAGGCAAATCATCATAACTGAAATCTATAATCTTTGTCATGCCAATTAAATGAGGATTCTTCTCCATCTCCGAACTCAGGCTTCGCATAATTTTTTCCCAATGAAATGAAGTCTTTTCTTTGCCAGATAAAAGACTACCAATAGCAACAATTGCTAGTGGTAGACCTTTACATTTTTTGACAAAGTCTTGAGATATATGGATCAGGTCTTCTGGACAATGTCCATTATTGTGATATCGGAATGCCTTCTTGCAAAAGAGTTCCATAGATTTTTCAGTAGTTAAAGGTTTCAACTCATGCACCTTATGAATAGGAGAGTTCCGACAAGGGCCTACAACATCCATGCTCCTAGTTGTGATTAATATTTTACTTCCATTTTTATTATCAGGAATGACATTTTCAATTTGACCCCAAAAATCAATGCCCCATACATCATCAAAAATGACAACGTACCTCTTGTGTTGCAAATGGCTTTTCACTGCTTCAATCAATGGATCTAGATCCATTTCAGAAATACCTTGAAGAGGATCCAACCTTTTTTCTTTGCGTAATTTCTTCAACAAGTCTCTCATCAGCCCTTCCACAGTGTAGGATTGAGACACTGTGATCCATGCATGGTAATCAAAGTGTGCAATCACCTTTTGGTTGTTGAAAACTCTGCCGGCAAGAGTGGTTTTTCCGAGCCCTCCCATGCCTACCACAAAGATGACACTACGTTGTGTTGGTTCTTCAACCAACCAACGAATCAATTCATCTCTTGGGTCTTCAAGGCCAACAACTTCAGCTTCATCAAGGTGACGGGAATACAATCGAGGGTCAATCCATTTGACACTTTGGCCACCTTTGTTACTGCTTTGTCCTTGTTCAAAAGAAGGTTGGCTTAGGAAGTTGTACTTCTTCCCTCTTTTCTGGATTTCACCAACAATTGACTTAATCCGCTGAATCTCAGATGCTATTCGATGGTAAGGCATCAAAGTTTCAAAAAAATGAAGGATCGGTTGTAGTAGAGCTGCAAAGCCAGAATTATGATGAGGTTGTGGTTCCTGAAGGAGCATGTATTCATCAATGACATCTTCTAAGCGGAAAGATGCTTCTCTCAACTCTTTCACCCATGTTTTGAGCCCCTCACTTGCTTTGTCTCCTTCTATTGTAGCCCTTCTATCTGCATCCTTGAGGAAGTCTTGAATGAATTCCAATTCTTTCTTTATGTCTGCAAATTCTTTGGGGATTACCCAACGCAGATTTGCTTCATCTATTATTAGGGAAAGCAATTTCTCTCGTGCGAAAGACACTGCCATTTCCGCCATTTCAGTTTAGATAGCTTTAGTTTCTTGTGTACTCTGTTTTGTTTAGCAAGTGGAGCATTTTCCTTCTTTTTTTGTTATTGTCATAATATAGCAAGTTGTGAATTAAACGAGAGTAAACAATTTAATTACAACCTTAAATAATTTTTGAATTTTTAATAAATAATTTTTTTATTTCCTTTTTTTTTATTTTAATTCTCTAACTTAATAAAATTTTAACTATTAAATATATATTAAAATGATATTAAATTAGAAATAAAAATTTAAAATAAACTAAAAATTTATCACAAACGAACTCACATCAATAAAAAATAATTTCATATTTGTTACATATCAAAAAATTATTTAAGTCTTAATTAATCTTAAATGTATGAGTAAAAATTAAACATTCAGCTTTAATGGTTGTTTGGTTTGGATAATTAATTTTAAATAATTTTTAACATGTTTTGTTTTATTTTGATAAGATTTAAAAATTAATTCTAATAAATAACTAAAACAACTAATAAATAATAATAGCATGTGTCTTAGATCCAATTTTTTTTACTAAATGACTCTAGTCCAAATTCGCACTCAGCGGACAATTCATTTATGAAGGGTACAGTAATCTTGATTGACGACAACAAATAATATGCGGATCCACAACTTGCAATAATTCATGCAAGTTGTCACAAAGGTAGCTATCGTGGGATCGTTCTAGCCATGTGTGGGATCGTATGGGCTTAGATGTACTCCATACGTTAAAATGAACTCACCCTACAGAAAAAGTCTCTTTAACTTTCACCCTGTTCGGACACATTATTAGATATATAGAAGAAGAAAATATAAAAAAAATTATATTAATTTTTTTTCATGTTAAAATTAATTTTTTTAATAATTAATTAATAAAAATTCTCTCATATAATTTCATCATCTAAAAGATATGAAACTTTTATAAATTAATTATTATAAAAAATAATATTAACTATATTAGATGGACACCTACATTCCTAACGATTATATAAAATTATGTATTTGATTGACACATAATACATAATGTATTAATGATTTTTATTCCTAAAATCTACTAACTCAATAGGTCTCAAACAATAATTAAAAAGGAAACAAAATAATAGTAAAACATAAAATTTGTATATAATCTCATACAAGAAAACACAACATTAAAAAGGAAAACAAAAATCTGAAAAGAAATAATTCTTAAAAGAGATATCAAACTATAATAAAAAAGGAAGACAGAAAATCTTGAAAAAAATTAAAAAATATCAAACAAAAATTAACATTTAAGAAAAAATATTATATAAGAAATTTATTAAAAATTGAGAGCTCACGTAAGAATGAAAAAAGGGAAACAAATAATTAAAAAATAAGATGTTTTTGACAAATAATCGACATAAGTAATAGTCAGTATTCGAATCCAAACTCGAATAGTTATTTCGAAGTTTAGTCATGTCATCCATGTATTTGTCCAAATACTAGTAGTGGCACTTTGCTAAAGTTCTGTTTTGATGTGTTCAAGCACCTGTCAATAACTTTTGAATAGACAAGGAAGTGGTTGAAAAAAACATATATAAAGATTGTTTGGTAGTCTAAGGAAAGGTTGAATGAGTCGTGTTCGGTCATTTAAATTTGGTTGGATGAAAATGGATGAAAGAGTTTTTATTAATTAAGACGTCTTTAAGACTTACCTACCAATTAAATATTCACACCCACCACCTACACAGAATCTTCAAAGCTTGTACCCACACAATTGATATTTTCTCCTTCAACGCATAGAAGTTAACACTATCTTATGTTGTTACAGTAAAAGTTTCATATTTTTTAAATAAGTTATATAAGATAATATTCATTAATTAATTATTAAAAAAAATAATTTTAATTTATAGAAAAGTTTTTTTTTTAAATCTTTTTAAAATAATACTTTCTTTTGTTAAAATTTATAAATTTACTACGATTATTCAATTAGTGATTCATATACACAAATGTAACATTGTAGATTGAATAATTCATAATATATTTATTTGTCTTATGAATTATGAATTATTCAAATTCATAATGCATTTGGGTATATTATTATTTGTGTATTATTGATGCATGGCTTAATACGTAATATTTTCTCGGTTTTCAGTATGACTTTGGTGTTATTTTATGTTTTCATGATCTGGGCCAGCTCGTGAGTGTATAAGCATCATGTTGTCATGTGATTTAAAATTTTATTATGTTTATAGGAGTGGGCATATAAATAAATGTGTAATGTAGGTAAAAATTTTGAAATGTTGTGATAAAAATAAATAATAGATTATATAAAAAATACTTATACTTTTGAATTTTTGTTGGAGATAAAACTTTAAAAAAAAAATCACTTAGGAAGTTTGATGAAGCTAAGTGTAGGTAAAATATTTTACCAACGGAAGCTTGAAGAGGTGAAAATATTGGGTTTAGAAACAACATCGGTTACGCGCTAGTACTCTTCTTTTCGGAATTGTTGTGACGCCACTCCAGCGGGTGAGGTCGTGGCAGCTTCGGTGCACCGCACCCTCTGGAGGAATGTGAGGAGGCGATGGAGGTGACAGCAAGCGATGGATAAGGTTAGGGTTTGGTGCAGAGGCCCTATTTCCGTCGTGGCACCATCTCTAAAGACGCCACACCAGCATTTTGGTCTGACGCCACACGCTACCATTGAATAGAAGGTACTCTTTTTCTTCTTCTTCTTCTTGCTTTGTAATGAACCTCCATTGATATTGCGGTTTTTTCCATTATTAGTGATGCTTTGATGACGCCATTTCTAGTTCTTGTGCTCTCAATATCCTATTGAAATCCTTTTATATGCTTTGGTGCGGAATATTTGCTGTGAGTATAACTGCTTCTGTAGATTCTTTTGATTTGTGCTATTCCGGCCGAGGCACACAATCACATAATCTATGCTCTATCATTATTTCTATTTCAACAATACTTGTGCAGGTATACCTTTATAGTTATGAAGTGTTTTGACTGTTAGTCAATTGTTTTAATTTGCTATATACATGTTTATGCATCTTACCTTAAGCTCTAGGAGCCGAGTTTATTTATCTTGATATGCAGGGAAATCCAGGGAAAGTGTTTTTTTTTTTTGTCTTGAGTTAATGTTATGAAATATTAACCATGAGCTATGATGTTCTACTTTACTGATCTGGTGATTTTTGTAGCAGGAAAAATTAATTAACCATGCAGCATCACTGGACTTTGCCTATTAGATGCAGGTTCTCTCTATCTCTCTTTTATTTAATGCTACATATATTTACATTGAGCTATTTTGTTACCTTTCTCCTCACTCCATCTTTTTGGGAAATTAATTGCCAAATAATCTTGGAGTGCTTAATTTCAGAATTTTGGGACTGGTCCAAGAATATTGTTAACTATGTTGCAACTAATTATCAATTATCATTAATTCTCTGTCTAAAGAGTCTTGAGAGTAATTATAAATTATCATTCCCTTTATTTGTGCTTCTTCCTCTACAGGTACTTGGCACCTTAATATTTGCATTGGTGCATTTATTAATAGCATGGTGACTCATGAACTATGTTCCGAATATATGTGACACAGACTTGCTCAGGCCAAGTCTATTCGCTACAAGTTTCTCGGTGGCCTCGCTGTTTGCGGGTATGCAAATCCATTCATTTGTATATCTTAATTTCAGATTTGTAATTAGGCATAGGTTTTAATTTTAATATGAATTTGTACACTACTGTTTAGTGTTTAGGCTTCACCATGGTAGATTAACTTAAAAGCTGGATTACTTGTGTTTTTTATTTGATTTGACAAATTATTTACTTCTTATTTGCCTAATAATGTGGTTCTTAGGTTAGGCGTGTACCTAGTCTTGAGAAGTTGATATGGTATGTTAATCTTTAGATGCCATGAGTCTCAGATCAAGTGGGCATTAAGCCTCTTTTGGGGTTACTTGATCCTAGAATCTGAATCCTTGCAGTGCCACTTTAGCCTAAGTTCACTTTCCAATATTTTTTTTTAGTGTTGTTTACCTTTGTGTGAGATGGTATAATTAATTTGGCTTTGTTTAATGGCAAATGTACCCTTAGGTGATATATTTTATTTTAGACTTGCGTTTCTGTAAAAACATATTTTCATGTTTTAGACTTGGGCTTTTAAGGGATGGGAGCTTCCAAAAATTTCCTTTATTTTAATTTTTGTGAATACAGTTCTTCTACATCTTTGTGGCAAAATTATAATTTCTATATATCTTAAAACTATTTGTTTCAGTGCTTGCTATGGTATTTTAAGATTTGTGATGGAAAGTGGTGCCAAGGGCTGCGAGGTTTGTTCTATATAATTAACTTTGAACTCCTGTTGTATTGTTTTATGCATGATTTGGTTGTAAGTGCTGTTTGACATGAGCAGGTAATTGTTAGTGGAAAATTGAGGGCTTAGAGAGCAAAATCCATGAAATTCAAGGATGGTACATGATCTCTTCTGGACAACCAGTCAAGGATTACATTGACTCTGCACTGAGACATGTCCTCCTAAGACAGGTTTGCTTCTATTCCTTATATAGTTTTTCTTTTGCTACTAGGATTTTCATGCATTTGGCTCATGTTCCATTTGTATATCATCATGGAGTGATGGGGCTAATCACTGTTTCCTTAGTGTCTTATAGGGTGTTTTCGGTATCAAGTTTAAGATTATGCTTGATTGGGATCCTAAAGGGAAACAAGGTCCTAAAACTCCTCTGCCTGATCTTGACACAATCCTGCTGGTGTTGCTTTTTATGTTGTGTTGTATGGTGTAATTATGTTATGCTTAAGATTACCACAATTATACTTAATGTGTTCACACTTGGTTTAGTATATGTTTAAGGTTTATTTAGAGTTAGTTCTGAACTACTTGTATACATAAAGAGACACGCAATATGGATTAGTTAATTAATTAGCTTCATTTAGAGGTTAAAGCTGGTTGGGTTTAACAAACTTATTATAACTGCTTATTAGTTAGTTATTATTAATTGCAGCACAAGTATTAATATGGTATACATGAATTTGATCTTTTATACTAATGAGTCGTAAGAAAAAGGTTATTATTAAAAAACTTTTTATATTTCTTTTTTTTATCCAACTTTTCTTTGGCCCTCTTTGTATTGCAGATCCTGGGAGGTTCAGGCTTGCAAAGGAACTTGAATACATGGAATCAATCATAATTTCCTTATGGATAGTAAGGACATATTTATTAGAAAAAAAATGATAAATCTCTTCAAATTAATTAGTCTTTAGCTAAATTCTGAATTTCAAGTTTTTAGTTTGTTAGTGACATGTAAATTAAAAGTAAACCAATCCTGTAATTTTGTTCATGAAAGGTAGACATAGTTTTCTTTTTCTTCCTATTTCTTCGTGAATTGATCTTCTGCATAATAGACTAGTAACACATTTTGTTGATGGATTTGTTACTCAGTATTCTAATCAGATGTACCTTGATTTTTCTATTTTACAATGCAGCTTAGAATAAAAAATTCTTTCAGGTGCTAATGTTGAGCATGATTAAATGATGATCGAATCGGAAACTCTCTTTGATATTGATGATCAAGAGGTTGATATGTCCATTCACAACGAGGAGAAGCATCTAAAGAAGATAGTGTGAGAAAGAGCTAACCCAGACTATCTTTAGGTACATCATACTTTTGGTCTTTCAATAATTTTTTTTTTTATAATTTTGATCCCCTATTTTTATAAAATTCACAATTTTATCCAAATATTCAAAGTATTGTTCGTCTGCCATTAAATTTTAACGTTTACTATGACTTGATATTAAGTTGATTCTTGACAATTAATATTCAGGTTAAATTTTACATATGGTTTCCTATGATATTCAATTTGCAATTTTTGTTCTCTTTTTTTTTTTGTTATTTACGCTTGTCCTGCAATAAAATTATATTTTTTTTATAAAATATAATAAATTATTTATTCAAACTTTTAACTTTATTTTTGTCATATAAATTTATCATTTACTATTATTTTAAAATTGATTCAATATACTTCTGTGCCCCTAATTTTTATTTATCCAGTTGGGTTTTAATATGGTTTTACCCTCAAATTTGATGTTTATTATTTTTAATCCCTGAAAATTAAAGTTTATTTTTTTGTAGTATTTCAAATGTGACAATTTAGTCATTCTGTCGAAATTGTCAATCAAACAATGTATATAAATCTGTTTATTTTTTGCTTGAATTGTTTATGGCGGATAATTCAACCACCAGAAAATGTAATATAAAATTTAAAATTAATAGTAGCTGTTAATGAAATGCCAAAAATTATATTTTCATTTTTTTTAATAGATACATTATCACTTGACTGATATGCAGGAGACTTAAAATATACATGGTATCATTGACTGTGTTCAGGATATTACAGCGATAGGCACCACCGAATTACAGCAACCATAAATGGCAGCATTAACCAAGTTCTGCACAGACCACAACAGTGGCTAGACCAAGGGAAAGAGATTTTTAATTTTAGAAGAATCTTAGCCACACTCTCCACACTTTCTGGTTCTGATACTCATTTAAAAACTCTCAATTTAATTAACATTGGTTGATATTTATTAAAAATCGCAAATCTTAATGCTCACGTAAGGATTTTATTTTTTGATTTATTTGATTTTGATCTAGATAATTTTTAATAAATTTCAATTCAGAAGAGTTAAGAGAGTTCCTTAGAGATGTCGCTAGCTTTCATAAATGGCTTTGAATCATGTTAAAAGTGAGAAAGGAGTGGATTCAAATTCAAGAATAAGATCTCACAATGGTTGAAAGACACTTTTTTCACATATTGAACGATACACAATTATGTATTACTTTTTACGACACATTATTATACATCACAATTGACAAGTTGTCTTAAAATAGATGAGAAAATATGACATAATTAAACAAAGATAATTCCACATTCTTTTTTTATCCATGGACTAAAGAGTCAATCCTGAAACAAATCGATTCAATGCCATTGTTGAAAGCTCAACTTGGAGAACCAAAATTTCAAAGCATTGGAAGCCCAAATCCTACCAATTCAAAAAATGTCATTAGTACACAGCATTACAGTGGTGAGACTCGAGAGTGAATTATTGCAATGAATATCCCTCGAGGGAATTATATTATACAATAATACATAGCATTATACAATTTTATCATTTATTTGTAAATTGTAATGAAATGAATAATGATAAAAAAAAAAATAATAATAATAAGCATACAACAACAAATGAAGGAGCATAAGTAACTAAATTATCTTAGAAATTACATGCAAATTACATATCTTGATGACTAGACAACAAACAATACTAAAACATCATTCTATACAAAATGAAACCAAGAATTTCCTTTACATTCTAAATGACCAGGTATTGAAGACAACTGATTTGGCTTTAGATTTCTAGATGTAGCTTCCTACAACTAGATGAATTTTCATATTCAACTTCAAGTGTTTTATCAACAAGGGAAAATGATAATAGGTGAAATTATTTAATATATATTATAACTGTAGGGCCTTATTAAACTTGAACAATCTCGAGAGGATAAATTGAGAAAAGTTTTGCCTAAAGTAGGTAAGGGTGATAATACTTTTGCATTGTAGGTAATCTTTCGATCTCTTTAAGATCTTTTATCAATTAATTTTTATTATTCCTTGATTTATTTGGATTTGTATTTGGAGATTTGTAGTTAATCCTAAATTATTTGTTTGCTATTTAAATTCAATGACATAGGAATACCTTCTTTTTTTTTTTCAAAACTGTCTTCAATGATTATACTGATAGATTGGTAGTTTTCACTTAGCTTGAGACTCTCCTTGGATTAAGATTTGAAGTACATGCTTCTTTTTTTTTTTTTTTATAGGGATTATACATGTAATTTAATTTTACATGTGTTTATTTCCTTCTCTTTTGCAATTTTTTTTTTTTTTTTGCAAAAATTCTAATAAGTTGTTTTCTTGTGCATATGGATAAGTTCATTTGGTTCAAACTGTTGTCTTCATTATTATACTCAAACTAAGCATGGAGTTGAAATCACTTGTGGAGAATTTTCACCTAAGAAACAAAAATTGTTACAGGATATTTTTTTTATAATGCTATTTTATTTTCCCGAGATATGAAGGGCATTTATTTAGCTATCCTCACTTAGTTGAGTTGTTATAGGCTTTATTGTTTTATTTTCTCAAGAGAAAAAAAATAGCTATAGATACATTTATTTTATACTAATAAATTAATTTCCTCAAGTTCTCTATAATTTAGGACAATTTCTCTTAAATTTTATTTGCATGATTTATAATTACAAATATACAAAAATATTATATATCATTATAAAATTATGGTGATATAAATTAATTGTATTTTTTTAAAAAGATAATAGATGCATTTTTTTGTGGCTACATAATGCAAATGCAAAAACAATCAAAAATAATTTGTGACTTAAGCATAATTCCAACATCTTTTTTAGTTGTTAGAAATATCATTTGTGACGGCTTTTAGCCATCACAAACTACTTTTTTAGCCGTCACAAATTATCATTTTTTTTTTGTAGTGATCAAATAGAATATTTAATACTTATCAAGTAGAAAAGTCATATATTTTCAATCATTGATCCTACTTCAAAGTAATATAGTCACGTAGATATATATACTATGATAACTTATTGAGAAATCTATTATGATTCATAACTAATGAGATATAAGTTAGAAAACAAATTTTTTTGTAGTGTTTTGGGTAGTAAGTAAGAACACACAAAATTACAAATAAAAGAAGGAGATAAAATTAATAGAAATTACTAATTTTAAACTCTATTTTCTATCTTTTTTTTTAATGTTTTGACCATTTTTATGCAATAAAAATTATAAGAAAAAACACAAAAATAAAAAAAAAATTAAGTAAAAAGAAAAAAACATTATAAAAATATTAAAAACCAAAGATATTTTAAAAATTAAATATTTATATATATATATATATATATATATATATATATATATATAAACTCCTTAAATTATTTTGTAATCCAATTCGAGTCATTTATTGCACTAATTGTTTAATCTAAAATAATTTACAGATTAACCAAATCAAAATATATTTTTTTGTGCAATCAAATCACAATATTCACAACTTGATATAGTGTAACAAAAATAAAATTAAATAAAGAATAAATTAAAAAATTCAACTCGCTAACAAAATATTTATCAAAGACGTAGGAAAATTCAAAGTTTTCCTCTTGTTGTAGGCGTTAGCAAATTATACCTAACCATTATAATATGGAGTGGAGATCACATCTAATCAAAAGAAGCATGTATTCGTCTTGTCGCATCGTTTATATTGAGATACATTAATTAATTAAAATAAAATATCATTTAAAAATCTAAAAATAATATATTTTTTATTTTATTTTAATTAAGTGATGAGAGAAAGATGAGGATAGATTTTTACTTTTAGAAACACTCTAAAATATGACAAACAAGATTAATTTTTATTGGTACAACAAACTAACATTAACAAATTGACAGATATACCAATATATAATTTTTATTGTTTATTCTCGTTTCCATATAAAACAAAATCTCGTGACTCACAACTTGCTATTATGCTATAGATGATAAAAATAGAAGAGAAAAAAATTTATGTAGTTACTATTTTTTTTTTCTTTTGAAATAAATGTAGTTATACTCATTTTAAAAATATAAATCTCGAATATTAAGTATTACATTTTTTTTGGTAACCTAATATTAACTATTACATCTTAGAATATAATTAAGAACGAAAAATAAAAAAAATTATTTTACAACGACTAAAAAAAATATTTAAATCTAAGCATATTGGTCACCTTAACAAACATGTGGGTTTAATTTTTCTTGGTACAACTAACATAGACAGATACAACTAAAATTGTATAATCCTTTATTATTATTACTTAAAAGGAGAATATATATATGTTATACATTTTTTTTCTCCGAATGTTTTTCCACTAATTCTCATATTGCTCACAAAACAATTTTGTCTAGCATCAATAACTCCTATTCATTTACACCTATTTTAAATTTAAAATTTAATAATAAGAATTAAATTATCATCATCATCGTTTAATATTGAGTAAAAGATGAGTCATAATTTTTAAAATAATGATATTCAAGTGACATTTTTCTTTTCGAATAATTCTGTTTTTGTTTTGATAAAAAAAAAATTGATCTTTTGAATTAGTTTCTAATGTTATTAAACTTTTTTTTCTAAAAAATAGTGACTAAATTGATTTATGAAACAATATCTAATTAATTATCAATCTCAAAAATTAATTATCAACATTTTAATTTCTTACTAATTAGATTCTAAATATTTATGATTGATTTAGCAAAGGATTTGGTGAAGTAAAAGACAGATGAATTTATCTCTAAATTTTTTTTTTCTTGTAGTAGTATCTCCATTTAATTATTGACAATATAATGCCCGCATCGTTTTCTGACCTATTCTGTTATTATTTGACTTCTAATATCCATTATTTGTTGTTTCTTTGTCATTTCTAATAGACAAACACAAAATATGATCTCACAATCCTTGATAGACCCATTTTCTGAACATATTGAAAGACAAACTGTTATATAACTTTCAAAGACACATTATTATACATCACAAACAGTCATAATTAAACATAGATGAGTAGATCGATGACTTTGTTAAAAGCCAAAATTCCACGTACTCTTTTTGTCCACCAAAGAGCCAATATCAAAAGGATTCAATGCCATTGTTGAAACTTGAAAGCGCAACCTAAATTTCAAAGCACTGGAAGTCCAAAATCCTACCAATTCAAAGTACATTATATTAGTACAGAGCATTACAATGCTGAGACTTGAGGGTGAAAATTTTGCAACTAATATTTGTAACATAAAATTTCTTGTTACAAATTAGACATTTTTTTTCTTAAATTTTAATGGGTGATGCAGAATATAAATAAATAAAGCACCCAAAACAGACAATAAATGAATTATTTTAGAAATTAATTAAAAATTGCATATGTTGATGACTAACTGTAAACAATATTAAAAATATCATTTTATAGAAAATCAAACTAGGACAGTATTTCCTTTAATTATCATCTTAATATATATTTTCTTAATTAAAATATACATTAGTAGAAAACACCAATATTTATTACTTCCTCCATCCTACAATATTTATTTTCCTAGATCTTTTTACACATGAAAATAAAAACTACTAATAAATAGATGAAAGAAAATAACAATTTTACAAATTAACCCGTATCATTATTAATTCATTTATAGATTTTGCTGCTTGTCATTAATATTATAAGTGGAAAATATGAATTAATGCTTCACTGAAAGCTATAAAATGATAATTATTTTAGATTTTTTCAATTATATTTACATGACAATCATTTAAGAAACAATTACATGCAATTTGAATCCCATTCTACTGATAATATAAGCATGAGAGGCATACCGTTTTTCTGAACTTTAATGCGTTGATCAGTGAGAAATAGTGCGAATTTGTGCGAAGTCAGTAATAATTTTTATAAGAGGCACATGTTGGATGATTGGGTGCTCTGGTCCTTTATCAGGAGCAATGCAGTTGTTGAATTCATATGGCATATTAAGAATTTCGAGAACTTCCAGTTTTTTCAAATGTTGAATGCCAGGAGGTACTGTCTTGAGATCACGTAATCCCCAAAGTTTGAACCTTTTCAAAGAATTGAGTGCTCCTTCTTCGATAACTATGGATTCCAAATAACGCAATCCCCCAAGTGATAGTTCCCTTAGTCGTTGAAACCCTCCATCTTCAAAATACAAAGTATTACCTTTGTAAGCCTTGTACATGTCGAGGAACAACAAATGTGGCATATTGTGTAGTGATTTCAATGGATCATTGGTTAACTCTGAGTATTCCAAAGATAATTTCACAAGATTTTGGAGTTGTGGCACCCACTCTGGAAGCTTTTCTAACTTCCCAAATAGACTAAGCTTCCGAAGCATAGGCAGAGATGAAATACCAGGCAAATCGATGACTTGAACTCCATATGACTCAATACGTAGTTTTTCCAAGTTTGTCATCTCATTTATTGTGGAACATAGAGCACTTCCGTGGTCTTCCCTCACACCAGTCAAGCAAAAGTTCCTTAACTGCTTCAGCTTTCCCAGTTCTCTTATTAACTCTATTCCATCATCATTATCCATAGTTAGCTTTACATGACGCAATGTTTGTAGGGATGTCATGCCTCCGAGACCATTCTTCAAATGAAACAATTTCATATCATCACCTAAAAGATGTCGTAGCTTTCTCAGCTTGCAGATCTCCTTTGGCAGTTTCTTGATAAGTGTATTCCTTATGTCTAAGGTCTCGAGGTTTTGGAGTCTGCCAATGAATTTCAAACTTGGCATATTTGAATTTCTCAAGTTTAAATATTTCAAGTGTGCAAGATTTCCCCAATTTGCATGAACAGGGACAAAATACGATGGACCATCTTCAAAATCAAGTACCTTCAATAGCTTGTATTTTGTAGGGATTCTTTGCACAAAGCTGTTATTTAATGCTTCATTTTCATCTGCAAAAACAAGCAGTGACCTCGTGTGTAAGCTTTTGGCGCTCGCCATTAAATCATTGGAAATGGCTTTTATTGACAAGCGTCGAATCATCCCACTTGACATCAATCTATCTTTTTCACTGATATGCTGGCAAAAACTTAGATCCTTGAATTTTCTAAGGATCATATCGTGTAGTAAGTCATGAACACGACAACTCTTAGCTTTGCCATCAGTGGTGAATGAAGAGACTTCCACTAAATTTCTACCAATCAACTCGATTAAATATTGTTGGGCAACATCCTCTAGAGTTTTTCCTTCTTCATCTTTTACAAATCCTTCGGCTATCCATTGTCGAAATAACCTTTTCGATTTGACTTCATAGTTCTCTGGATATACTCCAAAATACAATAAGCATGATTTTAGATAGTATGGCAAATCATCATAACTGAAACCTAAAATCTTTGCTATACCAATTAGATGTGGATTTTTGCCCATCTCTGAACTTAAGCTGCACCTAATCTTTTCCCATTCAAATGGAGTTTTTTCCTTGCTAGATAAAAGACTACCAATAGCCACAATTGCCAATGGTAAACCCTTACATTTTTTAACAAAGTCAATAGAAATTTTCAAGAGTTCATCTGGACAACGTCTTTTATTGTGACATCGGAATGCCATCTTGCAAAAGAGTTCCATAGATTTTTCTGGAGTTAAAGGTTCCAGCTTATGCACCTTATCAAAAGAAGATTTCTTACAAGAGTCTACAACACCATCCATCCTAGTTGTGATTAATATTCTACTCCCCTTTTTATTATCAAGCATGGCATTTTCAATTTGACCCCAAAGATTTTCACTCCATACATCATCAAAAACGACAACATACCTCTTTCTTTCCAAAAGATTTCTGACTTCATCAGTCAACGACTCTCGATCCATTACAGAAATACCTTCAAGAGCATCCCTCATTTTTTCTTTGCGTAAGTTCTTCAACAAGTTTCTCATCAACCCTTCCACAGTGTAGGATGGAGACACTGTGATCCACTCATGATAATCAAAGTGTGAAATCACCTTCTGATTGTTGAAAACTCTGCTGGCAAGAGTGGTTTTTCCGAGTCCGCCCATTCCTACTATAGAGATGACACTTCGCTCTACTGGTCCCTCCACTAACCAACGAATCAATTCATCCCTTGGGTCTTCAAGGCCAACAACATCAGCTTCATCAAGGTAACGAGAATGCAATCGAGGGTCATGCCATTGGACATTTTGGCTACCTTTGTACCTTCTTGTTGGTTCTTGTTGAAGAGAAGAGTGGATTGTGAGAAAGTGATAATCTACACCTCTCTGCTTGATTGCAAGAACAAATGACTTAGCCTGCTGAATCTTTGATGCTATTTGATGACGAGGCTTGACTGTTTTAATACAGTGAATGACCTTACGGAGTGAAGTTCCACATCCTGGATCACGAGGTTGTTGTTCAACAAGGATCATGTATTCATCAATGATATCTTCTATGGAAAAAGATGCTTCCCTCAGCTCTTTCACCCATATTTTGATTCCATCGTCGGTGTTGTCTTCTTCTGTTGCAGCCTTTCCTTCTGCATCCTTGAGGAAAGCTTGAATGTATTCCAGCTCTTTTTTCATGTCTGCAAATTCTCTAGAGATGCCCTGTAGCAGATTTGTTTCATCTGTTATTAGTGGAAGCAGTTTGTCTAGTGCGAAGGACACTGCGATTTCCGCCATTTGAATAGTGGAAGAAATTTTCTTCTAATGTGTACAATGAGAGGAAGACCTCTGGGTTTTAATTAACTTCGTAGCTCTTTGTCAAATATTTAATTTGTTTGCAAGTTGAGTTTTTTCCTTTTTACTGTTTATTATGTTTTAAAATTTCGCATAAATTATTGCAGTTGTTATCATATTCTAATAAACTTTTAATTTTATTTTGATTTTTTTGCATAATGAGGTACCTTAAATATTGAGGTAGTATTATCTCAACAATTAAAATAATGTAATGTTATTCATAGAGACTTTAAAGAAATTAAAAATTTAATAAGAATTCAAAAAACATAAAAATTTATAATAAGATTGGATTATTTTTTAGAGATCTAAGATATATGTAAGACAACTTTATTTTTGCTCTTTTTATCTATGAATGAGATTAAACAATTTTAATTCTAGTTGGAATAATTTCATTTTGATATATTGTTGATTAATTTATTTATGTATTTTTAGACTTACACTTCCCCTGAACGAAATCTTTGAGATTTTCAACTACTAAATTGATTTATTAGAAAAGATAATTCCTTTTATAAATAACTTTGAATAGTTTTAAATACTTGTTAAGCGGTACTAATCATGATTGACAAGGAATGTCATGTCACATATGAAACACTGGGTCAAAAAAGAAGCCATCTTTTCTAATATACTTTTCTACTTTGATTTTAATTATTGCAAACACCTACCTAACTTTTGTACTTTAGCTCATCTATAAAGTGCCCTCCAGCAATGTATGGGACCATATGTGCTTAGAGATATCTTGGTTAATGCGGCTTACATTGCTTTCTCGATTTTCAATATGATTTTAATTTTTTATGTGGATTTATGTCTTCTTCATCTGGGCCAGCTGATGAGTGTATAAGTATGTAGTCAAAGTCATTAGGGATAAAAGGATAAATATCATAACACAAAGTTCGAACACACATCGCTCTTTCATTCTTCATTCAATTAATCAAGGCTATGTTGGTTGGAAGCTTAAAAATTAATTGAAAACTTGAAAGTTAATTTATTAAATTTTAAGTATTTGATAAACTAGTTAGGGAAGTAATTGGAAAATATAAAATGACATAAATAAATATATTTATATGATATTTTTATATAACTTTTAAATTATATGAATAAAAATATACGTAGAGGTGTAATAATTTTAGTTTTTAAATTAATTATAAACTCTTATTATACTTATTTAAAGATAAATTATTTTTATTTCATTTTTAATTTCAATAATTATTACATATTTTCATAGTGTGTATTCACTGGTAATCCTATATTATATCTTAAAATATATTTTAATGAAGTTTAAAATAAAGTAAAAAAAAAAAAACATACACTTAAGTAAATATTATACTTTTATTATGTTAATTAGTATAATAGTTAAAATAAATTATTTAATATGACATTATTAAAAAAATATAAAAAAAATTAGTTTAACATTTATTGTTATCAATTTTGTGATGTATATAATGCTGAAATAATATATTAAATATTATAGACAATACAACAGTTAAAATAAATAGAATGATATAAAAACACGTGAGGAAGAAATGAGTAAAAAAAAATAATAATAATAAAACCTTATTTTATTTGAATCGGATGATAAAAAAAATTAATAAATATTTGAAGAATAAAACAGAATAAAATATATAAAAAATTATAAACTAAAAGCTAGCGTAATAAAAAATACTATGTCAGCTAAAAAAAATATTAAAAATAATATTTGAATGAAATATCTTACCCAACATAAAGTACACCTCATAACTACGTACTACTATACTCTCTTGATATCAGGGACGGATTTAACTGGGACAAGCAGGAGCTTCATCATCCTCCTCCCCCTTTTCTTCTTTTTATATATAAAATAAAATAAATATTAATAAAAAATAGATTTTTAAGTTAATAATATTTTTTTATCAATAAATGATATTTAAATTTTATACCTAATAAATATTTGATTTTATTATATTTTTATTTATTTTTAGTAAGTTTTACTTTTAATAAATTAATTTGACACTTTTTATCTATAATTTTTAAAAAATTTATAAATTTTACTTTATTATTTTACTCTTACATCACATGATCGTAGATTTTATTTTCAATATTTTAAAAAATTGTCAAATTTTATATCATTTTTTATTTTTTTTTTAAATTTTATATATATTTTTTTTAATTTTATTGTAAATTTTTTGTAAAAAAAATTCTAACCCCTCCCTACTTAGATTCCTGAATCCATCGCTTGATATATTGCATATTTGTCTAGTAGCATCATGTGAATACTCTAACTAAGCATTAAAAAATGAAAATAAAATTATTTTATATCGTTATCCAAAAATTAATTTCGTTTACGGTGTATTAACATTAAATTTTGTAAAGTTTTATTATAAAACTTATACAAAAAATTAGAAAAAATTGTAATAGAATAAAAATATCATTTTTCATATTAATTAAAAAATAGGAATAAAGAATAAAGTTGTGGATTTCACATATAAAATCATATCTTCCCTACATTGTGGTAAAATTGGGGAAATATTAGTTGGATTTGATTTTCTTGTATTACTTTTAAAATATATTTTTGTGACAAAAATGATAATAATTTTTATTAAGAAAAACAGTATCAAACGTTTAATTTTTAAAATTTAAATTATTTGTTTTAATTTGTATAAATTCTTATTTATTTAAACTCACTATTCTACAAAAAAAAAATATTGAAAAAAATCATATTTTTATCCAAATAACATTCTAGTTTCAGGCTAAGTTACACTTTTGATTCCTCTATCATTTTCAATTCACAATTTTGGTTTCCCAATTTTGTAAAAATAGCAATTAAAAATTATAGAGGGGCCAAAAGTAAATATATATGTGGTTGATCAACCAAAATAACTACAACAAATAAAATTTAATTATGGACAATATAATTCCTTGAATTCTTATTGTATGATTTCTTATTGCTAACCATCTTGTTGTTCTTTGTCATTTTGTTTTTACCATACGTTCAGTCCTCAGGGTTTTCAAAGAGATCATGCATAGTATATATATATTGATATAAAATTAATTGTTTATGACAAATCTTAGATAATAGGTCAATATCAGATTGATAAATGAACTGAGTTACTGATGATGATGATGATACAGAAAAATAAAAGCTATCCCTCAAAGGTGATTGAGAGTAACCTAGACTCTGCATGCTATACTTATATAATTTCCAATATCTGAAGCACCCCACTCTCCCTCCTTCCAATTTTGACATGAGCCAATTGTATTCTGGATTGCAATCTCTACCTCTTCCTCTTAGGATTAATTATCCACAATCTCAAATAATTATCCACAAGACAATCGCTATTATTAATAACTTAAGCAAATTACAGCTGTGCTACTCCTTAAGGTTTTATTAAATATACCTAATTCTACATTTTTTATTTATTTTACTATTTTAAGTTTGAAACCATTACACTAGTTAATTGTTGAGAAATTAGTAAATTTCTTATATTCAGATTCGTGAAAATAAAATAATTATAAAATAATAACACACAATTCAATAACAGAGTTTAACTAATTATACTTATGTCTCCGGATTACTACAAGTCATTTATTAAAAAATGAATAATTAAAAGTGTTTACAAACACTCAAAAAATATATAACAATATTTTCTCTCTCTCAAACTTCTCTCTCTTCTCTTGTTGGAATTTTCTTTCTCTCTATTAAAATTATTTTTCTTTTTTCTTCTCTAATCACAAATAACTACATGTTATTTATATTTATATAAAACTAATTAAATATCATTAATTAATTTTATTATTTTTTCCTTTTTGACTTTTTCATTATTAAATGTTGCTGAACATTTTAACATTAATATTTATGCATGTATATTTCAAAACATTACGGTTAAAATCCTCTAAAAATCCCTTAATGGTTAAAAAAACACATAAATTTCTTATGAAAAGTGAAAATATATAATGGTTAAAAAAACATAAACTACTTATATAATTACACGTAACCTCCTATAATTATGGTGTAATTTACTCTGATGTCTTTATGTACTCTAATATTCGGTTACCCCAGCCCTCTTCCTATTTCTTCTGTAAACTTCTTTAACGTGTGGTTTATTTTATTTTATTTTTTTAACAACAAAAGTGTAATATATATTAATATATGTAAGTCTTGATAAAACAGGAGAGTAATAATCAATTGTGTACAAATGATACAGATTTTCTAATTGGACATGTTGTACAGGAATTATGAACATAAAAAAAAAATCAATCCCCAACTAACACAATATATACCTATACTTCTAAAAGAGAATTGTACTTATTAATTAGCTCAATCATATAAACACAATAATGTTTTTAAAAGATATAAAACTTTTACAAATTAACTATTGGACAAAACAATATAAACAATGTTAACTTCTAGAGAAATTAATTATATTTTTTTTTCATATTTTTCTCTCCTATGAATACTTCTAAAATAGTATTTTCAAACAAAAATTTTACAAATTAGATTTTGGAGAAACTAATTTCATTGACAAACTAATTTCATTTTTTTTTCATTTTTTTTTTCATTATGTAAGTCTTTCTAAAAAAAGTTTACTGGTTTTCAAAATAAGATAACCTTCCCAACAATGACTATTCCATAATAAAGAGTGCGTTTGTGTGAAGTGTATTTTTTACTACTTGAGCAAAGTGGGAGGTGCTGAAAGTAAAATGAGAGGTGCCGAAAGCAAATCCACATTAGCATTGAAGGAGCCAACATTCTTAAACGAACTAAATTTTAACTAAGAGCACAAGTTTGTTGGATTTCATTCTTCAAAGTTCATGGTAAGCAAAATAACATTTGTCAACCCAAGTTTTTCTTTATCAACACAGGTTCTCAAAATAAGTCATTGAATAAAGTCACTTATATTATTATAGTACTTGAATGATATATTTATTATCAATATAGTACATTAATCAAAATATAATAAGCTCTTCACCAATATAATATAATAAAAAAATCAATTTTTGAAAAAACAATAAATTAGTTCTTTGCATTTTACTAACAAATTAATACTGTGAATTAAACATAACGGATGAAACTTAATATAATTAATTTATTGTATTTTTACACATTCAATAATTAAATTTTAATTTATCATATTTAAAAAAAAATGTTGGCCTTCAATTTCCGTGAACAATTCATTTTTGAAAGCTAAAGTAATCTTGATTGAGGAACATGCTATGACCAACATGCTGCAATAATTCATGCAAATTGTCAAAAAGGTAGCTATTGGGGGAACATCTTTTGTGTTTTAACTGATCTATTACAGCGTGCGTTTACATTGCTTTTTAATTTAGTGTGCTTTTAGGAACTTCTTTTTTGGTTGGTGCACTCCCTAACTTAAAATAATAAATTAAAATGAATTATTATGTCCCTTATTCTTTTTCTCCACTTTAACTCACTTCATTTTTTGTTTGATGCACTCCATAAGTTAAAATAATAAACTAAAATGAACTATTATGTCCCTTATCCTTTTACTCAATTTTATGTCACGTATACACCACCGACACTTGGATATATTTACATCTTCTCTCTAATTCTTCTTTCATACATGACTAAGAGTTTAAACTTTTGGATAAAATATATTTATATGCATTATACAATTTTTCTCTAGCTATTCTCTGTTGCGCCCAAGAAGCCCTTGTGTGTTCAAGTAAGGAATATCTGTGTTCTTTGTTGCAAGAAGTTGAATTTTGTATGTGGTACGGTCTTTTTCTCCACTTTCAATTTCATTCACCTCCAAGGCTCCAAATTAATAAAAATAATATAAGATGAATTTTGTATCCCTAATTTGATTTCTTCTTGTTTTCCCATATTTTAACTGAAAGAAAATAGGTTAAGAATATGAATGTTGCCTGAGAAAATAGAATCTGAAGTTCAAAACATCAGTGCTTCTGTAGATGTCTATAGTGAACCATAACTTGTTTTATTTTTTATATATTAATTTCGTGAACAGAAAGAACTTTTTACTGAAGTGCTTAAATTCATTCATCTCTTTGGATTGATTTTTCCATTCCTTTTCTTTTTTTAAGCTGACAATAATTTTATGGGCATGAGCTTCATATTGCAGTTCAGATTGGCCATCAACAATTCTCTTTTAATTTAAGGTAGGCCTACCTATATATTCAGATTTGTTAATCATAAATGATATATATATATGTTGGTTTAATTATTTAATCTAATGAAGTGTTGAGCATTCATGTAATGGTTAGAAAGTAGAAAGTTGGAAAATTCGTAGATTTATTGGTTGCCGCTATCTGCATAACTATTAAGTGTTAACTAGTATATGCTGCTGTGAACACGAGACACATTATTCACTAAAAATATTGTTATTCACAAGCATATTTAATATTGGACAATATTCACGAATTTACTTACTAAAAAAAGAATAAAAACGCAACCCAAATTAAAGGGGCGGATTTTCAAATGATAAATGTAAATTTAATTGTAATTTTGATCGCTTTACTTTCTCAAATCCATGATTTTGGTCTTCTTAGTTTTAAAATGATGATTTTAGTCCTTCTAATTTTAAAAAATGGTAATTTTAGTCTCATTAATCAACTATTAACTAATAATTATGATTAATAGAGTTATTGAGTTAATTAAAAATTAATTATAAATTATTATAAAAACTGTAATAATTTTTTACAGAAAGAAAAATAATTAAAAAAAAAATTTAACATTAAAAAAAATTGTTAATTACCAATCATAAAAAAAAAAATTAATATTAAAAAATAATAATAATTAAAAGAAAAATCATTTTTAACCTCTTTGAATAATTACTATTTTTTAATAAATTTATAGTTAACTTAAAAATTGTTAATTTTTAAAACTAGAGGGACCAAAATTGTCAATTTTAAACTATAGATGTAAGATCAAAATGAATATAGATGTTCAATGAATCAAGGCTGCGAGGAATTGAAATTTGGTTTATTAGTAATTACATAAGAGAATAAACCAATGGTGCAAGAGAACAAACCAATGGTGCAAGAGAACGAAATTTGGTTTATTCAAATCACATTGTCACTAAATTTATTATTAATTTCTTTGTTAAGAGGTGAGAGCTTTAGGAAAAAAAAAACTTAGTTCATCTGTGTGTGAGAGATCGATACAAATTATAGTTTAGTTGACTAATTTTAACTGATAAATATAGAGGAAATTTATACAGAACATTAGTAAAATTCAACTTCCTTATAGCATCATTTCACAATCTATCACACTTATTACAATTGTTGCCTGATACTACTACTGTTACTGGTTTATTCTAAAATTCTGAAAGCATATTCAAATCTATCATTAGCTGAGAATATCAACCCCATTACACACAACTGGTTTCTAATTTAATTACTTTCTGTTCTTTTATTTATAGTTTAGAATAATAAAAAATATTGATTATTTATATTACTCTAATTCTTGTAAAAAATTATACTAGAACTTGTCTAATGATGAATGACCCATACTGATATTGACTCAATTCTAAGGTTTTAAACAATAAGCAATAATTTGAATTAATCTTCAATATACATCCTTTTCCAATTCAAATTATGTTATCTAGTAAAATGCAAAATTAACTGAGTTTCTTAACAAGTTGTAAAATAAAATTCTTACATTTATTAAGAATCAAACATATTTTACCCATTTATTAGGCATCTTAAACATATCAAATGCTCCCAAAGAAAAAGAAAAACACAGCTTACCGAAACTAGATTTTCCATTAAAAAAAAGCTAAAAATAATGAAAGAAAAGAAAAAGGAAACTTGTGTAAAAAATTTAAAGTTGCACGGTTTATAATATGAAAAAAAAAAAAGATTTATTAAAAGTGTAAATTTTACTCAATTGGTCAATCATGACTTTTATTTATATAACAGTTAATTTTTATAAAATTATTTTAAAAATTATTAAAATAGTGAACTTTAGTTGTCTAATCGTGTAAAATTGTTTTACAATGATAATACATAAATATTAATCTCTTATAATATTTTTTTTGAAGTATTAATCTCTGTTTTTATTTGAAAAATAAGATCTCCCATTCGAACATAAACTAATTAGCTAAACATCATTTTGTTGTCATGATCAATAATAAAAACTTAAAAATGTGTATAGAGGAAGATTTCTATTTGTCTTTCAATTAAAAAAAAACAAACAAACAAACAAACATTAGAAAGCAAATATATTGGAAAGTATAAGATACTTTTACATCCCACAACTCTTGTCCATTAATATAGATAGTGAGTGTTTAAATTCATAAGTATTTAGTTCAAAAGACACATAAAAAAACATTACATCCAAGTATTAATAATGTATTTAAAATATAAAAGATAATTAATGGATTATTGAATATATTTGATTTGATTATAAAATACATTTGATGGATTAAAAGATAATTAGATAAATATATTTAAGTGTTACTTAATTTTTTGTTTTTAAAAAAATATTTTATTTTTATATAATAGTTATTATTGTGAAAAAAATTATATTCTATTACCTTTTTTATATAAATATATTTAAATTAGTTATATTAATATTCTAGATATACTTACATTGTTTTATTTTTTGACAAAATATTTAAATATAATTTATTTGTTGTTAGTATTTTTATTTTATCAATTATAATTTTAAAAGTTATGGACAATTACATTTACTTTTTTTTTTTTAATAATTTAATTTTTTATAATTATTTATTTGTTATAAATCATTAAAAAATTAAAAAATTTGTATTAATATCTACTTATTGTGTTAAATTTACCTATGAACATTATATAAAATAGATTGATCCATTAAAGAATTAAAATTTTTATTAACATTTACTTTACTTTTTTGTTTTTTTTTTTCAATTATCTTTTATATTTTGGATGCATTGATACTTGGATGTAATATTTTTATGTGTGTTTTAAACTAAATACATATGAATTTAAACACTCACTATCTATTAAAGTATATTTTTTTTAGTGTATAATAATATTATTTTTCTATTTTTGAACAATTTAAAACATTATTTTTTTATGATTCAGTGACTAGCCTGATTCAATTTAATTTATTATATTTTTGAAATATAATAATAGTATATTTATCTAAATATTTTTAATTTATCAATTTTTATTATAAATTTATCAAAATTTTGATGATCAAATTTAATATCGATAATTTTAAATCTTAAACTTTTAATTCAAGGGTAATGATAAGTAAAGGGTATACCATTTTAACAAATTATTATTGTAAAGAATTATATATATATATATATATATATATATATATATATATATATTAATTAGTAAATCAAATTGGGTCCCCAAGAGCCAATTCCTGATTCCGTAACTATGTATACATTTTCCTACCTCCCTTTCATCACGGAAGAGAAGACTTAAACATAATTAGGAGGTATTCATGAGTTGGGTTGGATTGAATTTGCATAAATTTTTAATCTAATGTGATCAATTTTTAGTAAGTTGTGTTAGATAAAGTTGAGTTTAAAAATAAAATCATGTAAATCTAACCCAACCCACTAAAAATTAATCGAATTGAATAAAAAATTTATACAAATTCAATTCAACCGAAATTGGGAACTCGCTGTCATATCCTTACAAATTTCAATACTGAAGTACACAAAACGCTATTGAAGATTTTGAAAATTAAGAGTCTTTATGGTCTAAGTGAACGATTGTGGAATTTTGAAAATTAAGACTTTGAACCCTTTGTTATCTTGTTTTTCTTGTTTTGTGGAAAATAACTTTTCATATTCTATATAAAAATTCTCAATAAAGGTAAGAATGTTATATGTAATGAAAGAATTTGAATTCCATCAAGTGGATTGAAAAATACCTAAGCATGATTATGATTATTTATCAAGCGGATTGAAAGACACTTATAATTTTTAACTGACAACCACAACAATAAAAAAAACTCAAAGAGTGTATTTTAACATTTCATTTTTTCAAATATTTCATTAATATCTCTTTCTATCAATCATATCATTTGTTATATCTATTATTTTGTCTTATTTTTATCTTTCATTAGGTGTAAAATAACATATAAATATTTAAATATCTTTATTCAACTAATATACCATACAACAACCATTTATTATCACGATAAAACCTAAAAAAATATGAATAATATTATTAGACTTAAATAAGTTTTAAGTATTAAGAAATATCAATTTTTTAGGTTGATTTCCTAAAAAAAAATTATGTTGTTATTAGTCCTTAAAATAATTATTTTTGTTTTTAAGTTCTTATCAATAATATGACATCATTTCAACTATCAATTTATGTTGAAATGATGTTATGTAATCATCAGAGACATAATAAAAATAAAAAATTTAAAAACTCATAACAACACCAAATAATTTCAGAGAGTCAAATTAAAAAGTAGTATTTTTTAATAACTTAAAATTTTTTTAAGCCATATTATTAATTTATATAAATTATTTCTACCCTATTCCTTATTATAAATAACAAAACATAATTTTTTTTTATCTCAAATAAGATTTAAGTCTCTAAAAAAATATTCAAATTTTATTTTGAATCTTTAACGTATACATACTATTCCTATCCCTAATAAATTTAAATTTAAATTTAAATTTAATTTTTATTTTAAGTTTCTAATAACAAAAGTATTTCAATCTTTTGAGTAAATGATGATATGACCTTCTACTATTGATACCTTTCAACTTGTCCTACCAACAAATCACCATCAACGAGGATGGAATCAAAGTCTTCCTCTTGTTGCAGACGTTAGCAAATTATACCTAACCATTGAAATATGACAAACAAGTTTAATTTTTATTGGTACAACAAACTAATAATGACATATGGACAAATAGACCAAAAAATAATTTTGATTGTTTATTCGCATTTGCATATAAAACAAAATCTCGTGACTCACAGCTTGCTATTTTGCTATAGATGATAAAAATAGAAGAAAAAGAATTATGTAGTCACTTTTTTTTCTTTTGAAATAAATGTAGTTATACTCATTTTAAAAATATAAATCTTGAATATTAATTATTACATCTTAGAATATAATTAAGAACGAAAATAAAACAAAATTATTTTACAACGACTAAAAAAATTATTTAAATATAAGCATATTGGTCACCTTAACAAACATGTGGGTTTAATTTTTCTTGGTACAACTTAATTAACATAGACAGATACAACTAAAATTGTATAATCTTTATAATTATTATTACTCAAAAGAGAATACATAAGTTATACATTTTTTCTTCAAAAATGTTTTTTCATTTATTCTTTTTTCGATAATCATGTTATTGATACAAAATCTTTACCAGCTTTGTTAATGATTAATCTCCGTCAAAAAATCTGATTAACCACCTTTAGTGAGGTAGAGTTCTCCCTTTCCGAACACATTTTTTTCACTCATTCTCATATTGCTCACAAGATAATTTTGTCTTGCATCAATAATTCCCATTCATTTACACCTATTCTTAATTTTAATTCAAAATTCAACATTTAATAATAAGAATTAAATTACATTTCAGTTCTTTTTTCATGTCCGCAAAATTCTCTGGAGATGCCCTGTAGCAGATTTGTTTCATCTGTTATTTGCGGAAGCAGTTTTCCAGTGCGAAGGACACTGCAATTTCCGCCATGTGAATAGTTGAAGCAATTTTCTTCTAATGTGTACAATGAGAGGAAGACCTCTAAGTTTTAATTAACTTCGTAGGTCTTTATCAAATATTTAATATGTTTGCAAGTTGAGTTTTTTCCATTTTACTCGTTTTTATGGAATTCCTCATAAAATTTTGTGTTGTTTTAAGTTTTTAAGTTCAACGTATTCATCTCCAAAGTTAAAGGGTTAATTACAATTTTAAGCTTTCTATTTTTTAAAATCCATAATTTTGAATTTCTATTTTAAAATCTGTAATTTTAATTTTTTATTACTTTCAAAATCAAGTATTTTTTGGGTCCTTTTTTGAGGCGTTTATTTTAACAGAATAAGAATTAACACAATCATTTAAAAATTAACATACATTTACTTCATCCTTCACTGCATAAATTTTAGAATATGATAAAATAATTCTTTTGAATATTTGATATATTTTTTTAATTTTGGATGTAGTAAAGAGAGAAAACAAAAAGATTAATTAAAGTAGATGTATATTAATTTTTAAATAACTATACTAATCCAATGAGAATGTCTATTCTAATACGAGTAATCCCCTGTATATAGAGAGAGGTTTCAAGTAAGAACAATTTTTAACATAAGAACAAATAAACAATAATAATACTTAAATTAAAATTAAAAATAATAAACACATTATATTAAAACGTGTATCATTATGAGGTCCACTCTCTCAATTACATTAAACACATAAGCAATAAGAGTTGTTCTAATTACTATTACCATTATCGTTCTCAAGATTATTATCATCAACATGTTCATCAACGTCATGACTACCGTTGCTATCGTCATCACTACAATTTAAAAAATTTAGTAAGGACTCGTAATAACATAACAATTTATTTGGGACTCAAAACAAAATTTGAGTATTTTTTAGGGACTTAAAACATATTTAAGCTTACTCTTTTTATCTATAAAGGAGAGGTTTAAATAAATTTTAGATTCTTATAAAATACATATTTTTTTTTATTTTAAATTTTTATAAATTTTTTATTATATTTAGGATTTCCATAATATATATTTTTCTAAGATGATGTCAAAGATAAGGATTAAAATAAAATAAAAATTATATTGTGGGAACATCTTTTTTGTGTTTTAACTAATCTATTACAGCGTGCGCTCCAGCCAGGTCTGGGATCGTATGGGCCTAGAAATATATTGGTTAATGATCTTACATTGTTTTTTAGCGTGTTATTTTTATTTTTTTTTTATCCATGCTTTTTAGCTTGCCAGGTGTGAAATCCCATTGTATTCGAGGAGTCAAGGATTTGTTGGGAATTCCGGATCGAAGAAGAGGCAGATCCAAATATGGTGCAGAAAAACCCAAATCGATATGAATGGAGGATGCCTCTGGAACTTATTTTTATCGGTCAGGAGAGGTACGAAGTCACTCGCCCTATATATAATAGAATAGTGAAAGCAGGAGAGGTTTAGCGGATCAGTGAAAAAAATCTTATTCTAGTAAGTCATTTGTCCGTTGGAAGGATAAAGAAACCCACCCGGTGGACTGCCCAGCTACAAGTCCCACGACACGGGATTCTCTAAAAAGCCAAGGTCGAGTCAAGTCAACCATGAACGTGTTTTGATAGAAGCTGAAACCTGAAATCATGTTTCAGTAGTATTTATTTATGATGTTTGACCACCGACACTTGGATATATTCTACATTTATGAATAAATGAGCAATTTACAATGAGGAAACCACATGAATTATGTATAAAATTTTCATAAAAAAAATGTGACAGGAAAGATAGAAGAAAATCGGGTTGACCTAAATATCCAAAAGTTTTCACTACTTTATATTGTATATGGTAATGGTGAGACATGAACGAAATTTAATAATATAATAGATTAATTTATCGTATATTTTATTTATTTAAAAATTTAATTTTAATTTATCATATTTAATTGAAAAACCATTCCAAATTAAGCATTCAGCTTCGGTGAACAATTCAATTTTTGAAGGGTAAAGTAATCATGATTGACCTGTGACCCACATGCTGCAATAATTCATGCAAGTTGTCAAAAAGGTAGCTATTGTGGGAATCTTTTGTACTATAGCTAATCTATTACAGCGTGCGTTCCAGCCAGGTCTGAGATCGTATGGGCCTAGAAATATATTGGTTAACGTGCCTTACATTGCTTTTTAGTTTTTAGTGTGTTTTTATGTAGAGACGGATTTTAGGAGGACAGCCAGGGGCTTCACCCCCTCCTCCCCCTTCCTTTTTTTAATATATATAAAAAAAATATTAATAAAAAAAATTATTAATTTTTTTTAAGTTAATATTAATTTTTTTTATTAATAAATCATATCTTAGTTTTATACCTATTAAATATTTAGTTTTATTATTTATTTTTTTTCAAGTTTTACTCTTAAAATTAATTTAATATTTTTTATCTACAATTTTTAAAAATTTTATAGATTTTTTTTCTTATAATACATTATTGTAAATTTTACTCTCAATTTTTTAAAAATTGACAAATTTAATATTCATTTTTTGTCTTTTTTATATAAATTTTACATTAAATATTTTTTTAAAAAATTTTATCTTCAATTTTTGTAAAAAATATTTTTAACCCCTGCATACTTAAGTTCCTGGATCCGTCCCTACTTTTATGCCATGTTATAGTACTTGAACTATTCATTGATTCGATTAAAATATTGAGTAATGGATCACTAAATTAAGATTAACTCAATGAATTATTAATTAATACTTACGACTCATTTATATTAAAAATATTATAATTTAAAATTTAATAAAATCAACAAATTTAAAAATATGGTGATGATTTTTGAATTTTTTTTAGCAATATTTTCATAATTAATCATGAATAATCTAGAATATAAAATATATTATTATATATATTTATTAAAATATATTTTTATTATACACTAATAAAAATACATATTTTTACAAAGTTGTAAAATTATATGAGTAATAAATATAAAAATAAATTCAATAAAATTAACATAATTAGTAAAATTTAATTTATTTAGGAAACATAATTTTTTTATTCATCTCCATGTTGATTAATAAATAATAATTATTTTTCAAATTAATAAGTCTACTAGTTAAAATAAGGTAAATACAAGTTTAATTTATACATAACTATATAAGTCAAATAATAAATGATAATAATTTTATCATTTTAAATTTTAAGATACGATTATACTTGATAAAAATAAAAATATTTTTTTTAAAAAAATAAAAACAAATCTAACCTAATGTATTAATGTGAAATATAAATTGAATTTGTTATAATTAATGTTATTTGTTAAAAAAAAAAAAAAATCAAAAGTGATTGATCCTTCGAGTCATCGATTTGGAATCAAGTCAATTTGGACTGTATCATATCACGTACATATTCGATCTGATAGCTCGGACCTATGAATGCCCAATTCTTGGACTAACAGATTAACTCGCCAGACCGATGCAAATTGGGTTTGATAATAATGATTTTAGGCACTTTTTCTTTGGTTGGTGCACTCCATAACTTAAAAATAAAGTATTATGTCCCTTATTCTTTTTCTCAACTTTAACTCACTTCGTTTTTTGTTTTATCCACTCCATTAAGTTAAAATAATAACTAAAATGAACTATTGTGTCACTTATCCTTTCACTCAATTTTACGTCACGTACACCACCGACACTTGGATATATTTACATCTTCTCTCTAATTCTGCTTTCATACATGACTAGGAGTTTAAACTTTTGGACCTAGTTATTCTCTGTTACGCCCAGGAAGCTCTTCTGTGTACAAGTAAGGAATATCTGTGTTCTTTGTTGCAATAAGATGAATTTTGTATCCCTAATTTGATTTCTTCTTGTTTCCCCATTTTTTAACTGAAAGAAAATAGGTTAAGAATATGAATGTTGCCTGAGAAAATAGAATATGAAGTTCAAAACATAAGTTCTTCTGTGGTTGTCTATAGTGAACCATAACTTTTTTTTTTTTTAAATATTAATTTCGTGAACAGCAAGAACTTTTTACTGAAATGTTTAAAGTCATTCATCTCTTTGGATTAAATTTTCCCTTCCTTTTCTTTTTTTAAGCTGACAATAATTTGACGGGCATGAGCTTCATATTGCAGTTCAGATTGGCCATCAACATCTTTTAATTTAAGGTAGGCCTACCCATCTATTCAGATCTGTGAATCCTAACTGATATATATACATATATGTTGGTTTAATTGTTTAATCTAATGAAGTGTTGAGCATTCATGTAATGGTTAGAAAGTTGAAAGTTGGAAAATTCGTAGATTTATTGCTTGCCGCTATCTGCATAACTATTAAGTATTAACTAGTATATGCTGCTGTGAACACGAGACACATTATTCACTAAAAATATTGTTATTCACATGATTGAGTATTTAATATTGGACAATATACACCAATTTACTTACTAAGAAAAGAATAAAAACATAACCCAAATTAAAGGGGCGGATTTTTAAATGATAAATGTATTGTCGAAGTTATATTTAAGCAAACATAAGTAATTTAATCCAATCCATTTAATTTCATGGATACTTAATGATACTAAATTTTAAAATTGAATCATACTATAATTAATATTTAATTGATCAAAATTAATCCAACATATATTTAAATATTTCTCAAATTTATATTTTAACAGTTATGTTTTTAATATAAAAAAAATGGAAAATATACCCACAGTCCAAAGGCCCTAAACAAAGAATGAAATCTCAGCGTGTTAGGAGTTCAAAATGGATGAACTCATTTTCAGTAATTTTATTCTCCATCATTTTTCTTGTTGTGTGACTTTAAATTCAACATTACTTTGAAGATAGAGGCACACAAAGACAATTTTATGAAGCATAGTGCATTAACTAGTGTATTTTATCGTCTCTTGGCAATCAGTACTATATTCTGTTTTACTCATCCATTTAAATATTATTTTATTACATGTGTCTCGTAATTTTTTGGATAAAATATATTTTTAGTAAAATAAAATATTGTGATTGTTAAGAGACGATAAAAAACACTAAATACACCACTACACCACTTTGCTCCATTGAATTGTGTCTGTTTATTGTTATAGGTAAACACTTACATAGAGTGTAACATTAGTCGAGAGACTAAAAAACCCATTAATAATTAAGGAGCTGAACATATATTTTATGATAATAAAGATAGTGTAACAGTGTAATAAAGTTTTACACAGTAAATAATTACACAGTTACACAGTGTAAAACTTTGTTACTAATATATTATCTTTATTCTCATATTTTATTATGATTTTTTTTATCAATTGTTGAAATGGTAGAGTGAAACTAGAAATCAAAATGGAATGAATGGCTCTTATGAACATGTGCATGGTTTGCACATTTAAGTTATGGCTTAAATATGTTTAAGTTTTCTTATATATATCTTAATTTTGGTTTGTTTCTCAAGAAAAAGAAAATCTTAGTTGCTTCTTAATATTTGAAAAATTTTGTTGTAGCGTGTAGGTTAATGTTCTCAATTAAATGATCGAACCATCACAAATTATTTTTTAATTGATTCATATAGTTTTTAACTAGATACTTATGGTTTACAAAGTGTCACTAACAAATCCTTGTCACTTCTTCATTTAGCTTATGGCACACACCTAAAAAAAAAATTATGTATATATTAGTTACTTAAAACATATTTAAAGTTATTTTGAATTTGATGTAAATGATTTCTTAGAGCCTAGGTTGTTTAAGGCAAAACTCATGTTATGTTTGATTAATGGATTATCAAGGCAAAGGAAAAGTGAAGCCTTTCAAGAAAGCTATTGAGTAGCTCGGAAAAGTGAAGTCTTTCTGCGATCGAACTCACAATGCAGGATCAGGAGTTGGATAAAGCGACATTATTGAATCAGGATGCCATTTCCACATTCACTGCAAATTTCCCGAGCAGTGACAGCAGGGTAGACCCCGATTTCACTTCTGCATCATTTAACTTTGCTTCGGATTGCGACAGTGACAGCACCGAATTCAATTCTGCATCATCTAGCATTGCTTCAGACTGCGACAGTGAATTCATAATGCATGAGCAGCAAAGGAAAACATATGATGTTTTTCTAAGCTTTCGCGGAGAAGACACCCGCAAGAACTTCACATGCCATCTTTATAATGCTTTTAATGAAGCGAAAGTCAAAACCTACATGGACGACCAGCTCAAAAAGGGAGATGAAATCTCGCAGGCACTCATCCAAGCTATCAAAGATTCTCGTGTATCTGTTGTCATCTTCTCGGAGAACTATGCTTTCTCAAAGTGGTGCTTGGATGAACTCAGCAATATTTTGAAATGTAAGAATGTCCAACATCAGATTGTGATACCTGTATTTTACAACATAGATCCATCCGACGTGAGGAAGCAGACCGGTAGCTTTGGACAAGCCTTTGCAAAATATGAAGGAGATCTCAGGTTCAACGAATGGAAAGATGCTCTCACTAAAGTTGCCAATTTAGCTGGATGGGACTCTAGAATATACAGGTAAATAATGAAGACAATGTATCGTTGGAAATAGCGTCCTTTTAACACATTATTTTACAATGACTTTTAGGATAAAAAAATATGAAGTTAATAGAAGTTCTCTCACATATATTTTTTTAAAATGTGTAAAAATTATACAAATTAACTATTAGATAAGATAATTTTAACTTTTAGAAAAATTGATCTTATTTTTTTCTTCATAATTTCGTCTCTAAAATTAGAAGTACTTTTAGAGTCATGTATCCAAATAGACATATGAAGTTGACAAATTTGATTTTAAATTGATGATACATTTTTTTTTATAGAAAAAGAAACCACATTGATTATTCTTTTGATTTTGATTTTTTTTTCTCTACCTATACACTACTGTATTGATCATAGATTATGCATAACCATTTGTATAATTCTGTTTTATTTCCCTTTTGAGTTTGTTAAAGTTATAACACATCATTTATTTCTCTGTTTCACTTTTCATATGCTAGGAATGATATTGAATTATTCAATGACATTGTTAAAGATGTTTTGAAACAATTGCCCACTAGATACCGACACCAGCAAAAAGGACAGTTTGGAATTGAGGAACATTGTAAACAGATTGAACCCTTACTAAAGCTCGGCTCAAGTGAAATTATGATCCTTGGAATATGGGGCATGGGTGGCGTGGGTAAGACCACGATTGCGAAAGCTTTATATTTCAATTTTTCTGGTGATTTTGAAGGTTGTTGCTTCCTCAACGATGTAAGGGAAAAATCAAATGTGAACACATTATGTGATCAACTTTTTTCTACCTTGTTAGGGAATGGTAGTCATCGTTTTGATTATTCTAAGATGAGTAAGCTTCAGGGTAAAAAGTATTTCATTGTCTTGGATGATGTGGCCACCTCAGATCAGTTGAAAAAACTAACTGTAGAACATGATTTCTTGGGATCAGGAAGTAGAGTTATTGTTACAACTAGAAATAAGCAAATACTTCTAGATGATAATTTGTATGAGGTCCAGGGTTTGAGCGATCATGACTCTCTTCAGTTATTATGTTCGACCGCTTTTGAAGAAAATCAACCTAAGGATGGATATGATGATCTAATAGGAAGTGTAGTTTCCTATTGTAAAGGTATTCCTTTGGCTTTAAGAGTTTTGGGTGCAAGTCTTCGTAATAAAAGTAAAGAGGTATGGGAATGTACGTTGAGAAAACTCCAATGGACTCAAATTATGGACATTCATGTTGTATTAAAATTAAGTTATGATGACTTAGATCCTTTTCAAAAGAACATATTTTTAGATATTGCATGTTTTTTCAAAGGAGGTAGAATAGACTGGGTAACAAGCGCGCTAGAAGCTTTTGATTTCTTTCCAGCATCCGGGATACAAGTTCTTGTAGATAAAGCTCTCATAACAGTTTCAAATGGTGGTTATATAGAAATGCATGACTTAATACAAGAAATGGGTCAGACAATTGTTGATCAAGAATCTGAAGATCTTGGAAGACGAAGTCGATTGTGGAGATTCAAGGAAGTGCATGATGTATTGAAAAATAGTAAGGTAAATGGAAGATGTGACTATTTCTATTTGATAACACATGATTTTTTTTTAGAACGTAGTTATATAATATGATTCTCTATGCTAAGTATTATTCTTTTTTTTTTTTTTTTGTTAGGGAACTGATGGTGTTCAAGGCATAATTTTAGATTTAGATTTGATCAACTCAAGTGACGACGCTCTATATTTGAGCTCCGATTTCCTTGCCAAGATGCCTAACATGAGATTTCTTCAAATAATTTATATGGATCCGCTGTTTGTCGAAGGCGAAGGTTTCAATGTGAACCTATCTAATGGTCTTGAGTTATTTTCTCATAAATTGAGGTACCTTGAATGGTATGGATTCCCTCTTGAGTCTCTCCTACCCAACTTTTGTGCTGAACAACTTGTACAGATTATAATGCGTGACAGCAAGCTTAAAAAACTTTGGGACGGGGTACAGGTAAGAATGTGGCTTTATTTTTTCTTGTGTTGGATCAAGTGTTTTTTGTATGTTTAGGTTTCTCTTTTAATTAAGGCTCAAAATTATGAATTTAACAATTTCTAACAATGTGATGTATCTTTCTTGTTATAGAATCTTGTGAATTTAAAGAAAATTGACCTTGCGGGTTCTAATGACATGATTGAGATCCCAGACTTATCTATGGCAAAAAACCTTGAAATGGTAGATCTTGGGTTTTGTGAAAGTTTGCATCAGCTCCATCCATCCATTTTATCTCATCCCATGCTTACACATTTGAATTTAAGTTACTGCAATATGATTGAAAGCCTTCACCTTCAATTAGCATCTCTTGAATTACTGAATCTCCAAGGTTGTTCGTCTCTTAAGGAAATCTCAGTAACATCAACAAAATTGAAATTATCTAGTGCCACTTCATGTGCATTTTCATCATCTATGTTACCACTCCCTAAGCCTCCACATTTAGATTTATATCGCTGCAATGTGATTGAAAGCCTTGAGCTTCACTGGGAATCTCTCACGGAACTTGATTTAAGTTTGTATTCATGTCTTAAGGAAATATCAGTGAGATCAAAGGAAATGATAAAATTGACATTATCTTTCACAGCTATATCTTCATTGTCGTTATCTCTCCCCAAGCTTAAACATTTGGATTTAAGTTACTGCAATATGATTGAAAGCCTTCACCTTCAATTAGCATCTCTTGAATTACTATATCTCAATGGTTGTTCATCTCTTAAGGAAATCTCAGTGACATCACAGGAACTGACAATATGGGAATTATCTGGCACTGATATTCGTGCATTTTCATCATCAATGTTGTCTCTCCCTAAGCTTACATATCTGGATTTAAGTGACTGCAAAATGATTGAAAGCCTTCACCTTCAATCAAAATCTCTCAAATTACTGAATCTCAATGGTTGTTCATCTCTTAAGGAAATATCAATGACATCAGATGAAAAGCTGTGGTTGTCCTTATTTGGCACTACTACATGTGGATTGTCATCATCAGTATTATCTCTCCCTAACATTGAATATTTATATTTAAGAGGTTGCAGAGAGATTCAAAAGCTTAATGTTGATTCAAAATCTCTCAAAGAACTTGTTCTTGATGGTTGTTCATCTCTTGTGGAAATTTCTGTGATTTCAAAGGAAATGACAAAACTTATATTAAGTGGCACCGCTATTCGTGCATTTTCATCATCAATGTTGTCTCTCCCTAAGCTTACATATCTGGATTTAAGTGACTGCAATATGGTTGACAACCTTAAGCTTCATTCAAAATATCTCAAATTATTGAATCTCAATGGTTGTTCATCTCTCAAGGAAATATCAATGACATCAGATGAAAAGATGTGGTTGTACTTATTTGGCACTGCTACATGTGGATTGTCATCATCAGTATTATCTCTCCCTAACATTGAATATTTATATTTAAGAGGTTGCAGAGAGATTCAAAAGCTTAATGTTGATTCAAAATCTCTCAAAGAACTTGTTCTTGATGGTTGTTCATCTCTTGTGGAAATTTCTGTGATTTCAAAGGAAATGACAAAACTTATATTAAGTGGCACCGCTATTCATGCATTTTCATCATCAATGTTGTCTCTCCCTAAGCTTACATATCTGGATTTAAGTGACTGCAATATGGTTGACAACCTTAAGCTTCATTCAAAATATCTCAAATTATTGAATCTCAATGGTTGTTCATCTCTCAAGGAAATATCAATGACATCCGATGAAAAGATGTGGTTGTACTTATTTGGCACTGCTACATGTGGATTGTCATCATCAGTATTATCTCTCCCTAACATTGAATATTTATATTTAAGAGGTTGCAGAGAGATTCAAAAGCTTAATGTTGATTCGAAATCTCTTCGTGAACTTCATCTTGATAGTTGTTCATCTCTCAAGGAAATGTCAATGATATCAGAGGAAATAACAGAACTGGACTTATCTGGATGCAGCATGATTGAAAGTCTTAACCTTCATTCAAAATCTCTCGAATTATTGAGTCTCAATGGTTGCTCACCTCTTCAGAAATTCTCAAATACAATAGAGAAAATTGCAATATTGAAGTTTACTGGAGACACTCTTTGTGCATTCCCATCACTGATTTTTCAGTTATTGTCTTTAGTCGTGTTAGAACTAAGTGGAAGTAGTGTGGAGAGTTTGCCGGTAAACATCAAAAACCTTTCAATGATAAAAGTGCTTAATTTAAAAGATTGCAAGAAACTTGTGTCTCTACCAAAGCTTCCACCATCCCTAAAACAACTTTGGTTAGATGGTTGTAGGAGACTTGTGTCTCTACCTATACTTCCACATACCCTACATGTGTTGAGCGCTTTTAATTGCATTTCTTTGAAGATAGAGATCACTCAACAGCTAGTGTTACAACACATGTTAGAGAACTGCATACACTACATACAACACTGTCTTAGTTTATGGGTTATAAATTACTTTGTCTTCTCAATAGACCATGTGATGGACAAGTGTGGATTTTGTGCAACAAAGAGTTCAATAAGTATTCCTTGTCTTCCAATACCTCACTTATGCGGTTTCATATGCTGCATCATTCTTTCAAAAGAATCAATCTCCTATGATATTTCAGTATCTATCTATCATGATAACACAAAGGTCTGGTATAGCTGGGATGGCTGGGATGGCTGGGATGGCAGATATACATGTTGTGAAAATCCAATTTCAGATCACGTGATATTTTGGTATCATGATGTAAGCAAATATAAAAAAATAAGTGAAGTGTCTGATCATTTCAATGACATAACATTTATATTTGAGTCAAATAAAGATAAAGAAAGCATAAAAGGGTGTCAGGTCTTTCCAGTATATGCCACAACATCGGGGTTTAAGTTGGTTAGTAACAGCAGTAACATGGAAATTCCAGAATTGGAATCCATTTCTCAAATCTCTGCTAATGAGTCAAAGCCTAGAGAAATCGAAGCTGGGGTTGGAGTTGGAGGCTTTAACAATGAAAATGAAGATGACCTAGAAGAACTAGTTCTTCTCGAATCTACAAATGAAAATGAAGATGACCTAGTTCTTCTCGAGGACTTCACCAGAAATGATTCATGTGGTTGTGGTTACTTCATTGGTATGGAACTTCGCCCACTCAAATTGATTGTAATCTCTTTATTAGTATTTTTTTTTCTTAGCTATAATTAGTCCTTCAATTATAGAAATTATAAGTTGAAAATAGAATACCTTTGATTCTAGAAATTTATGCCTAATATGTTGTAATAACATTGTGTTGTTCTTACATGTTAGCAGTTTTTCTTGCACAACACTTGCGGAGAATATTGATGCGAAATGAGCACTAGCTTGTTGTAGGAGTCAAAGCAGCACTCGTAATTGTTTGGTGGTCAGTTTCTCTTCACTCAATAAAAAAAGAGAATATATTATAATATCAAGTTGTTATACTAATGTATTGATTATTCAAAATCTATTGCCTATTAGTGAAAATTAAATACATTTAGGACACATGTCAACTTTGGGAAACCTCTCAGTCTCGCAAAAATTGTAATGCATATACTCTGTCTTCTCCTGCAGGAACACAATCTATCATGGAATGGAAATCTCTCTTCACAATGGAAATCTTCATAGGAATCCACTTTTTGGTAATTTTTTCTTTATGCCTTGCAATTTTGAGTTCAATTTCAGTATTAATTAGGGTTTATTTTATGCTATTCAGCTTTTTGTCCCTAGCAAATAGAACAAAATGTTGGGTGGCTGAAGTTGGAATCGTTCATTCTCCAATGTTATATACATTAATCATTTTCTCTCTTGGATCTGAATCAATTTTCTATTTTTGTGGTTCATTTGAATCTAATTTTCGATTTGTGGATTATTTGAATCTAATTTTCTGATTTGTTTGCTCACATTTTATCTAACTTTTCAAGTTTGTATGTTATTTGAAGCTTTGAGTTCAAGAGCATTTGTGTTCATTAGTGTAAGTTACTTGTTCTTGCTACTATAATGTACTATGTACTTTACTTTGGCCTCATATTTAGTTGGCTGTATAAAGCTTGAACAATGCTTGACTGCTTGTGGATGTTATTGTAAGTTGTTTTCCAGTTTTGCATTTGTTTGTATCTATAATGTGCTTTTTTTTTCATGGAATTGAAGGAATTTGTCTGATAACCAGCATTACAGCAAATTGAGATTTATTTTGAAGGGAGAATATTACAACAAATTGGTAATTACTTGTCTAGTATCCAACATATGTTTTCCTTATCTGTTACATCTTCTGTTTCCTATAAACCTAGAATGATATTGGATACTTGATGATATATAATATATCTGCATAAACATGTATGTTTTATGTCCTCGTGCAACAACATGATGAATTGAATTGATGAGAGATTTGGGTCACATTTGCTCACTAAAGAATCTGTCTAATGTATGCGTAATATATGCTCCTAGTAATTAATTAAGCTGCATCCGTGCATAAACTTTTTTTTAAAATCCATTAATTAATAATATGTATAATGATTTGGTGACGTGACAAAGTCTTTTGATGATTCTCTATGCATGAGTTAACCATATATATATAATAGAGTAAAATTTCAATTTGATTGTTCAATTTCAGTGAATGGTGTTGTTGTTTGGAACTTGAACGTGTAATTTATTATTTATGTACGTTAGTCTCTCTGCCAACTTAAATGAATCATTTCCATATTATATATTCAAGCTACTGTTTTGGCATAACAACCATCAGGATTAGTTGAGCAGAAAAGTGGAATTGATAGGTGCAGAAGAGAGAATGTTTGGATAAATATAACTCAACTTCATTACCGTAAGGTGGTTTTTTTGTTGTTTTTATTTTGAGAAAATTACATAACATCCCATCAGAGATTCTGTGTAATTACACCATTGAGCTTATGTTGATTTGTCTTTTTTTTTTTCTTTACACGATAATTTATTGAAATTATAATAAGTTTGTGTTTATATAATTAAGCCTTAATATGCTTTATGCAATTCAAGGATTAATTGATATGTGAAGAGGCACTAATTGCAGCTACCTGGGAATATAAGGATTGGTGATCGAAAGTTCGATGATAGCTGCGGGCTCGCTGATGTTAAAAGTTGTTCCAACCCATAGGTATTAATGGAATGGATAGCTTCTAAACCATGTTTAATACTTGTAGCTTCTACCTTGATTTTTCATATAATTTTTGTAAAAAAAAAAGCGATGTTTCTTTTGTTGTTTTATAATTTTTTTTGCTTTGTTTTAAAAGCATTGCCGCAGGAATACCACAATACTTATTAGTGGTCGATAGGAGCATGACTCATCTTTAAGCATGGTAAGCATCACTTGGAGCTTGTCCTATCAATGAGAATTACTTGTCTAGTTCTCTTTCTCTCCCTCCCTCTTGTTAAAGATAAGGGCATGGTTTTAAATAGTTGACAGATATTATGTTTATTGTTTGTTCTTAATCGATTAATTATTGATTTGTTAGTTTTTTTTTTTTCACGGATGAAGTCAAATGTATGACCTCTCTCATCTTTCATTTTGTCTTCACCACTAGATCGACCAATCTTATATCTCCATACTAATATGCTTATTATGTCACATTTGAAAATACTTTTTAGTTCAATACATATTGCCTATCCTGCTCTGGTTTCTCTTACACTTTAACTTGTCTTTTATGCTCTAGGCAATGTTTGTAAAAGGTTTTGTTGTTATTATCACAATACTCACATTACATGTACATGTGATCCTTATATTTTGCAGTATTTTTTGTTCTTTTGTGATTCTGCAGATGCTACTAAAGATTTTTAACACATGTAGCTACTAACTTGAGAGATGAAAAGCCCAATGGTTAGCTTTTTTCTTGTCTTTGTAATCCTGTTTGATTTTATGTTGCATACAATAGGTTTTCTATTATAGTATAGCAAGTCTAGAATATGAAGCCTGATCATTTACTATATGGCCATTTGTACTTTACTATTTACACAATATGATCATTGATGCATTAATTAATAATATCAATATTATATGGCCAGAGTAGAGGCTGAACCTGCACTACGTTTTGTCTATTACACGACTTGCTATAATCAAATGAAAAATTGAAATTGGTGAACACTAACAACGGGAGAGGTTGACATATTCTACGGAAAAAAGTAATTTCAAAGACCAATTTATTTGTCTTTAATTTTATCAAATTTGTCTTTAAATCAATCATAGACTAATTTAGAATCTAGTCTAATAAATAACTAAAACTTTGTTAACTAATTATTGAGAATGATTTATATGCTATTGCAGAAATCAATTTAATGATTATTTCTTTTATAAACCATTTCAATTACCAATTTAATGACATTAAAAATACTTTAGAGATTAATTATTTTTTAATCTCTAAAGTAATTGTTGTTGTAACTTAAGATTTCAATATCTAAATCAATTTACCCAACAACATTTAAAACAAAACATGATTAAATATGCGTATGTCGTTATAGATCATATACCACTAATTAAGTTGAGTTTGTTAAACAATGGCAGTCAAATGGAAGAACCACCTGATTTACTTCTCAATGTATTATTCCCTTTCAGGCAATGTTAACTGGTTTCAGACACTGACATAAGGGATAGGCAAATAAAGGATCATTGCTGGGAAAATATTAAAGAAATGACTGCAACCTGGAAATTCTTGTTGAAGAAACCATTCCTAAGTCTATAGAGATCTGCAAGGATGCAAAGGAGGCAGGGGGTTGCATTAAATGAAGGGTCTATTTACACAAGGAAGAGCAGGAAAAGGAACACCTAAATTAGGTCTTTGTTACTGAAAATATCAACAAATGTGGTATAAAAAAATACTTTTACATCCTAATATGTATGTCGGATAATTGAATTATTGTTTTACTTGAAATATTGAGAAAATACACATGAATGGATATATTTTGTAGAAAAGACATGTAAAATTAAATGTTTGTATTATTGAAATATTAGAGACTCATTTGGTATAATACAAGTCAATGGCATTCTTGTTTCTCCTCATTTGGTGTAAGTCAAGTTAAAGGCAAATTAAGATAAAACCTTTAGCAAAATTTATATCTTTATATATGCAAGCAACGTTTTTAAATTAATGTTGTCATGGCTACTAAAATCATTTGTAAAATGTCGTCCTTTATATAGGCTAAAGGTTGCCATTGATATGTAAAAATGTCGTCATTAATATGCAAATGTTACAAAGCATCTAGATTAGCAACATTTGTAAAATGTTGACATTTAAGAAAACGCTGGAAGAACTGCATTTCCAATTTTTCTTTGCACAGCATACACGTTTCTCATGTTTTTAGATCGGTTGAAAAAAAGAATTGCAAATAACTTGAAGAATCGGGTTGGGAGAAAACTATTTCTGAATTGAAACAGTGTTTTGTATCATTTAAGTAAATAATATTTTAGATGTACTATTTGTGTAATTTTTTTATTTTTGAGATAAAAAAAAAAAACTCTACTGTATTACTCATATCCACACCATTTTCATAAAATTTTGCAAATAAATACTTTTCTCCGCACCTAACTCCAATAAACAACTGATGAACACACCAAGAAGTTCAGACTATCTCAACCCAAAGGATTGAATTGCCTAAAACAAACGAGGGTTTTATTTTATGCACCCCAACAATGCATCCTGTACCCCTCAAGTTAGTGTGTTTTGAGGGGTGTAAGACATAAATTGAAGGTGCAGGAAGTAAATTCCAATGGCGGCCGTTGAAGAGATCTTTGGGCCCAAAGGAAAGTAAGAGGCTAAAACTTCCTGCACCTCTAAAAACTGCTTTCTACCCCTTCAATTTACATTCTAGACCTTCCAGAGTGCAAATTGGAGGTGCAGGCCAGGAAGCAGTTTTAGAGGTGCAAGAAGCAACATTCAATGTAAGATCTTGAAAGAGGTATTTTTTGCACAAAGAAAGGTAGGGTGAGCAGAAAATGAAGTCTTGGCTAAAGCTTTCTGCACCCCATAAATATCAACCAACACCTCCTTTGCATTTTGGAAAGCTCAATCCAGAATGTAATTTAAACACCCTGAAGTCTATGGGCATGTACATATGGGTAAAGCAAGTGCTAAGCACAAGTTAAGTATTCCCTCTTGACCTATATATAAACAGCAACAAAATAATAATTTGGACTTAAATATAAACAAATTTAACTATCTTTGACTCATATTTAATGATGTCATTCTTAAAAATATCCTTCAATCAATCGTGACTCTAGTTTCAATGACTTTTTTTTATGCTTACCAAATTCTAATGAGACACTTTCGAAAAAAAAGATATATTTTGTCAAATTTAAATGATATTAACCAACTTTCTTAATGATATCTGTGTGTAAATTAGTTATTTTTGTTTATATAAAGGTGAGGAGGGAGTAGCACTGAAGAAGCCAGCATTCTAACTTGAGGAAACTTGGCCTGAAACCCATAGCACTGTTGCAATCGTCTCATTGTGACATTAAGGATGAAACATATGATAATATAGTATAAACAAAAAGGACTTTTAAATGTTACAGCTTACATCATGTCATGATAGAATAAGTTAACTATATGATGCAGATAATAGTTAAATTCATTCTTGCCTCTATTTTTTACTTTAGGGTTAAAACTTAAAACAATGCTTGGCCTCTGTGATTGTAAGCTAGATATATGTACCAATGAATTCAGAAATTGGTTTTCTCCAGTAAGTACCTTTCGAAATGTGCATAGCAAAATCAATTTCTTTCTTTCTTCTGTTGGCATGACAGTTCTCATTTAATAGCCTTATAAACTTTGTAAAACATACATACAGCTTCCATTTGATGTTAGCACATCAACTTTATATGCCATTATTGTCTTCTCAAGACTTTGGTAAAACAGTCATTAATTAGTAGTTACTGAACTGTTAGCACCCTTGATGCATAGTTAATGAACTGTTTGCATAACGCCTGAACTACATCTTTCATTCATTGGGATGGAAGCCGTATTGCTTGCTATATGAGTTCAAAGCTACCAATTTGAGATTATCTGCTAGATTCTATCTATATATATAGTGGAATGAATATTCTACATTTCTGAGTAAACGAGCAATTTACAATGAGGGAAACCACATGAATTATGCATAATTTTTTTCATGAAAAAAATGTGACAGAAAAGACAAGAAAATCGGGTTGACCTAAATATCCGAAAGTCCACTTCAGGTTGTATATTGCCATGTATAATGCAGAACCAGTCAATAATGCTTCAGTTGCTGAAACAAAGCTTTCTATGTATTCAAGTCTTGCTATGTCACTACTAATCCAAGACTTCAGATGGCCAAAGGCGTTTCCAAATGGCAATCTCGGCCTCACTCTTGATCTTTCTTATTCCGCCATAAAATCCATTAGCCTCATTTCCTTCCTCCCTGTGGTCTTTCCTGTTGACATTGGTCTGCCTCCACCGCGAGCCGGGGGTGTAGTGATTGAACTCTAGTACCACAGTGTCTGCAAGCAACACATTTAACTATTTTATACTGTCGAGGCATCATCATTTTTTTCTATCTTATTAGCACTTGTTTTTCTTTACCCAAGCATAATTTTAAAAGTAGTGTTATTTTTTATTACTATTCCTACTTTTGTGGTAATAGTTATTGTGATGAAGGGGATGTGAAATAAAATGTCACAAGGGATACCTTAGAAGGATGATCATTCACTCTGTCTACAATTAAAAAGATCAGAAAAAAAAGTTAAGTGTTTCGAAGCTTATAATAATCATGTTAGTCCCACAAAGCAAAAAAGATTCCTACTAGAGTTGAAACAGGAATCGAGTTCTTTGGCATAGTTGGCCATAAATGTACCCACTGAGACACAAATTATCAATGTGTTGGTGAAAGTCATGACATTCTGACCATGAAATGTCTTGGGGACCAGCCAAATAGCATAGCAAGTGGTCCATGTTTAGATATATTAGAATCCAGAGACCTAACCAAACCTGTGGCCTGGTCTGGTCTGTCAAAGCAAACCAACTACACATGCATGTCAATTTTTTCCAGATTATAACATCCACAATAATAATAATTTATTATAAAAACTTAATATATTAAATAAAGAGTTTAACGCCGAAGCACTAACACTGGTAGATAATTTTTATAGAACTATTTTAAAAGTGATATAAATAGAGGATTATTATTGTCTGAAAATATAAATAAACCAGCAAACTTTAAGCTTTACATAATTTCTGTCTTCAAAAAAATTTTAAGCATCATCTTTCTTTATCCTCCATTATGTATCTTTATACACTGTATTTAGCTATATCTAAGAAAACAGAATTCATATGAATCCCACAGCCTTTATTTTCAAAAAATCCCAAAGATTCGTCCTTTCACTTATTCACTAGACAGTCAATCAATCACACTTGGAGCAAGAATATGATCCTATTTTGCTAGAATTGAAGAAAAGATGATGGACTGAATTAATGAGAAAAGTTATAACCAAGAAAAAGCAATGATTGATAATAACAATCATCCAAAAGGTAGTTCAAATTGACTCACCACTACTATCACATCTGCAATAATTTTCACTCCCATTGCATGACTCCAAGTGGCCTACAACACCATACCACCAACCTGCCATAAAGGTGCATCTTGTGATGAAGCAATTCATTTTAGCTTAATATAATTCCAATCATATACTTCTAATATGAATCATAGACAGCTTAGAAGAATGTCAATTATTTGAAAATGAGTTCTCAATTATCAAAATATCATCACAAGGGTATAAAGGAAATGGATAATTAAGACAAAAAAGGTAATCATTTTTATATCAAAGACTCAAAGTAGACATTCTCTTCTATTGACTCTGTTAATGTACACATGGTCCTGCAGTATGCAGTCATTATCTTTCTATGTTTGGTAAAACATAAATGGCTCTTAGGGTAGACCTTTTACCAGACAAAGTAATAGGTAGGATTAATGCAAATAAGAGGAATGCTAGTGATGCTCTCTCTAATACTCTCCCTCAAACACTCCCTCCGTGATTGGTTGAAAATTAATAAAAAGTCATTAATTTTTGTGGATTTCATATATCATTTAAGGATTTTTTTTTCCAATTTAGTAGATACCTATCAAAATTGATAGTTTTCAATAAATTTCAACCAATCATGTGAAGAGTATCGAAAAGAGAGGATTAGAAAGAGTGTTGTTAGCACTCAGACAAATAAATAAAGAAAGCAAACAAGATGATGGAGAAAGGAACAAACCATAAGGAAAATCTTTGTTTCTCCTCCATTGAATCTCTATGTGATCACCCGGATACAAATCATTTAAGCATTCAGAGACATGAAGATCATGCGGAGAAGTATCAATCGGAGGTGCTCTTACCCTTTCCCATGGGATGCCACACTCTCCAGCATCTGCTCTTCTTCCATGTGGAGGATACCTGTAACAGAAAACAAATCAATAATTAGGTAATCAGATCAAAATTTCATTTCATTTTCTTCGTATGTTTTCCTTAAACTCTTAAGACTGGATAACCAATGTGAACATATGAATAGATAGACTAATGAGACCTACAATCATATAAAGAGGAATGTTAATATGAATCTCTCAGTCTCTCTCTTGTATACTCTCTTCTCTTTTTGGTCAGAATTCATTGAAAATCACAAATTCAGATGGACCTCACATCACATTTAATGATTCTCATCTAAATTTGTGATTTTCAACAAATTTTGATCAATCAAGAAGAAGAGAGTATCCAAAAGAGAGTCTTTAAGAGATTCATATTAGCATTCTTCATCAAACAAATTACCTGGCTTGGAAGGTATCAGTTCGCGGATCATAGCTAAGTTCAGCATCGTAGCAAGATAACATGAATCCAATATGACCATTCTACACCACCAACGGCAAAAAAATCTTGTGAGAAAACACAACTATTGAAATCCAAGCAACATGTTTAGTATTTGTAGCTACATAAATTTTCAATAGAGAAGCACAACAAAAGGGTTCATACTTTATACATTATACATGTTACATTACATACCTCACGGTTATAGACCTGAGCAGGGAACCAAAACTTGCCAGACTCAAGAGCAAGATACCAATTCATGACTGAGCCAAAGTCAAAAGGCAAAGAGCTCCTCTGCTTCTGGCTGCTATTGTTATTTACATCAACCTTTGGTCTCGTCATCCATTGCAAAGGCCAACGAAGCGACATGAATCTCATCAAGCCTCTTTGCCTGCCATGTTTAAGACCTCCAACATTCCTTTTGGAAGCAACATGCCACTTCCACTCCCTGAAAGCAGCAGGGCCAATAACACCACCCCATTTCTGCCTCATGTGACTCTCCCAGAGGTGATCACTCACACACCTCTCTCTCAAGGACCGGCACACGGCGGTCATTCGACACAGCGCCGCCGGGGGAAGCCTCTCGAGGATGCAATCCAAGGCCAGCTCAGGCAAGTCCAGCACTGACATGTCATGGCTGTCCTCAACATTCTCAATTCTTGAAGAAGTCATCATCAGACTCTTCTTCATTTGACACACGAAACCAATCCAAAAGCGGCTCCGGAACAGCTTGGAGATTGCTCTAACAGACAACAACTCTTGGGAAAACAAAAGGGGGAGCAGCAACCTCATCTTAGATGCCCATGATGGGAGAGGTTTGATAATTATGGACTTTAAAAACAGGAAGAATGAGATGCAAGTGATGAAGAAAAGTAGCATTAGAATATCAAAAGTCCTTTGCGGGTCAAAATTGGATTTGGCATATGTGATAAGAGAGAAAAGCTAGACTATAGATAGAGTCAGTGGAGAAGCCAATTGCGGAAAGGCAATAGTAGTAGCTTATAAAGAAGAAAACCTCACTATTTTAACCGAAACTGAAGCAAATTTGGAATCTTAAAGACACCAAAGCAAAAATTGTTTTGGAAACAGATAAATTCGTTTCAGAAAATAAATTAAAATTTACTCTCCCAGTATGTAAAAGTGAAATATTAAAATTTAAAGTTTATGATAATTTTACCTTGATTCATACACTAATGATAGTATGTATCATTTTGATTTATAACAATAGTAAGTGATATTAAATTTTTAAAATATTAAATTTAGTTATTTTTTAAAATATTAAATTTAGTTAGTTGTATTTTATATAATAAATTATTTTCAAGATATAATAATATAGATATAGACTTTAAGTAAAACTTTAAATACATAATTAATATATCACACTTTTTATAAATTTAAAAATTATATTTTAATTAATCATTTTTCATTAATAAATTTATCAGCGCAGCGCACTGTATTTTCAGTGAAGAATTTGGTTATTTAATTTATTTTTTCTTTTGGTTGAAAGAAACCCCACCAAAACCCCAATGGTGGGCCTCCAAAGTTTGAACAAGGTACACCGACGAACTTGGGTGGAAATTGTCTTGACTTGAAAGGCTTCAAGGTTTGAACTTGAACTTGAACTACTAACAATTAGCAAAGAAAGAAAAACTCGAGAGATTAATTAAACATGCCTTTTGAAACAGTTTTTTTTTCTCATTCTTATTTGGCTTCCAACAACAAAAAAAGGAGCACAACCGTGCAGACAAAGTTAACAGCTGTCAATCTATGAAAGATTGAATCTTTAGCAATGGGGTCCTATGAAGTATGAAGGAGTTGAAGCCAGGAAGCTAAATAAAGTTTTTTGACACGTAGAAAATGGGATTGGCAAGTAAAGAATGAAAAGAAAAATAAAAGAAACTTATAATAAAAAGGAAGAAAGATGAATGAAGATAAGTCTAGATGCAAAGACCCATATCTAAAGAATCTCTTCGGCAATTGAATTATAAAATCTTGTTTAAGGGAATAAGATTTAGTTCCTAGAACAGATCCTTGGTAGTTGCAATTTGCAATTGAGGCAGTGTGTAATAATTGGTCCACACACACACACGCCCCAAGAAAATGGAAACAAAACAAGTCCAAAGGACAACAATTCTTGGGGGTGGTGTGGTATGCACATGAACAGAAGAGGATTTGATTAAAAGGGATTGAAGGTGGTGATGAATGTTTAGGAGTTGGTGGATGTGTAGGTCCTATCTTCCACCTCTTGCTAAAAAAAAATAAAAATTGGCATGTATCTGAGTTATAAATTTTTAACTTCATTAAAATAATTTTTTTTTAAATATAATATTTTTAAAAAAAATTTAAGCGGTTGTCCCAAACATCCGTTTTTTTTTTTATAAAAAAAAAAAAACAGTTTAAATTATGAAAAATGACATGCTCTTATGCTCTATATTCAAGGGATCCCACCCAACCTTGTAGTACTAGTTTTCTCTTTGAGGCAATTTAGCAAACAGTTGATGGGTATTAAATGGAAAACAGAAGATAAAAACAATGGGCTGCTATGGTTAAACTAACATTTTTTGTAGATGCAAAGACACGTTTCTACTTCTAGTTCTAGATTCTGTGATCCAATAGGTTACCCAAATTATATATAATGAATTACAATAATTAATTGGGAATTATGTTTTGATAATACTATTTTTTTTTTCTATTGCAAGTGGGTGGGAGGGAAAAGGACAGGCGTCATTGGATAACGTATGGAGTGGTTGTTGTTAATCACTTAACACTGACACCAACGATACAGGCCTCAACGATTGCTTCCCTGCAACCGTGTATATTATTATTATTATTATAAGTTTAAAGTTTAATCTAACATCATAATTGAATGATTGATTGCACCCACGTTTCGTGTAAGAGCAGACCTTATGATTTGATAAATAAAATATCTTGAAGTCTATAGAATAAAAGATTAATTATGTTCACGATGTTGTCAGTGTCACTGGTTTGAAAAATATTAAGTGGTAAGAATATACACATAACATGATATCTTTCCTTATTATTTTGATCTGACTGTTTTTCATTTGTACTTCACCGAAGACACATATATCTAGTAGGGTTCCACAGTCCACTTCCACCTAGGTTGAGAAGTTCTCGTGGGATGAATAATTTGAAGCTTTTGTAGAGTTCAATTGCTTGTGATTTTTATTTTTTTTTAAGGTAGAAGATTATATATATTTTCTAATTTATTAGGTCAAAAATTAATTCTAGTGGTAATGTATATAACTGTGATTAACTAACATAATAAACTTTTATATGCGGTAGGAATTAAATATGGGATTTCTTACTAAATAAATTGTTATCATCTCTCATTTATATCAATGCGTCAATTTTTTGATTAATTTCTTATGGTATTGGTATGTAAATATTAAATTATTTAATGAAAATTTTAATTAAGATTATTTAACATTAAGACATAAAGATTGATTTAGTGGTAAAAAAAAAAAATAATAAGAAAAGAATCATGGGTTTCACTCGTTTTATCAACATAAAATTAATAAATTAATCATGATATAAGACTATAGATATCCATTGACAATTTTCTTCACTGTTTTATTGTAGGTGTGTACATGTTCGTCTCTTATAAAATCATAAGAATTTTTTCCTTGTATGGTTTGAACCTCTTCTAGTAGGTGTGTCCATGTTCCTCTCTTATAGAGTCATATAAAGTTTTTTCCTGGTATGGTTTGACCCTCGCAGTATTTTGTAAAGCTTTTTCCATTAATGTCAGTCAAGGTTGTGTGCTTTGGGTGTTGCTACACTTCTTTTCTTTTTTAGCAAAAAATAAAAAACCAACTTAAAACCGTTTTTTTTAATCGTATTTTCCTAGATGGGTGCTACATCTTTCTCTTTTACCAAACTGCTTTATATTGGACCGAATATGTTCAAATTAGAATTTGGAACAACTATGTTTTTAGGGATTAAAAATAAAAATTGATGAAGGCTTACGCGCTAAGGTTGAATATAAAATTAAGAAAATCAAAATAATTAGAAGGATAATATTTTTTTTCCTTCACAAAACAACCGATGCAATCTAATACGACAACACCCTCTTCTCTTACGTTGCAACCTCCACATAGAAGCTGAATATGGAGCGTGAAAAACACGATCCATTAAAAATGAAACTTGGGAATTATGGAAAAGGCAAAGGGCGTAAAGTTGGATTGGATCTGTGAGGAAAATAAATAATGGATATCTAAAACTGCTGTGCTGGTATGAGTGGTGGTCACTGGATTTAACAAACCTTAAATGGAGAAGTTTTGGATTTGATTTTTAATTTTCTTTTATTAAAAATAAGTAATTTTTATTTAATTTTTTTTTTATTAATTATTATTTGATTCAATTTTTATTTATAAATTGAAAATAAATTAAACTAAATAAAGCCTAAATTTTATTTATATAAGTAGTTTTGTAAAAATATTAATTTAAATCCTAAATAAAATAAAATAATAACAGATTTGATCCCTTTAAATAAATTACTTAATTGATTACTGTAAAACTCTTATCTTAATGGATAAATCTAGTATTTAAAATGTAAGTTCACTGAACCAATATAAAAAAATATTTTTATCTCTTATATTTGAATATTCATAAAAAAAAATGACTCTTATATTCGAAGTTTCATTTTTATTTATTTTTTTCCTTCTCTTTGGATTCCATAATAAAAAAATCAATCTTTGGACGATCTAGACATCTTAGTCCTATGAGTAAATTGTTTAAAATAAAACTGTTTAAAATTCGATTGGATGATATACTTCTTGACAAAATTAAGTTTCTCTCAAAAACTTATGTTATATATCGCTGGACGGTTATTAAATTATTTTTTTTTAGCTTAGAAAGACTTTTAGAAATTTTTCTACTGAAAAAATATATTATATTTTTTATAAAGAAATCACCAAAATCCTTAATCCTGTATCCAAACAGGTATTAAATCTATATCAAACTCTGTATTTCATTTTTTAATTCTCTAAATTAATATGAAATTAACAATCAAGCCACTCACTGTTAGGCCATCATGATTTTATGACCGACAATGCCATTCATAGTAAGTTCAACATATGGCGGTAACAAATGAACCACATTTATGAAGCTAAACCATAAAGTAAGAGGGATAAAGTGACGCAAGAAAATATTCTATTCATAATAAAGAGAAAAGAAACAACTTTTGGCAATCCAAAATTTCTCCAAACATTTTGAAAACATCAGTTAGATTTTCTTCTTGTGTGATAAATGATTTATTTAAAATTATTAGTAATTATTGACACAAGCAATAACATGATTTGTGTTTTTTAATTAAGTAGTTCAAAATTTGAGTCTCAACTAATTTAGATATAGAATAAATTATATTAAGAAAAAAAATACACATATTATATACATTCACATCTCTAACGAATAATAATGATTACTTTTAATAAGTCACTACTTTCTATTAATAAATGCTGTTTTATAAAATAAAATAAAAAAAACAATGATCTGTTTAGTTGCTGTCCTTTGAAAGTGGTCAATAATTGGGGTTGAAGAGAAGAAGAATAAAAAGCTATTTTATCGGTTGAACATAAACTTCATTATTAGTGGATATTGGATAAACCCACCTAAAAGACCTAATCTATTATAAGAAGGAGGGTCTTCAAAATGGATCAACACTTTGATGAATAAAAATTCCCTTTTTCTTTGGTCTGTTAAGTGCGCAACGTGGCTTCATGTGGGAAGAGAAGCCCCCCTTCATCAAAGGGTAGTCGACACTTACCACACTTAGGATAAAATGATTAATTATTTCCATCAAAGTAAGAGGCGTTGAGTGGGCTGTGATATATATATCATTAAAAGAAATTAAAGTACGAAGGACAAAAATTTCACCAATAATGACAATTATTTTGTTGTTAATATAATAGTAGTTTTTTTTTTTAAGAACGTTTTAAAATTCATTAAGAGATTAATTTAGTTTGTAATGGATAATTGTCGTTGATTAAAAAAAAATTATACACAATAAAAATTGAACATAATTTTTTTGTTAAATGGATTAGTCATCCTCTATGAATATAATAGAACCTTATATCATTACACCAAATTAAAAGACCATACATCCATTCTAAAAAATGAAAATAAAAATAAGAATTTTCATTCGCTTACAAAATTATTTTTAACTCAAACCTAATTTTCTGCTTATAACTAAACAAGACAACACTATAGAGAGAGAGCGAGTATTGAGTTGGAGATGTGGCCATTTGAGCATCATCACATTAATCTTATCTAAATGCCATATGATTTGTTGGACAGAAAAGCCAATTTGATTCTTCACAATGTCATTGGGCGCTCACACACACACACACCCTCTTTATGTGGAAGTTACTTTTTTGTTTTTCTGTTTTCTATGTTCTTTTTCACTCCATGGGTTATGGAACAAATGGCACAAAGAGGTTTCCATTTTTTTATATGTATAATGTATAGTATTTTTTTTCCTTTTCTTTTGGTGTTGATTGTGAAATAGAAATAGTAAGCATATTAGGGATTGAGATTTGACCTAGGGGATACAATCTTTTGGGGCGTTTGTCCTCTAAAGTGTGAACAATTCATGGGTCAAGCCCCACTAACTTTGAATTCACCTACCCACCCACTTTGTTCATATAAATCTCACTGCACATCTCATTGTATGTGCCACGTGCTAAAACAGTACAAGAAATGAAAGCAATGATAAAAAAAAAAAAATTGTTCGGTAATTGACCATTTTGTCAAAGAAGAAAAATTCGGATTTAGTCAAATGTGTAAATTTACAACAATTTGGTCCTGACGCTAAATTTGTTATATTTTTATGATCAATTTGATATTAAATTACAAAGTTCAGGAAAAAATATATTATTAAATTGTACAATTAATGAAATTATTGTATTTTTTTTACATATTTAAGATTTAAGGACTAAATTATAACTTCTGTTATTTGAATAATTAAATCGTCATGAATTTATAAATTTAGGGTTCAAAATAATTATTTATCCAAATTTTGTCAATAATAATAATTTGTATGTTAATATTTGTGTCATTAAAGTAATTGTGACAGAATTTTTAAAAATTACATATAAAATGTTTTGTAACTATTGTTAAGAGAGGCTCATTCCAAGCTTCCTTTTTTTGGAAGAACTTCTCCAAAACCTTTCAAAATTCTCTCAACTAAGCACTAGCTAGGTGGGTGGTTTGTTGGTTTTTGGTGTGAAATGAACATGGCATGGTGTTCTATTTATAGGAAAGCTAGGGTTATGAAAAGTGGAGTGAGAGAGCGAGAGATTGAAGGGACATGTGTGCATGTTGACTGTTGAGGTGATCGAATAGTAAAAAATCATACTTCTATCCCTCTCCTTCCTCCTATATATGCCAATCTCTCTCATTTTGTTTTTATTCTATATTCTATTTCAATTTGGATAAAAAAAAAATGGTTAAGTTTAGGTGAAAAGAAATCCATTTTTGAAGGTCCATGTGTTTTTCTAACTTATTGGGTGGATATTGGAATTGAATACACTAAACATACTAAGGTGCTATTTACACTTGCAAATTTATTAACAGCAACACAAATAGCATCAGACTATTTTTAAGGGCTGCACCATACGTACTACTTACTATATACACCTCTTACAGATTTTTGTTTTCTTCCCAGGCCCAATTTATATTTTATTTCTCTAAGTCTATATTTATAAATACCACATCATGTCTATTTAATTATCATATTAATTTAAAAATACTGATAAAAAATAATAATTTAAAAATTAAATTCACATTTTAATTTAAAATCCCATCAACATGCTAATTTAATTATATAATTTCAAACATCACACTAAACATTACCAATTCAAACTAAATAAAATTTACCAAAATAAAGTTGAATCAAATTAAATAAAGTGAATAACATATCTAAGATTAAATCAAGACTTAAATTAAATCAAATATCGTGAAATAAATTCCATGATACAAGATTTAACAAACCCTTAGGTTAAACAACAAAGGAATTAGCTGCAATATATAACGCGTCAAATTCCTTTATAAAAGTCTTAATTATATTTTAAGAAATGATTAAATTTCCTAAAATATATCAAACAATTTAAATTCCTATAAGTGAAAAAATTTGGATCGTTAAAAAAGTCACCTTTGGGTGACAAATTCAATGTCTTCCAAGATAAAAAAAGAGGGAGATTAGAGTAACAAAATTTCCCTCTGTAAAAAAAGAATAATGAAATTGGTTAAGTAATTAAATGATTTTTAGTTGTTTAGTTATAATTGATACCCATAAATTAAAAAAAAAAAAAATTCATCAAATTAAATAAACAATATACTATTGAGATTGACTAAGTTGGTTGAACGGAATGGATAAGTGTTTACCTTAATACAAGTTTCATTAGTACCAATAAAAAAAATAAACAGTATATTAATCAATTTAAACTTAAATGACCCTATGAAAGTTATAATTAATTTATACGTTTTATTATTGTATTCAATTCTCTCAAACAATTTAATTTTCATGTCACTGTTGAAACTAAGAAAGTCAAATCTCACAAAATCAAGTCTGATGAAGTAAGTAATTGTCTTCTTTTAAAAAAAAAAAACAAACCAATCAGTTAAATAATATTAATATACAGAATATGATCTTATAATTAAGATTAAGACTCTATTTCAATAAATTTCTTTAAAAACACTTCTACAAATAATTAGTTACATGCATTAGTCAATTTTATTCTATAAAAAAAATTCATTTTATTTTTAAAAGTCTTTCTAAAAAAATTTATCCAAACAAAAACCCAGATTAGATATGCAATTGTCTCTTTTTCTTTTTTTCAATACAATCAGCTTAATTAATTTTGTCATGAATGTCCTGATCAACGATTTCTTGCTCCCCTTGCTCCAACTCCTTATATAAACCTTTTTGACGCGTCACAATCAAAACCCCTTCCTTCTACAAACGCATACACAATAGATCAATCTCATCCATTCTCAATTTCTCAGCAACTTCTCCATTTTCATTATCATCGTTCACTGACATCCTTGGTTTACTCTAATTACAACATCGTTCACTAACAGTCTTGGTGCAGGATGTATTATACTACATTTGGAGCTGGATAAAGACATTATCTTTTTACTATTTCCTCTCACACAGCGGTGTCTTAATCCTAGTGTGTGTATAATAGGAACATAGATATATTGATTGCATTTGATGGAATATAATTTTTGTTTATATGTATTTTGTATAGATGGTGGAGGGTATAAGAGTTGGTTCTCATAGAGGACTTCTATGCATAGTGTGGCCTTTCATGTATTTTGGGATAGCTGATAGGGTGGGACTCATTTTTTGATAGGTGATGGGTGTCTCTGTTGCCTCTAGATATAGTTGATCTTAACCATAGTCATTGATTGCAATAGAGATATATATCATATACTGGGTGGGAGATGGAAATACGCTGTATCAAAGTACTTCTAGTATCTTCTTATCTCTTTACTCCTTCTTATAAATATAGAACTCTTTTTTGCTGAGAAAAAAAAAAAAACTATTACTACTACTATTTCTGGGAGCATTTCTCGCTCCCACTCCACCTCGTCTTCTTCATCTTCAGCCTTTTCTTTGCCCTAGCATTCTCGTGGTACACGAACTACATGTTCTTGTTTGAGGACTTGCTCCTGGAGGTGAAGATCTCTCTTGTTGCTAGTTGTTTCCTCCTCTTGAGTGGTTGAACCTTTCCTAATTTGTGCAAATTAGAAAAGGTTATTACATGGTCGGGATCACCATGATCCACGTATTGGTGATCATCAAAATCAATTTTCGCACCACATGAATGTGTCGCACGAGGGTTGGTTAGGATCAGAAATACATAATAATATGCAATCATGTAATATTTTTTATGCAAATTAAAAAGAGTAACTAATTAAGCATTTGATTTTATGCTTAAAAAATCGTCACAAAATGTCAATTTATCATGTGAGAGATTAGAAAGAACAATTTATCAATCAAAATTGAAGGATTAAAAAATATATTTTTAAAATTTTAAAGAGTAAAGAAAATGCATACACTCTGGATTTAGAGACTAAAATAATAATTAAGTCAGTTTATCTGTTGTGTGTGTGTGTGTGTGTTTTTTTTTTTTTTTATGGTTTTTAGTTTTGACTTCTAGTCCATTGTAATACAAAAAAAAAAAACATATAAATTACATGAATTTTTTATAAGAATTTTATGTGTAATGTATGTATGGTTTTATTACCTTAACGGTACATTTATTTTAGTGAAATCTACTATTAAAAAAATTAATCAAGACAAAGCCTTTGATTTGTGTGTGTCCTTGCTACATAATAAGAAAAGGAATTTGCGTTGCTTTAACAATTTGTCCAGTGGAATAATATTATATTGTAATTGTAATTATTGTAATGTAAATATAAAAGAGGAGGGTGATGACAGAGAAACTCACGACAAATACAATTAAATTGATATTACAATCCCGATGAGTTAATCTTTAATTCCAAAATAAAAACATTCTTTATCCCACTCCTCATTTTTGGCCCCTTTTAATGGTTCGTTCTGTGTTTTTTTTTTTTTTTTTCCCCTTATGCTTTATAGAGGAAACCGAAAGTAAAAATATATGCATAAGATTCAATGTATAATCAATCATCCGTCAAACTAAACGCATGAAATGATTGCTTAATCACATCTTGCACCATATGCATATATGCTTCATGTTGTGTTTACTATGTTTAATATGTTTCATCCATATATATCACCATATCTTTTTATTATGTTCATTTTATCCTTTTATCTAAAGCGGGGAATGAAATGTACTATTTTAATTGAAAGGATATCATAACCTCACTTTAAATTTCAATTAAAATGAGCAACTCAAGCGAGGTAACTTAATGGCCGTCATGTTTTTAGTTTTGGATTTGTGATTTTGAATTGTAATTTTAAAATAAGATGTATTTGGTAAAAGGTTAAATTGAGTTGATTTTTAATTTAATTTTGAAATAATTTTATATTATTTTTAAAATAAAATAAAATAATTTTTTTTGTAAACTTTATTTTTAATTTTAAAAAATATATTTTTATCACTATCACTATTACTATTTTTCATTGTAATTGTCATTATACTATTGTCATTGCCACCACCATCAACACCTTATCATCACTTCCATCTTCACCATCACTACCACTATTATCTTCATTGTTATCACTACTATTACCACCATTTTATTATATCATTATATTGTCACCGTAGTTACTACTATCATTGTCACTATCACGTCACTGTCACTACCACCACCACCATAATAATGATGCTTTGTAAATATTGGTTTAATTTCACTCTCCTAAAATTTTGTTTTTTGCAATTTTTGTCTCCAAATTTTTTTTCATCACTTTTGGTTCACAAAATTAATATTTTAACAGTTTTTGTACTTCTGTTATTTTTTTTATGTTGATAGTTAGTTTTGAATGTTGACTATGTCAATGTGAATTTGTTGATAGGTTAAGCATGGCGATGATAACAACAGTATGATAGTGATGACAGTGTGGTGGTGACGACGACAATAATATGTTAATTAAGTTATGTTTAGGGTAATTAATTGCTAGTTTTTAGTGAAATGCAATTGTAAAATTTTAAAACAAAATGACAAAAAATGGAGTTGAATTTGTTATTAACTTAATTCTAAAACAATTTTACATTATTTTATTAGCAGAGTTAACAAAATCAGGGTTTTAAAAATCGAACCGGTAATCAAACTAATCAAGGTACTGGGTCACTGAGTCAATGGTCGAACCAATGATTCATTAGTTGAACTGCATGACACGATCTATATTAAAAAAATATAATTTTTATACTTGTCTTGACTCAAAATTAAAAATGTTTTAAAAAATACTTCAAAGAACACTACAACCACAGTCACAGAGAACAACAAACTCAACAATACTCGTATTAAACAGAGAACACCAGATCCATAGAGAATAACAAACTCAACCATACTCATATTAAACAGAGAACCAGACTCACGTAGAACAATAGACTCAACAATACTAAATAGAAAACATTGACTCATTTAGATCAAGATTAGAATAAAGATACATTAAACACACACACCAAATACCAAACAGAGGAATAAAGATGAAATAAGAGGGTTGTGGAGTTATGGAGAAAGCACAGAGGGCGAGTAACGAAGGAAAATGGAGGGCGTGAATGGTGTGTCGCAAGAAAGGGCATGAATGGCAATGCGAGTAGGGCAGCGCACGAGCAGCGAGCGGTGACGATGAGCAAGAGCGCAATCTGGATTCTGGGTGCAAAAGGAGCTTCATGCGTGTGCGAGGACATTTCTAATTTGGGAATTAAGCAAAAAATGACGTTATTTCAAACCTTAATTTTTTTTTTACTATAACTCGGACCGGTTCAACGGGTTAGTGGTTGAACCGAAAAATCGACTGGTTCACACTGGTCCAAACTGGTTTAATAGCACGAACGTTCGAACCGACCATTGGTTCTCGGTTTGATCGGTCAGTTTAGTCTGATTTTTTTTACCCTAAACAAAATTGCTAAAAAAATATTTTAGAAACTAAAAGTGATGAAAAAAAATTTGGAAGACCAAAATTGTAAAAAAAAAAAAAAATTGAAATCTAAAAGTGCAATTAAACCTAATTTTTTGGTTTTGTCTTAGATTTTATGAATAAAAAAAATCAATTAGAGTGAGTAAACCAATGGTATGAAACTTTATGGCTTTCATATTTCCTCTTATCTTTATCATGAGACACTTTGGGACATGAATCACACAAACTAATAAAAATAATTTAGTAATGTTAAATCTTTTATCCACAATATTAATTTTTTGTTAAAAATGTTAGTGGAAAAATTCAAATTATTAATTATTCATTATCCTTCTTCCTTTATTTTTTATTTTACCATCCAACTTACATTATATCTCAATTATTACTTTTATCCTTACTAATGATCAATTTGTTGGTCAAACTTTATCCTTACTAATGTTACTAAGGATTGTTCGTCAAACTTTAAGAAAAAATATTTGTTTATTTTTATATTTTTTTACAATATAAAAAGAAATAAAGCATGCATGAAATAAAAGAATTAATGTATTATAAAAATATAAAATAATTATAGATATACATGAGATTTTAATTATAATGTACAAGAGTATAATAATTCTTTTAGTATTATTTAATTTTAAGTTTTTGTATGTCATAAAGGTTATTTATTTTATAGAAAAATAATTTTTAATTGATTCAATGCGCAATTTGATCTGACAATGTGTAAACTAATCACCAACGGTTAATTAAAAAACAGATATGCATCCAAAATTGCTTTGGAATTTGTTTCTTAGCATGTTTTCGATGAAGGTGAGTTCAATAATGAAGTGAATTGAGCTGCTTTTCACTTTTGAACACCGATTATAAAATTAACAACCTTTTAATTAATTAATATATATATATATATATATATATATATAATTATTTTAAAATAAACTGTTATGATTATCTTATAATATAAAATATTATTACACCATCAGTTTCTTAATTTTATTCTTTCAATGAAAACTAACAAGTTTTCAAAAAAAATAAAATAAATATATTATAACTTTTATATAATTACTTTAAAAATCATTTCAAATAATTCATATATGGAAAAGAAAGAGGAAATTAAAAAATAAAAAAGTAAAACCAATTACATTTACAAACTATTATACTAATACTTTGTACTTTGTGATTCCAACTTCAACATCTAGATGGAAACATGACACAACCAAGTGCTATTTGTTCTATTTTTTAAAAGTACGTTAAAAAATTTAAATTACGTGTTACATAGAAATTAGTCAAGCCTATAAACTCCTATGCATGACTAGAAATATTCTACAAAAACAGTCACGGAAATCCAATAAAAGCTAACCATAACGCTACTCATCATCGATTAGTGTTGGAGATATAAGTTTGATTTAACGGTGAAGAGAGAAGAAAAGATTGGAGAGATTGTGATTTAAATTTATATGTTAACAAAGAAAACCACAAACTTGAGGATTAATATTTGCAGATAAAAAAAAAATGCATCAATCAGTGTTATCTTGGTGCAATCTCTTTCTGCCACTTAGAGGGACCCCAAATAGCTTCACAGATGAACCGTTTGATTCCTCATGAGTAGAAGTAATCAATAAAGACTTATCCACAATACAACTTCTTTGGTCAAATAATGGTGCTGCTGCTGGTTTCACATGGTTTTGGATGAAGTATATGATGTCACTGTACAAAGTCTTCATGTGGCTGAGTTCTGACAAGAGCATGAAGTTCTTCCTCCTTAGCCTTTGGTTGTCTTCTGAAAGTGCTGTTAGAATATTGTCTGTGGTGTTGTTTGGGTTCGGAGATGATATTGGAAGTGGAGTTGTGTCAAGCCAGAAGAGACTTTCATCTTGCTGAAGATTCTGGGATGGTGGTTGATCATGATTGAAGAGTCGGTGATGCTGCTGAGGTGCTTTTCTTCTGTGAATTTCACATAAAAGGTGCTTTGATCCTTTTCTGAAGTGCTCATTTGCAAACTCCCACCTGTCAGCAACTACCTTCTTGAAACCCTGCAAGAGAAAAACCAAAGATTCATATATATGAAACTTTACTATTCATACAAGACTAGTGCAAGACATTCTCTTTTATATAGTTAAATTTATTAAATGTCATTAATTTTAATAGATTTTATATATCATTTATTCACTTATTTAATTTAATTGATTCTAACTGAAATTGAAAATTTTCAATAAATTTTAATTAGAATGAGAGTCTCACATGAAATGTGTTAACACTCATCATTCATGGTTAATCATGAAGTTAATGAGAATTGGTTAAAAAAAATTATATTTAACATTGAGAATTATTTATTTTAATTTATTACATAGGATTAGGATTTTGAATTGCTTAAAATTATTCAGGGATTAGTTAACTTAGTAAAATTGAAATATTTATAAATTAATAGTTTTGTTAATAAAAACTCTAATTGAGATAAAATTATTTGAGTTACTTAACATTAACATTAAATGACAAAAAAAATTGTTTAAAAATTAACCATCAGAGATGCTATGAGTTCTCCGAGAACATTATATGCACTCACAGATTATCATAATGTGTATTTGTAGATGAGATCATCATACAGTTATAAAAAGAAAAGAAAACAAACTATCTGTACTAAAATTTAACTGGAAAAGAAGTGACTTATATTTGGAAACTTTTATCTTTGAAGCAAGTTTGTAGTGAGAAAAAGTTGCATAGTTTGTAGTGAGAAAAAGTTGCATAACTGTTACTTACACAGTTACACTAGAATCAAGTTTGACCAGATTTTCCTGCGTTTGAAAAATGTCTCAAATGTCTTTACTCTTTGGAGGTTGTAAAAGTGTATTTCAAGATAATGAAATAAAAATGAATGTTAGATCTCTAGTTCGTTATACTAAACAACTTAAAGTTTCACTAATAATAAAAAAAAACAACTTAAGTTTCATCATCTTTAACTTCCAAGTAGTAAAAGTATTTTTGTCAAAATGAAGATAAAAGCTTAAGAGACAAGGAAAATTCTGCCTTATTTCCAAAAGAAGATAAAGTCTCCGAGGATAAGAAAAATTTCGATTTAGAGCATTCCACGTACTAACCTCTAAAAAGATTTTTAGGAGAAAAAAAATATAAAAATAAAATAAAATTATTTTCTCTAAAAGTTAAAATTATCTTCTCTAATAGTTAATTATTAGAAACTCTCTCACACTATTATTTTTTAAAAGGTGTAAGACTTTGACAAACTAATTATTAAATAAGATAATTTTAATTTTTAAAGAAATTAATTTATTTTTTCCATCTTTTAAAAGTGATTTTAAAATAGTATGTCAAAAAACAAACCCTTGGTCTCTGAAAGATGATAAAGCCTTGGAACCAACTCACTGAAGTGAAATGAAGCAAGAAGATGAATAGTAGATCGAGAGTGTAAAGAAGTGCTCACATAGGTGTTGAGTTGCCTAACAAAGCTTGAGAAGTTGTTGTGTTTGAAGTAGTTGGGAAGAAGGTCTCTTGCAAACTCAGGGGGCCTCCACACAACAAAGGTGGTTTTTTGATCTTCACCCCATGACACAATGTGGTCAGTGATAGGGTCATCAACAAGCTGGTATGTCTTTGTCAAGAATGGTGCTGGCACTGATGATTTCTGAGATTGATGATCAAAACTGAACACCATGTTCTCCTCCTCAAACCTACTTCTACTACTACTACTGTCTAGTGTGAAAGCCATTAATTTTTAACACTCAAACCACTAAGAGTATGTGCGTGTGTGGAATTCTAATTTGACTCTTGTTACACTTCTATTCTTTCACTAATACACCCAGCAACTTAATTTAAAGCCATTCTCTCACCCCCTTTCTCTCTCTCTCATTTAAATGGCTTAAATAAGAGGCATGTTAGGATGATGTAATATTATCATTTAATATGAGATGATGATATATCATATAGATTTAAAACAAAAAAAAAATTATTAAGAACATAAAATAACGTAAAAAAAAAATTCAATTACTCCAAATAAAATTTAGATATTTTTCATAGATCTAAAACTTATTTAATCCTAAAATTTTTTTATAATTATATAACCTTATGAAACAAAAACTGATGACCAATGTCAGTTGAAGGGTAAGAAAATGAGTTTAGTAATTACTAGTTAGGCAATAGTTTTATACTATTCGATCACAATTTGTTAATTATAATAAATCAATTTACTTTTATAAAATAAAAATTTTAAAAAAATACAAATAACATCATTAAACTCAAGAAAATATTAGTGACATCAATTTTTACGCTATAAAATGTCAAATTAGACACCAAGAGAAGAGTCCTTTTTTTCATGGGAATAAAAATAGATATATAAAACACTATAAGTCTTAGTTCAAAGAGTAAGGTCAGTTACATAGAGACCATATATATATCTTTCGTTGAACTTTTTTTTAGTCAATACGAGACTAACCACTCACACATAAATTTCTAACATAAAAAACTAAAAAATATGAAAATAAATAAGTAATTAATATAGAAGTTTTACAGACTTTGAATGATGGGATGATTTCTTCTTCTTCTCTTCTTTCACATAGTGCTCCAAAACTTCTAAGCAACTAATTTTTTCTTTGGTGAAAACTTTGTACACCATGAATATGTGTTGCTATATTTTTCGCTTAAGTAAATAACTATTTTTTGTGAGTAAAATAGAACAGTAATGTGTTTATTGGTTAATATAAGATGTATACACTATTGTTCTAAAAATTAATTTATTTTAATGAAGAGGATTTGCACTCATTTTTCTATCTCTCAGTTTAATAATTTTAAGAAGCATATGACCATGTCAGTAAAATCAATTAGTTTTTATAATCTAGAATTACTATAATAAGATCCAATGAGGTATTAAATTACTATTGATTGTTCTCTTGGCAGCAATGTTGGTGGGTTGATGCCTCTTGAAAGAGGAGCTTCCTTTTTTGTTTGTTTTTTCTTTCTTTTCTTCAGAGCTCCAATGGATGTAATCACCATTTTGTCCCTACTCAATGCTTTTATGTCCTTGGCAAATTGGCTATATAAAGCAGCTTGCTATCATGACAGCCCCAGGAAAAAGGGAAATTTATTATTAAGCAAAACTTAGGTAAACCATTCGATTTGAGTTTAATAAAATGTATATTAGTTTATTACTTATTTACTTATCTGAACTTTTTTTCATTTATGGTATAAAATTATCTTAAAATAAAGTCGTGTAAACAGTCATAATTGAATGAAAATGTAAAATTAACTTAGCATCATTTTATAATAGTTTAATAAAATGTAACTGAACAAATGAGTAATTGTTTATTTACATATGCAGAGATCTCTCAAATTCCTAGACTAGTAATCAAATTGAAAGACAATGTTTCAGATTTGTTTTATGCTGCTAAAGAGTTGTTTTTCTATCTTCTTTTTTTGTTTATAAAACTATACTATACTTTTCATATGGAACTGAAACTTGGAAGGTTGTGATTCCCCCAGAAAAATAAATGAGAAAGTTTAAACTTTTGTGCATGTGAGTTGACCCACTATATTATCAATGTCAGATATTGTTCCAATTTTGTTGGTCCCTCCTCTCTACCCTGTCTTTGCCTGTAAAATAGAACAAAGATAAAGTCCACATTATTATATTTTTTCCAATCTCAAGATATTATTACTCTTGGTTCTTTTGGCCAGTGTAACAGGGATCTAGCTTGTGATTATTTGAACCTTGTTTGATTCATATTAATTGAATTTCAATCATATATATAAGGCCCCGTACGTTTTCATTATTTTAAATTAATGCAATTGATATAAGCATGTGAAATTGATACGGATGGAAACTCATGAAGGAGTCATGGCAACATAGCATTTTATGTTTTAGCATATCAAAACAAGATGATCAGAGGAATTTACTTAATTTAATTTAATCTCATGATCTCACTCAAAGAGAGGTATTGTGTTTAATTTTTAATGAATGTAAAATTCTATTAAAACAGCGGTAATCTCTGATGTAATAGATTAGGGGACACTCGTTATATCTTATCTTAAACAAAAAAATATATATTATAAAAATAAAAATATATAGATTAATGGAATATTCAAGTTAATATATTTTTTTTTGATAATTTAAATTATGATTTTATTTTAAATATAAGACGAGTTTGTTAAAAAATTCAACGCTACTCAGGAAATATACGTGGGTGTAATTTGTATTTTGTTTTGAATCTCATCATGATATCTAAACACTCCTTTATTTCTCTTTTGAAATGCCTTTACTTCTTTTTTTATTAGGGTGTTTTTTAGCAGAGGGACGAGGGTATCATTGTTTGATCACGATCGAGATTGGATCAACATTCTAATCTTTCAAAAGTGTATCTTATCACTTCACTTCAACTGTTATAAAAACATAAATGCTCAGATGCTTAATTAATTAATTAGTACATATGGTTACAACTAACAAGGCTGGAACATTCTGACCTTTATTCATTTTTGTACAATCCAAAGCACGCCCGTGACGTTGAGATGATAAAACAATTATCTTCTAGTCTTCAACAATAGAAAAATGTACTAATTAATTAATAGTATACTAGATAATTATAAGTGAAAATAACATAAATGGTTGCCACACGTTATATAGGGTAGATGTTTATGTCTCTTAACTTGATCTAGAATTTAAATTCGGATCAACTTGAGTATCAAATAGATTATGTCAAAAAAAAATATTTATATTATGCTATAAAAGTTTTTGACACAAAAATAATAATTATTTTCTATGAGATTATTTCGTATTAATATCAATATAAAAAAAAATTGTAAGTACGTGAACCTTCTATTCTTAGGATAGATAAGGTATAGATTTCAATTCTCAAAAGTTTCCTATCTATACTAAAAAAGAAAATAATTAATCTCATGCATTACCTTCTAGCTCTAGATTCCATTGTTGGAGGGGTCACATTCATCACTCTTTTTTATAAGATCTTTTTCTCTTTCTCTCCATCTGGGGTACTTAACTTTAATCTTGAAAATTATGCGGAAAGTGACATGCAATATCTCTGTATATGACGACGATACACATCCAATGATCTTTTATTTATTTATTTATTTATTCACTATGTTTGATGGTCAAAGTCTATAGGAAGCCTCTAAAATACCCTGCATCAATGCTATTCAAATAGGAAGGGCTCCAAATAAATATTCAATATCCAGAAGATTCTATATTATATATATAAAAAAATGTTTAATATTGATGTTGAATCATAATCTTTCGTTGTTTATAATAAGTGAATTCTTAAAAATTATATATAAATGATAGATTATAATTAAATTCTATTCTATATATAGACTACTACTGGGTAAACACAAAACATGGGCAATGTATATCACATGATGTTTCACCATCCCCATGTGTGACCCACTGCATGTCTTTTTAAAGTGAAAGAGAGAAAGATTTGTCTTTCATATATATCAGCACAAATCTAAATGCACAACACGTGAAGATCAGCATGTGGCTATTAAATTAAGATAAAAATAAAGAAAGAGATCGAAGACAATAATGCCTCCAAAAGTGACAAGCTTATGGTATTAATTTTTTTTATATGGAAAAGATTTCATTGATTCCAATTGAAACCCCAAATAACAGAATAATTATACACTCCAACCACAAGGTTTTTCGTTCATCATCTAGAATGCGGTTTATAAAAATGGTTGGGGTCGAGAATGATACAGCACAATTGATCTTTTGAGAAGAAGTTGGTGCAATTTGGTTATGTGATTTGACATGTAGTATACGGGTGATTTGGCTTTATAGGTACGCTCTCATTTTTTGAGTGACAACTTCAGATATTTCTTTAGTTCTTAATTAAGAAAGTCTCTTGAATTTAAATTGTGTATAATCCTTCTTTGCTTAATTTTTTTTAATTGGTTCTAGATGAGTTTTAAATTTTGTAAGTGTTAACTTTTAACTTTCTTTGCCTTGTTTATACTCCTTTTATTTTTTTTCATTAGGGACACATTTTATGTCCCAATTTATATATTATTCATTTTTTACTTAAAAAAAAAAATCACAAGGTTTTTCTTCTCAACAGAAATCTGAATCCCCCCCCCCCCCCACAAGGCTTTATAAATTTGTTATATATATATATATATATTGGGAAGTTTATTGTAGTTTTTTTTTATAAAATATTTTTAAATAATATTTTATTTGATTTACATTTTTATTCTAGTTAGTTTTTTATCGTTAATTTTGCATAATTAATTAAAATATGGATAATAAGTAATTAAGTATGAATAATTAATAGGTAACTAATTTAATATGTAAGAATATGAAGTATTAAAGTTATTAAACTCAATTAATTTTTCATTCCTAATGGCTTTGTTTGATGGGTAATCTAGAAATTTGACAAAATCGATAATCAACCTAGATCTAATGACATTGTCTGCCAATATATATAGTTTTGGTGCCTCCTAAAGTTAAGGAAAAACATTTTCCAACCTTACTCGTTTCGATCAATATAGTAATTGAATGCATCTTTCCATAATTTACAAATCAAAAAGAAGTTTGCAATGGATATTGATGTATGGTGTAATAGTGATGTGAGATCGATCAATGAGGCAGGTTGTTGGAAAAACAAATATATATTTGAATAGTATCATAGCCAAAAGAGGGAACGATGAAAGAGAGTAAGAGATAATAAAGACTTTGTTAAGAATTGTGTTAAAATTTACTCATTGAAAAAAAAAGATTTTAAAATCTAATGCAATATGTGGGACTTATAAAAAGTAAGATTAAGAACCAATATTAAAGTTTACCATGGGAGATGCTCCCATTAATTAAGTTACTTCAATTTGTCATGTTGCAGAAACATTGATGTCCTGATGAACTAATATTAATGGGTTACAAAACTTTGGCAAGAATTTTACAATTAGAAGCTAGAGGAAACTTCTATAAAATTATTATATAATTCGGAATTACAAGTAATGTAAATTAATGATTTATTTAGTGAAAAGTTTTGTGTTTGATTCTTATTATATAAATTTTTTTTGAGACAGTAATAATCAGGTATTTGAATGAGATTAATCTTTGATCTAATAAATTATATAAAATATTGTGGTCTCTAATTAAAATAAAAATAAAAATACACAAATTAGAATATTAAAATATTTAAAGAACAGAATGACACAATAGTAAAACATTTTATTCACAGGTACTTAGACTACGTCGAAGAGCCTTTTGTTTTATTTTATTTTTTTGTTGACTAATTAGATAGCAATATAGGTCCATTGATTCGGGACCAAATAGGAACTACTTATAAAGATACTTTAAAAGAGGAAAATAATTTTTTTTATCATTAGTTTTGTTGGTTTTTGTAAAAGTATTTAGATGAATATACTTATACACATAAAGTATCTCATTAGTCATTATCATGATCGATTAGTCATTTTGTGTTTAGAAAACAGATAGTGAACATAGCTCGTATCGCATGATATGTTATTAATTAAACACGTTAATTAGTTGTTTACTCAATGACAAATGTTGCTTTGATATCAAAATCGAAAATTTAGTCTAATAACTCAAAGTAACTTTTAATGTTTTTTTTAATTGGCAAATATTAGTTATTAGTAATGTTAGTTAGACAATCTCTCCCTTATTTCTTTCATCATTCATCAACTAGACTACCTTGTATATCCAAAATGACTTTTAATATTTAATTTACTCTATTCGAATTTCAATTAAAAAATAATATTAAAAAACACTTAAAATACTAACAAAAGCTCTGTTCATCACAAAAAAAAATGTACTTCGTAGGAGTAGGAGTAATATATAAAGTAATAAATTAGGGGAGCAACAATGAAATAAATTTAAAATTACTGTAGATGCGTCATGTTTAAAGACGTTGGTAGAATTTTTTTTTTTTTTTTTAGTTCTATCACTAGTGTAAGACTCTATGTTATATTCACATGTAAAAAATTATTTATTTAATAAAAAAAATTCGTATTTAATTTTTATCATATGTAAAAAAAATTTGAAATAACAATCATCATACATGTATACAAACAAAATTAGTTTCAACATAAAAAAAAAAAACAAAATTAGTTTGTAACTCAATAAATTAGTTGTGCACACCTGTAATTTTTTCTTTAAAAAAAAAATCCTCTCTTTTGGTGGACATAAATGTAGTGTTCAATTTTTTTCTTTCTCTTTTTGTGGGGTTTTGGGTTGATGTTTTCTACCTTAATAAAGTAACCTATGCATGCATGATCCGTGGCACCATTTCTGCGAATTTGTGGTGGACTGCATAATAATCACTACCTAGGAGGCTAGCTAGGACGACCAACATGAACAGTTCTACCATGAAAAATTTCACCACCTCTCTAATTTATTCAGCCAAATGATTAAAATTCACATGCAAAACACACAACGTATCGAACTTTAACCTATTCTGAATTTTATTATCCTCCTTAAAGTAATGGATTTGCTCCTTGGATTTTTGCATCATTATTACCTCTTCTGAACTTAACTTTTTTTTTCTTGGCAGTGCGGTTAAGAAGATCACACTCCCTTCCATCAAGGGTCCCATCCAATCCAACAACAAAATATTTCATACGATTTATAATTACTATGGCTGGTTAGTTTCTAATTAGCATAATTCACATATTTATGCTTCTTTTAATAAAAAGTGGGAATATTTTGCTTTTATTTTTAAGTTTCCATGTTAATTATTAAAATATTTTTATTTTATTTTCCTAGAAAAAAAACATTTATATCTTTATAATTACAATAAACATTAATTTGAATTAGAAGAGAAGCAAGCAAGTGAAAAATATAAAAATGTTTTTGAAAATGGCTTTTTATCATGTTATTACATTATATAATAATATTATTATCGTCATGACCATTATCACAATCATCATCGTCACTATTATTATTGTCGTCATCATTATTATTGTTATCATTGTCACTTTTATTACAACTTTTGATGTCGCCACCATTCTTCCATCATCAACACCATAATAACTATTATAACTATCATTTCATCATTGTTGTTGTCGTTATTATCATTATGATTGATTATTATTATCATCATCATTGTTACTATCATCATAACCAACAATCACCATTGTTACCTGTTACTACTATATTAACTAATCTTATCATTATCGTCATCATTGTTATTATTCTCACCATTATCACAATTATTACTATCATTATTCTCTCTACCAATATTTTCACTAGTATTTTCATCCGTAATATTCTTATCATTGTTATTAACATGTTATCATCTAACTATTATTATTTAATTTGTGTTATGGTATATCTCAAATATTAGATCGGATTAATTTTATCTAACTCCTTTGATATCATCTTCATATCTTATTTTTATATCAAATCTTATCCTGACTATCAAATGGGTTTTTATCAAAGTTAAACTTTCTTATCATAAAAGTTCAAAACATCAAGATCCCTCGTAATAATTCCTATACAGAAAAAGAAGTAAAGTAATGTACAAAAATCAAGGCTTCCTCCAACATGATAGATGTTACAGACACATATCATTATGCTATAGATGGCTAGTGGAGGGGGCTTAAAAGACATGATATATAAGAGATAGGAGCATCGTTATCTTTTCTTCCTAGGAAAGACCACAATTTCGGTCAAGCTTTACAGCATTGGAAAAATTAATTGCCCCTTTTAAGCATTAAAAAAAAAAAAGAAAAATTCATTGATGGCTCTGTACATAAAAAGTAAATGGAAAGGGCAAATTTCAAAGGGTTTTCGTTCCTCACCCTTTTTCCTTTACAAATGTTGAATTGTAGATCATTATTTGCTAACAAATACCCTCTTCATCCTAAAATAAATGTCGTTCAGAGTTGTTTACACATATCAAGAAAAAACTAATACCGTAAATAGAAAAAAAAAGTAGTGATTTTATAAAATTAATCTTAATATTAATATTACATTAAAAAACTAAAATAACACTTACTAAGTAACGATATTAGTAGAAAAAACAATTAATATAAAAAAGATCTATACCCTGTGAAAATGATACATTTAATTTATCATTGTTATATAGTGCGAGATATTCACACATCAATTGATACTAGAAGATGCTTGATTTGGGCTTTATATAACTATAAGACCTTAGGTTATGACTTTCATGGCTCCTCAAAGTCTCATTGGAATTAATTAAAAACTAAAAATAATTTCCCCTTTAAAATCTATTTTCATATAATGCATGCATGTATAATGACTTTTGTAATATAAATAAATGGTGAATCAAAATATAATTATCTAATATATGTTTTTTAATTGAACTTCATTTATTCTTCCAAAATAACTTTTTACACATGATGAGAACCTCTCATTAATCATAAGCAATAAGCATATTTGAGATTTTTTTTCCTTTCCTATAAGGGTCATATTGAAAAGTCACCATCTTATACCTAATATTTACTGTTAACTTTTCAAACTAAACTATCAACATCATAGCCTACTAACTAGGTATAATTAACCATGCATGCCATTATAGTTCTAGAGCCTAAGGTTGGTACGGGGAACATGAACATGATCAATGCTGTTTGAAGATTGTGCATATTGGTCTAGGCGTAAATATGTTAAAATAAAGGTTATATATGATAAAAATAATGGAAAAAATAAATGGGAGTGTACTTAGCAAAACAAGAACAAGAAATAGAAATTCTCTTATATTTTTATATCTTTCTCTTATTCTGTTCATCCGTTATTTGGGCCATACTTATTCATGAAGGCTATTATTATTAACACCTCATTACTGCTATTTGCACCCACTCTCTTCTTAATATTTTTTTGAATGAAAATACTCCTCACAAAAACTTGTTTTTTTTTTTTTTTTGAGTGGCCAAAGGAATAATATGTATAGAAGTGGTACTAGGTGTACCACAAACCATTTACATATAAATATGAAGGGATCAAAGGAGGTTAATACATATAATCGTGAGATAGAATAGGTAGTAACCTCTAATTAAAGTATACTACAAAAAGCAAGAAACAAAAACTAGATATAACTATCTAGTATGGTATATATCCTGATAACATTGCATAATTTTTATGTTCCTCAATTAATGCTACATAATATCCAGCAAAATTATGGTGTAAGAGAGAGATTCAAAAATTAAGATCACTCATGCAGAGAACAGTTTAATCCCTTAATTTTGACCCTATTCCATTGTTAGGATTTGACCTTTACCAATTCCATCACCTTGTTCAAATCAATATCAGCCGAATAAAAAATAATATGTTTAGTTGGAATTTTGTTTAAAGTGACTCTCTAAACCAAACAAATAACTTTTGATGGTGCCTTAAGAGACCATATTTGTTTAAAAAATTTATCATTCCCCATCTCATGCTAATTCATTAGGAGATCATGTGTTTCTTTTACATTGTAACCCAGCCCTTTCCCTTATAGAAACTCGTTTTTGTTTTGTATTGGAACCATTTTGTATTAGTAACGCACACTCCAATATAAAATGAAATGCATTTCCATAATTTACTTTTGTCTTTAACTAATTTAATTAATAATGATATAAATTACATATTTTTAATTGAAATTACATTAGTTACGATACAATCATGTCCTAAGTTTCGTAAAATGAAAAAGTGCTTTACATCATATTGATCTGGATTGAAATTAATTTGTAGTACACATTGAAATCCTCAGAGAATAATGGTTAGTACAAAGTTGTACTGTCACACTTAACAAGCAAAATTACATGTACTCCGGTGTAGTACATCTAAAGCCACGAAGTACAAAGGTTGAGGCTATATATTGGAATCTTAAATTGAATGAAAATTCATGACACCATCAAATTCTGCCTAAACAAAATTGAACATTCAAGGTGCTAAATTTCCCTTTAAGGCAAAGTTGTGTTTGAAGAAAGAAAATATTAATGTGGTAGAGTGTCAAACAGGGGCGTTCTAAGAACATATGAAGATTGCTCAACGGTTTTTGTGTTGTTTTGTTTGTGACTCTAATACCTTTGTTCATATGTTCTCAGGTCACCCCTGATGGACTTTTCTCTACCAAAATGAAGCATTAGCGTCTATGGATCGGTTTAGGTAAGTTTGTTTAGAAGTATTTATAGGAGAAAAAATGTAATAAATTTTTCTGTAAGCAAAAATTAGTTTCTGTGTTAAGTTGTAAAAGCTATTTACATGTACACTTTACACCACATTTTAATCATTGTTCATTCTTTCTTTCATTTAGTTATGTTATCTATATTGAACCAAATTTTTGTTAGACACTACTAATAGAGTAATAGTTGATGTCCCCATTTTGTTCACAGGGAGTCAGGGAATCACAGTTTCCACATGGTAAGGTTATGTAATTATTCAAAGGCATTCATCCTGGTATTGTATCTATAACATGAATTGCATGGTTTTTAACTGCAAATTTGAAGGTATTGATGAAAAATAAGCAATGTAAGATTATGGAGAGAAGAAAATAAAGGTGAGAATTTTTTTAAAACCAGAATTGTTTTTATATATCTCGCAGGAATTGGTCAATTATTTGTAACATGTTTGGTTGGCACAGTATGTTTTGGCAAATTATTGTAAAATTGACATCTGATTCTTAAGGAAATTAAGTGGAAAGTAAGAAAGGGGAAGTAGAATAGGGCGCTAGTTCGAATTTCTCACCGACATTTTTCACAAGAACTAATAAATTAACATCCGTTTTTAATTTTAATTTTTTTTTTTTTTTTGAGAAACTGAGAATAATATATTTGAATAAGTGAGAATTGGTCACAATTTCTTACAATAAAATGAGTTCACACTTCATATGCTTCGTTGTGCATGATTCATTCTACCTTTTGCACTGAAGCAATGATTGAAAACTGAGAATAATATATTTGAAGTGCTTTGTAATGACTATAATGTGTGCATTCATTTGGCTCTGTCATTGAATCAATAGAAGTAAAGAAGACCAAAGCTTCAATAATATTGTAGCAAAGGATTTACAGGGCACTCTGGTTAGGTTTCTATTGAATCTAGTCTCATGTTTGTATATAGTTTAACATTACATGCCACATATCCTTGATATGTTTAATAATATGACCCCATGTCTATGATTTGTAAAGAGGTATCAAACCATAAAGCATTTCATGTAATTAGGCAGAGTCTTCTTTTTCTTCTGCAAGATCATAAACATTTGAGTTAGGAGATTTATACACTCATTCTATAGTAGTTAGTGTCTCAATCAATCTCTCTCATTCTCCTCTCACTCTTACTCACTTTTTCTCCTTACTAAATGTGAAATCGGTAAAACATCAACTTTAGTTTTAAAAAAATAGTTTAAAAGTAATCCACAAACATCATAAGTCTTTTAAAAATTCATATAAACTGTTAATTGTGATTTTTTTAAAAAGATGACATTATTTTGAGGTGCATGAGATTTATAACAATTAAATGACGATAATAAATAGATTAATGATTTATTTATTAGATAAATATGATAGGATATGCATATGTGATACAGTAAAAACAAGATAGGATAATAATATAACATAATAAATGTTAATTATATTTAATATTTGTATGCACACAAATAAATATAATACGAATTATATTTAAATATTAAAAAAATAATTATCAATTTTTTATATTCCAGGATTGAAATTCTCTCTACGCATTTTTGATACTCTTACATGTGATATGCATTTTTGATACTTTTACATATGATTAGTTAAACTTTTTTTTTGAGAATTATCATTTTGAGTAGATATCAACTAAATAAAAAATAATAATTTAAATAATAGATGAAATTCATAAACTTTATTGTTTCTGTACATGAAAATATTAATTAGAGAAAATAAAAATTATATCATATTCCATTGATTCTAACCTAAAAATAAATAGAATAAGCATATCATATCAATATTGATACATAAAACAATAATTTATTATTAAATGATGGGATAATAATAATCCTATAATTCCTTAGCAAACAAAACAAATTCATTTATAACTTTTGACCACTATCTATCAATTTGATTCCTAACACAGACTAAGAGCAACTCTAATCTAATGTAGCTGTTTATATTGGTTTTTAAAATTAAGTAACTTAATAATATTAATAATTTCTTATAGAAGTTGCTTATATAAACAACTAAACATAAGATTGCTTAACTATTAAAAACATTTTTTTTAATAAAAGTGAGGGTTCTTGCATAAGTAGACAAGTCTGTTTGTTTAAGCTTTTATTTATATAGAAAAATATTTTTTTAATAAAGTAACCCGTTTTATGCTTAACTATTAAATGCAGTTTTTGATTTTTTTAAAAGAAAATCTTATATTCTTCTTTAAAAAAATTGCTTAAACTAATTTTTTTTTTAAAAATAGCCCAAAATAAGGCTCATTAAAATTAAATTAAGTTTGAGTGAAAATTAGTTAATATATATACATCCTACATGACAAAAAAAAGCGGAACAACAACCATTGTCAAATGAGGAAATAACCAAAAATGGCGAAGTTTGGGGTGAATTTTGGAAGTATGTGGAACAAGAGGTTGGAGTTTGTTCTAGCTCAGATTGCAATAGCATGAGAAGTTGGGTATTAGGTTGGATGTGTATCCATCAAACATTTGGTGGAGAAAGATAACACTTTGTTGATTCAGCAGTTCTTAGAAGAAGAAGTGAGGGTAACACTTTGGGAATGTGATAGTTCAAAAGCCCAGGACCGATTATAAGCCGATTTCACTCAAAGCAAGTTTATATAAAATCATTGCGAAGGTGTTGTCGACTAGGATCCGAGCGGTGATGCACAAGGTGGTAATCAGCATTTGTAGGGGGAGGCAACTACATGACAGTGTTTTTGTTGCTCATGAAGTCATTTAGAAGGCAACTTTAGACTTCCAGAATACATAGTTAAGCATAACAACAAAGTTTAAGGTGCATCAGGGTTTCGACAAGGTGACCCCAGACTTTGTTTTATCAGGACTCTTCCATGTGGTCGAATTTTTTTAATATTATTGCTTTTTTGCACCCTTATTTTTAATTTTTTTTTTTCAAATTTATCAATTTTTACCTACTTTTTTTTTGTGTTTTATTCTTTTTATATTTTATTTGGTTTAAAATTTCATTTTATTTATATTTTTTTTTCATATTTATGGTAATAAATATTATAATTGTTTTAAAAAAAATAATTTGTCGCCCCTTCCTCTAGATTTTGGATCCGTCAATGCTCTTAAGGAAGGTTAGTGAGAGAAATATGTATGGAATGAGAGCAAAGACTATGGCAATAATTTATGGTACTTATTAATACATTCTCACATTTTATTTGCGGTGAAGAATGTCTATGTACTCATTCAAGGTCTAGTGGATGTTGCTTCATGGGGCTTCTATAAGATGTTGTGGAAGATTAAAGCACCATCTAAGGCACTAATATTTTTATGGAGGGTTTGTCAAGATAGGATTTAGACGAATGAGGCTCTATTGAAAATGTACATTATCAGTGTTGTAGATAATTTGGTATCTCCTTTCTGTGGTGATCTCACTGAGTATTTCAGCACCTGTTGTTTAGTTGTGGGTTCTCTTATGGTTTGTGGCAGAATTGCTATGCTTGGCTGGGTTATCAAAACGTGATACCTGCAGAATGGGGTGCACATTTTCTGCAACATTATGGGCCAATTTTGGGTAGAAAATAGCGAATGAGTTCATGTTTGGATGAACATCTTAAAAATTGATTTTTAATGAAATAGATTTTATAAAATTGATTTAATCAAAATTGATTTTAATCAAGTTTGATGGACTCTAAATTCAAGTTTATTAGATCCAAACGCTAAACCAAATACACACTAAATGTATGTTTGAAACCGATAGAAATCCTAATTCCCACTTTTCAACACAGCAAACGTGACACAAGAAAATTGTTACTTCTTTGTTCAACGTAACATAACTTTTATACAAACATAGCTTGATATGGTTGATTTAGGAAAACATCATTATCACCCTTCGAATGGAAAATGAAGCCTTTGTTGTGCATTACATCTTCCTTGTAGTGGGGTATGCTAGAGTAATTGACAGATGTTGCTAGGGGGCATTGTTTTGTGGTTGACATTAACAGAATTTGGTAGCCTGGTTGCTACTATCAATAATGTAGTGTTGTTTTTTTATGATGATGGAAAGTTTGCATAACTTCTTGTGAAGGTGTGTTTGGTCCATCATTTGTTTGAATTCGGAAGGTAAATGAAAAACTGGTAATAGGTAAACCGAACTGGTTTATAAAAAAACTGTTTGGTTTGAATTAAACTTGTCTTCAAAATATTTCATTTTTTTTCAGTAACCAGTTTGGTTTTAAATTTGTGTTGTTCAATCCAGTCCTAAAACGGTTTGATTTCTATTCAAACCATAAAACTAACAATTGCTTAGAAAATATCTACATCTTCTTAGGAAGACAAATTCATTGGAAGTAGGACACAACAAAAATGATAATTTTAACTTTTAAATTTTTTTTTTCTTTTTCTTTTAAAAGTCTTTCTAGACTAAGTGTTTCAGACATCTATTACCTTTGAAAACACCACACCTACTATTGATCCATGTGCGTTGATTAAGGGGGTATGGACCAAAACTAGATGTAGCATTTACTCAAAGACTTGTAATTCACATAATAACATTGTAAAAATGACTATAAAACGTTAATAATAACAACTAAGATCGATTAAAGTCTCACCAAGACTGGAGGATCTTCATTATCGTGCCCATGACCGTGTCCGTGACCATGACTACGACCACGAGTGCTATGCAAGGCATCTCTTTCATTCCCGAGGCTCAAACGATGTTTGACTTCACTCAAATCATTCTTTTGACTCTTCTTTTTTTCACGAGCTTGGTTGAACACTATGGAGTAATCAGGAGGAGGTACTCCAGCAGTCTTGTGTTCCCACCCTCCAAATTGAGGCACAGACATCTTAACTGGTTTTTTCTGCACACATTGATCAAATAACTAATGAGACAACATAGAATAATCTTAGTAACTTAATTTGTTACTCATTGTTTGAAAATGCAAATATATACTATAGAATAGTGTTGAGGGAGAGTTAAATTGAATCCCTTCATGTTGTATTGGTTAATACCCCCTTGATCAACGCACATTAACCGTTACAAACTTAAGGGTTTCAATTAAACTCAAATTTGTATATAGACACTTATAATCTTGGCCTTGTATTGGTTAATATCCCATGATCAATATACATTAACCAATACAAAGTTCAAGACAACAATACAAAATGCAATAATTAATAATTAATATTTATCGATATAAAAAAAAATACAAAAGGTATATAGAAACCGGAAAGAAAATAAAATTCTATCCTTAAAAAAACCTAAAACGAGGTTTTCATTCCCTCTTTTAATGTTCATTGACAAAGTTTTAATGAGAAAAATTACAATGTTCCAACAATTTAATGTTTGATTAAGTTTGTATCTTGTTTATATAATATCTAATTGGTAACATGATTGTAAGATCAGATTGAAGAGGAACCCTGCTGCATCAAGACAAAGTTTGGTTAGACATTCAATCAAGATAAACAGTATGAATAATTGAATATACACTAACAATATAATGCATTAGTATGAAACCATTACTTTCTAACGGTGTGATTCTTAAAAATTGATGATATCTATTGATCTATATATAAAGCTTCCCAGATGAAAAGAAATTACACCATGCATTTTGATTTCCAAATAGAAAAATGGTCACATTGTTCCAGGTCTTGTCAATTTATTTGTTTTATGAAATCACTTATCTAACAAAAATTCTAATAGATCCAGATCACAAATAAATAAAAAATGAGACTGTAATTTATTTTTTAAATAAAAAACAAAAAGTTCTAGCCTCCCCAATGCATGATTCATAAGCTTACCCCCCTCGGATCCATGGTTGATTCAAAAACTGACTCTGACCCTTGGAATGGTGGAGCTTCAGCAAATTAAGATATTTGCTAATAGCACCTTTTTTCAAGATGTATATGCCTTATTGAAGAGGGTGGGAACTATCATGACATGGGGTATGTGAACTAGGGCAATCTAGGGTAATGTTTTTTTTTTCTTCTTTCTGATTCAAATGATCACAGCTTGAAGAGGGTTCAATGGAATTGAGTTATTTGAAGCTAGATGTGTCTTGATTAACTCTAACAAGAGGAAAAGTAGGGCAAAAATTATGCTTGGCCACGTGATGGATTTCCTTTTGTTAATTATGAGTTGTTGGATGTTAAAGCATTGTCCAAATTTAGGTTAGATAATCCTGAATTTAGCTGGCAAAATAGATAATCCTAAACACGATAGTTTTTTTTTTCTTTTTATACCACGTTTTATAGTCAAAATTACTACCCAATCCCAATGTCATGTTACATATCTTACATCAAATTAATTCACTTTTTTTTTTTTTATCTTACATCAAAATCCTACACATAAACACTTTTTTTTTCATAACACTCTTTACGTTACGTCAATTTTCTAAAATAATTGTGAACCGTTTGAAATAAAATCAGCTGAGCAAATTTTTATTGGTTTTTTTTAATAAAATAAGGAAAAAAAGTAATTATAAAACAGAAATCATTGGATGATGTGAGAAAGAAAGGGGAGAGAATGAAAGAGAATAGGGTGAAAAGAGAAAAGAAGAAAAATAAATGAGAAGTAATAGGATGAAAATAGATAATTATCTGTTATTTTAGTTATAATATTTTCATTCTTTTGGAAATACAAAATGAGACCATTGTATACACTACGAAAAATGACATGTTTCGTATCTTTACTTGCATAGGCTTTGTCAATTACTTACATTAACAATTTAATGTTATGATCGAGATAATTTTGTTGGTACAGAACATTGAGATATTTACTTGACCGTATATTTTCACTTAAATTTGAACCAACCTTCAATGTATACATAAAATAGATAAAGGGGATATCTTCCACAAAAAATAAAAGATAAAGGGAATGAGTTTTGGTATTCAATTTTATCTTTATATTTTTGGGTACATTTTTTTTCCTCACTTATATTGCTATCTTAATTACCATCATAATATATATTTTAATATCCTTTTAATAGTTTTTTTTAACTACCTACTATTCATATTAATTACACACTTAACTGAGACTTTGGTCTCTCTTTCGTTAGGATCATTTATGAACATCTAAAAAAAATACTAATAAAAAAAATTCATAAAAGAAATAAGACTTTAAATTTGAATTTGTTTAATTTTTTTTTCTAGTAATAGATTATATATCTAATTTTATATCTAATATTTTTATTAAATTTATTATTTATTACAAAATATTTATAAAATATTAAAATTAAAATAGTTATGTAAAAAAAATATTTAGCAACTCTCATACCTTCCTCGATCTGGTCACGTCACAATATCCACTAGTATATATAATGTAAGTATACAAGAATATAAAATTATATAGTTTATTATTTCAAAAATTAATTACAAATTTAAAGTTATCCTAATGAGTATCCTAAAGGCATCCTATTTTTTTTTTTTTTTGAGTATCCTATTTTTCTCTTATTTACCCAAGTAGTGCACGCATGAACTAACTTAAGCACCTAACACTCTTGCTCCTATTTTAAGCACCTAACACTCTTGTACCCACCAACTTGTCAAATTTCCATGTAACCACCAAATTTTCACTCATATATATGAATAATTCACTACTCACTAGCATAATCTTGCCGTCTTCAATTATAGAACATGGCTTTTGATGCGTTCCTTCTTAGAGAACTTGGTGTTGCATTTCTCATCATCTTCATCTCGCACTTCTTCATTAGATTAATCATTAGAAGAAGTTCTAAAAATCTACCACCAGGTCCAATTGGATGGCCAATTCTTGGTGCTCTCCCGCTTTTGGGTACCATGCCTCATGTCACACTCGCAAACATGGCCAAGAAATTTGGACCCATCATGCTCCTCAAAATGGGCACTTGTGACACTGTGGTTGTGTCAAGTTCAGATGCAGCCCAAGCATTTCTCAAAACCTTAGACCATAACTTCCTAAATAGGCCCATAATTGCTGGGGCAACCCACTTGGGCTACAATGCCCAAGACCTAATTTTTGCAAAATATGGGCCCAAATGGAAGCTACTTAGGAAGCTAACCAACCAACACATATTTTGTGGGAAAGCACTAAATGATTGGGCCCATGTTAGAGAAAATGAGGTGAAACACATGCTAAGAGACATGCATGAGTGTGCCAACCAAGGAGAACTAGTAGAGGTGGTCGATTTTTTGAGTTGTGCAATTTCAAATATGGTGAGCCAAGTGGTACTTAGTGATCGTATATTTTCAAACAAAGGGTCGGAGTCTAAGGAGTTTAAGGACATGGTGGTGGAATTCATGACAATTTCTGGGGTCAACATTGGTGATTTTGTGCCTTGCATTGCTTGGATGGACTTGCAAGGTGTGGTGGGTAAGATGAAAATGTTGCATAAGAGATTTGATGTGTTTTTAACTAAGATTATTGAGGAGCATATTAAGTCTTCTCATGAACGTAAGGGAAAGCCAGACTTTCTTGATATTGTGATGGAAAATAATGGAGAAGATCATCCTTCCGAAGAGAGATTAAATATGTCCAACATTAAGGCTCTATTATTGGTACATGTCTTTTTCTCATGCTTATGCTTTAGTTTTCGTGTTTAATATTCAATTTTGATCATTTAATTTATTTTAAGCATTGAATTGGACACCTTAGTGTTTTTATATGCCATTATGTCATTTTGGATTTTTAATTTTGTGGGTATGCAATTGAGTCTTTTTATTTTTAAAATTTATTCAATTGAATACTTTTTGTTTGATGATTTAAATAACGTTAAATAATTATTTTCTACATGTCCAAAAAAATTAAAAGACCCATTGAGCAAATTTTGAAAATAAAATGACCCGATTACCTATCCAAAAAAATTAAAAGATCCCATGAACAAATTTTAAAAATAAAATGATCAAATTGCATGCCTAACATATTAAAGAACCCAATTGAGCACTTAAAAGAATTAAAAGAACAAACTAGATATTAAGCATTTTAATTATCTATCTCCTTTTGTGGTACTGACATGCGTGATTGTTTTTAAAATTCTTTGTAAAGTGAATAGTTAATAATATGTATAACTTTGGAATTTGATAAGTTAAAATTGAAACAAGTGCACTTAATTTATATTAAATTTAAAACTTTTTGAATATGTTTTTACCTGATAAGTTTGTATATAAGTTCATTTTAAAGTACTTTTTTTCCATTTAATCTTATAGTTTTTCTTTCTTAAAACATAAAAATATATATAGACCAACAATATAATTTGTTACCATTTATAATTTTTAATACAATTAATCATTTGTCTTGCTAACAACCATCACATTCACCATATACAGGTTTTTAGTCAAAATTGTACAAGATTAGTATATAATTAATGTTAGATTTTTTGATTGAGAATAAGGTAGTACAGTGAACATAGTTTATTGACTATCATTTTATTCTTGATAGATATATTAAAAAATAAGTCTATCACTTTATTCTTTCTCTTTTTTTTTTTTATGATTGTCTTTTTCCTTTTTCATTTCTTCCTCGTACTTTTCTTAGTTCTTATACTCCTTTATCAGATTTATTCAAAATAAAAATGGGAATACAACACTCCAATGCGACATAGGTAAAACCCCAATTACACTCCTATTTTGGTTATTTGTGTCTTAATATTGTTGTCAATGAAGTGGTATTGAAATAAAGAGTTATATTATTTACATAATAATTTTTATGATATTAATTATTATCTATCTCTCTTCATCAGATTAACTATTATTATGCTACATTACTTTTTTTTCTTAATGATCATCTTGTTTGCACTTGAAATAACTATACGACTATAGGAGAATGTGAGGATCATACAATAAGAGAAAGTAGAGATTTCTGTAATAAAAGAAAAAAAAAAAAAGAGTAGATGATATGGTGATTCTGGGTTTGTAAACAAATTTTTGCAGCTGTCTATGGGTATCATACAATCTAATCCTAACCATACGGACATAAATATTTTACTATATTAATTGTATAATAGAATTTAAAAAGTTTTATAAAACAAATTTTAATTAAGTATAAGTTTTTTTTTTATGAAAGAATTACATCCATTTCTATTTATTTTCTTTGTTAACTATTAAGATACTATGTGAACCACTCATACATAAAAATCAAAGAGACATACCCATTTTTTTCTTCTAAAAAAACATAAATATCCACTACGAGAAATTTAAGTATTAGTAACAATAATTTCGTCACTAATATTAATTTTTATTACTAATATTTGTATTACTGATGTTTTAGTAATGATTTTTAAAAGGTTACGTATAAACTGTATTGTCACTGTTGATAAAGAAAAGTTTGTGATCATAACCAAAGCACAACTTTACCATTAGGACTCACCCTAATATACATAAAAAACCCTCATGTAAATAATCATAATGTGTTCTATGGCCTTGGAGTAGTCCCGGTTCTCACATTTTATGGGCTTGGGTGAAATCATAGCTAAGGTTCCTACATATAAATATTATAAAATTTAAATATTTATTTAATAAAAGATAAAAAATAATTAATAAAAAAAGTACATTTTATTACAATGTGTAAATAAACTTTTAACAATTATTTAAAAAAATATATTACAATTTATTCTTCAATAAACTCCTATGTTATCTGTTAGTATCAATAAATTATTTTGTCTAAAATTATCATGCATATCACCTACAAAATAAAACACACAAATTATCATAAAAAATGATTTCTTCTAGTATTTTGAGTTGCAAAATCATTAATATTAACATCAATATCAATATTCTCCAACATATCATTCTCAATAGATAAAATTACCAAACCATTCAACCTTTCTTATAACATTGATGATCTCAAGTAATTAAGACATTTGGATAACAATATATGACTTTGATAAACTCAAGAATTTCAGTAGTTGACATTAAGTTATTAGGCAAAGTCATTTTCAGCACTTTCAATTCAGAGAAAAAATCATCTAAATCAACATTTGATAGATTGTCACGAGAAAAGGTAGAGTGAACTTTAACATAACATTTTTTCATTTCATTATCATTTAATAATTTTAACTTCTTTGAATTAAACAAAAATCCAAAAATACTTTCAAATATAGTTAATTGTTCAAATTTGTCCTTTAAAGAAGTAATTGTGATATACACAACAATTAAAAAATAATTAACTTTAAATGATTCGTCAGCTGAATGAATTTCTTCATCATGATTATTTTCATCAAATTTTTTCTTTCTAATAACATTTTTTTTTAAGGATAGGCTCTACATCCATATTAAGTACAACATCTTTAGTAATATTTATACTAGAAATGAAACCTTGATTCTCACTTACGTGATTTTCAATATGCAAATTTTCATTTGATTGATTCAAATTTTTATGAGAACCCACTTTAAAAATGAATTTATCAAGAGCTTCTTGTTGTGATTTTATTAATTCTTCTTCTCGTTTTCTCTTATTTCTTTTTTCACTTCCAGATAAGTGTTTTTTAGGAAACATACTATAAAAGATAAATTAAATAGTTAATTAACACAAGACAAAAAAAAACATGTAACTTATAAAACTAATACACAAAGAACAATAACACCTGAAAGTAGAAGTTGAAGTTAAATACTCGATCCACACGTTTACTAATTTTAGTAGCTAAATTAGAACACTATAAACATATAAATTAACAAATTAATATATAATCAATAAATATTGAATTTGACTCAATTACATAATTAAATTTAACTATAAATATAAATAAATATTTAAGTGAGAGTGATATACATACTAATTAACCTTAGTTTCATTTCAATAACAAATCAATTCAAACAAGTTGAATTGTTGTACTCCAAACTTCCTCACTTTCTCTCGGAGAGACTCACAGTGTAGTAGAAAGAAAGTTTATAAGTGTATATTACGTAAAATAATTTAATGTAATATTTTTTTAATTTTTATTATTATCTCTTTATATAGATAATAAATTTATATCTGTTGTACAAAATATGAAAAATATAATTAGTTTTTTAACTATTAATTATAATAAATTGATTTTTACACGTTGAAGATTTTTTGAAAAAAAATATAATGAGAGAAAATTAAGTTTTATTGCTTGTTAGTACTTTAAAGATAAAATATTTTGTTTGAATGATTTGGAGATACTATATAACTCATTAATCTCTATTCCTGTGATGCGTGAGAAATGATTAAAGATGAATGGAAAAATAAAAGATACATAATAAAGTAATCATATTACATTTTTTTAATAAAACTAATTAAAATGTTTTTTTATTAAAATATTAAAAAAAAAAAATTATAGATCCTGGGGCGGTGGCCCTTGCCGGTCCTGCCCAGAGGATGTGGCACATTTGTTTATTTGGATTTGGAATGCGATTTATGACTAGTTATGGGGTTAACAATGGTGCAGCATATATAATTAATTGCATTGTCATCTTCTACCGCACAGGTTGGTGTTTAGGGTCAGGTTGGTTGTGGGGTTAAACGTTTTTGGTGTGTTATCTGACATGTAGTTTGTTGAGAGATTTGACTGCACAGAAACGACATCATCTTCAATGGAGCAATCGTCCATGTACCTTCTGTGTTAGAGAAGATCAACCTCATTTCTGGTCTTGGATTGCTTTTAATTTTTTTGAGATAGTTGGTTTATCTTTTTCTAGCTGTGTTACACTAAGCCCTTGGTGTGCCTCAATGTCATGACTTGATTTTTTAGCTTTCTTGTTTTGGTTTGTAAACTCTGATTTGTTTTTTGGGCACATTTTGTGTCTTGTTTATAATATTTTCTTTTTGATTTTTTTTTAAATTAAGAGATTAGTTATGGATCACTTATCATATAAAATAGTTTTATATAAAATTCCCTTTTAATTAACAATCTTAACAATCTTACTATACATATACATGATAATCAGTGATTGAATTATTGTATAAAATTATTTTACTTTACATCATATTTGTTTCATGTTTTAGGTTACACATTGTTTCAAGTTTGAGATTTTGTTCTAACCACCTCCATGGTCCCATGTTACAGAACCTATTCACTGCAGGCACTGATACATCTTCCAGTATCATAGAGTGGGCAATATCAGAGACGTTGAAGAATCCCAACATCACAAAGAGGGCTCATGAGGAAATGGACCAAGTCATAGGCAAGGATCGTCGCCTGAAGGAATCTGACCTAAAGAACCTTCCTTACTTGCAAGCTATCTGCAAAGAGACAATGAGAATGCACCCATCAACCCCATTGAACTTGCCTAGAGTCTCATCACAACCATGTCAAGTGAATGGCTATTACATCCCCAAGAACACTAGATTGAGTGTGAACATTTGGGCCATTGGGAGAGATCCTGAGGTGTGGGAGAGCCCTTTCGAGTTCAATCCAGAGAGGTTTATTATGAGTACTGCAAAAGGTGCCAACAAAGTTGATGCATGGGGACTTTGAGCTAATTACATTTGGGGCTGGGAGAAGGATGTGTGCTGGGACAAAGATGGGGATTGTGTTGGTTCAATACATTTTGGGCACTTTGGTGCACTCCTTTGAATGGAAGCTTCCACATGGGGTGGTGGAGTTGAACATGGAAGAGGCCTTTGGACTTGCCTTGCAAAAAAAGGTGCTACTCTGTGCTTTGGTTAGCCCTAGGTTGCACCCCAGTTGTTATATTTGTTAGAGAGTCTATTTAGATATAAGTTATAACTATTTCTTAGAGTTTTTCTATAAAAAAAAAATATAAAGTATTAAATTTCGATAAAAAAATAATTCGTTAAAATTACTTCTAACATCCTATCTAACCAAACTCAAAGTTAAGATAGGTTCTCATGGCCACTATTCATATATAGCTATATATTTTGGTGCTTTTAAGGTTGAATAATTATATATATTCTTATAAGTGTGATTTTGTAGTTTTAAACCATATTATGGTGAGTTATGGTGGGGGCTGTGCCACAATGTTGTTTATGGTGTTGGGGGATTTCCTCTATATCTTACTTTTCTCCTATCATTATCGGTGTTGTTTTCTGTGTACCTATTGCTTGGTGAGTATATATTTTGAGTTTAATGGCTATTGATAATGTAAACTATAAGTGAATCATAAATTATGTTTATATAATTTTTAAGATAATTTTATAAAAATAAAAGATTGATTATAAATAAAGAATTATGATTGAATTACTGTAAAATTATGTTATATATATTATAATTTATTATATCACCATTAAACTTGTCTTATACATTAGTTTTTCAAGGTTTTAACTTTATTAGGGTATTGCTTGGTGAGCGTATATCTTATTCATTTGTTCTCCTAATAATCAGTGAAATATGATTTTTTACATTAGTGAATTTTCAGGGTGGTAGTTATGAAACTTGGATTTATTTTACATGTATATTCAACTAATGTAAATGTAAAGGATCATACTTTACATCAATTATTAGGAGAACAAATAGCTCATCACTTTTAATTGATGCAAAAATGTTCAATCGATGTAAAATATTGTTGTTAAATGTGTATTTTCCACTACTGAATAACTTAATGAGTTTAATCCATTTTATAACTTGTAACGATCTGCCTTTGTTACATAACGGACAAAGTTAAGGTTTACTTTTATTTAGTTTTAAAAATTCTTTCATTAGTTTTTTTTATGGAAAACTGTGTGAACTTTTAGCGATAGCAAAACTAACAAATATTAATTATTCAAAACTTTAAATATGAATAAAATATTACGCCACCTCAACCTTTTAAATAGATAAATTTTGATTACACAAAACTCTTAGTGCACATAGAAGGCGCACTAGTGCATAACCCGAAGAGATTAAATAAGATTTTTACGTTTTAGTCTTTTAAATTAAATTTTATTTTTTTACCTTTAAATATAATAAATATTATTTTTAATTTTTATATTTAAAATTGTCAATATAAATTTTGTAATTTAAGTAGGTTTTTTTTTTTTACTGTAAAAGTTAGTAGCAGGAAAAAAACAGGTACAAACTGTAAAATATTTATACCTTATTTGATAATTTTTGGTAAAAGTACTAAAATTAAAATTTATCATAATTTGAAAGAATAAAAAAACAAATGAGAACTAAAAAAAAAAACACCTGATATAAGTAACTAAAAATATATTTAAGCTGAAGAAAGAAAAGATATATAAAAAATAACTATAAAATAAACAAAAGGGGAAAGGGGTGCATAAGTAAAGTTGGGAGGTGATTTAGCAACAGCCAGTGATCTTTAGGCAAAAGAGCATTTATTTCAAAAGCCGAAAGGTAATTTGGTCGAATAACTACTTTTATACCTGCATCTTGTTATGTTTGCATCTTGAATATGGTAGTGTTATTTTAAAATTTAATTTAATAGATTTAATATTTTTGGGTATTAGTTTTGACATAAACTAAGATTTAAAGAAAAAATAATAAAATTATAGTATTATGTAAAAAAAAATTGTATGCAATATTGATTCATTAATTCTTGTGTCTGAAAAAAGAAAGTAGAATTGTATTCAAATTAGAATGGGTATGAAGATATCACACGTTCGCATAGTAACAGGGCTCGTCCTTATAATTTAATCACTACTGATTAAACAAAAATGCGTAATTTATAATAATGTACCAAAAATGCTTATAATGAAAAAAAAAAGCACAAAAATGCGTAATTTAACACTTATTATTGTTACATTGTAAAAAAAAAAAAAACACTTATAATTTACCCCAAATTTTCAATTTTTGGCTAATTTTACTTCAGCAAATTAATTTGAAGCACTTTTTTTTTAAACTTTTTAAAATCTAACAAATTTTACCACTTTATAATTTTATCTTTAATAAACATGAATATGGGGATAAAATTTGTTAAAAAAAGAAAAATTTAAAGATAAAAATTGTAAAAAAAAAATATAAAGGTGGAAAGTAAAATTTGTCAAAAACAATGAAGTTAAGACAAAATGTGCAATTATGTGAGAAATAAAATTATAAAATGTAAGATTTTCAAATTTTAAAAACTTGGAATAAGATGTGTACAATTAATTTATTGGTACTAAAATTCACCAAAAATTAAAAAAATTGGATAAAAAATGTAATTTAATCTTATTATTACTTGATAAATTAAAAAAAAAAAAAGTAGTACTTGATAAATGAGCAACGGTTCTTTGCAAGTAGCTTTTCACTCTGTACTATAAAGTCCATTATTTGTAAGGACTGAAAAGTCTTTTTTCTAGTCACACTCAAAATTGGTGGAAGTTAAACAGTTTTTCCCACAAAAAACAGTTATGAAATGGAAAATATATGACAGAAAGAAGACAAAGAGTCATGAGGTAGTAGTAGTAGTAATATACAGAGACATTCTTGAATCTTGCGTGAGAAGAACAGTAAAAGCCAATAAGAAAAGAGTGTGCATGGAGAGAAATCCAAAAGACGTTTTTTTTGTGTTGTTTTTGTTCTGTTTTATGCCAAAGCATTGGTTGTGTAAGTAAAGTACGGCTTTTCAGAGAGTCTCATTAAGTTTCTCTGATCACACGTAGTTGTTATTGTTGTATATATCTGCATCATTGCATGCAAGAGTTTTGTGATTTTGTAACAAAAGGAAGAATGATATTGGAAGGTGAGAGTTCAGTTAAGAAGAAGAAGAAGAAGGCCAACAATGATGATTATGGCTTCATGGATTTGATTTTTTCTTGGTCCATTGAGGACATTCTCAATGAAGAACTATACAAGAGCAAGGTTAGTAGCTAGTGCCACTTTTCTTGCATTTTATCGTATGTTAGTGTAGCTTTTATCTAATGTTAAGTTATTTCAAGAAGAACCTTGAAATAACTTAGCATAAGATAAAGTACCACTAACAAAAAACAAAAGGGGTTTCAATGATGCAAGAAGAAGAACCTTGAAATATCTTATGTTGTTGTTGTTGTTGTTGAGTTATTTCAATTCTAATTTTTTGACACACAGAAACTAGTGACTCTGTAGTGTTCTTTTTAGCTCTATGTATGAATATTTCACATTTTGGAAACAAAATAAACTAATTTTGGATTTTTTTAAGCTGCTGCAATATATATCTGTGACAATCTATCTATATATCTATATATAATTCATATAATGAGTGTAAAGATCATAGCATTGAGTTTGATTGTTCTGATTTGCAGGTAGAGAGGATTGAGCTATCATTTCAGTCCATTGATCACTACCTTCAATCTTATAAAAACCCTTTATTGGAGGAAACTAGAGCACAACTATGCTCAAGTATGGATATCATACACCAATCACCTTACACAGAGGTGATTGGTCTAAGAGAGGCCAAACCACATCAAAACAAACTATATAACATCAAAATTGATGGCTGGAAAAACCGGTTTTTTCATCATGGAGAGCCATACAGGACTTTACCTGGAGATATTTTGATATTGACTGACTACAAACCAGAAGAAGTAAGAGACCTTCAAAGGATGGGAAGAATGTGGAGTTTTGTGTCAAATGTATGGTTAACAGAAGATGAGGGAGATGGCATATCTTTGAAAGTTAAGGCATCAAAAGATATTGACCTGAAAGAGATGAGGAATAAAACTCTGTTTCTCATTTTCTTGACTAATGCAAACCCTAATAGAAGAATATGGAGTGCACTTCATATGCCTGGCAATCTGAAGCTACTCAAGGAGATTTTATGCAGAAGGGGAGAGGTAAGAAAGTTAATATTAGGTTTGAAATTGTTTTTGATTCCAAAAAATGTGTTTTTTAAAAAAATTATTTTAGTCTCTGGGACCAGACATGCAATTTTTCTAATTTTCATGGACCAAATTTGAATATATAACTCAAATAGAGACTTATTAAAAAAATACCGTAATTTTAAGGATTCAAAAATGTTTATATCTTCGTTTTAGGTTCTGATATAATATTTTTGATGCAGCATCTAATAATTTTATTCACTGTTTAACAAAAGCAAGTTGGTGCTAACATATATTCATGATTTGCTAAATGCAAATGTCTGTTATTTCATTGTTATAGAATTGTAACACACTATTCTTCATTACTATTAACTTTTTGTGCCATTCAGACACCAGACTAACAACACCAACAAGACCAATTGATTCTCAAAATCTTATCATATGTTTATGGAAACTATGTTCTATGATATTTTAAGATAATTGATTTTTGAAATTAGTGCTGTAGCTGATGAATGTGTTCTGGAAAACAGGATGAGGAGGAGTGCTGTAATTGCAGCTCTCTGGCTGATGCTTTAAGTGATGTCAGTTCATATCAAATGTTATTATCAGATCTAAATGAATCCCAAAATAAGGCAATTTCTGCATGTCTTTCTGGCCTCAATTGCAATCATAACAACAATGCTGTGAAGCTTATATGGGGTCCCCCAGGAACTGGAAAGACCAGAACTTTGGGCACACTACTCTTTGCTCTGTTGAAAATGAAATTTAGAGTCCTTGTATGTACTCCTACTAATGTTGCCATCAAAGAAGTGGCGTCTCGTGTAGTAGATATAATGAAAGAGGCACATAGTAAAGAAGAAGCTGGTGATCTGTTCTGTTCAATGGGAGAAGTCCTATTGTTTGCAAACAATGAGAGGCTGAAAATTGGAGAAGATATTGAGGATGTATATTTGGATTATCGCGTGCAACAGCTCTCAAAATGCTTTTTTTCTTCTACTGGATTGAGACCTTGTCTTAAATCCATGACTGGCTTTCTTGAATATTGTGTTTCTTATTATCATATATATGTTGAGGAAGCGAGGATAAAGGGGGAGAAGAATCTCAAATCATTTCTAGTGTTTCTGAGAGAAGGGTTTTGTTCTGCAGCAATCCCACTGAAATCATGCATTTCTATCTTGTGTACACATGTAGCCATGAGTCACTTGTTCGAACATAACCATCGGAAATTAGTGTGCTTATATAAGGCTCTTGAATCATTTCAAGACTTGTTGTTTCAAAAGAATTTGCTTTCTGAAGGGTTGGAAAGGCTTTTCTCTTGTAAAATGTTACCAGAGATGACTTCTTTGTCATTTGATGGTTCTGCATACCAGTTGTCCAGGAAGAGAAATGAATGCCTAAATGCTTTAATGATTGTGGAGATTCACTTGAAGAGTTCATGTTGATCACAAAATCTCATAACAGTGATGACTTAATTAGAGAGTTTTGTTTCCAAACATCATCTTTGATATTTTCCACTGCTTCAGGTTCTCATAAGCTGCACTCTTTAACCATTAAGCCATTGAACATTTTGGTGATTGATGAAGCTGCACAACTAAAAGACTGTGAATCAATAGCACCAATGTTACTTCCAGGAATAAGTCATGCCATTCTTGTTGGCGATGAATGTCAACTACCGTCCATGGTTAGAAGTAATGTATGTAACCACTATCAAGCATATATAATTTTCTTTATCAGATAGTTTTTCATCTTCAATCCTCCTTTATTGCTAATTTGATTTGTTCTTGTTCTTTTTGTGTACAAGGTTTCTAATGAAGCTGGTTTTGGGAGGAGCTTGTTTCAAAGATTGAGTTCATTAGGTTATCCAAAGAATCTCCTTAATATGCAGCATAGAATGCACCCACAAATAAGTGCATTTCCTAATTCATATTTCTATTTTAACAAAATTCAGGATGCACCAAATGTTGAAAGAAGTGACTATGGTAAGCAATACCTTCCAGGGCCAATGTTTGGTCCTTATTCTTTTATAAATGTGATTGAAGGCAAAGAACAGTTTGATGAGGCCGGAAGAAGCTACATAAATATGGCTGAGGTCGCAGTTGTGAAGACAATACTGAAAAATTTGCACAAAGGTTTGTTCATCTTTACAAATTTTCAGCAGCAATTTCTAATATTTGTCTTCTTTCTTTCTACTTTGGGGGCTGGACCTTAGATGGCACTAACTGATATCTTTAGCTTGCATTTCTTTATTTGAAAGAAGTTTCAGTTCTGAGTAAAAAGTTTTAGATGGTTTAGTAAATTTTTATACTTGGTCTTGGAAATTCTACATGTTCTGGTCTTACTAATAACTGAAGTTAATCGCCTAAGTGTGGAAAAAAGATTAACTTCATTATTTTCACTTGTATATTTACTATAGTTTAATGGTGATGCACTGACAGTCTAAAACTATTTTATACTATCAATCAATCACAATCCACCTGTTGCATGACTTTTAAAATAACATTACAAAAGTCAATAGATTTACCATAAATGAAGGATTGTGATTGTCTGACACTATAAAGTAGTTTTGCACTGTCAGCCATCACCATTAAACTCTATTTACTAACTCAATATGTTGCTTAAAATACTTGATGTTTGAATTTTAATATAAAGCTGTATTTTCTTTGTTGCAGCATGGTTGGCCTCAAAGCAGAAACTCAGCATTGGTGTAGTTTCTCCCTATGCTGGCCAAGTTGTGGCAATTCAAGAGAAAGTAGGAAATATTTATGAAAGTCAAGATGGATTTATCGTGGAAGTGAAGTCTGTTGATGGTTTTCAGGGAGGGGAGAAAGATGTTATTATATTATCAACTGTAAGAACCAATAACAGATCATCTCTAGGGTTCATTTCCTCTCTGCAGAGGACCAATGTTGCTCTTACAAGGGCCAGGTAGATCTTGTGCTCTAAACTTTTCTATTTCTTAAAGTGTTGTTGTTTGTTTTAGGGTATCGTGATAAGTAGTGAAAAGCTGATGTTGGTTTCATATTTTTTAGGCACTGCTTATGGATTTTGGGCAATGAAAGGGCCCTTGTTGCAAACAATGAAAATGTTTGGAAGGCTATAGTGCTGGATGCCAAGAACCGTAATTATTTCTTTAATGCAGACCAAGACGAGGAAATGAGCAAAGCTATATCTGATGCAAAGAAAGATTTGGATGAGTTTGATGATTTGCTTGATACAAATAGTGTCATTTTCAAAAATAAATTGTGGAAGGTATATGGATGAGACTTACTTTATACATGTTCTTTTATTATCTTTTGATTGTTTACAAGTGTTGTGTTACAGTCAACAGTTTTTTCTTAGGATTGCATTTTTGTTGATTTGTTATTAACTTTTGATTGCATTTTTAAATATGCAACATCTATTTTATTGCTGCCAATATACACATTTTGCAGGTTCATTTCAGTGACAAATTCCTCAGATCATTCAAGAGGCTCAGGTCTAAAGATACCAAGTATAAGGTTATAAACTGTCTGGAAAAACTTTGTAGAGGCCAGAGACCAAAAAGGTTTACAGTGGATTTGACTTGTGAAAATTCTTCTCAGATTTTGAAACAATTTAAGGTTGGAAGTTTCTATATCATTTGTTCAATAGAATTAGTCAAAGCATGGAAGTATACTCAGGTGTTGAAGATATGGGACATATTGCCTATAGAGGATGTTCCACAATTGGTTAAACGCCTAGATAATATGTTCAAAAGCTTCACTAAGGAATATATCAGTAGGTGCAAAGAGAAAGGAAGAGGCAACGTTGGGTGAGTTCTTTCAATTGCATTAATTTAAGAAAAGAATAACACATTTAAGATGTTCTAGCTTCAACTGATATGGAGCCTTTTGGCTTCTTTCTTTGTGCACAGGAACATGAACATAGATTTTCCTTTGAGTTGGCCGCTTTCAGCTAATATCCAAAAGTTTGAAAATGTTCATAATAATGCAAATGAGGGAGAGACTAATGACCATGAAGATGCAAGTGATGATGAAAACTCAAAGTTTGAGGATGAGTGCACATTGTTGATGAAGTACTGCTCAATTTCAAGAGATTACATGCTTTATGGTCAAGACAGTTTACAAGTTGATCTTCCATACAAGGTAACGGACGAGCAGTGCAAAATAATTCTTTTCCCAAAGAGTACATTTGTACTTGGTCGCAGTGGTACTGGAAAAACCACGGTTTTGATTACTAAGCTGATTCAAAATGAGAAATTGCACCATGTGGCAGTTGAAGAAGTGTATGGATCCAAAAATTATGCAAATCAGGAAGAGTGCAAGGATGATATTGCTTCTGAGAATGAAAGACCAGTCTTAAGACAGTTGTTTGTGACATTGAGTCCTGGCCTATGTCAGAATGTTCAACATCATGTTTCTCTTTTGAAAAAGTATGTAGCTTCTTTCATATGACTATATTTCCTTTGGAAACTCTTTTACATTTCCCTTAATTTCTGAAAGTATAAAATGAATGATGGAAAATCAAATGTGCAAAGTCTTCTCTAGTCATAGACCCTTTATCAGATTATAGCATATATTCACAGTATGAACATTTTCCTTTATCTAAGAGTAGAAAAATATCAGTACTCTCATTATCTGTGTTTCATATATAAAATAAAGACTTTGATATGTATTCTATGATCATAGGGTGATAATAAGTTCCTCACCATAGACCCTATAAGCAATAAAAAAGATGAAGTTTGGAAGTAAACTACCTTGTGGAATGCTGATTCTAATGTTTTCTGTCTAATGAACAATGTAATGATGCTAACTGTTTAAGTTAAACCATGTCAACTCTGAGTTTCATAAAGTGTTTGATTGGTTTTCACATGTTTTTACTGAATTGAATTAAGCATCCCTTGTATCATAGTTTCTAAGTTTTGTTTTTGGATGCATGACACAGGTCCTTAGGTGAAGGAAGTACCTTAGCTGCTAGTACTGATACATCAACACTATCTAAGAATATCCCAGATTCCTTTGATGGTCTTCCATCAAATTTGTATCCACTTGTGATAACATTTCGCAAATTTTTGCTGATGGTTGATGGAACATTGGGAAACTCTTATTTTGAGAGATTTTATGATCTCAAGGGAAAGGACCTTGATTCAAGGTTAGTTGCATTGGAGACCTTAATATTGAGGAAGGAAGTGAATTATGAAAGGTTTGATTCATTATATTGGCCACACTTCAACACTCAACTTTGCAAGAAGATGGATTCTTATCAAGTTTTCACTGAAATTATGTCTCATATAAAAGGTGGCTCAAGAACTGTTGAGCATGGCAAGCTGAGCCGTGAGGACTACTGCACTTTATCTGAAAGACGAGCATCGAATTTAAGCATGGAGACAAGGAATTTGATATATGATATATTTCAAAATTATGAAAAAATGAAGATGCAATATGGGGAATTTGATTTGAGTGATGTTGTAGTTGATGTTCATAGTAGATTGAGGAATAAGCGTTATAAGGGTGACAGAATGAATTTTGTGTACATTGATGAAGTGCAAGATCTCACAATGGCTCAGATTGCTTTGTTTAAGCATGTTTGCAGAAATGTGGAAGAGGGATTTGTTTTCTGTGGAGATACAGCACAAACTGTTGGAAGAGGTATTGATTTCAGATTCCAAGATGTAAGATCCATCTTCTACAAAAAGTTTGTGTTAGAATCCAAGAGTTATAATGGTGACAAAAGAAAGGAGAAAGGACACATTTCTGACATTTTTTTATTGGGACAGAATTTTAGCACTAATGCTGAGGTTCTGAAGTTGTCACAAAGTGTCATTGAACTCCTCTATCACTACTTTCCTCATTCCATAGACATGTTGAAAGTAGAGACTAGTTTGATAGTTGGTGATTCCCCGCTCGTGATTAGATCTAGAATTTATGCAGATTCAATTCTAACAAGTTTTGCACGAAGTAGATGCAAGGTTGAGAATGTTGGCAAATTTGGAGATGAACAAGTAGTTTTGGTAAGAGATAATTCCGCTAGGGAAGAAGTTCTTCGTGTTGCCGGAGAACAAGCTCTTGTTTTAACCATCCAAGAGTGCAAGGGCCTTGAATTTCAGGTTGTTGATCACAAAGAAATTGATTAGTTTTAGTCTTTCTTTTTGTTCTTGTGTTTTCTTGATGAAATTTTCTTATGGTTTTCACTTTGGCTATTTTTATAGGATGTGTTGCTGTATAACTTTTTCACCTCTTCACCTCTGCAAAGAAGATGGGGAGTAGTGTATGATTACATGAAGGAACAACACATGCTGGATTCAAGAACACATGCCAACATTCGTCAATCTAGATGTTTTGATCGAGATTCCAAACACATTAATGTTTTGTGCTCTGAGCTTAAGCAACTCTATGTTGCTGTAACTCGTACTAAGGGGAGGCTCCTGATTTATGAGGATGCAGAAGAGTTTTCTAGTCCTATGTTTGACTATTGGAAAATGAAGAATCTTGTGCAATTCCAATAACTGGACTATGTCACAGGGAATGAAGGTAATCATTTGAACTTTGTTGCTTTGTAATAAAATCATAGTCCATGAAATCAATAATTAGATTGAAATTGAATAACTTGTCAATTGTCATTAATGTTTTGACAGTTTCTTATATTAAGAGATTCTTCACCAACATAGATATAACAGTCACAAATGTTCATGTATCTGACATTATTAACTCCTATTTATGTCATAAGATTTTGAGCAATGTGTATGATTTCTTCGTCGTTGTTTTTACCATGAGGTGTAAATGAGCCGAGCCGAGCCTAGGACTAGAAATTTAGGTTAAAAAATTGGTGGCTCAATGAGCTTGATCGAGCATTTCACAAGTTGAACTTGAGTAGTTCACGATTTGATTCATTTACGGTCCTATTTTTACCTAAAGAATTTATGCAATGTGACTTTTTCTTTGCAGCTGTATTATCAAAGCAACTTTGAGATGGCAACTGTGTGTTTTTTGAAGGTGCTGGGGAAATTCAGTGGTAGATACAAGATTAAGGCTTGCTGGTTAAAGTATAACATATATCATGTGTTGCAAAGGGAAATTGCTGAATCTACCAGTTTTTTTGGTGATTTTGGGGGGCTTGAAAGAGCTTGAATATGTATATAAATGTTTTTCATTTTGTATTAGATTAGATGAATCGTGTTTTTCTGTTTTTCCTTTTGCATTAAAAAACAAAATTTAATGATATGGAATAGTAAGTTTATGCTTCTGGCCTTCTAGGTCATGCGTCCTTAGCAAAGACCAAAAGGGACATTACCCTGTATATTATAGTTTAATACTCGGTTAATTAAGATTTATTTTGTATGCAAAGAAATATTGAAGATTCAAGGTAATTTAATTAACATTTATATATTAACAACTAATAGAAAATTATCTTATTATTTTAGTTATAATATTTTCATTCTTTTGGAAATACAAAATGTGACCATTGTATACACTATGAAAAATTATATATCTTTACTAGCATAGGCTTTGTCAATTGCTTACATTAACAATTTGATGTATTTTATTACGAGACAATTTTTTTGATATAAACTTGCATTGGCATATACTTGACTGTATAGTCACTTTCAACCAACCCTCAATCTATATAATGTATGTATATGAGAATATAAAATCATACGGTTCGTTATTTCAAAATTTAATTACTTGCGTACGTGCAAGCTTTAGCAAATTTCAACAATGTATTATTTTTATCTTGATCATTAGTTTCAACCGTGTATTTGTGATTTACGAAGACTACGACAAGTAAGCAACGAGCCTCTAAGATTGTTTTACTTAGAAATCCTTTTTTATTTTATTACCCTACAAGTAGTGCACGTGGACTCACTTAAGCACCTAACATTCTTGCCCCTAAAATTAAAACGAAAATCACAAATCACAACCTTGTCAAATTTCCACGTAAGCACTTTTCACCTATATATATGAATAACTCACTAGCATAGTCTTGCCATCTTCAATTATAGAACATGACTTTTGATGTGTTCCTTCTTAGAAAACTTGGTGTTGCATTTCTCATCATCTTCATCACACACTTCTAATAGAAATCTACCACCAGGCCCAATTGGATAGCCTATTCTTGGTGTTCTACCACTTTTCGGTATGCCTCAAGCCCAGAAGCAGCCCAAACACTCCTCAAGACCTTGCATCATAACTTCCTATACAGACCCACAATTGTTGGGTCACCCACTTAGGCTACAATGCCAAAGACCTAGTTTTTGCAAAAGATGGGCCCTAATGGAAGCTCTTGGGAAGCTAACCAACCAACACATCTTTGGTGGGAAAGTCCTAAATATTGGGTTCATATTAACGCAAGTGAGGTGAAACACATGCTAAGAGCTATGCATGAGTGTGCCAAAAAAAGGAGAAATAGTAGAGGTGGTTGATTTATTGAGTTGTGAAATTACCAATATGGTGAGTCAAATGATACTTAGTAATCGCATATTTTCAAATAAAGGGTTGGAGTTTAAGGACATGGTGATGGAATTCATGACAATTTCAGGGGTAAATATTGGTGATTTTGTGCCTAGCTTGCATTGCTTGGATGAACTTGCAAGGTGTGGTGGGTAAGATGAAAAAATTGCATAAGAGGTTTGATGTGTCTTTATCTATGATTATTGAGGAGCATGTTAAGTCTTCTCATGAACTTTTTAAAGTTCATTTTAACAAACTTTTTCCATTTAATCTTACAGTTTTTCTTTCTTAAATTATAACTTTTTTTGTTTTAAAAGATCAATGGTAAAATTTATTATCATTTATAATTTTTAATATAATTAAATCCTTTGTCTTGCTAGGATCCATCACCATGGTTTTTAGTCAAAATTGGACATGAGATTTATCTATGATTAATGCTGATTGTGATAAATATGAATCTTCATTAAGTTAATTGTGAAAATAAGCTTTTTTTTTAAAGGGAGTGAAAATAAGTTAGTGACTTAGGTTAGGTACATTAATTGAAAAAATGAGTCGTATCAAACTTAGTAAGTTAGTATGATGATTGATAACAAAATCAAGACTATAAGTAATTAGAGATTTATAAAGTTGACTGGGTAGTAAACGAAAAAGAGAAGGAGAGATAGATCAGGGTTTGAATTTTTTGCAATAAAAAAAAGTTAACAAAAATAAACTATAAAATTTATCGGAAAAAAATATTAGTAACAACATAATTCCCCCAATAATTTGATAAAGATAATAATAATAATAAAAAACTTGTTTCTAATGTTATCAAGTGGATGTATATAAAACAAACATTTCTTTTCTAAAAAAATGTTTAGATAGGTAAGACATTGAATTTAATAAGCCTAGCATACTCAACCACAAATGTATAATTTCATTTCCTATCTAGAATTTGATTTTCATTATCAAATATATATATACACACATCATCCAGCATCATAAAATGGGCACTAGCTGAAATGTTGCAAACCCCAATCGACTTACTATAACTGAAAAATTACATGATAATTGATTTTTATTTTTATTTTTAGGGAAGAACAATTGATTACCTTAAACTCTTAAATAAATTCCTTTATGTCATTAAGTTGTGGTATATACTGAATTCAGAGTTTGTTAAGAATCCTTTTTAATATGTTAGTGCTAAGTGAAAACCAAACGAAAGTCCAAGAAATCCATGTCAAGTTTCCAGTGAGCATGATGATGATCATCGTATATGTATAATTAATAAGTCAGTAAATTATGTGAAACCTAGCTAGCACAAACTATTTAAGCCTAGTATTGAAAAGGAAACAATAATATATAAACAAACACCATTTTTCAATTCCTAATTATGTGAGCCCATATATCATTACATTACAACGTTTTTTTTTTTTTTTTCACAAGGGAAAAGCAAAAGAAAAAAAAAATGTTACAATGTAAAGATACATGACATGTTACAACTTTTTTAAATTCCTAGTGCTGTTGTATCTTAACATTTCTCAAAGATTTCTTTACATGTTCTTTTTCCTCTCTTTTTCTTGGTTTTTGTTTCCACTTCTCCCATTCCTCATTTTTTTTTATGTATTTATATCCTCTCCCAACCAACAAAGCTATGATGCAAAATAATGCAGTTCATGATCATTCTTTCCTTCACCCATCAGCTTCTTCTCCAATGAAGAAAACCAATGTGATGAACCCTTTTGAGTACCTTCCCCCCATTATGTCAATGGCAATGAATCACGCCTCTTCCTAGTCAAATTTTCTGGATTTCCCTTTCTCATCATAGCCGCAAACTCGTCGTAGTTAATGCGTCCATCCTGTGCAACACGACAATTTGGTCAAAATGGAAACGAAAATGAATCCTCTCATGTAGAATTTTAACATAACGTACGAGGTCATGTTTAAACTTTTCTCCTATCATATGTTAAATACGCGACACGTATTTAACATTTACATGAGAGAAATAGACACCAAGTTTGAACATAACATACCATGTACATAACATGATCCATTCATACATGGAAGTAATTGCCATGGAAAATATTATCTCAAGTCCAAAACCAATGATGTTTTAGCGTTTTTTCTTCTTCCAAAAACTATTATATGAAATATCCTCATTTAACTTCCATAGATATTAAATGAAGGTACTTAGACTATATATATATAAATAAAATAGTCTGTAAGTAGTATTAAATATTTCTTAACCTGTGCAAATCAAACTTAAACATCAATAATTTTGGACAAGAGGTAGTAAACAGTGCATTTAATTATGTGTAGCACTTACATTATCTCCATCAACTTCTTGAAGAATTTCCTTGATGTCCTTATCTTGCATGTGAAACTCACGGAGAGCTTGTTCTAGTTCTTCAGTGGTAATGAACCTGGTTTTTGTGGCATAAAAATGATATTAGAGCCTCGATTTTAACTTTATAACAAACCAAGTAGTTTGGTAAGATTTTTTTTAGCAGTAAATGTTAATTGTTAATCTGTTAACAGACATATATATTCGATCTCTTACCCGCTGTTGTCTTTATCGAAGTATTGGAAGGCAGTGTAAAGATGTTCTTCTCTGTTCATTCTGTTCATTTGCATTGTCGCGGTGATGAACTCGTCGTAGTCGATGATTCCATTGCCATCAGCATCAGCCTGTAATTTGCACAAGAATGAGAAGAGAAAAATCCATGTTTTGTAAGTGATTGTGATATAGAATAAGTAGTACTGAAATTGGTGCTATGGTTAATTTTTTTTGGTGAAGAATAAGTAACTTACAGCTTCCATTAATTGCTTAACTTCTTGCTCTGAAAGCTTTGTTCCTTGCTTTGCAAGCCCTTGCTTGAGTTCTTCAATTGTAATGGTTCCACTGTTATCAGTGTCCATCCCCTTGAACATTTCCTTCAACCCCATGATTTCTTCTTCTGATAAGCATCCAGCAATGACCTATTTCATTTGTAACATTTTAATGTCTTGTTTCTTTGTCCATATACTTTCTAGCATACAATGTGCTAACACAAATTGTTACTAAGAATCATTGTAGTATTTCAAGCTAGAATTGCTAAAACACTTTTATCTAAAAGTACGAAGAAAGAAGGATTTGGTTTGGATCTCTAAAGCAAGCAATTCGCTTTAAAGAGCAAATAGAGCAAGTAATCTTGATAGCTTACGAGAAAATCAATGGTTGATATTACATGCACGTGTTAAAATATCAACAATTGATTTTCTTGTTAACCGATGAAATTACTTACTCTATAACTTTTTTGTACTTTAAGACCGGTAGACGGGTCGAATTCAAAAGAACTAACTTCATATAAGAAAATTAGACAATAATAGCTAATAGTACCCTTAGGGCAACTTTCTTGAATTGGTTCATTGCTGTGAATTGTTTGAGCCTATTGAGTACAGCATTGTCAAGTGGTTTATCTGATGCTTCTCCCCCCTCCATGACCCATGGATGATCTGTTTTTTTTTTTTTTTTTTTATAACATAACAACAAGATCATTGATTTATCATGAAAATTGTAAGTGGATTCAAATGATTTGTAAGAAAAATAATTGAAGATGAAACAAAAACATGTGCTTACTTAGAACTTCATGTGCTGTGAGTCTTAGTTTGGGGTCTATGGTCAACATTTTCCTCACAAGATCCTTTGCTGCATTGGACATTGAAGGCCATGGATCGCTTGTGAAATCAATGTGGCCTCTTAGGATGGCATTGAATATACCATGTTCGGATTCTACCAAAGCCAATTCACTTTTTTTTCAGTTTCAAGCTCACCATAAATTTTACAAGAGTAGTACTTCTATTTATATTATAGGAAATATTCAATTAGGTTCTGTCAGCTTCTCTAGAGATGCTTATAGGACAAGAAAATGATAAAATGTACTTAAGTTTTAAAATTTGCTTCTCTGATAATTAATTTGTAAAAATTTTATATTTTTTAGAGAAATTATATGATAAAACTTTTACACATTAATTATTAAAAAAATCAACTTTAACTTATAAAATATAAAAAAATTAATTTCATTTTATTTTCATAAAAATAGTTTTAAAGAGCTTTATCCAAATAGACCATTTGTTCATGAAAATTTAGCATGTGATACATTGGTACCTAAAAATCACAAATTACTCATCATGTTAGTCCCCAATTGAACCTATTTGTGACTTTCAAGGACTAAATGAAAAATTTTACATTGTTTGGTCGGATACATCTATTTTGTTTTTTTAGAGATCAATTTAAGTCTTTATAACTTATTATTTTAAGAACAATTATGGTTTTAAATTGCGGTTTGTAATTACAACTGTTACTTACAATTGTATTCGACCACAACCACAATTTAAAACCTTCAGTAATAACATTTCCTTGTTCATTAAAACATTAATGTTCAGCACAAAGTGGTTAATTCTTTGAGTTTTTTTTTTTTTTTTTGAGAAGATAAAATATATATACCTGCCCAAAATGGAGGGACACCACTTAGAAGAATGTATAGCATGACACCAACACTCCAAATGTCAACTTCTGGACCATATTTCCTCTTCAAGACTTCAGGAGCAATGTAATATGCACTTCCAACAATGTCTTTGAACGTCTCTCCTGTGAAACCATAAAAAATAAATTAATATGCTATTAAAACATGCTTCTTCATGTTGCATATGATGAAGAATCAAGATTCTAACACACATTCCTTACATTTTCCTATTTCAAAGCATATATATTATTAATTTTTTCCATCACAATAGGTTAATTAAAACGTAGGTACTTTTTGATCACCAAGATTGTAATGTTTTAACGTAAATTTCTTTGAATGTAAATTTGAAAACACTTTAAAGGTATGAGTTTTATGAATGTCAGTTAGGAACACGAGATGCAGCTACACATGAAAAAAACATTAATAGTCCCATGCTAATTAAGAGTGCGTTTGTTTAAGATTTTTTTTTCCCTAAAAAATCTCATCTCTAAAGAAGTTAGTTATAGTATGCAAACATATGTTTAGTTTTTTTTTTTTTTTTAAATGGCAATTCAAAAAATTAGATATTAAATTATTTTGAGGAGCAATAATAATAAGTAATTTACAAAAAAAAATTATTTGTTTGTAGTTTTAAAAATTCCATAAATCACTTCTTTCATGGAAATCAACTCTCTCTTATTAGAATTAATGCAAAGAAAAATGATTAAAATGTTTAGTTAAAAATTCTGTGTTCGATCCTGTATGTTGTGTAAGAACCTTCTTTAGACTGACGATAGTTATAATATTACTATCAGAGTTAGTCTTTAGTCTGGTAAGCCCAGAACAAATACCTTCTTTGAAAAAAACGGATAGACCAAAATCCGTGGCCTTGACGGGTGCATTCTCTTCCTTATTCAACATGAGGAAATTCTCGGGCTTAAGATCTCTATGAATGACACCCATGGAATGGAAGGTGTGAATGATTTGCATGATGGTTCTCAACAACGACGCGGCGGCGCGTTCAGTGTAGTGTCCTTTGGCAATGATACGATCAAAGAGTTCACCACCGGCACAAAGCTCCATGACCAAATGCACCGATTGTTTGTCCTCATAAGCACCCTTAAGCTCCACGATGTTGGGTTGGCCAGAGAGATGGTACATGATTTGCACCTCTCTTCTCACGTCCTCTATGTCCTCCTTGTTCACAAGCTTCCTCTTGGCAATGGTTTTGCATGCAAACTGCTCGCCCGTGGATTTGTCGGTGCACAGATACGTGACACCAAACTGACCCCGCCCTAGCTCCTTCCCTATGGTGTACGTGGCCCTGACGTCCTCCATCGGCCGGCCAAGGACTGGGCCTATCGGGCCTGGCTTCGCGGCTGGTTTGGAGTTCGGCAGGACCACGGTGGGTGGTGGCTTTGACGGTGAGTTGTAAGCGTCGTTGTTTTTGTTTGCACTGCTGCTTCGGTTGTTTTCTCCCTTGTCATTGGTGGCGGCATCATCAGCCGGGCCGTCGGCAGTGTTGCTCTGGGAGCAACAGATGCCCATTGAGGAAGGGAGGGAGGAAGGAAAACCACAAAAGAGCTTCAAAATGGTGTGAATGAAGGAAAGAGAAAGAGTATTTGTGTGTGTGAGAGAGATATATAAGGAGGGGAATTAATGGGAAGGGTGGTGATTAATTATTGGGTTTTTGGGGTTCAAAGATAGATTGTTAGGAGAGAGAAAGCTTTATGGGATAATTTATTTTTTTAAAAAGTGAAAATGGAAAAAAAAATGGGTATTTTTTTTTGTTTATTCACAGCTTGGAAAGTTGATGAAATTAGAGGATGGTATTGATAGTGAGAGAATGTAGGAAGGTAATTAGAGGGTGCATTTTGAAGGAGTCTTTGGCGTGTCTATTACGTGTAAGGTAGGGTTTATTGTACAAAGGGTGAAGAGAATTCTTCGGAGAAGGAAATAAAACGGGCATGCATATTTGTATGTTCAAAAGGTTTAATTAATAATTGGTCATCAAGCTATATATTAGCGTTTTTCGTTAATTAGACTTAGATGAAATGTTACTATATGTATAACTTCAAAACTAACACAACTACTAAACTTGCTGAGCAAAAAAAAACAAAAAAAACACAACTACTAAACGGAGTTTTCATTTTTCTTTAAGACATGTATATCAAATCCAAATGAGTTTTGTTTTAAAATTGGTACGTGGGATATATGGCAAAACCATATAGTCAAAACCAGTTTGGGGGGCCAGGAATATTTTTAACTTAACTACTAAATTCTTTCCATAGATATATATTTTCAAGGCTCTTGTTAACTAATGTCCTTAAGACATTGTCTAAAGAACTAAAAAGAAAACGTATTTACCGTGTAAATCATAAGACTGATGAGAGTACGCAAAGAAAGAAAAAATCATGGACAATGTAATTTTTCGTCAATCAATACAAATATTTCTAGTTTAAGTTCATTAACCAATGCTTTAGTGGTCATGCTCTAATGGCGTTGGTTAACATTTGTCTATTTTTAATTATATAAACAGTTAGAACTATTTGTTAAATTAAGAAGTCTGAAACGGACAATAAAATGGAGGGAGGGGAGAGGGGAACTGTTGCCATAACGTATAAGGGAGTTAATTAAAGTAATATATAGTATATGTTCTCTATTATAAATAACAAAAATCACATTTCAGACGTTAAGAAAAATAGTTGACTTCATTAAATTTCAAATATTCTTCTTATATTTCTCTTGAAAAAACATTCAAGGCGGTTTATTTTTTTATTTTTTTTAAACTTGTTTACAAAAGAAGTATATGGTAGAAAGAGTATTTTCAAAATGAAGCAAAAAAACTAACTTATATTTGAAAATAGAAGTGTGTTTTTTTTTTTTTTTTTTGCTTATAGAAAACAGACGGGATATTTATTTAGAGGAGTAATAAGAACACATTTTTTAGCACCTTCTTCCACACACTCTTTTTAATTTGTTAAAATTTATAAAAAAAAATACAAAATCATAAGAGAGATTAATTGATATGATGTGAATCCATTAAATTTTGTCATTTTCAATAAATTAAGTGGGTAACTTTCATCCGAAAAATATTCCGGCTTCAATGCGCAGGCCTTTTTGGCATACGACCACATTAGTATTGGAATCCGTGGGTTTTAATTTTACTCATGATATATCCGTGATAAAATAAAATTACTCACGGACTACAATGTGTGGAAAATTTTTGTAGATAATTCAACATTTTCTTGCAGTGAAAATTGTGTTTAAAAGAATGCATTAGAGAGTGTGTTTTAACATTTTGTTGAGGTGTTAAATAGTATTTGGGATATACCCATATGGGATGATCATATCCAAATTCTTCCATTGCTAGCTTGATTCAACAATTCTTGGAATGAAGGATGGATCAAGTATGATATGGGGATCAAAACACGCTTCATTTTCTCTCCAACATAGACTGCAAGATAGTCCTTTGGCACCTCACAGCTTTTGAAGATGCTTGGTTTGCTTCCAATGAGACCCTTCTGATACAAGGTGAATGAAAACCCATTGCTGTATTGTATTTGCTGAGAATTGAGAAGAAAATGGTGTAAAAAATACTTGAAAGTGCAAGCTTATGAGTTTTGAATGCTTCATGAGTTGTGTTGGTTCTAAAATGCTTGCAACAATCAATATATATATATATATATATATATATAGAGAGAGAGAGAGAGAGAGAGAGAGAAATGCCAGAAGTCTACTTGAATTATTGGTGAAGGAGGGCAAAGAGATATATATAAGAATATCATGAGACCATCTAAGAGACAAGGCCATATGGTAATGTCTTAGATATAAGTGTAACATGTGTAGATATATATATCAATTTCATTGATCATTTATCTAAAAAAACATGCATGTGAGATGTCTAAAGCATGTCTATATCATTGAAAGAGAACTAGGATAATGAATGAACAACCATTAGGTTTCATATTTGCTGAGGTATTTAATTTCAAGTGGGTAAATCTATGGGCCATTATCTCAGAAAGTGGGGTATGCACTTCCATTTGAACTTCCTAATTAATCCTTGAAAGAGATCTCTAAGACAATCGCATGTGATCTCTAAGGCATGTTCCTTTTGTTGTAAAGATTTTCCATTTTGTTCTGATGTAGAATTCCATTGGAATTTGAAACTTGTTTTCTGAATTAGAGTGCAACACTAGACATAGTTTAAAACACTTTTGCTTTAGCCAAATATCACTGAATTATAAAACAGTTTCATTATAAAGTTTCAGTTGGGGTATATTATATACAGGGGCGACTCAAGCTTTTCAAAAAGCATGAGATCCCTGATTTCAACATTTCACAGAGAATGAGATTCCTCCGTTTCAACATTCTTGCTTATGACGTGCTCTCCTTATTTTGACATATTCATCTTGGATTTTATCATTTCAATTATCATATAAAATTGTTATTAACACTTTTTCGTATCAATTTCAAATTTATGACATTAGTAACTAGAGTCTCAAACAAATTATATTTTATTAGTTACATTTTCTTTTTATATTCCTAGAAATAGAATATTCTCATTTTCTTTTTCTTGTTGGTGTTCAAGACCAGCAGAAAGTCAGAACTAAAGTCTTTGCAATGATATTATCGGTACAAAGTGAAAATAAATAAATAAAAGTAATAACGTCTTGAAAGGAAAATTAGTTTCATAATCAATCCAAAGGATTTGGGCTTGTGGAAATACTTCATAATCTCAATGAAGAGTATAAAACTCCTTAAATATGGTATTTACAAAAAAAAATGAAAAAAAAATAAAAGTGACAAATTTGACAAAACTTAACATGGTAAGTAAAATTCACTAAAAATAAAATAAAAATACATGGTGTGTAAAAGATTGAGAACATTTTTTTCCAATTAAAATGCTTAAGTATAAATCTTAGTGGCAGAATATTAATATGGAAATAAAAATGCTGATTTGGAGGGAAATATTTTTAGAAAGTTGTCAGAATTGACATGAATTTTGCTATTATTGTTTCAATTTATCATTATTAACCTGTTAAATTTTAAAAACTGTTTTTGAAATGAATGTTTTAAAAATTATAAAAAAAAAAAGCTTATACATGTATCATTATTAACCTGTTAAATTTTAAGAAAAGTTTTTGAAATGAATGTTTTAAAAACTATAAAAGAAAACAGCTTATACATGTTTTCTTTTTCATTTCTCAATGGAAGTTGATGAACTATTCTCATCTCATATTTATAAGAGAATTCTTCATTGTAACTAATAAAGTATCTCCTCTTTCTTTCTCATTTTTTTTTACTCTCATTCATTTTATTTTTATCTCACTATTTTGAAATTCATTACCATCTTTCTCTTTCATTTTATTTATATTTCAGTGCTCATTCTCTATTTGAATTGTAGATACTGAAGAAGAACAATGATAATGAAATTGTATTACTATAGGGTTTGCGAATGAATCAATGTGTGACATAGGGATAATACAATATCTTATATAGCAGTACTTTCTCTTTTCTCTTTTATGGAGAAAAAAAAAATACAAAAACTATACAAAATCAAAATATCTTTAAAATATCTTCAAATTTGTAATAAACTTTCCCTTTGATTTACCCATGATAATTAGCTAATCTTAGTATCAAAATTATTATTAAGTTATTTTAAATATTAAGAACTTGGTAAAAAAATAAATTATTTTTTTTATATTTGGAAAATCAAGTAAAATAAATAATAATTTTTTTGAGTTAACGTTCAAATTATAAATTAATTATTATTATATAACTGATAATTAAAATTTTAAATTATTATTTATTGATTGTAATTATAACAACATTAACATGGATTATTAAAACTTAAAAGGTCAGTTACTTAATTCAAATTCAAATTAATTCTAATAAATGTATAAATTTCATAATGACACAATTTAATTGATATAAATAATATTTGTTAGACCTTAATGTAATTATCATTATGAGAACTTGAACATGTATTTTCTTTTTTACTCTAAACATATATTTCTTTTAATCATCTTTGAACATATATTTTTTATTATTATCCCAAAACATATATGTAAACTAATGTAAAAACATATGTTAAATTTATTTCCTAAAAAAAACATATGTTAAATTTGATTAATACATCAGTTATTAAATTTGATTAAAATATCTTATATATAAAAAATAATAAATAGTTTAGTAAATTAAAATGCTATATAAATAAAATTATTTTACACTAAAAATATATAACCATATTTCTTTAAAAAAAACACATTTAAAATTAACATATCAATTAATAAAATGATATATTTTATTATATTTTTAATCATGACTAATTAAAATATATAATTTAATTATTTAACCATGCATTACGCTCGTGCGGGCTAATACCTAGTATATAGAATGAAGGAAGCATTAAACATGCATATTTGAATACTAGACTCACAAAATAGGTATACATTCGTGCACTAATAAAAATATGATCCTATACTAAACTAAAGGGTCATAAAAAAGAATATAGGAAATAAATGCTTGACATATATAAAATATTGAAAATGTTTAACTATTTCTCCTATACAAAATTGAACTAGTCATTTATATATAAAAAAAAGGTAAAGTATGAAATTGGTCCCTCAACTTTTTCACATTTTTGATTTTGGTCCCTCAACTTTTTGTTGATTGGTCTTAGTTTTTCAAATTTCATTCCGTTTGGGTTTTAGTGCTTCCGTCCAAATGTTATGTTAAGTGTTGACATGACATGTAATTTTTAGGGTAAAGTATGAAATTGGTCCCTCAACTTTTTCACATTTTTGGTTTTGGTCCTCAACTTTTTGTTAATTGGTCTTGGTTCCTCAACTTTCATTTCGTTTGGGGTTTTGGTCCTTTCGTCATATTCTCCGTTAAGTTTATCCTCTTTGTCGAGCTAGTTCATCCTCTCCATCGAGTCTCTTCCCTCCTCCGTCGAACCCCTCCCCACCGCGAACCCTATCCCCTCCGTTGATGTTGAACACCATATAGGAGATTCAGGATTAGTATCACGCTACCTCCACCATTGCCACGTTCCACCGCCACCTATGCCACCATCATTCCACCTACACCATCGCCATCTCGCATTGTAATGTGAAGGAGATCGTAGTTGCTTGTGGAACTCTCATGTTCGCGTCCAGACAACAGTGAATCGGGTCGCTTTTGACCCATGAAAATATTTGTTTCGTTCTTGCAGCATAGACAACAAAATCAAGCATATGAACATGCATTTGATCGTCTACCCATAGGAAACAAAACCCCTCATTCAATTTTTAAGATCATTGAACAATGAAGGAGCAATTTGGGAAAGTCGAAATCGACTTGTGAAGGGTGCTCAAAATCAATGGAGGAGGGATAGTTTGGAAATTAGGGATTTAGGAAGAAAAAAAAAATTACGTGTTACGTCAACACTTAACAGAGCATTTGGATAGAAGGATTAAAACCTAAACAGAATGAAAGTTGAAGGACCAAGACCAGTCAACAAGAAGTTGAGGGACCAAAACCAGAAATTGGAAAAGTTGAGGGACCAATTTCATACTTTACCCTAAAAATTACTTGTCGTGTTAATACTTAACAGAGCATTTGGATGGAAGGACTAAAACCCAAACAAAATGAAAGTTAAAGGACCAAAATAAAAAATATGGAAAAGTTGAGGGACCAATTTCATACTTTACCCTAAAAAAAAAAAGGAAATAAACCATTTTTTGTGTAGTGATAGGGCCTAGTATAAATGATTGTTAAATGTCGTTGATGGATTTAGTGGCTATTTATATAACTGGTAAAAGTTATAATAATTGCCGGTAAAAAGATTTTTGGTGTTGTGATAGGGCCTAGTATAACCATTAGATAAAGAAATGATCGATCCAAACTGAGAGACTTGCCTATGATATTTTTTTTTTTATCAAAGATGTGCAGATGTGTACCCACTCAAAAATTGAAACCAGAGAAATGTGTAGAGTTCTATACCTAAAGATTAGTTTTATATAGATGGCTTGTTTACTGTGTTCCAGACAGGTCTGAGACATCTGATTTGTACTAAAATCAGTAAAATGTTGTCAGGAAAATGGTAGCTAGACTACCTAATTCATTTCAGGCATTACTATGTGAGGAGAAGAAAAAATTGAAAATGATTATCTGATGTGTTTGACCACAATTCCATCTGTGGAGGATTAGTTCCTAAGCATCACATCTTGCTATAACTAATGGAGAATGAGATAGATCAAAGAAGAGCCGAGGCAAAGTTATACAGAAGGAACTTTCTTTGATTTTTAATATTTTCCATTTTAATTAGTTTCTCCCTTCTATCATTCCTTTGGAAACAAAAAAAATGTTCCATTCCATTCTAAGGTTCCTCAAATCTTACATTTTGCCAGAATCACATGGATTATTTGTTGTTTCTTTGGCAGTAAGAGAAGATATTTCTAATCTTAATGGAAAGATTCACACAGATTAATTGATTACTCAACTGTTGTTCTCACAAGAAAGTCTTGAAATCCATTATTCATGCCTAGAATTTATTGGGAAAACCATGTTTAGACAGTAAAGAAAATGTTGGCAATCTAACTATTAAACTGAGAACACAGATCGAGGAGTCACATGAGTAGTTGAATTAATTGTCATTAAACAAATTTGTTATCCTAATAGCTTTTTCTCTATTCCTACTTTTCAAAATGGGTTGATCGATACAAATTGAGAAGATGCCTATTGTACAAAATATCTCTAATAATCTATGTCAGTCTTCTACAGTATGAGATCTATAGTCCACTCAAGTGTGAAGTTATGTTTTGGAACACATCTTCGCTGCAAGGAATGGTGAGACCACCCATGGGATGATCATATCCAAACTCTTCCTCTGCTTGACACAACAATTCTTGGAATGAAGAATGGGTCAAGTATGATATGGGAATCACAAACCACTTCATTCTCTCACCAACGTAGACTGCAAGATAGCCCTTTGGCACCTCCACAGATTTTGAAGATGCTTGATTTGCAGCAAATGATGCCCTTCAGATACTGGGTAAATGAAAACCCATTGTTGTATGGTATTTGCTGAGAATTGAGAAGAAAAGGGTGTAAAAAATACTAAATGCCTCAGGATATGAATAATTTGTGTTGGTTCTGAAATGCTTGCAACCAAGAGTATATATAGATATAAGGATATGTTATAAGGCTACTTATATTATTGGTGTAGGAGACCAATGCGATAAGAGTCATGGGACCAACTGAGAGACAAAGGCCATATGGTAATGTCTTAAAGAACTATATCTCTAATGAATTAATAAATGGAATATGTTATATGTTAGATACTATATATATACAAACTCCACTTCCAACTTCTGGAGTCAAAGTCATCACATTACCCCACTTGAAAAAAACACACATATCCATGCAAAATAAAATCCAATAAGGTGATGATGACCCTGATTTGGAGTTCAGGGGACAAAAAACTTCATGTATGCAAGTTCACGTGGTGGTGCTCAATATTTGACATACCATGTGTTCAATATCAGTTCTCTTCATACCTCTAAACCGTATTGAGTCTGCTCATGGTTTGCATATTACAGGTTGCATAGATTTATCAATAGCATTGCCATTTATAAAAAAGAAACATGTGAGATGTCTAAAGCATGTCTATTATTGAAACAGCTGTAGCATAATGAATGAACCAGCTTTACCTCAGAAGGTGGGGTCTGCACTCCTGTTGAACTTGATAATCTTTTAAAGGGATTTCTAAGACAATACCATGTGATCCCTTGTCTCTCCTCCTAATTGTGGTATTGAATTCAACAGGCCATTCACCACAATATATATAACATTTCTTTGGTTCTCAAGCAACATAAGTGATTTCCTTCCTCAAGTCCTTTGCCATCAGCATATAGAAAACAATGGGATTCCATATAGCAGGTATTATTAGAAGGGCATCGTTTTCTACCAGCCAAGCAGCCTCAAAGGGGGCTGAAGTACCAAAAGGCTATCTTGCAGTGTATGTTGGACATAAGATGAGGCAGTTTGTGATCCCAGTATCATACTTGAACATACCTCAATTTCAAGAATTATTAATTCAAGCAGAAGAAGAATTCAGATATGATCATCCAACTGGGGGTCTCACTATTCCATGCCAAGAGGATAAGTTCTTATACGTCACTGCTCACCTGAATGAGTTGTAAATTATGGTGATGCAGACTGAGATAGATAGTCATAGATGAGGCAAATTTGTACAGAAGCCCCTTCCTGTTATTGTAAAGATTTTCAATTTTTTTGTGATGTAGAATTCCATTGGAATTTGAAACCTGTTGCCTGAATTAACTAGAGTGCAACACTAGAGATTGTTTAAACACTTTTGCTTTAGCCAAATCTGAATGAATTATACAACAGTTTAGTTATCAAGTTTCAGTTCATATATATTTGCTTTTTAAAAGGGATAAAGAGCATCATTTATTTTGGAGATTTACCAATGTGTATAATAGTCATTAATGCCCCCCTAGCAATTTTATTTCAAAATCCATCCTTGAGTAGAACAAGGAACACACAATACATTTCTCCTGAAAACAGATTTTTGTCAATTGTTGCTAGATTTTCGATAATATGTAGCCCATTCAGTTCCTGATATCATGCTTTCAGAACATGTCAGAATAAATATCTCAAGTTGGAGATTGATCATGAATCTAAATAAATTATTGCTAAAAAGTAAATAATAAGGTAAAGAAATTTCAATTCCTATACTTTCACCAAAAGCAATATATAGAATGAAGGATGCATTAAACATGCATATCTTGAATACTGGACACTTTATAGGTTAATTATCAGTAAATTGTTACTTGTTAGGGAACTTTTGTTCCGGGGTGGTATAAAAACATTAAGTCTGTGATTTGTGTATTATAACATCACAAGTTTATTTATAGAACGAACAGAAGTCATACAAAAGAATTAGGTGAGATTAACCAAACATCAATCTATATTGCTATGAGAAAGAGCTCTCACTATGTGAACAGGGCTTTGGCAACCCAAAATTTAAATTTTGTATGCACGCTGTGAAGATTTATAAATAAAAAGACAAAATTAACTTTGTCCCAAATCAATTAATCTTTCTCCTTGGTCCAAGTAAAATACTTTATTCTCTTCGCTTGCTAGGAATGTTGGCAATGTAACTAATAAACAGAAAACAGAGGAATCAGTTGAGTAGTTTAATTCATTGTCATTAAAAAAATAAAGGAACAAGTTTTTCATTCTAATAGTGTATTCTTTTCATCGATTTTTCATAAATAGATGATCTGAACTTATTCAGAAGATGCCTATTGTACAAAAATCTCTCTACCAATCTATGTCAGTCTATTACATTATGAAATCTATTGTGTACTCAAGTGTGTAGTTATGTTTTGGAAGACATCTTCGCTGCAAGGAATAGTGAGACCACCCATGGGATGATCATATCCAAATTCTTCTTCAGCTTGACACAACAACTCTTGGAATGAAGGATTGACCAAGTATGATATGGGGATCACAAACCGCTTCATTCTCTCACCAATGTAGACCGCAAGATAGCCCTTAGGCACATCCGCAGATTTTGAGGATGCTTGGTTTGCAGAAGATGATGCCCTTCTAATACCGGGTAAACGAAAACCCATTATCGTATTGTGTTTGTTGAGATTTGAGAAGAAAATGGTGTAAAAAAGACTAAATACTTCAGAAGGTGAATGATTTGTGTTGGTTCTAAAATGTTTGCAACCATGAGTATATATATATAGATAAAAGGATACGTAAGAAGGCTACATGAATTATTGGTGAAGGAGGGAAATGAGATAAGAGTCACGGGACCAACAGAGAGACAAGGCCATATGGTAATGTCGTAGAGGACTCTCCATTGAATAAATAAACGGAATATGATATGGTAGATAATGTATACAACTCCCACTTCCACCTACTGAGTCAAAGCTATCAGATGATTTTGACACTAATTTAGACAGCAAACTTCATGTATTCAAGTTCACATGGTGGTGCTTCATATTTGATGTACACAAAAAAATGTGGTTCATAGTGCCTCATGACTATGTGTTCAATACACTTTACAGGTTGCATAGATATATCAATAGCATTGTCATTTATCAAAAAGAAACATGTGGGATGTCTAAAGCATGTCTATTGTTGAACTTGAAATAGCTATAGCATCATGAATGAACCATCATTTTCTCAAAATCTTTTAAGGAGATTTCTAAAACAATACCATGTGATCCCTTGTCTCTCAGTGGACTCCATTTTAGCCCTGCCAAAAATTATTAATTGTAGTATTGAATTGAACAGGCCATTGACAACTATATATATAGCATTTCTTTGGCTCTCAAGAAGCATAGGTGATTGCATTCCTCAAGCATCAGAACTCAAATATTTTTTCTTATACAAGTCCTTTGACTCACATCAGTATATTATTTGTCGTGTGGAGAAATAGAAAAACCATGGGTTTCCGCTTAACAGGTATTATTAGAAGGGCGTCATTTTCTATTACCCAAGCAGCCTCCAAGGGAGTTGAAGTACCAAAAGGCTATCTTGCAGTGTATGTCGGAAATAACATGAGGCGGTTTGTGATTCCAGTATCGTACTTGAACCATCCTTCATTTCGAGAATTACTAAGTCAAGCAGAAGAAGAATTCGGATATGATCACCCAACAGGTGGTCTCACAATTCCATGTCGGGAGGATGATTTTCTAAATGTCACCGCTCGCTTGAATTAGTTATAAATCATGTTAATGGAAGACTGAATTAGATAGCCTTAGTTAGATGAGGAAAATTTGTACAGAAAGATATTCCTTCTAGAGTAAAGATTTTCAATTTTGTTCTCTTGTATTTCATTTGATCAAAGTTGCAACACAAGACACTTGTTTAAAATCATTCTAAGGCATGAGTAATCAATTTCAAGACCCTCTTGCTTGAACAAACAGTTTAGTAATCAATTAATCTTTGTGAAACTTTCCATTAAAATTGGCAATATCTTCTCTTACTGCCGAAGAAACAACAAATAATCCATGTGATGCTGCTTCTTGGTTAGGAAAATGGAAGATTTGATGAACCTTAGAATGGAATGTAGCACTGAAGTAACTACAGAGAAATACGCTGGTTCTAATAGCAGGAACTAAAATGAGACACATTGATAGAAGAATTTAGAAACATGTTGCTGATGCTGTTTCAGGAAAAATGTGTGTTGTGTGTTCCATGTTAAGCTCAACACCAACAAGGCAGCAGTAAAAATTATTTTAAAATTTGGTCAATATATCTCCAAAAGACTTACAGCACCTAATTGCAATATATAACGACTGGATTTTCATTGACATTTTGCAAAAGCTAAAACTGTTTAACAATGGTTGATCATAAATTGTGTAGCAAGTTGGGAGTCCTTAAGAAAAGTTTTAAGGAGGTGTGTTAAACCTGTAAAGCTTTTCTGGTATTATTATGTGAGAAGAAGAAAAAATTGAAAATGATTATCTGACGTGTTTGACCACAATTCCATGTTATAACTAATGGAGAATGAGATAGATCAAAGATTAGCTGAGGCAAAGTTATACAGAAAAAACTTTCTTTCATTTTTATGATTTCCCATTTTAATTAGTTTCTCCCTTCTATCATTCCTTTGAAAACAAAAAAATGTTATATGGATGATAAAGTTCCTGCTCTCAGCACCAGAGTATTTCCCTTTAGTTATATTAATTCTCCATTCCATTCTAAGCATCACATGGATTATTTGTTGTTTCTTGGGCACTAAGATAAGATATTTCCAATCTTAACAGAAATATTCACAAAGATTAATTGATTACTCAATTGTTGTTCTAGCTAGAAAGTCTTGAAATTGATTATTCATGCCTAAAAATTTATCATGAAAACCATGCTTAGACGGAGTAAAGAAAATGTTGGCAATCTAACTATTAAACAGAGAACACAGAGGAGCCACTTGAGTAGTTGAATTTTATTGTCATTAAACAAATTTGTCATCCTAATAGCATTTTCTGTTTTCCTATTTTTCAAAATGGGTTGATCTATACAAATTGAGAAGATTCCTATTGTACAAAATATCTCTACTACTAATCTATGTCAGACTTCTACAGTATGAGATCTATAGTCTACTCAAGTGTGAAGTTATGTTTCGGAACACATCTTCGCAGCAAGGTATTGTGAGACCACCCATGGGATGTTCATATCCAAACTCTTCTTCAGCTTGACACAACAACTCTTGGAATGAAGGATTGACCAAGTATGATATGGGGATCACAAACCGCTTCATTCTCTCTCCAACATAGACCGCAAGATAGCCCTTTGGCACATCCACAGCTTTTGAGGATGCTTGGTTTGCAGAAGATGATGCCCTTCTGATACCAGGTAAACGAAAACCCATTGTCTACTTGTATTTGCTGAGAATTGAGAAGAAAATGGTGCAAAAATGACTAAAAGCTTCAGGATGTGAATGATTTGTGTTGGTTCTAAAATGCTTGCAACCATGAATATATATAGATAAAAGGATATGATAGAGGATTACTTGAATTATTGGTTAAGGGAGGGCAATGAGATAAGAGTCATGGGACCAACTGGGAGACAAGGCCATGTGGTAATGTCTTAGAGGACTTCCGAATGATATGGTAGATAATGTAGTCAACTTCCGAATCCACCTTCTGAGTCAAAGCTATTAGATGATGTTAACACTCATTTGGACAGCAAACTTCATGTATTCAAGTTCACATGGTGGTGCTTCATATTTGATGTACACAAAACAATGTGGTTCATAGTGCCTCATGACCATGTGTTCAATATCTGTTCTTTGCTTACCTCGAATCTGTATTGAGTTTGCTCATGGTTTACACTTTACAGGTTGCATAGATATATCAATAGCATTGTCATTTATCAAAAAGAAACATGTGAGATGTCTAAAGCATGTCTATTGTTGAAATAGCTATAGCATAATGAATGAACCATCATTTTCTCAAAATCTTTTAAGGAGATTTCTAAGACAATACCATGTGATCCCTTGTCTCTCGGTGGACTCCATTGTAGCCCTGCCAAAAATTATTAATTCTGGTATTGAATTGAACAGGCCATTCACAACTATATATATAGCATTTCTTTGGCTCTCAAGAAGCATAAGTGATTGCATACCTCAAGCATCAGAATTCAAATATCTTTTTCTTATACAAGTCCTTTGACTCACATCAGTATATCATTTGTCGTGTGGAGAAATAGAAAAACCATGGGTTTCCGCATAACAGGTATAATTAGAAGGGCATCATTTTCTACAGCCCAACCAGCCTCCAAGGGAATTGAAGTACCAAAAGGCTATCTTGCAGTGTATGTCGGAGATAACATGAGGCGGTTTGTGATTCCAGTATCGTACTTGAACCATCCTTCATTTCAAGAATTACTAAGTCAAGCAGAAGAAGAATTCGGATATGATCATCCAACGGGTGGTCTCACAATTCCATGTCGGGAGGATGATTTTCTAAATGTCACCGCTCGCTTGAATTAGTTATAAATCATGTTAATGGAAGACTGAATTAGATAGTCTTAGATGAGGAAAAATTTGTCCATAAAGGAGTTTCTTCTAGTGTAAAGATTTTCAATTTTGTTCTTTTTTATTCCATTTGATCAAATTAAAGTTGCAACACAAGACATTGGTTTAAACTCATTTTGCTTTTACGAAATCTCCCTGAATTCTAATATACACACAACAGTATGCATTATCAATTCAGTCCTTATGTTTCGGTGTTTTAATAGGCTGCCCTATTTTATTTCAAAATCTATCCTTGAGTAGAACAAGCAACACAACACATTTGTCTTGGAAACATCCTTTGTATCTTGTTACTAGATTCTTTAATACTGTGTGGTTGATTCAGTTCCTGACCTCATTCATTCAGCATCACAGAATAGTCAAATCAACTTGGTCTTTTTAGACACACTACTTTAGAAGGACCTTTAGGAGAGGAAAATATGAAGAAAAAATGAAATTAGTTTCTTTAAAAGTTAAAATTATCTTTTCCAATAGTTAATTAGTGAAAGTTCTCTCAAATAGATTCATATAAAAGATGTGGGACTTCTAAAAATTAGCTATTAGAGAAGACAATGTTAACTTCTAGATAAGTTAATTTCATTATTTCTTCATATTTTCCTCTCCTAGAAGTCCTTATAGAGTAGTGTGTCCAAACAAGCTAACATGCGCTTCTCCTTCCATTTCCGTCATCCCAGTAAAATCATCATTTTCTAAGGACCATCAACTCTTTTATTTTCCTAATTATGTCTCACCACCACATGGATCTCTGATATTTAAGTAGTGACTTCAACCGTTATATTTTTTGGGTAGTGGTGGAATCACATGGATTTAGTTTCTATTTAAATAGCTGGTAAAGGTTATAATAATTGCCGGTATAAACAATTTTTTGGGTAGTGATACAGGAATCACAAACCGTTGTGTAGGAAGTATTCTTTGTTTTAAAATTTCAAAGTACTTGACTTGTTATCTAGTGATTACAGACATGACCATCTTTATATATTCTTTATATATACATTGAGATACGGCTTAGCAAAACCATCAGATAAGGAAATGATTGATCCAAATGGGATCACTGAGAGACTTATATCTATGATGTCTTAATCAAAGGTGAAGAAATTATGTGCAGCTATATGCCCCACCTTTTAATGACCAAGCAAGACAGTACCAACTCAAATATTGAAACTAGATAAATGTGTACAGTTCTATACCTAAAGCTTAGCTTTATATAGCTGGCTTGTTTACTGTGTTTCAGACAGGTCTGAGACATCTGATGTGTACTAAATTGTGATCAGGAAAATGATAGCTAGACTACCTTCATTTCAGGCATTTCTAAGTGCGATGAAGAAGAATTTGAAAATGATTATCTTATATGTGAGATAGATCAAAGATTAGCTGAAGGCAAAGTTGTACACAAGGATCTTTATTTCATTTTTATGATTTTCCATTTTAGTTTCTCTCCTATCATTCCTTTGAAAATAAGAAAATGTTATATAAAGCTCCTGCTCCAGCACCAGAGTCTTTCCCTTTAGTTACTTCAGTGCTCCAATCCATTCTAAGGTTCATCAAATCTTCCAATTTCCCAACATCACATGGATTATTTGTTGTATCTTCAGCAGTAAGCGAACATAATGCCAATTTTAATGGAAAGATTTACACAGAATAATTGATTACTCAAGTGTTGTTCTAGCAAGAAAGTCTTGAAATTGATTACTCATGCCAAAACATTTATCAGGACAACCATGCTTTGAGTAAAGCAGATGCTGGCCATGTAACTATTAAACAGAGAACACGGAAAAGCCACTTGAGTAGTTGAATTAATTGTCATTAAACAAATTTGTCATCCTATTGCCTTCTCTGTTTTCCTATTTTTCAAAAAGAATTGATCTATACAAATTGAGAAGATGCATATTGTACAAAATATCTCTACTAATCTATGTCAGTCTTCTAAAGTATGAGATCTATAATCCACTCAAGTGTGAAGTTATGTGTTGGAACACATCTTCGCTGCAAGGAATTGTGAGACCACCCATGGGATGATCATATCCAAACTCTTCCTCTGCTTGACACAACAATTCTTGGAATGAATAATGGATCAAGTATGATATGGGGATGACAAACCGCTTCATTCTCTCACCAACGTAGACTGCAAGATAGCCCTTTGGCACCTCCACAGCTTTTGAAGATGCTTGGTTTGCAGCAAATGATGCCCTTCTGATGCCGGGTAAATGAAAACCCATTGTTGTATTGTATTTGTTGAGAATTGAGAAGAAAATGGTGTAAAAAAGACTAAATACTTCAGAAGGTGAATGATTTGTGTTGGTTCAAAAATGCTTGCAACCATGAATGTATATATAGAGAGATAAAAAGGATATGTTAGAAGGCAACTTGAATTATTGGTGAAGGAGGACAATGAGATAGGAGTCATGGGACCAACTGAGAGACAAGGCCATATGGTAATGTCTTAGAGAACTCTCCAATGAATTAATAAATGGAATATGTTATGGTAGATAATGCATACGAGCTCCACTTCTAACATTCTGTAATTTAAGCCATCACATTACCCCACTTTGAAAAAACACACACGGATCCATGTAAAAGAAAATCTAATATGATGATGTTGACACTGATTTGGAGTGGAGGGGACAGAAAACTTCATGTATGGAAGTTCACATGGTGGTGCTACATATTTGACATACACAAAAATTGTGGTTCGTAGTGCCTCATGACCATGTGTTCAATATCGGTTCTCACGTCGAATCCATATTGAGTCTGCTCATGGTTTACACTTTACAGGTTGCATAGGTATATGATTAGTATTGTCATTTATCAAACAGTTACATGTGAGATGTCTAAAGCATGTCTATTATTGAAACAGCAATAGCATAATAAATGAACCAGCTTTACCTCAGAAGGTGGGGTCTTCACTTCTGTTTAACTTGATGATCCTTTAAAGAGATTTCTAAGACAACAGCATGTGATCCCTTGTCTCTCGGTAGACACCATTGTAGCCTTGCCAAAAATTATTAAGTGTGGTATTGAATTGAACAGGCTATTCACAACTATATATATAACTTTCTTTGGTTCTCAACCAACATAAGTGATTGGATTCCTCAAGTATCCAAATTCAAATATTTCTTTCTTATACAAGTTCTTTGACATCAGCATATTATTTGTTGTGTGGCAAAATACAAAACAATGGGTTTCCGCATAGCAGGTATTCTTAGAAGGGCATCGTTTTCTACAAGCCAAGCAGCCTCCAAGAGAGTTGAAGTACCAAAGGGCTATCTTGCAGTGTATGTTGGAGATAAGATGAGGCGGTTTGTGATTCCAGTGTCATACTTAAACCAACTTTCATTTCAAGAATTACTGAATCAAGCGGAAGAAGAATTCAGATATGATCAACCAACGGGGGGTCTCACAATTCCATGTCAGGAGGATGAGTTCCTAAACGTCACCTCTCACTTGAATGAGTTGTAGATCATGCTAATTTAGATTCAGATAGATAGTCTTTGATCAGGCAAATTTGTACAGAAGGCAATTTCTTTAATTCGAACGAAAATCCATTTTGTTCTTATTTTGAATTCCATTGGAAGTTGAAGCCTGTTGCTTGAATGAGAGTGCAACGCAAGACATTGTTTAAAGACTTTTGATTTTGCCAAATCTCAATGAATTATACAACTGTTTCATTATCAAATTTTAGTTCATATATATCTGACTTTAAACATTTAATAAAAAGGTACTGTGTTATTATTTTAATACAATGGTTTAGAAACTTAGACTTATGAATCAATCTTTATGGACCATGACCCAAAATATTAATAATATTGCCAAACTTATTCTGTCAAAAAATTAAATTCTTAGCATAAAGAATGTTCAATTCCTCTGCTTTCAACAAAAGTAATGTATAGATGGAATTATAATAAACATGGAATATTGAAAATACCATGTACTCTATTGTCTCTCTGCAGACCCCTTCATAGCCCCATCAAAACTCATTCATGATTCATTTTTGTGAAATTGGTATATAGAGTCCCTTAGCAAGTGTATATACATAATTTCATATGTTGTCAAAACTTTTACATTCTTAAGATTAATAAGTTAAATATTTCTTTCTTATAGAAGTCTTTGGATATCAATATATTGTTTCTGTGTGACTGTCATCATTTTCTGCAACGCAAGCAACCTCAGGGTGGGTTGAAGTACCAAAAGTATACTTTGTACTGTGTGTTGAAGATTGTGACGGCCTGCTATAATTATGCTTGATATAATCATATCTTGTCATATATATAACAGTTATATATCTAATCATGTAGGATAATATTTATTTTTATCTTAATTGTATCTTATCATATCTAATGTTTGCCTACTGAACTCCTATATAAGCTGTGGTCAAACCAAGAGCAGAACGGATGACTAAAACATTAGCAACCACCATGGGAGCTCGATATATTAAATGATTACTAAACTGTTGTTCTAGCAAGCAAGTCTTGAAATTGCTTACTCATGCCTTACAACTTAGCAGGACAATGAAGTCTTGTTTTATCTTATACTTGCCGATACGCAGGGACGGAGCCAGAAACATATTTCAGGGGACCAATTTTAAAATTTTTTCTTTTTTTGAACAAATTTTATTAAGAGGCTAAATGCCTCTGTACAGAGAAAAAAGAGCTATATTTATAATTATACATTTCATAACATTAATTATAGTAATAATATATCAAAATATTTATCTAAGACAATTAATATATTCATCAAAACTAAACTTTCATAATTTTCTTTTCAAAATAAACATTATTCTAAACAAAAATCTGTAATACAAAAATTAGTTTAAATTTTTAACATGTTGAAAATAATTATAACTAAATAATTACGAATAGATAAATTGAATATGTTTTTCTTGTACAAGTCAATAATATTTTTTTTCTAATATCTAATCATTATTATAAAAAAAAAGAGCGTATAATTATAATAGAAAATATATTTTATACATTAGATAAAATAAAACTCATTTTTATTTTAAAGTTTTCACAATAACATCTTTAGAATGGCATTTAAAGTAAAAAAAAAAAAAAAAAAACAATTGAAATCTCACAAACAATGTCCAAAATACACATAAAAAAAAATATCAATAGTTGAGATAAAAAAAAAAATTGTTGATATATATGAAAAATAAGTTGTCAAAGATTAACAAATCTTTTTTTAATTCTCAAATCAATTATAAATAAAAAAAAGCTAATAAATTACTTGATTGCAAATATTATCATTAATAACTGTAAACAGAGCAATACCAAATTATAAAAGAAAAATATCATTAAAAAACAAAAAAGATAATACTTGAATATTCATTTTAAAAAGATAAAATAATACAATTATATCTAATTTAAAGATTATAAAAATAAAAATAGTTATCAACTAAAAATATAATTTTATTTAAAAATAAAAAATAACACTTAAAAATTTATTATAATATCATAAATTATTAAATATATTAAATAATTATATAATATTTAAAATAATATCTATATAAAAAAATAAAAATTGAAAAAAGTCACGGTGTGCCAAGGCCCCCACCCCATAACCTAGCTCCTCCCTGCCTATGTAGTAAATGTTGGCAATCTAACCAATAAACAGAAAACACAGAGAATCCACTTGAGTAGTTGAATTAATTGTCATTAAAAAAGAATACAGAAACAAATTTGTCATCCTAATAGCCTTTTCTTTTCTCCTATTTCTCAAAAAGGGTTGATCTTTACAAATTGAGAAGATGCCTATTATACAAAATGTCTGTACTAATCTATGTCAATCTTCTACAGTTTCAAGTCTATAGTCCACTCAAATGTGAAATTATGTTTTGGAAGACATCATCATCGCTGCAAGTAAATTCTTCCTCAGCTCGAATCAACAAGTCTTGGAATGAAGGATGGACCAAGTATGATATTGGGATCCCAAAGCGCTTCATTCTGTCACCAACTTTTGAGGATGCTTGGTTTGCAGCAAATGATGTCTGATATTAGCTAAACGAAAACCCATTGTGATATTTTAGAGAGATTTTTAGGAGAATGAAAAAATAAAATTAATTTTTTATATAAATTAAAATTGATTTCTTTCATATAAAGATAAAGAGACTCTATAAATTAGTTTTTAGAGTAGTTAATTTTAGTTTTTAGATCTATAATACATTAGTGAATTTTGTTTTAAGTATCTAATAAATTTTTTATTTGTTTTGGATCCTCATATATCAAAATATTTATTTTTAATACTTGATATTATTATTTAGTCCCCGATAAATTTATAATTTTTTTTTTGAATTCCTAATATATATAGATAATTTATTGCTTGCCCCTATAAAAAAAAATTCAAAATCACAAAAAACCAAATGAATTTTTTTTTATTAAAAAACAAAATTTTCAAATTTAACCATGAATAAAATGAAATGTCAAGAATTAAAAATATATATTTTGATATATTCGGATCTAAAGTAAAGTAAAGAAAAAATTTATTAGAGAGAACTAAAACAAATTTTAACCTACATTTAACACTACCACTTTGACCAGCAAAACACGCACTCAGTCAAACTAATATTGTTTAACTACCTGCATTTATAAATTTACAAAAGGACAAAGATTTGTTCACAAGATTAACAATATGTGAGCGTCACGCTCTCCCACCAGTATAAAAAATGGCCGGCCAGAGTCAGTATTCCATTTTTATCGGTACAACTAACACTGACGGATACCATTAAAATTGTTTAATCCCAATTCACAGATTATCAAAATCAAAATATTCCCAATTTGCTGTGTGTTACTACCTAATCCAACCTTCTCTTGAGCAAGGATCGAGCAGCTATAGAGGAAGGTAAAGTGTCCAATGGCACGACCCTCGATTGGCTTCACGTTACCTTGAGGAAGATGAAGTTGTTGGCTTTGAAGATCCAAGAGATGAATTGATTCGTTGGTTGGTGGAGGGACCAGTAGAGGGCAAGAGATGAATTGATTCCTTGGTTGGTCGGAATGGGCGGGCTAGGAAAAACCACTCTTGCTGGCAGAGTTTCCAACAACCAGAAGGTGATTGCACACTTTGATTCTCATGCATGGATCACAATGTCTCAATCCTACACAGTGGAAGGATTGCTGAGAGACCTGTTGAGGAAGTTCTACGAAGAAAACAAGGAGGATCCTCCACGAGGTATTTTTGAAATGGATCGGGATTCATTGATTGAAAAATTGAGAAGCCATTTGCAACCAAAGAGGTACATCGTCATTTTTGATGATGTATGGAGTGTAAATCTTTGGGGTCAAATTGAAAATGCCATGCTTGATAATAAAAACGGAAGTAGAATATTAATCACAACTGGGATGGATGGTGTTGTAGAGTCTTGTGTGAATTCTCCCTTTGATAAGGTGCATAAGTTGAAACCTTTCACTCAAGAAGAATCTATGCAACTCTTTTGCAAGAAGGTATTCCGATGTCACAATAATGGATGTTGTTCGGAAGATCTTAAGAAAATTTCTTTTGACTTTGTTGAAAAATGTAAGGGTTTACCACTGGCCATTGTGGCTATCAGTAGTCTTTTATCTGGCAAAGAAAAGACTCCATTTCAGTGGGAAAAAATTAGACGAAGTCTGAGTTCAAAGATGGAGAAAAATCCCCGTTTAATCTATTGTATTTTGGGTTGTATCCCAAGGATTATGAAGTTGGATCAACAAGACTTGTTCGACAATGGATAGCTGAGGGATTTGTAAAGGATGAAGAAGGAAGAACTTTAGAGGACATCGCATACAAATATTTTTCTGAACTGATTGGCAGGGGTTTAGTGCAAGTCTCTTCATTTACCTTTGATGGAAAAGCTAAGAGTTGTCGTGTTCATGACTTGCTACACGATATGATCCTTAGAAAATCCAAGGATTTAAGTTTTTGCAAGCATATCAGTATAAAAGATGAGTCGATGCCAAGTGGGATGATTCGGCGTTTGTCAATAAGAACTATTTCCATTGATTTGATGAGGCGGTGCAGTGAAAGCTTACACACTCGATCTCTGCTTGTTTTTGTAGAAGGAGCGGACAAAGAATTAACAAAAAACTTCTTGCTAAGAATCCCTACAAATTACAGTTTATTGAAGGTATTTGATTTTGAAGATTCTCGTCCACCATTTGATTATTCTATTCCTGAAAATTAGATAAATCTAATCCACTTGAAGAATTTAAACTTGAGATATTCTGTCATGCAATCTGGACAACTTTCAAAAATCATTTGTAAGCTCCACAACCTCGAGACCTTGGACATTAGGCATACAGGTGTCCGTAAAATGCCAAAGGAGGTTTGCAATCTAAAAAATCTACGACATCTTTTGGTTCATGACATGGAATTATTCGAGTTGAAGAATGGTCTTGGAGGCTTGACATCCCTACAAACGCTATGCCATGTAAACTTGTCTACGGATGATAATGATGATGAGGTAGAGTTAATAAGAGAATTGGGAAAGCTGAAGCAATTAAGGAAGTTAAGCTTGGAATGGGTCAAGGAAGAACATGGAAGCTCTCTATGCTCCTCAATAAATGAGATGACAAACTTGGAGAAACTATGTATTTGGTCAGCGGGTGGTGATGAAGTCATTGATTTGCCTATTACTTCATCTTTGCCTATGCTTCGGAAGCTTAGCCTGATAGGGAAATTAAAAATGTTTTCAAAGTGGATTCCACAACTCCAAAGTCATCTTAAATTATCTTTGATAGGCTCTAAGTTAATCGATGATCCATTGAAATCTCTACAAAATATACCACATTTATGAAGGTGAAAGTTTGTATTTTGAATAGGGAGGATTTCAACAACTAAGGAAACTAACTCTCGGAAGAATGTCGAACTTGAAATCCATCACTATCGATAAAGGAGCACTCCTTTCTTTGGAGAAACTGAAATTTCGGAACTTACTCCGACTCAAGTCAGTACCCCGTGGCATTCAACACTTGAAAAAACTTCAAATTCTCAGTTTTCAACATATGACAGATGAATTGAACAAGTGCATTGCTCCCAATGGAGGACTAGAACACCCAAGCATCCAGCATGTGCCCCTTGTAAAGATTACTACCTTGGGTGATAACATGAAAGCAAGGCATTAATTAGGATTCATAAAAAGGTATACCTTTTCTTAATGTCAGTAGAATCGGATACAAATTGTCAAATTCCATGTATTTACGAGTCTTGTTTATTTTTTAAATGACATCACTTTCTCTTAAATATTAGTTTTTTCTCTATTAAAAATATTAAGAGGATAAGTAAGGAAATACCTAGCTAGTTTGATTTTCTATAAAATGAAATTTTTAATATTTCTTACTGTATAGTCATAGTTATATATATTAAATCTCACCATTATAATTCTCTGAACTAATAGTGTGCATGCTTTGAATTGGTAGGAATTGGGCTTCCAGTGTTGTAACTTTCTGTTTCAAGATTGGCTCTTGCATCGATCCATGGATAATAAGAACATTTTGTCTTTGTCTTTCTTTAATATGTGCGAAACAAGTTTTAATACATAGTGTGACTTTCAAGGATTGTGGCTTATTATGTCTTTTTATTGGGTAATTAATGAGAACTTCATGTAATTATTTTATTGTTTTGTAATGTTTTCTTTTTTTATTTTGCTAAATTTTGAGGATTTGATCAGTGTAAGTGCTCGAGAGTTGGGTTGGGAACCTTGACAAGTCATACATTGCAAAATAATAGAGTAAATCCGGTGGTCATCATTTTTTTTTTTTATTGGATCAATGTTAATTGTTATTTTTTTTATTCTAAAATGTTTGATACTTGAGATTTTTTTACATATATTTAAGAAAAACAATATTCTAAAATTATTGATATTTATTATTGAATAATTTTATTAAAATACCATTATCTTTTTTTTTCTTAATTTCAATAAATATATTATTCATTCTTTCACTCAAACAATATTTATTAGAGTACAAAATTAAAACAAGCTAAGTGATTGAATATTTCATTGAAAAATAAAAACATCAATAAATTACAATCATCTCGGAACAGAAAAAAATAATTGATTTAATGGATAGAAAAGTATTATCAACACAGTCTCTAGCATATTTTCACTAACATATTATTTTAATAAGAAAATTATATTAATATTTTTTTAAGCTTCGTGTAATATTTTTATTTTTTAATTATTACTTTCACTTATTTGAAAATGTTAGTATAATATTTTAAGAGAAGTCAATATAATATTTTAAAATATATATTTGGTATCAGTGTAATGATTTCATTTTAAAGGAGTGTTAGTGTAAAAAAATAAAAATGTGAAATTATGTTTAATTTAATAAAATTTTAAGAATGTAACTGTAATTTACTCTATTTTAATTTATTGTTTAAGATTTATAAAAATTACAAATTTGGAGAGATTTAAAATCATTAAGATGCCACATCCACAAAATTACGTGATTTTTGATCAATTTTATCTACGTGAGCTAATACTAATAATAAAAATATTAATTAATATATATATATATATATATATATATATTTTTTTTTTTTATATTACCATCTTCAAACATAATAAAAAAACAACACATAATAACATGTGTTTATAATAACAAATAATATTATAAAATTAAAAATATAAAAAGTATTACATGAAAATTTATGATTTTTTAAACTTGTGAGGAAATATAAAATAAATTAATTAAATCAAAATATACGGCAATTTTATTTGGTGACACGGAGGTGAACAAAAGCGACGGAAACAACCGCAACAACGGTGGTAACGGGCGGTGGTCCGATTACGACAATTTCAATTGCACAAAGAAGGAGGTACACGCAGCATAGAGATCTTGTATGACTTCTTTGTTTTTTTTTTTTTCTTAATATCAAAATTATAAATTATCACCATTTGTTGAATTAAAATGAAAAATTGTCTTTGGATTTTTTTTCGTACTGATTTGCACTTTTAAAGCACTCAATCAATTTTAAGAATTGTTACAACATTGTTATGAATTTATAATAAAAATTGATAAATTTAAAATATTTAAATAAATATAATATTATTATATTTCAAAAATCTAATAAATTAAATTGAATTATCCTGGTCACTAAAGTACCTTAATCATAAAAAAATATTGTTTTTAATTTATTGAAAACTAGAAAAATAACATTGTTATACACTAAAAATACACTTTGATAAAAAGTGAGTGTTTGAATTCATATATATTTAGTTTAAAATACGTCTAAAAACATTATCAATACACCCAAAATATAAAAGATAATTGAAAAAAAATATACAAGTTATAGGAATGAGAAAATATTTGTTAGTATATTTGAAACTTTAATGGATCAATCTATTATATAATTTTCATAATTAAGTTTAACATGTTAACAAGATATTAATACAAATTTTAATTCTTTAATAATTTATAAAAAATAAAAAATTATCAAAAAATTAAATTATTAAAAAAATAATAAAATAATGTAAATATAATTGTCCATAACCTTTAAAATTATAATTGATAAAATAAAAATACTAATAATAAATAAATTATATTCAAATATTTTGTAAAAAAAAAAGTATAAATATATCTAGAATATTAATATAAATATTTTAAAGATATTTATATAAAAAAAGGTAATAAAATATCATTATTTTTACAATAACAACTATTAAATAAAAATAAAATATTTTTTTAAAAATAAAAAATTAAATTACACTTAAATATATTTACCTAATTACAAAATATAATTAATTATTATAATATTTTTTATTTTTTTTATATTTTTATTATTAATTTAATATATATATATATATAAATTATAAAAAGCCAGGGGTCATGCCCCCTACCTCCCAACGTAGCTCCGTCCCTGTCTGCAGCAAATGAAGACAATGAACATTGGAAAAATCTTCACAACATCACATGTTAAAACATTAAGCAGAGAATAAAGAAACCAGCATTTTGCTTTTAAAAAAAAAGCGTCACAACATAAAATGAAAGTCATACCCCTTTTAAATGCAAAGTCATCTTTCGATAGTCTTATTCCAATAGACAACATAATCGATCCCACCAACATATAACTCTTTAGTCACCCTGTCAAGTTAAAACCTCTCACTCAGTACTTCAATTTCTTTACTATTCCACTGTATATGTCAACTTCATAACAAAATTACGAATTCTTAGTTCGAAAAGAGAGAGAAAACATAATAAAAAAAAAAAAAAAACTTCAGTTCAATTATATTCTCACAGAAAAAAGGCCAGTCACAGATCAGTATGTACCATATCAAATGTGTCTACTGCCTAAAAAAAACTTATTAATATAACTAATTTTTCCTATTGTCATTACAACAAAAAATAATTTTAGAAACCAATTTATTCATCTGACTTCACCAAATTAATTTTTAAATCATCCAGAAACTAATTTAGAATCTAGTCGAAGTGAATGACTAAAATGTTGGTAGCCAATTGTTGAGACTGATTTAAATATCAATTTAGTGACATTCTTTTTAGAAATCATTTTAATGATCAATTTAATAACATTATAAACCACTTCAGAGATTAACTATTTTTTAATTTCTAAAATAATTGGTTTTGTCTTACTTGCTTTATTGTTTATTTTTAACTAAATAATTATATGTATAAATTGTTCTAAAATATACAAAAGAACGAAGTAATGCACAAGTAATCAACTAGTTATTTGTGAAAATTATATTAATGGGTTATGTTCAGCAAATCATTTAAACCAGTTTTTAGGTTTTTTTTAATAGTTAAAAATTTGTTTGAGTGTTTGTTCGAGCTTTTTATTATTATTTTTCAGTGTTTTTGAATCTCTATTCCTAATAGTTTTTTTTTTTTTTAAAACGTGGCTTCTAGCTTATAGCTTTTTATATTTTTTTTTGTTTTCTATCTTTAAAATATTTATTAAATTTTCATATTATCCTTTTTAAATAAAAAAATTATTTAATTCTTTTTTTTTTATTTCCAATCATTTCTCCTACATATTTTTTTATATAATATATTTATTTTAAACATAGTAATATTTGTAATGTTTGTTATTTCACCATTATATTTTACGAAATTAAAAATGATAATGGTTAGAATTTTTTTTTGAATAATTGCATATTAGATAATTTATTTTAACTATTATGTTAATTAGCATAACAAAAATATAATGTCTACTTAAGTGATTTTTTTTAATTTTATTTTAAGCTTGATTTAAAATAATTTATATAGTTTAAGATTAATAATAGAATACACAACTTGAAAACATGTAATAATTGAAACTAAAAAAGAAATTAAAATAATTTATCTATAAACAAAAGATTACAAGAGTTTAAAATTAATTAAAAAAATTAAAATTATAACACCTTAAAATATATTTTTATATATAAAATAAAATTAAAAATTTACATAAAAATATCATATAATATGTTTATTTTTATCATTTGACAATTTTCAACTTATAGTTTTTCTAACACTTATGATTTAGTAAGTTGGTTTACAAACTTTTAGTTACCAACTTGTTTTTCATCTTCTAGCTAGGTTTTCATATTTCAGAGTTAATTTTTCAACTATTTTTTTCAAATATATCCCTACCTTAAAAATTAAATTTAAATTAAAAAATTGTAGTTTTGACTTTTGATATTATATTTTGCTAATATAATTTTTATTTATTATTTAAACGTTATAAAAAAATTATTCTAAAAGAAGTTAAACAAGAAAATCAAATGCAGCAAATATTTTCCCAATTTCATGTGGGAAGTAATTTTATAAGTCAAACCCATAATTTTTTTTTTCTTTTCTTTCTATTTTTAAAAAAAATAAATAGTAACATTCTTATATTTGTATATATTCTATTTCTTTTCTCTCCATTTTCGGATTCTTTATTTACACGGGATTAATTCGTGGAATCCTTTTCCCTTTTGTGATGCTATTAACGTGATACTACACAAACATATATGCTTTATGATTCCACACATGGCTTGAACACCTTATAGATATAAAGCTAAAGGAAAAAACTTAGGTAGGTGTTTGTGCTTAGCTTAATCTCTTGCAGTTATAGTCTAACTTAAGTAAAGTATATATATTCTAAAAGATGACAACTAGAGATGCTCACGCAAGCTGATTCTGCTTTTTTCACATCTACCATATTCTTTAATTTGTTGTCAATTCAAAGATTAATATTTCAGATCATTAACAAGCATTCAATCAACATATATACGTTGAAAAATTATATGAACTATCAAAACTTCCTCTCATTGTAGACATTATCCCTAAATTGCTTCCATATATTTTACAAAGCTAGCTAGCCAGACTCAAATAATGGCAGAAATTGCAGTGTCCTTGGCAATAGACAAATTGCTTCCATTAGTAACAGATGAAGCAAATCTGCTACGCGGCATCTCCAAAGAATTTAAAGACATACAAATAGAACTACAATACATTCAAGGCTCCCTTGAGAATACAGATAGAAGGGCCTCATCAGAAGAAGGAGATAACACAAACAAAGCCATCAAAACATGGGTGAAAGAGTTGAGGGAAGCATCTTTCCGCATAGAAGATGTCATTGATGAATACATCATCTATGTGCAACAACGACCTCGTGATCCAGGATGTGCAAGTTCACTTCGTAAGGTCATTCACTTTTTTCAAACTTTGAAGCGTTGTCATCAAATAGCATCAGAGATCCAGAATATTAAGTCATTTGTTCAAGGAATCAAGCAAAGAGGTGAAGATTATCACTACCTAATCCAACCTTCTCTTGAGCAAGGATCGAGCAGCTACAGAGGAAGGCAAAGTGTCCAATGGCATGACCCTCGATTGGCTTCCCGTTACCTTGACGAAGCTGAAATTGTTGGCCTAGATGATCCAAAAGGTGAATTGATTGGTTGGTTAGTGGAGGGACCGGCAGTGCGCACCGTCATCTCTGTGGTCGGAATGGGTGGGCTAGGAAAAACAACTCTTGCTGGCAGAGTTTTCAACAACCAGAAGGTGATTGCGCACTTTGATTCTCATGCATGGATCACAGTGTCTCAATCCTACACTGTGGAAGGATTGCTAAAAGACTTGTTGAAGAAGTTATGCAAAGAGAAAAAGGAGAGTCCTCCTCAGGATATATCTGAAATGGATCGATATTCATTGATTGATGAAGTGAGAAGTCAGTTGCAACAAAAGAGGTACGTTGTCATTTTTGATGATGTATGGGACACAGATTTTTGGGGTCAAATTGAAAATGCCATGCTTGATAATAAAAACGGAAGTAGAATATTAATCACAACTAGGATGGATGGTGTTGTAGACTCTTGTATGAAATCTCCATCTGATAAGGTGCATAAGTTGAAATCTTTAACTCAAGAAGAATCTATGCAACTCTTTTGCAAGAAGGCATTTCGATGTTACAATAATGGACGTTGTCCAGAAGATCTCCAGAAAATTTCTTTTGACTTTGTTGAAAAATGTAAGGGTTTGCCATTGGCCATTGTGGCTATCGGTAGTTTTTTATCCGGCAAAGAAAAGACTCCATTTGAATGAAAAAATTAGGCGAAGCCTAAGTTCACATATGGACAAAAATCCTCACTTAATTGGCATAACAAAGATTTTAGGTTTCAGTTATGATGATTTGCCATACTATTTGAAATCATGCTTCTTGTATTTTGGAGTATATCCCGAAGACTATGAAGTTAAATCAACAAGACTCATTCGACAATGGATAGCTGAAGGATTTGTAAAAGATGAAGAAGGAAGAACTTTAGAAGACATTGCACAACAATATTTATCTGAATTGATTGGCAGAGGATTAGTGCAAGTCTCGTCATTTACCTTTGATGGAAAAGCTAAGAGATGTCGTGTTCATGACTTGTTACACGAGATGATTCTTAGAAAATCCAAGGATTCAAGTTTTTGCAAGCATATCGGTAAAGAAGATGAATCGTTGCCAAGTGAGATGATTCGGCATTTGTCAATAGGAACTTTTTCCAATGATTTGATGAGTGGGTGCAGTGAAAGCTTACACACCCGATCTCTGCTTGTTTTTGTAGAAGAAACGGACAAAGAATTAACAAAAAACTTCTTACAGAGAATCCCTACAAATTACAGTCTATTGAAGGTATTTGATTTTGAAGATTGTCGTCCACCCTATTCTATTCCTGAAAATTGGATAAATCTAATCCACTTGAAGTATTTAAACTTGAGATATTCTAACATCGAATCTGGACAACTTTCAAAACTCATTTGTAAACTCCACAACCTCGAGACCTTGGACATAAGGAATACATATGTCGAAATCCCAAAGGAGGTTTGCAATCTAAAAAATCTACGACATCTTTTGGTTGATGACATAGAATTGTTCAAGTTGAAGAATGGTCTCGGAGGCTTGACATCCCTACAAAAGCTATGCCATGTAAACTTGTCTACGGTTGATAATAACAGAATTGGGAAAGCTGAAGCAATTGAGGTAGAGTTAATAAGAGAATTGGGAAAGCTGAAGCAATTGAGGAAATTACGTTTGAAGCAGGTCAAGGAAGAACATGGAAGCTCTCTATGCTCCTCAATTAATGAGATGACAAACTTGGAGAAACTATATATCAGCTCGAAGAATGAAGATGAAGTCATTGATTTGCCATTTATTTCATCTCTGCCTATGCTTCGGAAGCTTAGTCTATTTGGGAAGTTAAAAAAGCTTCCAGAGTGGGTGCCACAATTCCAAAATCTTGTGAAATTATCTTTGGAATGCTCAGCGTTAACCAATGATCCATTGAAATCACTACAAAATATGCCACGTTTGTTGTTCCTCTACTTGCACATGAACCCTTATGAAGGTGAAAGTTTGTATTTTGAAGAGGGAGGATTTCAACAACTAAGGGAACTATATCTCGGAAGCATGTGGAACTTGAAATCCATCACTATCGATAAAGGAGCACTCCTTTCTTTGGAAAAACTCCAATTTGCGAACTTACCTCATCTGAAGTCAGTACCTCTTGGCATTCAACACTTGAAAAAACTTCAAATTCTCCTTTGGTATTTTATGGCAGATGAATTGAAGAAGTGCATTGCTCCCGATGGAGGACCAGAACACCCAAGCATCCAGCATGTGCCCCTTGTAAAGATTACTACCTGGGATAATTACATGAGACGAAAAACTCAAATTATTTCCCACTCAAGGCATTAATTAGAATTCATAAAAAGGTATGCCTTTTCTTAATGTCAGTAGAATGGGATACAAATTGTCAAATTCCATGTATTTAATTACGAGTCTCGTTTATTTCTTAAATGGCAACACTTTCTCTTAAATATTAGTTTTTTTTTCTATTAATGTATATTTTTTTTAATTAAAAATATTAAGAGGATAAGTAAAGGAAATACCTAGCTAGTTTGATTTTCTATAAAATGATATTGTTAATATTTCTTACTGTATAGTCATATATAGTTATATATATTAAATCTCACCATTATAATTCTATGTACTAATAGTGTGCATGCTTTGAATTGGTAGGAATTGGGCTTCCAGTGGTTGTAACTTTCTGTTTCAAGATTGGCTCTTGGATCAATCCATGGATAATAAGAACATTTTGTCTTTGCCTTTCTTTAATATGTGTGAAACAAGTTTTAATACATAGTGTGACTTTCAAGGATTGTGGCTTATTATGTCTTTTTATTGGGTAATTAATGAGAACTTCATGTAATTATTTTATTGTTTTGTAATGTTGTCTTTTTTTTTTATTGCTAAATTTTGAGGATTTGATCGGTGTGAGTACTCGAGAGTTGGGTTGGGGACGTTGACAATTAACACATTGTGAAATAATAGAGGGAGAAAATAGAGTAAATCCGGTGGTCATCATTTTTTTTTTTATTGGATCAATGTTAATTGTTATTTTTTTATTCTAAAATGTTTGATAATTAAGATATTTTTTTCACATATTTAAAAAAAAATATTCTAAAATTACTGATATTTATTATTGAATAATTTTATTAAAATAACATTATCTTTTTTTCTTAATTTCAATAAATATATTATTCATTCTTTCACTCAAACAATATTTATTAAGAGTAGGGATGACAATATGAACCTAGATCCTATGGGTACCCGCAAAAATATCCATACGCGGGTAGGGTAATAACCCGCACATTAGGTACGAGTACTGTAGTACCCTCCCCACCCCACCCCACCCCATCTCGTCCCATCTCGTCTCGCCCGTACCTACATATTAATTAATATAATTATAATTTTATTATTAAAATTATTTAATTATCTATTTGTTATTTTAATTATTCTTTTTATATGCTAATTTTGATATTCTATCATGTTTTAATTTCTATTTGTATTAGTGGTTCAAAGTAATATAGAAATTATGGAGATAAGCATTTACAAAATATGGAGGAATTGATTCGGATAATGAAGTCAAATTATTATATATATTTGTGTTTTATTTTTAATTTTTAATATATAATTACAAACTAATTAGGGATTGAAATTACTACCCACACAGATATTGGACCGGGTATTTTTTTCAAACGCGAGTATGGGGATGGATACTACAGTACCTTACCCATTGCGATCCCTAATTAAGAGTACAAAATTAAAACAAGCTAAGTGAGTGAATATTTCATTGAAAAATAAAAACATCAATAAATTACAATCATCTCGTAACAGAAAAAAATAATTTAGGTTTAATTATAGTTTTGATCTCTCTACTTTTTCAAATTCGTAATTTTGGTCTTTTATTTTAAAATCTGTATTTTTTTTTTCTTCCTTTTCATTTTATAAATCACTCCCTTTATTTAATTTTATTCAAATGATTAAATTCTTGTTAAGAACACAACAAATAATAAATAAATATATGATAATAAATAAAATTTACGTAAAAGTTTATTTATTTATATTTATATATAATTGTTATTAATTAGACTATTGACTTAATAGTTACTTTGGCATTTAAAAACTTAAAGAAGTGTGTTCAAATCCTAGCTTTTTCAAAATTCACCAAACTTTTTATTTAAATTAACTAATTAAACCAAAGGATAACTTAGGAATAAAAAAAGGATAATGATGTCATTAGTAAAAAAATTAAATAATTAATTTTATTGAAATAATTATTAATTACAATAAAAAAATTCAACATTAAACATAACGGTCAACTCTTCTAAATTAACCTATAGGGGACCAAAATTACATATTTGAAAAAAAATAAGAAGACCCTGTAACTAAGCCAATAATTAATTAAAAGAAATTTGAATTCACAGCATCTTCATTTCCTTTTAACCTTAAAAAACAAGGCAAAGTAAGTATCTAAGAAATTCGATTTTTATATATAATGACATTTTTAGTAATTAAATCAGAATTGATACAATTTTGTAAGGTCCTATTAATGGTGCTGCTTTTCTGGCAACTTACTAGACCCGGTATTTAATAATGGGTTAACATTTTCTTGGTCATCAATCTAGACTAGTATAATTGATTAAAAAGTATTATCAACAAATTATAGTAATGTTTCGTGTATTATTTTTTATTTTTTGAATCATTAGTTTCACTTATTTGGAGGGAGGGATATCAGGATAATATTTTAAGGGAGATCGAGGTAATGTTTTGAAATATACATTGAATTAGGTGTTAGTGTAATAATTTCAATTTTAAAGGATGTAAAATTATGTGTAATTTAATAAAATTTTAAGAATGTAACTGTAATTTGTTATATTTTAATTTATTGTTTAAAATTTATTAAAATTATAAAATTAAGAGAGATTTAAAATCATTAAATAGGACGTGAGATCTCTAAAATTTTGTGATTTTTATAAATAAATAAAAAATATCTCCGTCAACTAATATTTATCAAATGTTCAATGTGATGTACTAGTATATATAGAAGGGTTTATCTTCTCTAATAAATCAACAATTAGTAGTTATAAAGCTGAAATGCACTTTAATGCTACCAATTAGGGGAAGTATAAATTAATAGTTGTAGACCTGTGTGGAAATGTCATAGCTGTTGAGTTAGGAATTTTTTAAATGAGTTAACACTTTGTTAGTCACGTTAGCAAGTACTTAACAGAAAATCGGTAATGATGGATAGTAAAATCAAACATAAAAATATAAAGAATACCCCAAAATAAAATAAAAATAATAATTTAGGTAAAAAAAATAAAAAAAAATGTACTTTACAAGTATTAAAAGGTCTTTTCAGTTTTTTTTTAATTAAAAATATTAAAAGGATAAGTAAAGGAAATAATTCTTCAATAAAACGATATTTTTAGTATTGTTTACTGTATATTGAAACAGATACAACTTACATGGTAGCATCTATCACATTAAAATACAACACAAAATGTACCATTAGTATTGTTAATTAATAATAAAAATTTGCAATAGCGTAAATATATTTTTAATATCATGGCACAAAGAAGGAGGTAAACGCATCATAGAGATATGGTGTGACTTTTTTTTTTTTTTTTTAATATCAAAATTATAAATTCTCACCATTTGTTGAATCAAAATGAAAAATTCTTTGGATTTTTCTCCATTGGATTTGGATTTGCACTTTAAAAACCCTCAACCAATTTTAAAAATTGTTACAACAACATTATTATGAATTATGAGTTGGGAATTTCCTGGGCTATAATGGTTAGAATGCTTGTTCTTGCATTTTATTTTATTTTTAATTTTGTAAATATCTAATGATGGTTAAAAACCGTCGATATGTATTAGTTACAGTATGAAAAAGTTTTATGTTTATATTGATAGAAGGATCAAAATTCATCATTTCAAAAAGATAAATGATTAAATTAAACATAAAAATAACCTAAAATATCAATAATGTCATTTGGCCTACTTATTTTGATGAGAAAAAAATGAAAAATAGTGAGTTTAAACAATTAAAAACATATAAAAATTATACGAATTAACAAAATAAATTTAAAATCTTGAACTTTTGATATTATTTTTTTAAAATATAGAATTACTTATTATTCTTTATCTTATAATTTATTTATTTTAGCAAACAACAAAATCAAATGCAACAAATATTTTTCCCAATTTCATGACAACTTGGAAGAAACAATTTATATGGAAAACCAATGAATTTCTCCATTTAAAAAAAAAAATCAAATTTTAGTTTTAATTAATAAAAAAAATATAATTAGATTTCAATTAAGAAAATAAATCCCATTTTCACGTTTGTTGGTGTCTTCCACATCACTTTGCTGCTTCCTCCTATGATGGTTTTTTTTTTTCTTCCATTGTTTATTCAGTTCCTCATCTTTCTTAACTAAAGATGTAGCCGAAAAGAAACAAAGAAGTGGAGAAATAAGAATAGCAAAAAAAAAAAAAAAAATGAGCATTGAAATTGAATAGTATCACATCATCATCTTTTCTCTATCTCGTAGCTGCATCACGGTGCTCACAACAACTCAAATTGTCCATGGGTATACAGTAACAATTGTATTTAGTTACAAATTGAGAATGAAATTCACATGTTATAATAACAGGGGAGCACACAAAACACTAGAACTTCAAATCTAATTATTATTTTTTAATTAAAATTTAATTATTCTTTTTTTTATTATTTAAAACTGAGATTTGAATTTTTAGATGATGTGTACCGTTGTATAATTTGTGGTAGAAACTTTTTTACATCTATTATTATTATTATTTTAAAATATAAGTAGTTAAAAAATCATATTTTGATAGTTATAAAAATTAGACTTAATTGCAATTTTGGTCTCTTACTTTTTCAAATCTACAATTTTAATTCCCTAGTTTAAAATTCGTAATTTTGATCTTTACTTTCAAAATTAAACGGTTTCAGTCCTTCCGTTAATTTAGAGGCATTGACCATTAATTAATTTAAATAAAAAGTTAGGTGAATTTTGACAAAACTAAGATTTAAACTCATAGTTTTTTAGTTTTCAAATGTCAAAGTAACCATTAAACCAATGGTGTAATTAATAATAGTTGTGAAACATTTATATATATATATAAACATTAAGATAAATTTTATTTATTATCATATATTTATTTATTATTTTTTGTGTTCTTAACAAGAATTTAATAATTTGAATAAAATTATATAAAGAGTGTGATTTATAAAATAAAAAGTGAAATATATATATATATATATAATTTACAACTAATAATAGGAGATATGAAAAAATAAAGAAAGAATAATTTAAATAACTTTGGTGTCTGGACATTTCTCTGTCATAGTTTTAAAATTTGAACTGGTAATTGAATTGATCAAGACAACAGGTCATTGATCAAATTGAAAAAAATTAAAAATATTTATTATATACAAATTTTACATTTATAAAAGTTTATTTAATTAATCTTTAACATTATTTAAATTTATTTAATTTATTCTTTCTTTATTTTTTAACATCTCCAATTATTAGTTGTAATTTTTTTTATATATATTTCACTTTTTATTTTATAAATCACTCCCTTTATTTTACTTTTATTCAAAATAATAAATTCTTAATGAGAACACAAGAAACAATCAATAAATATATGATAATAAATAAAATTTATGTGAAAAATTTATATATATATATATATATATATATATATATGTTTTACAATTATTATTAATTAAACTATTGACTTAGTGGTTACTTTGACATTTAAAAATTAAAGAGGTGTATGTTCTCAAATTTTAACATTGTCAAAATTCACCTAACTTTTTATTTAAATTAACTAATTAAATCAAAAGATAACTTTTTATTTAGAGCAATATAATATTTATTAGTTACTATTATTTAATTTATTATTTTTTCTATGCACCTTTTATTCTCTAGGAAATCCTTTGATATTTCATAATGAAAAAAGAAAAACATATACAAACTTAGAAGACTCGATCACTAATATAATTATGTTTCACAAAATTAATAGGAAAATATAAATATACAAATTTGTTTTTCTATAACAACTTCTGTATAATAATTTGCTTTGGTTTTCTATAGTCATATTTTACCATTTTGTGTGTTATTTTTTCTTCTTCTTTTTCATTATGAAATATCAAAAGATTTCCTAAAGAAAAGTTGTAGAGAAAGAATAATAAATGAAATGAAATTTTATTAATTTAGAGTATTACAGAGAAGGTATATCGTGTGATAACATCTACGATACAACTCTAATATTAACCAATAAATATTCTAAGGCTCATATTCACTGTTGAGAATCTGTACTTGACAACATATGGTTTAATTACACTACAGCTGGCCGAGATGAAGACATACAAACCACTTCAATTATCAAACTCGTAGCTGGAATAATGTTTTCCTGACAAAACAATATTAAATATTAAATGATCCAAAAAGCAGTTGTGCATTACAGTTTACATTTCTAATAATTATTATGTAATTTTTTTTTAAAGATGAATAATAATGATATTGTCTTCATTTTAATACAAAGGAAGAAACAGAAGTGGGGTTAACTAAACTAACGTATGAGAATATGTTTAGACAAATAATTTAACATATTCGAAATTTTACTATAATAAATAATTTTGGTATTGTTTTTTTTAACAGCAAAAGACATATTTTACTAACAGGCCACAAATTATGAGCTTTCAAAGAAGGTATTATTTTGGTATTTAAAGTTGATAAAATTATACATTTATTAAATTTGACACCTGGCTCACTACAAGAAAACATGATTTTAATGGGGGTTTATTTTTGACATTGGTGACCATTTAAAGCCCAGGAAAATGTGTTTTCCACGGTTGCCACTTATGTTAAAAAAGCATCCGTGACGAGCATTTTACCAGTGAATTTTACCAATCCTTAAAAACTCGTAATTTTTACCGGCAGTTTCCTAAGCCCCCGTTAACTATATATACAATATTCACGTTTTCAAAATCCTCGTTAATTACATAATCAACACCTGCTATGTTATGTTAATTACATAAGCAATACCCGTGGTTTTGAAACCCTCAATACAGCTAAGTCCTGTGAGCCAATATAGATTTATTTATCCTATATAATATAAGATGTTTTCACCATATATTATATCATGCAAAATAAATAAATAAGTACAAAAGTAGGGACAAAATCAATTATATAAGTATTATTGTCATTGTCACTGCTATAAGTAACATAATGTAGATGATAAACATTTAATTAATCCAATTTTAATTTCAACAAAAAAAAAATCTAGTTGGGAAGTATCATCATCAGCTGGTATATATAGTTACAAGACTGACAATTTGAATATTTGCTGAAAAAGCTAGTATAGTTCACATGTGATAAACACAAATTAACTTCTATGATTTCAAATACAAATCAGAAAAATTATCAAGAGTCAATACTACTTATTTTCCAACAGTAAGACACAAAAAAGCAATAACAACGTAGAAGAACAGCAAGTTCAAGACCGAAATGTAGTTCCTTTCATTCTCAATTATAAACATTTGACCAAAATACAATTAGAGATGCCTAAAGGTTTAAAACATCAAAAGTGCTAATTCATTATTTCAGTTGGTTAAAAAAAATACATGTAACACAACTCACAAGGTTTCTGATTTCTAATTGTCAATTGAGATTTGTAGTCTGACCTGAGAGGCTTCTCTCTAGTTCTAACAAGTCTTCTCTGCGTATTCAAATTAACACAAAATGCAAAAATCACACATTATGTCATTAATAAAAAAAATATAAAATGTTCTTGCTCAATACTTAAAAAATAATGACATTTGTTACTCCTATACGTGTGCAAGAACGGACAAAAACAGAGCAATCGGTGTAACTAATTTTACTATAGTTATGTTGGAGAGTGATTTAGATGGTTGTAAAGACACCAATAAAAGATTTGAAGTCCTCTAACATTAAAGGTGAATATATTAAATTCAAAAGCTTATTCCCGTAAATAATGAAACATAATTTGAAGGTTTCACATAATTATATGATGGGTACAAGAATACAAGATATTTATAGAAAAGACAAACTTGATAGTGGATATTATCATACATCTCTTTTGTTAATAAGCTAACATATACTAAGAAAGTTAGGAGGGAAAAACACCACCTGACACTTGAACATGTAAGTGGGGACCGGAAAGATGTTATTGTCTAATACTCAACTCCTAAGTCATAAACATATTCTAATGGTGTAAAAATATAATTAACAAGTATAACCAATTTTAACAGTCCTGGTATTGGAACTTAAGGTTTTAATTAGAACCCAATCCCACCTTCTAAATTCAGATTGATTACATAACTTCAAAGATTTCACCAGTTTTTTTTCCTTATGGCAAGTTTATTTTTCTTTATTTCCTGCCAATTGAATTGGAAGGTAAGCATTAGTAACAATATTTGCCTACAAATACATGAGCATAAACATGTCTTGCAACAGGATCAATAAGTTGAGAGAAAAAAAAATTAGCTTGACAAATCAAATCCATGCTTGATGGCCGCTTAATCAAGTCAACAGTAAAAAAATAAATAATAATAATATAAAAGCATAAACTTGCCCAATAATTTGAGAGGGGAAAAAAGAGTAATTCTTTTTCCATTTTAAATTTTGCTTAACAAATCAAACTCATGCTTAAGGGCTGCTTAATCATGTCACCAGTAGAAATTTATAATAGTACTGTATCAGTCACAGATAATAAGCAGAGAGATAAGACTAACCCCAGCTTTCCAATGTGTTGCTAGCCCAAGAGAAATCATCTGCAAGCAATGGTATGTTGATCTTCCCATCTTCTTCCCTGCCAGTAACAATTTCCTCATATCACTAGAAAGAAATGAAAATATAAAAATACAATTCTCAAAGGAAGTGAAACAAAAGCATAAAAGCCAATAGATTTCAGTCAAACATATCCCTGAAATGAAAAAATCATTTCAGAAAGATGAATTGGCAAAAATATTTTTTCTTAGTAATGAGTAAATTAATAACATAGCTAGTTAACTCAAACCTCAAAGCTTTGGCATGTACATTGGGATCCTCATGCGAAAGAAAATCGTTCAAGAAATTCCAATGGATTCATAAAAACTAAATATATCCTTAGAAGTTTAAATTGAGAATGGCAACATCTGTGAAAGACCAAATAAACAAAATAAGGATTCTCTTTATTTTTTAACACAAAAATACAAGTAAATAAGATTGTGCATGGCATGCAATATCTCCACCTATCTATATCTTTCTTTTATATGTATCCAGCACCCTTTATAAACTGAATAGAAATAATAAAGGTAATACTAAGATGCATTTTTGGCTTTGCCCATTTGTAAGGTGTTGTTTGCTTTTATGTCTCCACCTGAATAATTAGCTCAAAGCATCCACCCTGGAATAAAGCCACTCACTTGTTGTTGAGTTTGACTAGTGGCAGTTATCTGATCTGAAGCTACACCATTGTACCTGTAATCGGGACTGAACAAAAGGGACAACATTAAAAATATTGTTCAAGTAACACAGAGCTAGAAGAACATTATAGAAAAAGTAATGGATCTTATATTTACCCAATCTGAATGTGGGGTTGCATTCCAATGGCTGGAAGAAGCTCTGAGAGTGAGAACTTTGTGGACCACCATATGCCATACTTTGATCACCAGCTTCCATGATTGCCTGTAGTGGTTTCTTGAATTCATTTCTTCCCGCTGGCAATAAGTACGAGTCATGAATAATCATGTCATCATCAAGGATTAAGGAACCTTAATGTGAATGGACTAAGATTGAAGTATTAAGTGTTAGGACTTAGGACTATTTTGAAGAAAATTTTAATTTCTAATCTGATAGGCCAGAATATAGATGCAGGCAGGGTAGTACTCCCAAATTACACATATATAAGGTATGAAGTACTATTATAGTACTATGTATAACATTAAGGCTGCGGTATGTATATTTATGTTACAAAACCGATTTGCTAGGTAGGGGAAGAACATTGTGAATAATGGTATAATAATATTACCTTCATTGTCAAGGATCTATTTGCTTCTACCAACATATGCTCCAGTAATAAAACAGTAGCTTGAAATAAATCATGAAACCTCAACACATTATTTTCCATAACAGTAGCTTCAACCACACATAACATTTAAAAACTAAATCATTCATGCATTATATCCATGAAACCATAACACATTATTTTCCATAACATGTTCTAGTTCCAATTATTCAAACATGTTTCAATTTGAGTTCCAAACTGGTTTTGCTGTGCTGCACCACTGATAACACAAAATCAATACCCGAATCACTAAATAATAAAAACAACACAACAAAATATCATCTTTCTTTTCCTTTTTTATTTTCTCTTTTAATTTTGACAAAATGAAGGGCTTACTTGGTTAGCAGTATTCACACGGAAAGTTTGTTATTCAAAAGAAACTCATGCAATCCATTTATCCTTGAGCTCCTTCATGATGTGTTTTGACTGTGAAAGCCTAAACTTCAGAGAAGTAAGACTCTGAAATTTTGACAAAAACTCAAAACATAATCAATAACAGAGAATAAAGAAAGGATGTGACTTACTATCTAATTCTCATGGTTGCGTTGCCTAGATTGGATACTTAGTGAGTGGAAAATACAGGGACCAATATGTTAATGGCAGAGACTAAAAACCCAAATGAGTGAACACACAGGAACTAAAACCCAAATTGGTGAAAACTCAAGGACTGCAATCTACCTTAAAACTATGATTCAAATCATGCCAGTCACAGTGGAGCTAACTAACATGTTATTCGATAAAAAAAATGTTTGTATTTTGGATAAGTTCTTGTACTGACTAGTATGTCATAATTTAGAAGGATCAGTATCTGTGTCAGAATAGACAAGTCATGACAGGATGCTGTGCATATTGGAAAAAAGAGATAAATAATGAAGTAACATTTACAATCAAATAACCACATGCAATTGTACTTAGATCCATAGGATTTTGTTGGTTAATACTAATAAGAAAATGTTTGAGTACCTTTATCCATGGATTACGGAGTTAGTTTGCACTCTCGGGCCTCCAGTAAATCAAATAACATTCAAGATCCCTGTTTGGAGAAATCCATCGTGTTAGAAAAAATTATCAATCTAGAAAAAAGAACTCCATTATTTTTTAGTAAATTATTTGCACTTGCAGTCCTAATAAATTCTTCTCACTACTAATTTGGAATATTCAGGTAAAATAGCTAATAATCAATTAGATTAATTGTTTGAATTTTCATTGATGAAAAAAATCATCAAGTCTAACCTCGTCAATTTTCTTATTTGTCACCCCACTCGATTTATATTCAAATTCAATATAGTTAAATCCATTAAATAAAAAACTTCATGTATAATTGTGGCTTATGTCGTTTTATTTTGCTAAAATTTCCTCTACAGATTCTTCCTCTTCTGGACATTAGGTCAGTTTGGATGCAAGTTAGAAGTGTTTTCTGAGTATTTCTCTGTTGGAAGTTTAATTTATTTTTTTTCAGCAGCAAAATTCTCAAAACACTTCTGGTGGAAAAGTTAACAGCCAAGAGGGAGAACAGTGACAGAATGTTAGAGATTGCATGCAATACTAGTTTTTTACTGTGGATGTGATAAGGATTTGATCAGTGTGTCCTCTGATAATGTTGTTCTCCTTCACGGCATTGCCTTCTAAGGCGAAGATGTGACTTTTAACAATATTTTTTGCTTAACATTCGTTGAAATGTTACTATATATAGCACTATAGTCTTATCTTAAACAGATTCATTTCTATTAGTTAAAACTTTTGCATATCATATCTCTTAAACAAATTTCAAGTCTGAAACAGAAGAATGTGATCACAAAATATAACAGTTTCCACTACCATATTTTCTCTCAAATTAAGGTAGTAACCCTTCACAACAGAGTAATCTTTTTACTTGTTTTTTTTTTTTTGGAAAAGTTAAGAAACTGACAATTGTTTTCATTTTTTATGCCCTTATAACTATTTTTTTATTTCTCAAATGGAGTCTAATCCATAACTTCACACTCATGAAGCTTCTCAAAAGTGAATTTAATTTGCACTTTTCTTCTGAGAATAATACCATTCAAATATCTCACGTTCTTCCTAATTGTCAATAGCCATTGTTCATCTACAAGGTTACTGTGATTTCCCAAAAATGCCAATATGAATGTTTTGTTATTGGATATGGGAGATGCATTGCATTGTGTGCATTTTTTGGGGGGCCTTTTACTTGAACTATGTAAACTTGTGAATGAAGGAGTGGGTGCTCAAACAAACAATTTGATAGTATCAAATGTCTTTAATTCCTTTGCAAGGAAGATTTTCTCTCCTTTTTATTTGTTACTTGCATGGCAATTAACTCCTTTTGGACTGAAATTCGAAAATGAAACTGTTGTACAATTCATTGAGATTTGGCAGAAGCAAAAATGTTTAAACAATGTCTTGTGTTGCACTTTCATTCAGGCAACAGGTTTCAACTTCCAATTGGAATTCTACATATCAGAACAAAAATTCTTTATAATAAAAAGAAAGTGTTGTCTGTACTCTGTACAAATTTGCCTCATCTAAGACAATCTATCTCAATCTCCATTAATTAGCATGATTTACAACTCATTCAAGTGAGAGGTGACGTTTAGGAACTCATCCTCATGGTATGGAATTGTGAGACCGCCCGTCAGATGATCATATCCGAATTTTTCTTATGATTGATTCGGTAATTCTTGGAATGAAGATTGATTCAAGTATGACACCAGAGTAGTTGAAGATTATGACTGGTAGATGGTTCTGACCAATAAAAAAGTTAAGTATAGTATCACCCTGTCAAATGTTGTAGACTGTGAGCACGCTTATAGTTAGAGATGTTACTAAAGAATTTCTACAAATTAACTATCATATAATCTAGTTTTAATTTTTAAAAAAATTTAACTAATCTTTTCTTCTTATTTTCATTTACTTCTCCTCAGGTGTTTCTTTGCAAGTTTATCCAAACAAACTTATATAATAACGCATACTTATTTAGTGAATCACCAGCAAAGATCTCCTGGTCCTGGAAGCTTACATGGGTAAATCCCGATACCCTCTGACTAAAACCGAAAGCAATTACATAATTAATTAGTATTTTGCAAAAAACATGTATATAAAATATACCCACTGCATGGAGTGGATGCATTTCATTTTTCACTTAAGCAAATTGGATTTTTTTTCCTAGCAATAAATGGTTCATTGTGAACCATGGAAATGCGTGTTCTTATTTTATGAATGGAAAATTCTAAACATGAAAATTCTTAATATCCGTTAAGAGTATTTTTAATGGGATATTTAATGAATTGTTTAAATTTAAACAATGTTCTTTAATTTTTATTTATTTTTATTTATAAAATAATAATTATTTAATAAAATTATATCATAAAGACATATTTAAACATATTATTCTAAAATAAAAAAATATAAAAAAAAAGAAATTAACTTTATTTGTACACTTATAAAATATGACATCGATTATAAATCTCATAATGTAGAAGACTGAGATAGAAAGATTTGTAAAGATCACCCCCTTTTGGAGAAATAGGAAAGCAGAAAACACTATGAGAATCACAAATTTGCTTCTTTATTTTTGTTTAACGACAATGAATTCAACTACTCAACTCAAGTGGCTCCTTTGTTTGTTACAACTTACAATGCATAAGTATATTTCAAGGCACTGATCAGTCTAATTAATGAACTAACTAACTAAAGGACCTAAATTTACACCATTAATTAAGCATGGAATTTTACATATATATCATCTAATTAAACAACTTTGTATTGAATCATTCAAACTTCTCGGAAGAGTGAAAGTTATTTATTAAATAAAAGTTGTGAATAGCATTTCCATTTCCGTTTAATCTTTTAAAAATACAAGGTAAAATAAGCATCTCAAAAATTGGATCTTTTTATATTATATCATGACATTTCCAGTAATTGAAAGGATTAATATAATGGTATAAGTTGTTATTATATTTTATTATATTTACAGTGAGAACGATTCATAATATTTCACACAAAAATAATAATGAGATTTTCTGTGAGATTTTTAATTAATTCTTCAACTAATGTTCACCTAACTAACACCAGTGCAGCTGGTGCTGCTTCTCTGGCAATGTACTAGCAACATTAAATGCACTGGACCCCGTATTTAATATGGGCTAACATTTTCTTGATTGTCAATCTAGACCAATACGGAGTACAATTGATATAAAAATGTTATCAACATACTTGATCTTTAACATATTCTTATACTCTTGTTAGTGTATTATTTTAATTTTTTGGTTAAGATTTATTAAAACTATAAAATCAAGAGAGATGGAGATTTATTAAATATGGTGTAAAGTTCATAAAAATTTATAAATTTGAATTAATAAAAAAAATTATATTAAAAAAAATCTCTGAAAGCTAATATTCATCAAATGTTCAATGTGATGTACTAGTATATATAGAAGGGTTTATCTTCTCTAATAAATCAACAATTAGTAGTTGGGATGATCATATCCAAACACTTCCTCTGCTGATAAATCTGTAGCCATTATCACAGAAGTTGGGGTATGCACTCCTATTGCACTTTCTAATCCTTGACAGAGATCTGTAAGACAATATCATGTGATCCTTTGTCTTTTGGTAGACACCATCGTAGCCCCCGCCAAAAAACTATTATTTGTGGTATTGGATTGTAGAGGCCATTGGAAACTATATATACAACACTTCTTAGGTTCTGAAGCAACACAAGTCATTGCTGAAATCTATATAATCAGCACTTTTAATTTTTCTTTGTTCCTATTTATAAGTAACACATGTTATTTTTTGAGTAAATTTATTTTTATACCCTTACTTTATTATTAATTTTATCTATCATACTCTCACTCTATTTAAATTAAAAGACTTTTTAGGAAAACAAAAACTAAAATATGTGACATAATTAAATGTAATTATTACTTATAAAAAGAACCGGCGGTAGTATAATATTGGATGAGTCAGAGCTAGCAAATGGCCTCCGGACCCAGTGTTTCATGTAGGTAAGATTAGGGTCTATTTGTATAAACTTTTATAAAAGAATTTTTATGAGAAAAAATATGAAAAAAGAATGAGTGTTGGTATGGCAAGCTGTCGATATGGACCCATTAGGCCTAGACAGCTTGAGACTAGAAGTTGACTTGGGGATCGAAAACATAAGAGATTGAGGGTCCGAGATTCAGACAGAGTAAATAGAGGTAACTACCCAAGTGGTTATTCTATGGAATACTATTTAAATTCAAAATGTAAACTTAAAATCTGCATCTATATAACACAAAAATTGATTTTTTTTTATTCGCCCTTAATTTCTTAATGCTTTCTTACTATTTTCTGATTTATTTACCTAGAATTGGTTTGAATTATTATTGTTTTTTTCTATTTTTTAAATCACAACCTTTTACCAGCAATTTGATTCTTTAATCATCTCCTTCATCTACTCTTCGAGCACTTTCTTTAGTAGCTTGAGAATCCTAAAATACACACAAACAATAAAATTGGCACGCTCGTTGGGACTAAGGTTGGTGACTTGATTGCATTGTTTTAAACACAGATCGTTGATCAGGAGCGTATGTACCTATGTTTTGGTAAAATTACAGATATGGAACCAGCCACTAAGAAAACATGCGGTAAAAAAAACACAACGGATCAAATGACATTGAGTTTGTCAACATCCTTGGAGAGAGTGTCACTATCATTTTGGTAAAAAAAAACAAAGATAATATAGAAATCTTTAAACCCCGTCGCGCCTCAAATAAATTGATGCTTATTGACTAGGTGCGAGTTTAAATTATTACTATTAACAGCATTTTTTCACGAGATTAACAGTTTGCGTCTTAAGATTCGTATAACAGACATGTAATATTTGGTCTATTGACAAATTAATTTGAATTGATTTCAAATTCCTTTTTTTTTTTTTTCTGTCTGTTGTGTGGAATCTAAATGTTGTTCGTTTCGACAATCATGTAATTATCTGCAAATGCTAATTCCTTACGCATCATTAATATCCCATCATTATATAAAGATATATAAACAAAACTGATGCTAATAGCATATGCAAAGCACGCTTTTAAAAATGACCAATTGTAGCTAAAACTATTGCCACTATAATTGCCGGTAAAAGTTATTTTTTCCCACCATTAAATTAAATTTTACCAGCATCCGTTATAAATGCCGGTAATACTTTTATGTTTTACCGACTCCAGGTACATTGTCCGATAGTTATTTGTCGTTAAAGGATTTAGTGGAAATTGATATAGCTGGTAAGGATTATATAATGACCGGTAAAAACGAATTTTGTTGTATCACTAACCGCTCCTGATCGTTTTTTCCGACATAGCTGCAATATAGCTCTTTGAAGACCAAGAAAATGATTTGAACAGACTTGTGTAGAAATTAAGTATTCTTTCTTTCAAAATTGCAAATTAAAGGACTTTAATTTTTACTTCTTAGTAGTGATTAGCAGACATGACCATCTTTATATATACATTAAGATACGGCCTAGGAAAACCATTTGCTGCAAGTAAATTCTTCCTCAGCTTGAGTCAACAAGTCTTGGAATGAAGGATGGACCAACTATGATATTGGGATCCCAAATCGCTTCATTCTCTCACCAACATAATAGTAATAGACTGAAAGGTAGCCTTTTGGCAGTGCTTTTAAGGATGCTTGGTTTGCAGCAAATGATGCCTGATATTTGCTAAAAGAAAACCCATTGTGATATTTTTTAGAGAGATTTTTAGGAGCAGAAAAAGTAAAATTAATTTTTTTATAAATTAAAATTGATTTCTTTAATATATGAGAGCGTATCTACAAATTAGTTATTGAATAAGTCAATTTTAATTTTTAGAGAAGTTAATTTCATTTTTTAGATTCTTGATACATTAATGAATTTTGTTTTAAGTCCCTAATAAGTTTTTTATTTGGTTTGGATCCCTAGTATAGTAAAATATCTGTTTTTTATCCTTTATATTATTTTTTAATCCCTAATAAATTTATAATTTTTTTTAAGTCCCTAATATATGTAGACAATTTTTTATTTGTCCCAATAAAAAAAATTTCAAAAGCAAATGAAATTTTTTTATTAAGGACTTAAAACAAAATTTTTAAATTTATCGGGGACTAAAACAAAATATTAAGAATCAAAAATATATTTTTTAATATATTAGAGATATACAGTAAAGTAAAGAAAAAAATTATTAGAGAAACCTGAAACAAATTTTAACCTAAATTTAACACTATAACTTTGACCAGCAAAACACGCACTCATTGAAACTAATATTGTTTAACTACGTACATTTATAAATTTGTAAAATAAGCATCTCAAAAATTGGATCTTTTTATACTATATCATGACATTTCCAGTAACTCAAATAACATTCCCAGTAATTGATAGGATTAATATAATGATATAAGTTTTTATTATATTTACAGTCAGAACGATTCATAATATTTCACACAAAAATAATAATGAGATTTTCTGTGAAATCTTTAATTAATTCTTCAATTAATGTTCACCCAACTATCACCAGTGCAGCTGGTGCTGCTTCTCTGGCAATGTACTAGCAACATTAAATGCACTGGACCCCGTATTTAATATGGGCTAACATTTTCTTGATTGTCAATTTAGACCAATACGGAGTATAATTGATATAAAAATGTTATCAACATACTTGATCTTTAACATATTCTTATATTCTTGTTAGTATATTACTTTAATTTTTTGGTTAAGATTTATTAAAATTATAAAATTATGAGAGATGGAGATTTATTAAATATGGTGTAAAATTTACAAAAATTTATAATTTTTAATAAATTTTAATTAATAAAAAAATTATATTAAAAAAAATATCAAAGAAAAGAATGTATTAGAAAATATATTTCTAAACTTAATCTAATGTTCAAGGTCACGTACTAGTGTATGTAGAAGGGTTTAACTTCTCTAATAAATCAACCATTAGTAGTTATAAAGCTGAAATGCACTTTAATGATTCAAAGTAAAAGGTTTAGGGGAAGTACAGATTAATAGTTGTATACCTGTCGTGACAATGTCATAGCTGATGAGTTAGGAATTTTTTACATGGTTTAACACTTTATTTTACTAGTCACGTTAGCAATGAACAGAAACTCGATAATGCCGTAATAAAATGCAACATAAAAATATAAAAAAATGTTAAAATAAAATAAAATATTAATTTAGGTAAAAAAAAATCAAAATCATTTATTTTACAAGTATTAAAAGGTTATTTAAGTTTTTTTTAATTAACAAATATTAAAAGGATAAGTGAAAGAAATATTTTTTCAATAAAATGATACTTTTCGTATCGTTTTCTGTATATTAAAAGAAATAATTTTTTTCAATAAAACTGATACAACTTACATTGTAGCATCTATCACATCAAACTACTACGATACAAAATGTATCATTAGTATTGTTAACAAAAGACTTATAGCCAAAACTCAAAAGTCTTCCGCTCTGGATATAGACTTGGGTCAATAAATTAGTCTCCGAACGCATTTTTCTCATATCACAAAATCCTCATATCACAATACACTAAAAACAGAAATCAAAGCTAGCTCGCAAGATTCAAATGGCGGAAATGGCAGTATCCTTCGCACGAGATAAACTGCTTTCACTATCAATTGATGAGGCAAAATTGCTTTGGAACATCACCAAAGAATTTAAAGTCATAGAGAATGAACTTATATACATTCAAGGCTCCGTCGAGATGGCAGATAGAAGAGCAGCAGAAGAAGGAGACAACAACACAAACAAGGGAATCAAAAAATGGGTGAAGGACTTGAGGGAGGCTTCTTTCCTCATAGAAGATGTCATCGATCAATACATCATCTATGTGGAACAACAGCCTCATGATGCTTTCGGTTGTGCAGCTTTACTCTTTGAATGTGATATTACTCACCTTATTGAATCTTTGAAGCGTCATCATCAAATAGCATCAGAGATTCAGAAGATTAAGTCATTTGTTCAAGGAATCAAGCAAAGAGGTATAGATTATCACTACCTAATCCAACCTTCTCTTGAGCAAGGATCGAGCAGCTACAGAGGAAGGCAAAGTGTCCAATGGCATGACCCTCGATTGGCTTCACCTTACCTTGACGAAGCTGAAATTGTTGGCCTAGATGATCCAAAAGGTGAATTGATTGGTTGGTTAGTGGAGGGACCGGCAGTGCGCACCATCATCTCTGGTCGGAATGGGCGGGCTAGGAAAAACCACTCTTGCTGGCAGAGTTTTCAACAACCAGAAGGTGATTGCGCACTTTGATTCTCATGCATGGATCACAGTGTCTCAATCCTACACTGTGGAAGGATCGCTAAGAGACTTGTTGAAGAAGTTATGCAAAGAGAAAAAGGAGAGTCCTCCTCAGGATATATCTGAAATGGATCGATATTCATTGATTGATGAATTGAGAAGTCATTTGCAACAAAAGAGGTACGTTGTCATTTTTGATGATGTATGGGACATAGATTTTTGGGGTCAATTTGAAAATGCCATGCTTGATAATAAAAATGGAAGTAGAATATTAATCACAACTAGGATGGATGGTGTTGTAGACTCTTGTATGAGATCTTCACCTGATAAGGTGCATAAGTTGAAACATTTAACTCAAGAAGAATCTATGCAACTCTTTTGCAAGAAGGCATTCCGATGTCACAATAATGGACGTTGTCCAGAAGATCTCAAAAAAAATTCTTTGGACTTTGTTGAAAAATGTAAGGGTTTACCCCTGGCCATTGTGGCTATCGGTAGTCTTTTATCCGGCAAAGAAAAAACTCCATTTGAATAGGAAAAAATTAGCCTAAGTTCACAGATGGACAAAAATCCTCATTTAATTGGCATAACAAAGATTTTTGGTTTCAGTTATGATGATTTGCCATACTATTTGAAACCATGCTTCTTGTATTTTGGAGTATGAAGTTAAATCAACAAGACTCATTCGACAATGGATAGCTGAAGGATTTGTAAAAGATGAAGAAGGAAGAACTTTAGAGGACATTGCACAACAATATTTATCTGAATTGATTGGCAGAGGATTAGTGCAAGTCTCTTCATTTACCTTTGATGGAAAAGCTAAGAGATGTCGTGTTCATGACTTGATACACGATATGATTCTTAGAAAATCCAAGGATTCAAGTTTTTGCAAGCATATCGGTAAAGAAGATGAATCGTTGCCAAGTGGGATGATTCAGCGTTTGTCAATAGGAACTATTTCCATTGATTTGATGAGGCGGTGCAGTGAAAGCTTACACACCCGATCTCTGCTTGTTTTTGCAGAAGAAGCGGACAACGAATTAAAAAAAAAACTTCTTGTCAAGAATCCCTACAAATTACAGTTTATTGAAGGTATTTTATTTTGAAGATCGTATACCATCTCATATTTTTACTGCTGAAAATTGGGTAAATCTAGCCCACTTGAAGTATTTAAACTTAAGATCTGCTGAAACGCAATTTGAAGAATTTTCAAAATTCATTTGTAAGCTCCACAACCTCGAGACCTTGGAATTAAGGGATACACGTGTCTGGCAACACGTGTCTGGGAAATGCCAAAGGAGGTTTGCAATCTAAAAAATCTACGACATCTTTTGGCTTATGACATGGAATTGTTCGAGTTGAAGAATGGTCTCAAAGGCTTGACATCCCTACAAACGCTATGTCATGTAAAGTTGTCTACGGATGATAATGATGATGAGGTAGAGTTAATAAGAGAATTGGGAAAGCTGAAGCAACTAAGGAACTTAAGCTTGCATTGGGTCAAGGAAGAACATGGAAGCTCTCTATGCTCCTCAATAAATGAGATGAAAAACTTGGAGAAACTATATATTGGCTTGAAGCATGATGAAGTCATCGATTTGCCTATTATTTCATCTTTGCCTATGCTTCGGAAGCTTAGCCTGGAAGGGAAATTAAAAATGTTTCCAAAGTGGATTCCACAACTCCAAAGTCTTGTAAAATTAACTTTGTGGTACTCTGGGTTAACCGATGATCCATTGAAATCTCTACAAAATATGCCACATTTGTTGTTCCTCTACATGAGCAATGGAGCTTATGAAGGTGAAAGTTTGTATTTTGAAGAGGGAGGATTTCAACAACTAAGGATACTATCTCTCGAAAACATGTCGAACTTGAAATCCATCACTATCGATAAAGGAGCACTCCTTTCTTTGGAAGAACTCCACTTTTTGTGGTTACCCCAACTCAAGTCAGTACCTCCTGGCATTCAACACTTGAAGAAACTTCAAATTCTCAGCTTTTTTGATATGGCAGATGAATTGAAGAAGTGCATTGCTCCCGATGGAGGACCAGAACACCCAAGCATCAAGCATGTGCCCCTTGTTAAGATTACTACCTTTGGTGATCACTACAAACAAGAAACTCAAATTATTTCTCACTGAAGGCATTAATTAGGATTCATAAAAAGGTATGTCTTTTCTTAATGTCAGTAGAATGGGATACAAATTCCATGTATTTAGGAGTCTCATTTATTTCTTAAATGACAACACATTCTCTTAAATATTAATTAGTTTTTTTTTTTCTATTAATGTATTTTTTCAATTAATAATATTAAGAGGATAAGTAAAGGAAATACCTAGCTAGTTTGATTTTCTATAAAATGATATTTTTAACATTTCTTACTGTATAGTCATATATAGTTATATATATATATATATATTAAATATCACCATTATAATTCTCTGAACTAATAGTGTGCATGCTTTTAATTGGTAGGAATGGGACTTCCAGTGATTGTAACTTTCTGTTTCAAGATTGGCTCTTGGATCGATCCATGGATAATAAAAACATTTTGTCTTTGTCTTTCTTTAATATGTGTGTAACAAGTTTTAATACATAGTGCATGTGACTTTCAAGGACTGTGGCTTATTATGTCTTTTTATTTGGTAATTAATGAGAACTTCATGTAATTATTTTATTGTTTTGTAATGTTTTCTTATTTTATTTTGCTAAATTTTGAGGATTTGATCCGTGTGAGTTGGGCTGGGGACGTTGACAAGTGATACATTGCGAAATAATAGAGGGAGAAAATAGAGTAAATCCGGTTGCCAGAATTTTTTTTTTTATTGGATCAATGTTAATTGTTATTTTTTTTATTATAAAATGTTTGATAATTAAGATTTTTTTACACATATTTAAGAAAAAAATATATTATAAAATTACAGATATTTATTATTGAATAATTTTATTAAAATACCATTATCTTTTTTTCTTAATTTCAATAAATATATTGTTCATTATTTCACTCAAACAATATTTATTAGAGTACAAAATTAAAACAAGCTAAGTGATTGAATATTTGATTAAAAAATAAAAACATCAACAAATTACAATCATCTTGGAACAGAAAATTTTTTTTTATTAAAAAATAATATATTAAATCTCACCCTTATAATTCTCTGTACTAATAGTGTGCTGCTTTTGAATTGGTGGGGATTGAGCTTCCAGTGGTTGAAGTATATATTCTCCATTTTGTTGAAAGCCTGACATGCATGGTAGGGATGGATCTAGGAATTTAAGTAGGGAGGGGCTAGAATTTTTTTATATAAAAATTAAAGATAAAATTTTGAAAAAAAGTATTTAATGTAAAATTTATATAAAAAAAAACAAAAAATGACTGTAAAATTTTTCATTTTTTTAAAAAAAATTGAGAGTAAAATCTGTAATAATGTGATGTAAGAGTAACATAATAGAGTAAAATTTATAAGATTTTAAAAAATTGTACATGAAAAGTGTCAAATTAATTTATTAAAAGTAAAACTTGTCAAAAATAAAAAAAATATAATGAAACCAAATATTTATTAGGTATAAAATTAAGATATCATCTATTAATAAAAAAAAATTAAATACATATTAACTTAAAAACTTATTTTTTTCTACCCCATAAATCCGTCCTACTTGTAATCATATCTATTAATTAGTATATTATATATTTTTAAGTTAGATTATTTTTTTTTTTTGTGCAAATAAGTTAAATTATATAACAACATATATTATTTAAAAGATTATTGATATATAAATAACAATAATAATAATAATATACTTATTATTTTTTTCTTTTACTAAAAATAATTATATATATATAAAGAAGGATTGAGGGGGGGCCCTGCTTGCCCCCCTACCCCCTAAGATCCGTCTCTGTCAACAATAACGACAATGTATATATATTTCTCTTTTTAGATTGGCTCTTTGATCGATCCATGGATAAAAACAATTAATATATATGTCATATGCGGAATTGTCTTTCTTCAATAAAGCTAAGTCATCAGTATTTATTTAAGATTCAATTAAGACAGTTGTGAATGTGATGTATAATCATATGTGTAGTGTGAAACAAGTTTTCATAGTGAGACATTCAAGGATTGTTGCTTGTGTCGTTTTATTTGGTAATAATTAAGAAGAAAAAAAAAAAGAAACTTCATCTAATTGTGGCTTATGTCGTTTTATTATCACCTTTTGGAAAAGTTAACAGCTAAGAGGGAGAGGTGTAACAGAATATTAGAGATTGCATGCAATAGTTTTTATGGTGGATGATGCATTTATAGAACTGATAAGGATTTTATCAGTGTGTCCTCTGATAATGTTGTTCTCCTTCACAGCATTGCCTTCTAAGGCAATATGCACTACTACACATGTGACTTTTAGCAACATTTTTTGGGTAAAATTTGGTGAAATGTTACTATTTCATATATATGGCCCTGTCTCTGTTGATTGTTGTGTTGAGAGTACTGTTTCTTTTCTTTTATCAGTAGTTTTTGGCACATGGATCTTGTGCTCTATATATATTCATCCATTTCAGCCTATACTCTTCTCTCATCTTAATCAAATTCATTTCTATCAGTTAAAACTTTTGCATATCATTCTCTTAAAACCTTTCTCTCATATGTAGTAACCTTTCTTGGGCATTTTTACTTGCACTATGAAAACTTGTGACTGAAGGAGTACTGGCTGCTCAAACAAATAATTTGATAGTATCAAATGTCTTTAATTCCTTTGCAAGGAAGATTTCTCTCCCCTTTTTTTCTTGTTACTTGCATGACAATTAATTCCTTTGTTGTATGATTCATTGAGATTTGGCAAACGAAAAGATGTTTAAACAATGTCTTGTGTTGCCCTTTCATTCAGGCAACAACAGGTTTCAACTTCCAATGGAATTTTACATCAGAACAGAAATTGTTTGTAGTGAAAGAAAGTGTTGTCTTTTTTATGTTTCATTTCTTTAGTTTGGTTAGTGGTAGAAGAGCTGTTCATAATAGGAAAAATTTGATTTGTGACATTTTTGTATATTTGTGATGACTAAAAAATCGTCACAAATTGTAAATCTCTTATTTCATGTTTAGTATATCTTATGAGAATGACTAAAAAAATATTTTTTTATTTTGAAGGATTAAAAAAATGACTTTTCATTTGGAGGATAAAAAAAAATGACTCATTTAAAGGAGTTATAACATATTTAAACCTTATTTTTATTATCATCCCATAGTTACAAATAATACATTTGAGAAAATTGAAAAATAACATTTCAGTAAAATTGCTTTAACAAACAACTTATTTATTGTTATTTTTATTCTGTGCGGGAAAAAAAAATTAAACATCTATTGGTTAGGAATACAATTTTCTTTTGAGTATTTATATACCACGAACATTTTAAAACTAATATTTCGAACAAACTATATTTACTACTAGATCAACCTTAGCAAGTTGTTTCTTTTTCTATTTTCCCTTAATAATAATTCCATTCCATTTAACTCGCAGATAAATAGACAACCTTGGTCTTACACCATTCGTACTCATCATACATGCTAGATAACTTAACTCATGTTAAATCCCTTTTTTTGTAGTAGTAGTGATTCTAACATTCTCTCCTGGCATTCTCATCTGTAGTTACTCTTAATGAAATATCCTTTCCTCTCCATTTTTTTATCATTTATTATTACTATTATTATTATTATCATTAAAAGTTTACACAAATTTTGAACTAGACCTATCCAATATGCCATTGATCAAAAAAGACCTATCTAGGGCAAGCTCAGTAAGATTTCACTTTCTGTACTTTTCTTAATTTTTTTTTCTCATGGGACTAGCTAGCTAGCACTTTATTAAAGAAAGAGTATACTATCATTTTTCATTTCTCCATCATCTTGTGATCATCATCAATCACGAAAGAGTGGACCTGAGTCATTCATTCATTTCATTGGTTGTATTGTATTGTACCATTAATTTGCTGTGATGAGGCTTGGTACGTTGTGTAATCTATCCTTTGGGTTTGGGGCAATGGTGCAGATATTGGGATTCAAATCAAATCCTCTAAGCTTTGTTCTCTATGTGGATGATGATGCAGTGGAGGAAGCTTTTGAAGGGGTCCATGCATAAATGAGTAATCCTATGATAAGAATGATGGCCCCTGCAACAAACCCTGCATAAATGGCAGCGTGAACACGTAGATTGCTATCGGGACTGCCACAAAGCCAAAATTCAATCAGTTGGATTTCGTTCAGAATTTTCAATTAGCAAGAATTTATAACAAGAGTTTAATGGAGATGAACTGACAGTGTAAATAGTCAATCACAATCCTTCAGTTGACTTCTATAAATTTATTTTAAAAGTCATCCAAACAGGAGGCTATGATTGACTGAGTGTATTGTGTCAAACTCTTATAACAGATTGTAAAATTGCAAAGAATGGAAGAAAGAAATAAACACTTCCATAAGCTCTGTAGTTTAGTTTACTCGGTATTCCAGTAAGTTTTAAGGTCAAATTTATAGCATCAAGTCCTCATTGTGGTAAAAACTTCCTGAAATGGCACTTAACTATGTTGTTTACCCAAATGCACCCTAAAACTTGTTATCAACTATGGTAATGACAGCACTGAGCAGTGTAATTAATGAACTAACTAAAAGACTTAAAATTATACCTTTAAATAATTAAACATGGGATTTTAAACAACACGTGTAATACGGCAAAGATTAGATATTCTAAGTTATAACATGAATGAAGATCACAGGGATGTAAAAAAGATAAATATTTGAATTTCTCCTGGTCTGAGATGAATTAGGTTAGTTTTACTAGGCCAGTTAGACTACACCTTGTGTGAAATGGTAGACCTAAACAGGCTAAAGTTTCTGTTTTAGCACATGTTTACTGACACGTAAAGTAGTGGTCAATAGAGCTAGGCTTTGGGTAACTATTAACCATTGCATTGATTTACCATTCCTTCTGACTTTAGTCAATATTTCTAAAATTGCAAATATGTTTCAGTTGTTGATTTTCCTCCACTGATACATTACTACTATTCACTTTATATGTCTCAATCTCATGAATGCTTTCCTCAATAACTTGTATACTTTGACAGAAACAAATGAAAATACCTGAAAATGTGGAGGCTAGACAAGAGACAACAGCTGAAGAGATCTTGAGGAGATGAAGCAATGAGATATTAAAGCCCATGTTGACAATAATAAACAACAAGGGCAGCAGAGGAGCTCCATCACATCCTGCCAACCAAATCCAATGCAAAATTACTTTCTGCAAAATGCATGCATGCTACCGCAACTCTAGGTTTTGCCTAATGTGTTCATCTTTAGAATTTCACATTTAATAAAAGCTGAAAAAATTATAAAAGCCGAAATGCTAAAAGGTTTGAAGGAAAAATTGACTTTTGGGCTCGGCTGTATGAAATCTCCATCTGATAAGGTGCATAAGTTGAAACCTTTAACTCAAGAAGAATCTATGCAACTGTTTTGCAAGAAGGCATTCCGATGTCACAATAATGGATGTTGTCCAAAAGATCTCAAGAAAATTTCTTTTAACTTTGTTGAAAAATGTATGGGTTTACCACTGGCCATTGTGGCTATCAGTAGTCTTTTATCCGGCAAAGAAAAGACTCCATTTGAATGGAAAAAAATTAGGCGAAACCTAAGTTCAGAGATGGACAAAAATCCTCATTTAATTTGTATAACAAAGCTTTTAGGTTTCAGTTATGATGATTTGACATACTATTTGAAATCATGCTTGTTGTATTTTGGAGTGTATCCCGAAGACTATGAAGTTAAGTCAACAAAACTCATTCAACAATGGATAGTTGAGGGATATGTAAAAGATGAAGAAGGAAGAACTTTAGAGGACATTGCACAACAATATTTATCTGAACTGATTGGCAGGGGTTTAGTGCAAGTCTCTTCATTTACCTTTGTTGGAAAAGCTAAGAGTTGTCATGTTCATGACTTGCTACATGATATGATCCTTAGAAAATCTGAGAATTTGAGTTTTTGCAAGCATATCGGTAAAGAAGATGAGTCGATGCCAAGTGGGATGATTCGGCGCTTGTCAATAGGAACTATTTACATTGATTTAATGGAGTGCAATGAAAGCTTACACACCCGATCTCTACTTGTTTTTGTAGAAGAAGCGGACAAAGAATTAACAAAAAACTTCTTGCTAAGAATCCCTACAAATTACAGTCTAGTGAAGGTATTTGATTTTGAAGATTGTTGTCCATCATTTTATTATTCTATTCCTGAAAATTGGATAAATCTAGTCCACTTAAAGTATTTAAAATTGAGATTTGCTTACATGCATTCTAGACAACTTTCAAAACTCATTTGTAAGCTCCACAACCTTGAGACCTTGGACATAAGGGATACAAATGTCAGTGAAATGCCGAAGGATATTTGCAATCTAAAAAATCTACGACATCTTTTGGTTGATGACATGGAATTGTTTGAGTTGAAGAATGGTCTCGGAGGCTTGACATCCCTACAAACGCTATGTAGTGTAAAGTTGTTTATGGGTGATAATGATGGAGTGGAGCTAATTAATGATGAGGTAGAGTTAATAAGAGAACTGGAAATGAAGCAATTAAGGAAGTTAAGCTTGAAATGGGTCAAGGAAGAACATCGAAGCTCTTTATGCTCCTCAATAAATAGGATGTCAAACTTGGAGAAACTATATATTCGCTCGGGGGATGATAATGATGATGAAGTCATTGATTTGCCTATTATTTCTTCTTTGCCTATGCTTCGGAAGCTTAGCCTGATAGGGAAATTAATTAAAAATATTTCCAAAGTGGATTCCACAACTCCAAAGTCTTGTAAAATTATCTTTGAGAGACTAAGTTAACCAATGATCCATTGAAATCACTACAAAATATGCCACATTTGTTGTTCCTCTACATCAAGTACAGGGCATATAAAGGTGAAAGTTTGTATTTTGAAGATGGAGGATTTCAACAACTAAGGGAACTATCTCTGGTAGGCATGTCGAACTTGAAATCCATCACTATCGATAAAGGAGCACTTCTTTCTTTGGAAAAATTCCAATTTTCACACTTACCTCATCTCAAGTCAGTACCTCCTGGCATTCAACACTTGAAAAAAATTCAAATTCTCAGTTTTATTGTTATGGAAGATGAATTCAACAGTGCATTGTTCCCGAACACCCAAGCATCCAGCATGTGCCCCTTATAAAGATTACTACCTACGATGATCACTACAACTCAAAAACTCACATTATTTCAAGGCATTAATTAGGATTCATAAAAAGGTATGTCTTATCTTTATGTCAGTAGAATCGAATACAAATTCCATGTATTTATGAGTCTCGTTTATTTCTTAAATGACAACACCTTCTCTTAAATATTAGTTTTTCTACTAATGTATATTTTTCAATTAAAAAATATTAAGAGGATAAGTAAATTAAAGGAAATACGTAACTAGTTTGATTTTCTATAAAATGATGCTTTTAATATTGTTTACTGTATAGTCATAGTTTAAATCTCACCATTATAATTCTCTGTACTAATAGTGTGCTTTCTTTGAATTGGTAGGAATATTGGGCTTCAGGTTGAAATATATATTCTCCATGCATGTCGGGCTTTCAACAGTGACGACATTGTGTATATCTTTCTGATTCAAGATCAGCTCTTTGATCGATCCATGGATAAAAACAATTAATATATATGTGAAATTGTCTTTCTTTAATAAAGCTAATAAGTCATCTGTATTTATTTAAGATTTAAGACAGTTGTGTATGTGATGTGTAATCATGTGTAGTGTGAAACAAGTTTTAATAGTGTGACTTTCAAGGATTGTGGCCTATGTCGTTTTATTTGGTAATAATTAAGAAAAATAAATAAACTTCATGTAATTGTGGCTTATGGCGGTTTATTTTGCTAAATTTTCCCCTACCGGTCTTCCTCTTCTGAACATTAGGCCTGATTGGATGCAAGCCATAAGTGTTTTTTTAGTATTTTTCGGTTGGAAGTATAATGTTGTTTTTGTCAGTAGAAAAAAATTATTCTCCAAAACATTTCTACCTCTACCTCTGTATCGGAACATGCTTATTATTACCTTTTGGAAAAGTTAATAGCTAAGAGGGAGAAGAGTGACAGAATGTTAGAGATTGCATGAAATAGTTTTTATGGTGGATGATGCATATATAGAACTGATAAGGATTAAGGATTTTATCAGTGTGTCCTCGATCTGATAATGTTTTTCTCCTTCACAGCATTGCCTTCTAAGGTGAATATGTGATATGCACTACTACACATCTGAACTGATAAGAATTTTTTTGCTTACTATTTCATATACATGGTACTATACTCTTATCTTAAACAAATTCATTTCTATCCGTTAAAACTTTTGCATATCATTCTCTTAAACAAAGGAATTTCAAATCTGAAACAGAAGAATGTGAACAAAAATATTACAGTTTTCACGGCCATATTTTCTCTCAAAGGTAGTAACCCTACACAACAAAGTAATCTTTTTACTTGTTTTTTTTTTTTTGAAAAGTTAAGAAATTGACAACTGTTTTCATTTTATATGCTCTTATAATTAATTTTTTTATTTCTCAAATGTTGTCTAATCCATAACTTCACACTCATAGTAAAATACTTATGCTCTTCGCTTGCTAGGAATCACGTGTTCTATTCATGCCTTCAAATTTATCAGGACATCCAAGTCTGTTCTTTTTTCTTATTGCAAGCAAGCTTTCTTATATGGAGTAAAGCGAATGTTGCTATTGTAACAAATAAACAGAAAACATAGAAGTCACTTGAGTATTTAAATTCTATATCTCAAAAAGGGATGATCTTTACAGATTGAGAAGATGCATATTGATATAATGTCAGTCCACTCAAGTGCGAAGTTATGTTTTGGAACACATCTTCGCTGCAAGGAATTGTAAAACCACACAGGGGATGATCATATCCAAACTCTTCCTCTGCTTGACTCAATATGTAGCCCATTCAGTTCCTGACATCATGCTTTCAGCATATGTCAGAATAATTATCTCCAGTTGGAGATTGATCATGAAACTACACAAACGATTGCTTAGAAAAAAATAATAAGGTAATGAAAGTTCAATTCCTATGCTTTCACCAAAAGAAATATACAAAATGTAGGATGCATTAACCATGCATATCTTGAATTCTGGACTCTAGAGTTAGTCACTAACATGGATTGTGCATTAATAGGGATCTCTGATATTTAAAATTAGTGGCTTTGTTCCAAATCAATTAATCACTTATGTTCTTCGCTTGCTAGGAATGTTGGCAATGTAACTAATAAACAGCACAACCAAGTCTAGGTAAAGTGAATGTTGGCAATGTAACCAATAAAAGAAAACAGAGGAATCAGTTCAGTAGTTTAATTCATTGTCATTAAAACAAATAAAGGAACAATTTTTCATTCTAATAATGTTTTTCTTTTATCCTATTTGAGAAGATGTCTATTGTACTAAAATGTCTCTACTAATCTATGTCAGTCTATTACAGTATGAAATCTATTGTGTACTCAAGTGTGCAGTTATGTTTTGGAAGACATCTTCGCGGCAAGGAATAGTGAGGCCACCCATGGGATGATCATGTTAAGAACATGCTTCAGGACTGAAACATGTCCACGTTCTGATTATGTTATTTTTATTTGTTATTGCTTTCCTAGTCTTAAGGTGTCAGTTAGGAAGTTTTAGGTGCTTTGTTATCTCTGTTTACGTTCATGGCTTATTTTTAGGAACATGTTGTTAGTGGGTAGTTATTCTTTAAGCTCTATAAATTGTAATGTTTCTGTTTTAAAAGATAAGTTTTTCCGTCTTCTCCTTCAATATATGCTTTTGTTCTCTGTTAAGCAAGTATTGTTTTTTATTTCCTCTTGAAAAATTTCCAACAATTGGTATCTAGAGCCCTTTTCTTACGGGACCTATAGAATGGATTCTGAAGCAAGTTTTTCCCAAGCAGCCCTTCCAGTTTTCAATGGGGAAGACTATGATCTTTGGGCCGTCAAAATGGAGGCTTACCTAGAGGCTTTGGATCTTTGGGAAGCTGTAGAAGAGGAGTATGAAGTCCTTCCGCTGCCGGAAAATCCCACCATGGCCCAGATCAAGAATCATAAGGAGAAAAAAACCCGAAAAGCAAAGGCAAAATCATGCCTTTTTGCTGGTGTCTCTACAACCATCTTTACTAGGATCATGACTCTCAAATCGGCAAAAACAATTTGGGACTATCTAAAGGCAGAATATGCTGGAGATGAAAGAATTTGAAGCATGCAGGTGCTTAACTTAATGAGGGAATTTGAGCTTCAAAGGATGAAAGAGTCTGACACAATCAAGGAATACTCAGACAAACTGTTGGGCATTGCCAACAAGATAAAGCTATTGGGTAGTGATTTTGCAGATTCTAGAATTGTTGAGAAAATTCTGGTAACGGTGCCAAAGAGGTACGAAGCATCTATTGCTTCGTTGGAGAACACAAAGGATTTGTCTAAAATTACTTTTTCAGAAGTGCTACATGCCTTCCAAGCCCAAGAGCAGCGAAGATTAATGAGGGAAGATCATGCTGTTGAAGGTGCTCTTCTAGCCAAGAGCCAACAAGCAAAAAACTACAAGAAGAATCATCCAGTGAGCAGTCAAAGCAGTGCAAATAATTACAACAAAGGAAAGGGTGAAAAGAAAAGTTACCCACCATGTCAACATTGTGGCAAAATGGGTCATCCTCCATTTAGATGTTGGCAGAGACCTGATGCTAAATGCATCAAGTGCAATCAAATGGGACATGAAGCAGTCATATGCAAGAGCAAAAATCAGCAGCAAGAGGAAGAAGCTAAAGTTGCTGATCAGGAGGAGGAGGAGGAGGATCAACTCTTTGTGGCCACGTGTTTTGCAAGCAGCGAAGAGAGTGAAAGTTGGCTGATTGACAGTGGTTGCACAAATCATATGACCAATGACAGAGAGCTTTTCAAAGATTTAAAGCCAACCAACATCACCAAAGTCAGAATAGGTAATGGTGATTATATTTCAGTTAAAGGAAAGGGGACTGTTGCAATAGCAAGCGGCTCAGGTACAAAGTTTATTCCTGATGTCCTTTTTGTACCCGAAATTCAACAAAATCTGTTGAGTGTTGGCCAATTGATTGAAAGAGGCTTCAAAGTTGCTTTTGAAGACAATTTTTGCCTGATTAGAGATGCAGCTAGTCAGGATATCTTTAAAATCAAAATGAAAGGAAAAATTTTTGCTCTAAATCCGTTGGAGGAAGAGCAAGTTGCTTTTTCAATCAAAGAAAACATCACAGAAGTTTGGCACAAAAGGCTCGGGCATTATCACCACCAAGGGCTGCTGCAAATGAAGTCCAAGAAAATGGCAGCTGATTTTCCAGAACTTGATGATCACATACCAACATGCAAGGCGTGTCTATTTGGAAAGCAAAAAAGGAAGGTATTTCTGAAGTCAGCAAAAAGAGCCACTTGTAAGCTGCAGTTAGTCCACACAGATATATCTGGACCTCAAAAAACTCCTTCATTAGCAGGTAATAGATATTATGCTGCTTTTATTGATGATTTCACAAGAATGTGTTGGATTTTTTTCTTAAATTCAAGTCAGAAGTGGCTGGAGCTTTTTGGAAGTTCAAAAAGGCAGTAGAAAATCAAAGTGGCAAGCAAATTCAGATTCTAAGATCTGATAATGGCAAGGAGTACACCTCAGAACAATTCAATCAATTTTGTGAGGAAGCTGGCATTGAGCATCAGCTAACCACTCCCTATACTCCATAACAGAATGGGGTGAGTGAAAGGAGAAACAAATACATCCTAGAGATGACTAGGTGCATGTTGCATGAAAAAAATCTACCTAAGAAGTTTTAGGCAGAAGCAGCTCATACGGCTATTTTCTTGCAAAACAGACTCCTCTCAAAAGCAGTTAAGGATCAGACACCATATGAGGCTTGGTATGGTTATAAACCATCTCTAAATTTTCTCAAAATATTTGGATGTTTGTGTTTTACTCATGTTCCACAGAGCAAGCGTGACAAGCTTGATAAAAGAGCATCACCAGGCATTTTTATAGGCTATAGCACTGTTAGCAAAGCCTATAAAATTTTTCAGCCACAAACTGGAAGCATTGTTGTTAGCAGAGATGTCCACTTCGTAGAAGATGAAGAGTGGAACTGGGATGAGGTAAAGAAGAAGGATCAAACTGTGGCCGACCTACAGCTTAAGTCTCTTGCTTCAAGAACCGAAGAAGAAGAGGATTGGCAGAGTGAATTGGGAGATGATGCCCCTGCAAGAGGAACTAGATCACTCTCTGATATTTATGAGAGGTGCAATATTGCCGTTTGTGAACCTGCAGATTTTGGAGCAGCAAAGAAAGATCAAAATTGGATGGTTGCAATGAAGGAGGAATTGTCTATGATTGAGAAAAACAGAACATGGGAATTGGTTGATCGACCCCAAGATAGGAAGGTGATTGGAGTCAAATGGGTATACAGAACCAAGCTAAATGCTGATGGTTCTATCAACAAACACAAGGCAAGACTTGTTGTGAAAGGCTATGCTCAAATCTTTGGCGTGGATTACTCAGACACCTTCGCACCAGTTGCTCGTTTGGACACCATAAGGATTTTGCTTGCTGTAGCTGCTCAAATGAATTGGAAAGTGTATCAACTTGATGTAAAATCAGCATTTTTAAATGGTGTTTTACATGAAGAAATTTACGTTGAACAGCCTGAAGGTTTTGTGAAAAATGAAGAAAAGGACAAGGTGTATCTTCTCAAAAAAGCTCTTTATGGGCTGAAACAAGCTCCACGAGCTTGGTACAGCAAGATAGATGACCATTTGCTGAGCATCGGTTTTAAAAAAAGCTTGTCTGAAGCCACTCTTTATGTTAAACATCAGAGCAATGAAGTTCTGATGATTTCACTTTATGTTGATGATCTTTTGGTGACAGGAAATAATGCAGGGATGATTCAGGAATTCAAACAAGAAATGATGAAGGTTTTTGAGATGATAGATCTCGGATTAATGACCTTCTTTCTTGGAATGGAAATTAAGCAGGCTGAGTATGAAGTCTTCATCTGCCAGAAGAAGTATGTCAAGGAAATTTTGAAGAAGTTTAAGTTTCAAGAATGCAAGGAAGTAAGCACTCCTATGAATCAAAAGGAGAAGTTGTGTAAGGAAGATGGAGCTGATAAAGCTGATGAGGGATACTTCAGAAGTTTGATTGGTTGCTTGATGTATCTTATTGCAACACGTCCTGATATTTTAAATGCTGTAAGCATTTTGTCCAGGTTTATGCACTGTGCAAGCGAATTACATCTCAGAGCTGCTAAGAGAATAATTCGATATGTCAAAGGCACAAGTGATTTTGGTGTTAAGTTCACATGGAGCAAAGAATTTAAGCTGGTGGGTTTCTCTGACAGTGACTGGGGAGGTTCCATTGATGATATGAGAAGTACATCAGGCTACTGTTTTACTCTTGGATCTAGTGTTTTCTCATGGAGCTCGAAGAAGCAAGAGATCGTGGCTCAATCCACTGCTGAAGCAGAATTTATTGCTGCAACAGCTGCTGTCAATCAAGCTTTGTGGCTGAGGAAGATTTTAATGGATCTAAATCTGGAGCAAAAAGAAAGCACCAAGATTTTTGTTGACAATCAAGCTGCTATTGCTATCTCCCATAATCCTGTGTTTCATGGAAAAACCAAGCATTTCAACATAAAGTTGTTTTTCTTAAGAGAAGTGCACAAAGAAGGACTTGTGACTTTGGTTTATTGCAAGTCTGAAAATCAGCTGGCAGATTTGCTTACAAAGCCACTCTCAGTTAGTAGGTTCGAGTTTCTAAGGAAAATATTGGAGTTTGCAGCTCCTAAAGCAAGGAGGAGTGTTAAGAACATGCTTCAGGACTGAAACATGTCCACGTTCTGATTATGTTATTTTTATTTGTTATTGCTTTCCTAGTCTTAAGGTGTCAGTTAGGAAGTTTTAGGTGCTTTGTTATCTCTGTTTACGTTCATGGCTTATTATTAGGAACATGCTGTTATTGGGTAGTTATTCTTTAAGCTCTATAAATTGTAATGTTTATGTTTTAAAAGATAAGTTTTTCCATCTTCTCCTTCAATATATGCTTTTGTTCTCTGTTAAGCAAGTATTGTTTTTTTATTTCCTCTTGAAAAATTTCCAACAGATCATATCCAAATTCTTCTTCAACTTGACACAACAAGTCTTGGACTGAAGGATGGACCAAGTATGATATGGGGATCACAAATCGCTTCATTCTGTCTCCAACATAGACTACAAGATATCCCTTTGGCACATCCATGGCTTTTGAGGATGCTTGGTTTGAAGAAGATGATGCCCTTCTGATACTGGGTAAACGAAAACCCATTGTCAATGACTAAAAGCTTCAGGAAGTGAATGATTTGTGTTGGTTCTAAAATGCTTGCAACCATGAGTATATATATAGATAAAAGGATATGTTAGAAGGCTACTTGAATTATTGGTGGAGGGAAATGAGAATAAGAGTCATGGGACCAACAGAGAGACAAGGCCATATGGTATGTCTTAGAGGACTCTCCAATGAATAAATAAACGGAATATGATATGGTAGATAATGTATACAACTCCCACTTCCACCTACTGAATCAAAGATATCAGATGATGTTGACACTGATTTGGACAGCAAACTTCATGTATTCAAGTTCACATGGTGGTGCTTCATATTTGATGTACACAAAAAAACGTGGTTCATAGTGTCTCATGACTATGTGTTCAATACAATTTACAGGTTGCATAGATATATCAATAGCATTGTCATTTATCAAAACGAAACATGTGAGATGTCTAAAGCATGTCTATTGTTGAAATAGCTATAGCATAATGAATGAACCATCATTTTCTCAAAATCTTTTAAGGAGATTTCTAAGACAATACCATGTGATCCCTTGTCTCTCGGTGGACTCCATTGTAGCCCTGCCAAAAATTATTAATTTTGGTATTGAATTGAACAGGCCAGTCACAACTATATATATAGCATTTTATTGGCTCTCAAGCAGCATAAGTGATTTCATTCCTCAAGCATCAGAACACAAATATTTTTTCTTATACAAGTCCTTTGACTCCGATCAGTATATTATTTGTCGTGTGGAGAAATAGAAAAACCATGGGTTTCCGCATAACAGGTATTATTAGAAGGGCATCGTTTTCTACAGCCCAACCAGCCTCCAAGGGAATTGAAGTACCAAAAGGCTATCTTGCAGTGTATGTCGGAGATAACATGAGGCGGTTTGTGATTCCAGTATCATACTTCAACCATCCTTCATTTCAAAAATTACTAAGTCAAGCAGAAGAAGAATTTGGATATGATCATCCAACAGGTGGTCTCACAATTCCATGCTGGGAGGATGATTTTCTAAATGTCACTGCTCGCTTGAATTAGTTATAAATCATGCTAATGGAGACTGAATTAGATAGCCTTAGTTAGATGAGTAAAATTTGTACATAAAGATGTTCCTTCTTGAGTAAAGATTTTCAATTTTGTTCTCTTGTATTCCATTTGATCAAAGTTGCAACACAAGACATTTGTTTAAACTCATTTTAAGGCATGAGGAATCAATTTCAAGACCTTCTTGCTTGAACAAACAGTTTAGTAATCAATTAATCTGTGTGAAACTTTCTATTAAAATTGACATATCTTCTCTTACTTCTGAAGAAACAACAAATAATCCATGTGATGCTGTTTCTTGGTTAGGAAAATGGAAGATTTGATGAACCTTAGAATGGAATGGAGCACTGAAGTAACTACAGAGAAATACGCTGGTTCTAACAGCAGGAACTAAAATGAGACACATAGATAGAAGAATCTAGAAACACGTTGCTGATGCTGTTTCAGGACAAATGTGTGTTGTGGTTCCATGTTAAGCTCAATACCAACAAGGAAGCAGTAACAACTATTTTAAAATTTGGTCAATATATCTCCAAAAGACTTAAAGCACCTAATGGAGAATGAGATTGATCAAAGATTAGCCGAGGCAAAGTTATATAGAAAAATCTTTCTTTCATTTTTAAGATTTCCCATTTCAATTAGTTTCTACCTTTTATCATTCCTTTGGAAACAAAAAAAAAATGTTATATGGATGATAAAGTTCCTGCTCTCAGCGCCAGAGTATTTCCCTTTCGTTATATTAGTTCTCCATTCCATTCTAAGCATCACATGGATTATTTGTTGTTTCTTTGGCACTAAGATAAGATATTTCCAATCTTAATGGAAAGATTCACAAAGACTAATTGATTACTCAACTGCTGTTCTAGCTAGAAAGTCTTGAAATTGATTATTCATGCCTAAAAATTTATCAGGAAAACCATGCTTAGATGGAGTAAAGAAAATGTTGGCAATCTAACTATTAAACAAAGAACACAGAGGAGCCAATTGAGTAGTTGAATTAATTGTCATTAAACAAATTTGTCATCCTAATAGCTTTTTCTGTATTCCTATTTTCAAAATGGGTTGATCTATACAAATTGAGAAGATGCCTATTATACAAAATATCTCTACTAATCTATACAGTATGAGATCTATAGTCCACTCGAGTGAAGTATGTTTCGGAACACATCTTCACAGCAAGGTATTGTTAGACCACCCATGGGATGATCATATCCAAACTCTTCTTCAGCTTGACACAACAACTCTTGGAATGAAGGATTGACCAAGTATGATATGGGGATCACAAACGGTTTCATTCTCTTTCCAACATAGACCGCAAGATAGCCCTTTGGCACATCTACAGCTTTTGAGGATGCTTGGTTTGCAGAAGATGATGCCCTTCTGATACCAGGTAAACGAAAACCCATTGTCTATTTGTATTTGCTGCAAATTGAGAAGAAAATGGTGCAAAATGACTAAAAGCTTCAGGATGTGAATGATTTGTGTTGGTTCTAAAATGCTTGCAACCATGAATATATATAGATAAAAGGATGTGTTAGAAGGATACTTGAATTATTGGTGAAGGGAGGGCAATGAGATAAGAGTCATGGGACCAACTGAGAGACAAGGTCATATGGTAATGTCTTGGAGAACTCTCCAATGAATAAATAAACGAAATATGATATGGTGGTAGATAATGTATACAACTTTCAAATCCACCTTCATTAGATGATGTTGACATTGACTTGGAGTGGAGGGGGACAGTAAACTTCATGTATTCAAGTTCACATGGTGATGCTTCATATTTCAAGAACACAAAAAAATGTGGTTCATAGTTCCTCATGACTATGCGTTCAATATCTGTTCTTTGCTTTCCTTGCATCCATATTGAGTCTGCTCATGGTTTACACTTTACAGGTTGCATAGATATATCAATAGCATTGTCATTTATCAAAATGAAATATGTGAGATGTCTAAAGCATGTCTATTGTTGAAATAGCTATAGAATAATGAATGAACCATCATTTTCTCAAAATCTTTTAATTAAGGAGATTTCTAAGGCAATACCATGTGATCCCTTGTCTCTCGGTGGACTCCATTGCAGCCCTGCCAAAAACTATTAATTGTGGTATTGAATTGAACAGGACATTCACAACTATATATATAGCATTTCTTTGGTTCTCAAGCAACATAAGTGATTGCATTCCTCAAGTATCAGAATTCAAATATTTTTTTCTTATACAAGTCCTTTGACTCACATCAGTAAAAAAAAAACAATGGGTTTCCACATAGCAGGTATTATTAGAAGGGCATCGTTTTCTACAACCCAAGCAGCCTCCAAGGGAGTTGAAGTACCAAAGGGTTATCTTGCAGTGTATGTTGGAGATAACATGAGGCGATTTGTGATTCCAATATCGCACTTGAACTATCCTTCATTTCAAGAATTACTAAGCCAAACAGAAGAAGAATTCGGGTATGATCATCCAAAGGGTGGTCTCACCATTCCATGCAAGGAGGACGATTTTTTAAATGTGACCTCTTGCTTGAATTAATTATAAATCATGTTTATGGAGCCTGAGTTAGATAATCTTAGATGAGGAAAATTTGTACATAAAGATGGTTCTTCTTGAGTAAATATTTTCAATTTTGTTATCTTGTATTCCATTTGATCAAAGTTGCAACACAAGACATTTGTTTAAACTCATTTTAAGGCATGAGTAATAAATTTTAAGACGTTCTTGCATGAACAACAGTTTAGTAATCAATTAATCTGTGTGAATATTTCCAATAAAATTGGCAATACCTTCTCTTATTGCCGAAGAAACAACAAATAATATGTGATGCTGCTTCTTGTTTAGAAAAAGGGAAGATTTGAGGAACCTTAAAATGCAAAGGAGCACTGAAGTAACTAAAGAGAAATACTCTGGTTCTGACAGCTAGATGGAACTAAAGGAGCCACATAGATAGACGAATCTAGGAACATGTGGCTGATGCTGTTTCAGGACAAATGTATGTTGTGTGCGTGGTCCATGATCAGCTCAAGACGAAAATTTGAAATACAACATGGCAGCAGTAACAACTATTATCAACTTTGGTCAGTATCTCCAAAAGACTTAGAACACCTAATTCCAATATATAACGATTGGATTTTCATTGAGATGTAGCAAAAGCTAAAATTGTTTAACAATGGTTGACCATAAATTGTTTTAGCAAATTGCAAACATTTTGACCAAGGCGCTTCCATGTGCTAAAAGTTTAATGAGCTAAGAAGCAGATTGGGAATCTTGAAGAAAAGTTTTAAGGAGGTGTGTTAAACATGTAAAACTTTTCTAATCACTTTTTACTGATGCAATTATGTTTACTTATTTCACCATTCTTGCTTGTGTCAGTAAGTAATGATCTGATGAGTGGGGTACGAGTTTGCTCTTATTTTGGGCAAAACTCCACTCATAATGTTAGTTGGTGCATGCTTCCATGATTTTTTCTGTATTTACTTTTAAATATGAATCACAGAATGCGAGGCAGTATGGTCATTCAGCAAAAATGAAAATTGCTCTGCTCTGTCATCTTCTTTGTTTATGGTTTTTATGTTTATAGCTCTCTTCATTTAACATTATTGAAGAATCTAGTAACAAGTGACAAAGTCTGTTTCCAGGACAATTTGTTCATTGTTCTGCAATAGAAATGATTGTCTTAATCACTATTAAAAGCTAATAGCCTGATATATAAAATATGGACTGAAATTTGATAATGAAACTGTTGTATAACTCATTGGAACTTGGCAAAAGCAAGAGTGTATAAAAACCTATTCATTGAGACTTGGCAATTTTTTCCTTAAAACAGACTTTGTCAATTGTTGATAGAATTTTTTATAATATGTAGTGTATTCAGTTTCTGACATCATTGCTTTCAGTATATATTACAGAATAATAAGTTACAATTCCTGTGTTTACAACAAAAGCATGTATATATGCAATATCTTGAACACTGGACTCCAGAGGTAGTCACTAATTATGTATATATGTGGAATAATAAAAATATATCCTGCATGTATACATAATTTCTACCAAAACTAAACTCAGAAGAACCCATCTAACAACTTAAGATAAAGGATTTAATGGCAATTTATATGTCGGTAATGGTTATAATAATTGCCGGTAAAAACGATTTTTTCTGTAGTGATACAGGAATCACAAACCTTTGGGTAGGAAGAATTCTTTTTTTCAAAATTTCAAAGTACTTGACTTGTTAGCCAGTGATTACTGATATGACCATCTTTATATAAACATTCAGATATGGCCTAGGAAAACTATTAGCTCAGTAAAGAATCAAAATAAAAATAAAAATTTATTAAAAACTCATGATAATGAAAGAGATTCAAACTCAAAAACGAGTATTTTTTTAAAAATTGAAAAGTTATTCAAGATAAAAAAATAATAATAATAATATATTAATCTTTGAACCCGCTGCCCCAAATAAATTGATGCTTCTCTTAGCTCTGTTTCCATGTGGGATTTTAAATTATTACGATTAACAGCTTGCACTATTACGATTAAATAATAATAATATTCACAATTTGCTGTGTTATGACAAAACGAACAAAGAAAAAAAAAGCTCCACTTGCTAAGAAAATATTTAACAAAGACTTGGCAAAACTCAAAAGTCTTCCTCCTCCAACACAATTTTCTCATATCACCAAAACCTCATACCACAGTACCCTACAGACATGCATTAATAATTATGAAACGTATATAATTTATTTTACAAACTAATTAATAAAAGGAGATTGTTAAACCAAAACAGAAAAGTACATAAAAGGTTTTAAAAAGATACTAAGATTTTCATAAATATTATGTACAAATTATTAATAATTATTTAAAAATCTTTATCATTAAGTGCTATTTTTAACTGAAAAATATATATAAATGTCCATCATTATTCATTATCAATGGTTTTTAAATGATTAAATCTCCTTTTATATATAGTTCCTATTTATTTTGTCCAAAAAAACTTATAGTTGTTTATAAATTTATTTATACATATATATTAGAATATACATTTAATCAATAATAAAATATCTATTTTTAATTATAAAATATCTATTTTTAATCATTATTGCTCATAAAATATATTTAAAATAATTTATTTAATTATAATTTATTCTAATTTATATATTGGTCACATTAAAATATGTAGTTTTTTAACCCAAAAACATAGATTTAATTATAAATTATTTTTAATTTAATTTAATTTTATAAAAATAATTTATAAATATATATTGTTCTATACTATACTTTTCATAAAAAAAAAAACAAAACACATATTTTTAATTATAAAATCATTTTTTAATGTGTTATAATATACCTTTTATCAACAACAAAACATATATTCTTAATTATAATTTTTTAAATTATTATTGTCCACAAAACATAATAATTATTTTTTTAAAAGCCCTCAACCAATTTTAAAAATTACAATGTTATGAATTGGGGATTTTCTGGGCTGTAATGATTAGAATGTTTGTTCTTGCATTTTATTTGATTTTTAATTTTATAAATATTTAGTGGCGGTTTTTCAAAAAGATAAATATGAACCTTTTAAAAGATAAATGATTAAATTAAACATAAAAATTACCTAAAATATCAATAATGTCATTTGGCCTAGTTATTTTGATGAAAAAAATAGCGAGTTTAAATTACCAATTAAAAACATATAAAAATTATACGAATTAAAAAATAAATTTAACATAAAATCTTGAACTTCTGATATTATTTTTTTTAAATATAGAATTACTTATTATTCTTTATCTTATAATTTATTTATTTTACAGCAAACAACAAAATCAAATGCAACAGATATTTTTCCCAATTTCATGACAACTTGGAAGAAACAATTTATATGGAAAACCAATGAATTTCTCCATTTAAAAAAAAAATCAAATTTTAGTTTTAATTAACAAAAAAATTATAATTAGATTTCAATTAAGAAAATAAATCCCATTTTCACGTTTGTTGGTGTCTTCCAGATCCACTTTGCTGCTTCCTCCTTTGACGTTTTTTTTTTCTTCCATTGTTTATTCAATCCCTTATCTTTCTTAACTAACGATATAGCCGACAAAGAAACAAAGAAGTGGGGAAATAAGAATAGCAAAAAAAAAAAAAAAAGAGCATTAAATAGTATCATATCATCATCTCTTTTCTATCTTGTAGTTGCACGTGCTCACAACAACTCAAGTTGTCCATGGATATATAGTAACAATTTACTTAGGTTACAATTTGAGAATGAAATTCACATATTATAATAACAGGGGAACACACAAAACACTAGAACTTGAAATCTAATTATCTTTTTTTTAATTAAAACTTAATTTTTCTTTTTTTATTATTTAAAACTGAGATTTGATTTTTTTAGATGATGTGATACCGTTGTATAATTTGTTGTAGAAAGTGTTTTACATCTATTATTATTATTATTTTAAAATATAAGTAGTTAAAAAATGATATTTTGATAATTATAAAGATTATTAACGTGATACTACACAGACAAATTAAATATGTGGAGTATCACTTTGTTATATTAATAAATTTAAATTTAAAAAATAAATTTATTGAATTATATTAATTTATGATATATTTTTTAAAAAAAAATTAAGATAAAATGTGAAATTTTTAATTGTTTTATTAAAAATTAGATCATATAATTTAATTAGTAATTTCTTGATTTAATCATTAATTCCATCATCAATATTTTGATTAATTTAATAACCGATTTAATTTTTAAAACCGTAACCAACATTATCATATTTGACCGTCTTATCCTCTGGATGGCATTGACAACATATGGCTTTAATTACACTACAGCTGGCCGAGATGAAGACATAGAAACCACTTCAATTAATTATCTAACTCATATAAGCACATACGGTCCCACACACATGCCTGCAATAATTACAAAACATTATTAAATGATCCAAAAAAGCAGTTGGGCATTACAGTTTACATTTCTAATAATTATTATGTAAATATTATTTTTTAAAGATGAACAATAATGATATTATCTTCTTTTTTTATACAAAGGAAGAAAAGTGGGGTTAACTAAATTAACGTCCGAGAATATGTTTAGACAAATAATTTAACATATTCGAAATCTTACTATAATAGATAAATTGGTAAAATTTTGGTATTGTTTTTTTAACAGCAAAAGACATATTTTACTAACAGGCCACAAATTATGACCTTTCAAAGAAGGTATTATTTTGGTATTTAAAGTTGATAAAATTATACATTTATTAAATTTGACACCTAGCTAGTGCCACTTATCCCTTCTAGAAGAGGATAAAATTAGTCAAATAAACAATCAAAATAAAAATTAGTTAAGTTTACAAATTTTCAAAAGGACAAGGCTTAATTAGCTCACGATATTAAAATATTACAATTAATTAGCATGTGGGCTTAAATCAGTGATCACAACTTTCTCTATTCTGACAAATATATTAAAATTAGAGTCGATAAATAATTATTAACAAAGAGTTGGGAAAGTCTTTAGAAATATTTCACAAAGACTGAGGGCATAGTAGAAAGTCTTCGTCTCACTGTAAACTAAGAAAACTTGGAGATAAGTCTGATCTCAAAACTCAAATTCTCATATCACAATATACTATACAGATAGAAATTCAAAGCTAGATACACTCAAAATGGCAGACATGGCAGTGTCTTTCGCTCGAGACAAATTGCTTCCTCTAATAAGAGATGAAGCAACTTTGCTTTCGGGCATCTCCAAAGAATTTGCATACATACAAAAGGAACTAGAATGCATTCAAGGCTCCCTTGAGAATGCAGATCGAATGGCCACAGAAGAAGGAGCCAACACAAACAAGGGACTCAAAACATGGGTGAAAGATTTGAGAGAAGCATCTTTCCGCATAGAAGATGTCATTGATGAATACATCATCCTTCTGGAACAACAACCTCATCATGATCCTGGCTGTGCAGCTTTACTTCATAAGATCATTCATTTTATTCAAACTTTGATGTCTCGCCATCAAATAGCATCTGAGATTCAGCAGATTAAGTCAATTGTTGATGAAATCCATGAAAGAGGAAAGAAGTATAACTTCCTAAGCCAACTTTCTTCTGAACAGGGACAAAGCAGTAAGAGAGGTAGCCAAAGTGATCAATGGATTGACCCTCGATTGGATTCCCGTCTACTTGACGAAGCTGAAGTTGTTGGCCTTGAAGACCCAAGAGATGAATTGATTCGTTGGTTGGTGAAGGGACCGGTAGAGCGCACCGTCATCTCTGTGGTAGGAATGGGCGGGTTAGGAAAAACCACTCTTGCTGGCAGAGTTTTCAACAACCAGAAGGTGATTGCGCACTTTGATTCTCATGCATGGATCACAGTGTCTCAATCCTACACTATGGAAGGATTGCTAAGAGATTTGTTGAAGAAGTTGTGTAAAGACAAAAAGGAGAGTCCTCCTCATAATATATCTGAAATGGATCGAGATTCATTGATTGAAGAAGTGAGAAACTATTTGCAACAAAAAAGGTACGTTGTTGTTTTTGATGATGTATGGAGTGTAATTCTTTGGGGTCAAATTGAAAATGCCATGCTTGATAATAAAAACGGAAGTAGAATATTAATCACAACTAGGATGGATGGTGTTGTAGACTCTTGTATGAAATCTCCATCAGATAAGGTGTATAAGTTGAAACCTTTACCTCAAGAACAATCTATGCAACTCTTTTGCAAGAAGGCATTTCGATGTTACAATAATGGACGTTGTCCAGAAGATCTCAAGAAAATTTCTTTGGACTTTGTTGAAAAATGTAAGGGTTTACCCCTGGCCATTGTGGCTATTGGTAGTCTTTTATCCGGCAAAGAAAAAACTCCATTTGAATGGGAAAAAATTAGGCGAAGCCTGAGTTCAGAGATGGACAAAAATCCTCATTTAATTGGCATAACAAAGATTTTAGGTTTCAGTTATGATGATTTGCCATACTATTTGAAATCATGCTTCTTGTATTTTGGAGCATATCCCGAAGACTATAATGTTCAATCAACAAGACTCATTCGACAATGGATAGCTGAAGGATTTGTAAAAGATGAAGAAGGAAGAACTTTAGAAGACATTGCACAACAATATTTATCTGAATTGATTGGCAGAGGATTAGTGCAAGTCTCTTCATTTACCTTTGATGGAAAAGCTAAGAGATGTCATGTTCATGACTTGATACACGATATGATCCTTAGAAAATCCAAGGATTCAAGTTTTTGCAAGCATATCGGTAAAGAAGATGAATCGTTGCCCAGTGAGATGATTCGGCGTTTGTCAATAGGAACTATTTCCAATGATTTGATGATGAGTCGGTGCAGTGAAAGCTTACACACCCGATCTCTGCTTGTTTTTGCAAAAGAAGAGGACCAAGAATTAACAAAAAACTTCTTACAGAGAATCCCTACAAATTACAGTCTATTGAAGGTATTTGATTTTGAAGATGGTAGTCTACCATTTGATTATTCTATTCCTGAAAATTGGATAAACCTAGTCCACTTGAAGTATTTAAACTTGGGATCTGCTAGCGTGCTATCTGGACAACTTTCAAAACTCCTTTGTAAGCTCCACAACCTCGAGACCTTGGACATAAGGAATTCAAGTATCTGGGAAATGCCAAAGGAGGTTTGCAATCTAAAAAATCTACGACATCTTTTGGTTTATGACATGGAATTGTTCAAGTTGAAGAATGGTCTCGGAGGCTTGACATCCCTACAAACGCTATGCCATGTAAACTTGTCTAACAGAATTGGGAAAGCTGAAGCAATTGAGGTAGAGTTAATAAGAGAATTGGGAAAGCTGAAGCAATTGAGGAAGTTAAGCTTGATAGGGGTCAAGGAAGAACATGGAAGCTCTCTATGCTCCTCAATAAATGGGATGACAAACTTGGAGAAACTATATATTCGCTCGGGGGGTGATGTTGATGAGGAAGTCATTGATTTGGCTATTATTTCATCTTTACCTATGCTTCGGAAGCTTAGCCTGGCAGGGAAATTAAAAATGTTTCCAAAGTGGATTCCACAACTCCAAAGTCTTGTAAAATTATCTTTGACGTTCTCTGGGTTAACCGATGATCCATTGAAATCTCTACAAAATATGCCACATTTGTTGTTCCTCTCCATGTATTATGATGCCTATGAAGGTGAAAGTTTGTATTTTGAAGAGGGAGGATTTCAACAACTAAGGAAATTATTTCTGGGATGCATGTACAACTTGAAATCCATCACTATCAATAAAGGAGCACTGCTTTCTTTGGAAAAATTCGAATTTTGGAACTTACCTCAACTCAAGTCAGTACCTCCTGGCATTCAACACTTGAAAAAACTTCAATTTCTCCATTTTGATCGTATGGCAGATGAATTCAACGAGTGCATTGCTCCCGATGGAGGACCAGAACACCCAAGCATCCAGCATGTGCCCCTTGTAAAGATTACTACCAGGAGTAATGACGACTATCTTAAAACTCATTATTTATCACTGAAGACATTAATTAGGATTCATATAAAGGTATGTCTTTTCTTAATGTCAGTAGTAGAATGGGATACAAATTGTCAAATTCCATGTATTTACAAGTCTCGTTTTTTTTCTATTAATGTATATTTTTCAATTAAAAATATTAAGAGGTTAAGTAAAAGAAATACCTAGCTAGTTTGATTTTCTATAAAATGATATTTTTAATATTTCTTACTGTATAGTCATAGTTATATATATTAAATCTCATCATTATAATTCTCTGAACTAATAGTGTGCATACTTTGAATTGGTAGGAATTGAGCTTCCAGAGGTTGTAACTTTCTGTTTCAAGATTGGCTCTTCGATCAATCCATTCCATGGATAATAAGAACATTTTGTCTTTTCATGTTGTTGGTGTCACCCACGTCCACTTTGGTGCTTCCTCCTTCCTCCTTTGATGCTTTTATTTTTTTCTTCTATTGTTTTTTCAATCTCTTATTTTTCTTAACTAAAGATGTAATCAGCAAGGAAACAAAAACGTTATTAAATAGAAATAGCAACAAAAGTGAGCACTAGATAATATCACATCATCATCTCTTTTTTATCTTATACTTGTATCACGATGTCCACAATAATTCAAATTATCCATGGATATACAATAACAACTCTACTTAGGCTACAATGAAAATAAAATTTGCAGGTTATAATGACAGTGAATACACAAAACTTCCTAACCTTGAAATCTAGTTATATTTTTTTTAATCAAAATCTATTTTTTTTTCTTTTATTTAAAACCAAGATTTAATTTTTTAACTGTAGAAATTGTTGTACGTTTATTATTATTATTATTTTTAAATATAAGTAGTTAAAAAAATGATATTTTGATAGTTATAAAGATTATTAACGTGATAGTACACATACATAGAGTATGATATTTGGCCATCTTATCCTCTGGATGACATTGACAACATATGGCTTTAATTACAGTAAAGCTGGCCGAGATGAAGACATAAAAGTAAAACCACTTCAATTATTAAATTGGAAACCGAAAAAGCAATAACAAAGCAATAACTAGATTTAGATTGTGTTTGTTTATAGTCAAAGAAAGTGTTGTCTTTTTTATGTTGCATTTCTTTTTAGTTTGGTTAGTGGTGGAAGAGCTGTTCATAGGTTGGGATTTAACTTTTTTCCTCTCTTTTTCATTACTTTCCCTGTTTCCATGTGCTTCATTTCCAGTATATAGGAATTATTACTTTTCTATAAAAACCTTTTTTTTCTAAAACCAAAGTAGGCATTAGATTTGTAATGACAGCACTGAACAGTGTAATATTTGTGTGTTTTTTCTATTCTATTTTTATATGTCTGCAGTTCTGTTCTAGTTTGAAGTAGCAATAGATATTGTAGATAACAATGATGCATCAACCGACTCTAAACTAATTTTTTAATAAGTTAATTTTAATTTATGAAAAAAATTATTATTTTTTTTTTAATATTTTATTCTCTTAAAGGTGTTTCTTCAGGAAAACTTAATTCATGTATGATTTAGCTAGTATCCGGAAAAAAAAAAAATCTTGCTACCACATTGAAGGTGCCGAAATCTTAAGAACTATTGGCCATGTGCATTTTTTTTTTACAGAAAGGCTTGTCTCTAAAAAGATTTGAGTGCTTGTATAAGCTAAATTTGTTGTGCACCTTTCTACCACGGTTCCAACAATATCCAAAACGTGAATATTACTTAACAAAATAGTGTTCGCATAATTGGCTAGCTAAAATTTGTGACAATTTTTTACCCATCACATGGTTAAAAAGTTATCATAAATTATAAATATCTTATTCTTTATTTAATATCTTTTGGTGAGAATGACTAAAAAAATATTTTTCAATTTTAAAAAACTAAAAAAAAGTGACTTTTCATTTTGAGGAAAAAAAAAGCATATAACTCATATTTAAATACTTAAAATATATTTAAATCTTATTTTTCTTATCATCCCATAGTTACAAATAATACATTTGAGAAAAATGAAAAATAACATTTCAGTAAAGTTGTTTTAACAAACAACTTATTTATTGTTATTTTTATTCTGTGCGGAAAAAAAATTAAACATCTATTGTTTAGGAATACAATTTCCTTTTGAATATTTATATACCAGGAACATAACGACTGTTTAAAACTAATATTTGGAACAAACTATTTTCCACTACTAGATCAACCTTAACAAGTTGTTTCTTTTTCTATTTTCCCTTAATAATAATTTCATTCCATTCCATTTAATTCGCAGATAAATAGATAACCTTGTCTTAAACCATTCGTACTCATAATACATGCTAGATAGCTTAACTCATGTTAAATCCTTTTTTTTGTAGTAGTAGTAGTAGTAATTCTAACATTCTCTCGTGGCATTCTCATCTATAGTTACTCTTAATGAAATATCCTTTCCTCTCCATTTTTATCATCTATTATTATTATTATTATTAAAAGGTTACACAAAATTTGAACTAGACCTATCCAATACGCCATTGATCAAAAACGACCTATCCGTATGCTTTGTTATTCACTCGGGCAAGCTCAGTAAGATTTCACTTTCTGTAATTTCCTTAATTTATTTTTTCTCAAGGGACTAGCTAGCTGGCACTTTATTAAAGAAAGAGTATACTATCATTTTTCATTTCTCCATCATCTTGTGATCATCATCAATCTCGAAAGAGTGGACCTGAGTCATTCATTTCATTGGTTTTATTGTATTGTACCATTAATTTGCTGTGATCAGACTTGGTACGTTGTGTTATCTATCCTTTGGGTTTGGGGCAATGGTGCAGATATTGGGATTCAAATCAAATGCTCTAAGCTTTGTTCTCTATGTGGATGATGATGCTGTGGAGGAAGCATTTGAAGGGGTCCATGCATAAATGAGTAATCCTATGATGAGAATGATAGCCCCTGCAACAAACCCTGCTGGAAGAGATGAGGCAACACCAAGGTACGGCAATGGCAGCGTGAACACGTAGATTGCTATCGGGACTGCCACAGCCAAAGTTCAATCAGTTGGATTTGGTTCAGAATTTTCAATTAGCAAGAATTTATAATAGAGTTTGATGGAGATGCACTGATAGTGTAAATAGTCAATCATAATCCTTCAGTTGACTTCTATAAATTTATTTTAAAAGTCATCCAAACAGCAGGCTATGATTGACTGACAGTGTGTATTGTGTCAAACTCTTATAACAGATTGTAAAATTGCAAAGAATGGAGAAAAGAATAAACACTTCCATAAGCTCTGTAGTTTAGTTTACTCGGTATTCCAGTAAGTTTTAAGGTCAAATTTATAGCATCAAGTCCTCATTGTGGTAAAAACTTCCTGAAATGGCACTTAACTATGTTGTTTACCCAAATGCACCCTAAAACTTGTTATCAACTATGGTAATGACAGCACTGAGCAGTGTAATTAATGAACTAACTAAAAGACTTAAAATTATACCATTAAATAGTTAAACATGGGATTTTAAACAACACTTGTAATACGGCAAAGATTAGATATTCTAAGTTATAACATGAATGAAGATCACAGTGATGTAAAAAAGATAAATATTTGAATTTCTCCTGCTCTGAGATGAATTAGGTTAGTTTTACTAGGCCAGTTAGACTACACCTTGGGTGAAATGGTAGACCTAAACAGGCTAAAGTTTCTGTTTTAGCACATGTTTACTGACACGTAGAGTAGTGGTTAATAGAGCTAGGCTTTGGGTAACTATTAACCATTGCATTGATTTACCATTCCTTCTGACTTTAGTCAATATTTCTAAAATTGCAAATATGTTTCAGTTGTTGATTTTCCTCCACTGATACATTACTACTATTCACTTTATATGTCTCAATCTCATGAATGCTTTCCTCAATAACTTGTATACTTCGAAAGAAACAAATGAAAATACCTGAAAATGTGGAGGCTAGACAAGAGACAACAGCTGAAGAGATCTTGAGGAGATGAAGCAATGAGATATTAAAGCCCATGTTGACAATAATAAACAACAAGGGCAGCAGAGGAGCTCCATCACATCCTGCCAACCAAATCCAATGTAAAATTACTTTCTGCAAAATGCATGCATGCTACCGCAACTCTCGGTTTTGCCTAGTGTGTTCATCTTTAGAATTTCACATTTAATAAAAGCTGAAAACATTATAAAAGCCGAAATGCTAAAAGGTTTGAAGGAAATTGACTTTTGGGCTCAGCTGTATGAAATCTCCATCTGATAAGGTGCATAAGTTGAAACCTTTAACTCAAGAAGAATCTATGCAACTGTTTTGCAAGAAGGCATTCCGATGTCACAATAATGGATGTTGTCCAAAAGATCTCAAGAAAATTTCTTTTAACTTTGTTGAAAAATGTATGGGTTTACCACTGGCCATTATGGCTATCAGTAGTCTTTTATCCGGCAAAGAAAAGACTCCATTTGAATGGGAAAAAATTAGGCGAAACCTAAGTTCAGAAATGGACAAAAATCCTCATTTAATTTGTATAACAAAGCTTTTAGGTTTCAGTTATGATGATTTGACATACTATTTGAAATCATGCTTGTTGTATTTTGGAGTGTATCCCGAAGACTATGAAGTTAAGTCAACAAAACTCATTCAACAATGGATAGTTGAGAGATTTGTAAAAGATGAAGAAGGAAGAACTTTAGAGGACATTGCACAACAATATTTATCTGAACTGATTGGCAGGGGTTTAGTGCAAGTCTCTTCATTTACCTTTGTTGGAAAAGCTAAGAGTTGTCGTGTTCATGACTTGCTACACGATATGATCCTTAGAAAATCCGAGGATTTAAGTTTTTGCAAGCATATCAGTAAAGAAGATGAGTCGATGCCAAGTGGGATGATTCGGCGTTTGTCAATAGGAACTATTTCCATTGATTTGATGAGGCGGTGCAGTGAAAGCTTACACACCCGATCTCTGCTTGTTTTTGTAGAAGAACCGGACGAAGAATTAACAAAAAACTTCATGCTAAGAATCCCTACAAATTACAGTCTATTGAAGGTATTTGATTTTGAAGATAGTCGTCTACCATTTGATTATTCTACTCCTGAAAATTGGATAAATCTAATCCACTTGAAGTATGTAACCTTGAGATTGTCTGACAGGCAACCTGGACAACTTTCAAAACACATTTGTAAGCTCCACAACCTCGAGACCTTGGACATAAAGCATGCACTTTTCTGGCATACACATGTCTGGAAAATGCCAAAGGAGGTTTGCAATCTAAAAAATCTACGACATCTTTTGGTTTATGACATGGAATTGTTCAAGTTGAAGAATGGTCTCGGAGGCTTGACATCCCTACAAACGCTATGCTGTGTAAAGTTGTCTACGGATGATAATGATGATGAGGTGGAGTTAATAAGAGAATTGGGAAAGCTGAAGCAATTGAGGAAGTTAAGCTTGAAAGGGGTCAAGGAAGAACATGGAAGCTCTCTATGCTCCTCAATAAATGAGATCACAAACTTGGAGAAACTATGTATTCGGTCAGTGGGTCTTGGTGAGGAAGTCATTGATTTGCCTAATATTTCATCTTTGCCTATGCTTCGGAAGCTTAGCCTGGAAGGGAAATTAAAAATGTTTCCAAAGTGGATTCCACAACTCCAAAGTCTTGTAAAATTAACTTTGAGGTACTCTGGGTTAACCGATGATCCATTGAAATCTCTACAAAATATGCCACATTTGTTGTTCCTAGACATCATGTTCTCTGCATATGAAGGTGAAAGTTTGTATTTTGAAGATGGAGGATTTCAACAACTAAGGGAACTATCTCTCGCATATATGCGGAACTTGAAATCCATCACTATCGATAAAGGAGCACTCCTTTCTTTGGAAGAACTCCAATTTTGGGACTTACCCCAACTCATTGAAGGCATTAATTAGGATTCATAAAAAGGTATGTCTTTTCTTAATGTCAGTAGAATGGGATACAAATTCCATGTATTTAATTACGAGTCTCGTTTATTTCTTAAATGGCAACACTTTCTCTTAAATATTAGTTTTTTTCTATTAATGTATATTTTTTAATTAAAAATATCAAGAGGATAAGTAAAGGAAATACCTAGCTAGTTTGATTTTCTATAAAATGGTATTTTTAATATTTCTTACAGTATAGTCATAGTTATATATATTAAATCTCAGCATTATAATTCTCTGAACTAATAGTGTGCATGCTTTGAATTGGTAGGAATTGGGCTTCCAGTGGTTGTAACTTTGTGTTTTAAGATTGGCTCTTCGATCGATCGATGGATAATAAGAACATTTAATATGTGTAATTGTCTTTGTCTTTCTTTAATATGTGTGAAACAAGTTTTAATACACAGTGTGTGTGACCTTCAAGGATTGTGCATGGCTTATGTATTTTGTAATTAATGAGAACTTCAAGTAATTATTTTATTGTTTTGTAATGTTTTTCTTATTTTATTTTGCTAAATTTTGAGGATCGATCCGTGTGAGTTGGGCTGGGGACGTTGACAAGTGATACATTGCGAAATAATAGAGGGAGAAATAGAGTAAATCTGGTGGTCAACATTTTTTTTTATTGGATCAATGTTAATTGTTATTTTTTTATTCAAAAATGTTTGATAATTAAGATTTTTTTTACATTTATTTAAGAAAAAAAATATTCTAAAATTACTGATATTTATTATTGAATAATTTTTATTAAAATACCATTATCTTTTTTTTCTTAATTTCAATAAATATATTATTCATTATTTCACTCAAACAATATTAATTTATTAGAGTACAAAATTAAAACAAGTGATTGAATATTTCATTGAAAAATAAAAACATCAACAAATTACAATCATCTCGGTACAGAAAAAAAAAATTATTAAAAGAAATTTGAATTCACAGCATTTCGATTTTCTTTTAACCTTTTAAAAAACAACGTAAAATAAGTATCTAAGAAATTTGATTTTTATATATAATGAAATTTTTAGTAATTAACTAAAATAATTAATACAATGGTGTAAGTTCTTATTACATTCATAGATATTATGAGAACAATTTATTTAGCTAGATATGTTGAGACACCCTATCTTTGTCATTGGAAAAAAAAAATAATGACATTTTCAATATTTGAGATTCTTAATTAATTCTTCAAATAATGTTTACCTCACCAACGAGTCATTACTATGGTGATGGTGCTGCTTTTCTGGCAACGTACTAGACCCGGTATTTAATAATGGGTCATCAATCTAGACTAGTATAATTGATTTAACATGTTTTTTTAATCAGCAAATTTTAGTAATATTTCGTGTACTATTTTTTATTTTTTGAATCATTACTTTCACTTATCTAAAGGAGGGATGTAGTATAATATTTTAACGGATATGAATGTAATATTTTAAATTATACACCAAATATTAGTGTAATAATTTTAATTTTAAAGGGGTCTAAAATTATGTGAAATTTAATAAAATTTTAATAATTTATTTTATTTTAATTTATTTTTTAAGAATTATTAAAATTTTAAAATTATTAAATAAAATGGGAGAGCATAAAATTTGGTGATTTTTATAAATAAATAAATAAATAACTCCTGAGCTAATATTCATCAAATGTTCAATGTGATGTACTAGTATATATAGAAGGGTTTATCTTCTCTAATAAATCAACAATTAGTAGTTGTAAAGCTGAAATACACTTTAATGCTACTGATTAAAAGGTTTAGGGGAAGTATAAATTAATAGTTGTAGACCCATGTGGAAATGTCATAGCTGTTGAGTCAGGAATTTTTTAAATGAGTTAATATTTTGTTAGTCACATTAGCAATTACGTAATAGAAAATCGGTAATGATGGATAGTAAAATCAAACATAAAAATATAAAGAATACTAAAATAAAATAAAAATAATAATTTAGGTAAAAAAAATCAAAAACATTTATTTTACAAGTATTAAAAGGTTATTTAAATTTTTTTGGTTAAAAATATTAAAAGAATAAGTAAAGGAAATAATTCTTCAATAAAATGATATTTTTAGTATTGTTTACTATATGTTGAAATTGGTACAATTTACATGGTAGCATCTATTACATCAAACTACACAAAATAACTCAAAGATTAATGTAATGGTGTAAGTTATCTCATGCATGACATTTACAACATATCACTTTATATACGGCTAATTTATTAAATTGGGTGAAAATTTTTAAAATAATATAAAATTGTATAGATTTTATTTATTAAAATGGGTGATTCTTGAGTAGGTGTCACCAGATTGTCTGCACCAAATAAATGAATGTTACCAGTCAAACAATCATTTTTCAAATGGGTGTTGTCAGTTAAACAACCATCTTCCACGTATAACATTTTTAATGTCGCTAGATCAATAAAGATCTCCCCATTTATTTGTTTTCATTTGCAATAGGGGTATGTGTAAGTGTAGGGGTAGGATTTTTGAGTTTGGGTTTAGGGTTTAGGTTTTGGTATTTTATTTATTGTTTGGTGTTTATGCTTTAAGATTTTAATTTTTAGGTGGTGTTGTTATAATTAAGAGCTGATTTACATAAATGGGTAAAAATCCTATAATATTTTTGGTTTTTGTGTTTTTATTTAGGATTTTAATTTTAATTTTAATTTTTGGTTGTTGTTGTTATAATTAAATTGGGGTCATACAATTATGTAATAAAAAAATAATTAAAATAAATATTAGTGATGACAATACAATAAAGAAGCAACAAACATTTATTCACAACACAATTAAACCTTGTATGTGTACTCAGTTTTATTTTTGTTGTTAAGAAAAATTATTTTTCTCTTGAAAACGACGTGGACAATTATTTCGATTATGCTCTTCTTGTCTACAATAAACACATTTATATCTTTGGTGTGATTCTGTCAAGTCCATTTCATTTATATATGTGTCCTTCTTGACAATTTATTATTCTACCTAAGCAATTTTTTATTTTATTTTTTATCTAAATCAATTAAATTGTGTTTTTTTTAATCTATCTCAATCAAATCTTAAATAGTAATATTATACCATATGCTCTCAGGAAAAAAAAAACATATATATTTATACACGGTAAAAAAAATTCAAAAAAGAAAAATTGGATTATATATATCAACGTGTGCAGGACGGAGCCAGCAATAAATAATAGGAGAGTTGAATATCAATTGTATATAAAAATTAAAAATTATATAACAAACATATCTGATAAAATTTCAACAAAATATTCATAATTATATTAAGAAAATAATATAAAATCACCCATGAGTGTATGAATGAATAACACAAAATCATATATGCATTAACCATAATATTTTTAAAAAATATCTTATTCATTATATTCTAAAAAGATATTAAATTAGAAAAAATATTTTAATCAAAAACAATGGCAAAAAAATATTTTATACAACTTCACCTACCTGACAGTAATTTCACTTATTAAATATAAAAATTTCTTTATAATTTGTAAATTATGGTAATTAATTTTAATTGTTATTTTTTTTATGGTTTTTAACAAGATATTATATCTTCTTTCTTTTATAGTTTTATTTTTAAAATGATTACAATTTTTTCAGATAAAAATCTAAGTATCATAAATTTTTCTTTTTAATAGTATTTTCCTTTATAATTTTTATTGTTATTTTAAAAACTATAAATAATTACATTTGCATTTAAATAATTTTATTAATTACTCATTTATATTGATTTGATTACAATTTCAATACTGTTTATTAACAAGTGGGACCAACTTAAAAAATTATGTAAGATTAATAGCTTGAATTTTGAGATAAATCAACAAATGTTCTCTTTCTATTATTATTTTTTTTGTCTTTTCTTTTTTCTTGCCATTGTTTTTTTATTAAAATATTTTTTCTAATTTAATATCTTTTTAGAATATAATGAATAAGATATTTTTTTAAAATATTATGGTTAATGCATATATAATTTTGTGTTATTGATTCATACGATTTTATATTATTCTCTTAATATAATTATGAATATTTTGTTGAAATTTAATCAAGATATGTTTGTTATATAATTTTTAATTTTTATATACAATTGGTATTCAGCCCTCCTATTATTTATTGCTGGCTCCGTCCTGCACAGGTTTATTTATTGAAGGGGTCCATGCATAAATGAGTAATCCTATGATGAGAATGATGGCCCCTGCAACAAACCCTGCTGGAAGAGATGAGGCAACACCAAGGTACGGCAATGGCAGCGTGAACACGTAGATTGCTAGATCTGGTATTTATTATGGGTTAACATTTTCTTGGTCGTCAATCGAGACTAATATAATTAATAGAAAAGTATTATCAACACGGTGTCTGCATATTTTCACTGACATATTACTTTAATAAGCAAATTATATACTAATATTTTCTTAGGTTTGGTATAATATTTTTTATTTTTTTAATAATTACTTTCATTTATTTTGAAGGAGAAGGAGGTTAGTATAATGTTTTAATGAACATCTATGTAATGTTTTGAAATATATATTGGGTATTAATCTAATCATTTCAATTTTAAAGGAATGTTAACATAGGAAAATAAAAAATATGAAATTATGTGTAATTTAATAAAATTTTAAGAATATAATTGTAATTGTAATTTATTGTTTAAAATTTATTAAAATTACAAAATTTGGAGAGATTTAAAATCATTAAATAAGATGTAAAAACTACACAATTATGTAATTTTTAATAAATTTTTAAAAGAATATGTCCGTGAGCTAATATTATCAAATGTCCAATGGCATGTACTAGTATATATAGAAGGGTTTATCTTCTCTAATAAATCAACAATTAGTAGTTGTAAGGCTGAAATGCACTTTAATGCTACCAATTAAAAAGGGTTACGGGAAGTATAAATCAATAGTTGTAGACATGTGTGGAAATCACTTCTACAACTTTATCAAATTACTCTTCAAAAGTAAAAGGTAAGCAATTTCAAATCCACAATAAGCCGAAGCATGCGTCTATTTTAAGCATGTGGACACATTCGCTTGTAATTGGAAATATTTTCTCTCAATTTATAACTTGTCAAGGATAGTCTCAATTTTGATCACAATAACTATTTTGATGTAAATGAAATTATTTTAAATTATAAATAACACCTTCAATATAACACAAGTTTAGTAGTGAGTTTTATTAGGAGATGAGCTAATCAAGTCATTTATAATCTTACTAGAACGTCTAGATTTTATATTAGTTATCAGATCTTTGATTATATTCCCTTTTGTATCTTAAATTTTGTTTTATCTTAAATGAAATAAGTTTGTTTGGTTAAAAAAAAAAGTTATAGACCTATATGGAAATGTCATAGCTGTTTAGTTAGGAATTTTTAAATGAGGTAACACTTTGTTAGTCACATTAGTAATTACTTAACAGAAAATCGATAATGATGGATAGTAAAATCAAACATAAAAATATAAAGAATACTAAAATAAAATAAAAATAATAATCTAGGTAAAAATAATCAAAAATATTTATTTTACAAGTATAAAAAGGTTATTTAAGTTTTTTTAATTAAAAATATTAAAAGGATAAGTAAAAGAAACAATTCTTCAATAAAATGATATTTTTAGTATTGTTTATTGATATTGAAAGTGATACAACTTACATTGTTGCATCTATCTCATGATAATTGCATTGAAACATTGTTTCAATCACTATTTTAAAGATAATTATCTTAATATTTCAATACATTTAAGCTTTGTTTAACTTTAATTATAATTAATGTATGAATAAATTAGAATAGTATTGAAATTGTTAGTTATGTGATTTTTTTAATCTAATTTTGGTTTATTTTGGTGCAGAAATAAATGATTGGAGAAATGTAGTAAATTTCAGGGAGTTTTAGTGCACCAGGGAGCATGCTAAGCCTACAGCAACATTAAACTTGAAACCTTGAGAGCGACTGCTGAAGATTGAAGAGGCGCTAAGTCTGATTTGAGACTTAGCGAATTTCCCTCTCTATGAAGTCAAAAATAGAAGAATTCACTAAGCCTCATTTGGCACTAAGTGCAAAACCCATTTCTCGCTTAGCTTCATTTGGCACTTAGTGCAAAGTCATTTATGCATAAAAGACAAAACACACATTTCTCTTGTATTTAGAGGAGAAGAAATTTAGGGTTCTTAGGGCAGCTGGGAAGCACTCCAATGCTCTCTATGGATTCTCTTCCAATTCCTTCCCTCCTTAGTTTTCAATTTCTTCTTCTTCTTCTTCTTCTTTTAGTTTTGTAATTTGTTTAAGTTTTGTTGGGGATTGATGTAACTCTCAACTCTGAAATACACAAAAACACACTAGAAAGGGGGTTGAATAGTGTCTTAGAAAAACTTTTCTGTAAATACTATTAATTCCCAAGTTATGTTTTTGGATATATGTAAGTTTAAATCAGCAAATATATCATTACAAAGAAAAGCTTTGAAAATCTTTTCAAAAGAGCATAGTAGGCAAGATAAATATATGTAATCACAATATAGCAAATGAGAGTTTGTTTTTATACTGGTTCACTGTTGAAATATTTTGACAAGCGTACCAAATATCGCATAAGTAATTTAAAAGGGAATATCCCAGTATTGAATCTACAGGAAATTGTCCGTATTTGACTATTAATAAAGTGATCAATTCCTAAACACTAATTTGGTTTTTTAAAAGTTTCTTATGTGTAGAACATAGTAACAACAGAAAATTAAACTAAACATTGACGATTAATACTAAAGATAAATAATAAAACGACAATGGTGATTCAGGACTATGATCGAACAGTTGGCGTGCTTGAGTTTGAGGAAGGATGGATGGATATGTTGAGGATTTGGCTCAACCGGTTTGCTTCCCATGTAAACATACAAGATATATTCTCCATTCAAAGCAATAGTTCAGATTAACTTCGATCTAAAAGTGCTTAAAACGTGATGTCTCATTAAATCAAGCCTAAACTGCCCAACCTCACTTCCGATGTCTTGGTAAGTTCAGTTGAGTGATTTGATGAAGGTCAGAGATCTTTACAAAGCTAATGAAGTCTATCCTATGTCTAGAAATACATTCCATTAGAGTCAAAACTCAGTTCCAAGTTCAAAGGCATTTGTCAATGGCAATTAAATTCTAAAACATGGATATATAACTGATCAAATCATATAACAAGAATAAAGATAAAGAAATAAACATTAAATTGAATATTTCATTGAATAGATATGAAGGAAAGCGTTTACATGTTCAGCACCTAGTTCCAAGTGCTTAACACTAATGGATTAGCCTCTCATTGTCATGAGAAGCTTTGAAAAGGTTACAAAGTAGGAGAAGGAGGAACAAAGAAAATAGAGGAAGAACAGAGGAAAAGCAGCTCAAAATACCCAACCCAGTCTAAATGCCTAAAATTTATTACAAGTGTAGCTTATATAGTGGACCTCTCGCTTAACGCAATATTTCGCTAAGCGTAGGATACTGCAAAATACATCTTAGAAACAAGGCTTCTGCTAAGCATTATTTTATGCTAAGTGCATCTTCAATTCAAAAGGATAGTCCGCTAAGCGCATCTTCAATTTGAAAGGGTCTTCCGCTAAGCGTGATTTCACGCTAAGCAAGTATTCAATTCGAACGAAGAGTTCGTTTAGCTCAAAATGGCACTCAGTGTTCATAGGCCGCCTATCTCGCGTAGCTCGAGGTTGCGCTCAGCGAGTAGGGCGCTAAACAAGATGTGTCGCTTAGCAAGAGATATCTTCTTCTTGTGTTCTCCCTTTACTGTTGAATCTAAGCCTGCAAACATTAATTAGAGTATATTTCTCACAAAATAGCTTCCTAGGGTTAGAATTATCAAACTATATAAATCTATATTAAATGATTTCAAACAAAGCTAAAATTCTTGAGAACGTTGGAGAATCATTATAAAATATGATGTTATATCTACATATATAAAGCGATTATCATTTACTCAACCTGAATTACGTTCAGTTCTCCTTTAACAATTGTTAAAGGGTTCCACTATAATCAACTGATTACAAAACAAGTATTTTTCACTACCACTTCTAGCTACAAGTATTCTCTATGCCACTACTGGTTATAAATATTCTAAACTACTTCTGGTTATGAATATGAATCTCCCCCTGCGATTATATTTCCCAAGTATTCTTTTATCATTAAGCCACTCCTGGATTTCTATACAAAAATGTATAAGATTCAAATAATTCTCAAAGAGAGGATATGAATAAGTGTTGAATCTGTGTGAGCTTGTAGATAATGGGTATTTTCTTCTTTTTTTTTCATCTCGTGTCTCTTACTAGGTTTTTCTCAAAGTGTTTTGCTTGTTGTACAAATTGTTTTGAATGAGTTTGTTTCAGTTCATTAGCACTTCATCATCATTGTCTTCTTGTTGCATGGAAGCATCTTTATATAATGAGCTTCATGGATTTAAACGTTGGAGAAGATAGGTTTCCATTGTCTCATAGAAGAGTGTTGAAGTTGCTTTGACTGTGCTTGATGTGACTGGAGCATGTTTTTGTCTTTGTCACAGTTGGCGTTTAGCTTAATATGTGCATCTCAATGTTGATTAGTCTTTTAGTTGTATCTACACACTTCACATAATTTGAGACATGTAAGCAAATATGATGAATAAAAAAAATAAAGTTTAGAAAGTATCTCCCTTTTCTTTCTATAACAAGTGCATTTATTTGTGTAAAAAATTAATTATAAAAGCACATATTCCTCAACACATATGACAAAGCAAGTTTTGTCTCTACACAGACAGCGTCTGGCTTAACAAACACAGTTTGGTCTGACTAACCATGGTTTATTCCTGCACAAACAACGTTTGACTTAACAAACACAATCTGACTTAACAAACATAGTCTAATCTGACTAAGCATGATCTAGAATGAAAGACATGGTTTGGCTTAACTTCAAACATCGTCTGGCTTAGCTTTAGATATCGTCTGGTCTGACTTAATCATTGTCTTTCTTGACTATGCGTTGTCTGACTATGTTTTATACATGGCCTGGTCCAGTACGTATGCATAGTTTGGTCCTAAACTTGTGTTGTCTATCTCAAAGCTTCACATGGTCTATGCGAGACTATTGTATGGTCTAGTCTTAAACTTTGCATGAGTCTTTCCAAGACTTAGCATAGTCTGTTCCAAGATTGTATCGTCTAATCTTATGAACTTAGTCTGAAATCATTAGTTGATCAATTATTATCACATTTTTTATCATCAAAACTTATCAAAATATTAAGGGCCAAACATCATCAAATGTCTTGATTCTAACAAACTCTTTCTCTTTTATGATACTTTAAGTTTCTATTTGAGTTTAACTTAATGTTATTATCTTTTTATGTGTTTAATGTTTGCTTTGACTTGATCACCCTTTGCTTGATGTTAGGGTTTGAATAATCATTGAAAAGTGCATTTGAACTGGAAAAGATAACTAATTGTTTATTTAGTTATCTAATGACCATTTTTCTTAATGCAAGTTACTTGGTTAAACTATTCAAGGAATTGAGAGTTTAATCAAGGAACTTAAGAATCTTTCCATCTAAAGAATTAGGGTGAGAGTAAATTTATTGGTTGATAGTGATGTTAATGCTAAAACTTAGGTATTTAACATTGTTGATACATGAGAGGAAGGTGGAGTGAAATCAAGTCCCAACATTTTCCTAATTTCACAAAAACCGATTTATGCATATTAATTGTTTGTGAAAATACTCAAAAGAGTTCTTATTTCTTTTCTCTTTAATTTTTTGTTTATTCATGTTCTTATTTTACATCCTCAGCATCCAAACTTAAAATCACTTGTTTCGATAGCCATAGTTAATAAAGCATTATCCTTTTATCGAGTGTTATGCGAGTCCATGTAGATTTGATATTTGAACTTTTCATATTATATTATATTTACTTGTGCGAAATTGATACGCTGGTTAAAATCACAATAAACATCAAACTACGATGCAAAATGTACTATTAGTATTGTTAATTAATAATAAAAATTTACAATAACGTAAATATATTTTAACAACTAATAAAAATATTATATATATATATATATAATATTACCATCTTCAAACATAATAAAAAAAAAACAACACATAATAACATTTGTTTATAATAACAAATAATATTATAAAATTAAAAAAATGAAAAGTATTACATGAACATTTTGTGAGGAAATATAAAAATAAATTAATTAAATCAAAATATACGACAATTTTATTTGGTGATACGGAGGTGAACAAAAGCCACGGAAACAGCAGTAGTAGCGAGCGGTGGTCAGATTACGACAATTTCAATGACATAAAGAAGGAGATAAACGAACCATAGAGATCTTGTGTGACTTTTTTGTTGTTTCTTTTTTTTTTTTTAATATCAAAATTATAAATTCTCACCATTTGTTGAATCAAAATGAAAAATTGTCTTTGGATTTTTTTCATACTAATTTCCACTTTTAAGACTTGTTGCAACATTGATATGAATTATAGGTCTTCCATTGTTTTTCAATCCCTCATTTTTCTTAACTAAAGATGTAATCAATAAAGAAACAAGAATCTCATAAAATAGAAATAATAAAAAAAATGAACACCAGGTATTATCACATCATCATCTCTTTTTTATCTTATATTTATATTACAATGATTATAATAATTCAAATTATCCATGAATATTAAGTAACAACTGTAATTAGGTTATCATAAAAATAAAATTTACAGGATATAATGATAGGGGAACACAAGATTTCATAACCTTGAAATCTATTTTTTTTATTTAAAATTAAAATTTGATTTTTTAGTTGACATGCTATGTTGTAAAATTTGTTGTAGAAATTATGGTACGTTTATCATAATATTTTTAAAATATAAGTAGTTAAAAAAAATGATATTTTGATAGTTATAAAGATTATTAACGTGATAGTACACATACATAATATTTGGCCATCTTATCCTCTGGATGACATTGGCAACATATGGCTTTAATTACAGTACAGCTGACCGAGATGAAGACATAAAAGTAAAACCACTTCAATTATTAAATTGGAAACCGAAAAAGCAATAACAAAGCACATGCCTGGAATAATGTTTTCCTCACAAAACAACATGTATGCGTAATAATAGAAAAAAAAAAAAAAAGCCTCCGGACCTACTGCTTTATGTAGGTCATCATAGTGAATTCTAGTTTGAAAAATAAAGTTGGATTGTATTTAATTTTGTAAATGAAGTTTAGTATTAACTAGATTTAGGTTGTGTTTGTTTCATAGTTTGTAAACACAAATTAAGGTTTTAAAAGCATTCACTTCCTTTTTTGTTGTGTCTGTGGTGGCACCGCTAAATATTAAAAAAATTAGGTATTAATCTGCCACAATGAATGGTTAAATAATTAAATTATATATTTTTTTAATCATAATTAAAAATAATGATAAAATATATTATTTTATTAATTGATACGTTAATTTTAAATGTTTTTTTGTATCAAAATTATAAATTCTCACCATTCGTTGAATCAAAATGAAAAATTCTTTGGATTTTTTCCTATGAATTTGCATTTTAAAAGTCCTCAGCACATTGTTATGAATTACGAGTTGGGGATTTCCTGGACTGTAATGGTTAGAATGCTTGTTGTTGCATTTTATTTTATTTTTAATTTTGTAAATATTCAATAATGAAAAAATTTGAGTTAATTGAATATGAGTTTGAATTTTTTTTTTTTTTTTCGTTTAAGAAAGTTGAGGATGGAATTGAGAATTGTGATTCTCATCTCATACTTACATTTACACCTGTTTCGATTATTAATATAATAAATTATATAAATATTTTAAAATAATCTATCTATTTATAATATAAATCATAAATTTAAAAATTTATATTAAATATTAATTTAATTATATTTATTATAAAATAATATTTTTAATTTATTATATAATAATTTTATATATGAAAAAATTATTAAATAATATTTTTATTAATAAAATAAATAAAATAATTTAATTTATTATAAAAATAGAAATATATTATATAAAAATGTTACGCATAATTATATAAATTATTTTATAATTTAAAATTATTAAATAGATCAAATTTTTAATTTCGGACTAAAAATAAAAATAAAAGCAGAGATGATTTAAAATATTTAAACGGAAGTTAGAGATGCTAATCCTAACTTCACCCAACTGACATACCTAATTATTGACGTGATAGTACACAGTATGATATTGACAACATATTGGCTTTACAGCTGGGCGAGATGAAGACATAAAAGCACTTCAATTCAATTATTAAAGTCATATAATTGGAAACCGAATAAGCACATACGGTCCCACACACATGCCTGCAATAATGTACAAAACAATTATTAAATGATCCAAAAAGCAGTTGGGCATTACAGTTTACATTTCTAATAATTATTATGTAATTTTTTTTTTTTTAAAGATGAACAATAATGATATTATCTTCATTTTTTATACAAAGAAGAAACAGAAGTGGGGTTAACTAAACTAACGTCCGAGAATATGTTTAGACAAATAATTTAACATTCGAAATTTTACTATAATAGATGAATTGGTAAAATTTTGGTATTGTTTTTTTAACAGCAAAAGACATATTTTATTAACAGGCCACATATTATGACCTTTCAAAGAAGGTATTATTTTGGTATTTAAAGTTGATAAAATTATACATTTATTAAATTTGACACCTAGCTAGTGCCACTTATCCCTTCTAGAAGAGGATAAAATTAATCAAATAAACAATCAAAATAAAAATTAGCTAAGTTTACAAATTTTCAAAAGGACAGGGCTTAATTAGCTCACGATATTAAAATATTACAATCAATTAGCATGTGGGCTTAAATTAGTAATCACAACTTTCTCTATTCTGACAAATAAATTAAAATTAGAGTCGGTAAATAATTATTAACAAAGACTTGGGAAAGTCCTTAGAAATATTTCACAAAGACTTAGGCATAGTGGAAAGTCTTCGTCTCACTGTACACTAAGAAAACTTGGAGATAAGTCTGATCTCAAAACTCAAACTCTCATATCAAAACAATCAAAACTTCCTCTCATTGTAGACATTATCCCTAAATTGCTTCCATATATTTTACAAAACTAGCTAGCCAGACTCAAATAATGGCAGAAATTGCAGTGTCCTTGGCAATAGACAAATTGCTTCCATTAGTAACAGATGAAGCAAATCTGCTACGCGGCATCTCCAAAGAATTTAAAGACATACAAATAGAACTACAATACATTCAAGGCTCCCTTGAGAATACAGATAGAAGGGCCTCATCAGAAGAAGGAGATAACGCAAACAAAGCCATCAAAACATGGGTGAAAGAGTTGAGGGAAGCATCTTTCCGCATAGAAGATGTCATTGATGAATACATCATCTATGTGCAACAACGACCTCGTGATCCAGGATGTGCAAGTTCACTTCGTAAGGTCATTCACTTTTTTCAAACTTTGAAGCGTCGTCATCAAATAGCATCAGAGATCCAGAATATTAAGTCATTTGTTCAAGGAATCAAGCAAAGAGGTGAAGATTATCACTACCTAATCCAGCCTTCTCTTGAGCAAGGATCGAGCAGCTACAGAGGAAGGCAAAGTGTCCAATGGCATGACCCTCGATTGGCTTCCCGTTACCTCGACGAAGCTGATGTTGTTGGCTTTGAAGATCCAAGAGATGAACTGATTCGTTGGTTAGTGGACGGACCGGCAGAGCGCACCGTCATCTCTGTGGTGGGAATGGGCGGGCTAGGGAAAACCACTCTTGCTAACAGAGTTTTCAACAACCAGAAGGTGGTTGCACATTTTGGTGGCTGTCGTGCATGGATCACAGTGTCTCAATCCTACACTGTGGAAGGGTTGATGATAGACTTGTTGAAGAAGTTGTACAAAGATGAAAGGAAGATGCCTCCTCAAGATATTTATAAAATGGATCACTATTCTTTGACTAATGAAGTGAGAAGCCATTTGCAACAAAAGAGGTACGTCGTCATTTTTGATGATGTATGGAGTGTAATTCTTTGGGATCAAATTGAAAACGCCATGCTTGATACTAAAAACGGAAGTAGAATATTAATCACAACTAGGATGGATGGTGTTGTAGAGTCTTGTATGAAATCTCCATCTGATAAGGTGCATAAGTTGAAACCTTTAACTCAAGAAGAATCTATGCAACTCTTTTGCAAGAAGGCATTTCGATGTCACAATAATGAACGTTGTCCAGAAGATCTCCAGAAAATTTCTTTTGACTTTGTTGAAAAATGTAAGGGTTTACCACTGGCCATTGTGGCTATCGGTAGTCTTTTATCCAGCAAAGAAAAGTCTCAATTTGAATGGAAAAAAATTAGGAAAAGCCTAAGTTCAGAGATGGACAAAAATCCTCATTTAATTGGCATAACAAAGATTTTAGGTTTCAGTTATGATGATTTGCCATACTATTTGAAATCATGCTTCTTGTATTTTGGAGCATATCCCGAAGACTATGAAGTTCAATCAACAAGACTCATTCGACAATGGATAGCCGAAGGATTTGTAAAAGATGAAGAAGGAAGAACTTTAGAAGACATTGCACAACAATATTTATCTGAATTGATTGGCAGAGGATTAGTGCAAGTCTCATCATTTAGCTTAGATGGAAAAGCTAAGAGATGTCGTGTTCATCACTTGTTACACGAGATGATTCTTAGAAAATCCAAGGATTCAAGTTTTTGCAAGCATATCGGTAAAGAAGATGAATCGTTGCCAAGTGAGATGATTCGACGTTTGTCAATAGGAACTATTTCCAATGATTTGATGATGAGTCGGTGCAGTGAAAGCTTACACACCCGATCTCTGCTTGTTTTTGCAAAAGAAGAGGACCAAGAATTAACAAAAAACTTCTTACAGAGAATCCCTACAAATTACAGTCTATTGAAGGTATTTGATTTTGAAGATGGTCGTCTACCATTTCATTATTCTATTCCTGAAAATTGGATAAATCTAATCCACTTGAAGTATTTAAACTTGGGATATTCTAACATCGAATCTGGACAACTTTCAAAACTCATTTGTAAACTCCACAACCTCGAGACCTTGGACGTAAGGCATACATATATCCGTGAAATGCCAAAGGAGGTTTGCAATCTAAAAAATCTACGACATCTTTTGGTTGATGACATGGAATGGTTCGAGTTGAAGAATGCTCTCGGAGGCTTGACATCCCTACAAACGCTATGCCATGTATACTTGTCTAACGAAATTGGGAAAGCTGAAGCAATTGTGGTAGAGTTAATAAGAGAATTGGGAAAGCTGAAGCAATTGAGGAAGTTAAGCTTGAAAGGGGTCAAGGAAGAACATGGAAGCTCTCTATGCTCCTCAATAAATGAGATCACAAACTTGGAGAAACTATATATTGGCTCGAAGCATGATGAAGTCATTGATTTGCCTATTATTTCATCTTTGCCTATGCTTCGGAAGCTTAGCCTGGCAGGGGAATTAAAAATGTTTCCAAAGTGGATTCCACAACTCCAAAGTCTTGTAAAATTAACTTTGCGGTGCTCTGGGTTAACCGATGATCCATTGAAATCCCTACAAAATATGCCACATTTGTTGTTCCTAGAGATCACGTTATATGCATATGAAGGTGAAAGTTTGTATTTTGAAGAGGGAGGATTTCAACAACTAAGGATACTATATCTAGGACACATGTTGAACTTGAAATCCATCACTATCGATAAAGGAGCACTCCTTTCTTTGGAAGAACTCCACTTTTCGTGGTTACCCCAACTCAAGTCAGTACCTCCTGGCATTCAACACTTGAAAAAACTTCAATTTCTCAGTTTTCAGTATATCGCAGATGAGTTCAACAAGTGCATTGCTCCCAATGGAGGACCAGAACACCCAAGCATCCAGCATGTGCCCCTTGTAAAGATTACTACCTTCGGTGATGATGGCAATCTTAAAACTCAAATTACTTCTCACTCAAGGCATTAATTAGGATTTATAAAAAGGTATGCCTTTTCTTAATGTTTGTATAAAAATATTAAGAGGATAGTAAAGGAATACCTAGCTAGTTTGATTTTCTATAGAATGATATTAATTTTTAATATTGTTTACTGTATAGTCATAGTTATATATATTAAATCTCACCATTATAATTCTCTGCATTAATAGTGTGCTTGTTTTGAGTTGGTAGGGATTGAGCTTCCAGTGGCTGAAATATATATTCTCCATGCATGTCGGGCTTTCAACAATGACGACAATGTATATATATTTCTCTTTCCAGATTGGCTCTTTGATCGATTCATGGATAAAAACAAGTAATATATGTTATATGTGGAATTGTCTTCCTTTAATAAAGCTAAGTCATCTGTATTTATTTAAGATTCAATTAAGACAGTTGTGAATGTGATGTATAATCATGTGTTGTGTGAAACAAGTTTTCATAGTGTGACAATCAAGGATTATGGCTTGTGTCGTTTTATTTGGTAATAATTAAGAAGAAGAATAAAAAGAAACTTCATCTAATTGTGGCTTATGTCGTTTTATTATCACCGTTTGGAAAAGTTAACAGCTAAGAGGGAGAGGAGTAACAGAATATTAGAGATTGCATGCAATAGTTTTTATGGTGGATGATGCATTTATAGAACTGATAAGGATTTTATCAGTGCGCCCTCTGATAATGTTGTTCTCCTTCACAGCATTGCCTTCTAAGGTGATATGCACTACTACACATGTGGCTTTTAGCAACATTTTTTGGGTAAAATTCGGTGAAATGTTACTATTTCATATATATGGCCCTTTCTCTGTTGATTGGTGTGTTGAGAGTACTGTTTCTTTTCTTTTATCGGTAGTTTTTGGCACATGGATCTTATGCTCTATATATATTCATCCATTTCAGCCTATACTCTTCACTCATCTTAATCAAATTCATTTCTATTAGTTAAAACTTTTGCATATCATTCTCTTAAACTTTTGTCTCATATGTAGTAACCTTTCTCAGGCATTTTTACTTGCACTATGAAAACTTGTGAATGAAGGAGTACTGGCTGTTGGTTATTTAAATTGACCAAATAAAATAACCAAATGAAAGAGCAGATCGCATTACGTCAAATTATTGAAGAAGAGAGATTTAGAAATACCTGACTCCATAGAGATTGTGATTAACACACACAGCGGAAGCCTTTTGTTGATAAATAACTAATGGTTGATTGATCTTCCTCAACCAAATCTCCTTTATTCCTGATGGGACCTTCGTTTTCTCTCTTGATGGGGAGAGGAGAAAACTGTTTTCTGATTTGGTATATTGGGGACCATCACCGTGCTTTATGTTTTTAACCCATTAGAGTTCTCATTATGCCCCAATGGGTAAAACTGGCAATTCACTTATTAATTCCATATTATTTTCTATTGGCAGTTTAAGGGCTCTCTAAATTAGATCACTTAAATTGAGCCATCTAAATGTGAATAACTAATATAAATGCTAAAATTAATATTTAGTCCATATTAATTAATTAGGAATAAATAAATTCCTAACAATCTCCCACTTGGACTTCATATTAATCTTAGACATTTATATCCCAGAGTTCTTTAGGCGCGCAACCGTACGTTATTCATTTTAGACTCCCCTTTAACAATCTGGTCCATCTCATATAAGAACAAGGAACTACTGCGGTTTTCATCACAAACTCAACGTGACTAAGCCACAATGATCACCATTGTTACTTATATTTGATGACATAGATCAAATATGGATAAGTGATATGAAAATGACATGTCATGTGATCTTAATCATGTTTATTTTCAATTAGTCCAAACTTTATTCTTTATAGAGATCAATCCAAATGCAATAAAATCGCATATAAAACATAACATAAATTCATAATAAGATGATAAACATCAACTTTATTTCTGCAAAAAATCCAAACAATAAAATGTTTGAGAAACATAAAATATAGAACATAACTAAGACTCCCACTAAACTTAGGTACTATCAGGAATTACACCCATATGAGCAGTGTGCTCATGAAAGACTTTAGGTACCAAACCTTTAGTAAGTGGATCAGCTAGCATGGAATGAGTCCCTATATGTTCTATGCAAATTTGTTTATTCTCGAACTCTTTCCTTAACAACCAAAAACTTAATGTCAATGAATTTTGACTTGGTTGCACTCTTATTATTGTTGGAGTAATGAACTCGTTGAGTTATTGTCACAAGAAATTTTCAATGGTCTTTCAATGTGATCGACCACTCTTAGACCAAAGTGACAAAGTTTCGCAGCCACATTCCATGATTAGATGCCTCAAAACAAGCAACAAACTCCTGCAGCCATAGTCGAAGGAGTTATCAAAGTCTCTGTTTAACGGACTTCCAAGAGATAGCTCCCCAAAGCTAGCATAAATATATATCCAGATGTGGAGCGTTTACTATCTTGACATCCAAAGAAAAATCGCAGTTTGAGTACCCAATGATCTCTAGATGATCGGACTTCGATAGGTAAGCATGTATCCTTTTGTTCTCTTTAAGTAACGCATTACACGTTTTTTTCGCTTTCCAAGGTCTTGTATTCCGGGATTACTCAAGTATCTACCCAAGACTCCCACAACAAACGATATGTCGGGACGAGTACAAACTTGAGCGTACATTAAACTTCCCACTACCGATGAGTAGGGAATCTTTTGCATCTCAGTTCTTTCAAGGTCATTCTTTGGGGCATTGTTTGAGACTAAATTTGTCTCCTTTAGCTATAGGGTGTGTCCCTGGATTACTATCTTTCATGCCGAATCTTTCTAGAACCTTATCGATATAATTCTCTTGTGACAGCCTTAGGATACCTCAAGAGCGATCTCTTAGTATCTTGATGCCTAGCACAAAGGAGGCTTCCCAAGATCTTTCATTTCGAAATTTTCCGTTAGAAATCTCTTGGTCTCATGTAAGAAGCCTATATCGCTGCTAGCAAGCGAGTATATCATCAACATATAATACCAAGAATATGTATTTACTCCCACCTGAACTTATGATATATACAATCATCAACCACATTTACCTCAAAACCATATGAGGTAATGACTTGATGGAATTTGTAATACCATTGACGGGAAGCTTGTTTGAGACCATAGATGGATTTCTTTAGTTTGCACACTATAGACTTTTGGTCACCGGACACAAAGTTTTCTCGTTGCACCATATAGATTGTTTCTTCAATGTTACCATTTAGAAACGCAGTCTTAACATCCATCCGATGTAACTCTAAATCAAAATGAGTTACTAGTGCCATTATTATCCTAAAAGAATCCTTTGAAGATACTTGGAGAAAAGGTTTCTTTATAGTCAATGCCTTCTTTTTTAGTAAAACCTTTAGCAACTAGACGAGCCTTATATCTCTCGATATTACCCTTTGAATCCTTCTTGGTTTTAAATATCCATTTACAACCAATAAGGTTTCACACCTTTAGGTAATTCAACGAGATCCCAAACGTCATTGTCTTGCATAGACTTCATCTCATCCTTCATGGCATCGATCCATTTTTTAGAGTTAGAACTCAGCATAGCTTGACACAGTTGATTGGATCCTCCTCTCGTTAAACCAACACCATCCTCATGTTCTTGAAGAAAGATAATGTAATCATCTGGGATTGCACTTCTCCTCTCTCTAATGGATCTTCTTAATGGCACTTCTTGAGGTTGTTGAGGTTGCTCTATAGGTATTGGAAGGTGAACCTCATTGTTGTCTTGTTCTAAAATAATGTTATCAACAACAGTTTGAACATTGTTTTCTATTACTTGGAGTGGTGTCCTCGAATAGTAATAGGTATGAGGACTTGATCACTTTGTCAATGACAGGTTTTTCCTCAAAGACAACATTCCTTATGTTCTCTTCCTTCCCAAACTCAATATCCTCAAGAAATCTCGCATTTCCCGTTTGAAAAATGATCTTGAAGTGGGATTGTAAAACTTATAGCCTCGAGAGCGTTCAAAGCATAGCCAACAAAGTAGCAATGAACTGTTCTTGCGTCCAGCTTTCTTTCATGCGGCTTATAAGGCCGTGCCTCACTGGACAACCCCAAATGTGCAAGTGCTTGATGCTTGGCTTTTTGCCAATCCAAAGTTCATAAGGGGTTTTATTAACTGCTTTACTTGGCACCCTATTAAGGATGTAAACTGCAGTCTTTAATGCCTCTCCCCAAAGTGACTCTGGCAAAGATGAATGACTAATCATACTCCTTACCATATCCTTAAGAGTCCGGTTTCTTCGTTCTGCTACACCATTCATGTTAGGTTTGCCTGGCATAGTGTATTGCGGAACAATTCCACACTCTTTGAGAAAAAGCGCAAAAGGCCCTGGACGTTGTTCTCCTGATCCGTCATATCTGCCATAGTATTCACCACCACGGTCAGATTTGACAACTTTAATTTTCTTTCCAAGTTGAAGTTCAACTTCAGCTTTGAAAGTCTTAAAAACGTCTAGGGATTGGGACTTCTCATGTATTAAATATAGGTAATCGTATCTAGAAAAGTCATCTATGAACGTAATAAAATATTGTTGTCCATTCCAAGATGTCTGAAGGGAATGGACCACAAATATCGATATGTATTAGTTCTAAGACGTCTTTAGCTCTTTCGGCACCTGATTTCCTTATGTTTGTTCGTTTTCCCTTTATGCATTCAATACGGACATCAAAGTCCGACAAATCCAATGGATCAAGAATTTCATCCGACACAAGTCTTTGAATTCTCTCGTTTAGAGATATGGCCTAAACGCTTGTGCCATAAAGTGGCTGAATTCTCAATTAATTTTCGTTTTGTACCACGTGTTGTTTGCAGTATTTCAATATAGGAACCAACAACATCAAGCATGTAAAGATTATCAATTAAATAACCAGAACCAACAATATTTGAATTTTGGTAGAGACTAACTTTATTATTTCCAAATGAACAAGAAAATCCAAATTTTTCCAAACTAGAAATAGAAATTAAATTCCGCCTAAAAGACGGTACAACAAATGTCTCAAACAAATCCAAATAAAATCCAGTTTTTAACTGTAATCTGAAAGTTCCAATAGCCTCTACTGCAACCTTTTTTCCATCGCCCACAAAAATGAATCTTTCATCATCACTTGGCGGTCGACTCCACAGGCAACCCTGCATAGTTATACTTATGTGAGTAGTAGCACCAGAATCCACCCACCAAGTATCCATAGGTACAAAAGCTAAATTAATTTCAGAACAAACAAAAGTAAAAAATTTACCTTTCTTTACACGCCAAGCGGCATACTTGGGACACTCTTTCTTCATGTGTCCCGACTTCTTACAGAAGTAACAGGTAAATTCTTCAACTTTCTTTGATTTCTTCTGCTGAGAAGACCCTTCTGCAGCATCCTTAGCATTTTTCCTTTTTTTTATTGTGAGAGGTCAAAGTCAAATGAGCACTTTCAGTCCTATCCCTCCGCAACCTCTCTTCCTCTTGCCCACATTGAGATATAAGCTCATTTAAGGACCATTTGTCCTTTTGAGTGTTATAACTCACTTTGAATTGTCCAAAGTGTGGAGGAAGTGAGATCAAAACCAAGTGCACAAGCAAGTCTTCACCAAGCTCTAACTTTAGTGCCTTAAGTTTTGATGCAAGATTGGACATTTCTATAATGTACTCTCTGACATTTCCTTTGCCCTTATACCTCATGGAGATGAGTTTAGCCAAAAGGCTGCTCGTCTCCGCCTTTTCATTCTGGGCAAAGTATTGTTCAATTTTCGCAAGAAAATTCCTTGCACTTTGACCCTCAACAATAGAGCCCCGAAACGCCTCTAGTATAGAGCGCTTCATGATCATAAGACACATTCGGTTGGACCTCTCCCATTTCTCAATTTTTGCCTCATTAGAGACTTCCGAAGTGGAAATGGGTGGTTCCTCCCTTAGTGCTAGATCCAAATCCATACAACCGAGAACAATTTCTACGGTTTCCTTCCAGACCTTAAAATTCGTCCCATTCAACATTGGGATAGAATTTACTTGAGCAGAAACATTCACAGCAGTGGCAACTAAAATAGAGAACAAAAATTAAATTAATAAACATGATGATAAATTACCAAATATTCCATATATATATAAAAAAAAATTATATATATAAAACAAAACATGCAAATATTTCACACAATGGACTCGTAACAAGATACCCAGCACAACATTAATTCCCAGTCTTTGGACAGAAAAAATTAATTTGTAAACGGTACTCTCTACGCAATGATCAAATATTAACAATCAGTTTTGTCAAATAATAGCCTTTCTTTGGACCGACTATTATTCACATGAAAAAAAAAATTACTTTATGATTGTTACATACTTATCATCACAAAGTATGTTATTATTTAGCCAAATTGTGTCTTCCTTTGGGCCGAGCACAATTCGCATAAATAATCTCATACAAACATCTATGTAATTTTAATCAAATCAGTTTACACAATAGGGATTACTTTGGCAATGTATTGTTTCAACCAACTTAATTAAAAATTACCAGACATAAAAAAAATAGGAAGAGTCCATAAAATTTGCACCCAAACTGATAGTAATAATTATATGAAAATAATCATTACTAATTTATGAACAATGAATAAAATTACTAATTCCAAATTTTTAATCACTGTACACAGAATTAAATTGAAAAAATCAATTGCAGAATAAAATACTAAAGATGTTGCTCATGAATATTACTTAATTTTTTTAGCGAAGGAATCCGTGCAATTAAAACAACAACAAAAAAAAAACAATTGCAGAATAAAATGTTCCACAATCCAATTGCAATTAAAACCAAAAGTTGCACATTGCAGAAGATTCCAATTCAATTCCAATTTTAAAAAAAAAAAAAAAATACGCATCGAAAGCCAATTGCAAAAAAGCACTTCGATGTGTTTCAATTCTTCCGAACAAGAGAGGTTTGATGCTTTTGAATTCATTGTATTAAATCCACTTCCTACTCGCAGTAAGCTCTTTATGATCTCGGCTCATGATTCAATTGTCATGTATTTAGCTATTGAGCCTCAAAATTTATGTTTTTATGTGATGGTAGCATAAAAAAAAAAAAAAAAAAAAAAAAAGTCTGAATTTTCCACGGAAAAGTAGGAATTTTCCCCAAAATTAAATAAATTTAGGGTTCATAAAATTAAAAGAGGGATTCAGATAAAAATCCAATCTATACTTTAATCCCAATAATCTAACAGTAACGGAGGCTCTGATACCACTTGTTGGTTATTTAAATTGACCAAATAAAATAACCAAATGAAAGAGCAGATCGCATTACGTCAAATTATTGAAGAAGAGAGATTTAGAAATACTTGACTCCATAGAGATTGTGATTAACACACACAGCGGAAGCCTTTTGTTGATAAATAACTAATGGTTGATTGATCTTCCTCAACCAAATCTCCTTTATTCCTGATGGGACCTTCGTTTTCTCTCTGATGGGGAGAGGAGAAAACTGTTTTCTGATTTGGTATATTGGGGACCATCATCGTGCTTTATGTTTTTAACCCATTAGAGTTCCCATTATGCCCCAATGGATAAAACTGGCAATTCACTTATTAATTCCATATTATTTTCTATTGGCAGTTTAAGGGCTCTCTAAATTAGATCACTTAAATTGAGCCATCTAAATGTGAATAACTAATATAAATGCTAAAATTAATATTTAGTCCATATTAATTAATTAGGAATAAATAAATTCCTAACACTGGCTGCTCAAACAAATAATTTCATAGTATCAAATGTCTTTAATTCCTTTGCAAGGAAGATTTCTCTCCCTTTTTTTCTTGTTACTTGCATGACAATTAATTCCTATGTTGTATAATTCATTGAGATTTGGCAAAAGAAAAGATGTTTAAACAATGTCTTGTGTTGTTGCCTTTCATTCAGGCAACAACAGGTTTCAACTTCCAATGGAATTCTACATCAGAACAGAAATTGTTTATAGTCAAAGAAAGTGTTGTCTTTTTTATGTTGCATTTCTTTTTAGTTTGGTTAGTAGTGGAAGAGCTGTTCATAGGTTGGGATCTAACTTTTTTCCTCTCTTTTTCATCGCTTTCCCTGTTTCCATGTGCTTCATTTCCAGTATATAGGAATTATTACTTTTCTATAAAACCTTTTTTTTCTAAAACCAAAGTAGGCTTTAGATTTGTAATGACAGCACTGAACAGTGTAATATTTGTGTGTTCTATTCTATTTTTATATGTCTGTAGTTGTAATTCTGTTCTAGTTTGAAGTAGCAATAGATATCGTAGATAACAATGGTGCATCAACTGACTTAATTTTTGAAAAAGTTAATTTTAATTTATGAAAAAAAAAATTAATATTTTATTCTTTTAAAAGTGTTTCTTTAGGAAAATTTAATCAAATATGTCTTAACTCATGTATGATTTAGCTAGTATATGGAAAAAAAAAAAAAAAAATCTTGCTACCACATTGTGCTGAAATCTTAATAACTATTGGCTATTTGCATTTTTTACAGAAAGGTTTGTCTCTAAAAAGATTTGAGTGCTTGTATAAACTAAAATTGTTGTGCACCTTTCTACCACGGTTCCAACTATATCCAAAACGTGAATATTACTTAACAAAATGGTGTCACGTGATTGGCTAGCAAAACCAAATGTTTGTAACTTATTTATTTGTAAGCTTAAATATATTTTTAGTCTTTTAAATATGAATTATATTTTTTTTATTTCTCCAAATATAAGTTTTTTTTTTTAGTCTTTTAAAATAAAATAAAAAAAAATTTAATCCTTCTTACAAAATATATCAAAAAATGAATAAAATATTATAATTTATAGAGATTTTTTAGCCATTACAATTAGATTTGTGATATTTTTATATATTTAGCTAAAAAAAACATCACAAATTTCAAATCACTTATTCTTGAATTTTGTATCTTTTATTATTCTTGTATTTTTATCTTTTGTGAGAATGAATAAAAAAATATTTTTCTATTTTGAAGGACAAAAAAAAGTGACTTTTCATTTAGAGTTAAAAAAAAATATAAACTAAAGAACTTAAAACATATTTAAACATTATTTTTATTGTCCCACAGATACATTACAAATAATGCATTTGAGAAAAATGAAAAATAACATTTCAGTAAAATTGTTTTAACAAACAACTTATTTATTGTTATTTTTATTCTGTGCGGAAAAAAAATTAAACATCTATTGTTTAGGAATACAATTTCCTTTTGAGTATTTATATACCAGGAATATAATGGCAAGGTTTAAAACTAATATTTCGAACAAACTATTTTTCACTACTAGATCAACCTTAGCAAGTTGTTTCTTTTTCTATTTTCCCTTAATAATAATTTCATTTCATTCCATTCCATTTAACTCGCCGATAAATAGCTAGATAACCTTGGTCTTAAACCATTCGTACTCATCATACATGCTAGATAACTTAACTCATGTTAAATCCTTTTTTTTGTAGTAGTGATTCTAACATTCTCTCATGGCATTCTGATCTGTAGTTCCTCTTAATGAAATATCCTTTCCTCTCCATTTTTTATCATTTATTATTATTATTAAAAGTTTACACAAAATTTGAACTAGACATATCCAATATGGCATTGATAAAAAAAAAAAAGACCTATCTAGGGCAAGCTCAGTAAGATTTCACTTTCTGTACTTTTCTTAATTTTTTTTTTTCTCATGGGACTAGCTAGCTAGCACTTTATTAAATAAAGAGTATACTATCATTTTTCATTTCTCCATCATCTTGTGATCATCATCAATCACGAAAGAGTGGACCTGAGTCATTCATTCCATTGGTTGTATTGTGTTGTACCATTAATTTGCTGTGATGAGGCTTGGTACGTTGTGCAATCTATCCTTTGGGTTTGAGACAATGGTGCAGATATTGAAATTCAAATCCTCTAAGCTTTATTCTCTAGGTGTGGAGGGAGCATTTGAAGGTCCATCCATAAATTGTTACGAGTTAAGACATAAATAATAGATTAAGTGATTATATAATTATCTGTTATCATTTTAATTTCTTAAAATTACTTAGTTTAAAATTATTAATTCATCATTATTATCACATTTGTTATTATTAAAATTTATCAAAGTATTAAGACTCAAATAGATTCTAACAAACTCTTTCATTTTTTTTCTTTTGTGATACTCTAAGTTACTATTTGAGTTTAGCCTAATGTTATTATCTTTTTTTATGTTTAATGTTTGCTTTGGCCTGTTCATCCTTTGTTTGATGTTAGAGTTTAATCAAGGAATTTAAGAATCTTTCCATCTAAAAAATTAGGATGGATTAAAGTAAATTTATTGGTTGACATTGATGTTAATGTTAAAACTTGGATATTTAACCTTGTTGATACATGAGAGAAAGGTGGAGTGAAATCAAGCCCCAACATTTTGTGAGGAAATATCAAAATTAATTAATTAAATCAAAATATACGACAATTTTATTTGGTGATACGGAGGTGAACAAAAGCCACGGAAACAGCAGCAGTAGCGATCGGTGGTCCGACTACGACAATTTCAATGACACAAAGAAGGAGGTAAACGAACCATAGAGATCTTGTGTGACTTCTTTGATTTTCTTTTTTTTTTAATATCAAAATTATAAATTCTCACCATTTGTTGAATCAAAATGAAAAATTCTTTGGATTTTTCTCCTATGGATTTGTATTTTAAAAGTCCTCAACACATTGTTATGAATTACGAGTTGGGGATTTTCTGGGCTGTAATGGTTAGAATGCTTGTTCTGCATTTTATTTTATTTTTAATTTTGTAAATATTCGGTGATGGTCAAAAACCGTCAATATGTAATAATTATAGTATGAAAAAGTTTTATGTTTATAGTGATAGAAGGATCAAAGTTCACCATTTCAAAAAGATAAATGATTCAAATGAAATTTTTAAAAGATAAATGATTAAATTAAATATAAAAATGGGAAAGAGAATCCTAATATTCGTGACAAGAAAGAGAAAGTGCGAAATTTAAAAAGCATGCAAATCAATCTAGTCACGTGGTCCCACTTGCTCATAAAAGATCATGTTCAGATTTTTCTACCCTTGTTGCACAATTAATTCAAAATGTTGCAAAGATCAACATAAATTCACGTGAGACAAATAAAAAGGTACTACCTTCAGCTCATACTACTCCACTGGACCCCACATCAACGCCATCATCGTCCATGTTCAATATTCATGTGAATAATCATGTAAATCAAAATGGGGTTAATACCACGGTACCTGGTGTGCATGCTGATGCTATTACATCGAACCTTAATATTGATGTGGTTATGGTTGAAGATTCTCAAGGTAAGAAAATGACCAATGTGGCTCAAGAGTTAGTCCTTGTAAGCCAAGCCATGCCAACGTAGGGCCATGGCTCAGGTTCCCCTCCTCTTTTCATTATGTTGTCATGAATTGCTTACAAGATATATCAATCATATCATGGAACATAAGAGGAGCGGTTGGCCGTTGTACGAAACGGCATGTCAAACATATGATTAAAACCCATAAACGTTCCCTTTTCTTCATCTACGAAACTCATGTTCAATTCCATAGGGTTGAAAATTTTTGGAAGTCATTGGGGTATGAGAAGGTATTTATTCAGGAGGTTAGAGGACATGCAGGAGGTATTTGGGTCTTGTCAGAAAGGCTGGATGTCAACTTTACTCTTCTACACTCCACGAATCAATGTATTACCTTCAGGCTAGAGAAGGCGAATAGTAGGTGGAACTATTCTGCGCTGTATGCCTCCCTTATTCCTACGATGAGGGCTGTTCTTTGGGACCACTTGATCGAGATTGGCAATGACATGGAAGGACCGTGGCTAGTCATTGGCGATTGGAATGAGATTACTCAACCATCGAAGGTCACAGGGGAGCCTTCCACCAAGCTAGGGCCAATGCTCTTTACGGCGTTCTCACCCAATGTGGCCTTATTGATATGGAAACAACAGGGAGCTTCTTCACATGGCGCAGGAATATTCAAGCAAGGGGGTTCATACAAAAAAAACTTGATAAGTGCGTGGCTAACGCTGATTGGCGTCTTATCTACCCTAATGCATTGTTGGAAACTCTTCTCCCCCACAACTCGGACCACAATCCTCTCCTTCTTTCTTGTCGAAAAGCTGACTCTCTCATAAACCCTTCCTTTCATTTTCAAGCAGCTTGGCTTTCCCACCCGGAGTATGCAAATATTGTGACACAAGCATGGGGTCAAACTATCGGAGACACTTTCCATAAGCTTAATAAGGTTCTTGACAGCTCTATCACCTTTAACAAAGAGGTCTTTGGGAATATTTTTCAGGACAAAAAGAAGTTGGAATTTTGTATCAAAGGAGTCCACCGAGAACTAGAGACTCGGGCTACTTCCGACTTGATTCAGCTCGAGGAAGCCTTGCAGGACCAGTACAACCAGATCCTTTTTCGCAAAGAAATGTTATGGTTCCAGAAGTCCCGTGAGAATTGGGTAAGATTTGGCAACAAGAATACCAAATTCTTTCATACTCAAACGGTTATCAAGAAGACGCAAGAATAACATTTCTGGCCTATTTATCGATAATATTTGGTGCACTGATGCATCCCTTATTTAGAAGGAAGCTCAATCGTTCTACCAAGGTCTCTTCCAATCTACTGCTAGATGTCTTCCCAATTGCTTACAGCTAGTGCATGTTCCACGATTAAAGGATCATGTCTCCATCGGCCTCGCCGCTACCGTCACGCTGTGGGAAGTGAAGGATGCTCTCTTTAGCATGAACCCTTACAAAGCCCTAGACCAAACGGATTTCAACCTATAATTTTCAGAACCTTCTGGCCACATATCAAGGATGATATTACGCGCATGGTAGTTGAGATTTTTGCCACAATTGTTGTCCCATCCCAAATGACTAAAACTTTGATAGTTCCCATTCCTAAGTCGAAGAATCCCACGTCCATCAGGGACTTCAGACCGATCAGTGTTTGTAATGTTCTATTCAAATTGGTCTCCAAGGTCCTAGTGAATTGCCTTCGGCCACACCTAGATTCTATCATTGGTCCCCTTCAAAGTAGCTTCATCCCCAAGAGGGGAACTTGTGATAATGCTATCATTGCCCAAGAGATTGTTCATAGTATGCATAAGAAGACTGGAAAGACTGGATATGTTATGTTCAAGATCGATTTTGAAAAAGCCTATGATAGGGTTGATTGGAGCTTCTTGAGATTGACTCTGAAGGAATTTGGGTTTCCAAACAACACAATAGACTTGGTTATGAACTGCACTACTACTACGTCCTTGTCCTTAAAATGGAACAACGAGAGATTGCCCTCTTTCTCGCCGAGACGTGGTCTTCGTCAGGGAGACCCAATGTCACCTTATCTCTTTCTTTTATGCATGAAGAAGCTAGCACTTCTCATTCAGGAGAAAGTAAGTAGTGGGGATTGCCAACCAGTTACGGTCTCTAGAGGTGGTCCTAAGATATCACATTTATTCTTTGCCGATGATTGTCTGTTGTTCACTAAGGCATCGACAAATCAAGTACAGTTGGTTCAGGATGTTATCCGTCTATTTTGTCTTGCTTCTGGCTTGAAAGTCAATAGTCAGAAATCTAAGTTCTTCGTCTCTAAGAATGTTCCGCGTAGCAAAATCCAGCAATTCTCCACTATATTAGAGTTCCAACACACTCATAATCCAGGTAGATACTTGGGGTTCCCTCTCTTGGTAGGTAGGACCACTAAGGCGGATTTTGCCTCCCTCACAGACCGTGTCAATAGCCACATTGCAGGTTGGAAGGGCCAACTCCTTAGCCGTGCTAGTAGAGTAACTTTGGCTATGTCAGTTATCTGCTATCCCCTCCCACTCTATGCAAAACCTATGGATCCTGGAGGGAATTTGCAATAAAATTGACTCTAGGTTAAGGTGCTTCATCTGGGGAGGGAATCACAATCATTGGGTAGATTAGTCTACGATCTCTAAAACTCGTGCCAAAGGAGGTTTGGGCATTCGTCGATGTCGCCAAGCTAACATTTCCCTACTTGGCAAGCATGTGTGGGATCTTTTGCACGGCAAGGATAAGTTATGGGTTCGCTTACTATATGCGAAATATATTGGCCAAAAGAATATTCTTCACCTTAAGAATTTCACAAGCAGCTCGTATGTTTGGTCCTCTATCATGAAAGCCTTATCTCATCTCAAGCAAGGTTTCACGTTTAGGATTGGAGACGGGGATTGCTCCTTTTGGTTTGATCCTTGGTTAGAGGAGGGACCATTGTATGGCATGGTAGATGAGGTCCATGAAAGGGACATGCAATTACACGTTAAGGATGTCTATTTTGATGGCTATTGGCACTTTGACGTCCTTACTACAACCTTGCCCCAAGACATTCAGAACATCCTTCTGTACTTGTTTCTTAATCCTTCTATGTTGAATATTATTACGTGGAGTGCATCTATCTCGGGAAGGTATGATACCAAGTCCGCCTATGCGTGGTTAAGCCGAGAGCCTGCTTTTTATCTTACCTGTGCTGAGTTCTGGTCGTGGGTGTGGAAGTCCAAGCTACCTGAGAATGTTAAACACTTTATTTGGCTCACCTATAGAGGGAGTCTTCCTACTAACTCTTTCCGCTTCATGTGGCATATTACTACTGATTCTTCTTGTTGCAAGTGTGGAGATGCCAATGAAACATGGATTCACATCCTTCGCGATTGTCCTTATACATGTAAGGTGTGGCAATACATCCAGTTGCAGTATGGTCTTGATTTCTTCATTGATGATGCTGTATACTGGCTCAGAGTAATATTCAAGGAAATTTTTAGCTCTTATTCGGCATCACTTGCTGGATGATCTGGCATGCGAGGAATGAAATGATTTTTAACGATATAGTTTAGCCAAACTGGTATATGCATAACCAGATAAGTTCTCTTCTACATCTAGCCAAAGGGACAAGCTCGACCAACTCATCCTCAACAAATAGGATATTGGTTAACTGGGAACCTCCTCCGAAAAACTACATCAAGATCAATACGGACGGTAGTTCCTTTGGTAATCCTGGTTTGTCAGGTTTTGGTGGCGTTCTACGAGATTTTGCAGGCAATTGGATCACGGGTTATATGGGCAATTGGGGTTTTACTTCAAACACCACCGCTGAGCTATGTGCTATTTTCCATGGCATTAAACTTGCCCACACAAAAGGTTTCTCTAATGTTATTTGTGAGACGGATTCCACCACTTCTCTGAAATTCATCATTGAGGGGCTCGACGTTGTTCATCCTCATGCAGGTGTGGTTTCAGCCATTTGTGATTACGTACAACTACCTTAGAATATTAACTTCAAGCATACGCTTAGGCAAGGAAATAATGTGGTAGACATTCTTGTTAAGTCAGGAGTCAAATCCTCCTTTCCGTTTATTTTATTAAATTCTTGTCCAGCTTCAGTTTCGAATTACTTAATTGCTGATGCCTCAGGCACTCTCTTTTGTAGGCCTTAGTGCCATTTTTTAATTTCTTTATTCATAAAAAAAAATTAAATATAAAAATAACTTAAAATATCAATAATATCATTTGGCCTACTTATTTTGATGAGAAAAATAGTAAGTTTAAACAATTAAAAAGATATAAAAATTATACGAATTAAAAAATAAATTTAACATAAAATCTTGAAATCTTGATATTAATTTTTAAAATATAGAATTACTTATTATTCTTTATCGTATAATTTATTTATTTTACAGCAAACAACAAAATCAAATGCAACAAATATTTTTCTCAATTTCATGACAACTTGGAAGAAACAATTTATATGAAAAACCAATGAATTTCTCCATTTTTTTAAAAAAATCAAATTTTAGTTTTAATTAATAAAAAAAATATAATTAGATTTCAATTAAGAAAATAAATCCCATTTTCACGTTTGTTGGTGTCTTTCACATCCACTTTGCTAATTTCCAGTTCCTTTGAAGTTTTTTTTTCTTTCATTATTTATTCAATTCCTTCTCTTTTTAATTATAGATGTAGTCAACAAAGAAATTTAAAAAAAATGAGAAAATAAATATAGCAAGAAAAATGAACATTGAATAGTATAGTATCATCATCATCTCTTCTCAACCTGATAGTGCTCACAACAATTCAAATTGTCTATAGGTATACAGTAATATAGTAATATCTGTACTTAGGTTACAATTTGTGAATGAATTCACATGTTATAATAACAGGGGAGCACACAAAACACTATAACTTGAAATCTAATTTTTTTTAATTAAAATTTTATTTTTCGTTTTTTTATTATTTAAAACTGAGATTTGATTTTTTAAATGATGTGATACCGTTGTATAATTTGTTGTAGAAACTGTTTTATATCTATTATTATTATTATTATTTTAAAATATAAGTAGTTAAAAAAAATGATATTTTGATAGTTATAAAGATTATTCACGTTATACTACACAGACATACACGGTATGATATTGACAATATATGGCTTTACAGCGGACTGAGATGAAGACATAAAAGTAAAAGCACTTCAATTCAATTATTAAAGTCATATAATTGGAAACCGAATAAGCACATACGGTCCCACACATGCCTGCAATAATGTTTTCCTCACCTACAAAACATTATTAAATGATCCAAAAAATAGTGGGGCATTACAAAGCATCTCTATAAATTAATTATTAAAAAAAGTTAATTTTTTAAAGTAAATTAATTATTAAAAAAAGTTGGGCATTACAGTTTACATTTCTAATAATTATTATGTAAATTTTTTTTTCAAGATGAAAAATAATGATATTATCTTTATTTTTTATACAAAGGAAGAAACAAAACTGATGTTAACTAAACTAACGTCGAGAATATGTTTAGACAAATAATTTAACATATTCAAAATTTTACTATAATAGATAAATTTGTAAAATTTTGGTATTTTTTTTTTAACAGCAAAAGACATATTTTACTAACAGGCCACAAATTATGACTTTTCAAAGAAGATATTATTTTGATATTTAAAATTAGATTTCTAATATACAAAGCATCTCTATAAATTAATTATTAAATTAATTATTAGATAAGTCAATTTTAATTTTAAAAAAAATTAATTTTATTTTTTAAGTCCCTTATACATGAGTGAATATGAATTTTGTTTTAATTTTGTAATAAATTTTTTCTTTGTTTTAGATCTTGATATTATTTTTAGTCCTTTGTAAATTTACAAATTTTTTGTTTTTGTCTTTAATATATATAGATAATTTCTTATTTGTCCCTATAAAAAAAAATTCAAAAGCACTAAAATCAAATAATTTTTTTTTAATTAAGGACTTAAAACAAAAATATCAGGGATTAAAACGAAATATAAAGAATCAAAAATATATACTTTGATATATGAGGAATCTAAAGTAAAGTAAAAGAAAAAATTTAATAGAGAGAACTAAAACAAATTTTAACCTACATTTAACACTACCACTTTGACCAGCAAAACACTCACGAACTCATTCAAACTACTCAGTATTCAATTTTTATCGGTACAACTAACACCGACAGATACCACTAAAATTGTTTAATCCCAATTTGCTGTGTTATGACAAAAAGAATAATAATAATAAAAAAAGCTCCACTTGCTAAGAAAATATTTAACAAAGACTTAGCAATACTCAAAAGTCCTCCTCCCCCAACTTTAGACTTAGACGCAAATTTCTCATATCACAATACACTACACACAGAAATCAATGCTAGCTAGCTAGATTCAAATGGCAGAAATGGCTGTGTCCTTCGCACGAGACAAACTGCTTCCACTACTAAGCGATGAGGCAAAATTGCTTTGGAACATCCCCAAAGAATTTGAAGACATACAGAATGAACTCGAATACATTCAAGGCTCCGTCGAGATGGCAGATAGAAGAGCAGCAGAAGGAGACAACAACACAAACAAGGGAATCAAAAAATGGGTAAAGGACTTGAGGGAGGCTTCTTTCCTCATAGAAGATGTCATTGATCAATACATCATCTATGTGGAACAACACCCTCATGATGCTTTTGGTTGTGCAGCTTTACTCTTTCAGTGTGATATCACTCACCTTATTGAATCTTTGAAGTGTCGTCATCAAATGGCATCAGAGATTCAGAAGATTAAGTCATTTGTTCAAGGAATCAAGCAAAGAGGTATAAATTATCACTATCTAATCCAACCTACTCTTGATCAAGGATCAAGCAGCTACAGAGGAAGACAAAGTGTCCAATGGCATGACCCTCGATTGGCTTCCCGTTACCTTGACGAAGCTGAAGTAGTTGGCCTTGAAGATCCAAGAGATGAATTGATTCGTTGGTTGGTGGAGGGACCGGAAGAGCGCACCGTCATCTCTGTGGTAGGAATGGGCGGGCTAGGAAAAACAACTCTTGCTGGCAGAGTTTTCGACAACCAGGAGGTGATTTCACACTTTGATTCTCATGCATGGATCACAGTGTCTAAATCCTACACAGTGGAAGGATTGATGAGAGATCTATTGAGGAAGTTCTACGAAGAAAACAAGGAGGATCCTCCACGAGGTATTTTTGAAATGCATCTGGATTCATTGATTGATAAATTGAGAAGCCATTTGCAACAAAAGAAGTACGTTGTCATTTTTGATGATGTATGGAGTGTAAATTTTTGGGGTCAAATTGAAAATGCCATGCCTGACAATAAATACGGAAGTAGAATATTAATCACAACTAGGATGGATGGTGTAGTAGACTCTTGTGTGAAATCTCTCTATGATAAGGTGCATAAGTTGAAACCTTTAACTCAAGAAGAATCTATGCAACTCTTTTGCAAGAAGGCATTTCGATGTCACAATAATGGACGTTGTCCAGAAGATCTCAAGAAAATTTCTTTGGACTTTGTTGAAAAATGTAAGGGTTTACCACTGGCCATTGTGGCTATCGGTAGTCTTTTATCCGGCAAAGAAAAGTCTCAATTTGAATGGAAAAAAATTAGGCGCAGCCTAAGTTCAGAGATGGACAAAAATCCTCATTTAATTGGCATAACAAAGATTTTAGGTTTCAGTTATGATGATTTGCCATACTATTTGAAATCATGCTTCTTGTATTTTGGAGTATATCCCGAAGACTATGAAGTTAAATCAACAAGACTCATTCGACAATGGATAGCTGAAGGATTTGTAAAAGATGAAGAAGGAAGAACTGTAGAGGACATTGCACAACAATATTTATCTGAATTGATTGGCAGAGGATTAGTGCAAGTCTCTTCATTTACCATTGATGGAAAAGCTAAGAAATGTCGTGTTCATGACTTGTTACACGATATGATTCTTAGGAAATCCAAGGATTCAAGTTTTTGCAAGCATATCGGTAAAGAAGATGAATCGTTGCCAAGTGAGATGATTCGGCGTTTGTCAATAGGAACTATTTCCAATGATTTGATGATGAGTCGGTGCAGTGAAAGCTTACACACCCGATCTCTGCTTGTTTTTGTAGAAGAACCGGACGAAGAATTAACAAAAAACTTCTTACAGAGAATCCCTACAAATTACAGTCTATTGAAGGTATTTGATTCTGAAGATGGTCGTCTACCATTTCCTTATTCCATTCCTGAAAATTGGATAAATCTAGTCCACTTGAAGTATTTAAACTTAGGATCTGTTGCCATGCTATCTGGACAACTTTCAAAACTCATTTGTAAGCTATACAATCTCGAGACCTTGGACATAAGGAATTCAATTATCTGGGAAATGCCAAAGGAGGTTTGCAATCTAAAAAATCTACGACATCTTTTGGTTCATAACATGAAATTGTTCAAGTTGAAGAATGGTCTCGGAGGCTTGACATCCCTACAAACGCTATGCCATGTATACTTGTCTAACAGAATTGGGAAAGATGAAGCAATTGAGGTAGAGTTAATAAGAGAATTGGGAAAGCTGAAGCAATTGAGGAAGTTAAGCTTGAAAGGGATCAAGGAAGAACATGGAAGCTCTCTATGCTCCTCAATAAATGGGATGACAAACTTGGAGAAACTATATATTCGCTCGAGGGGTGATGTTGATGATGAAGTCATTGATTTGCCTATTATTTCATCTTTGCCTATGCTTCGGAAGCTTAGCCTGGCAGGGAAATTAAAAATGTTTCCAAAGTGGATTCCACAACTCCAAAGTCTTGTAAAATTATCTTTGACATTCTCTGGGTTAACCGATGATCCATTGAAATCTCTACAAAATATGCCACATTTGTTGTTCCTCTCCATGTATTATGAAGCTTATAAAGGTGAAAGTTTGTATTTTGAAGATGGAGGATTTCAACAACTAAGGGAACTATCTCTGGTACGCATGTCGAACTTGAAATCCATCACTATCAATAAAGGAGCACTGCTTTCTTTGGAAAAATTCGAATTTCGGAAATTACCTCAACTCAAGTCAGTACTTCCTGGCATTCAACACTTGAAAAAACTTCAATTTCTCCATTTTGATTGTATGGCAGATGAATTCAACGAGTGCATTGCTCCCGATGGAGGACCAGAACACCCAAGCATCCAGCATGTGCCCCTTGTAAAGATTACTACCTTCAGTGACATGAGACCAAAAACTCAAATTATTTCTCACTCAAGGCATTAATTAGGATTCATAAAAAGGTATGCCTTTTCTTAATGTTTGTATAAATATATTAAGAGGATAAGTAAAGGAAATACCTAGCTAGTTTGATTTTCTATAAAATGATATTTTTAATATTTCTTACTGTATAGTCATAGTTATATATATTAAATCTCATCATTATAATTCTCTGAACTAATAGTGTGCATACTTTGAATTGGTAGGAATTGAGCTTCCAGTGGTTGTAACTTTCTGTTTCAAGATTGGCTCTTCGATCAATCCATTCCATGGATAATAAGAACATTTTGTCTTTTCATGTTGTTGGTGTCACCCACGTCCACTTTGGTGCTTCCTCCTTCCTCCTTTGATGCTTTTATTTTTTTCTTCTATTGTTTTTTCAATCTCTTATTTTTCTTAACTAAAGATGTAATCAGCAAGGAAACAAAAACGTTATTAAATAGAAATAGCAACAAAAGTGAGCACTAGATAATATCACTTCATCATCTCTTTTTTATTTTATACTTGTATCACGATGTCCACAATAATTCAAATTATCCATGGATATACAATAACAACTCTACTTAGGCTACAATGAAAATAAAATTTGCAGGTTATAATGACAGGGAATACACAAAACTTCCTAACCTTGAAATCTAGTTATATTTTTTTTAATCAAAATCTATTTTTTTTTCTTTTATTTAAAACCAAGATTTAATTTTTTAGCTGTAGAAATTGTTGTACGTTTATTATTATTATTTTTAAATATAAGTAGTTAAAAAAAATGATATTTTGATAGTTATAAAGATTATTAACGTGATAGTACACATACATAGAGTATGATATTTGGCCATCTTATCCTCTGGATGACATTGACAACATATGGCTTTAATTACAGTAAAGCTGGCCGAGATGAAGACATAAAAGTAAAACCACTTCAATTATTAAATTGGAAACCGAAAATGCAATAACAAAGCACATGCCTGGAATAATGTTTTCCTGACTAAACTTGTATGCGTAATAATAGAAAAAAAAAAAAAAAAAGGCTCCGGACCCACTGTTTTATGTAAGTCAGCATAGTGTGTTTGAATTCTAGTTAGAAAAATAAAGTTGGGTTGAATTTAATTTTGTAAATGAAGTTTAGTATTAACTAGATTTAGATTGTGTTTGTTTATAGTCAAAGAAAGTGTTGTCTATTTTACGTTGCATTTCTTTTTAGTTTGGTTAGTGGTGGAAGAGCTGTTCATAGGTTGGGATTTAACTTTTTTCCTCTCTTTTTCATTACTTTCCCTGTTTCCATGTGCTTCATTTCCAGTATATAGGAATTATTACTTTTCTATAAAAACCTTTTTTTCTAAAACCAAAGTAGGCATTAGATTTATAATGACAGCACTGAACAGTGTCATATTTGTGTGTGTTTTCTATTCTATTTTTATATGTCTGCAGTTCTGTTCTAGTTTGAAGTAGCAATAGATATTGTAGATAACAATGATGCATCAACCCACTCTAAACTAATTTTTTAATAAGTTAATTTTAATTTATGAAAAAAAAATTTATTTTTTTTTAATATTTTATTTTCTTAAAAGTGTTTCTTCAAGAAAACTTAATTCATGTCTGTCGCCTATAATTAATTCTCGCTGGCCACGTCCTATGGGAATCATCGAATCAATAGCAATAAGTCCTGTTTGGAGAGGCTCATATACGGAACGTCTCGAAATAATACCGGGAGCAGGAGATTCTATTAATCGAAATTCCAAAGTTTGAAATTTCTCCTCGACCATCAATCGGTTTAGCCATGTGCATTTTTTTTTTTTTACAGAAAGGCTTGTCTCTAAAAAGATTTGAGTGCTTGTATAAGCTAAATTTGTTGTGCACCTTTCTACCACGGTTCCAACTATATCCAAAACGTGAATATTACTTAACAAAATAGTGTTCGCATAATTTTTTAGTCAAGATTTGTGACAATTTTTTAGCCACATGGTTAAAAAGTTATCATAAATTATAAATATTTTATTCTTTATTTAATATCTTTTGATGAGAATGACTAAAAAATATATTTTTTAATTTTAAAAAACTAAAAAAAAGTGACTTTTCAGTTAGAGGAAAACAAAACATATAACTCATATTTAAATACTTAAAATATATTTAAATCTTATTTTTCTTATCATCTCATAGTTACAAATAATATATTTGAGAAAAATGAAAAATAACATTTCAGTAAAGTTGTTTTAACAAACAACTTATTTATTGTTATTTTTATTCTGTGCGGAAAAAAAATTAAACATCTATTGTTTAGGAATACAATTTCCTTTTGAGGATTTATATACCAAGAACATAACGACTATGTTTAAAACTAATATTTCGAACAAACTATTTTCCACTACTAGATCAACCTTAGCAAGTTGTTTCTTTTTCTATTTTCCCTTAATAATAATTTCATTTCATTTCATTCCATTCCATTTAACTCGCAGATAAATAGATAACCTTGTCTTAAACCATTCGTACTCATTATACATGCTAGATAGCTTAACTCATGTTAAATCCTTTTCTTTTTTTGTAGTAGTAGTAGTAGTAGTAATTCTAACATTCTCTCATGGCATTCTCATCTGTAGTTACTCTTAATGAAATATCCTTTCCTCTCCATTTTTATCATCTATTATTATTATTATTATTAAAAGGTTACACAAAATTTGAACTAGACCTATCCAATATGCCATTGATCAAAAACTACCTATCCGTATGCTTTGTTATTCACTCGGGCAAGCTCAGTAAGATTTCACTTTCTGTGATTTCCTTCTCTTTTTTTTTTTCTCATGGGACTAGCTAGCTAGCACTTTATTAAAGAAAGAGTATACTATCATTTTTCATTTCTCCATCATCTTGTGATCATCATCAATCTCGAAAGAGTGGACCTGAGTCATTCATTTCATTGGTTGTATTGTATTGTACCATTAATTTGCTGTGATGAGGCTTGGTACGTTGTGTTATCTATCCTTTGGGTTTGGGGCAATGGTGCAGATATTGGGATTCAAATCAAATCCTCTAAGCTTTGTTCTCTATGTGGATGATGATGCTGTGGAGGAAGCATTTGAAGGGGTCCATGCATAAATGAGTAATCCCATGATGAGAATTATAGCCCCTGCAACAAACCCTGCTGGAAGAGATGAGGCAACACCAAGGTATGGCAATGGCAGCGTGAACACGTAGATTGCTATCGGGACTGCCACAGCCAAAATTCAATCAGTTGGATTTGGTTCAGAATTTTCAATTAGCAAGAATTTATAATAAGAGTTTGATGGAGATGCACTGATAGTGTAAATAGTCAATCACAATCCTTCAGTTGACTTCTATAAATTTATTTTAAAAGTCATCCAAACAGCAAGCTGTGATTGACTGATAGTGTGTATTGTGTCAAACTCTTATAACAGATTGTAAAATTGCAAAGAATAGAGGAAAGAAATAAACACTTCCATAAGCTCTGTAGTTTAGTTTAATCGGTATTCCAGTAAGTTTTAAGGTCAAATTTATAGCATCAAGTCCTCATGTGGTAAAAACTTCCTGAAATGGCACTTAACTATGTTGTTTACCTAAATGCACCCTAAAACTTATTATCAACTCTGGTAATGAGAGCACTGAGCAGTGTAATTAATGAACTAACTAAAAGACCTAAAATTATACCATTAATTAAACATGAGATTTTATACAACACTTGTAATACAGCAAAGATTAGATATTCTAAGTTATAACATGAATGAAGATCACAGGGTTATAAAATAGTAAAATATTTCAATTTCTCCTGCTCTGAGATGAATTAGGTTAGTTTTACTAGGCCAGTCAGACTACACCTTGTGTGAAATGAAAGACAAGAGCTGGTGAAAAATGATAGCCCTGAGCCAACCTATTATTATTGTTTACACTAACTAGATCTATTCTTACCATCAGGGATGAAGAAAAATGTAACTATGAGAATAGTTTCAATATTAAGTTTGCATGCACAAAACTGAAGTTTCTGTTTTAGCACATGTTTACTGACACGTAGAGAAGTGGTTAATAGAGCTAGGCTTTGGGTAAATATTAGCCATTGCATTGATTAACCATTCCTTCTGACTTTAGTCAATATTTCTAAAATTGCAAATATGTTTCAGTTGTTGATTTTCCTCCACTGATACATTACTACTATTCACTTTATATGCTCAATCTCATGAATGTTTTCCTCAATAACTTACATACTTCGAAAGAAACAAATGAAAATACCTGAAAATGTGGAGGCTAGACAAGAGACAACAGCTGAAGAGATCTTGAGGAGATGAAGCAATGAGATATTAAAGCCCATGTTGACAATAATAAACAACAAGGGCAGCAGAGGAGCTCCATCACATCCTGCCAACCAAATCCAATGCAAAATTACTTTCTGTAAAATGCATGCATGCTACCGCAACTCTAGGTTTTGCTTAGTGTGTTCATCTTTAGAATTTCACATTTAATAACAGCTGAAAAAATGATAAAAACCGAAATGCTAAAAGATTTGAAGGAAAAACTGACTTTTTGGCTCAGTGAGATTTCTATTTTTATTTTATTTTCTTATTTGGGATTTGCTCATGAAATGGGATATGGTTCTCATTCAGCCCTTTTATGTACATGACTTGAGGTAGATCTAGGTCATAAATATCATTGATGAATTTGACTCTAACTCTCTAAGCTATAAGACAATTTTTGGATATCGGCTTCCATAAGAAATGACTATATGGAAAAGAAAATACAGATGATGCTTACCGCTTGACAGCGTCCCAACATTCAGAAAGCAGGCAGCACCATCTTTAAGATAGTTTGGTAGTTGGCCAAAGGGGATGCCCCATAATTTTGATAAGAAGGGGAGGAGAAGGCATATGAATAGTGCCTGCAGTGAGCATACCTCGTGCATTTAGCATCCATTTTTATTCACACCATAATTCAAAAGATGCAAATTTCATGACAATTGCAGTGTACCTGGAATGCAGATCCGAAGGAATTGACAACAAACATATCCAAAGAACCTCCCTGTTTCAGAAAACATTGAATATTCATAACAACATTACCATATCAGAAAGCAAAAACTACAATAATTAGCAACAACCATACAAAAAAGGATGGTTTTCACTTCAGAACGACAAAAAATTTTATTGATTAACTTCCAACTTATATAAATGAGTCTATCAAGCATGAGTATATAGGTGACTTGTGACTAGTATGAAGCTTCAAAAATTGTAGCCAATAATTTGCAGCCATTTTTTGTGAAGGTTCTACTTCAATTTAGTAACATCATTCTTTCTATATTAATGTTTGAGGCACATGTGTTATGTTACCAAGTGCACCAGAAGTGCAATCACTTCATTACCCTATGCTATGAGCTTCCATTTCCAAAGTCATAATTTACATATATGAATTAAAAGAATTCATCACTATGCACACCTTCAGTTTTTGGGTTGCATTCAAAAAGATTATTTCCTGCAAAATATGAAAAAACCATGAGTCACCATAGAGAAACAGATCAAAATCTCGGAATATGCAACAATCCTTAAAATAAACAACCACCTTCAGAACAGTATCAGCTGCTTGGAACAAAAATGAAACTATCATTAAAAGACTCCAAAATATACCAGCTTCCTTCAATGAATGCCCAGCACCAGATCCACTACATTAAATAAACAAGGGTGTAAAATCAGAAGGTCTCAAGCATAAACACAAAGTTTGAATAGTTTGTAGTTCATGCTATAGCTACATTACAAAATTGCAACATATACTTGAGATGTTATAAGACGTAATGTCAACGTTCTAAAGAACAAAATTTACACACTGTAGTGGGAAATTCTATAAGACTAAAACTATATTACAATTTTAAATAAAACTGCCTTCCAGACTGTTTTAAATGAACTTGTGGAATCACTTAAGGATTTAACATTTATACCAAAGTTTGACTTTTCTGTTCAGCATGGAATCTGTCAATAAAATTTGAAATCATAAGTAGGGTTTTACTTTTCTAATCCGCATCCCCTTAAACTCACATGTTAAATCAAGGCATAGAGAGAGGCTGAATTAACATGTAAATATGTAATGATGTAAAGTAATACTGAACAGTCATATAGGTGATGAAACATAAATCAATTTCACCAAACAAAATCAAAAGCAACTAATAATTGTGTGTTTATGACCATTCAGATTTATTTGTTGATTCCTTGCAATATCATTGTAGACCTTGTTCTTTTGATGTGGTTCAAAAGTGCAGTGTTCATGTTAACACTCAAAATATGAGCCAACATACCCTAGCATCTACAAAAAAGTAACATAGGCTGACCTTGCTACTGTAAGAATTACACCAATTGCCACAAGAAAGCATCCAAGTAGTTGGTTGACTTTATATCGCCTCCCAAGAAAAATATATGAGAGGAGAATTTGCCACACAAGAAAAGTCTGCAAGAGAATTAGGATAAGTTGACTATCCACCTTTGATTTGCTTTTTACCATAAAGCAATGCAAGTTGCAAATAGATGAGCTAATAGAGCTATAGAAAACAAATTTTCAATTTTAACCAATTTTGACAGGTCAGATCAGGATGGTTACATTCTGTTACCATGTTTTCAAGGGAATTGTTTCACACTTGGGACATGCTTCTCTAGGAGCTAGGTACTTGATGGTCAACTCCTATGAACATGTCAAATAGAAAAATTTACTAAGGAATACTTACATTTACCTTTTCAATTCCTTTTTAATCATATCTAAAGTCTGTGAATAATTCTGAAATATATATAGCACTGCAATGTAAATGCAGAAGTAACAGAATTTAACAAATGGCAAAGAGTACTGACTGCTGAGGGTTTTTACCTGAGACAAAATTGGAATTGATGCGCCGGAAAGCATTGCTGATATAACAGAGGGAACAAACAATTAAATGAAATTCAGACATGCACATTTTTATAAACTAACCAAAATTGTACAACCCAATGTCCCAATGTACTTTAAACTATTCATTGTCAGTACTGTGATAACTTATGTTATTAAAGATCATAATAATTAATGTATTCTACTAACTGGAGCTGTAGTAAACTTTGATTCACGGTCAAATGTGTTTTCGGTCCTTGTACTTTAAACTTGATTTTAGTCCCTACACTTCCACTTTGATCAAAGTTTTTATGATTGTGCAGGGACTAAAAGCATATTTTAACTTGATTCACTCTAAAATAAATGTTCATTATCAATATGTCTGCAGCAGTTTTCCTTTTCTCTTATTTTTCTTGGTCTTAATGATTCTTGTAGTTTACATATGAAATTTGATGGAATTGAGTATTGACAGAAGGAAGATTGATTACAAAACAACCAGAAAATGTAGCACATGAGCATTTTTATTATATGGAGAAGCCAGAAGTATTTTTTGACATGAAACAAATAAACAAAAAAATAGGACAACCATTACCTCCTGCTGCCATTCCTGTGGCAGCACCCAGAGCCTCCAAGAGACCAACAAGTAAAAATGGAGCTTTTGGTACTGATAACATCTCATCAGTGACAATGCCCGCACGGTACCGTATATACAAAATAGAGAAGTATACAATTACGTATCTGAAAGAAAGAAAGCATCACTAGAGTTAGTAATATTATTTAACTCTTGTAAACATTAAACCCCCAAAAGGGAGAAGAGGAAACTCTTGCAGACAGAATGCGTTTTATCCCATTGATCAGAGTAAAAAAGAAAAGTTTAATGGTAATGCTTCTACGGTGTAAACAAGCAATTTTCTCAAACATATAGAATTGTATGGTTTCATGTTACTGCAAAATAAATTTAATAAAAAAAAGTGGCAGAAATATAAATATTAGGATAAAAATAATTTTTAATCCTGGAATCTCCAAGCTTTTTTAGGCGAGGAAATGAAAAAAAAAAAAAAAAAGACAAAACACAGGACAAAATCAAACTCTAGGGACATGTATTTAAACACACGTCACATGCTAATCTGACATGACTAGATCTAGATGTCACACCATTTGTATTGCCTATTGACTATTGACCGGAATCATTATTAAAAAAACAAAATAACTAAAATAAATTTAATAATATTTTTTTTTACCGTCACTTGTAACACTAAAAAAAAAAAATAATAATAATAATAATAATAATTACCAGTATCTTGTAGTAGGTATCAAAATAAGTTTTTAATAGAATTTACTAAATGAATAATTCTATATTATTAATCCATCACAATTTATCATTTATAACATGAGATTGATTTTTATAAAAATATTTTAAAAAACATAACAAACTTTGGATTGTAATTAACTTACTAGGTTTAACTAAAAATATTTTAGAAAGCATACAAACGTTAGATTGTAATTAACTTACCAGGTTTAACTTTTGTATTGTTCAAAGCCATTAAACGTTTTCACAAATAAATAGTAGTGTCTACTTCTTTTTTAGAGGAAAACCCTTCCATCAATTTATAAATTCTCAAAAAGTCTAGTTTCCATGGACACTCGTATTTGTGTTGCTTACTTCACTTACACATTTTCAATATCCCAAGAAGAATGTTATCCTAAAGCTGTTTGCTCGTTTTACTTCTAAGTTCTAACAAGCAACAGAAGTTACAGAACTAGTGTTACTACAAATTATTACCGAGCGATTACACGATCAAATTCCCCTATTCTAGCAAATATTCGGCAACTAGAAAGTAGAAACTACTCAAAATTAAGAAATACTCACCCCAAAATAGAAAAGGAAAGACGGAAGCGGTGAGCCTAAACATCTTCAGATAATGCTTGGACCACCCACACGTAAAGGTTCTCGGGAAAGAGGACCCATCAGATTGATATTTGCCAAACAATGCATAAACCACGACCCCCCAAAACAAAATGATAATAATAACACGTAACGTCATGTCTTTACTCTTTTCACATTTTTTACTTCTTGAAAAAATAAGAACAATTAATTTAACACTAGTCCAAAATCCGCAGTAATAGGTTAAAGAATATGTACAATAAAAGTTAATATCTCCTTTATATATTAAGAACTTATATCATTTACATGTGTAATTTATAATCTATAAAAATAACCTTTTTACATTTTTTTCCTATTTTATCTTTTACCTGCACACATACTTTTCCTATTTTCTATTAAATTTTTGCTTCCACTCATCTTCCCAATTGACGTGACTACTGACTACTGAATCGGTTCCATTTGGACAGTTTATCAATTTATTTAAAATTATAATAAATATTTATAAAATAATTAATTAATTATTTTATAAATTGATAAGATTTATTTTTTTAATTAAATAAAAAATAACTTATTTTAAATAAAAATAGAAAAATATATTAAAAATATAAATAATTATTTTTTTTTAAATAAATAATTATTTTATCAAATAAATTTAAATAAATCAATCCTATATTTTTCATTTTCCTCGATTTTTCGATTTTCTCTTATGAGCAGTGATACACAAAGCATTCAATGTTACCAAACACCCCCGTTAAGACACCTGATAAAAATATTATTTATTGTTATTTTTATTTCATTAAATATATTAAGTAATAAGATAATATGCTTTATGTCACATCATGATTGTTGAAGGGTTGTTGTAGGGTATCTGTGAATCTTTTTCCCTTGTGATGGTATAGTATTACCCAAAATTAAAAAATGCAGTGTCTTTCCACTAGTAATAACAATAACAATATCCTCATTAAAAAAAACAATAATAATAATTTTTGTATTATATTACTCAATAAACAAGATTGAAGGAATTTATTCACAATTAAGATTTAAGAATGATATTAAATTAAGAGAAAAAACCATGATAATAACAAGGTAACAAAGTTTTGATTGTCCTTAATCTCTTAAAATAATAATAATAATAATAATAATAATATAAATGATAAGAAATCATTTTGGACATATTCTTTTTTATTTGTTAATTTTTTTTAGAAAATTACAAAACTAGATACGTCACATATTCTATTTGATGAGTCTACTGTGATTTTGTAATTTTCAAAAGAGTTGATAATACTCTTGTAGTGACATTACTCGCTAGACAGTATTGAATGAGTTGTTTTACAACTAAAGTTTGAGAGTTACGTTAAATATATTTAATTTAAGTCAAATCGAGGAAAGAAAAGAAAAAATCAAATAGACATTGAACACACTAATCAAAAAAACAAAGACATTCAACACCGCAAGCGTAATTGAAAGTTGAAACTACTGAGAATTCATCAATTGAGCAAGAACAAATTATAGACAGAAACATTGAACAGAAAAATGAAGTTAAGTACCCGAAAGTCGCAAGCTGAGCGAGGAAGAACGGATAGTTCTTCAGAGGAACCAACGCGAGCTTGTACAGTACTCTGTTTCCGGCGCCCATCACCACCGTCACCGCGGCGGCGAGCACCACCTCCGCCGAGCGGTTCCCGCTTTCCCGGCCACTCTCCACCGCGAATCTCCCGACCGCGCACGGACGAGTCAGCGCCGCCGCCTTCTTCTTCTCGCCCGATCTCTCCTCCCACGCGGCGCCGCACTTCGCCGGCAGAAGTCTCAGCGCGATTGTCGGCAGCTCAGGCGAGCGGCCGAAGCGGACTGCGCCAATCGACGCGGCCTTCGGAGCACGGCGGAGGCTGAGCTGTCTGGTGCCGGCGACGGGGAATCGCCGGCAGAGTGACGTCATGGTTGCGTGACGCAGTTATATTCGAGAATTGGAATTCGGAAGTGTATAGAGAGAGAATGGGAATGAAATGAGTGAGTGTATGTTGCTGCGATTTGCGAAGGTGAAAGAGGAGCAGAGAGAAAGAAAGCAATGGAAAGGGGAAACGGAAAACGTTGGTGGCGGTGTGTGTGTGTGGTAGTAGGAGTTTTGGGAAAGAAAGGTGCCATTAAAATATTTATACAAAAGTACAAACAATTTTAAATTTTCTTTCTTACAGCATTAATTGAGTATTAATTGGAAGTCAATTTTTTACCTTAAACTTATTTTATTGGTTCTTTTAGTTATTTATCTTTTAAAAAATTTATTTTGATTTTTTTAAAATATTTAAAATTTAATATAGTTAATAATATTCAGATAATGACAACTTTTAATTGTTAAAAAATATTTTTTTTTTCAATTCTCTCACTCCTTCTTTATTCTTATTTATTAACACAAAATGAAAGTAATGAAATTCGATTAATAAATTAAAGTAATTATCAAATACAAAAAGATTATTGTCTCTAGCATCATGAGTGTGACATGCATAAAAAGATTCTTCCTCCATCTTCTCCCTTCATCATCACTATCACACCAAATCTCAATATTTTCATTACAGTTTACACTTTACATCCATTGCTACAAGTTTACTATGTCATTGTCATTGTTGTACCTTCCATCTCCTACTACCAATCAGTTCATGTTATCTACCTTGTCTATGTTCTTTACTTATGGTCGATCTACCTATAGTTGATCGATCAAAAAGGTAATGTCATTTAATTCACATATTATAACGAGCGAACATGCTTTTATGACGAATCATGGTAGAAAGTAACAATAAATTAAGAGCAATTAATATATATAACTACTAAAGAACAATGGGCATAAATGGGACGTAACAAAAATTACATGGGTATAGCTATAATAGGTGAAACAAGAAGCAAACATTAAGTTCACATTCTTAATACACTTAGATACTAAATACTTATACACTAATACTTTTGATGTTCTAGCGCTAAGTCTCCTATCACCGAGAGAACAATTGTCATTGCCATCATCGATTGTTGCACATTTACCTATCACCATACACCCTCAATCAAAATCTAGATCTGCAAAACTTAGACCTTGAGGAGCGACGATGACAATGTTAAAGGAGAGGATGACAACATGTAAGAGACCTCAAAGAGAACCTTAACGGCATAAATGGGGGTGATTTTGGAGATATCAACGACAGAGGAGGATCACTAGCCAACCCAAGAGACCATCGCAATGATCAAAATCGCCAAAGTAAGAATATGGGTGGAAGAAGAAGATTAGAAAAAAAAAAACATTTTGTAATGATTATAAAAGTCATCAATATCTTAATACTATTAATGATGTTAAATTTAAATTGATGGAATGACAATTTTAAATCATTTAAAAAAAAATAAAGGATCAAAATTAACTTTTTAAAAGATAAATAATCAAAATGAACAAATAAAATAAGGGGCCAAATTATTCATTTAGCCTTAATTGAATTTCATAGAATGAATTTTATATATTTAGAGTCTAATTTATGAAATTTTATATTTAGAGTCTAATTTATACAAGTTAGAAATACTTTTAATAACTTCTTTATTAAAAATACAGTGTATCTTTTAATAAAAAAGTTGTTGAAAGCACTTATAACATTGATCCAAATATGTTCTTTGAAAATTATTAACAATATGGAACCTTTTTTTTTATTATTAAATGTGTTTATTTTCTATTTAATATTTTACTCTGTATGATAATAAAAGTTGTTATAAGTAAAATATAGTATTACTCAGAATATATAAGTAAAAAAGAACAAAACGTGTTAGCAAATGTTAACTCTAAATGCAACCAACATGAACTTTCATTTGTATCTTAAAAGAAAGACGTTAAAAGTGATAAAAAGCTGTTGTTAAAAAGTTAAAAATATTTTTTTGTGAAAAAAAAGTATTGTTAGTGTATTCCATGGTGATTTGGAATACTTTTTAATTTTTTTAATATTTTTTTTTAGCAAAACCTTAAACATAATTTTTAATCTTATATATGATTTTTAAAAATATTATATAATTTATAAATTTTCAAAAACAATACTTGAGAGAGAGGAGATAAAAGAGAAGGAAAATTTCAAATTCTTTTTTTTTTTAAGAATTTTAAATTTATTATTTTTAACTAATTAAAATACTCTTTTAAAATGAGTACATTTCAATTTTTTTTCTAAATATTTCATTCAAACAACTTATTTTATTTTAAAGAATTTGAATTATCTTTTTCTAAATATATGATTCAAACATACTTTGAGGTTTAATTTTATTTCCGTAACAATCTTTTACAATAAAGCAAAGGTCAAGAGAGAAAAATAAAATATAAGATACAATGAATAAACTAAGATTGATTTCTTTTTAAAAAAAAATTAAGATTGATTTATGTAAAAAAATCTTAACATTGAAAAAATTAAGAAAAAAAGGATTTTGTAATGAAAATGTAATAAAGATTTTATTTTTGTGAGAAAAAAAAAATGTAATAAGGATTGTTACCAATGCGGTCTGCCTCTTGATTAAGTAGGTGGGTTGGGTTGTAATTAATATTTTGTAATTATAATTCTTTGGTATATTTTTAACTCCTACGGATTATGGATTAATATATATATATATATACATATATATATATATATTATAAGAGATGAAAAATTTAAATAACAATTATTAATTAAATCTTAATAGTCCAAATGTAATTTTGAATTAATTAAATGTGATTTTTATTCTATATAATCATATCTCTTCTAATTATTGTGTCGTCATTACCACCATCGTCACCACCAATAGGACCACCATGTTGTCGTCCTCGTTATTGTCATCATTACTACCGCCACGATGGTAGTAGCAGTAACAATGAGGACAACGACCATAATAATGGTGGTAGTGACCCTGTTAGTGGTAACGACACTGGTCATGATGATGGGATAATAAATGCGCAATAATTAAAAAATATATGATTGTATAAAGTGATTACATTTAATTTTAATTCAAAAATTATATCTGAACTATTAAGATTTAATCAATAATTATCATCTCTCATAATAAATATGCCCTCTTACTTAAAATTTCATAAAATATAAAATTTTACCATTGTTATTCTTCTTTGATCTAATTAATATTTAGTTGAATTGCCTGCTTTTAGTTAAGAAAAAAATGGTTATGTCCTTCCATTTTATACTATTATTTTTTTAAAGTTTATTTATATTTTTATAAAATTAAATAATAATATAAAATTATTTTTTATTAGTATATCATGGTTAAACTCTTTTTTTAAAGTCTGAATTATTTTTCTTATCTATACATAAAAAGAAAATATGATCATTTTCATCTACATCACAATCATTGCATTCGATAAATTCACAGTGATTATTAATTCATTTGTTCCTTTTTAATTATCGAATTTTTGTTTATATTTATCAGTATAGTGTCATATTAATTATTCTTTTATCAATTACACAATTATTTATTCAGAATTCACTGGGAATTGAGTGCGTGCACAAACCCTGTTTTTCTAGTCAGGTATAATTCTCCTTTTTCTTCCTTCTTCCATTTATGCACACTGTTTTTCTACACCCATCAAATTGAATAAAGACAACACAATTAATTAGAATTTGATTCAATCATAGTGATAATTATATGACTCAACAATGACTCTTTGAAAAGGAAAAACAGAAAAAAAAAAAAAAACTATAATTAGTTTTTTTTCTTCGCTTTATACAGGTATTCTAATATTTTTCTTTGATTTCAAGCATTATTATTTCACCGTCGCCCTCGCACACCGGCACCGTCGCCGTCGACCTATCCCCGCGCGCATTCTGCTTCTTACTCCCCGTGCGCCGCGTCCCAGGCTCGCCGTCGCTCTCTCCCCAGCGTCGTCTTCTCCGCCCTTGTTCACCGCTCGATATCAGTGTAAGTTCAGCTCAACTTTTCCATTTGATGTATTTGTTGAAGATGAGTTTTGATTCATGTTTTTTAGGGGTTATGTTATGATTCATGTTATTTTATCTGCATCTTAAGTGTTTGATGGTTTGTCTAAGTGATTTGATGTTGGATAGATGATTTAAATAGGTATGGATATGTGTCATTCTTATTCTCAGTTCTGATTTTTAATCATATAGACTCTTAATTGTTTTGCTGCCACTCAATCTTAAATATCCACACTTCTTTCCATGATGCAGCTAACATAACAATGTCCAACTCTTAAAAGTTTCAGAAATAAATTTGTGATTTGTGATTTGTGTTGGAATAAATAAGTTTTCTGCCATTAAATGCAATTGAGATTTGTGTGGGAATAAACTCAATCCATTAATTTCATTTCGGAACATACGTGTATATAATGGTGAGAAATGAAGGAGTGATATCTTGTAAATGGACACGTATATAGGATTGTAGGTAAATGTCAATTTATCTTGTAAATGGAGAAGTACTTTGCTTTGTAACCCCTGTTTTGCAAAGCTTAGTTGCTGTTGCTCCCAACTTCTTTCTCTCTCACAAGTCACAAGCACTGCATGTGTGTGTTTAATATGTGATAACATTCACTATCTTTCTCTTATGCTCCTTGTTTGGCATACACTATCTTAATTGATATTTACTATGCCTTGCATTGGAAATGTTTGTGTCTAGATTAGATTGATTAATAGTGACAGATAGCACTACTATGTTCCACCACATTTTGAGGCAGGCATCTCACACTCCATTCCTCTATATCTCCCTTTCTTTTTTTTCTCAGGCTACTTTTGTGTTATTATTGTGTTAATTATGCTGTAGATTGATGATGATTGTGTGCTAGACTCTAAACTATGCTGCAGTGCTGCACAAGTGCGACGAGAATGTCAATGAACCGAAGCCAGCCTTGGCTAATCATGAGTCACGGTTAATCAATCCTTTTTAATTTCACGCAACGCAAACCTCATCCCTTTCATTTTCACTATCCTAATGCCCCACTTTGTAAATTTACGGCTTTTCTCACGCCTCCACACACTCAAAACCCTTCTTTTCTCCACCCACCAAAAGGGCATGGGCATGGTTGATACCCTCTATACCCATCTCCACCAAAGCAACGGTAGTGTTGAGAATTCATTGTCTAAGGCTAAGCCTAAACTGGACTCTCAATGTGTCATCCAGGTCCTTAACACCTGCCATCCCAAGCAACCTCAGTTGGGTGTCAGGTTTTTCGTTTGGGCAGGATTTCAATCTGGCTACAGGCACAGTGCTTACATGTACAGTAAAGCTTGCAACTTGCTTGGGATTCATCACAGTCCCCAAATTATTCGTGATGTGGTTGAGTCTTATGAGGCTGAAGGGTGTTTAGTCACCGTCAACATGTTTAGGGAGGTGCTGAAGCTGTGTAAAGAAGCTCAGCTAGCTGATATGGCTTTGTGGGTGTTGAGGAAGATGGAGGAGACTTTCAACCTCCATGCTGACACTGTCATGTATAACCTGGTTATAAGGTTGTGTTGCAAGAGGGGTGACATTGAAACGGCTGAGAAGTTGACCAAGGAGATGAGTTCCAATGGCCTTTGTCCTGATCTTATTACGTACATGGCAATAGTTGAGGGATTCTGTAATGCGGGTCGATCTGAGGATGCTTACTCTGTGCTTAAGGTTATGAGAGTGCATGGATGTTTGCCAAATTTGGTGATTTTATCGGCCGTTTTAGATGGCTTCTGTAGGTCTGGGTCTATAGAAAGAGCATTGGAGTTGTTGGATGAAATGGAGAAAGGTGGGGATTGTAGTCCAAATGTTGTTACTTATACATCTGTGATTCAAAGTTTCTGTAAGAGTGGCCAGTGGACGGAAGCATTGGATATTTTGGATAGAATGAAAGCTTTTGGGTGCAACGCAAATCATGTTACCGTTTTTACTCTAGTGGAAAGCCTCTGTGCCCAGGGTCATGTGGAACAAGCTTATGGGTTAATTGATAAATTTGTGGTGGAACATGGTGTTTCGTATGGTGATTTCTACAGTTCACTTGTGATTTCTTTGATAAGGATTAAAAAGCTGGAGGAAGCAGAGAAGCTCTTCAAGGAAATGCTTGCTGGTGATGTAAGACTGGATACTTTGGCATCTAGCCACTTGCTAAAGGAGCTCTGTATGAAGGACCGGATATTGGATGGATTCTACTTGCTTGAAGCAATTGAGAATAAGGGTTGTTTGTCTTCCATTGACTCTGATATTTATTCTATTCTTTTAATTGGGCTTTGTCAAAGAAGTCACCTGAAGGAGGCCACAAAGCTGGCCAAGATAATGCTTCAGAAATCAGTTCTGCTACAACCTTCACACAAGGATGGTGCAATTGATATCTTAATAAAATCTGGAGAAAAAGATCTTGTGAACCAGTTGATTGGCATACATAAGGGACTTTGATGATAAAATGTTTCATGAAAGAGGTCACATCCATTGTTTATCTGATGCATTTGTTCATGAGTTTGCATTGTATAACAGCAACAGTAAGCATTGGTTTCTGTTATGTAGTCTGATACTTGGTTCATTTGCTTCTATCTGTTTTGCTAACCCATTTTCCTTAGATATTTCATTTAATATTGATAAATTGTTAAACCCATTTTCCTAATACAAATTAATGAAACTTCTGTTCTTTTATGTACAAAAGAATGAAAGACAATGAGTCGAATAAAATGGTTAAACTATTTTTGTCATTTTTTTTCATGTATTTGAATCTGATTGATGCCACGTTGCAAGCCTACTAACCATTTCATGATTTTGTTTTCATAGCCTTTGACATTTGAATTGAGAGTTCAAGTGTTCAACTACTTGTGTGTAAAAGCTATTACTCAAAGTTTGCTAATACAATTGATTGAGGGAACAAGAATTGGTTTGATCGAATAAAGTAGTGTTTATCAAAATTTTGGTCAATAAGAGCAAAACTGCAAAAAATTGTTAATAGTATTACAAATGTGTTGAGTTCAGACAAATCTGATTTTGTCTTTTGCTGTGAATTATAGATCTTATGACTATATTTCTTTCTCATGCGCACATACCCCCAAGTAGCCTATGAGAAGAATAGAGGAGCATCATCTTTTCTCAATAAATGTATATGTGTATACATTATTATATCATTTGCCAATTATTTTTCTTATTTTTATCTTTATCTTTTACTGGTGTATATGCTTCTAAGGATTTTTTTTTTTATATTACAAAGTATATATAAAATAAATATAAAAAAACTGAAAAAAATAACTATCATCTCAAGTTCTTAACATTTTTGCAAAATTAACTATTTCTTTTTTGAAAGCAAAAATATTATTATGCATTATCACCTATTTGAGATTCATGATCCAAGTAAAATTAAAATGTCAATTTTAATCTATAATTTAGTACGATAAATATGGATGTCACAAATAATGATCGAATTAAAAAGAGGGATAACAGAAAACAAATGCAATGGGGGATGAGGTTGCGATTTGAAAAATTTATATTTAGTTCATTTGAGGAATATAAACTCTTATCAAAATAAAACACAAATCAAACTCAAAATAAGAACCCGAATAGGTTGACAGTAAGACTAAAATGTTGTTATTTTTACGTATTTAGAGACTAAAATTTAATTATATCACATTTAATTTGTTAGTGAATTGCACTTTGATGAAATTGATTATTTACCATGAAATGAAACATCAATTTATTGTATAGGCCATGCCCAAGAAAAAAAATCATGGAAGTGATTCTTCTATTCCTTCATATTTTACCTAATATATATATAACTCATAGCACTAGAACGTAAGTACTTGTAAAGACCTTTGCAAAAAATCCAGAAAACAGAGAAAGCTAGCCTCGTAGTGTCGAATGTGGATAATAAAGTAACCATATATAGCATTTTTTTAGGCTATTAATGTTGGGGAAATGGCATTCAACAGAAATTCTTTGGACAAAGAAATTTGATGGTAAGAGAGTATCATAACATCTTCAAACGAAAAAATGGCTCAACTAGTATGACTTTTAATTGTAAAATTAGTCCCTAAATGTGCATTTCTTCAAACAAATTAGTCACAATGCCCCATACCTTTCATAATTTATATCATTCAAGCTTTAATTTTTAATTTTGTTTGTACCCTTTAAGCATGTTCATACACATGGGTCATCCCTCAAATGCTGTGTGAATTCCTTTACTATTTTTTTTTTTCGTTAAATTTTTACACTTAGAAGTGCAATTGTTCTTTAACGTGGTCAAATTTTACTCTCCATATTTGCTTTCGTCCCATTTTGTTAGTTTAGTATTTGATAAAATTCAATCCTTGCTGTGTTTGAATTTCAGGATAGCTAGGAGGAATGTTGAAGCCAAATGGATCGATGCATTGCATAGGCTAAGAACCTTATTCCTGCTTTCTAAGTACTACTGTTTATGTCTATTATGTTAGTGAATCCAAATGTTCCATCTTTGTTTATTTTGTTTAAGAGTTTAATGTATATGTATTGTAATTATAAAATTATTTTATATTGATTAATTATAATATATTATTTTAATAAATTTTAAAATAATTTTATAAAATTAATTATTTAATTATAAATAGAAGATTATAATTAAATGATGGGGTAAAATAATTTTATCCCAACAATAGATCAACAATTTTCTTTGTATAAAATAATTATTTTTGTTTTGGAGTATTTCTAGTATATTCTAAATGATTAAAATAATACTTAACTTTAATTGTATCCCCAATTTGGAAGTTAGATTTTATTATGCTGAGGAGTTTATCTTTTTGTAGGTTTTTTTATCCTAACCATTCAAAAAAATAAAGATAGTTAATTTTTTTTATAGCATCATGGGTATGATTATTTAGATGAGTTAATCTACATATCTTTTATAACTATATATAAAAGGATACATTAGGAAAATTACCAAATTAACCTTTCTTAATTTTTTGACACCTAATCAAATCTAAGGATAATTTGGTCAATTTGCTATCTTGCTTTTCTAATTCATTGCTTAATTTTTTGTTTTTTAAATATTTTTCTTCTTTTTCTTACTACTTTTTTTTTTTCTATTTTTTCATTTTTAAAATTTTTTTTTCTACTTTTTTTTTAAATCTTTTTCTTCTTTTTCTTACTACTTTTTTTTCTTTCTATTTTTTCATTATTTTTCATTATTTTAAAATTATGTCTATTTTTAAGATTTTTTTATTTAATTATATTTTTACCCTTTTAATTTTTTTTTCTTAGATCATTTAATGTTTTTTATTTAATATTTTTCTATTATTTTTTCAGTTTTTTTTTTTAAATCCTTCCTCTTTACGTTTACTTCTTTCTTCTTTTTTCATACTACTTTTTTTTTTTCTATTTTTTCCATTTTCTTATAACTTTTTTTTCTTTTATATTTTTTTTTTACAACTTTACACTTTTTATATATTTAAGTTATTATTATATTACTGTTTATGTTTTTTTATTTCTAAAAAATATATTATTATTTATATTAAATAAGTAATACAAAATTTTGAATAATTACACATTTTTTCATTATTTTTTATTCATTTAAAATTATGAGTATTTCTTAGATTTTTTTATTTAATTATTATTTTTACCCTTTTAATTTTTTTCCTTAGATCATTTAATATTTCTCTCTTCTTTTTTCAGTTTTTTTTTAAATCTTTCCTCTTACTTTTATTTCTTTCTTCTTCTTCTTTTTCTATTTTTTTTTTATTTTTTTATAACTTTTTTTCTTTAAAATTTTTTTTACAACTTTACACTTTTTATATATTTATTTTATTATTATATTACTGTTTTATGTTTTTTATTTCTAAAAAATATCTTATTATTTATATTAAAAAAGTAATACAAAATTTTGAATAATTACATATTTTTCCATTATTTTTTGTACATTTAAAATTATGACTATTTTTGTTTTTTGTTTTTTTTTAATTATCATTTTTATCCTTTTAATTTTTTTTCTTTATATCAATAAATGTTTTACTTTTTTTTTTAATGTTTGATATATGCGATTAGATTTAAAATATACTTTTAATCTTTTATTTTATTTTTTATTTTCTAAATTAAAAATAAAAAGGACAAAAAATAACGTATATATTTATCGTGTTCTGTTATGATATTTATTTATAATTATTACTTTTGTATTTTTTCTTAACATAACTTATTTATTACTATTAGTAAAAGAATGTACACAATAACAAATGTTATCCTCTCATAAGTTCTTTTATTATTATTATTATTATATTCTCATTTTAAATTCAAACAGAAATTTTAAAAAAGATAAAAATATTTTTTCATCATCTTTTTCTCCTTCTATTATCTCCTTCCCTCTATCACCCTCCCTTTGTTTTTTTTTTTTTTTTTCACTCTTCCTCTCTCATTTTTCTTTTTTCTCCAAGATGCTTGTATTCCTTTTTAGCTTTCTTTTGAATTTTTGTTTTATTTTTAAATGATACAAATTACTGTTGAGAAATTGATCTTTACCTTGATTTCTCACTGTTAAAATTTATGATTTTTGTTCTGAAACATTATGAATAAGGATGGGCCACGGATGGGATGAATTTATCCCACTTTGAATGAACATTAAATAAATATAAAATTTTATTCACGATAAAGATCATAGACAAAAAGAGATAAGAATGAAAATGATGACGAGGACTGGAATGGAGACAACCGAACACGGAACACACATACTTATTTCTACCTTACTCGTTTATCATGTCTATTCAATAAAAAATTACATATTTAGATAAGATTAAAATATTTTAATCTTTAAAAAAAAGTAATTTTTAATTATTTTATTTTTTGCTTTAATTTTATTGAGTAAAGATGAAAACAAGAGAATAAATAATATATATATTCACGTCTTGTTCTATTACCATGCATATTCACAATCATTATCATATATTTTTTTTTGTTTAAAATACTTACATATTTAGATATGATTAAAATATTTTTTGTCTTTTAATTGTTATTTTTTATTTTATTTTATTTTTTAAAATTAAAAAATACCTTGATCCATTACACGTATTTGTTAAGTCAATTTATTATTTAATATTATATTATTATATACATAATAATTTATCCTAACAGTGAAAAATCGGAACGGAGACCAATTTATTAATTAAAAAGTAATTTATATCATTTAGGTAAATAATTTTTTAGATATATTATTTATGTAAAATTTTATTTATTTTATATTTTTTGTGTCAAAAACTCTAATTTTCTTTTCTATTATATATCTACTTTATATAGAAATTTTCTTTATGTTATACTAAAAAAAATAATTTTTTTAAAATTTTATTTTACATTATTTTCTTTTTTCTTTCGTTTTAATTTTTGTTATATTTATAATGTCATCTAAATTTTTTTAAATTTAAAATTAGAAAAATATCTAAAAATATTTTTTTGAAATAATAACTAGCAATTTTTAGTGAATAAGAATAGATCGAGAACGTGACGAATTTATCCAACTCTGAATAAGTACTAGATAAATATAAAATTTCTGGAATTTAGATGACTGGATATAAAACAACAACTACTCAGTTATTATATCTACTCAACAAAAAATTATATATTTTAATAAGATTAAAATATATTTTAATCTTTCAAAAAACAAAAGTAATTTTTAATTATTTTAATTTTATTGAGTGAAGATGAAAATGAGAGAAGAAATAGTATATATGTTCACGTCTTGTTCCGTTGTCATGTATATTCATTATACATTTTTTTTGTTTAAAATAATTACATATTTAGATATGATTAAAATATTTTTTGTCTTCTATTTTTTATTTTAATTTTTTAAATAAATTAAAAAGTACTTTGATCCATTACAGGTCTTTATTAAGTTAATTTATTATTTAATATTTTATTATTATATACATAATAATTTATATTGACAATGAGAAATCGGGGTGGGTAACCAATTTGTTAATTAAATAGTGATTTGTATCATTTAGGTAAATAATTTTTTAGATGTATTATTTATGTAAAATTTTATTTATTTTATAGTTTTTGTGTCAAAAACTCTATTTTCCTTTTCTATTATATATCTACTTTATATAGAAATTTTCTTTATGTTATATTAAAAAAAATTATATTATATTTTATTTTCATTTTACTTTATTTTTTTAATATTATATATATATATATATATATATATATATATATATATATTAAAATCATTGCATTTTTATAGTTTAATTTAATGTCATCTAAAAATAGTTTTAAATTTAAAATTAGAAAAAAAATATCTACAAATATTTTTTTTTGAAATAATAACTAATAATTTTTAGTAAATAAAGATGAGTTAAGAATATGGTGAATTTACTCTACTCTGAAAGAACACTAGATAAATATAAAATTTTTATTTATGATAAAAATCACAAATAAAAAAAGACGAGAGAAGAAATAACATATATGTTTACATCTTATTTCGTTATCATGCATATTCACAATCATCATCATACATTTTTTTAAAAATAATTACATATTTAGATATGAATAAAATATCTTTTATCTTTTAATTATTATTTTTTTTATTAATTTTATTTTATAAATTAAAAAAGTACTTTAATCCCTTGTACGTTTTTGTGAAGTATCCATACGAATGCACATGTATATTTCTGATTCTTATCATACAATATAGATTTATATCAGCTCTACACATGTTAACTTGAATACTAAAGTGAGTGATCTTACAATCATATAGATTTAAGAACTCTATGCAAAAGTTCACTTTAATATCGTCCTTCAAAGATTAATTGATATATATTATTCAATTCAAAATGATGATTTTCTTAATTAGTCATATTTGATGTTATTAAAATATTACTCTATTTTATTAGTAACGCTCCTCAAAATTACTTTCTACCATCTATACCTTTCGATGTTATTGAATGAATAATTAGAAAATTTATCAATAATTTAAGCATGGGTAGTTTCCTGATTTCAATTTTAAAATTTTCAAAATTCAAAAATAGTTTTTGTTTTAAGTTGTTAGTTTTAGGTTTTTTTTTTTCAATTTCAAAAAGATGTTGCGAATAATTTAATATGAATAAAATGAGTTAAATTTTTATTTATTTTTCTTCATTATATAATTATGTAACGTTAAACACATAAAAAAAAATTTAAAATAAAAATAAACCCACTAATAAATAATGAATGGTTATTGAATGGTGATAGAGAAGATAATTATAATGACAAAATTAAAAATGAAATTCATAAAATATTTTTTTATTGTTTTAAAAATAATATCAAATTATTTCAAAATTAACTTAAAAATCAATTCAGTTTTATTTTTTATTAAACATGTTTTATTTTAAAATTACATTTAAAAATCATAAATAAAAAACTCACAAAACCCTGAACAAGACATTAAGTTTTTGAAAAACAAATAGCAAAACCATTAATTTTGCATATATACATGCAGAAGTTTTAAAAGTTAGAAGAAGATTGGAGGTCCGGGTGGTATTATACCCAACAAAATAGCTGTTTCAAAGTATAAATTTTGTGTGTATAGAGTTTAGACCATTCCAAAATACTTATTCTATCTAGAATATACTTTTTGAAAAAATAAACTGCTATATTTAATACAGGCCTTTTTGAAATACCTATCTAGACTAGACTCTCCGAACACCTATGCGAAGTAGGTTTTTCAAAACACTTATCCTAATGATAAATGATAGGGAAGAGTAGTTCAAGAATATTTTAAAAGGTGAAAAGGTGCAGGAAGCAAACAGGTAGGTGCAGGAAGCAATGCCTGTGAGAAGCCCTCATCCTCGCCTCTTTTGTTTCTGAAGCGAAGCTTCACTCCAAAGTGGAACACACTGCCATCACCGAGGTCACCGGCGAGACGTCGCCGCCGCCGCTGCCGCCACTCCCCGCGTGTGACCTTGCTCTGGCCTCTCTGTTGTCCACCGCGAGATATCAGTGTAAGTTCAGCTCTACTTTTCCATTTGATGTATTTGTTGAAGATGAGTTTTGATTCATGTTTTTTATCTGCATCTTAAGTGTTTGATGGTTTGTCTACGTGCTTTGATATTGGATAAATGATTTAAGTGGGTATAGATATGTGCTTCTTATTTTCAGTTCTGATTTTTAATCATATAGACTCTTAATTGTTTTGCAGCCACTGAATCTTAAATATCCACACTTCTTTCCATCATGCCTTGAAAGTTTAATATCATGCTGATGCAGCTAAGAAAACAATGTCCAACTCTTCAAAGTTTCTGAATTTTATAAAAAATGGGAACTAAAATTCACATGGTAAGCTTAAGCTGCTAGGTACCATAGGAATTAATCTGGAAAATCAAACTGAAATATCTGATACATGCTGCCTACTCTGTTAAGCACCCGGATTATCAAACTGAAATATATATCTACACATACTCAACTAACAGCATGCAAATTTACTTTATATCACATCCCCCTTTTTCAATCTTCTTCTTCCAAGTAGTGGTGATAATTTGTCGCCTTTGGAGAATGATTTGGAGTTTTTGAAGATTCAACAACCAACAACTCCTTTGGTTCACTGCTAACTTCAATTGAATTCATTCATTCTTGCATATATATACCTACTGTACCAGTCCATGCATATATATATTTATGTTAGAACATACGTGTATGTAATGGTGAGAAATGAAGAAGTGATATCTTGTACATGGACAAATAAATAGGATTGTAGGTAAATGTCAATCTATCTTGTAAATGGAGAAGTACTTTGCTTCGTATTCCCTGATTTGCAAAGCTTAGTTGCTGTTGCTCCCAACTTCTTTCTCTCTTACAAGTCACAAGCACTGCATGTGTGAGTGTGTGTGTGTGTGTTTAATATGTGATAGCATTCACTATCTTTCCCTTATGCTCCTTGTTTGGCATACACTATCTTAATTGATATTTACTATGCCTTGCATTGGAAATGTTTGTGTCTAGGTTAGATTTATTAATAGTGACAAATAGCACTACTATGTTCCACCACATTTTGAGCACTGCACACTCCATTCCTCTATATCTCCCTTTCTTTTTTTTCTCAGGCTATTTTTGTGTTATTATCGTGTTAATTATGCTGTAGATTGATGATGATTGTGTGCTAGACTCTAAACTATGACTTTTGATTTAAAGATGAACATGTCCTTTATTTTAGGCAACTGTGTTTTTTAGCATTTATATATATGTTAATATGTGTAGTATAAATCTTTTATCTTGCATCCTAAATCATTGATATAGCAGCCTTTTTCTCACTATCTGCTATAGCATGACAGTATTTTTGAGGTCAGCTGCTCTGCTTCTATCTGTGATTGGTAATTATAGTCTTGGATAGTAAAGTAAAATAATATGTTCATAGATGTTTAGCTAAATAACTGTTTGTATTTGAGTTCAAAGGTAACTAAATGAATTGAATGCTACTTATTATCTGATTTTGGTACCTTAAATTATTAGAAGACTCTAGGCCTGCAAGTGTGTGTTTGTCTGTGATTTCTGTTTCTTGCAATTTGAATTTATATGGCCTCCATTTGAGTTCTTCCTTCTCCAATCCTTGCTTTCCTTTACAAAACATTTACAGTCATGAAAGCTATGGCAACGTTTTCCTTCAACTGTACTTCCTTTGTAAGTTGGGTTTTTGATAGCTTGTATAATTTAGAATATTGTCACTATGAAAATGCCTTCAACTCTGCTTGCAGTTTCTTTGGAGATTGGATCTCATCATAATAATACTAACTGCAAAATCAATTGATAATGGCTTTTAAACAGGAAAATTTCATTTAGTGTGCATCTACAATGGCCAGATGGGATGCAATCCTATCTCTTCCAGTACAAAACCCTCCCACATTGGAAATTTCTTCTGCAGAGCTAGTGTGGTCAAAAGTGGAAGGTTGGCATGATAAATTAGATAAAGTAGCTCTAATCCCATTTGCTAGAGTTGATGATTTTGTGAGGGGTGAATCAAATAATAAAGAATGTCCTACAAGATTTCATGTTGAAGCAAGGCGTCGACGGTCTCCATCAACGCCTTTTAAGCAAAAGGTTGATGGCATATTAGAGTATATTTTGTAAGTCACAACTCTATATTTAGTATTTTTATTTGTTGTTCTTGTTTGTTGCATTCCATTGCAATGCAGATTTTAATACCATCTAAATGCAGGTATTGGTGTTCCTTTGGTCCTGATGACCATAGAAAAGGTGGCATTGTCCGACCAAGTCGTACTACGTATGTTCCAAAGAAGAAAAATGCAGGTAGACCAAATACTAAGAGAGGTTGTACTTGTCACTTTATTGTGAAACGCCTCATTGCTGAACCTTCAGTTGCCCTGATCATATATAATGATGATAAGCATGTGGATAAAAAGGGTTTGCCTTGCCATGGTCCGCAGGACAAAAAGGCTGCTGGAACACGTGCTATGTTTGCCCCATATATCTCAGAAGATCTCCGACTACGGGTTTTATCTCTTCTATATGTTGGAGTCTCTGTGGAAACTATTATGCAGAGACACAATGAATCAGTTGAGAAACAAGGTGGTCCATGTAACCGTGATGACCTTTTGACCCACCGTTATGTTAGACGACAAGAGAGGGCAATCCGTCGTTCTACATATGAGCTAGATGATGATGATGCTGTTAGTATCAGCATGTGGGTTGAAAGCCACCAAAATCAGGTTTTCTTCTATGAAGATTTCTCTGATTCAGATCCATTTACTCTGGGCATTCAAACTGAGTGGCAATTGCAGCAAATGATTAGATTTGGAAACCATGGTCTGCTTGCCTCAGATTCAAGATTTGGTACAAATAAATTACAGGTCTTTTCCTTTCTTTTCCCCTCAATTTGAAATAACCAAAATATATTTGTTTTGATTCAATTTCAAAGAAACTAAAAGCAAGTACATTGGTAATTTCATCCAGTATCCCATTCATAGTCTTCTAGTGTTCAACTCAGACAAGAAGGCCATTCCAGTGGCATGGATAATAGCACCAAGGTTTTCAAGTTTGGATGCACATCGATGGATGAGGGCTCTTTACAATAGAGTTCACACCAAAGATCCTACATGGAAGTTGGCTGGCTTCGTAGTAGATGATCCATCATATGATATTCTAGCAATCAGGTTGGTTCAGTCTATCAGTTATTGTCAAAGTTAGTATTATTTTAATTCTAAATAAAATATTTTAGTGCATTGCAAACTTTTACCTTTCTTTCAAGATTGCAATGCAAAAAATCAGATAATTTTATTAATATTTTGTGCCTGCATATGAAACATGAAACATGAAACATTTGTATTTAATTTTGTCTGAAAAGTTAGATACAATGTAATGCACTGAATTTTTTAAATACAGATGTTTCTTGTTTCTTACTTCAGATGATCTAGTGACATCTTCCTGTGTTTTGCTTATTGTCCAACCTGAAATTAATATTTTCATTCTTTTAGATTTTATTTGGTTGTGACTTATTATTAGAAAATTTTAATTTGTGTATTTGTTAGGGAAACCATTGAATTTGGGAAATGATTGCTCTCTTAGAAAGAGTCTATAATCCTGGTCATGAGCTTTTAGGGTGTTTGCGTCTGTGGTGATGCTATTGCCAATGACTGATTCTAATGTTAATGTAGAAATCTATCTGGCATATTGAAATCTAAAGTATGAAACCTTGTCATGCCTTGCTGTATCAGTTCAAGGTTATCACAGTTTCATGACTAACATGCATGTATGTTCTATATACTTTTCAGGGACGTGTTTCAGTGTACAGTAATGTTAAGTTTCTGGCGGATTCGTCATTTATGGCATAAAAACATAGTAAAGTGTTTGGAAACTGATATGCAAATAAAGATATCCAGACGGCTTGGGTGGATAGTGGATAATATTTGCCGCCTTCAAGGGAACATGTCACTCTTTGAAGAATTCACAGAAGACTTTATTGATGAATCCAAATTTATGGACTATTTCAAGGCCACCTGGCATCCTAGAATAGGTTAGTAACATCAAGATAGTGGAATGTGATTTATTTTCTTGGCTGTGTATGACTGTTGCTGTAAGTTTTGTTCAACTTATAACATTTGTAGGATATTATATCCTGAATATTTATCTGTTAATTTAATGTCACGTTGAGGATAAGACCATAATATTGGATTTAGGGGATATATTTATATTTATAAAATGAAATTGTTATTGTAAGTTATTGACATTAAAATTATTCTGTCCCTTTGATGCAGGAGCATGGGTCAATGCACTTCAAACTCTTCCTCTTGCTAGCCAAGAGTCTTGTGCAGCACTGGAATTTTACCACAACCAACTGAAGATCAGGTTGTTGAATGAGAAAAACATCAGTGTTTATCAGCGTGCCGATTGGTTGGTTGACAAGTTGGGTACAAAAGTCCATTCTTATTTTTGGCTTGATGAGTACTCGGAAAAAGGTGATTTTGCACGGTACTGGAAAAATGAATGGATGAGTGGTTTGACGTCATGGCGCAAAGCACTGAAGATTCCGGATACTGATGTCTTAATGGAAGATGGATGTGCTAAGGTCACTGATCAAGATGATAGAGATAAAGCTTTTGTTGTCTGCAATACTGGTTCAATGTTGAGCATTTGTAATTGTAGTTGGGCACAAGATGGCAACCTTTGTGAGCATATTCTGAAAGTTCTAAGTATCTGCCGAAAGAGAGGGTCCATTTTACCATCTGTCACGTTATTTCAGTATCACCAAGCACTAAATAACATGCTGCATTGCCCCCCTTTTGATTCTTTAATTCGTGATCACGCTGTGTCATTGGCAGTTTCAGTTCAGAAGCAGTTAAACACTCTATTCGATAAAGAAAGTGTCCAGACTGTTGCGGATCCTAACGAGAAACGGATTGTTATTGATATTCCACAGGAACACTTCAGGGTAGGTTCAGCTAACTGGGATGGGGACTTGGTTAGTAAGAAGCGTGTCATCAATGACGTTTTATCCGAGGATGGTGATGGCTGTGAGGATAGAAATGATTCAAACGATGCCCCTGGATGTGCAAGTGTAATGAATGATATCGCCAACCATGTTGTCAATCCTGGCGGCATTGCAAGAAATGGCGAACCTTTTGAGAGTGCCGCTGACATGGATGTTGATCCATCATCAACTTGTGTTGACCCTCCTGGGTTGCACCCTGTTGTTGATGATACCGTTTCAAGCGACGCATTCCAAGAGAACAACAAAGAGAGGGGCTTGACTACTACAGGAAATGAGATTTCAGCTTCTGAAAATGGTGCTTTGATTAATGATAAGATTGAAGAAAATATTTTAGATGAAGGTGGCAAAGATTGTGCTATGGATGTGGATCCCCCAACCTTAGATACCCCTTCATCAACAACAGAGGATGTGAAGCATTGTGATGAAACGCATCAAAGTGGTGCCAATGAGGTTCCCAGAGTCATCATTCATTACACTAAAGATGCTGATAGCCAGTTGAGCCCATCAACAATTACACCTGCTCAGCCACTTTCACTTGATATGGGTGAAAATTCAGGTAACAACATCATGGAGGATGTGAATAACTTGGGATCAAATACCTGAAATTCAATCATGAATCAGTAGTTCAGTTCCACATATGACAATTAGAGATATAGATATGCCAATAAAGACAGCGTTTAATCTTGATACTTTAAGATTTTTCATTTGTCAATTAATTTGAAAATCATTAATTATTACAAAAGCCAATCATTTTCAATTATATGACAATCCAATCCATAATTGAATGATTGTAAAAAAAAAAACTTATTCAGCATTTACAATGCACACGTTAAGGTTTCGGGAATCTTCAGAGTTCCACGTAGATTTAAAGCTTCTTTTTAAGAATTCATTCTAATAATAAAGTTGTTAAAAAAATTACTTAATTCAGGACCTACAATATTTGAAATAATGTTATTTAGAGTGATAATTTTTAAGCAATGGATGCTTATATAAACACATTCATATTATTTGTTCCAATGATAAAAAATGATTATATAAGTAACTATGCTTACATAAGCACCTCCATATCATTAAGCAATTCATTTAGCTCTGATCATCCACAAGATTCTTTTAAGATTTGATCTTCTACAAAACCCTTTCAAGAAAAATAACTAACAATTTTTTTAAAAATAAAAAATAACTAATCAAATTTTTTTAATAATATAAAATAAAAAATAACTAACTAATTTTTTTTTATGAAAAATATTCAATTAAGCGAGGAAGACTCGTATTCCCTACAACAAAAACATTTACAAATTTGGTTAGATATAATTTTTGTGACAAAATAATTTAAATTATCAATTTATTTTTTTAATGTCAATGTTTGTATTTTTTTATCTATCCATGTTATGTGTTAATTATCAATTTTTTTTTAATGTTTGTATTCTTTACTTATCCATGTTATGTATTAATTAACAATTTAATTTTTAGTCATAAATAAATATTTATATTATTTTTTAATATTAATTATCTCATAATTAAATATTATATTATTAAATAATTAATTTTATTTTAAATAAAATTTTATAAAGGGAATTATAATTGAATCTATAAAAATATTATAAGATCTTCATATAAATTCTACTGTTAAAATAAAAAATGTGAACATCTTGATGTTCCTATTTTACTACAAGGATCCACATAAAACATATCAAGATTTCTTAAGAACCTCTCATTAAAATTCTAAGTGAAGTTTATGCAAATTTAAATTATATTATAAAAATTTGAACGATAAAATTCACAAAATAATAAAATTTGGCAGTAAATGCAACACGTTTTGGTACAACTAAATGTGGTATACGTCTTGAAATATTGAGAAACTACGTTAGTATGAAATTCAGGATTCCTTAATGAATTAGTATTTTGGAATTATTCCCTCTAGATGCCATGAGTGAACAGATATCAAATATTCCTTTATTATGATTGCAACTCATTTATTATTATTATTATAATATAGTGGGTCCCACTCTCCTCATGAAGAAAAAATTATGTGGAATTAGCACTAGTTGTTGTTCTGTGGTTATCATATTCCCATAACAAAAGCCACATTTCTCTCTCTTCTTCTTCTGTTCTCCTCAGAAACATGGTTTAGCAGATGACGTACAAGTAAGTTGATCATGTTCTTACCCCAGTTATGAATTATCCTTCAAAGTGCAAAGCTTTCTTTTTTATAAAAAGAAAAATTCAAATGGGTGTGTGTTTATGATACAATAATATATAGAAGAAACCCAATTCCCCCTTTTTTTTTTGTGGAATTTTTCATTTTTAAAGATGAGGAATGTGTGTACCGAAGTAGCATGTCTAGTTGTCTTTAAATGGGTATGTGGAATTTTTCATTTTTCAGTTTCTGCATTTTCATAAACTGTTGCAGACTGTGTTTTGTTCAATTTCATTTGTTCTGGATGTGTTCAATTTCGCCTTAGTTCTTCTGATGCAAAACGTGGTTTCAGAGTTCAATACACATCAATTTTTTGTTTTTTATTTTTGGAAAACAAAATAAATAAATAAATGTTTGATTTGCAAAGATTTTTATACTATCAATCAATTAGAAATCGCCTTAGTTATGGTTTTTAAACTAATTATTTACCATACATATTGATGTATTAGTGGATGACCGAGTAAAATAAACATCTTTGCATTGACAATGTATTCTAGTTAAATTCAAATAAAATTGTTTAGCTAATTGGGGCTAGAAAAGGATTAAGCTGTTTTTCTTTCTTTTTTCTGTTGGCACTTGGCAGGTTATCAGAATTTTTGGTTCTGTGGTAGTTATCTGTGTACTTTTGTGACACTAGTTTTGTCCACAATGGACTTGGGGTTTCTTGGCAAAATCCCTTGGTTTAATGCTGAATTGAACACAGATTCGGCGACCAATTCAGTTCCTGTCAAAACATTCACTGAACAACCTAAACAAGAACCCAGCACTGATCCGAAATTGCCCTTCCTTTCATTGTTTACTTGGGGAGACAGTGTTGCTGGAGACAAATTTCAAAGACCATCTACTATCAATAAAGGGCTAAAGAGGCAAGCACGACGTCGTAGCGGGAATGGAGAGGCTACCACCACTTTGCACTTCCGGCCGTATGTGTGTAAGGTTCCATGGCATACAGGGGTCAGAGCATTGCTTTCTCAGATGTTCCCTAGATATGGACATTACTGCGGACCGAACTGGTCGAGTGGGAAAGATGGAGGAACTCTTGTTTGGGATCGGCGGCCGATCGATTGGTTGGATTTCTGCTGTTACTGCCATGACATAGGGTATGATACTCATGATCAAGCCAAGCTGCTGAAGGCTGACTTGGCCTTTCTGGAGTGTTTGGAAAAGCAGCATGGGAGTACTAAAGGAAACCCTCATGCTGCTTATGTTTACAAGACAATGTGTATTAATGGTATGCTTCTTCTCACTAAATACCATTAGGATAATGCATCAGTTTGTTTAAACTTATTTGATGAAATAAACACTTATTTAATAAAATAAGAAGTTTTTTGTTTTCTTAGTGTGTTTGTCTAACCTGCCTTAGCCTAAGATAAATCATTTTCTACTTATTTGAAGAAACAAATCGTATCTATTTATGAAATAATCAATTGTTTAAAAATCATTTTTTTATAAACACTTATTTCAATAAACAAACTGGCCCAATATTAATATTTTGATGCAGTTGGTTCCGTAAGTGCTTTTGGTGCCATTCTGTAATCAAAATTGGAGTTTCACCTCGGTAGCATGTGGAATAAAAGTTGACATTTGAGGTCAACATTGGTTACTAAGATGAATGAAACTCTAATTTTGAATACCAAAATCACTTAAAGAACTGTACCTATGTTTTTATTCATACTGTTATTCATTCCTTTGTGGGTTAATAATTTGCTTTGCTTTGCTCTGTTTTATGGAGAGCAGTAGCTTTTGAACATGTGTGCTGACTTATTTTTCCTCTTTGAATGACAGGTCTGAGGAATTTTCTGATACCATACAGAAGGAATATTGTGAATCTGCAACAGTTTGGGCAACCTTTGAATTTGATTCAGTTTGGATGGCTAAGTAATTTGAGATGGGGAAGTTGGAATTGGAACTTTCAGAAAACTCATCATGGATTGAGCTCAGTGGGGGGAAGTGCTGTGTCGTAAATTGTGCAAATTTCATCAAATTTTTAAAGCATGTGGTCCTGATCCCCCAATCTTCCAAGTTCCTTTAGTTTTACCTTTTCATTAATGGTAAGTCTATTAATTTTTATAAAATTAGTTTAAAAGTTATGTAAACGGTGGGTTGTGAATGATGCAATGACAATATAAAAATATTATACACTGTCAGTGCATCACTATTAAACTTAGTTTAAACCTTTTGTTTGCTAGAACATATGGTTCTTATTGGCATGGCTTCCACATTTTGTATAGACTATATTGTGTACATACATAGCTTGTTTTGTAAATCGCAACCTTCGGCGTTGTGTGACGTCTCGGCGCCATTAGCAAACATGTTATAATGAAAATCATTAGGCTGTGAATTGTGTGACTTCTTGTTACTTTGTTCACTTATATTTGCAGCATATGCTTACTTTGTGTTTATATGTATATCTTGTTATAATGAAAATCATTAGCTTATATTATCATAATACCTGTGCTCTAGATTTTTGAAGGTGCGTAATTGCGTATCAATTTTTGTTAATCGGTTTCTGCGGACATACAGTAGCTTTCTTTAGCGTGTGGGTTTACTTTTGCAGTTACTTGTTATGAGTTGTTTTGCCTATTTTGTGGAGGAAAATGAACAGTTTATGCCTAATGAAAAGGAATGAAGATCAAATCCTACTTCACTTCCATTTTTCTTTTCTCTATTGAAATTCTTTTAAGTTGTATTTGGATGGAGAATTTTAGAATTCTTAAAAAAAAAAAAAAAATTAAGCAAATAAGGTGATACTAAATAATAAGCAAATACCACATTGAGTAAAGCAAAGAAAGAGTAACCATTAAGTTGTGTTTGGGTTTCACTCTCTAACCAACGTTTCATACATTCAAAAGCCGTCTAACGAACATTTATTCAAAAGCTTTGGATTGAAAACTGGGTATTAACGTAAGACAAACACACTATATTGCTTAGCGTTTTAAAGTCTCATGTTGGAGTTCGAATCACAAAACAAAATGAATTGCAAGTAGTCTTGCTTATGAAAGTAAAGTAAGTGGAATGTACATGCTTATAAAGGCTAAAATGGGAGAGAAGTGATAGAATATATTGCTCTATACTTATGCCTCTTAACTAGCAAGTGCTTTGATCAATTGGTCTTTAAGATTATTATATTGATCAATTAATGTAAGATTATTCTAGTCTAACCATAAAGTCAAAAATAGTGATGGTTTAAATACATAAATAAAAAATACCTGAGCCTCATGCATGGTTTTTTCCAACTTGGCACACAACCTTCATTTGCGTAATTTTTTTTAATTTGGTTGAATTAAAAAAGAAAAACAAAACTAGTTCATCTTCAATTAAAAAAAAAAATTGTCAATTGAGACTATATTTATTTACTAGTGAAAAAAAAAACAAACTTTTGTGAAGTACTTTTTGTCATAAACGGAACCATTTTGGTATACGAACCGTATCATATAAGTGACCAATGCCACACACAAAAGGAAAATAATACTTTCAGTTTCAAATTGCATTCATTTTGCATACACATCAAATCGAAGACTGCTCAAAATGTACCTCAAAAGTGCGAAGAATCTAAGAGATGCCACCTGAATTAATAAGAAGATATTTATATTTCAAAACAAAATCCAGTCAATTCAATCCCAACTCTCAGTGGAAGAGTATATTACAACAAAGAAAGAAATAAAAAAATATTGCTGCACTAACACCATTTGATTGATATCACTTAAAATCACTATATTCCTCTGACGAATTGTAAACAAATGCCAAGTACAGAAACCTTTCCAAAGATGACGTCGTCTGAATTGGATAGTAATAATGTAGATGAAGTTGAAGAACTCACAATTTCGATGATCAATTGATTTTCCTTTTCCATAAAGCTTCTTGAGAATCAAAAAGGGACTAAAAAGGACTTCTAAAATGAATACAAAACTCTTTTTTTTCTTTGAATAAAAATGATTGTGACAACTTTCTACCATCAGAATTCAGAATTGGCTACGTCTCCATATTGAGAGTATTTTTCTTTACACTGACTTACCATATGCGATTGCTAGCAGCTAATTCCACGTGTTACACTGGCACCCGTCGGCCTCTATGGCGGCCCAATAACTGCAAGTTGACAGAATAAAGATAAAAGGGTTTGATAATATTTCTTAGGCACATTATGCAAATGAATGAATAAATCTAGCAAAAAGAGCTGAAGAAATTCTACATCACATTTGACAGGTAGATCATAGATGGAACCAAAATCCAACAACTCATAAAATCAACAGTCTCTTGACAGATAAACAGAACCAACTATTCTCCCTATAACACATTTTATTTATCAATGAAAACTAAGAAGCTCCAATATATCTAACACACCACAGCTAATAACATTTTATTGATATGGTATCGCACAGGCAGAAGTGTAAAATAATAAAATAAATAGCTTTAATAAATGGTGTGTATAAATGCTTAAGATGATATGAACAAAGACATTTCAGCACAACTGCTTACTGATCGAACAAATGGCTGTTGAAACAACCAACCAAGAACAGGGATCTTCTGCATGAAAACAGCCAGTGTAGGCCAGAAACCACTGCAAAATATTATTCCATCGTTAGCCTAAAGCACAAGACGTACTTAACAGAACAAATTTATTTCATTTTTTTTACCATACCTGAAAAGTACAATGAACCCGTAAGACTCCACAATCATGCCCAGAATAGGCCACCCAAGAATAAGAATAAAGAATCCAATACCAAATGAAATTGTTCCCTACAAAAAACAGAAAATAGGTACAAAGTGAGGGCCGAAAATTAACCATGAAGAGAGCACAGGGAATGCAAAATGAAAGAGATGACAAGTACATAACTAGTTTACCTTGAAATTACTACGTTTCATGAAGAATTGCATAGTGGATTTCAGTCCAATGGTCAGGGATACTCCAGAAACAAAGAGGATCTGATTTGAGTGACAAAAAGCATGTTAGAAAAGATTTTATTAAGTACAATCACACAGCAAGCAGAAAGATAAAAAAAATCATAAGCATAAAATTTGTCATAACACATACATTTCCCATTGCTAGCAATCCCTTGTCAAAGAAGAAGATAAGACCAAGGAATGAGAAAAATATACCAAAGCCCGTTAATCCCAATCCAATCTCTGTTTAATGTGCCAATGGAAACATTAAATTTCAGAAGATATTAGTATAGTTAAATAAAAAAATATGCATAGGACTAGTATATGCCAGCAATGTAATGTTTACATTTAATCTTATCATCTGCTTTTGCTAGCCAAGATTACAGAACAAATATGCAAAATCAAGGGCACTAATAAATGTTTTCAAAACTGTTAGATATCAAGAAAGACTTCTTGCTCCAAGAAACTGAAGAAAATAAGTGCAGGGCACTGGAATAGCTGTTATAGCATTGTGTATGACATATATTGTTACTCCTACATAATAAATTTCAAGAAAATATTTTGGTATAATATTTGTACAAGTACTGACTATTTTAACTACATGATTAGATTATCAACATCTTATCAATAGAGTTTTCAAAATGGACAACATGTCAAATATGTCTAATTTCTTGCTCTTGCATAGGATGGAGACAATAGGCAGAAATTGTGATCTTTTCCTTTTCCTTTTCCTCTCAAGTGCATGCAAATTTTGACCTGCTAAAAGAACTTCACTAGAAGGGAAAAAAAAGCATGACAAATACTTTAAAATTGGTCTTTAGCAAACTATGTGATTTAAATCTTCTAATCAAGTAAATCAACCATTAATAAAACCATGAAAATCAGAAATACAAAAGGTAGAAGAAAAGAAGAAACCAAGCAAATTAGCACAATCCTATATAAATAAGAATCATTTCAACTTTGATAAAATAAAATAAAAAAAGAATCATTTCAACTAGATAGAATTTCCCCAAAATAAATGAATTCAATAAATAATTTATTTATATGGAAACAGCCTCTTTACATATTCAAGGGTAAAATGAGATAACAATATTGCCAGTAATAAAAAAAAATGAAATTCCACTTACTCTTCCGATCATTCATTTCAAAGGAAACCATTTTATACAAATGATTCAGACGTCCAAGTGTCTTGCCTTCACTGAAACAAATGATAGAAGAAAATAAGTCAGTTAACAAAAATCAATTAAATGCATACAAATATTCTCCTGAACCACTTTGACTTAGGAAGAACATACAGAGTAGTCAACTCAAATAAATCACACCACTATGTAGTTAGTAGCACAGTATAGAAGAAGGAGTGGCCCTAGCCTGCTACAGGATTCAAATAGAGGACGATTTTCAATAGAAGCTTTCCTGCACACTATATATGTGAAACCATGATAAAGGCATCAACAAACTATTTTTACCTTTAAAACAATGTTGTTTAGGTTATTTTGGTAAAATCATGATTTCTCCCACATTTTCTAAAGCATTTTTTGCTTCTGAAACATAATAGGATTTCAAACCCTTCTTCCTTGACCATTCACACAAATAGTTACCTCTGTTTTAACTGCTGTTCCTTCACACTTTCCCGACTTATTTTTTCAACATCCCATCTTTCTTTTTCCTTTAGACCTCCCCCTAGCCCCTTCACATTCTGCTAATTTTTATCTAATGTATTATGATCTTTTTTCTATTAATTTCACCATCATCTTTCATTTTTTGACTTCATTACCATGCTCTTAGGGTCTGTTTGGGTAATTTTTTCTATAGGAGAAAAAAAAAAATAAAGAAAAAATAAAATTAGTTTCTCCATAAGTTAAAATTACTTCTCTAATAGCTAATTTGTAAAAGTATGAAAAGTTAATTTCATTTTTTTTTCTTCTTCTAGAAGTTCTCTAGAAGTTTACCCAAACAAACTCTTACACTTAATTTCTTTAATTTTAGATTTTTTTGGTTTTTGAAAATTTATGTGTAGCAAGTAGCATAAGTAGTTTAGCATGTATTATAATATTTAAAATCGCAGTCATCCTGCTATAGCGTTTTCAGAGCTAGCCGTTATGCACCACTTTCCAGGATTGGTAAGTATGCTATTGCAGATCTCTATTAAGTTCTAACAACTTAAAATTTTGCATTATCAGTACCATTACATAAATTAAACTGCATCAACCAGCATCTATTTAAAGTCAACTCAAATGCAACAATAGTTGAAAGGAAAAAAATGAAAAGTTGAAAGAAAAAAAAAAAGAACCACAAAACTTCATAATCAAAATCCAGAGCATCCTCAACTTACTGTAACACGCATCAGATCCATGAAACATTCAAATTGCAGCATATAAAACTCAATATTCTCCAAGAACAGAAAATGAAACACAGAACAAACTACTTTAGATAGCTAATGCCTCGGATTGAATTAACCAAATTCAGTAAAAGTAACGGTTGAGAACACGAACAAGCAGCCGCACGCCACCGTTTCGCGATTCGCAACACGAATTTCTCGCGAAACACAGAAAACAAAGAGTTCTCCTAAATAGAAGGCAAAGAAACTAATCCGAACGACGAACAATTAACGGAGAATACTATTGGCGCGTCTGGATCTCAAAACGTATCGCCGTTTCGGCTAAAGAAGGAAATGGATCCAACAACAGGAGCAGCAAAATCTTAAGATTCACAGAAAATACCGCGCGTGTGTGTAAGAGAGAGAGAGTTACCGGTTGTTGTAGCGTGAAGTAGCCGGTATGCGGCGGCGGTGGCGGAAGTTGTGATTCCGCGAAAATGGAAGTTAAGGAGAGGTGCGTCGTAAGGTACAGTGTGATGGTTTTCACTGTTTTTCAGTTTTCTTTGTTGATTTGATTCGCTTTTTTTTAGTATTATATTTATATTGGAAAATCAGAATTGTTTCGATGATGTTGTTCAGCCAATAGAATAAGAGGGATTTTTGGTCTTCTCCATTAAGAATTAAGAAATGAAGCTATCCAATACTACAATACAGCTATCTTTTTTCTTTTTTTTTTTCTTAACTTAGAAGCAAAGAATAGGAGATACCAAAAGTGGGTTGAATTGAATCAAATATATATGTTTGATTTTATTATTACTGGGGTTTAAGTTTTGAGAAAATAGGTAATTCATTGCATTAATTAAAAGAGTCTTACACGTTATACAATATTAAAAAATGGATTTAATTGAAAAATTGATCTTGAACTAATTTAACTAGTTCGGTTAAAAAATATTTTTTTCAAACAAATTGTTTTAGGATTGAATTAATTTTAAATCAATTTAAATTAGTTTTTAAAGTCTAAATCAATTTTAAATTAGTTTTTTAATCGAATCTATTTCTATTTTAAAAATAAATTTGATTAATTGAACCAATTTAAAGAAAAAAAATACTCATTTCATTTTTCAAATTGGTTTGAATGAAAATTAATTTGGTTCCAAACTAGTTTAATCCGAATTAAATTTTTTTACCATCAATAGTCTAATCACAGCTCATTTCTTATGTATAATACTAATGATAGATTGATTAATAATATAAAATAATTTTATATTTTTAATTTATTATCATTAAACTCTTAAATTTTATGTGTGAGAAAAAAACTAGATAACTTTAGTGTATTATAGCTATAGATGGAGAGATATTCATAATTCAAACAAAAAATTCTTTTATTAAAAATACATACGAAAATTTATTAAAAATAACATAGGCCATGATAAATAATTTAGCTCACAATTTTCTTCGGGGGTAAACTATGTTTTTTATTATTGAACTTTTTTACATTTATTGTTTTGGTTTCTAAACATTTCAATTACCAATCAAAGTCTTTCAAAAAAAATTTCATCCAATGTTTGAATCATTTTTGTCTATTTTGACCATTAAATCATGACATAACGTTAGTTTTATTATTATTTTATTTTATTTTATTACATTTTTGGTGCTATATAAAAAGTGTTTTTAAGGAATTAAATCATTTGCAAAAACTTTTTTAGTTGCCAAAATTATTTCATCTTCAATAATTAAGAACCTAAGAAACTCAAATGAGGGCACATAAAAGTATTCCTGAGTTACAATATTAGTTGTTACATTTCCTACTTTTGTAGAGCATTATTACAATATCCCAAAAAATTATTGTTTGTAAGCATTATTACAACCGAAATCCTAGCTGTAGGCTCCTCAACAAAAAAACAAAATATTTCTTATAAATTTATCTAAAGTAAAAAATGTGTCATATTAATAAAAAAAAATTCATTGAAAAATTTATATAACTATTTCCTTTAGAGTTTTATTTTAAACCTAGCTCAACGTTGAGCCAACTCAGAAAGAGTTGTATCTTAATGGAGTATTTATTGAGGATTCAAACTTATAACCTAACCTTACTTGTGTTTGTATTTGTTGTGACTCATGTTATTCCAATTCTATATATAATATGTCATATGATAACTTAAAGATAAACATATTTAAGTGGTCTCCATATACAACCAAAAAGTCAATTTCTAGTAAGTTAGGCTAAATAATGTAGAAGATAACTGAGCATTTTTGTATAATAAGTTAAAAATATTTTTGAGAGTTTTTTTACTATAAATATAAAACTTGATTATTACTTATCAACATCACTTGCATCAGTAGCATCACCCATCCGAGCATTATTTCCGTCCAAGTCCATCGCATAAAAATTAATGTTTACATGTTTAGCAAATAAAGCTATAATTTTATTTTTTCGTGCAAGACACGATTTATGTGATTAATGGTTTATTGTTACTCTACAATCTTTTGTCTCAATTTTGCCTCAACCTCAGCACTCAAACCTGTGCTTCATCTAACACATTTATTAGAAATTGTATCACCTATTCTCATGGAGATTACACCCACTTTCTTTATTAACATTCTTATTTAGCAGTCCTTGTATCACCTATTCCCAAACAAATCTTCCTCATCAAAAACTTCCATTTGATTTTTCCATTCCCAAGTTGTATTCGCTAGATGTGTAAGTAATGAATCTTTGTATGGAAGATTACTAACAACTCAATCCCAACACCATCTCATCTTCAAAAGATTTCTAACTCTTTTTGAACTTCACCTTTTAGTTACAATGATTCATTATATTATCGTTAGAAACCCTAACACTAACATCTCCAAACTCCATCCTTACCTTTAACAATTGTACAAAATAGATTATGTTTGTCTTAATAGTCAAATAGATCATCTTATTTGATTTTTTGTGCTGAATTAGGTTATTTTATTATTTGGATATTCAACTAGATCATTTTATTTATAAAAACTATTCATTTGAGTTAATTTATTTGTAAAAATTACCTAAATGGTTCTTTTACCTGGTATGTGACTTTTAAAGATTATGAATATATTTTTTTCCTTCACTAATCTAAATCTAAAATTAGAATTCTCCATTAGAATTAGCTTAAATTAACAAAAATATCTCAATTGAATAATTTTTTTTACAAATAAAATGAACTTATTGAATACTTTAATAATAAGAAAACTCAATTCAGCACATAAAATGAATTCCATATTTGATCATTAAGCCATTTATGTTGGGATATAAGGTTACTTGTATCTAATAATATTTTATTTAAAAAAAATATTTAAATTTAATTGAAAAATGAAAAAAGATCATGATAAACTGAGAAAATTAATAGGTTAAGAAAAAACATCATAAAGATATGTTTTTGTTGGAGAAAAATTCTTTTGAAGAATAGTTCTTAAAATTTCTTTCATTCAAGATAATTATTTTTAAATTTGTTTGATCCTCCTTATAAGTTACTTTTAAGTTAAAACTAAAATAATAACTTTAAAAAAAAGTAAAAAATTATTTGATAGCATTTATTTATTTTTTAATTTAAAATCTCATTAAAGTTAAAATATATTCAAAGAAAAAAGAGGTCATGTGTTTGACTGTTAATAAAAATTAACAAATTAATCACTAATAATTATTGATAAAAACACTAATTATTTTGTATAATGAAAAAGTATATTTATAAAATAAAATAAAAATTGTAGAAAAAAATTATTCATACAAAAATATTTAATAAAACTTTTATATAAATAAAAAGGTAATAACCTTTATTTTTATATAAATATTATTTTTTAATTTGTATTATTAATTATTTTTATTTTAAAAAAATAAGAAACATTTATTATTTCAATGATATATTATTAGTTTTTAATTATTTTTTAAATAATTTTAACACTAATGTGATGTTGGGTAATTGTTTAAATTGTTGATTAATAATTCAATTAATTAGAATATTTTTTTTATTTTATTAAAATTCACAATATTTTTTTTTTATAATGAAACAAGTTAAATAAAATTATAAAATACAAATTTCTTGAATAATCAAAATAATTGACATTACTTGATAATGAAAAAAATATATTCAAAATTTATTATATATACATTGTAATTTGGTTTTATTGAATTTGATGGGAGATCATAAATATAAGTTTCACATAAGTAATCTTGAATAATTTATTATAAAATTTCTTATTTTTAATTTTTTTTTTATTAAAAAAGTAACTTTATTTTAAGAATTTTTTAACTTTTACTAAGTAATTTGAAGTTAAAAAAAGATGCAACAATCTCACCCTTATTCTTATTTATATATACAGGATAAGATGTTTTCAAATATACTTCTCAATTTTAATTTTTGAATTTGATTTAACAATTATTCCAATAAAAATTCTTTCTCGACCATTTCGAATAAGTATTCTTTTATCATTATCTATAAACTTGAATTTCTTAATTGTTTATCTCTTTCAATTTATTATTTTTATATTTATTTTTAAATTGATTTTCAATATTTCATAAAATAAATGATCAATAATTTAAACATTTTAAAATATTAATAGAATTTATTTAATACATTCACAACATTTCCTCATAAGCACACAACCAAAGTTGAAAACTCCTTTTTTTCTAATCCATAATTAAAAACTCTTTAAATACACACACAAACAAACAAGAAAATAAAAAAGAAAAAAGAGAAGAAAATGAAAGGGAGGAGGTCATTTGGAAGTAGTAGAATAGAGAAGGAGTTCCTTAAAAAACAAATCATTAATTTAAAAGTATAAAAATTATTTTACATTTACATTTAATTTAAAAATCCAAAACATTTATAAAATTGAAAGCTAGCTCTTTAAATACACACACAAAAGAAAATAGATGAATTGAAATTGAAATTGAAATTAGAAGAAAGAATAGGAACGGGGTTCCTCTAAACGCCGTCAGCAAGAAAAAAAAAAAAAACCACAGCAACAAGAGATAGAGAGAGAAACAAAACAACACAAACAGGTTGAATTGAATTTTCTAATCTCATCTCTTTTTCGACCCCAACAACACAAAATAAAAAAACCTCTCTCTCTCTCTCTCTCTATTCCGTTCTCTCTCTCCAACGAAACCCTAACGAAGACTTCTTCATTCTTCTTCCGATTTCAATCCCATGCTCTGATCCCTTCCCATATAGGTCAGTTTTTATTTATTTATTTCCTAATTTTAATTATTTGTTCCATTTAATCTCATTTTTTTTTTTTTGCCTTCGCGAAGCTTCGATTATTGTTCATCTTTTCCGTTTCGCTATAAAATCTTTGACCTGGTTGGTTCTAACATGTTGTATCGGTGGTGGATTTTGCAGATCTGGTATTGCCTTCGTTTTTTTTTTTTTTCAATTCGAATTTGTGCAAACTTATTATTGAAGTTTATGAAATTGTTGGGGATTATGAAATTGAGGTCAATGATTTGTTTTTTTTGTTTTGGATTCTGAATGTTATTAAGGATTTAAGGGGTTTCCGATCGTCGTTATTGTTGTTGATGTTGTTTCTGTTTTTTTTTGTCTTTTTGTTGCTTCTTTTAATTCTCTGATGGCGGATTGTGCTGATTCATATGAATATTTACGATTTGTGCTGTGTATTTTTTTGTCGTGAGGGTTCAGTTTTTGACGCCTCAGTTTTTTTTTTTTTAATCTGAGACAATCTGCGATAAGAAGTTGAATTAGTCGGTTTGTTTTACTGGAATTTTGTTTTGAGTTTGACTTTCCGAGGGTTCAGTTATGGTCATGTTTTTATCAGAGCTTTGTGCTGTAACTCATTTAATATGGCTTTGTTTGTTTCGATAGAGTCAATCTTCGCTTTTGAAGTTGAATGTGTTCGTGTATTTTGCTGGAATTCAGTTTTCAGTTCAAAGGGTTGCTAACAATTCTATGAATCATTGAAGTGGGCAATTTTTAACTGTATAATTTATTTTTTCAGGTTTCATGTGATTTGAGTTTGGCTAGTCAAGAAATGATTAATGGATGATGATTGTAGAAACGGATAAAATGTCTGCTCCTTCATCAAGGGAGCGTGCAAAGCTTCTCTATGAAAAGGTATTCCCCCTCTCTTTTTTGTGCTGGAAACCCTAAAAAATAGACAAACAAACACTTATTTATTGATGTATATTTCTTATAATTTGGGAAGCTAAATGTAGCAGGAATCTGGTTAATTTTAGTTTATTAAAAGGCCACTCTTTTCATTGTGGGTCTGTCAAAAATTTCAATCTTAAGCTTTGCTGTTTTAATATAATGTTAAATGCTATCCCTTCTCTGATACTTTTTAATGATTTCAAAATTTTTAGATTTTATGAAGTTGAAATTGGGTTACATACTGAAGCGGTAAATCTCTTTTTAGATAAAAGTGGCAATACTTTGGCACCAATCAGTGAATTTACCTGCTACACTTGACATTTTTTTTGAAAAGCTCAAGACTTTTGAGATTTTTTTTTCCTCCAAAGCTCAAGTTCTTGGACTGTCACTTGTAAACTTGAATAAGATTGACTATACATTCAAATAAAAAATTTAGCAGAACTTTTAACTTACTGTTGCCATGGTTGTCTTGTTTTTAATATTAATTTACATGAGCTCTTTTTGGTGAGATGAATACTAGAGGTCTGTTTTGTAACAATACAATTATTTGTTTCTTAGAACCTTGAATTGGAGAATAAGCGTCGGAGGTCAGCTCAGGCACGGGTCCCATCAGATCCAAATGCCTGGCAACAGATGCGTGAGAATTATGAAGCAATAATTCTTGAGGATCATGCTTTCTCTGAGCAGCACAATATTGAATATGCTCTTTGGCAGTTGCATTATAAGCGCATTGAGGAGTTTAGGGCATACTTCAGTGCTGCTCTTTCTTCAACAAATGCAAACTCATCTCAGGGGGGGAAAGGTCCTGCGCGACCTGATCGGATAGCTAAAATAAGGCTACAATTTAAGACTTTCCTTTCAGAAGCAACTGGATTTTACCATGATCTTATTACAAAAATCAGAGCTAAGTATGGTCTTCCTTTTGGTTACTTTGAGGATTCAGAGAATTGGATTGTGATGGAGAAAGATGGAAAAAAATCTGCTGAGATGAAGAAAGGTTTAGTAGCTTGCCATCGTTGTCTGATATACTTGGGTGATCTTGCTCGTTATAAAGGAATGTATGGTGAAGGTGACTCAATAAACCGGGAATTCACAGCAGCTTCTAGTTATTACTTGCAAGCTGCATCTCTTTGGCCTTCCAGTGGGAACCCCCATCATCAGGTTTTTAGCAGTCCTGCATCCATTGTGATTTCTTATGGTTGCTTTGTATATTTTACTTATGTTTCATAGTTTTTATATTCCATTTTAATTTTTAACAAGTTGTCTTTTCCAGCTTGCTTTGTTGGCTTCATATTCTGGGGATGAGCTGGTGGCTATTTATCGATATTTTCGTAGCCTGGCTGTAGATAGTCCATTTACAACTGCAAGAGAAAACTTGATAGTTGCATTTGAGAAGGTAATGTGTCCATGGCCCCCATGGGTTTGCTCGTTATTCTTTTAGTAGTTTGTGTTTTATTCTTTGTTTTGACTTGTTATTCAGCATTTGTCTTCTTTATATCTTGATTATTGCTTGCATACTAAAGTATTATTATGAGGATGAAATTCAGTCATTCGTACTCTTAGTATTTGATGCTGAAAATTAATTGCACCATAATTTTAAGGTTGACTGCATGTTAGTAAAGCCATGTTATCTGTACACATCTTAGGGGGAGTCCATGCATGTATTTTGAGTACGTACTTATATTAACTTGGGTGGTATAAAAAACTTTAAAGAAACATTCTGTGAGAGCTAGTTTGTCTATTTGGCCTGGTCCACTTTGGGCTTTAAAGATTATGACCTTGAACTTGGTTCTAGGTTTATTTTCATATTGTGGTCTGTGGTGTGTTAATTTTTTTTTCCATGTTTTCACCCTTCTGTGTTGTTTATTGTCTGTGATCCTTTTGGGGTTTGGGGCATTACATTATAATTATTCTAACTAGCTATTGTTGTAATCCATGATAGAATCGTCAAAGTTTCTCTCAGCTTTTTGGTGATGCCAAAGCTCATCCAGTCAAGGAATCTTCTGGGCGATCGGCTGGAAAAGGAAGAGGAAAAGGGGAAGCAAAACTTGCAACAAGAGGTACAGGTGTTGATGCCAGTCCTAAAACCGGAGCATCCAGTATACAGGAAACTTATAGATACTTCTGCACTCGCTTTGTCCGTCTAAATGGAATCTTGTTTACACGCACAAGGTGTGTATTCTCAACATTTTCTGTGTGTATTTTCACTGATGATTCATATGTTCTTCTAACTTTTCCCCTTTGTTTATCAAATAACTTGATAGCCTTGAGACTTTTGCTGAAGTTCTTGCTGTTGTAAGCACTGGCCTGCGTGAACTTCTGTCTTCTGGTCAAGATGAAGAGCTGAATTTTGGGGCAGATGCTCCTGAGAATGCACTTGTCATCGTCAGAATTATCTGCATTCTAGTGTTTACAGTTTATAATGTGAACAAGGAATCTGAAGGTCAAACTTATGCAGAAATTGTACAGCGTGCTGTTCTGCTTCAGAATGCATTTGCTGCAGCTTTTGAATTGATGGGCTACATAATAGAGAGATGTGCACAGCTACGTGATCCTTCTTCTAGTTATCTTTTACCAGGTGTTTTGGTTTTTGTTGAGTGGTTGGCTTTTTATCCAGATCTTGCTGCAGGCAACGATGTGGATGAAAATCAGGCAAATTTGAGATCAGAATTTTGGAATCGTTGTGTATCCTTCTTGAATAAGCTGCTTTCAGTTGGGCCAATGTCTATTGATGATGATGAAGAGGATACTTGCTTTAATAACATGAGTAGGTATGAGGAAGGGGAAACTGAAAACCGACATGCTTTGTGGGAAGACTCTGAGTTAAGGGGATTTGTTCCACTTCTTCCTGCGCAAACCATCTTGGATTTTTCAACAAAGCATTCCTTTGGAAGTGATGGTGACAAGGAAAGAAAAGCTCGGGTCAAAAGGATTTTAGCTGCAGGGAAGGCTTTAGCAAATGTTGTGAAAGTTGATAAACAAATGATATATTTTGATTCAAAGGTGAAGAAATTTGTAATTGGTCTTGAGCCTCAAACCACAGATGATTTTGGTCTTCCCACCTATTCAGGCATGCCGAATGCAGAAGAGTCAGTGCAAGAAATTCCAGCAGACAAATCAAAGATGGAGATTGTTCAGTCAAACCAACACCAACATATGGAAGGAGATGATGATGACGAGGTTATTGTTTTCAAGCCTATAGTGTCTGAGACACGAGCTGATGTGGTTCCCTCATCATGGGCACCCCATGTGAGTTTGGAACCTGTTCTAAAAGCATCTGGAGGGGATTTAAAATTTCATGTTAATTCTACTTCTAACCCTCTAAGTAATCTAAGTCATCAAGCTTTATCTGTTCCTGGTAGTGGTATGGTGCCTCAACACCTGCAACCAGTTCAGAAACATACATCAAGATGGTTAGAGGAGGAACTTTCTCTTGCTAACAATTTAAAAGGTCTTGGGTTATTTGAGAATGGGCATGTGATGCAACCAGGTCTATTTGAGAATGGGCATGTGATGCAACCTGGTCTATTTGAGAATGGGCATGTGATGAAACCTGGTCCACAAGAACCTGTTGGCTTTTCCAACCATGTTTCACTTCCTTTTCCCGTCCAACAATCTATAGGTGCTGATACTAATGGCATGTTTTATGGTTTCTCTAAAGCTTTGGAGTCTGTGGTACCATCCAAAGTTGATGCTATTGCATCTTCTGGAGTAGTTACAGATAATTTAGCTATAAAGATGTCAGCTTTGCCAGTTGGTTCAAGAAAAGCCCCAGTCAGTCGACCTACTAGGCACCTTGGACCTCCTCCTGGTTTTAGTCATGTTCCTCCTCCTGGTTTTAGTTCTGTTCCTTCCAAACAAGGTATTGAATCCACTGTTTCAGATTCAATTAGTGGGAATCCAATTATGGATGATTACAGTTGGTTGGATGGATATCATTTGCATACATCAACAACAGGATTAGGCTCCAATGGTTCTCTTAACTACTCTCAGTCAAATTCTCAGCAAGTTAGTAACAATGGCTTGAATCCTACTGTCAGCTTTCCTTTTCCTGGCAAACAAGTTCCTTCTGTGCCTCTTCAAGTGGAGAAACAGAATGGTTGGCAAGATTATCAAACTTATGATCTTTTAAAATCACATCATGATCAGCAGCTGCAGCCACAACTCACAAATGGAAATCAACAGTTTTCTCCTCTGCCTGAGCAATTTCAAGGACAGTCAATGTGGACAGGTCGTTACTTTGTGTGATGTCAATATGAGAGTATAGATGGTATGTTCCTGGGATGGATTTATTTATTGCTGTTTATTTTTCGTTATGTTCATTTTTTGGATTTTGCTAACATAAATTATGTATTTGAGGTCCTTGTAGGCATATTGGGAATGTGCTGCATCCTTTGCTACTCAATCAAACTCCAACTTTGCTGCCTTGTCATTGAATGTTGTTGGAGTTTCTTTGGCCTTGGCTTGTTGCAGGCACTAGCTACTACAAAAGGTGAGTACCAAATTGTTCAATTTGTCTGATGATAACTTGAAACGAGGATGTAAGTTGCACCTATATACTTTCACTAAACTTTGGTCTTAGTGTTCATTTCTTAATATTGCTGTTTTGGTCTGGCATCCATTGAGGGACGACTATGGCTGCTTCCACTTATTTCTGATTTGTGCAACTCTTTTATGAATCTTTACAGATTATGATGAGCTCTTCTGCCCGGACGAAGGAAGATAAACATGCATCTTTACTGTTCAAAGTTCATACGAAGTAAATTGCCTTGTCTGGTTGGTTGGTTTGGGGTTGGTGGATAGGTGGTGATAATTTTAAAAGACTATTCAGAGTTGTCTTGGAGCCTTATATCTTCTGGAATTGGTGGTGTTGCAATGGTTTGTTCCCTTCTCTATCTAGTGGAAATGTCATAATGATGCACCTGTGTAAAAAAAAATCGTTGTTATCATCATCATCATCATTTGGTTGCAAGTGATACATACATACATACATACATAGTGCCTAGCCCTTTTTTCTGCCGCAATGCTTCAGACTCTATATAGTTGTGAAGGTTGGTAGATAAGAAGTGGGTGTCAAAGTTGGATAATGGGGTAATGATATTATATTGTTGACATTATGGGGCTCACCTCTTGAGCACACGTGTTGTTTAGTAAGTTGTTGCGTCTTCTTCGTTAGTTAAGGTTCTTCTTATTAATGTGTTGTGTATGGCGAGTGGTATACTCTACTATATGATATTGTGGTTCATTTTCTCTTTTTTCTGTTAAAGTCGAGGGTTTGACTCGAACTTCACAAATAAATTTGGTGGATTGTTGAATGCAGCATATCCATCTTGGTCTGTATGTTGATGAGTACAATGATTTGTCTATCTACCCATAATCGGATTTTACCATATATTTTTGAGTTTTAATGTTATTCAGTAGTATTTAGAGGGTAATTAATTGTGATTAATTTTCATATTCTTGAGGATAAGGATTCTACTTTAAGCAAGCGTTACTCACTTGCCAGTGTTTGTTAGTTTGTGAAAATGAAGTAATTACTGATTATATTTGTATGTAAAGGTGAAGAGGAAAGGGAAGAAAGAGAAAATGTTTTTTTTTTTAAATTTTATTTGATGCATAGGCTGTTTTAGGTGAATTCTTTATTTATTCATTTTCATAAATTTATTATATAACAAGTTTTTATCATCACGATTTTGATTATTACAACAATCTATTTATCCTTTTTTTTATGTAGCCAAATTTTTGTCCTCTTATGATTATCAGTTCAGTCCAATTGGTTTTTTTAACTTTTATTTTTCATGTTAACGATTTTTCTTCTACTATGTCGTGTCAATGAAATTTGAACAATGATGTTTGGCGTAGTAAAATAAATACGAAACAGCTTTAGAAGAGAGTACTTTCTTTTCTGAAGTGCATTTTCGTTCTAAAAGAATCAACTTCCTAAAATACACCTTTATTTTTATGTTTGGATAATCTTTTGAAATTGGCTATTGGAAACAATCGAATATTTGCAAAAGCATCCTCATCCATCGTTCTATATTCAATTTCTGTTGGGTGTTTTAAAATTCGTACACAAAAGTTGAATGGTCACCCAAATCGGCCAAACATACCCTAAAAAGGTAGGTAATAAAACAAAGATGTCATAACAAGAAAGGTCATATAAGTCTTTATATAACGTGTATTAGCTTAATTATTAGTTGTCTTATTTTTTACACATTGATCAAACTATAATAAATAAGCATAGATAGATATTTAGTTATTCAACTGTGAATTTGCTTAGTCGAAGCGATAAACATTGACAATTCGGTTTTTAAAATATGACACTTAATATCATAGTGTTCTTGAAACTATATTATTTATTGACAAATTAATCCACCACATATTTATAGTTTATAAACCAAATTGCTGTTTTATTCTATAAAAAAAAAAGAGTCCTATATAATACACTAATTTAAGTGTCTTTTATAACAAATAATTAAACTTCTGAAAAAAAAAAAAAACAAATATGGATTGTATTGTTTACAAACGATACCTAAATTATGATGTTGGATGGATTGAAAATTTATGTTAAGAAAAAAAATTATTCTATTTAAAAACTAACAGTTATAAACTAAAATCACACACTTTTTTTTTTTTTTTTATGAATAAAGAAATTAAAAAATGGCACTAAGGTCTACAAAAGAGAGTGTCTAAGACATCAGCAACTAAGTAATTCGAAGTTAAAGCTGGACAAGAATTTAATAAAATAAATGGGGAGAAGGATTTGACTCCTGACTTAGCAAGAATGTTTGCCACAGCATTTCCTTACCTAAGCTATGCTTGAAGCTAATATTTTAAGGTAGTTGTATGTAACCACGAATAGCCGAAACCACACCTGCATGAGGATGAACAGCGTCGAGGCCCTCAATGATGAATTTCAGAGAAGTGGTAGAATCCGTCTCACAAATAACATTAGAGAAACTTTTTATGTAGGCAAGTTTAATGTCATGAAAAATGACATACAGTTCAGCGGTGATGTTTGAAGTAAAAACATAACTGCCCATATAATCCGTGATCCAATTGCTTGCAAAATCTCGTAGAACGCCATCAAAACTTGACAAGTCAGGATTACCAAAGAAACTACCGTCCGTATTGATCTTGATATAGTTTTGTGGAGGAGGTTCCTAGTTAATTAGTATCCTATTTATTGGGGATGAGCTGGTCGAGCTTGTCCCTTTACCTAGACGTAGAAGAGAACTTATCTGATTATGTATATACCGATCTGGCCAAACTATACTTTAAAAATACATGAAACTTAAAAGTTATAATTAAAGTTACATACATACAAATAAATATAATAGTATGAAGACAAAAACATAATTAAACTTAAAAAAAACATTAAACAAAAACAACAAACTAAACTATACAAAGGCAGCAGTGCAGCAAGCAACACATCACCACCACTAATTAAATATGAAAATAATCAAAGCTTTGGTCAAAAACATAATTGTTAAGATCCATAAAACAAAAACACAACTATTAAGAAAACAGAAATCCCTAAAGAAATGGTAAAACAAAAAACAAAAATGAGGAATAAAAAAAAATCCACCGGTACGGTGCATTCACCCATCCAAAAAACGAAAAAACAACACTGCAAACAAAATACCAAGGATCCCCTTTATTGCAAACAACACCAAAATACATCACATACGTAGTTTCCTTAATCACAAACTAAATAATGTTTGCAAGTAATTTAAAGTATTCATGCATAACTGTGTGTTCTTATATTTTGTTTTGTAAGTTAAATAATTAAAAAAAAGACTTATTACTATTTTCGTCTAACTATTATTTAAAAATATTCAATTTTACTCCAGAATTTTAAAATGAGAGCAATTCAATGTCTCTTATCTAAATGGATTGGCGATGTTAAAGAGTTGCGGTTCGTCCTTGCTAACAACATCATTGTCATCATGTTTTTCCTTCTCTTCTATACTATCTAAAATAAAAAATAAACGTATTAAAAAATAATCATAAATTTTAAATTTTCAACTTCATAAAAAAATTATTATTTTAGATTTAAGTTAGATTTCCAATCATTTTTTTTTTCCAACACAACTGATATTATTACAAAACATTTAAAATGTTGTGTTTCCAAACAAGCATCATGTCATAGAATTTTTAAATCTTAATCTAATATATCATTTTACAGGATGTATTAGATTATGATTGTTTAGAATTTTAAAAAAAAAATTATTTGTTAAAAATATTTGTGAAATATTCAATTAGAGTTGTTAAATAATGAAAAATAATCTAATGATATAATCAAGATTATCAAGATAAATTTTTTTTTTAGAGAACAACAAAATCTTGTGGTATTTAATTGAAATTTTGAATAACTTAAAAAAAAATAATCTGTTATTTAAAATCATAAAAATTTTGAAAAATTGTTTTCTTAATTAATTTTTTATGGATTTTATGAACTTTTTTTTAGTTAATTATATAAATATCAAACCCAACAAAAAAATTCATTCAATCTTGAGAGACTTTTTCTTTTCATCATATATTTTTTTTTATTTCATTATTTCTCCTTTTGAGGTGGTGGCATAATCTCATATTCAATTTCTCACTTTTTTTGTTTCAAGGTAAAACTTTTCATATGATCCAAATAGTGATGTGTTCATACTCTCAAATCACTACGAATCATCTTACAAACTTACATAAATTCCACTACGAATCCCAAATCAATGTATTCCACCATCTCATTTCTTTTTAGGTTTATAAATTCCTAATAAATTAATTTTTTTTTAAGAGAAGTAGATTTAAACCTGAAGAAAATTTTAACTCAGTTGGGCAAACAATCAATGAAATTAAAGTTTTAAAAGATTTTTCTAAACTATTATTTTGAAAAAATACACAAATTAATAGAGAAAACATAATGTAATACTTAAAGATGTTATAAAAGAAATTCCCAATTTATTTATATGTCATTAGAAGTTAGATATTATTTAAATTAGACAGATGATTAATGTTTTGATTATCATGTCTTTTTGTTGAATTATTTGGTTTATATTTTGATGACATTATTAATTTTATGGGTTAAATGAAACATTTTATATTTATGACGTTTTGTTATTATTTCTTGCTATCATTTTATGAAATTTTGTGATTAAAAGTAAGTCATTATCATAATCGTTGTGAAAAAAATATTTCAACATGTATTAGAAACTTGTAACTTTGATATTTTCAGACACACTCTTGGTTTGTATTCAATAATTTTGAATTTTTTTTTTAAATTCATAAAATCCTTTCAAAATTTCAAATCTTATAAAATCGTCGAGTTTCAAATTTTATATTTTAAATTTATTAAAATTTAAAATTATAAAATTTTAATCACAAAAATCTTTTAAAAAAAAATTAAAATTTTTTTATATCCTAAAAAATCTTAAAATTCCATAATACTTTTTTTATATGAAAATAATCTTTTAAAATCTTAAAATGAATCTAATGCCACGTTAAACCGTAATTTACTCTTTTTTTAAATCAAAAGGCTAGCCACGTAGGTCTGGAACCGAAGGTCATAGGTGTCTAAAGTTCACACTAGTTTAACACTATCTAAATCTTATCCAATACATCCTCTTAGGTAATTTATTTACACTTTTTTTAATTAGAAATACTAATGATTCTGAATACTATACCTTTTAAATCGAGATTTACTCGTTAACAATCTACGTATTGAGAATGTAATAAAATGTCTTTAGACCATCATTTTTTATTTATTTATTTTAGAAGATCTTTAGACTATCATTCAATATTGCATATACAGTACTAGTTTTTTTTTAAGGAAAAATATAGTAATTTGGTTATTTTATTTTATTATTTAATTATCAAATGATAGAGATGAGTATATTTGATTAGTCTGTTTAAAATTATAATAAATACTTATAAAATAAATGATCATCAAATAATTAATTATTTCATAAGTAAATAGATATAATTTATTTATTTAAATAAATAAAAAATAATTTATTTTAAATAAAAATAGTTTAAATAAACATATAAAAATACATATAATTATTTATTTTATTAAAATAGGTTATTATTTTATTAAATAAATTTAAACAAATAAGTCAATTAATTTTTGTTACATGTAAGAGTCAAATAAGAATCTCTAATATAAATTTAAACAATCCATGAATAAGATACTTTTAATTTTAATCAATCAAAAATACATAACATATTAAATTAATTAACTCCTTCTAAGTAATCCATTAAACAACTCACTTTAGATGCGTAGATGCGGTTAGTTAATCCTGTTAAAAACTTTTAAGATCACACATATCACATCTTTTAATTAATTTATACTGTGAAACATTTAAAATCAATAAATTATTCCGTGAACCTACCCACTGACTCCTTACTCCCTAGTCCTTCCACCTTTCTCTCTCTTTCATAAATTCATTCTCTTTTTATATATATACTTCACCATCTTCCTCTTCTCCTAAAATCTAGAAGAATAAAAAACCCAAATCCCAATCTTTCTCTCAATTTCCGATAACCAAAAGCAATGGCCACCCAAAGAAATAACCATCACTCCCCTCTCTTGTTTTCTTCTCTCATCATCCTTCTCCTTCTCCACTTCCCAATACGCCACCACGCCATTCCCAACAACACAACTCCCATCACGACCGTCGTCGTTTTGGTGATGGAGAATCGCTCCTTCGACCACATGTTGGGTTGGATGAAGAGACTCAACCCGGCCATAAACGGTGTGACCGGGTCAGAATCCAACCCACTATCCGTGGCCGACCCGAAATCCAAGCGGGTCTTCTTTCAGGACCGGGCCCACTTTGTGGACCCAGACCCCGGTCACTCGTTCCAAGCCATCCGGGAACAGATATTCGGGTCGAACGAGTCCTCTTCATTCGACCCGCCACCCATGAATGGGTTCGCCCAGCAGGCGTACTCCATGGACAACACCTCCCAAATGTCCGAGAATGTCATGAACGGGTTCGTCCCTGACATGGTGGCTGTGTACAAGACTCTCGTGTCCGAGTTTGCCGTGTTTGATAGGTGAGAAAAAGAACAACATTAATGTTATTAATTTCCTCCCATGATTACGTTAACTCAATTTTTTGTCTTCTACTATGTTCCCTTTGTTTCAATTAACTCAATTCATTGCGTTGGTGTGATTATTTTAATGACCTTTTTTTTTTCTCATTAATTGTTGCTCAATTTGACGTATAAAATGTCTCTAATAACTACAAAATTTGTTAGTATTGCTTAAGAGTATTAATGGTTAATCGTGAATATAAGGTTACTTGAGTGATAAAAGTAAAAATAAAGGGAGAAGAAAAGTGATAAGCGATAAGTGATGAGTTGGTGTCCTTTTTTATTTTATTTTGCATTTTAATTAATTTGAGTGGAACTCAACTGAGTGAAGCTGAGCACATGATGGGTTGGGTACGTAAGAGAAATCTCTTTTAATGCTTCAGGTTAGAAAATTAAGGTCTAAAAAAAAAGTAAAAAGTAGGAGAAACGGACGGTGGAGAGAAAAGTTATTTCTCTATCATCAGCTGTTTCTTTCTTCCTTTGTATGAAAAAATATCTAGAGACAGCTACTTTACGTGTCGTATTCACGCGTATGACACTGTTCATCGGCATGTTGTTTTGTTTCGTTTCGTTTAAAAAAAAAAAATATGGGAACGAATGCTTCACTTTCAATTATTCCATTTGAAACCAACCATCGGATTTCAGTGTTATGTCGTGAAGTTATTTTACTTTGCTATTTATGATGCAAAAATGACATATTTTTGTGAGTAAAACAGTTCTTCCAGCATTCTCTGTAGGTGTTAGCTTCTCTTGTTGACGGTATCCAGCATGATTTGTGATGTTTTTAACCAGGTGGTTTGCATCGGTGCCGGCGTCCACCCAACCCAACCGTCTCTTCGTGCACTCCGCCACCTCCGGCGGCGCGACGAGCAACATCGCAGCAAAGCTCGCGGCGGGCTACCCGCAGCAGACCATCTTCGACAGCCTGAACGACGCCGGGCACGAGTTCGGCATCTACTACCAGAACATCCCGGCCACGCTCTTCTACCGCAACCTAAGAAAGCTCAAGTACGTGCCCAAGTTCCACCTCTACGACTTGTTGTTCAAGGAACACGCCAAAGAAGGGAGGCTCCCGAGCTACACTGTGGTGGAGCAGCGGTACATGGACAACAAGCTGTTCCCCGCAAATGATGACCACCCATCGCACGACGTGTACGAGGGGCAGATGTTCGTGAAGGAGGTCTACGAGACGCTCAGGGCCAGCCCGCAGTGGAACAAAACCCTGTTCTTGATCACGTACGATGAGCATGGAGGGTTTTACGATCACGTGCCCACGCCCGTGCGTGGGGTTCCGAGCCCCGATGGGATTGTGGGGCCCGAGCCGTTTAACTTCACGTTTGATAGGTTGGGAGTGAGGGTTCCCACTATTGCTATCTCGCCTTGGATTGAAAAGGGTACCGGTAAGTAAAGTATCGTCTTTTCACATTAATTATTTCTATTTATTATTGGGTTAATTAATTTTTAATCGTTAAATTTTTTGGAATTTTGTTTTTAATTTCTAAAATTTTTGTGTAACCGGTAAAAGTTCATAAATTTTGATTCGATCGTTAAGGTTTTTATTCTTTAAACTTTTTAAAAATTCAATAAAAATAAATGGTGTTCAAATTTTTGTTTAAAAGATTAAAAATTAATTTTTCAAAAAAATTGAGGAACTTTGCTAGACAAAAGTTTAGGACAAAAACATAACCTTTTGTTATTTTACAACTGTTAATAAAGTTTAACTATAATACATGTAAAATATTTTAATATTATTATTCAATTATAATTGAGTGTTTATCTGTTTTTAAAATAATTTTATAAAATAAATGATGAATTATAAGATAATTTTATAAAAAATAACATATTTATAATAAATGATGAATTGTGATAGCACGAATGAACGAGAGACACCCTATTAAAAAAAAAACATCAACAATTTATGGGCTTTTCACTAGAATACACCTAATAGTACCTTATCTTATCATCTTGGGGGCATTAATTCCTCCACACCACTAAATGTTTACAGTTACACACAGCACCATCAATATGATGATTTATTGCTCAACCGACTTGTGTGACAAAAGAATACTAATAAAATATACTCAAATTCTCTGCTCACTAAAATATACTCAGATTCTCTTCTCACACTTCCATGCACAACATCACCTCATCATATTTGTGCCTTCATGATCTTAATAAAATAACTTGCTTCAAGTTAGGCACGACTCACACGTCAAAAATTTCATTTTCACACACTAATTGGAAACAGACAATGCACATAAAGTGTGATGCAGTGCTGAGTGGGACCATATGCTTTTTTGGTTTGTAATCTCTATCTTCAGTCGTCAAAGGGTGTGGTGTGAACCTTCATTGCCATGGATATTTCCTAATAATGACAAATCACTGAATCACACACCCACAAGAAAAGAAAAGAAACTCACCTTTGATTTTTTGCTAGTTCAATGTGTGCAAGCAAAGTAGTTGCTACTTGTTTTGAAGGAAAAATAAAACTAAGGGAGCAATAATGCTGGGAAATTATGGGTTAGTTGACTTATTGATTAAGGATAAGAAATGGGTTATCTATGATGTTTTGGGTGAATTGATATACCACTATTGAAATATATACTTCATCTTCATCTGTCCTAAATTGATTGATGTGTAAGATTTTTTTGACACAGATTAGGAAAATAAATAGTATTTCAAGAAAATAATATTTATTAGGAAATAATTTTACTGAAATATTGTTATCCCCTTTCTTAAATAAAATAAATATATTATTAAATCTTTTAAGGTATCAATATTTATTAGATGATAAAATTGGAATATATTTTTTGATAGTTCATCATGTGTTGTATGTGATAAAAAAAAAAAAAAACTTCAAGTTTCCTAGTGTTGAAAAGATAGGAGAAGGGGATGATAAATTGACAAAAAAAGGTACTAAGGCTTGTGCAGGGGTAAGCAAAATATTAATTTTTTAGGTACATAGATAAATGATGAAGCTGAAAGCCAAAATGCGATTTTTGGTGCCTTACATGAAATAAATTATCTATAGTTGGTTATGGACATGTTGTGAGGGAGGAAACTTCTGGGCTCTATCATGAGTCCAGGACAAATAGGACTAGAAAAGTTTGAATGAAAAGATTCTCTCCCTTAGTTAATTATATGATAGGTTAATAAGTCATATTGTAATTGCTTAAATTATCTTGAAGTAGATTTTCATTCAGGTCAAATTTAATTTATATTTTATTTATTTATTCATGTATAATAGAGAAAAAGTTAAGAAATTACAATTGAAGAATTAATGAAAAGGTGTACGTAATGTTATGTTTTTTTTTTTATCACATATATGATTGTATTCATGACACTATAGTGCACAAATGATATGAGCTTTTTGTGTAAAAAAAAAGGTGTATGTAGCATTTTGCTCAAATTAACATTATATTGGACAATTTTAGTGTCCACTTGAATGTAACTAATGAATTTCATTCTCTAAAGCTATAGCTTATTGATAACTGTACAAGGTTTTTCTGATATATGTTATGGTGAATTTGTGATGCAGTTGTTCATGGGCCAAATGGGTCACCAACTCCTACATCAGAATATGAACACTCATCCATTGCAGCAACAGTGAAAAAGCTCTATAATTTGCCATCATTTCTTACCAAAAGAGATGCTTGGGCTGGAACCTTTGAGGGCATTCTTCAGACCAGGACAGAACCCAGGACTGATTGCCCAAGTTAGTATGCTTCATCAACTAACTAATTGGACTATGATCTCCTTCTTCTTTCTTTCTTTTTTTTTTTTTTTTTTTTTTTTTCTTCGCTAAATACGCAATTAATTAATTGTTCCTAAATTATAATTAATTGTTTGGTTTAGTGACCTAGATTTTCAAATTTTGATTTTGATTTTTAAACAATTTAAAATGTGTCAATTGGGTCGTCATTTAAAAATTTGTCACATATTTTATTATTTATCCTTTTACTATGTATACTTCAATTTTTAAAAAAAATATTTTTATTGAAGTATATATTAACAAAAGAGGTGTAAATAGTAAAATATGTAACAGATTTAATTTAATGCCATTGAACAAATAGACAGAAAATAACTATATTGATGCATTTTTAATAATTTAGAAACCAAATTGAACTATTAATTTTAACTTGGGAATAAATTGAGTATTAAGTTTTTTTTTTTTTTTTTGATAAATACTATGATGTCATTTATATAAGCAACAGAGTCCCTTTTGTAGGTTATTGGACAAATACTAACCACATATCATGAATAAATTCATATGCAATCAGAAAGCTTTATACCTACATGACAGAAGTGTATTTTTTCAAGGACTTCAATAAATTTGCAATAGCTTGAAAGCTGCATCTAATGAGCTTGGACATGCACCTTTTTTAACCCCTCTTTATGATCTATGTATATAAGCATATGAATTATGAAATACTCTACAATATATCAACTAACTCAACTCCATTCCAAAAGAAAAAGTTAACTAATGAGCTATTTGGTCCTCTTTACTTCTAGTAAACACTAGTTACCAATGTTGAGCTGCTAGTTACCATTGCACTTAGTTCTTACATTCTATAACCTTTGAATTCTCACAAGTATATGCAAACAACATGCACGAGTACAATTTTACACTTTGTTGATTCCTGCTGGTGTTATTTTGGTGCAGAGACACTTCCAACCCCTACAAAGATCAGGCAGGGAGGGCCTAATGAAGATGCCAAGCTCAGTGAGTTTCAGCAGGAGTTGATCCAGCTCGCGGCAGTGATTAAAGGAGACAATATCCTCACCAGTTTCCCGAGCACAATAGGGAAGGACATGACTGTCAAGCAAGGGAAAGATTACATGGATGAGGCAGTTCGAATGTTCTTCGAAGCCGGTCGCTATGCAAGGAAAATGGGAGTGAATGAAGAACATATTGTTCAGATGAAGCCTTCCTTGACTACTAGATCATCATCTAAATCTTCAAACACAAACCCTTAGGAATATAATAACGCATGTAGCATGAAATAGAGAAAGAAATATGAAAATAATAATTATAATGTGCAAATACAAAAATCTATACATAGCTGGAAAAAAAGAGTCACATGTTTTCTGTAGAAATATTGGCAACTTCTATGGTATCCTTGGGATTTCATTTTTTTCCCAGATTTTTTTCTCTCTCCTTTTCCGAGGTATGGCAGAGATTTCCACTGACTAATATAAAATAAAAAGAGTGCTAGCAACACGCTATGACATTTCTCTTTCAGAAACTCTTCCAGTTGAAATTTATTTGAAATCACCATTTTTTATGTATCTCACATATCATTTAACTATTCTGTTTCTTGATTTAATTATTTCAATCAAAATTGATGATTTTCATTAAATTTGAACCAATTACAAGAAGAATCTTTGAAAGAGTGTTTGAGATAGTATTGCTGGCAAATCCTTGTATCTAAATCATCTGAAGTTGAAGTATATTAGTTGAAGAAAGTCTATACTTTAAAAAAGTTCATGCATAATGGTTTTTAATGACTTGTATTTTCACCACAAACCATTTGAATTTTATTTTTCTTTCATCAAGAGATGATCAGATTTGACTTTCTCAAGTTCCCTCCATTAAGTTTTAAGCAACAACTGGTTTATTAAATTTTCTTAAACAAGCTCAAAGGAAATTACTACTACCACTCTGAAATGATTGATATGTACAATGCACAAATATACTATCAATCAATTCAAAACTTTGGGTGGTTACTTTCATTTTTCCTTTCTACTGCATATTTGATACATTGCACTGTAGATAGAACATTCTGATAAGAAGATGTTTCCACTTTCCATTGATTGCCCTCTGACAATAAATCTATTGCAAATAGGTTGACCAACTGCAAATGTTTCTATATGTTTCATTACCAACAATTGACTTTCAGAGCTAGCACAAAATTTCTTCATCTTCCTAAATCCTAAGACCCTGCACTTTATTTTCTTTTCATCAGCTTCTATTTAATGACTCCCATTTAGGTATGTTAGCAGTAGCTTCATTGATCATCTTTACAAGCTGCACCTGCAAAATAGTCATCACAGTATCTATTAGCTACCAAAACTAGCAACCACAGAATGACCAAAGTATAAATGAAGCTTTAGTTAAAATAAGGATAAACTATGTTTTTAGTTCCTGTACCTTTTGTTGACTAGTCTTATTCCTCCAACTTTTTTTCAGTTTGGTTTTTAGTCCTTCAATTTATTTTGACTGTTAAATGGGTATTAAATAATTTTTGAAGATTTAAAAAATTGTCAGAAAATGCTAAAAAACTGCAAGAAATTATTTAATGAAGCATTTTATGACGGTTATGATGGTTTAAAAATCGCTAGTAAAAAAGGCACCACAAAATATAACTACAAAATTTTCCAAAGTGTAAGGATTAAAAACACAGTTTACCCTTAAAACAATTGTAATTTTATAGTTTAGGGAAAAGTTTTACCGTATGACCTCAAAACTCTAGCAAACGCTTACTAAATCTGACAAACACAACCAAAAATTGTCATTCAATTGATTTTCCAATGCCTAAGCTATTGAAGACCACTACATGTTGCAGTATAGGTCATACTAGTGGAATTAAATAAATAGCATAGATACTGATAGAAAAAAATATTTTTTCTTTTATAAAAATTAGCCATGAAACAAAAATACCTATTAGCATACCAAAAGGAAAAAGTTAAATGCACAAAATTTGATGCAATTGCAAATTGCCAAGATGCATGTTCAGCCACTGAGAAACTGACTTTTTCCTTTGAAAACAAAATGGATATTCTAGAAGTTAATTTTAGTCATAACAAGTATATATATTTATTTCAGCATGGCAAGTTGATGTCCTCCTCTTATTGAGTTTAGGGTTCAACATGTGTGAAAAACAGCAAAAAGCTAAAACAGAACAACCTCTGTTACTGCATTGATGTGCTTTTTTTTTTTATTCATGTTAGCTAATGTCTAAAGTATATTACAATGAAGAAAACCAAATGTAAGATAAATATTTAACGACTCTTTGAACTAATTCCTTTTTCCTATTGTCTAGTTTTAGGAATTAACTACTTGTATTAGATCAAATATTTATTGATTAGTAATTTCAAAAGCAGAAAATTGGAAGACAAGGACTTACCACACTTTCAGGAACTCCAGGAGGGGGTAAGGAAAGGTTTTTGGGTGGAGGACCTGATAGATAAAATCTCTTGTTAAAACGCCATTCTCCAATCTTCCCATATGTTAGTTCCCCCTGAATGGATAAGTAGTAGGACTCTAGGAGTAAATAACTTTTGGAACAAGCAAAGTTAAACATGTATGACTCTAAGGGCCTGTTCGGATAAGCTTATCTAGAAATACTTCTAGAAGGAGAAAGTAAGAAGAAAAATGAAATGAGTTTCTCCATAAGTTAAAATTAGTTTATGTGTTCGTAGAATCTTTTTCATATAACTTCTTTAAAAAAGAGAGTTTCTTATGATTAACTAATGCATAAGCTAATTTTAACTCATAGAAAAGTTCATTTCATTTTTTCTTCCTACTTTCTTATTCCAAAAGTGCTTCTGGAGAGCTTTACCGAAACAAACCTTAATTAGTTTTGCACAAGGATAGGCATAAAATCAAAGGGAATATTAATCAGGAACCACACTCTTGCTACCCTACTTTTTTTTTTTTTTTTTTTTTTTTTTAAAATTGGAAGTAAGAACAAATCAACTAACCTTTAAATTGTAGTCACATGCATAAGTATAATGGATTATGAAGTTCTTCCCAACATCAAAGTCCCAAGGTGGCTGCAACATTCCAATGATGCATGTCATTATCTTAAATGTTAACTTCCTCAAGTAAAGAGATACAATTCCCCCATCACAAATAAGCAAACCTGGAGCATGAAGTTATCTTGAAGAATATGCCTTACACCGTGCAGAGCTGATGCTACAGCATATGCATACCTTAGTTCAACAAAAGAATTACAACAGAAAGTTAGATCTTTGAGCACTGACAAGTGTCAGGAACTGTTATAAACAAAATGAACTCACATAAATCGTAAAGAATTTAATGGTGATATATTGACAGTATTAAATAATTTTACATAGTACAATCACAATCCACCACTGTTTATATGACTTTTAAGATAATTTTATAAAAATCAATAGATTATCATAGATGGAGGATTATGATTGGCCGATAGAGTGCATCACCATTAAACTCATTGGTAGGAGTTAGTAAATGATTGGAAATAAGCTCTAGAACATTAACATAGCACTACTCACATTTCAAGCACCCATCCAAAAGTTTTATCAGTTTCTGGATCATCTTTCATTTGCAAGGAAATATTCACCCATGTGGGAGCTATTTCCTCCAGCAAGGACTGATGATAAAGAAAAACCAAAGCCTCAATGGAAGGCTATTATGCTTTATAATAACTATATAACAGTTAGAATATTAGTGTTTGTTAAATAAAACAGACAACATTATAGAGAAATAGACAATAAACCGTGTGTCTAAATACACCACGGAGCATAGTTTATATAGGCTTATTTGCATTTATTACACAGTATATTGTTTCCTCTAAATGAGATATTGTTGCCTATAAACTATAATTATGAATAAAATTATAATATTAATTCTGATTTTCAACATTTCCCCTCAAGCTGGAGCATATAAATCATATGCACCAAGCTTGTTACATATACAATTAACCTGTGGACCCCTCAAAGCTTTGGTGAACACATCTGCTAGTTGATCACTAGAGTTAACAAATCTAGTGATGATATCTCCTGATTCAATCTTCTCTCTAACAAAATGATAGTCCACTTCATTGTGTTTGGTCCTTTCATGAAACACTGGATTAGATGCAATATGTAGAGCTGCCTGATTATCACAAATCAAAGTCATTTTGGCATCCTCTTCAAACTTAAGTTCTTTAATAAGTTGCTTTAACCAGACAAGTTCACAAGTTGCTACAGCCATAGCTCTATATTCTGCTTCAGCACTAGAACTTGCCACCACACTTTGCTTCTTGCTCTTCCATGATATAAGGTTTCAACCAATCATTATACAATATCCTGAAGTAGATCGTCTATCACTAGGAGAACCAGCCCAATCTGCATCTGAATATCCAACAATTTGGACATGTCCTTTGTCATTATAGACAAGTCCTTTTCTAGGAGCACCTTTGATGTATTTGAAAATCCGTATAACCGCCTCCCAATGATCTTGACAAGGAGAATTCAAGAACTAACTCACCACATTAACTGCGAAAGCAATGTCAGGACGAGTGACAGTAAGGTAATTTAGTTTTCCAACTAACCTTTGATATCTTCTTGGGTCTACAAAAGGAACCCCTTGGTTAGGTAGCAGTTTGACACTGGGTCCATAGGAGTGTCCATTGGCTTAGCATTCATTAGGCCAATTTCCTCAAGGATGTCAAGAGCATACTTCCTTTGAGAGATCACCACACCATCCTTGGATTGGGCCACTTCAATACCTAAGAAATATCGAAGTTTCCCAAGGTCCTTAGTTTGGAACTGGCGAGAGAGGTATTGCTTTAGTTGGACTATGCCATGCTCATCTCCTCCAGTGATAATAATGTCATCCACATACACAATGAGGTAGATACATCCTTGTGGTGAATGGCGATAAAAGACCGAATGGTCAGCTTCACTGCGAATCAAGCCAAACTGTTGTACAACAGTATGAAATTTGCCAAATCATGCTCTCGGAGACTATTTAAGTCCATAGAGGGATCTTTGAAGTCGACAGACCATGGTAGATGATTCCCTCTAAGCAACAAAGCAAGGTGGTTGCTCCATGTAGACTTCTTCCTCAAGATCTCCATGTAGAAATTTTTTTTTTATATCAAGTTGGAAAAGGGGCCAGTGGCGAATGGCTGCAGTAGAAAGTAATAACCGGACAAATATCATTTTTGCCACAGGGGAGAATGTGTTAGTATAGTCCTGGCCAAACACTTGAGTGTAGCCCTTTGCCATTAATCGGGCTTTAAATCGATCGATCTTGCCAGTGGGTCCAATTTTAAGGGAGTACAGCCATCGACACCCGACGGCGGACTTCCCAAGAGGAAGAGGAACCAAATCCCAAGTACCGCTGCTTTGTAGGGCACATATCTCGTCAATCATTGCCTGTCTCCATTATGGGTGGGATAAAGCTTCACCTGGAGAGTTAGGAATAGACACAGAAGACAAAGACGAAAGGCAAATATAAAGTAAGGGAGAAAGACGGTGATAACTCAACGTAACATAGTGAGGGGATGGGTTACGAGTTGTACGTGTACCTTTCCTAAGAGCAATGGGTAGGCCAGGGTCAGACGAAGGACTTGAATCCGGAAAAGAGATTGGAGCTGGAGGTGGGTCGATCATGGTCTCATTCTCAACTATAGGGATAGGCACTTGAGCGACTGGGGGCCTTGGTCGTCTATGATATGTCTGAATAGGTTGTGGTTGGAGAGAATGTACCGATGACTGTTCCTCTAAAACAACGGGAAGAGGAGCAAGAGAAGGACTTTCTAGTGGGAGAGAATGATGAGAGTCAAAAGGAGCAGAAGGAAACTCAAAGTAGGGCACAGACTCAAAGAAAGACACATCAGTAGAGATGAAATAACGTTTAAGGGTAGGGGAAAAACATCTATACCCTTTCTGGGACCGATGGTAGCCAAAGAAAACACACTTGATGAACCAAACTGATAATTTGCAAGCCCCGTCGAAAGGTTATGAACAAAACATGTGGAACCAAAGACACGAGGAGACACAGGATGAAGTGGTGTATGGGGAAACAAAATTGAGTAAGGGGTTTGACCTTTAAGAACAGAAGATGGCATACGATTGATAAGATAACAAGCTGTAAGAACAGCATCGCCCCAAAAGTGAGAAGGGACATTGCCATGAAGGAGAAGGGTCCTAGTGGTTTCGACAAGGTGCCGATTTTTACGTTCGGCGACCCCATTTTGCTGAGACGTATGAGCACAAGAAGTTTGGTGAAGGATACCTTTCGATGCCATAAATTGTTGGAACGGGTTGGATAGGTATTCATGGGCATTGTCACTACGAAGGGTTTGGATAGGAACACCAAATTGAGTTTGAATTTCAATATATAATTTTTCAAATAGAGAAAATAATTCAGATCTATTTTTCATTAAGAATAACCATGTGCAACGACTAACATCATCAATGAATGTAACAAAATATTTAAAACCAAAAGAGGTAAGGACTCGAGACGGACCCTAAACATCAGAATGGATTAAAGCAAAGGGGGACGCAACCCGTTTATTCATACGATCAGGAAAAAATTGACGCGTGTGTTTTCCTAACTGACATGACTCACAATTTAAAACAGACAATTTGGACAAACTAGGAATCAACTTCTGAAGGATCGAAAGGCTGGGATGACCCAACTAAGCATGGATGGTAAGGGGAGAGGATGTGGTAGAACATGTTGGTGATGGGGTAGAGAGGTAATAAAGACCATGAGACTCACATCCAGTGCCAATCATCTTTCCCGTACTCCGGTCCTGCAAGATAACAATGTCCTTAATGAATGTGATCAAACAATCATGTGATTGGGTCAGACGGTGAACAGACAGAAGGTTAAAGGGACAATCAGGTACAAATAAAACAGACTCGACAGTTAAAGTGGGTAGGGGATGGGTGGTGCCAATTCCTTGTGACTGTGTTTGGGAACCATTGGCAGAGGTAATAATAGGTAGAAGACCAGAGGTAGAAAGAGAAGAGAAAAGATAGCGATTACCAGAGATGTGATCGGAGGCCCTAGAGTCAAGCACCCAAGGGCCCATAGAAGGAGATTGTGAGAGACAGACAAAAGAATTACCAGATTGTGCTACCGAAACAGTGGTACCCGAGTTCTGACGACTTTCAAACCATTGGAGAAAATCCTCATACATTGCAGGGGTGGGTCAGGGCTGATCAGTAGTTGAAGAAGTGGTGGCTGGTGAGGAATTGGTCACATTGGCAAGGGAACAGTGCAAAACTGAAACCCTAGAGAGAGAGGAAAACAAATCTCGTCAGATGAAGATGGTACAAGGAGGGGTAGGTTCGCACGGGAGAGACGATGCCGGCGTTCAAGTTGTTGCTGGGAAGGGAGCTCCACGTGTCATCACGCGTCGAAGATGCACACCAGAAAATGGTGTTTGGCATGTATAGATGACGTGCGTGTGGGCGCATTGGAGTGCTAGTGAAGATTCCGTCAACGACGGTGGACAGAGGGTGCCGACGCGATTCGGATGGCAGGAAAATTAGTCGAAGGAGGTTGTCGGGAAATTTTCCGGCACGGCGGTTGACAGTGGTCGCGAAGGTTTTCAGAAAAAAAAAATGAAGACAGCAGCAGCAAGGTTGCAAACCAATAAGAAAACGTGTTTACAACAAACTGTGTCGGAGGACAGTGGGTCCTTTGAAAAAACAATCGATTTTAGGTACTACCCAATCTAGTTCTAGATACCATGTTAAATAACTAGAACAGACAACATTATAGAAAAATAGACAGTAAACTATGTGTCTGAATACACCACGGAGCATAGTTTAGATAGGTTTATTTGCATTTATTACACAGTATATTGTTTCCTCTAAATGAGATATTGTTGCCTATAAACTATAATTATGAATAGAATTAGAATATTAATTCTGATTTTTAACAGTGTTAAAATAGGAAAAAATTGAGTGTAAACCGTGTTAGAGTATATTAATGGTTAATTACATTAATGGTACATTTTACAACATTTTTATATAGGTTTATTACATTGAACTACAATTATAAATAGAATTAAAATATTAATAAACCTAGCAGCATGTATAAACTTGTAATCGAGAATTCACCTTCTGAATGATTACAGGAGAGTTGCCAATGGGATCAATATCAGTAATAGGACCATTCACCTTCGGGTAGAATTTCCTAATTATTTTTTCATGTTTAACTGGTTTTATATAGAAAAAGGGATACCCTGCTGGTTGGTTTCCATTAGTCAAATTAGGTAAAGGATTCACAAATATGTGGTCAGGTTCTGCCATCAAAATATATCTGCACCAATCATAAAATGCGCACTGCCTCTTAGGTTTTGTTACTGAGAGCATAACAATCCTAGAAAACAACAAGAATAAAGAAACTTTTACTCTTCCTCAATGTCTGCTTTCTCCAGCCACTGAACAAAAGCCCATGGTCTATTCATGACAACATAACCCTGACCAAAAATAAATAGACAAGTTTTTTAAGACATCAATTCATTAGTAAGTAATAGTAAATAGAAGTCTTAGGTAGATATGCTTGAAAACCCAGATTATGTGACTTATGCTGAAACAAGAGTGTTGGAGAGGAATTGGAGTGTTTTTTTTGGCTGCACATTGATCTCTTATTTGAACTTGAGCAAAGCCACACTGAAAACTTTCATTTCAAATCTCAACTTCTCAACTACTGTGTGATTAAAACAAGAAAAAGGAAAACATGACATGGCAAATAAACCTTCAAATAGTAAAAATGAATGTACAAAAAGAATTCAAGATATTTAGACAAATCTATCATGCAAGTCACTCCTATTCCTCATTACACCAAATGCATTTTTATCAAGGCAAGACAGATTTCTTATGTTGAGGAGGAGAACATTTGACATGGTAACAAAAAATCATTTAGATTACAAACATCTTCTTTACCTGGTCAGAATATTTAACTTCCTCTTTTTTATGGATCCTTAACACAAACATTCCAAGAGATTGAAATGCACCATTTTAACCAAACAAAGAACTATCCTCTACAATGTGGATTAACATATAACAACAATAATAATAAAAGCTAGGTTAAACTATTCTCTTGATCCATATGTTTGCTTCTATGTAAGTTGTAGTCCCTATATGAGAAAACCAGAAGTTATAGTCCATACACAATTTTTTTATAGCGACCAAAATGTTTTCATAGCGGTTTTATACTATAAGAAAGTCTTCTCAAGTATTAGTGAGAGGCACCAAAACTTAGGCAAACATGCATATGTAGAGAGTAGAGACCAAAACCTACAATTCTCTAGCAAAAGGACTAAAACTTAAAATAGGAACAACTATAGAGACCAAGTGAGTGCATGCTTGGTTTAAAGTTGAAAATGTTGTGTACACATTTCAATGTAAATTCAACCGATAAAAACAAAAGCAAGGGTCAAACATACCTGAATAGTTTAACTTAATTAAAAGCTACATAGGTTAAAAAGATATGAATTTTGACAGAAGAAGCAGATTTTTTTCTTACCCTATCCAAGCCTTCAGGAAGTGGATCAACCACAAAAGTAGGAATCTCATCCATCAACTGATCTGGCCTTCCTGAATGCAGTATTCTGGTGAACTTGCCCATGTCTGATCCTGGCATGTCCTTAACCTTCTTATACCAGTAGTACATGATCCTGCATTGCCATTGGCTGTAATCGGCATCGGTTGCGGTCACAGCGACATGGAACTTTGAATTGGAATTTGCTAATGCCATCACAGGATCAAGAAACCCCAGTTCACCATCTGCTACCCAACTTCTTCCACCCTTATGGTGTTTGATCATAAATACCAGATTGTAACTGACAAAGAAAAAAGCAAGAACCATGATAGAAAGCACAAGTAGTGACTTTGCACTTGGCTTGTTTTTCCTCACAATCATGTTTCAATTCTTGATCACTTTTTCTGTTGTTCAAATGTAAATTCTCTAAATCTCCAAAACTCAATTCTACCTATAACAGCATGTTAATTAAACTTCAAAGCTAACCCAAATCACAGGTTCTGTTCAAGAAAATGTTCTCAATTGAAATCACTCCTTGCTTCAAGTGTTGTCACTAGTGATTTGTGCAGAACAAAAATTCCTAGAAACTGAAATTCATGTAAACGTAAGAACACAAGCCCATACTTGAACTAGGATAAAAAGACCTGATGTTCTACAATTCAAGGTACCCCAATAGGAAAAGTTCAAACTTTGAATCAGAAAAAGAGACAGAAGGAAACATTGGACAAAAAAGTTGAGAAGAGTAGTTTGAAGCAAAGAAAAAAATGCAGGGCAAATGAACAATAAGATGCAATTGAGAGAAAAAAGGCTTGTGCTTTCAACAGTGACAACATGTGCAAGCTAGGACAAAAAAAAAGGAAGCTTTGAACTTTGAAAAGGTTGCTATATAACTAGCTTAGTGTGGACTCCAAAAACTGAATACTATTATACTTCATGCATGCACTGAGAGAAAGTGGAGTTGGCAGTGAGTGAAGAAGATGGTACAATAGTGGGGTGTGCAGGAAAGTTTTTAGGGTCAATTTTGGAAAAAAAGAGTGGAAAATGAGTAAAATAAGTATATGTGTGGATAATTGTTTCTAGAATGATTTTTATTAAAAGAAAATCTAAATTTTTTTATATGTTAAAATTGATTTATCTTTTATGAAAAATTACATGAGAAATATTTTTATAGATTAATTATTAAAAAAATTAATTTTAACTTTTAAAAATATTTTATATTTTTATATTTTTTTTTTCTTGAAAGTTTTTTTTTTTTATATATCCAAACATACCTAAATAATAGAAAACTTATACTTTTACATTCTATTTTATTTCAAAACTTTTATTTAAATTATTACTTTTCATTCCACTCAACCAAACAAACTCTTAATTAAATGTTGAAGATGAAAGGTAATGACACCCAAAAGTAAAAAAGATCATAGGTTGCTGATTTGGACTGACTGACTCAAATAAACATTCCATTTTGTCTGCATCAGAATCAAAGCAAATTATTATTGTGAATATGCAAAAGGCATTCTCCACTTCAGGTGCAAGTGGATTGCAATTGCTACTCATAGGTGTAAGTGTAACTGTGTACTAATGCCAAGTCCTGTAGTGGCTTTTGTTTTTTGTCTTTTGGCTCAACTTGCAACTTTATTGCCAGGTTGTTTGTTACTTGTCATCATGAAGTTCAAAATAAGAGAAAAAAAAGTTAAAAAGACTAACAAATAATGAACTGTGATTAAATTTTAGTGTATTTTTTTTAATTTGTATTAAATAACCATTTAACTCTTAAAATAATCTCTTTTACTTCTAAATTAGAAAAGAGGAAAGAGGAGAGTCATTAATATACTTTTTAATCTACTACTTTTAACAAAAAAAATTTTATGTTATTAACTGAAATTGATTGAAAATTTTAAATTATGAGTGCAAAATTCATTACACAAAGAGCAAGATTCACGTGATTTTATAAATTTTAATAATTTTAACTGAAATAAAATATATTAAAAAGGATACGTGCTTAAAAATGTGCTGCTTAGAAAATGTTTGTAAATATTAGATTCTCCTCATTTTAGGAATTCTTTAATTTATTATTTAATAAAATTCACATGAATATGTATATAATATAATAGATGAAACGTAAGATTATAATATTGTTTTTTTATATTCTCATGTGATGACGCATTAACATAATTGTTCAGGTGTCAAAATCTAATATATTTTTCTTTTTAATTCTTTTAATGTTATGGTAACAAAAAAGTTATTATCACAATTAATGTTTACCGTTACATTTTTAATAAAAAAAAACTTGATAATTATATATTTTATAATAAATTTTTCTCAATTTATTGCAGGTAATATAACTTAATTATCTTATTATGTTCATATAATTTAACAATTATTTATCTAATTCCATTTTTTGTAACTTTTTTTCTCACTTATCATTTGAAGATATTTTTTTTGTTTGCAATTCTTTTTGTACATCATGTAGGTCATAACAAGATTTTTTCTTTATATAGAATCACAAACTAGAGAAATAAGATTATCTTTCATTGTAATATCAAATTTTTTATGTTTTAACAATGAATTATTTATTAATTATTAATTTTCCTCTTTTCCATTTTTCTTAATTTTTGTTTAGACAAAATCACAAATCAAAAGAACACTTACTATTCTTCAATTATAATACGAAGTTTTTAACAAATTTTTTGGGTATTGCATGACTTTAAAGTGATAAGCAAGTAGAGTTCTTTGTGCTTTTTTAACACACTACAATTTTAACATTATTTAATTTTTTTTTGTTTTTATTTTCTTCTCCAATCACTCATTTTTTTTTCCTCTTCAAGAGTTAAGATATACATTTTATTATTTATTTATTTTCAATTATTTAAGGTAACTAAATACATCAAATCCATGGTTAACGTTTAGTTAACAAATTTGAAAAAGAATAATTACGTAACATATCATTTTTGTGCACACACATATTTGTAGGATCAATACAACATTTTATTATATGTGCATAGATGGGAGTATGCGGCTTGGAAACAAGAATGAAAATATGCTACATAAAAGCAAAATCATTTTTGTGTATCATTTTTGAAGAACAATTATTTAGCATTTCATTTTTGTGTATTGATTTAATGTTATAGAAAACATATACTTAAATGAATCAATTATGTAGGGGAAATTAACAGATGAAAGAGAAATTGTTGTCAAGTGTAACACTGTGATTTTTCATAATGTGTGATTAAGTGTTTAATTTAAGATACAAGAAAATTTAAATTATAATTTGTTATTTAATGAACTAACAAATAAAATAAAGTGTGTTGTTGGTGTGTTATTGGATGTATAATGAATTTCAATAATATTTGGTTTTTATTATTATGTAAGAGAAGGTATGGTTAGATATTATATATGGGCAAATAGAAAAGCTCTCAAACACTCTCAATGTTTAAATGCAGAAAACTTATTGTTTAAATTATCTCTTCATTCCTATTCTCCTCTTCCAAGTTTATCTTCTTCCATGAGAAAATTTGACTTCTTATTCTTGATAGTCTGTTCTCTTCTTCCTTATAGCTTCTTTGACTTTCATGGAGTGGATAAGCTCTTCTCCTTCCTTCCCTAACCTCTTATACACTATATAAAAAAAATTAAAAATATGAAAAACAAGAATAATGTCTTAAAAATTGAATAAAATGAAAATTTTCAAAAATATTAAAAAGTAAAAGCAATGACTTGAAATTGAAAAAGATGAATATTTAAAAAATATGAAAAAAGAAGAGTAAGGTCTTGAAAACCTTAAATAAATTAAAAATTTTAAAAACCAATAGGAATGTCTTGAAAATTTGAAAAAAAATTGAAAAAATCAAGAGTAATGCTTGAAATTTTTTTTTTAAAAAAAAACAAACTTAATGTCTTGAATTTTTTTTTCAAACAATGATTTTTTTTTAAAATATTAAAAAAAATTGATATGTTTTGAAAATTTTAAAACAAATGAAAATTTTAAAAATATTAAAAAAATAAGAGTAATGTCTTAAAATTTTGAAAAAATTATTTAAAAAAAAAAGATTAAAAAAACAAAAGAAATGTCTTGAAAATTTGATAAAACAAATAAATCTCTTAATTATTAGGATTTGAAAAATGAAATCCTAAATGATTCAGAGTTTTCCAAATGAAATCCAAATTGATTAAGGGTTTCACAAATAAAACCTTAATAATTCATGATTTTACAAATAAAACCCTAAATAATTTATGGTTTCACAAATGAACCCACAAATATTTAGGGTTTTATTAAATGAAACCTTAAATTGTAACCATAAATATTTAGGGTTTCATAAATGAAACCTCAATTTAGGGTTTCATTAATGATAGTCTAAATTGAAACCATAAATAATTAGAATTTCATAAATAAAAACATAAATTTAAACCTTGAATCTTTAAGGATCCATAAATAAAAATCTTAATTGAAACCATTAATAATTAAAGTTTCATAAATAAAACATTTAATCGAAATCTTATTTACTTAAGGTTTCTTTAATGAAACCCTTAAACTCACCTTAAATTAAAACTCTGAATATTTAAGATTTCACAAATAAAATCTAAAATATTAAGGGTTTCATAAAAAAAAATTATAACTAAAAACAAAAATATTTAGGGTTTCATTGATTAAATTCTAAATTTCATCATGAATTGAAACCCTAAATATTTGGTGTTTCAAAAATAACACCCTACATATTTAGGGTTTCCTTAAATGAAACCCTAAATATTAAGGATTTCATTTAGGAAACCCTAATTATTTAAAGTTTTATTATTGGAACCATAAATTAAACCCCAAAGTATTTAGGGTTTCCAAACCCCTAAATATTTTGGATTTTAATAAATGAAACTATAAATGACAATCATAAATATTTAGGGTATCATTAATCATAGCTTAAATTAAAATCCTAAATAAACAAAGTTTCATTAATAAAAACCTAAATTAAAATCCTAAATAATTAGGGTTTCATAAGTAAAACCTTTAATCAAAACCCCAATTATTTAGAATTTCTTTAATGAAACCCTAATTATTTAGGGTTTAATTTATGAAACCCTAAAACTCACCTTAAATTTAAACTCTAAATATTGATGGTTTCAAAAATAATACCTAAATATGTAGGGTTTCATAAATGAAAAATTAAATCGAAACCCTAAATATTTAAGGTTTCCTTAATGAAACCCTAATTATTTAAGATTTCCTTATTGAAACCTTAATTATTTAGGGTTTCATTATTGGAACCATAAATTAAAAATTAAAATATTTAGGGTTTCATAAAGAACCCCGTAAATATTTTTGATTTTGATAAATGAAACTTTAAGTTGTGACTATAAATATTTTCGGTTTCATATACGAAACCTCAATTATTTAGGGTTTTATTAATGACAACATCAATTGAATCTTTAAATAACTAAAATTCCACTAATAAGAGCCCAAATTGAAACCTAAATAATTAGGATTTCATAAATAAATTCTTAAATTAAAACCCTAAATATTTTAGGTTTTATAAATAAAATACTTAATTGATACCATTAATAACTTATGTTTTATGAATGAAACCCTAAATCAAAAACTTGATTATTTAGGATTTCTTTAATGAAATCCTAAATTTAGGGTTTCATTAAATAAACCTTAAAACTCACCATAAATTGAAACCTTGACTTTTTTAGTTTTCGTAAATAAAATCCTAAATATTTAGGGTTTCATTGATTAAATTCTAAATTTCATCATGAATTGAAATCCTAAATATTTAGGGGTTTCTTTATGGAACCCTAAATATTTTGGGTTTCAATTTATAGTTCCATTAATGAAATTCTAAAAAAATTAGGGTTTCATTAATGTAACCATAAATATTTAGGGTTTCAATTTAATGTTAGATTTATGAAACAATAAATATTTAGGGTTTCAATTTAGGATGAAATTTATAATTTAAACAATGAAACCCTAATTATTTATGTTTTCATTTAAGGATTTCATTTATGAAACCATTAATATTTAGTATTTTATTTACGAAATCATAAATATTTACGATTTCAATTTATGACAAGTTTTAGGGTTTTATTAATGAAACCCTAAATAGTTAAGGTTTCAATTACAGGTTTTATTTATGAAACCCTAATTATTTAGGGTTTCAATTTAGGTTACCATTAATGAACTCCTAAAGAATTGAGGTTTTGCTTATGAAACCCTAACTATTTATGGTTTCAATTTAGGGTTTCATTTTTCAAAACCCTATATATTTAGGGGTTTCTTTATAAAACCTAAATATGTTGGGCTACATTAATTAAACTTTAAATTAAAACCATAAATATTCAGGGTTACTTTAATTAAATCATTAATTTCATCCTAAATTGAAATGTTAAATATTTTAGGCTTCATAAATAAAATGAAACCATAAATATTCAGGGTTTCATAAATAAAATCTTAAATACATAGAGTTTCATAAATGAAACATTAAATTAAGAAAAAAAATATTGAAGGTTTCAATAATGAAACCCTAATTGTTTAGGGTTTCATTATTGGAACCTAAAATTGTAACCCTAAATATTTAGGGTTTCATAAATAAATCTCAAATATTTAGGGTTTTGATAAATGAAACCTTAAATTGAAGAAATAAATATTAGGGTTTCATAAACAAAACTTCAATTATTTAAGATTTTGTTAATGAAACCCTGAATTTCACCATACATTTAATCCTAAATATTTAGGATTTTATTTATAAATCCTTAAATATTTATGATTTTGTTAATGAAACTCTAAATATTTATTTATGGTTTCACATATAAAATCTTGAATGTTTAAGGTTTCATAAATAAAATCATAAATTAAAATCATAATTATTTTAGTAATGAAATCCTAAATTTATCCTAAATTGAAACCCTAAATATTTAAAAATTCATAAATATTTAGGGCATGTTTGAAAGGCTTTTTAGTTTTTATTTTTAAAAACTATTTTTTAGAAAAGTTTTTAAAAAAAGAAAATACGTTTGGTATTTAAAAATTACTACTAAAGAAAATAAATTTAAAAGACATGGGATTTGTGTGTGAGAAAGATATGAGAGTTATGTGAGAAAGATAAAATGAAAGATGTGGGACTTGTGTGTAAAATTATTAACAAAAAATGTGGGATTCTATGAAAAGAAAAAATAAAAGATGTGGGACTTTATGAAAAGAGAAAAGACAAAAGCAAAATACAAAAAAATTGTTTTGGTTTTTTAGTTTTAAAAACTAAAATAGAAAACATTTTTTAAAAATTGATTAACCAGACAAGTTTTATAATTTTATAATTTTTAAAAACTGAAAACTGTTTTTAAAAACTGAAATCAAACATACCCTTAATGTTTCATAAACAAAACATTAAATCGAAACCTTAATTATTTAGGATTTAATTATTGAAATACTAAAATATTAAAGTTTTGTATATAAAATCCTAAATATTTACGGTTTCATAATGAAACCATAAATTTTTAGGACTTTATTAATCAAACTCTACTTATTTAAGGTTTCATTGATAAAACCCTAAATTTTATTCAAAATTGAAATCCTAAGAATTAAGGGTGTCATAAATGAAAGTGTAAATCAAAACCTTAAATATTTCAGATTTCATTAATAAAACCTTATTTATTTAAGGTTTCATAATGAAACTTCAATTATATAGGGTTTCATAAATGCAATTATAAATCAAAACCATAAATATTTAGAGTTTCAAAAATAAAAAAAACTAATAGTAATTTCTTGAAAAATTTAACAAATTTGAAAATACAAAATATTTTTAAATTTTGAATAACATAAAAAAATTAAAATATGAAAGAAAAAAAAAAACAAGTGTAATGTATCAAAAAAAAAACTTAAAATAGGATAAAAATAAAAGTATGGAAAATAAGAATAATGCCTTGAAAATTCAATTTTTTTTTAATAATATGGACAAACAAGAGTAATGTCTTGAAAATTTTGAAAGAAATTCAAATTTGTTTTAAAAATATATGAAAAAGCAAGAGAAATGTCTTGAAAATATGAAAAAGAAGATCAAAATTTTAAAAATATGAAAGACAAGTAATGTCTTGAAAAAATAAAAAAAAAATCAAAATGAACATTTTAAAAATATGAAAAAAAAAGTAATGTTTTGAAAATTTGAACAAAAATATAAAATTTAAAAAAATAAAAAAAAGAATAATGACTTGAATTTTTTTAAAATAATATTAGAAAATAAAAGGAATATGAATTTAAAGAATAATTATGTAGCATATCATTTTTGTGTATTACTCCCTCCGTCCCATTTTAAATGTAGTTTTAGTCATTTACAATTATTCCAAAACGATTAATGTTCTCACTTTTCAACCTTTTATTAATTATTATTTTTTCTAATTTGCCTTGAAAACAATGATTATTTTTGTAGCAGAGCATTTATTAAGAGAAAGAAAGGTTATTTTAGTAAAATTATTTAAAAAGTGTTATATTTATTGTTGTTCTTATTCTATGTGCAGAAACCTTAAACTTTATTGATTTTGAGACGGAAGAAGTATCTTGTTACAATTAGTATCAAGTATTTATAAAAATGTCGTTATATTATATGTAGTAATTAAATTATACATAACATATAATTTAATTAATTGAATATTTATAAGCATATTTAATTAATAGTAATAATTTTGATTAAAATGTCAGTTATAAAAATTAATAAATACTATATAATGATAAGCAATAGACAGACTATTTTTAATTCGGCAGAAATTATGTTTCACAATTTGAATTAGTTGACTCATTAAATTGAAAATGTAATTAATTAATATTTATATATTATTGATTTTTAATTAATAGGGACCAAATGTAAAATATGTTCCTTTATCAGAGACAAAACATATAAGCCTACAAAATATTATACTTTTAAAATTTTTACAAGTTTCATATTTTTTATTTTAAATTTTTTGAAAAAAAAACTAATATAAGTTTAATATACTAATCAAACTTTATCAAAATAAATTTTTGTCCAAAAGTTTTTTTTTTTTTTTTAAGATTCTACTAGAATTTTTTTCACCAATTTTTTTTTTTTTGACATAAGCTCCTTTTATAACTTTAAATTATAATTGTATTAGATAATTTTTGGAAGGCTAAATATATTTTTAATCTCTTGCATTTGGGTTTTTTTTTAGTCAATTTTTTAAAATATTATTTGTAGTTTTCTTGACTAATTATCGCGGGATTAGATGTACAATTTGTGGTGATTTATTTTTACTATATTAAAGATGAGAATAAATATTTTTCTAAATTAAGAGAATCAAGAAAATTTGGGCACAAAAAACAAAATAACCTAAATAGGAAAAAACAAAAATATATTTAAATTAATTCTCAATTATTAAATTTCAAAATAAATATTTCAAATCTATTTTATTTCCTAACTTAACGTGATATTTATTGTTTTATTTATTTTAATTTCTCTAAAACATGTCATATATATTTACGTAAAAAATGATGCAACTCTCAAAAACTGAGGGGAGAAGAGGGAATACTTCGCGGGTTTGAATCTCTCCTACTAATATTTTTAACAAAAATTAATAAATTAATATATTTATCGATAAAAAAAAATTGAAAGTGGTGAGCATATTTGATTCACGACTTCAATTTGATATTAGAAAAAATAAAAATAAATAGAGTCAATAAGAAGAGTTAACAAGTCAAAATTAGGGTGAATGTGTATTAATTTCTCTTATGTTGAATTTGATTTATATATTAGTTTTGTTTGACAAACTATTAGGTTATCTGAAACTGAAAATTGGTCTTTCCTGGAAACAATGCACCTAATACTCCCAAGCTAAGTCCCAACGTTTCCCTTGTTTTCCATTCAAGCAAGTTATTCTAGTTAGATTTAACATATTTATTAGTCTTTGTAAATATAGTAAATTTTAATTTTAGTTCTTATAATTTTTTTTTATAGTTTTAATCTTTATAAATTTTAAAAGTTTTGAAAATAGTCTATATTTTAATTTATTAGTGACAAGTAATTTTACATATTTTGACATGTCATATCCTATGTCATGTCAAAGTGACTTAGGAATCATTTGAAAATAAATAAAATTATGAAAACCAAAACTAATAAATTGTTTATGACGAATTAAAATAAAAATTCACCATAAATGTAAGGACCGTAAACATGTTATAACCTTCCAGTTAATTTCATCCTTCACATTGCAAGAGACAAAGGAAACAAGACAACATTATAATGGGATAGTGCAAGAAATATATTCATATATTCCTAGAATAAGTTTGTATCATAGAATTTCATATCATACAACCAATACCGTTTGAAACTAGAAAGTGATTAGTTTTGAGAACAAAAGGTCTCTTTTGTAGTATTTTTTAGTCTACACGAGATCTCAGACTAAATAAATCATTTTCATACTATATAAACGCGTAATATGTTTAACTGTAATGTAACGTGAATCCTTCCAAAAATAAAAAAAAGCCTATGTTTTGTATTCAAGTAATAATAATGACTAATGATGTAGCCTTGTGACTCTTGTTATATTGTAGTCTTGGAGGCCTTTCGTGCAAGTATGATCCAACAAAGCACACGGTACACCACAAAGAATCCAACCATTATCCCCACATTCATCCACCTGCCATCCCTCTCAAGCCCTCTACTCTTCAACACATCAAACCCAGTGATCAAACACTCTGATGAGCCCTCTATTCGATGTGATGAAAAACACTCATTTCCAACACTCCAATACTCATTTGTGAGGAGTGCATCCAAAGGGTACCTATAGAGTGACACATAGTACATGAAAATCCAATACTTTGGGATACTCTCCTTTGGTATGAAGTAACCAGAGAAGAGAAAGAATGCTCCAAGAACTGTGGAGATCAGAGAGTTCCCTGAGATGAAATCAGGAGAAACAGCACTTAAGAAAAGTACCAAGGAACTTGCCATGAGAACAATGAGCCACACCACAAAGGTGAAGAATGTGAAAGCAGAAAGAGAAGGGTTTAGTCCTACTAGCCAATACACAGGCACAGAAAAAAGTGTAGAAACCACAAACAAGAATGGAAGAAAAACAAAAGTGTTGGCTATCATGTATGAGGAGATTCTATAGGCTCCTCTTGAGGCTTCTTTCATCAGAACATTTCTCTCTTGAAGGTATATTGGAAGTGCTTCAACTGTGGAAGAGAGGAGGAAACTAAGACTAAATGCAAATAGGCCTAACCTTTCAGCAACACCTTCTTCATCCTTTCTTGTCTTTATGTAAACACTTCCCAGCCCAAATCCACCAACTAGTGCTTGCATTGTTCTTGCCAAGAAAAGCTGCTTTGTTCTATAGATGATCTTCCAAAACCTTGAGCAGAGAAACAGTATCTCTATCAAGTTTTCATAGCAAAGCGTGCCAAAACTTTCTTTCTTACATTGTGATTGGACTTCACAATTTGGAAATGGCTCATTCTCCTCAATGGTGTAAGTGTCATCATGTTTGGAACTGGAATCTTCAAACCGGCATATAATTTCCATGGAGAACTCTAGAGCATTGAGCTGTGTTGGAATTTGAAATCCCAATTTAGTTATGGTTTCCTCTAGCTGTTCTAGGCTACCATTGTGAACAACTGAGCCATGAGAAAGGATCAAGAACTTTGAAATATATTGCAATATTCTGTAACTTGGTTGGTGGATTGAAAGAACCACTGTTCTTTGCTTTTCTTTAGCAATTGATGAGAGAAGCTCCATGACTTGCAATGCTGAAGTGCTGTCTAGACCTGAAGTTGGTTCATCCAAAAGCAAAATTGGAGGATTGTGAATCATGTCAACTCCAATTGAAACCCTTTTCCTCTCTCCACCTGATATCCCTCTATTCTCTTCATCACCAACAAAACTATCAGCAACATGAAAAAGGCCTAGCTCTTGCAACAAGGTTTCTACTCTCATTTCTCTATCTTTTGGTGTCATTTCCTTTAGCCTAAACTTGGCACTAAACAGCAAAGTTTCTTTCACAGTTAGCATTGGAAGCAAATTGTCCTCTTGTGTCACAAAGCCACATATCTTCCTCAACTGAGATGGACTAGTCATAGGATGATCATTGATTGAGACACTTTTTGGATCGAATTGTTCGTCTTTCACCCTCCCGGCAATGATTCGCAGAAGGGTGGACTTGCCTGTGCCACTAGGGCCAACGATGGCGACGATCTCAGAGGTTTTGGCAACAAAGGAGACTGATTTGAGTATGTTAAGAGGGTTTGGTTTTTGAGTGAGGTGGAAGAATGAGAAGGGAGTGGTCTTGTTATGAGGGTGTAAAGTGTAGGAGAGGTTTCTCACAGAAAGTTTGTGTGCAGTTTTGAATTGATGTAGTGATATTGGTGGTGGTGAATGGTGGAAAGAGGAAGAAGAATAAGGACTATTGGACTCTTCGGGAGAATTATTTGAAGTTGAAAAGAGTATCACTGAGTCATCTTCAGTGTTGGATAGCCTAGGTGGATTCAAGCATGTTGCCATTGTGTTGATTTTGTTATTCTGTGGGAGATAATTGAGATTGAGAAGGCTACATTTTATGGCAGAATAATGTTCAAGTTTAGAAAAAATGGATGGAAGTTGCAACAACCAAGTTGATAGTTATGTAGTTGTATATAGGTGGTGAAATGTTTGGTAGAGGTAGGTTATCAAGTGAAGCATTTGGACTATTTTTAATTGCATTCCTATGACATTATTTCATTAACTTATTAATCAATTTCGTTGCTAGGTTTGAAATTCTATCGAACTGTGAACTTTGAACAGAGACACAAAAGAAGTTATGCAAACTTGGAGTTAGGACATCTAGTTGGTTTTGTTAGGTGAAGCCATGGTAGAAGATCATCAATCTATACTTACTATTTTACTATTTTTTTTATTTACAAATATTAGTAGTTAATATGTTAATTTTTGTTAATATAAATGAGTCAAACACATCACCTATCTCATTTACTATTTTACTATTGATAAATGTGGATATCCCTTTTTAGTGTACACATTTCATTAGACAATTTTATCCTTCAAATCACTTTTTAAACTTTCATGTTTTCTCTTCTAAACAGAGTAACTATCGATTATTTTTATGGCTTAAGATGAAAATGTACAAAAATAAATTCTGAAAAAAAGTGCATGAAGTAATGTTTCAGGTGCAAGAAGTAATCGACAAGAGTGTAATCTATGGTCTATTTTGGAATGTATGAGATGCGAGAAGAAACTTTTGGAGGTATAGGAAGCTCAAGCCCTTTGCTCCTAATGTTAATAAATTTTCAAGCAAAAGAAATGTTTTGTTTTGCTGACTGAAAGTGGCTAAAGGCCGGCAACTTTAGCCACTTTCAGATTGGATCTCCACCTCAAGGAATCCTCTGTCCATTTCACCTTCAAAACAATTTTTATTTTTTTTTACTGAAATTCAAAATAAAATTCAAGAATTTATCAATGAACTGCAAATTATTTAAGCAAGTTACTAATTATAATTTCTCTCTATGAATTTTCATATTCTTAGATTAAATGTTTTTTATCCCTATAATTTTGATTAAATTTTATTTTAGTTCATGTAGTTTCAAATTGATTTTATTTGGTTCCTATACTTTAAAAACTACAAAAACTACATCCACCTACTTTTTAAAGAATAGGAGCCAAATTTATGAATCTCAAACTACAAATACTAAAATCATGTTTGACCGATAGTACATGAACTAAAAATATATTGTATGTTTTTAATTTTAATATTTTTTTCATTATCAATACTATCAACAATTAAAAAGGTAAAAATGATCAAATTAATACCAGTTTTTTTTTTATGGGGGCAAAAATAAAACTCATGGAGCATAAAAAAAAATTGGGGCAATTACCCTAGTACACTTGAACGTGCATCCACCACTGCTCACATCCCCTCATTTCCCCTTTTCATGCATCGCCCACTAATTAATTTGAAAGCAATCTTCATAGATTCAACTCCGTAATGAAAGAAGGGGTACTTTTGTAACAATTTTTTTTTAAAAAAATATAGGGAATTGTGAGGATAATAAGTGCTAAATTGAAAAAAAGACAAGTGTAATTTGCTCAATAAGATAAGGAAAATAAAGAAACTTTACAAAACAAAAGAAATTACATGAATTTTTATTATTCCCAAATAAAATGACATTAGAAAACAAAAAAAATAAGATCTAACAATCCTTGAAAGACACTTTTTTTTCACATATTGAAAGATACATTGTTATATAACTCTGAAAGACAAACATTATTATACATCACAAACTGTCATAAACATGGGTGGGTAGATGACTTTGTAAACTAAAGATAATTCCACACAACTCTTTTTATCCATAGACCAAAGAGAGATAATCCTGAAACAAACAAATTCAATGTGATTGCTGAAAGCTGAACATGGAGGACTACCTTAATTTCAAACTTCAAAGTTCTGGAAGCCCAAATCCTACAGATTAATTCAAAGTACATTATTAGTATAGAGAATTACGATGGTGGGATTTTTTGTTTTTTTAGAGTGAAAAACTTGCAAGTAATAGTTCGACTTTTGTATTGAAATAGTGTAATTTTTTTCAAAAATCATTAAAATGATCACTTTTTAAATAAATTACAAAAATAAATAAATTACATTTTTTAATACAACTTTATACATAAGAAAGAAGTCATATTTTAAAACAGGACTTTATTTTTTTTTTTTTAATGTAAAAACTATACACTTAAAGATGATTTTTGATTTTTTTAAAAATTTTATTGAAGTAGTGCTTTGAAGCACAATTTTAAGCTTTTTTTTATTAAAAAAAATGAAAATCATGTTTTCATTGATGATTTTTTTATTTTTTTTTAAGTTATGATAAAAATAAAACACATGATTTTATGTTTTTATTTTTATTATGTCATTAAAATTATTTATAAATTAATAAATAATTACAAGATATATTATTTTAATACAACTAAATCATAATGAATTAAACTTAATTAACAGTAAAGTTATAAAAAATTAATAATAAAGTTATAAATAAGTAATTTCATATAAAGTTAAAATCATAAACTTAATTAAACATAAAAATAAAATAAAATATTATAAGGCATCGCAAGACATTCTCCCACAAATAATTTTTTTTTTATTATGAATATTGTAAAATATTATATAATATGATTTTAATTTTCTTTTTTTATAAAAAATTGAAGTCATTAAGAGCACCACTTCAATAATTAAAAAAAAAAAACTAAAACATTATAATTATATTTAAATGTACAATTTTTACAATTTTTTTTTAAGTCGTATTTCAAAATATTTCTTATAAAATTATATTCAAAAATACGATTTATTCATTTTCATAATTTATTTGGAAAGTATCCATTTCGATAATTTAAAAAAAAAATTACATCATTTCAATACAAAAGCCTAACAATTCTCTAACATAAGTTTTCTTGTAATAAATTAGATACTTCTATTCTTAATTTGCAATAAGTGACATAGAATAAATAAATAAAACAAAAGACAACAAATTAAAGGATTCAAAAATAAATATAAATTACATATATTGATGACTCAATAGTAAATAATACTAAAAATATCATTTTATAGGAAATCAAACTAGGTACTTCGTGGACTTGTTCTTTTAATAATTTTTAGTTAAGAAATATACATTGGTAGAAAAAACCAATAATTAAGAAAAAGTGTTGTCATTTAAAATAATGATGAGTCGTCAATCAATATATATAATTTAAATCCACTTTTATAGATATTAATTAGGAGGAAAAAGGCATACCTTTTTTTTATGCATTCTATTGTTTTTCTCTGGTCAATTTACCCCGTGATAATTTCTACACACGGCACATGCTGGATGATTGGATTCTTTAATCCTCCATTAGAAAAAAAGCCCTTGTTGAATTCAGTTTGCATATAAATTATCCGGAGAACTTGAAGTTTTTCCAAATGTTGAATGCCAGTAGGTGTTGTCTTGAGTTTAGGTATGTTCCAAAGCTCGAGCTTTTTCAAAGAATGGAGTGCTCCTCTCTCAATAGTGATGGAATTCACGCTAATAAGGGATCTGAGATATAGTTCCTTTAGTTGCTTAAATCCTCCATCTTCAAAATACAATCTTTTACCGATATAAGCGTGGCTCATCTCAAGGAACATCAAATATGGCATATTTTGCAGTGATTTCAATGAATCTTCAGTTAACTTCTCAGAGCCATCCAAAGTTAATTTTACAAGACTTTGGAGTTGTGGAATCCACTCTGAAAACCTTTTTAACTCCCCTTTCAGACAAAGCTTCCGAAGCATAGGCAGAGATGAAATAGTAGGCAAATCAATGACTCCCCACGAGGAAATAGTCAATTTCTCCAACTTTGTCATCTCATTTATTGAGGAGCATATAGCACTTCCATGTTTTTCCTTGAGACATTTCAAGCTTAAGTCCCTTAACTGCTTCAACTTTTCCAGTTCTCTTATTAACTCTATTTCAATGTCATCCTTAATTATTTCTACTCTATCATCATCATCATCAACCATAGTTAGCTGTACATCATGCAGTGTTTGTAGGGATGCCATGTCTCCAAGACCATTCTTCAATTGAAACAAATCCATGTAATCACCCAAAAGATGTCGTAGCTTTCTTAGCTTGCAAAACTCCTTTGGCATTACACTGGCCAATGTATGCCTTATGTCCAAGGTCTCAAGGTTATGGAGCTTGCAGGTGAATTTTGGAAGTTCAATTGGCATATTTGAATATCTTAAGTTTAAATATTTCAAGTGTGTTGGATTTCCCAAATTTTCAGGAACATAAACTTTTCGCACTGCCCAAGGTTTAAAATCAAGTACCTTCAAAAGCTTGTATTTTGTAGCGATTCTTTGGACAAAGATTTCAATCAATGCTTCTTCATCTTCAAAAACAAGTAATGACAGGGTATGTAAGCTTTCAGTGCTCCCCATTAAATCATTTGAAATATTTTCTATTGATAAGCGTCGAACCATCCTAATTGACATTGACTCTTCTTTACCGATATGTTGGCTGAAACTTAAATACTTAGATTTTCTAAGAATCATATCGTGTAGTAAGTCATGAACACGACAATTCTTAGCTTTGTCATCTATGGAAAATGAAGACACTTGCACTAAACCTCTGCCAATCAACTCTGATAAATATTGTCGTGCAGTTTCCTCTAAAGTTTTTCCTTCTTCATCTTTTACAAACCCTTCAGCAATCCACTGCCAAATTAATCTTTTCAAATTAACTTCATAGTCTTCAGGATATACTCCAAAATACAATAAGCATGATTTTAGATAGTATGGCAAATCATCATAACAGAAATCTAAAATCTTTGTTATGCCAATTAAATGAGGATTCTTCTCCATCTCAGAACTTAGACTTTGTCGAATTTTTTCCCATTGAAATGGAGTTTTTTCTTTGCCAGACAAAAGACTACCAATAGCCACAATTGCTAGTGGTAGACCTTTACATTTTTCAACAAAGTCCAAAGAAATTTTCTTGAGATCTTCTGGACAACGTCCATTATTGTAACATCGAAATGCCTTCTTGCAAAAGAGTTGCATAGATTGTTCTCGAGTTAAAGGTTTCAACTTATACACCTTATCTGATGGAGATCTCATACAAGAGTCTACGACACCATCCATCCTAGTTGTGATTAATATTCTACTTCCGTTTTTATTATCAAGCATGGCATTTTCAATTTGACCCCAAAGATTTACACTCCATACATCATCAAAAATGACAACATACCTCTTATATTGCAAATGGATTCTCACTTCATCAATCAGTGAATCTCGATCCATTTCGGAAATGCCTCGTGGAGGACCCACCATTTTTTCTTTGCATAACTTCTTCAACAAGTCGCTCAACAATCCTTCCGCTGTGTAGGATTGAGAAACTGTAATCCATGCACGACAATCAAAGTGTTCAATCACCTTCTGGTTGTTGAAAACTCTGTTAGTAAGAGTGGTTTTTCCCAGTGCGCCCATTCCCACCACAGAGATGACGGTACGCTCTACCGGTCCCTCCACCAACCAACGAATCAATTCATCTCTTGGGTCTTCAAGGCCAACAACTTCAGCTTCGTCAAGTAGACGAGAATCCAATCGAGGGTCAATCCATTGATCAGAAGAAAGTTGGCTTAGGAAGTTATACTTCTTTCCTCTTTCATGGATTTCATCAACAATTGACTTAATCTGCTGAATCTCAGATGCTATTTGATGGCGACGCTTCAAAGATTCAATAAGGTGAGTGAAATCACACTCAAAGAGTAAAGCTGCACAACCAAAAGCATCATGAGGGTGTTGTTCCACATAGATGATGTATTGATCAATGACATCTTCTATAAGGAAAGAAGCTTCCCTCAAGTCCTTCACCCATTTTTTGATTCCCTTGTTTGTGTTGTTGTCTCCTTCTTCTGCTGCTCTTCTATCTGCCATCTTGAGGGAGCCTTGGATGTGTTGAAGTTCATTTTGTATGTCTTCAAATTCTTTGGGGATGTTCCAAAGCAGTTTTGCTTCATCGTTCAGTAGTGCAAGCAACTTGTCTCGTGCGAAGGACACTGCCATTTCCGCCATTTGAGTATAGCTAGATTTAAGCTTTGACTGTATTGTGCATGAGGATTTTTGGTTAATGATAGTTTTGCAATACGGTGAGAGGAGTAGGTCTTTGATGAATAAAATTTTCTTAGCAAGTTGAGTTTTTTAATTCTTTATTTTACATTATTAATTTTTTGTCGTAATAGAGCAAGTTGTGATAGTGCGGTGTACCTAATATGCTGATCCCCCAGGAATGCTGGGTCCGGGGGCCATTATTTATCTTCTTTAACAACGTGCATCCGTCCTTTGCACAGGAGCGGAGTCAGCGCTTACCCCGGAGGGGGTAAAGCAGTGTATTAAAACCCGGCCCGACCCGGCCGCAACCCGGAGGTTGTACCGGATCGGATTATACGTTGGATCGGGCACGGGGGTTTGAAGTAGCATCCATCCAATTGCCAATAAGTAATTAAACCACTTAGCCATTAAATTCATTGGTAATATTTACAAAAACGTTTACATATATATATCTATTTTATTTATTATCATATATTTTATTTTTGTAATTTCTCAAAAAAAAAATGTAATAATTTGATTAAGAAAATCAAAGTAGGAGAAAGACTATAATTTATAAAATAAAAAAGCAAAAAAATAAATAAATATATATATATATATATATATTTAAATAATTTTTAAAATATTAAAGAGTAACAAAATAATTGTTTACAAGTTTATAATTTGTATATAATAAATATTTTTTTAATATAGATCATACAAATCAACTAGTAATCTAATATCTTGATTGATTTAATCACCGTTCAATTTTTAAAACTATGGGATAAAGTATAATCCTCTTATGGAATTTCATGAGATTTAAGTTATTTAAATTTTTTTTATTTTTTTGGAAAGTGGTTTAAATGTTATTCAAAAGTGTTTACTTTTTTTTAAGTCTTAAAATTTGTTTTTTTTAGTCCATTATGATAAATATATTTTTAGTCATTCTATTCAAATTATCAAACAAATTTTTATAATTTGTGATAATTTTTTACTGTCATAATTTAAATTTAATGATAAAAAATTGTTATAAATTATAAAATTTATATTTTTTTTTCTTAACAAAATGACTAAAAATAATATTTATTATATTTGAAAGATTAAAAAAATAATTTTTAATTTAAGTGACTAAAATAGAACAACTATATATTTAAAACACTAAAAACACATTTAAACTAATAGGTAACTTGATAGGTGTGTGACTAACACTAACTGGCGTCTTGTCTACCCCAATATGTTGCTAAAAACTCTTCTCCCCCACACATTTGGACCACAATCCTCTCCTTCTTTGTTGCCAAAAAGCTAACTCTCGCATAAACCCTTCCTTTCATTTTCAAGCAGCTTGGCTTTCCCACCCGGAGTATGCAAATATTGTGACACAAGCATGGGATCAAACTACCGGAGATGCTTTCCATAAGCTTAATAAGGTTCGTGACAACTCTATCATCTTTAACAAAGAGATCTTTGGGAATATTTTTTAGGACAAAAAAAAGTTGGAATCTCATATCAAAGGAGTCCATCGAAAACTAGAGACTCAGGCTACTTCCGACTTGATTCAATTCGAGAAAACCTTGCAGGACCAATACAACCAAATCCTTTTTCGCGAAGAAATGTTATGGTTCCAAAAGTCCCGTGAGAATTGGGTGAGATTTGGCAACAAGAATACCAAATTCTTTCACACTCAAACAGTTATCAGAAGACGTAAGAATAACATTTTTTGCCTGTTTATCAATAATATTTGGTGCACTAATGCATCCCTTATTCAAAATGAAGTTCAATCGTTCTACCAAAGTCTCTTCCAATCTACTGCTAGATGCCTTCCCAATTTCTTACAACTGGTGCATGTTCCTCTATTGGAGGACCATGTCTCCCTCGGCCTGGCCACTACCGTCACGTTACGGAAGGTGAATGATGCCCTCTTTAGCATGAACCCTTACAAAGCCCTTGAGCCAGACAGATTTCAACCTATATTTTTCAAAACCTTCTGACCTTATATCAAAGGTGATATTACGCGCATGGTAGCTGAGATTTTTGCCACAACTGTTATCCCACCCCAAATGACTAAAACTTTGATAGTTCTCATTCCTAAGTCGGAGAATCCCACGTCCATCAGGGACTTCAGACCAATCAGTTTTGTAATGTTCTATTCAAACTAATTTCCAAGGTCCTAGTGAATCGCCTTCGGCCACACTTAGATTCTATCATTGGTCCCTTTCAAAGTAGCTTCATCCCCAAGAGGGGAACTTGTGATAATGTCATCATCGCCCAAGAGATTGTTCATAGTATGCATAAGAAAACTGGGAAGACTAGCTATGTTATGTTTAAGATTGATTTTGAAAAAGCCTATGATAGGGTTGATTGGAGCTTCTTAAGATTGACTCTTGAAGGAATTTGGGTTTCTGGACAGCACGATAGACTTGGTTATGAACTACACTACTATTATGTCCTTGTCCCTAAAATGGAACAACAAGAGATTGCCCTCTTTCTCGCCGAGACGTGGTCTTCGTTAGGGAGACCCAATGTCACCTTATCTCTTTCTTTTGTGCATGGAGAAGCTAGCGCTTTTTATTCAAGAGAAAATGGGTAGTGGGGATTGGCAATCAGTTATGGTCTCTAAAGGTGGCTCTAAGATATCACATTTATTCTTTGTTGATGATTGTTTGTTGTTCACTAAGGCATCGGCAAATCAAGTGCAATTGGTTCAAGATGTTATCCGGCTATTTTGTCTTGCTTCTGGCTTGAAAGTCAACAGCTAGAAATCTAAATTCTTCGTCTCTAAGAATGTTCCGCATAGCAAAATCCAGCAATTTTTCACTATATTAGAGTTTCAACACATTTATAATCTAGGCAGATACTTGGGTTTTCCTCTCTTGGTAGGTAGGACCACTAAGACAGATTTTGCCTCCCTCATAAATCATATCAATAGCTACATTGCAGGTTGGAAGGGCCAGCTCCTTAGCCGTGCTGGCAAAGTAACTTTGGCTATGTTAGTTATATCTGCTATCCCCTCCTACTCTATGCAAAACCTGTGGATCCCGAAGGGAATTTACAATAAAATTGACTCTAGGTTAAGGTGCTTCATTTGGGGAGGAAATCACAATCATTAGGTAGATTGGTCTACTATTTCTAAAACTCGTGCCAAAGGAGATTTGGGCATTCATCGATGCTGCTAGGCTAATGTTTCCCTACTTGGCAAACATGTGTGGGATCTTTTGCACGACAAGGATAAGTTATGGGTTCGTTTGTTATATGTTAAATATATTGGTCAAAAGAATATTTTTCACCTTAAGAATTCCACAAGCAGCTCGTATGTTTGGTCCTCTATCATGAAAGCCTTATCTCATCTCAAGCAAGGTTTCACGTTCAGGATTGGGGACGGGGATTGCTCCTTTTGGTTTGATCCTTGGTTAAAGGAGGGACCCTTGTATGGCATGGTGGATGAGGTCCATGAGAGGGACATGTAATTACACGTTAAGGATGTCTATTTTGATGGCTATTGGCACCTTGACGTCCTTACTACAACCTTGCCCCAAAACATTTGAAACACCCTTCCGTACTTGTTCCTTAATCCTTCTATGCCGAATACTATTAAGTGGAGTGCGTCTAGCGTGGGAAGGTATGATACCAAGTCCGCCTATACGTGGTTGAGCCGAGAGCCTGCTTTTCATCCTACCTGTTCTGAGTTCTGGTCATAGGTGTGGAAGTCCAAGCTACCTGAGAATGTTAAACACTTTATCTAGCTCACCTATAGAGGGAGCCTTCCTACTAACTCTTTCCGCTTTATGTAGCATATTACTACTGATTCTTTTTGTTGCAAGTGTGGAGATGCCAATGAAACATGAATTCACGTCCTTCGCAATTGCCCTTATGCATGTAAGGTGTGACAATATATCCAGTTGTAGTATGGTCATGATTTCTTCGTTGATGATATTGCATACTAGTTCAGAAGTAACATTCAAGGAAATTTTCAGCTCTTATTCGACACCACCTGCTAGATGATCTAGCGCGCGAGGAATAAGGTGGTTTTTAACAATATAGTTTGGCCAAACTGGTATATGCATAACCAGATAAGTTCTCTTCTACATCTAGCCAAAGGGACAAACTCGACCAACTCGTCCCCGACAGATAGGATACTGATTAATTGGGAACCTCCTCCGCAAAATTACATCATGATCAATACGGACGGTAGTTCCTTTAGTAATCCTGGCTTGTTAGGTTTTTATGGTGTTTTAAAAGATTTTGCAAACAATTGGATTACAAGTTATATGGGCAACTGTGATTTTACTTCAAACATCACCGCTGAGCTGTGTGTCATTTTCCATAGCATTAAACTTACTCATACAAAAGGTTTCTTTATTGTTATTTGTGAGACAGATTCCACCACTTTTCTAAAATTCATCATTAAGGGCCTCGACGCTGTTCATCTGCATGCAAGTGTGATCTCAGCCATTTGTGGTTATGTATAACTACCTTGAAATATTAGCTTCAAGCATATGCTTAAGCAAGGAAATGCTGTGGCGGACATTCTTGCTAAGTCAGGAGCCAAATCCTCCTCCCCGTTTATTTTATTAAATTCTTGTCCAACTTTAGGTTCTAATTACTTAGTTGCGATGCCTCAGATATTCTCTTTTGTAAGCTTTAGTGCCATTTTTTAATTTTTCTATTCATAAAAAAAAAAACTAATTTAAATATCAACAAATAAATATATTAATGTCAAATTAAATAAAAATATTCATAATATATGTTTATCAAAAGTAAGAAAAGAAATTTAATATAAAATTATCAAATACATGAATTAATTTAAATATATATATATATATATTTTATTTTTATTTTTTTTGATTTCGTGAGTCTTAAATTAATGAGGATATTTGTAACAAATAATATATATAACAGTAAGAAATATATATTTAAATATATAAAAAATAGTCGATATATTTATTAATCAATAATCTTTCTCAATATATCATAAAAATTATATATACTTTAACTATGATATTTAGAACATAAAATATCATATGAATTTATAATAAAAATTTATATCATATTTTTGTAAAAAAAAATGTAAAAGAAATAAATAAAACTTAAAATTTAACACCATAATTTTTAAATTAAAAAAAGTTTATTTAGTTTTATGCTCATCTACAATTTTAAAATCAAAACTGAGTAAAGGTTGCACAAAAGATAATTTTATATAACGTTTTGAACAGTTATTTAGGCAGTGAGGTGATGAGACAGTAATGATCAGGTAGGGTAAGGAACACCATACTTGTGTTGGACTATGAAATATTTCAATGAATGAATACTGCTTTTTCTGCTGAGTCATGCAAAACAAAGAGGGATGTATATATATTTCGGACATTATTCAACCTGCAAAGCACCTATTCCTAAAATTTATCACTTTCTTCTTCTCCTTTCCATTCAAACCTAAAGCCAACTTCAAATAGGGGGAACTAAATAAGAATGCAGAAGCTAACTCCAATCACCACGTCACTTACCAGTGAATGCAACAACTACCACAGGAAAATCCCAAGAAAATTAACACCTTACAATTAATAATAGAGAATTACATGAGGCAAAACTATCCCAAGAATAATGCATTAGGAAATCATGCTGTAACAACAGAGCTATTGCTGGAACTTTATCGTCAAGTCCATGAATTCATATATACTTGCAAGTTGATCGAGTGTGTGAAATGAAAATTTTTCTACGTTAATTGCAAATTTAACTTTTTATACCCACTCTTCCTTCACTTTCCCAGCACCAAACAGGGAATTAAATGGACCAATCCGATTCCCGACAAAGAAAATGGTGAATCAAGTTTTGTTTTTTTTTTTTAATTGAAATATAGTGGGTTGTAAATGGAGTCAGCATTTCTTGTTGGGCCAGGATTATCAACATTTGGGAAGAGTTGCTATTTCCACCCTTGTACATTTTAAAATAGACCAGTGTTATTATTGCATATTTTCAAATATACTCTTTTAAACACTTTTTAATGATCAAAATTAGTTGAAATTTACAAAATGAGAAAAAAGAATCATTAAATAGAACGCGAAATTCATTTAATTTAATGTAAAAATTATCTAATTTTATGATTTTTAATAAATTTGACGAAGTCTATTAAAAAATGGTGTTAGGAAATGAATTCTAAACATTTTTCTTTAAAATATGGAAAAAAAAAACACACACACACACATTCATGTCCTTCCTATTTTTCTACACCCCACTTTTCCTCTTTCCCTATTTTCTTATCTTTTCGCCACACGTTATTTTTAACTTTTAATTTCTTAGGTATAACTTCAAATTTTAGGGTGCACGCCAGTTGCCACGCGTATTCGGTGATAAATAAAGGGTCTATCATCCAAATATGTCAAAATAATGTTTGTTGGTGTTTGGTATTTGCGGTGGCCTAACTATGGTTGTAACTTACAAAGTAGCTTGTCTGTTCATAACAAAAAGATAGGAATTAAATAACTTTTCGATTCCCGGAAAAGATTCAAAGTTTGTACTTAGTTCTCGTAATTTTATTTTTTTTGCTTTATTTTGAGTATTTAATAATTTTTTATTTTATTTTAAATTCATATAAATGATGTATCAATATCTCAATTATTAATTAATTAATAATATAACACTATTTCAATAAATTTTAATGATTAAACTATCATGTGATAAAAATAAAAAAAATTATTAAAAACTCAAAGTAAAACAAAAAAAATTACCAAGAAACTCGAAACAAATTTCGAGTACTTTTCATTTATCTAAAAATTATTTAATTCTAAATATCGAATATTTTATTCTACTAGTAAATTAGTACATGTATATGATACGCATGCATTAATTAATTTCCACCCTAGATAATTTATTTATTTATTTAATTTGGGGATAAAATGATATAAAGTTTAACTTGTACATACTTGATACTAATAAATTAATTAAGGGAATCTATGATAACACTTTTATAAAAGAAAAATAGTATCAAACATACATAAATTCTTTTTTCAACACGAACTAAGTAATTGTTAAGTTATAAAATTATAAGGTTAAAGACATCTTCATGGTAGGCAAGGGGAACGGTTCCATGGTGGGAGGCTAAGGAAAGCGACAAGAGCATCAAACTCTAGCACATCCTCCAAAAATTCCTCTAATAATTCAATGAAGAGATACTATTAATTGATTAAAAATAAAAAAGAAAGAGAAAGATTTGTCAAATTAAGCTAAATACACAAAATTTTATGATATTTAATAATTTTAAAAAATAAAAAAAGTGTTAAGAATATAAAAGAGATTTAAAAATTTGTTAAGGATATAAAAAAAAAAGTTAGCAGCTTACAAGTTATATACTAGTTGAAGTAGAAGTAGCTTAAAAAAATAAATTAGAGACTACTAAATTTCTTTTGGTTACCAAGTAAAATATGCTTGTATACCAAGTCAACTTTCTACTACACAATTACACTGTCATGTCCTAAGATCGATTTTTTAAATAACTTCAAATTTAACATTTTTAATCAAATATACCTTTATAAAAACTCGAGTAGGATGTTTTTATTTTTGCTTAATAAAGAACTTAGATCTCATCACGAAAAAAGTTAGACAATAGAATTTTATCCAAGTTCTATGTATATTTTTGTAACATTTTGGATGCTGACAAAAAGTAAAAAGTGATTATTAGTAAATAAGAGATGTGATAAAGACAATAAATGATTCCTGAAAGACTTTCAACAAAAGAGATACATGAACAAATCAAATATACACCTAAATGAAAGGAATTTAGAGACTATATATGTATTTTTTGTATTTTTTTTATAGTCTCATCACTTAATTCCACAGTTAAGTATGTTTGACTTAAAATAATTATGAGATGTATAAGGGTCTTTGACTAATTTTGCTTTTAAAAAATAGTTTAGTTTTTTGAAAATAGAAAAATTTGTTTGATTGATGAAAATAATTTTTTTTATTACATTCAAAAATAATTTTTAAAATTTAACATGTTTATAATGATAAACTGACTGATAAGTGAAGTAAAAGTGTTTTCTAAACCGTCTTTAAGACAGGAAAATGGAAAGGAATTCAATTAAGTCCTGACTTTTCGAAAAGTTTCTCAAAATGTATGAATGTGGACAAAATGCAATGAAAAGTCTCGTGTTAATTTGATTAGATTTATGAAAATACTCCATGTGTTAGAATTTCCACCACATGTAACAGCTCAGAAGCACTGACTAACAATGAGTATATTCAAGTGTTTTTAAATAAGTTTTGGATTTTTAAAAAATATTTATTTTTTAATTTAATTTTCTTGAAAAAAAATTATATTATTTTGGGTTTTTAATTTTATTTTAAATTCTTATAACATAATATATTTTAACTATTAATTAAATGATGAGATGATATTATTTCAATATATATTAATGATTAAGATAAATTCAAATTAATATGAATTTAAAATAAAATTTAAAAAATTTCAAGAAAAAAAAACAAAAAAAAAATTCAAAAATTTAAATTAAAAAATAAATATTTTTAAAGGATGCAAAACTTGTTTAATTCTTCAAATTGTTTAACAATTGGTATCTTCATCACACTCAACGCCTTGATTGTCCATATGTAATTTGGTTCAAGATTTGTCTCACTATTAAACCAACAATTTTATTTGTCGGTTAACTACTTAATTAGGTAGGTCATATTGGAACACACACACTGATTAGTATAAAATAAAATAAAATAGTATAAAAGGAATACACAATGACCATTACCTCCCTTTGAATATGATACAAAGTACAAACGTTATAGAAATAGACGAAAGAGAAATGCCACATCACATGATCACAAATTAATGCTTTGAACAACATATTTTGTAACACTTTGTCCATATCCATTGGGTTCTTCACTTCTTGATAGATACATTTAACCTTCTTCTATTCAAGCTTTCTGCAATGTCAGTATTCTTTATCCAGTAGTTAATTACGACAATAATCTTGACACCAATTTCTATATTTTTTTTTCTAGACAGTACAGAAAAATTTCACTGCAAACAAACGGTTACTAATTTTTGTGGAAGATAATAAACAAATATAATGTAAATATTATTTTTTTAACATAATCTATTTCATGATCAAAATTTGATTTTTTTTAGATCACTTGACTAAAATGATACAAGTAGCTGCCATTTATGCGTTTATGAATTTCTTTAACTTTAAAATGTCTATACTAATTATATCCAAAACCGAATCTTGGAAATAAAATAAAAATTATGAAACATACTTTGATCTCCCGTGTGTTACATCTTTAACAAATCTTGAAGATTCCTACATATCTTCTTTCTTTATACAGTGTAACAACATCGTCCATAGAAAATTGAAATGAAATCTTTTAGTCACGTGACTTCAATTTTGCCAATATGTAATGATTTATTATGACACATCTGGCCAATACTGAAGAATATGTAATTGATTAAACAAGTCATGAAAAGGATGTAAAAAAAAAAAAAGAGAGAGAGATATTAATGCTTTTAAATTGTTAAGCTGAAATTGCATACCTTTATACTAATTAAAGAGATTTTTTTATAAAAAAAAAATAGCTGTATGTGAGAATTAAAAAAAAATTATTAATGTTATTCCCCCTTATATATGTCTTCTAATCAATTTTAATGATATATTAAAATGCAATTAAAATTCAAGATGTCTATTTAAAAAATAAGTTAAAGTTATAATATCAAGCATTATAAATTTAAAGTTTGTGGTGTTTATTTAAAAAAAATATAAAGTTTAAGAATTAATTTGGACAAATTTAAAGTTTAGGATGTTTATTTATATATAAAAAAAAGTAAAGTTTAGGAAATCCTAATGCTATTTTGCCTAAAAAAGAAAAGATTTAAATAAATCTTATAAATAAGATAAAGTTAAAGGTCAAGAAAATATTTTAACCAACGTTTAATAGTGTACTTAATACTTATTATTCATTATGTCTACCTCTTCTTTCACCTCATTAAATAGTTTTTTTTTTAATGCTTTGATTTGGTTCTTATATATACTAAAACACATCGATCTCTAATTAATTATTAGAGTATAATATATTTGAAAAGTAATGATCAATAAAGTTAATTTTAGTTCTCTAAAGTCTTTTCTCTCTCTATATAATATATTTGAAAAGTAAAGATGAATAAAGTTAATTTTAGTTCTTTAAAGTATTTTCTCTCTCTTTCTCATTTTTTTTTATCATTAAATACAAAAGTCACTAATTTATTATTGATAAGTAAGAACTCTTTTCTTTCTTTTTTTGTTTAAATATATTTTTATTTCTTTAAATATGATTTATATTTTTATTTGTACTTCAAATAAAAAGTTACGTTTTCTAGTTTTTTAAAATAAAATTTTTTTTTAATCATTTTTATCAAAAATATCAAACAAAAAATAAAATATTTAAAGTTTGTGACGATTTTTTACCCATCACAATTTGACTTGTCACATTTTTATATATTTGTAGTAGTTAAAAAATTATTTCAAATTATAAATATCTTATTTCTTATTTAATATTTTTTTATGAAAATAACTAAAAAAATATTTTTCAATTTTAAAAAATTAAAAAAATAACTTTTATTTAGAGGATTAAAAAAATATAACACATATTTCAAATATTAAAAATATATTTAAGCTTTTTCTTATTATATATCTCAAGTCACTTAGTCATCTCATTTATTATTTTCTCTCTCTTTCTTAATATATATATATATATATATATATATATATATATATATTAATTCTAATTTAAAAAAACAATATACTAATACTTGAGTTATAATTTTATATTTTTTCTCTTTCTTGTATAATTTATGTTTATTATTTTGTTCTAACTTTTCACATTAAATTAATATTTTAAATAATTATTCAGTAAAAATATTTGTATTTCTTAATTTCCTAAACTAGCACTCAATTTTGTTTAGCAATATTAATAATAAAATATGTATACATTATAAAAAATAATAGATATATATTTTTATATTTTAATTAGAATTTAAATGTTTGATATTCATCTTTTTTATCAAGTTGTTCGAGATATTTAGGAACTTATAAATGTGATAATCCAAAGTGTAACGTCTCACTCCAACCCACTAATGTTGACTAGCTCGACAATTAGAATTTAAGCTTGATACACTACTAGTAATGCAATGTTTTTATACTTTCAACTAATCTTAAATAATATTTGTGACGATTTTTTTTAATTATTATAAAATTTAACAAATTTTTCATACATGAAAATGTTTAATTTTATGATAATGTAAACAAAAATTACAATAATTTTTTAAATAAAAATGATTTGCACTTATATAAAAATTTATTATCATTAAATAAATTATTCATCAGATAGTACACAACTTGATTCTGCTTTAGAAAAGAATGAATTTGTAAATAAATATAAAATTGTAACTGAGAAAAGAAATTATACTCAAAATCACTAAACAATTTTTTTAAGATTAATCATCAATAAAAATTTGTTAAAAAAAATCATCAACAAAATTAATTAGTGATACTCCATATTAACGTGTGACAATTTTTTTTCTTTGATATAATTTGTCAGATTTTATATCTTTGACTATTTTTTTCATTTAATGATTTTATAAAATAATAAAAAATTATAAAAGATAAACTATTATGAAATAATCAATGTTTTGGTCAAAGAAACCTTTGCCTATTAAAGAATGTAGAACAGTGAAAAACTGACCATTAATTAGCTAATAAACCGCACGTTTAGTATACCAATATAAATTTCAAAGTCAAACAAAACATTTAATGTTAGGAGAAACATTTCAAAGTCTAACACAGTAATCAATGGTTAGTTCAAAGAAATACAAATTCTAATATTTTTCAGGTAACCACTTTTAAAAAATACTTGTATATTTTTCATAACCTCTGCTTACTTTAAAGTGAAATAAATACAAGTCTTTCATAAGATTTTTTTTAATATATGAAATATTTTTTTATACATTGGAATCGAAAACAATATGACAGATTGACAAACCCTGATCAATCAAAATAGGTATATGATAATGTTTTCTTATTTTAAAAACACTTTCCTATATTTAAAATCATATCTTAATTTTCCTCAATTTTTTATAATCTAAATAAATATTATTATAAAGTTAAAATCAAAGAAATATTGGACATGGACCAACATATAACAATAACTACAAAATACATCTACAAAATTAGTACAAGTGTACAACGTGATGTGAATTGTGATGATCAATTATGTTCAGCATATGATTCTGAATGTTACCAACCTTGAACTATGTTCTCATTCTTTTTCATAAAAGTGGCATATAATATTGCTTTCTAATAGAAACATAACTGTTGGGTTGGTCCACATCTCAAAGAAGAAAACCGATGCACAAACTTTTTGGTAAAGTTTGGTGATTCTGCGTAGACTAGGCCATAAATTTAGCAAATTCCCTTCGGTTACAAATAATTAATAATGTAAAAAAATACCTATATATTAATTTTTTTATATTTTCAATAAATTAAATGTGTTGACTTTATTATTTGAATAAAAATTTATGTTCTGAATATATAAAAAATATTATTTTATTATATATAATAAATTTATTAATTTAATGTTTGTTTTAAAAATTATATCTAACGTATTTTTTAATTGATTAATAATATATTTTTATAGTGACAGTGTAAGAGTCAAACTCTTTTTATTTAATATTAGAAAAAATTATAAAAGATATATAATTATAATAATTTAAATGCTTGATTATTACTAAAATCACCTTTACCATTTCTTTACTCTGGAATTTCATTAACAAGAAAAATCCCTTATATTATATATACTATGTTCAATATTTTAAAATATTAAATATGTTTAATAGAAGAAAAAAATTAACTATTTTTATGGATTTAATTTTTATACATTATCAATATATATTTTTTGCATTGTTAATAAATTAAAAATTACCATAAGAGTTTTAAATTAATTATAATATATATTAATAATTTCACTATACAAACAAATTTATAGCTAAATGACAATAGATAAAAAAGTAATTTAGCACATTTTAGTGAGATTCTTAATTTTAAAAAGACAAATACATTGTTTACCCTTGAAAGAAAAAAGTTTGGCTTCTAATTGAACGGTCACGTGATTCAAAACGCGTAGGTAGAATTTTTCTGTCCATATATAGTTCCATACAACCCTCACTTCCATACATCATCACTGGAAATTCTTAGTTTCTTTATCACTTCCCACCTTTTCACTTCACTTGTGTTGTGTGTTAATTTCTCTCCCTCTCCACACAAACAAATCAAGAAATCACACACACAAACATGTCTCGCCACCGCCGACAACCTTCCCAAGTCTTGCCACCCGAGATTCTCGCCGGCGAAGACTTCACGAAGATGGCATTTGACCTTACCCAACAAGCTGTTGATCATCAAGGCGGAACTATCAAAATCGCTACCATTTCCACCACCAACCAACAACACCAGGAAAGACAAACCTCTTCTTCGGTGGCCGCAGCTAAAAAGCCGCCGTCATCGGAGAAATCTACTAGTTAGTTACCATGTATGATCAAATGGTGTATGTGTGGATTCCATGGCCCTTTGGGTTGGTGCTTTGCTCCATTTTGTGTTTGTAGTTAGTAGTTACCTTTAAGATTTTTTTTTTCCAGTTTTTTTTTGTCTTTTTATTTGAATAATAATTGTGAGATAGTGGGTATGGAAATCTATGACATTGGAATATGGAGCCACCATTGGTAATTTGTAAGACTTGATCCCTTTTGGCTTTTGCTTTTATATAAAGTTTTATGTTTTTTTTTTTTTTCGTTTTGGATTGTATCAGAAGTGTTCTTTCAAGAAATCGATCTCCGTTTAACAATTACTACTATTGATATATAACGCGTTTGGTTCCGCTATAAGCCAACTCAATGCGCGTATTTTGTTTTGTGAAAACAATGAAAAGAATTTGGTAGCTTCTCTCTTTCATTGTGAAAATAAAATCAATTTTGTTTTTTTCTTAAATCCACCACTACTTAACCAAACATGCATTTATCAAATTTTGTGTTCATTAAACAAGTGGTCTATTTGAATCATGGTCCGTTGGAATGTGTACATGAGATAAAAATAAATTAAAAAAATAGAGAAAAATGAATAAAAAAAATTATGTTAAAATTAATCTAATTTTCTTCTATGGATTGATTCTATTATTTCCGATCTTATATACAAGTAGCGGTTTTTTCTTTCGTTCTATAACACTTAAAGGACTATTTTTTTTTTTTAAATAACACTTAAATTTATGTTAATATTAAATGTTATCATCACTTTTTTTTTATAATATCATTAATTTTACAAATAAAATTAATAATTCATATCTTTTTTAATTTATTATTTATTTAATAATTACTTATTAAATTTTAATATTTTAATAATTGTGGAGAAAAAAAAAAATCCAGCTCTCTCTATACACTTCTAGATTTATTTCAGTGCTTGTATGTTTGGTTTAACATATTTGGTTTCACGTGAAAAAATAATTCATAATTGATTTTGGGGTCAAAATTGATTATGTGTGTGTGCTTAATTTAGTATTGAAGAATTGATTCTAAATTTATAATTGTTTTTAAATAATTTTTAATATATTTGATTTTACATTAGAGAATAATTCAAAATTGATTCTCGGTTTATAATTGATTATGAGTTAAACTAACTAAGAGTATCTCCAATGAGAGTTGTTTAATAGGTTGTTTAACAAAAAAAAATTGTTTAATAATAGAAGTTACTTAATTTAGTGTGTCATATGTATTTTGGATTGCTTAAAATTGAAAGGAGTTGCTTATATAAGTAACTCTTACTCATGAGTTGCTTAAGTTTGCATTAAATATAGGAGTGAAAAAGGAAATATATATGAATTAAGCAATTTGTTGGTAAAATTACCATTGAAGAGAAAGTTAATTGAGTTGCTTAAAATTAAATAACAAAAATTAAGCTTTTTACAAATTTAGTATTGGAGTTGGTCTAATAGTAGTTTATGTGTTGAATCTAAAAATTTATAATAAATTTTACTTTACCATCAATTATAAATAAAATCATGCAAACATAATTCACATCACTTCAAAATTAATTTTTAAATAAAATCAATTTTCTCAACGTTTATCTAAACAGACTCTATGATTTTTGTTTACAAAGTAATAACTACTACGTTAAATCTAAAAAAATTACAATAAATTTTGTTTTAAAATCAATTATAACCAAAATCACTTTTACAAACTCAATTTTATTCCTACTCAGATTCTATCGATGCTCATCTAAACACACCAAATATTTATATTATATACATTTACGATTCCAACCAAGATTAATCATACTCATGAAAAACTACTTTATACAAATAAATAATAAAAAAAAATGTGCATTACCAAGTTGATCATGGAATAAAAACATATTGTCTGTTCGAGTTGATTAAATTATGATGCGGAATATAAAATATAAGTGTAAGCAAGGTTTTAAAAATTGAATAATCCACCGTTAATTTTTCCACCAAAGTATGAAGTATTACGTTATCTTCTAGATAGTCTCAATAGTAATAAAGTTATATAAGTTTTATCTCTAAAGTATTGAATATCTATCATTTTAATTTCTAAGAATTAAGGTATTTTAATAAAACTTAAAAATCAATTTAGAATTTTTTAATATTTGGAGCACCAATTAATAATTTTCTAATACTTTTAGGACAAATTATATATTTTTTAACTACTTTATTTAAAAATAAATTTGATAGTATATTCTTTGGGGTTTACACAATCACATTGTGACCATAGTCACGGTTACATTTTTTTTGAACTACGGTTACATTAGTTTACTTGCATTTGTTTATAATTTTTTTTTTTAAAATCATAACGAATCTTCGTGCATGTTGACCATATTTAAAACTTTATAGTTCAAAGATTAAATATATATTTTTCCTAATATATACCCAAATTGTATATTTATTTTTTAATAAATTTGTAATAACGATTGTTTTTGGTATATCAAAATTTTTGTTTTAAATATGTGTCATCAGTTAGTTAAATGATAATATGTCCGTTAAATATTTTAAGAAATATTTGTGACAGTTAGTATTAAATTAAAAATTGTCAAAATCAATTTAAATTAAAAAAAAATAATTTATAGTGATTTTGATTATTTAATTGACGACAATTACATAAAATAATTTTTTTTTTATATACAAGGGACTATACACAAATAAAAAATTTATTAGGAAATTTATGCAAAATTAGGATATATATTAGTTATCTAAAATATATTTTAATTTTTTATTTATTTATGGAAAATGATAGTTTATATGAAAATGTTTAAGTAAAAAGATATTAAAAGGAGTTAGATAGTTTGTTTTCCACTTAAATGCTCATTTTTTATTTTATTTTTTGTAATGCATTATGTTCATTTGCGTTTCCTTTGCTTCCTTTCCTCTTCATTTTACGAGATTTTTTCTTAGAAAAAATTGACCTGAAAACAATGTACATGTCTGTTTTTTTGTTTGTTTTATGCATCATGTCTCTAAATCTGATAAGCTGCATTTATCTCAATTTTTACAAATATTAGTCACATCATTTTTATAATGAGAAAAAATATTATATAAAATAGTTTTATATTATTAATAAATCACAAACCATGTATTTATCATAATTTTATATTTATAGTAAATTAATTAATTTTTATAAAATTATTAAAATAGTACATTATGATTCATCGAATGAGTAAAATTATTTTATAATTGAATTGTATAAAATTATTTTATATAACAATAGACTCTTTTATAATTTAGTGCAATTTAACAAGTTATAGTTCACTTTCAACAAAGGACGAAGAATGTCTTTTTTATAAAAGAATCGTGTGCTGTACTTGTGTAAAAGAATTTTAATTTTGAATCTTAATCAAATAGTCTAACTCCGTACCATCCTTTATTCGGTCATTTTGAATCAAATAGGTCTCAGCTTCGCAAAACAGCCTAAACAAAGAAAGTGGAAAAGTATTGAAGATAAAAATAATAACGACTATATCAATGTATTCTTATCATATGAGATTCATCCATAAAATAATCTTATCTTTGTACTTATTGTTTTAACAAAATATATTTTTATTCCTTAAAGTATGAAACATTATAATCTATAATTTTTTTAATATTTCATTCAATATTAATCCTTAAAGTATTTTTTCACACAAAATATATTTTTTGTTTTGTTAAGATTTGTTTAATTTTCTTTTATAGTAGATTTTATCTCTAATTTTATATATAAAATCAATAATAAATATTTTTGTTAAACGTATTATTTGTTAAATAATTTTATAAAATAGATATTTTAATAATTGTATAAAAAAATTGACTAAAATATATTTTAAGTCCTATATATCCTAATTTTGTATTTGCTTTTTAATAATTTTTCTTTTGTGGTCCTGCCCATGATATATAAATTGGCTAAAATGTGTTTTAAATTTTTGTCCTCATTTTAAAAAATGATTTGTGATAGTTTGTGAACCAGTAATATTCAGATAAAGATTACCATAATCAATGGAAAGAAAATAATTTGTGACAATTTCCATGATTTATCTTAAAGCAGAAACCTAAAACAAATTTTTTTATATATTAGGAATTAACCACAAAGAAAAAATTATTATTTTTTATTATGAAAAATAATAAATTTAGTCAAAAGAAACTTTAACACCCCTCCATGTTCTAGATATGTAACTGGTTCATAAGTGAACTAGTTTTGATAGATGTTACGTGTTTCATTAATTAATTGACACATGACATTAAAAAAAAAGTTAAATTGAAATTTTAATCCCCTTAATTTCTCAAATACATGAGTTTGGTTCCCCTAGTTTTAAATTGACAATTTTGATCCCTTTAATTTTAAAAATCAACAATTTTGGTCCCCAAGATCAATTATTAATTAATAATTGTAATCGATAGAGTTATTAAGTTAACTATAAATTCACTAAAAAAATATTAATTATTAAAAGAGGTTAAAATTGATTTTTCTTTTAATTTTTATTATTTTTTAATATTACAAATAATTTTTGTATGGTTGGTAATTAACAATTTTTTTAATGTTAAAAATGATTTTTTTTTTATATTTTTTCTTTGTGAAAAAATTATTATGGTTTTTATAATAATTTTTAATTAATTCACTAACTCTATTAATCATAATTATTAGTTAATAATTTATCAAGGGAACCAAAATTATCATTTTTTAAAAATAGGGGACTAAAATTGACATTTTAAAACTAAGGGGATCAAAATCATGAATTTGAAAAAATAAGAGATCAAAATTGCAATTAAACCTAAAAAAAATAATCTTTTTAATTTTTTAATACCACATGTTAATTAGTTAAAGAGACACATGACATCTATTAATAACAGATTACTCACTAAGGAAACTAATTGATGGAGAGACCAAAAATGGAAAAAAAAAATACTTTAAGAATTAAAACCAGACAAATAAAACATTATGACAGTAAATAAAAATGTTCAATGCTTTATGAAAAAAAAAACATATTTTTTTTCCCAAAAACATATATAAAGAAGTCAAAGTATTAAAAACGTTCACTTCTCACTTAGAAACGTCAATATTTGAAAGGAAGTAATCGTTATATGAAACAAAATGTTTTGAATTTAATTATATGAATATACTTTTAACAAAACTTCTCACTAGCTATCCCCAATAAAAAGAAGAGGGTGCTATTCAAGGAGCATTGTATCTTGGTTAAGGTAGATAGAAAACACCAAACTCATAGGGAGGAGGAGTTTGAGGTATAACTTTGCATTTTTGTGTGTAGCCCGATGAGGTACAGGCCTCTATACACTTTTATAGATTCATTAAGAAATAAAGCAGTTTTTCACGTAATAATTAATTGTGCTTATTCGTTGAAGTTAATATTTAATTAGTAGTCTTTAAATAAGGAAAAGTCTCTGAGAGTTTGACACGTGTTGCTTATGGTCATTTTAAAATAATTTCTTCTAATTTTCTACCTTTTTAAGTTATGTTTTAAGAATTCATCAAAGGTTTTGTTAAGTTTGATGTTATTTGTGTTACCTCTTTTCGTATCATTACTTTGGTCCATTTTTAATTAGCGTTTAAGGATATTTTAAAGAAATAAAAAAAATACAATAATTTATTTTTATTCTAATAAAATAGTTAAGTTTATTATTTTCTCCTTTTCTCTTTTCACTGTGTAAATTAATTAAAATAATGGTATAATTGATAAAAAAAAAGTAATTAATGTAATATTAAACTTTTTTTTGGGTGAAATGTAATATTAAACTTTGTAAATGACATATAAATAAAAACAAAATTTCTCAACAAAAACGATTATTAAAAAGTAACGGAGAAAATACTAAATTTGAGTAATGCTTCGTACAATTGAATTTATGAAAGATTTTAAAATGTCGTCATACTTATTAACTAGCATTTTTTTTCTGTAAGAAAAAAAGTACTTTTTTGCTTCTTTTGTTTTTTTACGGGAAAAGTACTTTTTTGCTAACTTCCGGTACATCAGATTTCAATAAACCAACGTGCAGGATACGCGTTGTGTTCCCAAAGTCCGAATAATCAAATCACTGTGTAAATAATACGACAACATAATCTATTTCTTTCGAATGATGTCATTAAATCTAATAAATGCTTTTGAATTTTCTTTTACTAAAAGAAAATCTAAGTACGTAATAAATGAGTAATTAATTAAATAATTCATAAAAGTAGCAAAATATTAAATATTTATGTGTGCATGACACTTTATAACATAAATGATGTAAAAGTATATGTAAATAAGGAAAAAGAGAAAGCAGAAATGATGTAAAAGTAACATAGTTCGTTCCTTTCAAAACACTTGTGATTTAGTTTCTTTCTCTTTTGTTTGACTTCATGCTAATTAAACATTAACCAGAGACAGCAATTTGAATCTAGGTAAGTCTAGTTTGTTTAAAATTATAATAAGTATTTATAAAATAAATAATTATTAAATAATTGATTATTTCATAAGTAGATAGTATTTATTTTTTTAAATAAGTAAAAAATAACTTATTTTAAATAAATGTTATTTAGACAAACATACTAAAAATTTAGATAATTATTTATTTTATTAATAAAATAAGTAATTTTTTGCTAAATAAATTTAAATAAACCAATCTATAAACAAATTGAAAAGTTAAAAATAGCTAAAAGCTTATAAATTAGCTCATTTAATTGAAAGTATTTGATCAAGTCTGATAAACTGGTAAATAAATGTCAAATGATGTAAAAATATATGTTTAATATTTTAACATTTGAATTTATTTTTAATAATGGATAATAATTTTAAAAAAATTGTATTATAAAAAAATGGTAAGGCATTTAGTGATTTTACTAATATTGGTTAAAAATTATTATTTTATTTGAAAATTATAATTAAATTAAATAAAATTTATTAGAATTAAATGATTTAAAATCTTTTTTTGAAAATTTAAATACATTAATAATATTATTTTAAAAAAAAATATTTTCTTAAACATTCTATTTTCTATTTTTAAAACATGTGTCACTTATATTACCAAGAAACATGATGCAAATTAGATCTTCTAACTATGTTTGGTAAAATGTAAGAGTGCGCGTCATTTAAGTGCACATAATCATTCATTAGTATCAAAGTCATTTGATATGTATGTAGGGTTTAGTTTAAAAAAAGGTGGATTTTCAAAATTGAATAAAAAAAAATCATGCAAACAATCAAATTAGATTAGCAAATTTAAAAAACAAAAATAATTTAACAAGTAATTGTAAAGTTAATATGATAATTTCTAACATCTTATGAAGGTATAGCTATGGCAATAGATGGCTTCCCTTTTGTGTAAGAATGTTATTGTATGTAGGTAAAAATGTTAAATTATACGAAGATTTTTTTAAAAGGAATAAAATGATAAAATAGGATTATAATTAAAATAATGAGATAAAATTGAAAATAAAAAAGAGATAATAGCTTAAAAATTAGTTTATTTTCCATATGCTACTTTAAGTAACTTATCAAAATAAACTATTTTTTTTTGGAGTAGCTTATAAAAAAAAAGCTACCAAAATAAGTGTTGTGTCAAACAAGCTCATTTTGGTCAAAGGAGCTTATAACTTCCTCCATTACCTTACTAAACACACTTTAATATGGTTAATAACCACTCCGGCAGTTTAAAAACTAACATATTAATCATTAACATTTGTCAATAAATAAAAAACTATCTTAGTCATTTGAAAACTCGTTTAATATAAATAATTTTAAGAACAAATTACAACTACATCTTCTAAGATTTTATCAAATTATACATAGTTTCATCTTTTTTATTTTTCATAGACTAACACCATTTTAAGTTTGAAATCATTACACTAACACCACATGTATGCTTCAAATTATTACATAGACATTGTAACACTGTGTTTTTAGTAATTGTGTTAAAAGTGATTTAATTAAATTATAAGAAAAATTAAATTAAATTTAGAGTGTTTAAAATGAATAAATCAGTGTTGGTTATAGTTTATTTTTATGTTTATATGTATTTTGGTTTGGGCTAGTATATGGTATGAGAACAAATGGGATGTGTCTAGTAAAGAGACTGGGTGTAGATAAAAAAACATAAGTTTAGAAAATCTTTCCTATTTATTTCCATAAATAAAATCCCTTTCCTCTTATTTCACACTCCCTCACTTTGTCTTTTTTCTCCTCCATGGACACCAACCCTCACTTTCTCTTTTCTTTTCCATGAACGAACCCCTCTTTATTTCACTATTCATTCCTTTCCCTTTTCTCTTCTCCTCCGTTGGTTCTCCTTTGCTTGTGACGAAGCCTGCGCAACGAAAGTGTGGCAGCATCGGCGAAGGGGAGCGTAATGGCGCCAACGATGAGGAACGTGATGACATCGATAAGGAGGAGTGTTACGACATCAGTAAGAAGGAGGGGAACCATTCAAACCTACGTACCAGAGAAAGAGAAGAGTTGGAGCCCTAAAGCCTCTTCCTTTAGCTTTCGCATTTAGGGATTTCAAGTTATAGAGGTAAGGGAAGCTCTAATTCTTTTCTCTTTTTGTTTTCCATAGGGTGTATGCGTTTGTGAGTGGATATTGGTTGAGTAATTGGATTCTAATTTTCTACCCAGTTTTTACATGAGTGATTTGTGGATTAAATCATTTATGCTTGATGTGGGCGTGCTCACTTGATGATATTTTCTCTATTTTGTTGCGATAAATTGTAGTTGTTGTTCTATTATGAATTTCAATAAAAAAATCAAGTCTTAGATGATGTTTTAATGTTGGTATACACTTTCTAAAGTTGTCTTGTGATTATATAATCAATATGTGAAGTTTCTATGCTATAAATGTCATGATTTGAACTCTTTTTACCGCATTATTTAGATGTTATGGCAGAAAAACGAGTTGCTGGTTTGCACCCATGTTTCCACCCTGGAACTTGATTTAGTTGATTGGTTTGGAGTTGGTTTAGCCTTCCTTATGATACCTTAAAATTAGGTGAATGGTATGGAATATTTTGATACACAATTCTTGTGGTTTGGACCTTAAAGACATGTGATTTATAGCCAATTATGTAGAAAACTTTGAAATTGTCCAGTCCTATTTTTTTGTTAAAAATCGGGACTTAAATGATGAATTAGGTGGGAATTAACCTTCCTTATGGTATCAAATGGTTATATGCATCAAATAGAAAGTTTTGGTACTTAATACTCTTGAAATGAATATATGTTGTTATAGGAAAGTAAAAATCTTGGTCCACAAACCATGCCCCATAGTTTGCAATTTTATGGACTATTTCTTTTTAATTTTGAATTTGTTTTAGCTATAAACTTAGTCTTAGAGTTTGAATTTGAAAGTGTAGTCTTCAGGACAATTGTAGATATAAATGTTTTCTGACAAATGGCTTTGAATTCAATCAAAAAATTATGTATAACTCTAGATATGATCAAATTAGTAAACAAAGGTCAAAGCTATCACAAATTGGAAAAAAATTCACTTTGCACATAATTTAGGCATAAAATAATTTCAAACTATGTCTCGGGATAAACATAAGAGTTGTAGATAATATTATTAGCTTTAAAATGAGATAAGAACCAACTTAATTGAGCTCGTATATTTATAGATATCATAGTTATAACAAACAATAGTCTTAGACACATGATATAAATTGAAAGCGATAGTAAACCTTGACTTAGGGAATGGTATGTCTATTATGAACTTAGTTGAATAATTGTATCTAGATGTATGAGATTTCTTGGTGATATGTGTATGTTTTATTGGAATGGTGATGTTCTCGAGGTGATTATGTGACATTGTGATATTTACTGTGATTGATGTTTTGTGAATGTGAGAAATGAATATGAACGGAATATCTGTGAGATATTGATGATGAATGATAATCTTGTTTTTTTGTATTCATCCATATATGTTAGAAGGTGTAGCTATGTCCTTTGGAAGACTTATATTGTAATGAAAATGGTATACTTGAGAGGGAGAATTCCACACCAAAACTCCACCTCACTAAAGCGACTCGGGGGCCTTGCTTAGTAGGGCATCTTCTCAAGTACCACCCCTTTGTTTTAACTCTAAATGACATGTTAGAGTGGTGAGAACTACTTCTCAAGAGGTTTAGTGACTCTTTAGCATATAGGAAATGGAATGTGGTGGTTGTTGGTAAAACTTAGGTACTTAAGATGGATCATGAGTGAGATGGTGGGTATAATGGTGTTGTATCTCAAACCTCAAGTAATCTAAGTTTATTTGTTGTTGTGTGGATTATGAACTGTTGAGATGTATTTTGATCCTTAAGTCAGATCATTGGAGATGGCGGGTATGAAGGTGTCATATTTAAGACTGTAGAGGATTCCAAATGTGTGTTGCCATTGGTATACAATAGGTGCATAATTGGTGCACAAAAATATACTTTGTATGCACAGTTGGTGCATAGGTGTGCATTGTTGGTGCACATGCATATGAGTAGGCATGTAAGTTGGGAGTGCTAGGTAAGCTCTCAACCTAGTGCTAGGGGTTTTCGTGGTGGCTAACGGAAATGGGCCTATAGAATAGACAAGTGGGAAAATTCCTACAGATGTAAGGTTTTGTAAACCTACAGAGGTAAGTCAATATATACAGTTATTTATTTTCGATAAAACCACACCTCTCCTATAGGATTAGCCTAAAGGACTCCCTGAATGGTCAGAAAGTGAGACTATGTTAGGGGATGGGGCCTATGGGGGATCGCTCATATTGTGTTAAAACTCCATAGAGTCAGGTTAATGTTTAATGTTGAATTGGTGATATTGTCTAATAGTGGTTGGTGTGTGTTAGTTGTGACTTTTGTTGATTGATTGACTCATTTTGAAGATTTATGTACATGGTTATTTCTTATAATATTTTAAGGTGGATGGATTGAATGTTGTGGTTGATTATTGGGAATGTTAAGATATGACTCTTACATAATCTGATTGTTTTATAAATGTTATTATTTGGTATTATAAATTGTTTTAAGTATGTTTGTTCTGGTGAGTTTACCCTTGCGTGTGGTTATGATTGTGATGATTCTGACCTTGACGTACAAGGGAGGTTCAGTTGGAGTTCTCTTAGAGTCGTTATAGATGGAATGCGTACAAGTTTGAAGCTGTATTCCTCATTCTTTCCTTGGTTTCATTTTATGTATAGAAAGCCTAGGTCGATTTATGCTTTTGTTCCAAGAGTTTTGATATCATTGAAGTTGTATTTCATTTAAAAAAAAAGAGTGAAGTACCTCGAGGTATTGTAAATGATTTATTTTGGTTTTATAAACTCGTGGTTTATACTTTTAAGTTTTGAATAATATTTATTGATTTTGGAAATCAAGAAAAGTTTGCAGCATTTTTCATAAATAGTTTAATCAAAGAATTTTTAAATTAAAATAAAATAAAATCTTCCTTTGATTGGTTATGTAATGGAAGTGAGGAATGTTACAAACATCCCCTCAAAACATTACACTAACACTCCTTAGAGAAAGTAAAAGTAATAATTTTAAAAGTCAAATGTCCTTGTGTAATTATATCAAACCTCTTATAATGTTGTTGTAATTTGCTGGCAACTTAATTAATACCCTTTTTTTTCTTTATCTTTTCTTTTTGTGATAATGGACCAGTATGATAAAAAAATATTATACAATTAATAGTGTGGTCTCCAAAACCAATGTATCATATTTCACTTCTCTTTCTTCATTTTGTTTCTTACTCCTAATGTTGAATAGTATTTATCGTCAAGAATAAAATATTCATTTTCACTATTTACACCATCTAATTTAGATGCATGATAATTTTTAGAATTCATACATGATAATTTTTCAATAATTGTAATCTAAACCATCGACAAGAATTCTAAAAATTATCATGTACCTTACATGAGTGAATCACAATTCTCTCACAAGAACAAATCACATGAATGAAAATTAAACAAGTTAATAAACATAGGCATCGACTAATTGAAGAAATTCATTTATAAGTTAAGACAAGACACTTTTTTTTATAGTTAAAACAAAGATACTTACACAACTTCCCCCCAACACAACTTTCCCCCAACATAAAACATATGGAAATAATAGCATTTTAGAGAATCCACCTCTTATTCTACCTTTATGACCAACACTAACAACTAAGATATATTTGTTGGGTTTAGTTATTTGTTGTGTCCTTACCCCTTATGTCGTCACTTTCACATCATTCATTACTCATGGATTCCGCAACCAACCATGTTGAACCCCAATAAGTTGTCATCCCTATTGGAATCACAATGGTTATTGTTATAATTATTTTTATTATTGTTGTCGTTGTCATTGTCACCATTTTTGTCTTAAGGAATGTTATTGTAAATCTCAGGGTTCGTGAAGGTAGTGATTGTGAGTTTGACGTTGTCACCAGCAATGACTTTACCATCAATGACACCACCGAAGACTTTCCCTTGAGAGGTGGCGAGGTGGGTCCTAAAGGATAAAGGAGGGGGAGTGGTGGATTTAGGGTCAAGATTGCAATGGTTGTTGCATAAGTATGAGCCATTAAGGGAGAGCAAGGTAAAGGGTCCATGGAGTGTTTGAGTGGCATTGCCATGGGTCAAGTTACGAAGGGTTACTTTAGTGACTATACCAGAGGTGTTAAGGATAGTGATGCAGACATGGCCTTGAAGAGCAACATTAAGAATGGACTCCATTATGTCCTTACCCGGGTCCACATTGATGATGACAACCTTCATAGTGGGTTCATTGGATTGGGCAGTAGGGAGGGAGATGGTCTTGGGCTTGTTCTTGGAGCCTAGTGGCCTGCCACGTGGCCTTTTTAGAGGTAAGGTTGGGACAAGGGGATTCTTCTGGGGTTGATTTGTAGTAGTAGGTGGCGATGGAGGTAGTGACATGTCTAGGATCCTGAGTCAATGGAGACAAATTATAAAATATGAATTCAGTGGATATAAATACATAAAATTAAAATATATAAATGCAAAATTATAAAATTATCAAGGGGTGCACTTGCTAACCCTCACAACTACCTAGGTCCGCCACTGAATGGATGGTTAGGGCAATGAGAGGAGGAGCGAATGTGGTGGTCCTAAAAGAATTCCAAATCTGAGTCGTATGATAAAGAGTCTTGGGAGAGAGAGATTTCCCTAGAATTGTTTATCATTATGACAAAGAGGTGAACGAGGGAATGCCAAAAAAGTGTTAGGCTTCAAGAGATGCTTAATTAGAGTGAAAGAAGAAGGAAAAGTAAAATGTTTTGGGTGAGTTAGATTGGGAACAAGATGCAAAAGACTTAGTTGTGTTGCTTTCGGGGGAAGGGGGGATTAATTTATAGAGTGGTAGTGGTGGTGACTTTTCTAAAGGGTTGAGTAGATAAGAACTAAGGGGCGATGACTTCTCTAAAAAGTTGATGAGATAAGAATCAATGGGTATTTTAAGAAAGGTTTTAAGTATGAAAAAGGAACATAATAGTGTGAAGGATTTTGAAGGTGGGATTTACTTTATATAGAATGTAACAAAAGCTTTTCAGACTCAGAAAATTTTATTTATAAAAAGGTAATATAATTTATGGTTGATATTATAGTCAAAGGTTTTGAAATCACATTTATTGACATATATGAGTAAAACTATTTAATATGGAAATCATGTTATAAATATACTAGTCTTAGTAAAGTGAAAAATGTTATTGATATATTCTTTTTAAGATATTACTTTTTAATGTATTATTTAATTAGGTCAAAGTTCATTAGACTCATTAATTATTTTTGAGTATGTAAATTAGTTAGTGTGAGATTATTCTAAATTAATCCGTTGTCTAAAGTTCAATCATGGAAATGCTATTATATTTGTTAAATAAGGAGTGCTAGCTACCAACACACTTTTATTAATACACTCTTTTTTTTTTATTGGAAAATATAAATACAATAGATAATAGGATGTAAGACCAAAAAATTATGTAATTTTTAATAGATTTTGACCTATAAAAAAGAGTGTATTCCTAACATTTCTCATGTTTAATACTTAGAAAAAACTCTTTTGCTACCTATATTGATCTTACCTTAGAGAAAAAATTTCTCCTGTGAAAGATAAAATGTGGTTTCTATAAAAGAAAAACAAATGCAAGACTTATTAATTGAATAATAAAATTCAATGGGACATTTTATTTTGTTAATTTTATTCAATAAGAAGTAGAATTCAATAATACCAACTTAGTTTCTAGTAATTTACAATTAACAATATCGTAATTTTCTAATAGCAATACTTAATTAACTAAGCAACATAATCTACACATAATAAATAAAAGATATGTAATATATAATATTTGCTAATTAATAATAATAATAAAAGTCTAACATTTGTAATATTTATCATCATATAAAGTAAAAGACACATCTTATCACGTTATTGTTCTTAAAGTTACAACTTGGTACAAATCTAAAAAAACACAATCAGCTTGTAAGTTGCTTAATCTAGAATTTGACTACTAATTTAAGCTTAATCTAAATATACTTTTGTAAAAAAATGAATTCTTTCCTAAGAACAATGGTTAACTAACACTCATTGCTAAGTATAGAAACCTCTTCACAGAACACCAGAATATTGCCCATGGATAGTACCAACTCTTTGTTAGAAAGATAGCCTCACACAGGAGAAACTATATTTTATAGCAATAACATAAATAAGAGAGTTAACTTAGCAATCACTCACAATACACAATATAGCCATTGGACACTTAAATAAATTCGTTAGCAAAACACTTAATTTTTTGTTGGTTTCTTCTAAATTATAGAGTTTCCAATTGAGCTTAGATATAGTTGTTTTCACAAAATTGAGATACATATCTAAAGAAGAAATAGACACATAACAATCTATGAATGAAAATCTTAGAATACATGTGATGTGAGGCATGTCTTAATTTGGAATACAAATAAAAATCAATTGTGAACACATTCCTATGAGGTATGAGGTAATGTCTATTTTGAAGAGTTTTATGATTTTGTCCTTACAAGGACACTTGAGTACGCGTTAATCGTCACGCTTTCTTGTAAAATATATCTTAATGAATTAAAGATAAATATTATATATAAATTTTTCTTAACCTCAATTCCTAATGAGACTATATGACATACTAGAATACATTCCTTTCAAATGTTTAATTCATTGGAAGCCATTCTTGATCAATTACGTATTTTGGGTGCATGATTTGTTATCAATGTCTTTGTGGATGCCTATATTAATGGTGGATGCAAATAGAACTTGTAAAATATATCTTAATGAATTAAAGATAAATATTATATATAAATTTTTTTTAACCTCGACTCCTAATGAAACTATTTGACATACTAGAACACATTCCTTTCAAATGTTTAATTTCTATTTACATCCACCATTAATATAGGCATCCACAAAGACATTGATAACAAATCATGCACCCAAAATACGTAATTGATCAAGAATGGCTTCCAATGAATTATTTATGCAGGAACTTGAATAAATTCTGCATATGCAGAACCTATACTTTTTTTTTATTATTAAATATATATGCAAAATACTTCACCATTTTCATTAAATTTATTAGAATGTCAAGACACATAGATTTACACACATTGAAATCTAACCATGAATTGAATCATGTTTATCATGAATAATCATCACATGCATCCATGACTCCCTAATAAGCAAACTTTTCATAAGTATACTAGGTGGGTTTGAGATAGTTGAAAAAAAAAAAGAAGATTATTTTAAAAGAAGTACTAAACTTGAGTTGAGTAATGTTTCGTACAATTGAATTTTAAAAAAAAAAATAGTGGACGTAAGTGTTAATGATTTTTTTTTCTGTAAAAAAACATTGTTTTTTGCTAATTTCTGGTATACCCCATTTCAATGAATCAACGTCCAGGATTCGAAATGTGTTTCCAAAGTCCAACCAATCAGATCACTATAGTAAGAAATGCGACAACATAATCTATTTCTTTTTGAATGATAGATGTCATTAAAAATAATAAATGCGTCTGGATTTGGTTTTATACTGAAAGAAAATCCGAATGCCTAGCAAATAAGGAATTAATTAAAGAATTCATAAAAGTAACAAAAAATTAAATATTTATGAAATGCATGTCACTTTATAACATAAATGCTTAATATTACTTTACTCAGTTAAATTTTTTATTTTTTAATTTTATTTATCATAATATTTTAAAGTGTCATTTTAATATTTTAAATTGTATTTTTTAATTTTTGGTATTTTTTGGTCAATGGGATGGAAACGTTGTTGGTCTTTTCGTTAATCTTTAAATTAATGTGACGATTTCATAACAATGTTACATATATTGTACTAAATTGATTATAATTTCCTAAAAAAAAACTTAATAGACTAAATCAAACCCCCTTAAAAATTTAATAGACTCAAATATATATAAAAAAAAAGAGAAAAAGACTTATACTTTGAATTATGATTAACTGATGATATAAAATTATTTTATACTGACGATATACTAACGTTTTATTCTAAAAAAAAAACATACATATTTTTTAATGTTTTTTATTAAGATTAAAATGTGTCTGAAACATAATTTAAAGTGTAAAAATATGTCAAAAACATAATTTAAAATATGTTAACGGATATAGTATAATTTAATGGCACAATATATAGCATCTGGTTTACAAATGTTGCTCCTGAATAAACACGTTTCAGTCTATGATTGTAAAAACATACGCATTCTAGTTGAGTTATAATTGAGTCTGTTTGTTTAAATATATTTTTTTAATAAAAAACTTATTTTTAAATTAGTGATTATTTTATAAATTGATAAAAAAAATTATTTAAATAAATAATTAAAAAATATTTTTTTAAATAATAACACTTTAGATAAATATACTATAAGAAAATGTACCATTTATCATACTAAAATATAATAATGGTCCTTTAATTTAATTTTTGGTTTTAAATTGTCAACAAACTTTTAAAAGTTCTAAAATATTAAATTAACTTATTTAATTCATGATAAATTTATCCTTTAGTTTTGTTTTTTTTAATATTTGGCCAATATTTTAAACTTTATTGATTGAAGATGGAAAATTTCTCCCATTAAGTTCATCTACATAAAAGTTTCAATAAAAAAAAGTTATAAACGTAATAAAAATCACTTGAAAAGGGAGGATCTCATGAGTAACCAAAAAATGTAACATATTTTTTTTAATTTTATAATTGTTTACTAGACTCAGTTTTCATGCATTTTTTATATTTTTGTGTTTCTTTTTAGTTTGAACATTAATTAATTTTCATAATTTTTATATGTAAATAAATTTAATGAGAAAGAGTTTATATCTTGAATCAATAAAAAAAAGTGTGGTAGATTTTTTGAAAGGATTGACCATTTTAGAAATTTTAAAAATTATAAGGAACCAATTTATAACAAAATAAATAAATAAATTAAGTTACCAATTCTTAAATTTATCGTCAACAATACAATATTCATTTTCACTACTTACATTCATTTTCACTACTTACAGCATCTGAACCATCAACAGAAATTCTAAAACCATCATGCACCATCATAGAAGATCTTTAATCAAATCACTATTGTGAGAAATGTGACAACGTAATCTATTTCTTTTGAATTATGCTATTAAATCTAATAAATGCATCGGAATGGTGCATGTTTTACTAAAAGAAAATCTCAATGCCTAATAAATAAAGAATTAACTAAAGAATTCATTTCTAGAAGAAAAAAAAACTAAAGAATTCATAAAAGTAAGAAAGAATTAAATATTTTTGAAATGGATAACCCTTATAATGGAAATGGTGTAAGGGTATGTAAATAAGGAAAAAGAGAAGGAGAAATGATGTAAGGGTATACAAATAATGAAATACTGAAATCAAGGTAAATTTGGATATACTACTCTATAAACATGTCTATGAAAATATGAAAAAAAAAAAGAATTTAACTTATTTAAAAATTAAAATTATCTTTTTTAAATTAATTAATATAAGCTTTTTGATATAATTTTATCGGTAAGATGTGAAATTTTTATATATTATTTATTAAAAAAGATAATATTAATTTCTAGAAAAGTTAATTTTATTATTAATTTTATTATTATTTTCATTCATATTTTCTCTCTTAAAATTACTTTCATAATAATGTTTCAAAAACATATCCTTAATAATTAACTTAAACATTGAACATATAGTATAGTCTAATAATGAGTCATCCATAGCTCGTTTCTTCAAAACACCATCAACAGTTCCTTTCTTATTTGTTTGTCTTCGTGTTAAACCTTAGAGATGTAGAGAACAAACAATCACACCTTATGGAATTCAATAAGCATACTCTGGGTCACACGTTTTGGCAATATCATAGACAAGTCCAAGCCCACAGAAACTACCACTTAACATGATTAAGAACCTCCTCAACATTGTAAAAATTCATTTAATATAAATAAGTCATTTATTACCTCTTTTTTTTCTTCTTTATTTTCTCATTTTGTTATACCTACTACTATGATAAAACAATTAATATTATACCATTTATCATATTATCACTCAAGATTCAAGAACAAATCACATGAAGGAAAATTAAACTAGTTAATAAATAGAGACATTGATTAATTGAAGAAATTCATTTAACAAGCATGCTGACACATAACATTTTCCCTGACAAAAAAACACTACGAAATAAAGCACTGTAGAAAATGAATCCTCCTCTTATTCCACCCGTGATACTGTATTTACTAATTAACACACTTCCGTCACTACCCAAAACACAAATAACAACTAACAATAAAGGGCATCTTTAGGTAGTGGTTGTTTGAATGTATACGGATTTTAAGATAAAATTTAAAGGTCCAATAAAAAATAAATGCAAAAGGGTTGTTTGAATGTGTATGGATTTTAAGATAAAATCTAACGGTCCAACAAAAAATGAATGCAAAAGGAAGGGTGAAATTTTTTTTGCAAAATTACTTTTGCCTCAAAAGTCATTTTACGTTGAAAAACCAAACATGCACTACCAGGGTGAGTCCTAAGATTTTTAGTGCCTTAGGACGAACAGAAAAAATGATGCTCACTCAATCATTTAAATATTTTTTTTCATCTTTTGTTACAAAATAAAAAATTCTTTAAAAAATCAAAGCAAAACTATTTAGTCTACTTGTGACATAGTTGATCACAAATAAGATTTAAATAGTTTTAATTTTGAAAAACTTATTTAAGTAGATGAAACAATAATATGAATAGTTAATATTATTCTATACGTTATACATACATTATCAAAACAACCAAATATCTTCAAAAAAAAACTTAATATTATAAAGTTTAACTTTGATTCTGTTGTTAAAATTTTTCTGATAACATTTAATCATTCATATCACCAACCAGTAACCAAGTTAGTTAAAAAATGCAATTGACAGAATAGGACTCATCAACTCAGCATAACCAAAACTAAGTAATAAATCCAATCAATAACACACACAAAGATTGAATTATGCTAGTAATTAATGTAAATGAAATCAATACTTGATAGAATTGATATTTGACATGAAAAGAGATTAAAAACATTACAAGTAATATTTTAAAGACCATACTACACGATAAAAGGAGATTCAACTATAAACAAAAGCAAATTGTGTAATAATGTGTTCAAGTTTTCATGGAGAGAAAGTTAAAACCAAGATTAGAGAAAAAAAATTAGAAAGAAAGTTATAGAAGTGAGGAGAAGAGATCACAGAGAAAGAGTGGAAGACAGAAAGTTTAAAGTTATCTCTTATCTCTTTTAACGTTAAATATTAATTATGGATAAATTACATCATTTGTTTATTTCCCAAAATTATGGTTTGAATAATGAAAATATTAATAATTTTGTTGATTAATTATTGTCTTATTAATAATTATTTTACTTTTTAAAATAAATTTATACAATACTAATTAGAATTATATCATTTTTATTTTTATTATTTATATACACTAATAAAAAAAAATCTCATGTGTCTCTAAATATGGGACCCTAGGTAGTCACCCATATTGACCATGCTGAAGGTCACCAGTGTGCACTAACACACTTGTGACATAGTAACAACTAACACACTTTAACTAAGACCTAAAGCAAAAATAAAATAAAATAAAACATGACACATTTAGAGATATCTTTCTTTGGTTCGATTATTTGTTATGTCATTGTCCCAATGACTTCTATTTCACATCATTCACCATCCCTGAGTTCTGGAGCTAACCATGTTGAATCCCAATTGTTTGCCACCCTCATTGGAATCATAATTATTTTCATTATTGTCATCGTCATTATTATTATTATTATTATTTTTGTTTCTGGAAACGTGCTTGTAAATATCGGGATCCGTGAAGGTGGAGATTGTGAGTTTGACATTGTCGTTGGCAATGACTTTGCCAACAATGATACCACTGAGGACTTGCCCTTAGGAGCGAGAGAGATGGATCCCAAAGGATAAGGGAGTGGGAATGGTGGCTCCAGGGTGAAGATTATAGTGGTTGCCATATAAGTATGAGCCGTTAAGGGAGAGCAAGGTGAAGGGTCCATGGTGTGTTAGGGCAACAATGCTATGGATCGAGTTGCAAATGGTCACTTTAGAGATTGTGCCAAAGGCACTACGGATAGTGAGACTGATGCGGCCTCGAAGAGTAACGTTGTGAATGGACTCCATGATGTCCCAACCTGGGTCCACGTTGATGTTGATAGTATTCATAGAGAGCTCATTAGACTTGGGCTTGTTCTTGGAGCCTAGTGGCCTACCACGTGGCTGTTGGAGAGGTGTGGGTTGGTTTGTAGTTGTAGGTGGTGGTGGTGATGGTGGATGGTGGGAGCAATGAGAGGAGGAGGAGCCAGTGTGGTTGTCTCAAAAGGATGTTGACATGGAATTGTTTAGCATTGTAACAAAGAGGTGTTTGAGAGGAAAAAAGAATAAAAAGTAAAATGTTTTGGGTGAGAGATAATTAGAGTTAGAGATGCAAAAGACTTGGTTGTAATGCTTTGTTTGGGGTTGGGGGATTAATTTATAGAGTTGTGGTGGTGGTGACTTTTCTAATGATTTTGAATAGTTAATAATTCTATGGACATTTTGAAAAAGGTTTTAAATATAAAAATGGAGATATTAGTGTGAGGGATTTTGAAAGTGGGATTTTCTTTATGCACAATGTAACAAAAGATTTTAAGGCTTGGAAAATTTTATTTATAAAAAGGTAATATAATTTAATGTTGGTATATTATAGTCAAAGGTTTTGAAATCATTTGTTGAAATATGAGTAAAATTATTTGGCATGGGAACTATGTTATAAATACACCAGCAAGAGATTATTTAATTTAATAATATGTCTAGAGTTCAAGTCATGGAAATGCTATGATATATGTTATGTACTCGGATAAAGCACTTTGCTACCTATATTGATCTTAGTAAAAAAATTTTTAATGAAAGGTAAAATGTGGTCTTTATAAAAAAAATGTTAGACTCGGTAATTGAATAATAAAATTCAATGATACACATTTTATCATGTGAATTTTATCCAATAAAAAATAGAATTAAAAATATGTGTCACGAGAAAAAAAAAAAAAGTTTAGTGAAACACTCCTTATTATCTTAAGAAAGTTTACGTTAAGAAATTTATGTTAAAAATCTTATTATTTTAACTTTTTTTTATTAAATTATGAAAAATATGATGAGAAATCAATAACAAAATAGTTGAACACGGTAAATAAAATTGTTTTAATGTCGTTTTTTTTTTTTTTTCATCTCATTTGTCTATAAAATTAATACTTAAAATTTATAAGTTGTCTATTTAGGAATTCTTTTAATATTTTATTAATTTTAAATAAATTTTTAGATAGTAAGAATCATTTAGGACATTAAATGATAAATGATACATTTTTCTAATGTAATTAGATTAAACAAATATGATAAGATAAAATCAGTATAATAGTTGAGTTCCTTAAATTAATTTGTTGAAATTCTTATGTTTTCTAACATAAATAAAAATTATGTTATAAATGTACATATCATAATAAAAGTTAAAATTTTACTGATGTATTTTTCAATTAATTTTTTATTATGTAAATTTCTTATTAATAAAAGAATTAAATCTGAATGCCTAATAAATAAGGAATTAATTAAATAATTAATAAAAGTAACAAAGAATTAAATGTTTATTAAATGCATGACACTTTATAACATAAATAATGTAAGGGCCTGTAAATAACGAAATGATGAAATTAGCAACTTGTATTAAACATAGTTTAATCTAATGAATCATTCATAGCTCGTTCCTTCGAAACACCATCCACAGTTTCTTTCTCTTTTGAGTGTGTAATTTGAATCCACTAACGCACACAACACAAGTCTATTAGCAAGACAAGTTGAACCTTCCACGCACACAGAAACTACCATTTCCACTTAATATGATTAATGACCATGCACCTCAAAAGTATTAAAATTCATTTATTGCAAATAAATCATTTAATTAATACCTCTTTTTTCTTTATCTTTTCTTTGTGTTATTCTGTACTATACTTTTATGTATAATTTAATTAGGTCAAAGTTAATTAGATTCATTAATTACTTTTAAATATCAAGGAGATTAATCGATTGATTGAGTCAGATGCATAAATGTTATAAACTTCTAAGTTTGATTCTCACTTATAAAAATAAATAAATTGAGTTGCAATTAGTTATCAACAAATTATATGTTAAAAGTTGGATTAATTTAACTTTTCTTTGCTTAAGAATGCCACAAAGGATAGATTTTCCAAGCTATTCTAATTTAGAAATTCATAAGTTTACTAACATAAATAAAAATTCAGTTATAAATGTATCTATCATAATAAAAGTTGAAATTTTACTGGTGTATTATTCAATTAATTTTTTATTATGTGAATAATTTCTTATTAGACCTGTTAAATGAGAAATAGATTTCTAATAAATATTGTTGATTAAAATTAATGCAACATTATTTTTTGTTGTGACATGAATATATTCAATATTACATTTACTAAAAAGATACACGTACATTTTAGTTGAACTTTAATATATATTACTAAACTTTAATAATGCTTCATACAATTGGAAAAAAGCGTTTATAAATAACGGAATAAGAAAATTAGCGATTTAAATTGAACATAGTATATTGTAATGAGTCATCCGTTGGTATTACATTTACTAAAAACGATGTAAGTTGTAACGAGTGTTACATTGTAATTTTAATGAATAGTTTTATCTCAAAATTTTTAGTTAGATTAAAATTTCATTATAAATAAATTATATATATAAACTTTTATATAAAAAAATGATTTCAATAAAAAGTTAATAAAAAAATTCATATTTTAATACATTTCAAGAAATATACATTACTTTATTAAATGATATAATACATTAGGTAAATTACACTAATATCATTTCATTCAATAAATATAAAAATATATATATATATATATATATTAATATTAATATTAATATTAATATTAGTAAGTTGAATTATGCTTCATACAATTGAATTTAAGAAAGAATTCAAAGAGTGGTGTAAGTATTAATGAACATTTTTTTTCTGTAAAAAAAAAAAAGCATTTTTTTTTTACCAAATAGCATTTGTTTTTTTTTTTTTTTTTGCTAACTTCCGGTACATTTTGTAATTTTCATCTCCTAATTTTTTGAAATGATGATTTTCATCCTCTAGTTTTAAAAATGAACAATTGAGTCTTCTAATTTTAAAAACGCATAAATTTAATCCTTCTGTATACTTAATTTTCAAATATATTATGCATTTGATAAATACTTAATGCTTTATTACCTTTATGAATTCTTTAATTAATTGCTTATTTATTAGGTATTCAAATTTTATTTTAGTAAAAAAAAAAATTAGACGCATTTATTGTTCTTAAATACATCACTCAAAGGAAATATATTAGGTTGTAGGTTTAATTGTAATTTTCATCTCTTAGTTTTCTGAAATTTTTTAGTTTTAACTTTGATTCTGTCTACTTAATTTTTTTGAATTAATAATAATAATCCATATTTTTTTGAATTAATAATAATAGTCCAAGACTCTTCTCCTTCTTTTTAGAACTTTAAATTTTCTTCCTCATTGTTCTGAAGTCTCATATCTTCTTCTCCTCTTCCGAGACCAGTGACCCCGACTCCCTTCTTATTTCCTCTTCTCCTCCCAGACTCAGCAATCTCACTTCCCTTCTCCTCTCTTCTACGTGACCTCCATGCAATCTTTGTGAGACTTTCGCGACAACGACCTTGCCTTATGCAACCTCCGTGATGCCTTCTCCTTCAACCTTGATGGTTCATGCAGCCAACATTGAAAGAGAGGAGAAAGAAGGCAGGGTCATTGGGTCTTGGAGGAGAAGATGAGAGGAGTTAGGATTCTGGAGAGAAAGAGAAGAGTGTTGGACCATTATTATTAATTCAAAAAAATATGGGTCATTATTATTAATTCAAAAATATTAAATAGATAAAGCCAACGTTAAAACTAATGGTCAACTCTTTAAAATAGACGAAGGGACCAAATTTGTGCGTTTTTAAAATCAGGAGAACCAATTGTTCACTTTTAAAATTGGGGGATGAAAATCATCATTTCAAAAAATTAGAGGGATGAAAATTATAATTAAGCCTACAACATAATATATTTCCTTTTGAGTTATGTCTTTAAGAACAATAAATGCGTCTACTTTTTTTTTTACTAAAATAAAATCTGAATACCTAATAAATAAGCAATTAATTAAAGAATTCATAAAGGTAATAAAGTATTAAGTATTTATCAAATGCATAATATATTTCTTTTGAGTGATGTCTTTAAGAACACAAACAAAAAAAAAACACTAAACGCGTCTAATTTTTTTTTTTACTAAAGTAAAATCTGAATACCTAATAAATAAGCAATTAATTAAAGTATTCATAAAGGTAATAAAGTATTAAGTATTTATCAAATGCATGACACTTCATAACAGAAACTGATGTAACGGTGTGTAAATAAGGAAAAAGCTAGAGAAGGAGAAATGATGCAAGGATTTGTAAATTATCAACTTGATAGTGTAGTCTAATGTATCATCCATAGCTCGTTTTCATTACTTACACCATCTAAGCCATGAACAAGAATTCTAAAAACCATCATGCACCGTCATAGAAGATCTTTAATTTTTCACGAATTCACGAGAACAAATCACATGAATGAAAATAAACTACTTAATAAATAGAGACATTGATTAATTGAAGAAATTAATTTATAAGCCAAAATAAGCATGCCGGCATGTAACTTTTTCCCCACCAAATAAAACATTGTAGTAGAGAAACCATGCTCTTATTCCACCACCCTTATGACACTCTATAACAACTAACACACTTCAACTAAGACCCAAAATAGAAAGAAAATAAAACAAAACAAAAAATAAAATACGACACATTTTGATATATCTTTGTTGGATTCACATCATTCACCATCTATGGATTCTAGAACTAACCATGTTGAACCTCAATTGATCTTCATTCCTATTGGAATAATATGGGTTATTGTTATAATTATTTTAGTTATTGTTATTGTCGTCATTGTCACCATGTTGGCTTCCAGGAATGTGAAGGTGAAGATTGTGAGCTTGACATCACCATTGGCAATGACTTTGCTGATAACGGTACTGCTCAAGACATTCCCTCTAGAGGTGGAAAGGTGGATCCTAAAAGATAAAAGAGGGGGAATGGTGGCTCCTGGGTGAAAAATGTAGTGGTTGTTGTATAGGTATGATTCATTGAGGGAGAGTAAGGTGAATGGTCCATAGAGTGTTTGAGCGACAGGTCCATGGGTCGGGTTGCGGAAGCGCTATTGACAATGAGGTTGACGTGATCTTGATGAGCAATGTTATGAATGGACTCCATGGACTTTGGCTTGTTCTTGGAGCTTGGTTGTCTACCACGTGGCTTTGGGGGAGGTGGGTTTGGGAGATGAAGATTCTCCTGGGATGTTGATATGAAACCCCTTGATAGAATTTTGAAGCAAGCTATTTTAGGGCACAAAATCAGACTACGCTTGGACAATGTCGTATCTCGCAGCTCGGAACTTCGATTGCGGCAATTTCAAACCGAGGTGAAAACTCACGCTTTGAACTACGATTTAGGCTCAGTAAACGCTAAAATTGGACACGTAAAACGTGAGATATGAACCAGAGATATTCGAACAACAATTAGCGAATAGAATTTTAAAACGAGAATTCAGAGATGAAACAACGAAGAGGAACAAGAGGGTTACTGGTTTTAGGGCGCCACAAACTTGGGTTTGATAAGCCAAAAGAATGATCGCCACAAGAATGTGAATTCTTGATAAGATCAAAGATGGTTCAAGCAAGAACCCTAGTAGAGAACTTTTCTCGCAACAATTTTGAAAAATATGATTTGTCCCATTTTCTCATTGATCTTCAATTGTTTTAATACATTCTAGCTTAGGAGTTTATGCATTAGACTTAAGCAAACAAAAGAAAAAACAAAACCCTAAAAGACAAGCGTTTCTGACATGTAGCAGTGGTTAAGAATAACATATCCTCTTAAAAAGACTTGGGTTCTCACTCCAAGTGGGCTATGCATGTCAAAACTTTATTCTCCAAGTGTTGGGCTACAGTAGATTGTTGGGCCTCTAATAGACCAGTCACCACTTGTTGAAGAGCTTCCTTCGTTTTCCTAGCTCTTACCCTTGTCATGGGTCCTCCAAGTGCCTCATTTTCTTTGTCCCTATCTGTATTCCCATTAGATGTCGAGTCTGAGTCGAAGGAGAAAGAGTTTTGAGAGAGGGAGATTGCCCTAGAATTGTTTAACATTATGATAGAGAAGGGTACAAGAGAAGGGCAAAAAAATGTAGAGGCTTCAAGAGTGCTTGGAGTGAAAGAAGGAGAAAAAGTAAAATGTTTGGGGTGAGAGATAATTAGAGTTAGATAAGCCATCGATGCAACAAACATAGTTTAGATGCTTTAATTTGATTTTTTTTTTTGGGTGTGGGGTGATTTTTATAAAGAGTTGAGTAGATAAGGATTGGTGGGATGAGTGTTTTGAGAAAGGTCTTATGTATGAAAAGTAGGGGTGACAAAATGGACTTGGTCCGATGGGCTAATCTGGTCGGCTCGTAATTAGGTCAAGCTGGACTTCAAAACATGAGGTATAAATAGAAGTGAACATTTTTGGCCTAATCCATTTAGCCCAATGGGTTAATTAGGCTTGGCCCGGGTTGGCTTGATGAACCTTGGGCTGACCCGATAATTAATATTAAAAAATAAATATATAACATATCATATAATATTATATTAATGATTGAATACTAAAAATAATAGTATAATTGATAATTGCATAATTGATAAATTTATTATAAAACATTAATGTGGAAACGTTGTATAAATGCAATCACCCTTAAATTCATGTTAGAATGACTTTTCTTTTTGCATTTTATAATATATATGAATGTTATATATACACTTAAAATGTTTTATAACGTATGTAACAATTATATATACAATTAAGTTCAATCACTTAAAAAAAACACAAAAAAACATTTTAGAATGTTTTATAATATATATGAATGATATATATGTAACATAAAATAAATATAATATAATGCATGTTAGAAAATTTTATATATGGGATTGTATATATAATATTAAAATGCTTTAATGGTATATATATATATATATATATATATATATATATATATAAAATTTAATTAAAATATATAATAAAAAAATCTTATAGAGAAAAAGGTTAATCTTATAATGCAATTAAGATACAAATGATGTTAAAAACCTTTGAGTAGTAATTTTGTTCTCTAAATTATAACTTTATCTTTTGATTTTAAAAAAAAAAGTTTACAAAAACTTTTTTTTTATTATTATTTATTTTTAATTTTTAAAATAGTCTATTTTGACTTGAAAACTTGGTGACCCGATATAGGATCAAGCTGGACCTAAAAAATCAAGGCCCGCAAGAATGTGGCTGGGCTTGGACCAGTCCACTTTAACTGTTTAGTCAAGTGGACTAGGCTAGGTCGGGCCCATTTGCCCATTTTAACATCCCTAATGAAAATGGAGCATTGTGTAAGGGATTTTGAATGTGATTTTCATTTATGCACAATGTAACAAAAGATTTGAAGACTTTGGACAATTTTATTTATAAAAAAAGGTAGTATAATTTAAGGTTGGTATGATAGTTTTTGAAATCATTTATTGAAATATATGGGTAAAACTATTTGACATAGGAACTATGTAATAAATACACTAGTCTTTCGAAACATTATTTAATTAGGTTAAAGTTCATTAGACTCACTAATTATTTTTGAGTGCGTAGATTTGTTAGCCAAAGGTTATTTCAACTTAATCAGTTGTCTAGAGTTCAAATTATGAAAATGCTAGTATGTTAAATACTCAATGAGAGCACTTTGTTACACATATTGATCTTAATTAACTAAGAGTAAAAAAAATGTTAAACTCGTAAATTGAATTATAAACTTTAACGAGACACATTTTATTATGTGAATTTTATTAAAAAAAAATAGAATTAAAAATGTGTCACGAGAAAAAGAGTTCAATGAAATACTCATTTTCTTCCTAAGAAAATGTATGTTGAGAAAAATATGTTGAAAACCGTATTAATTTAACTTTTCTTATTATATTAAGGAAAAATTTAATTATGACGAGAAAACAATAATAAAATGAGTAATGGTATTTAAATATCTTTTAAATGCCCTACTAATACCTCTTATTACTATCTATCTCTCTCATTTTATCTCATCATATTACATTTAATATTTATATTTTTTTTCACTCTTTCACTAGGTGTAGAATAACATAGAGATAGGCATGGCAATTGAACTCGAACCCGTGGGGATATCCCCATCTCGACCCCGATTTTGACGGGAAAAACTCGAGTTGACCGGGTACGGGGTGTGAGTTTGGGTTTTCCCCGCTTAAGAAAGTCGGGGACGGGGTTGGGGTTGGGAATTGTGATCCCTGCCCCGCACTCGCACCCGCACCCACACCCGTCCCCACTATTAATATAGTAAATTATATAAATACCTTAAAATAATCTATCTATTTATTACATAAATCATAAGTTTAAAAATTTATATTAAACATTAATTTAATTATATTTATTATAAAATAATATTTTTAACTCATTATATAATAACTTTATATATAAAAAAAAATTGTTAAATAATATTTCTATTGATAAAATAAATGAAACAATTTAGTTTATTATAAGAAATAAAAACGTGTTATACAAGGGTGTGACGAGTAACATTTGAGACGATCATGTAAATCATTTTATGATTTGGAATTGTCATGTGTATAGGAGACGGGGTGGGGTTGGGAAACCCGATCCCCGACGAAGACGGGGGTGGGTCAAATTTTTAAGCCCCAACGAAAAATGAGGATGGGGACGGGGATGATTTGGAATAATTGAGCTCAGTAAATAAAATTCATTTAATCTGTTTTTTTTTTTTTTATCACATTTATCTATAAAAATAATAATTAAAATTTATAAGTTGCCTACTTATTAGGAATCAGTTATTTTATAACTATAATTGCAATAAAAAAAATGACTCATCTTAGGAATGTATTCTTAAAAAATAATTATTTGAGTATATTTATTAATTTTAAATAATTTTTTAGTCAGTCAAAATCATTTAACACATTTTTTTTTTATGTAAACTTGATATGAATTAAATTTAATAATAAAATGTATATGAAGAAAAATGTATTCAAAATGTATTGTTCAAACATTTGTTGGCTCTCAAACATACTTTAAGACAAATTATCTTTAATTTGTTAAAACTTGTTAAAAAATTTAAAATCAGGAGAGAGAATAATTAAGAATCAGTTTGTTTAAACTTAAAAAAAAAAACAATTTTATATTAAGCAATTTTTAAATTTTTTTTTTTAATAATCAGACAGATTTTGATTCTTAGAGGAAGCAGAAAACTATTTTTTTAAGAAGCATTTTTGAAAAAAATACTAAAATACTAAAATCTTCAATTTTCTAATATTATATTAACATCCATTTGAATTTTAATTCTTTAAATTTTTTTATAAATTTTTTTTTATAAAATATTAATTAACTAACTAAATTATATCATAAATATTTGAAAAAAAAATCTATTTATTTGTATATTTGATTAAATATTATATATACTAATAATATTGAATGCTATATTAGTTTTTCTTTTCAAGTATAATTTTTTTTATTTATAAGTTATAGATTATATTTGTTTTCAAATTCTATATATATATATATAAATATATATATATATATATATATATATATATATATATATATATATATATTTATCATAAAACACAATTTACGAATATTATATTAGACATCCATCTGGCTTTTTTTTATTTTATTTTATCTTGAAATATAATTTATAAACTAAATTTTAATTAAATATCAAAATTGTTCGACATAAGATATACAAAAAGAAAAAATTATTTCTTTACATATTTTATTTTACTAATATTATTTATCCTTATAATACTCAACGCTATATTGGTCTTGTTGAAGGGAGATGCTTTACCGCGGGTTCAAGAACTTAAGGAACGCTTGATCAAGATATAGAAACTACTCGGGAAGTGGAATCTGACACCAATTGGTAAGGGTTTTTTTGAATTCTCTTTTACTAACTAGAGGACATACGTAGAGTGTTGGCTAGCGGGTCCTGAAACCTGGCTCCAGGGGTTTTACGATTGTTTGCTTGGTCCATGGACTTCAATCCAAATATGGTCAAACAAACCAACACCCAATGTTGGATTCATATCCATGGGCTGCTACAAGAATATTGGGAGGACAAGATATTATTTGCTATAGCTAGAGGTATTGGGGTTCCATTGGCTGTTGACGAGGCCACTTCCTCTCGTGTTTTTGGACACTATGCTCGTGTCTTAGTGGACCTAAACCTTAAGGAACAACTATATGACCATTTGATGGTGGAATGTGATGAATTTTCTTTTGTTAGAATACATATTATCTTTATATTATCTTAGTAGTTATTATCCTTATATTATCTTGGTAATTATTATCTTTATATTATCTTGTTAGTTATTATTTCTCTTTATCTTTATATGATGTAATCAATTACTGAGGGTTTCCTCAATATAAGTAGATGAGGTGTGGTTTTCTCTCACACACATTTAGTAAAATACATCATTCTAATATGGTATCAAAACTAGGTTGAGGGAATCAGGGAAATCGTGCTTCATCGGGGACAAATTGTCCTTGGTGGACATCTCCGATGGATCTTCTTTCCATGACCTCTCTTTGTCTCTTTGCTTCCTAGCAATCCTCACTTTCTCCCATGATAGACGATCTTTTCTTTCTCCTTCGGTTAAATTTTTTTTTCTTCAATTTTTTTTCAAAGCGTCATGAATAGTGCGTGAACAATACCGCACCTCTGCGAAGCTGCTATTCACCATTGCCGACCAATCTTTTTCTTCAATTTTTTTTCTTCAAAGTATCGTGAATAGTGCGTGAACAGTATGGCACCTCTGCGAAACTGTTGTTCACCATTGTCGACCAATCTTTTTCTTCAATTTTTTTTAAAGCATCGTGAATAGTGCGTAAACAGTACCGCACCTTTGCGAAGCTGCTATTCATCATTACTGACTAATCTTTTTCCTAGCGCAATCACACCAAATCAAGTGTCGAAGCTGAACAGTACCGCACATCTGCAAAGTTTCTATTCACCACTGCTAACCAATCTTTTTTCGAGCGTGATCACACCAAATCAAGTGTTGAAGCTGAATATCGATTAGTGTGTGACCAATACCACATATGACATTTGTAACAAGCTTGGTTCATATGACATATATGCTTTAACTTGAGGGGGGTGTTAGAATATATATTATCTTGGTAGTTATTATCCTTATATTATCTTGTTAGTTATCATTTCTCTTTATCTTTATATGATGTAATCAATTACTGAGGGTTTCCTCAATATAAATAGAGATGAGGTATGGTTTTCTCCCACACATATTCAGTAAAATACATCATTCTAATAGCTTTTTATATTGATATTTTGTATGAACGATTGCCTGATTTTTGTGATAGATGCATAATAGTTGGTCATTCAACCACAAATTGTAGGCATAATAATGTTCGAAAAGGGAACCAACAACCTAAACAAAAAACAACTTATATTTTTGTCCTAAAACAGAAAACTCCTGGCCTTGAACCTAACGTTCAGCCTATTGCAAACCCTACTCTTGAGTCTGCCCCTATGCATACCCCACAGGAAGAGCAACCAATCCCTAATAACTATGAGGTGCAAAATGGGAAGTTTATCCCATGGGAAGTGCAACAAATTTAGAATGCCAATCTTGCTGTCCAGGAGGAGCCAATTAAAAATGCCACAACACAACCTAAGTTGTTAGTTAATGAGGAAATTGTAAAATAGCCTAAATTGAATGTGCCTCAACCAGTTTACAATGCAGGAATGGTACAACCTGAATTGCATGTGCCTTAGTCAGTCAATAGAGGTACCAGACTAGTTCATCCTTCTTGGGATAACAATCCACATGCTGCAGATAGTTCCAGTAGTGCTTGCACACACATTGGTGAGATTGTGGAGTCCCTGCCTTCACCTCAACTATCCCCCTGTGCTCAAAAAGAGACTATTGTTGTCACTATTTGTTAGGGCGACATGGTTGATGATGAATCAGAATAAGAATCTCCTATTGGCTTTATGCGCATTGAAGATGCTTTCACCCCTGTTATCTCCAAATCGCAGCAGAAGAAACTTTTATAGCATGCTCGGAATTCATATAACCTTAGGGGAGGGAATTCCTCTAAGGTCTAATGATGAATATCCTCAATTGGAATGCATGGGGCTTAGTGAATGCTAATACTAGGTGTGTGTTGCATACTCTCTATGCTAGTCATAAACCTTCTCTGGTTTTTATTTTTGAACCCTTAATTCCCTTTGCTAAATTGCTTGCTGGTTTTTTAAGTGATTTGGGTCTGCAACTCTTTGCTATGAACTCTAGGTCGGACAGGATTCCAAATTTATGGTGTTTTTGCCATAAAAATCTATCAACAATTATAATTTCTTCCTCTTCCCAATCTTTAGTTTTTTCTGTTAATTCTGGCTGTCACACTATCAACATTGCTGCTGTGTGTGGTGCTACTCAGTATATAATTCGTAGGCAGCTCTGGAATGAGCTCTATTCAATCCAAAATCAGTATCCTATCCCGTGGATGTTCCTTGGTGATTTCAATGGCATCTTGGGAGCGCATGAAAAACCAGGTGGTCTTTCTCTTTCCCCTTCCTCTTGTTTTGAATTTTCAGAATGGACCAATTACAATCATCTCATTCATCTTCCTACAACTGGTTGCCAATTCACTTGGTCCAATGGCCACAAAGGAAATCAATTTGTTGCGCTTAGACTCGATCAAGCCATTTGCAATTTGGTCTTCATGAATTGCTTTGCATCTATCTCATGTAGTTCCTTAGTGAAAAGTAAATTAGACCATTGTCCAATACTTGTTTTTCTCACTGATGATAGCTCACGCCCCCCTTCTTGTTTCAAATTCATGACCATGTGGTTGGAACATTCAAATTGTGCTTAGGTTGTCGCTGATGCTTGGAACCACCCTATGGTTGGCTGTCCGATGTTTATACTAAAGCAAGAAGCTAAAAAAATGTAAAAGTTGCCTAAAAGGCCTGGAACTGTGATGTTTTTGGGAACGTACATGACAAAGTGAAGAATGCTAAGCAGCAAGTTGAGCATGCGCAACTACAAATTGATTTGCTTGGCAATCTGGATCATCTTCAACAAGCCGAGACTTTGGCACAACATGAACTTTAGCACGCCTTGGCAGTGGAGGAAACATTTTGGTTAGAGAAATCTCGTCTGAAATGGGCAGCTCAGGGGGACCGCAATACCTCTTACTTTCATCAATATGTCAAATATAAAAAGGCTGTCAAACATATGCACTCCATCAAGATCGGGGATACATTGCTAACGGATCCTGCAGTTATTGAATCTCATGTGCTCTCATACTATTCAGATTTATATGCTTCTAATAACAACTACAGTCCCAATGGTCTAGTTCCTGTTGTCATCTCGGCACTGATCTTAGTTGAGGACAATGTTACTCTCACCACTCCCCATTTGCTTGCTGAGGTGAAGGCAGAGGTTTTTGGTATGAGTGGTCGTAGTGCACCTGGCCTGGATGGGTTTGATGGCAACTTCTACCATGCTTTTTGGGATTTAATTGGCCATGATGCACACGTTGCGACATCCCAATTTTTTCATCAAGGTTGGCTCTTGCTTGGTCTCAACTCCAATTTGGTTGCTTTGATCGTGATGTCCTTTGAGGCATACACGATTGACAATTATAAACCCATTGCTATGGGAAATTTTCAATTTAAGGTGATTACAAAAATCTTAGTTGATAGACTTAGGACTATTGTTGCCAAAGTGATCTCGCCACAGCAAAAAGGTTTCATTCATGGTAGACGCATCACAGAGTGCATCATCACCACCTCTGAGGCTGCCAATATGCTTAGCAGGCTAGTCTCTGATAGCAATTTAGCCATTAAACTTAACATTAGAAAAGCCTTTGACACGTCAGAATGGGGTTTTCTTCTTGATGTCTTAAAGGCATTTGGCTTTGGTAGCACATTTTGTGAATGGATTCGCACTATTTTACGCTTAACCTGGCTTTGTTTCCTAATTAATGGTGCACCTACTGGTTACTTGGAATGCAAGAGAGGGGTTAGACAAGGCGATCCCGTCTCCCCTCTACTATTTTTCATTGCAGAGGATGCTCTCAGTCAGCGTATCTCATATCTAATGGACAATCACTTTCTTCTCCCAATGGCTGGTCCGTAAGGCTGCGCCACTCCCTCACACACTCTTTATGTTGATGATGTGATGATCTTTTGTAATGGGTCTATCACTAGGCTTAATAATTTGAAGAGGCTGCTCCTTCTATATGGCTTAGCGTCTGGCCAATGGATTAGTGCACATAAGTGTATCTTATGCAGGTGCCATGACCAATGCTTATATTAATAGGGTTCGTAGCTGTTTGAAGTTTGGTTTAGGCTCTTTACCTTGGGGTCCTGATCTTCATAGGCAAGCCTAGGACCAAACATCTTTAACTTATTGCAGATTGAATTAAGGTTAAACTAAGCTCTTAAAAGGGGAATCTACTCTCCTATATGGGTTGGGTTCAATTGTTAAACTCAGTAATTACTAGTATGCTTTTATATAGTTTTCAGGTATATGAGTGGCCGGCTTTACTACTTAAAACCATTGAAAGATGGATGCGGAACTTTCTTTGGCTAGGGGATGTCAACATTTAGAAAAGTGCCACTATGGTCTGACACTCTGTTTGCAAGCCTCTTACACAAGGTGGCCTTGGCCTCAAATCCATCCAATGTTTTAACAAAGCTGCTATGCTCTTTCGGTACTCTGATACCTCCTGGGTAGTTCTTATGCCAGTAAGATTTTTAAAGAATAGCCAATTGATCATTATGTTTAAAGCTTCCTCCATTTGGACTTTTGTTTGACATCATTGGCATGAGGTACGTGATGGAACAAGCTAGATCATCAATAGAAGGGATGCTACTAACTTCTAGCTAGACCCTTGGTGCTTGGATGCATCCATTGTAGATATTTTGAACTTGCCTTCCAAACTGCGGAAAGGCCTTACTTCTCCTGTGCGTAGCTTTACATCTAATGGTGAATGGTATATCCCTGCAGTACTCATTCACATGATCCCCAACCTTCTTGCTGCACTTACACAAGTTCCACCTCTTAACTTGGACAGTATTGATTCTGATAAGCCAATCTAGAAGCATTCCCTCCATGGCACACTCACTCTAAGGAAGCTTATCTTCATTTCTTGGTCCTAGGGCAACAACTCCACTGGGCAAAAATTCTCTGGTCTCGGGCTATCCCACCATCTCGTAGCTTTGTCCTATGGCGGTTTTTACATAACAGACTTTCTACTGATGACTTGATGAGACTCAGTGGTCACATTTTAGTTTCTATGTGCAACCATTGTGGTGCTCAGGTTGAGACATCACACCATCTTTTTTTGGCTTGCTCTTTTGCTTCAAAGTTATGGGATTAGCTTCAATCGGTCTCTATTATAAACCTTGATCGCTCCTCTGGCACTTGTCCATAACAGCCAGGCTAAAGATCTCATGTTATCTACAATCATGCACATTGTTTGGGTCACCTGGCAGAGCCACAATGGTTTTAGATTTAGAAATACTAGCATGTCGGTTAGTCACGCCGTCAACCTTGTCATCACCCATGCTTCACTTTCTGGCAAAATTTCCACGGGTCATGCTTCCAATTCTATTCAAGAATTCTCGCTTCTTAAGCATTTCCACATTCCATTTCACCCTCTGTGGGCTCCCTTCATCAAACAGGTGGAATGGTCTCCCCCTCTTTGTGGATTCATTAAGTGCAATACTGATGGTGCTGCCCGTGGTTCACCTAGCCATGCCGCCATTGGAGGCGTTTTTTCGGGATCACTTTGGGGTCTTTAGAGGTGACTTCTCACACTATATTGGTAACACCATGGCCTTGCATGCTAAGCTTACTACAACCATGGTTGCTATCGAGCAAACAACCCGGATTGGATGGCCCCGACTCTAGATTGAGAGTGGCTCACAATTGATCATTGTTGCTTTCTCTAATTCATCTCTGGTGCCATGGTCTGTTCGTAGCAGATGGAATCGCGCCATGCTAACAGGTCGGCGTATTAGTTTGCTTAGATCACACATATTTCGAGAGAGGAACGCTTGCGCTGATGGTTTGGCTAACCATGGGGTAGATAATAGATTGACTTTTACTTGGTGGTCCTTTGTCCCACCTTTTATTGCTTCCGAATTTGCCCATAATTGTTGTGGGTTGCCTAATTTTCATTTTTGCTAAATTTCTCATGAGTTTTGGTTTAGTCTCCCTATGTTTTTCTATTGTATCATTTTCTCTTTATTTAATAATACACAACTAGGCCTAGGATAGGGTGAGGTCAAGGGGTGCCAACTTAGTTAGGATGTCTCTCCCCCTAAAGGTGTTCTGGTCTGCAATTTAAAAAAAAAAAAAAAGATTGATGACTTTTTGTCCAAAAGCTTATATATATATATATTAATTAACTAATATACCCGTACTTGTACTCACGACTTGCACTTTACTTATATATAAAATTGAAATTCATAAAAAAAAAATACTCATATATAATATTAATACGAAACAAACATTGATTTTTCTAAACTTAAAATCATAAATAAATAACATTACAAAAATAATCATTTATCGTAAAGAATACAAATGTTATCATCATAACAAAAACTTTAATTAGACTTAAAAGAAACAATTTATTGAAACTAATAGTTTATAAATATATATTATAAATTACAAATAAAACATAAATAAATATAATATTTTGACTTTATCATCCGAATTAATTTTTCATATTCTTGCAAACACTTATCTCTCTAGTTTATATATTGTTTTCATCCATTAAATAATTTAAATTAAAACTTGACCAAGAATACCAAAATTAACATATAAAAATAATAATTAAAATTACCAATAGATAATAAAATAATTTTAACTAAATAATTTAAATAATGAAATTATAGTTACATTAATTAATATATATATATATATATATATATATATATATATATATATATATAAAAGGTAAGGTGCGGGGTGGGGTGAGGTGGGGTGGTTACCATAGTATCCATATACATGAGATTTTGCAAGTAAATACCCATCCCCTTCCACAACCTCAATATGTGGATAATTACCTTACTCACGTAAGGTATTTTTGCGGATGCTCATAGGATCTAGGTTCCTACGAGGTATTTTTGCGGATGCACGTAAGGTATTTTTGCGGATGCCCATAGGATACCCATCCCCATCCCCAATCTTTTGTAACATAGTGCGTAAAAAAAGGCCCCACTTTCAAAATCTCTCACATGACAATATTCTCCCTTTCCTAACATGAAACCTTCCTTAGTAGGCACCTTGATTTCTATCTTTGCAACATCTTTATACACGTCACCGCCTCTTTATAGACATCACTGACACTACTACATTATAAATCCCCACAAGCAAAGCTTTACACAATCACGACCAAGTCTCTTGCATTTTGGTTGGTCTAATTCCTTGTTTCTCTTTGATCGAAAATTTTTACTACATTTTCTTGCTCTTTGTTCACTTTAGATACCTCTTTATAACAATCCCCTTCACACAAAACTCTCTCTCCTCTAAATCAAACCCAATGTCTCCTTGGGACCACTACACTGACTTGGTGGCCCAATGAAATACACAAGAACACACTAGAAGGGGGGGGGGGGGGGGGGGGTTGAATAATGGATTCAAAACTTTTCACAAATATTATTAATTTACAAGTTGCCTTCTTGGATATATGTTAGTTTAAATCAACAAATATATCTTTGCAAGGAAATTCTTTGAAAGACTTTTCAAAAGAGCACAATGGGCAAGATAAATATATATAATCACAAGACAGCAAATGAGAGCTTATTTTATACTAGTTCACTCAACTTAAGTTACATCCAGTTCTCCTTTAACAACTGTTAAAGGGTTCCACTATAATCAATTGATTACAAAACAAGTATTCTTCATTGCCACTTCTGGCTACAAGTATTCTAAATCACTTTTGGTTACAAGTATGAATCTCCCCCTGAGATTATACTTCTCAAGTATTCTTTTATAACTAAGCCACTCTTGGCTTTTTATACAATTATGCATAAGATTCAGATAACTCTTAAGGAGATGATGTAAACAAATATTGAATCTTTATGAGCTTGTAAAAGATGGTGTTTTCTTTTTCTCTCAGCTCATGTTCAAAACTTTTTCTTGGAGTTCTTTTGTTTGCTGTCTAGATTGATTTGAATTATTCTGTTCTAGTTCATTAGTCTCCTTGTTGCATGGAAGCATCCTTATATATTGAGCTTCATGAATTTGAACGTTGGAGAAGACTTATTTCTGTTGTCTCACAGTAGTGTGTTGAAGTAGCTTTGACTATGCTTGATGTGACAGGAGCAGGTTTTTGTCTCTGTTACAGTTAGCTTTTAGCATAAGGCATGCATCTCGATGCTGATTTGTCTTTTAGTTGTACCTACATACTTTACATAGTTCAAGACATACAAGCAATACGAGGAATCAAAGAAAGTAATGTCAAAGAGTATCTTTTTTCTTTCTGTTACAACAGTGTCTTTATATGTGTAAAGAATTAATTATAAATCACGTATTCCTCAGCATATGTGACAGACTCCATTCTGTTCCTACATAGACAACATCTGGCTTAACAGACATAGTCTAGTTTGACTTGCTATCGTTTGTTAGTGCACAAATAGTGTCTGGCTTAATAGGCATAGTCTAGTCTGACTTACTATGATCTAGAATGAAGAACATAGTCTATTTTAGCCTTAGACATCGTCTGGCTCAACTTCAGACATCGTCTGGCCTAGCATCAGACATCGTCTGGTTGTGTTCCACACATGGTCTGGTTCAAGACTCGTGTTATTTGTCCCAAAACTTTACATAGTCTGTCCGAAACCATTTGTATGGTTTGGTGTATAGACTTTGCATGAGTCCTTCCAAGATATTTATAATCCTTTTAAGAGCTTTATTTTATTCTTGTTACAAGCATTTATAGAGCGTGATTTGATCATTTATCAGTTATCAAACTGTTAAAATGAAAGTGAGAGTTAGAGTGATTATACCATTGTCTCTTCTCACTTTATTTCCTGAAATCACTTAGTCTGAAATCATTAGTTAATCAAATATTATCACATTTGTTATCATCAAAACCTATCAAGGTATTAGGGGTCAGACATCATCAAATGTCTTGGTTTTAACACCCAGCCCACTAAGCCATTTGAGAAGATCGTCACGATCAACGTGACTTGGGGCATGGATGTTATTAAAACCATTCTTGATGTTGCTCGTTAAGACGATGTAAGCCTCATTGTGCTTAATGCCTTTAGCATGATTGACAGCGTGACACTTTGCAACTCAAGCCAAGGCCCCACTGCCTTTGTGTTCTATGGGCCCTTCACCTTGCTCTCTCTCGTTGGCTTTTATTGGCACAACAACCACAACATCCTTGATTATGAAGCCACCCCTCCCTCTGAGTCATCCTTTGGGATCAACCTCTCTACCTTTCATGGGCGTGACTTTGGAGGCCTGATTGGTGGTAGAGTCATTGCTGGTGGCAACATGAGTGTCATGATTTCCACCTTTGGGAACCCCAATATTGATAAAAACATTCCTGATGCAAAAAAAAGGATCAACAATGACAACAACAAGAATTATGACAATAATCCTAATGATTTCAGTGGGGGTGGCAACTTATTTGGGTTCAATATGGATGGTTGCATAGTCCTTGTGTTGTCGGTGGTGTGAAAGTAGGGATGGCAATATGGACCCAGACTCTACGGGCACCCGCAAAAATACCTATACGCGGGTAGGGTAATAACCTGCACATTGGAGATGGGGATGGGGTGGGTATTTACCCACAAAATTTCACAGGGATAAGTGTGGGTACAGGTACTATAGTTAGGGATGGCAAAACGGGTTGCGGCCCGTGGGTCAACCCGTCGGCCCGCCAAAAAAGGCAAGGCAAGGGAGTGTCCCTAACCCTCCTCGCCCCAACCTGCCAACTCGATGGGTCAACCCACTAACTCGCCTTTTTTTTTAAAATTTTAGTATTTGTGATTTAAGACTAAAAATAAATATATTTTTACACCCAAATGCTAGTTGACACCTAGTGATAGAAAGAAAAAAGAAAGAGAAATATAAGTATGATAGGTGATATGATGGGATATGAAGAGAGAAATAGAAAAAAAAACAAGAGGTATTGGTGGGGTGTAAAAATATCACTGTTCTAAGACTAATTTATAATTTGGTATTGTAGTTTAAGACATAAGTTTATGAGACTATGAGTTGACTTTTTTATTTTTTGTATATACGATTCTTAATTATTTAATTAAGATTTTATAAAAAAAAATTATTTAATTAAGAGTGTCAATAGATAATAAACAAATCATTACGCATGAATAATAAATTAAATAATAACATGGTAAAAAATCGTCTAAAAAAATAAACGAATTAATATTCTTTATTGTAAAAAGAAAAAATTAATTAATTAAAATGAAGTAAATATCGAAAAGTCATGTAATCCTTTAAAAAAAATACTCCGTATTTACTATCTAATTTATTTTGTTGTTATAATAATTTAGAATATAATAATTGAGAATAAAAAAATTATATAAAAATAAATTTTTAATTTTTTTTGAAAAAAGAAAATTAAAAGTTGGCGGGCCAACCCGCCAATGCGCCTGATGGTAGGGCAGGTTGGCTCGTCTGGCCCGCGCTAGCCACCTGCAGCCTGCCCTGCCTCACCCCGCCTATGGCGGGTCCAACCTGCCCCGCCCCCGTTTTGCGCGGGTTGACCCGCTTTGCCACCCCTAACTATAGTACCCATCCCGCTTGCCCCACACCTTATATATACACATATTAATTAATATAATTATAATTTTATTATTTAAATTATTCAATTAAAATGATTTAATTATCTTTTTGTTATTTTAACTATTCTTTTTATATGCTAATTTTGATATTCTATCATCTTTTAATTTCTATTTGTATTAATAGTTCAAAGCAATATAAAATCTATGGAGATAAGTATTTGTAAAATATGGAGAAATTGATTTGGATGATGAAGTCAAGATATCATATCTATTTGTGTTGTATTTTTAATTTTTAATATATAATTATAAAGTAATTAGTTTTAAAAATATATTAGTTTTTCTCGTCTAATTAGAGTTTTTGTTTAGATTAGAACATTTGTAATTTTTATGTTGGATGATTATTTTTGTAATGTTATTTATTTATAACCTAAGTTTTGATAAATCAATGTTTATTTGATTTTAATATTATGAGTTTTTTTTTATGATTTTCAATTTTATATATATATGAAAAGTGCGGGTCATGAGTGAAAATATAAGTATATAGGTATCAAGCGGGGATGGAAATTGAAATTGCTACTCGCACAAGTATGGAACCAAAAATGTGTACTTTTTTCAAACGCAAATATGAGAATGACTAATATAATACCCTATTCATTGTCATCCATATGTAAAAGGGAGGGACAAGGACACAACAAATAATTGAAGGCAACGGAGATGTATTTGAATGTGTCTTTTTTTTAAAAAACTTTTTGTTTTATTTTGGGTCAGTTGTTATATTGTGTCATAAGGGATGAAATAGGAGGAGAGTTCTCCACGATGCTTTATTGCTTGTGGTGTTTTGTTTGGTTGGGTGAAGAGTTATGTGTCTACGTACTTGGTTCACTTTTCATATATTAAATGAATTTCTTCACCTATTAATTGCATTTTTTTAATCAATTTAATTTTCATTCATGTGATTTTTGTCTTTGAGAAAATTGTGAGTTCGTGGAAATAATGATCTTCTGTGGCGAAGCATAATGATATTTAGAATTCTTATCCCGAGTTTAGACAAAGTTATCGACCAAATTAGAAAAAAATCATGAGAAAAAAGATATATTAAATGATTATTTGCACTTTTGAGTTTTCTATGAATCATTGGTAGGTAGAAGTTTTAAAACATGTTTGGATAATGGTTAAACTTTTTTGACACAAAATTCAAGATAAAATCTAACAATCTAACCAAAAATGAATATAAAAGGAAGGGTGAGGATCCTTTTATAAATTGACTTGCCTCAAACGTTTTTTCAACCTGAAAACCAAACATGACCCTAGTTTGTGTGCAGATGAATTTCTTTTATTCATGAAATATCTCATCTTTTTCCTTATACTATTTACAAATCCTTCATCATTTCCGTTTTCAAGTGTCATACATTAAATATGTATTTATTATTTCTTATTCTTTTTTAGTTCTTTAATCAATACCTATTTATTGTGGATTCCGATTTTTTTCACTAAAACAATAAGACCTATTTATCATATTAATTAATTACACCGTTTAAATAAATTGATTTTTTTAATATAAATTTATGACAATTTATGTTGTGACGCCTTTCTGGCTATAGTTATTTGACTGTTGGGTCTAGATATCTTATCTTCTGTATCTAGCCAGTTCCAGCTCATGGTTTAAGGTACTATCTCATGTACACGTGTGTGTGAGCCATGCTTTGACTCCATATATAATATATAAAAAGATTTACTCTTTATACATTTTTAGTATATAATAAATATATTGATTTTTAACATGTACCAATTAATATTTAATAAATGAATTTTAACTGTATAATTATTATCTTAAATGGTTTCTAAACTTATTTTTTAATTTCAAATTGGTGTCTTAACTTCTAAAAGCATAAACAATGCAATGCAAGCAACAATTTTTGGTTACTTAAGGTGGATTCACCTTTACACATTTTTTTACATGTTTTTTTAATGGAAATAACTTTAACGGTTAAATATCTATGACAAACAACTCTTTTTTAAGATTGTTTTCGATTTCAACTCTTCAAATAATTTTTCGATTACATAATTAAAATGATGAAAATAATACGACATGAAAATTAAAGTATAAATAAAACTTCATAATTAAAAAATAATTGCATTTATTATAAAAAGTAACGATTATTTTTCATATTTTAAATATATATTATTAAAATATAAGTTAATTATTATTATATTAATTATTTTTCTTAAAATAAAAAATTAAAGCACTAGGGCTTGAGAAGCAACTGTGCTTCATGAACAATTAGAATGAATTGAAGCACAGTGCTTGGAGAAGCAACCCTGCTTCTGAAGCAATTAAAATGCAAGCTTGGAATGAACAATTAAAATGCAGCACCATTTCTTGTCTTGAAGGAAAATACACGTTATTCATCTTCTTACAATTATTTTGAGTTATTTGCAATGATATTATATGGACACGTTATTCATTTTTACCTTATTCAATACCAGCATTATTAATCCATAAGAGCATCTATAATGCATAGTTGTTTAAATGAATTTTATGGACTTTAAGTTTCATGTAAATTTAAACACTTTACTCAAGAATTCACTCCAATAATAAGATTACTTAAAAAATTGTTTAATTTAATTTTACGAGTCCTATAGTATTTGAAAAAAATATCATTTATGGTAATAATTTTTAAACAGCTCATTTAACACTCTCATTGAAGATGCTCTAAATCTCTCAAATGATGCAACTTTTAAAAGTTGCTTTTAATAAATTTTATAAAATTGCTTTTATAAAAAAGGAAGCAAAGTTGCTTGAAGAGACATGCATTTCATTAAATCTAATTATTTTTTAATTTTTTGAGTTCTGAAATTAATACCTTATTTATTTATTAGTTTTTTGAGTTATGAAATTAATAACGCACATTTGTTATATTCATACATGGTGTTCAAACAAATTGACTAAATTAATATAAACTTATGATAATTTTTGTTGTATCACCTTTCTTATTACAGTGATTTGAGAAATGGTGTGTGTTATATGCGTTTCTAGTATAAAATAATTATATTATTTATTAACATGTATGAATTAATTAATACTATTTTATAATGGAGTTTGACTATAATAACTATTATTTATAATTTTGACTCAATAATAACTGATATATTAAATTAATAATTGTATATATTTTCATAATTTTCTTAATATAAGGTCAAACGGTTAGTTAAATATAAATATATATTAAATAAATGATTAAAATGTTTAGAGTTACAAATTTAATACTATTATTACGAGTTAAATTTATGAAATAATTATTATTATAGTCAGACTGCCTTATAAAACAATATTATCCTCATTCACTTCAATTATATTTCTCATTAAATAGGCTTTCAATGATTTTTACCTAAATATACAAATATATTTAAAAAATAATAAAATATGTTAAAAGAATTATTCTTCAAAAACACTTTCCTAAAATGATTTATTTTATTAAAAATATATTTATAACATAAATTGCATATCAGACAACTTTACTTTTAAATTTTAATTATTATTTTTACAGATAAGTGAGATATGAATATTAAAAAAAAAAAAAGGAATATAAATTGCATGCTACTAGTCACATGTTTGCCGGAACTGAAACATCACTATTGTCAAATTTTGGTATCACTCCAAAATATGCACAACCTATGGTCATCCTTCCTGTCATTTGGATTCCGCCACCAAATCAAATCAAATGTAACTCGATGGGGTTGCCGATGGTGCCCCTGGATATGCTGCAATTGGTGGCATATTTAGAGACAATTCTGGAAGATTCCTTGGCAGCTTCACATAGTACATTGGACTGCAAACATCGTTGGTTGCTGAACTAACAACTGCTATCCTTGCTATTGAAGCTTGCATAGAGAGGGGCTGGTGCAATGTATGGCAATGTATGGCGGGAATGTGACTCAAGCTCAGTTGTTTCAGCTTTCTCCAACCCTCTCATTGTCCCTTGGAAGCTTAGAAGGTGTTGGAACTGCATGCGTGATAAATGTCTTGCATTTAACTTCAAAGTGTCACATATGTATAGAGAAGGAAATCAATGTGCTGATGCACTTGCTAGCTATGGCCTTAAGCATAGATTAGATTATACTTGGTTTCTTATGGCTCCTAGTTTCTTGAATAGGTCATTAGAGATCAATGAAATCTAAGGCCAAATTATAGATTTAGCTAAATCCTTTGCGGTTGCTTTTCATATATGTGGATTGGGTTTCTGTCCCCCCCACTTGTTATAAAACTCTATTCTTTATATCTTTTATTTTCTTTCATTAATAAATTCAACTAAGTGGGGTAGTTTTGTTTAGGGTGTCAATATAGTTGGAATGTCTTAACATCCTTTCCTCTCTTAGACTCCATTTCAATTAAAAAAAAATTACATGTTAATCAAGTTTAACATTTATAGTGCTTGTTTACACCCAACACTATGGTCACCACAAAAAAAAACTTGTAAACTTGATATGAATTAAATTTAATACTAAAATGTATATGAAGAAAAATGTATTCAAAATGTATTGTTTAAACCTATGTTGGCTCTCAAACATACTTTTAAGACAAATTGTCTTTAATTTGTTAAAATTTTAGAAATTTTAAAATCAGTAGAGAGAATGATTAAGAATCAGTTTGTTTAAACTTAAACAAATAATTTTATATTGAGCAATTTTTAAAAAACATATTTTTTTTTATAAGCAGACAAATTTTGATTCTTAAAGTAGAAAACTATTTTTTTAAGAAACATTTTTGACAAACATATACCAAAATCTTCAATTTTCTAACATTGTATTAACATCCATTTGACTTTTGATTCTTTAAATTTATTTTATAAATTATTTTTATAAAATATTAATTAACTAACCAAATTATATCTCCTATCACTTAACTTTGATATTTGACGGCAATGACGAAAAGCATTAACTGAATAAAAGTTACAAAGTAAGACCAGTTAAATATTTGTTCAGTTACTAAAAACTAAAATTTGCAAAAATTCAGAGAATAAAATCATAATTAACCCTAAATATTACAGTCAACTCCTTTATAAAATATTAATGTATCATTAATAAATGAAATTAACATTTTATACTAAAAGTGCATAAAAATTAAATCTATTACTTCCTTTGGTCAAAGTTATAAAATCCAAATTCAAAGTGAGACTTGAGCTTATTATAGAGTCAAATGTAAAATATATCATGCATTAATTATTTTTAAATAATAGCCCTAATAAAAGTTGGCTATGAAATGACATGATAGTGAGAGAACATAAATTATTAATGTTTCTCTAAAAAAAAAAAAAAACTTATTAATGCTGGTTGATTTTGTTTATATGGGAAGTTTAAAAAAAAAATTAGGACAAATTTATTGCTTTCAATTAAATTAATCAGTTTCCTTAATTCTGATAAATTAATTAATTAAATTTAAATCTTATATAATAATAACGACCGAAATGAGTATAATTTAATGTTGTAAAACATAAACATTTTTATTTTTTCACATTATCTTTAATACCCTTATCCTTCTTCTCTGTTAACCGCTCAATCCAATCATATATGTAAACCCTAGCCACCATTATCCACTTCGAGGAGACATGATGCAACCGTGGCTTCGACTTGCACAAGAAAGAAAACATGATGTGGTAGATGATTTGAATTTAGAAAGTTTCGACGTGCAATGGAAAGGAGAGAAACTAATTACAGAGAAGAGGGATAGGGGTATTAAATGTAGTGTAAAAAATAAGAAATATGAAGTGATTATTTTAAATGATGTATCGATTTATTAGTGATGAGATTGGATTGGGGACACAAATGTGAGATTGGTGATTTCAATCTCCTATTCTTACTCTTATTTACTAAATGCATGACTCTTATTTAGGAGAATTATTATGGACTATATGACTAACTATTGTGGATTATGACTAACGAAACAATGAAAGTAAATTAACTTTTTTTCTTTTTAGTTTCTCTTCATGCACCGTCATAGAAGGTCTTCGAATTTCCATGAACTCAAATCTCTCAAAGAAACAAATCACATGAAAAAAAATTAAATTAATTAAAAAAATGCATTCATCAATTGAAGAAATTAATTTTAAATAGATAAATTGAAGTATGTTGACACATAACTTATCACCCAAAAAAAAATAAAAACATACCAGCAATTCAGCAAATTTGTAAACAGACACCCTCTTATTTGATCCAATGACACACTTCAAGTAAGACCCAAAACATAAATAAAGTAAAACAAAATAAATAAATAAACATGGTACAACAACAAATTTTGTAGACAACTCTCCGATCTTGTTGCATTCAGTTATTTGTTGTGTCCTTGATCCCCTATTGTCATTTTGACATTATTCACCACGCACGAACTTTGTACTACTAACAACGTTGAACCCCGACAACTCGTCACCCCCATTAAAATCACTAGGGTTATTGTCATTATTTGTGTTGTTATCGTTGTCCCTTTCCCTTTTTTTGTGTCTAGGAACGTGCTTGTAAATCTCAGGGTTCTTAAAGGTATAGATTGTGAGGGCGACGTTATCACCGGCAATAACTTTACCATCAATGACACCACCAATGACCTTTCCTTTAGAGGTAGAAAGGCTAATCGCAAAGGATACAGGAGGTGGAGAGGTGGCTCCTGGATAAATGGTGTAGTAGTTGTTGTATAAGTAAGACCCGTTGAGGGCGAGCAAAGTGAAGGGCCCTTGGAGCGTGAGGGCAGCAGTTCCCTTAGGAGAGTTACAGAGGGTCACTCCCGTGACTATGCCAGAGGCACTGAGGATAGTGAGGTTGACGTGGCCTTGACGAGCAATGTTGAGAATAGACTCGATGATGTCACTCCCCGGGGTCACATTGATGAAGTTGAGCTTCATAAAAGGCTCGATAGGCTAAGTCACCTAGGAGGAGGTTGTTATGGGCTTGTTCTTAGAGCTTAGGGGCTTGCGATATGAATTCTTAGTGAGTGGGTTTGCGAAAGGGAGATTCTCTCGAGGCTTGTTTGTAGTAGGTGGTGGTTGACACTGAGGGAGTTGGGAGGAGCTGGTAATGTGGTCGCAAGAGGATTTCTTGTCTGATACAGAGGATAAGAGGTTTTGGGAGAAGGAGATTGGTGTGGAATTGTTTGTCATATTGACAAAGAGGTGAATGGAAAGGAGGAAAAAATGTAAAAAATGCATGAAATATTTTGTGCAAGATGCAAGGGTCTTGGTTGTGATGGTGTGAAGTTTTGTTTGTGGGGGATTTATAGTGGTGTAATAATGGTGACTTCTATGAATAATTTTGACTCTTGAGTAGATAGGAATCAATGGACATTGTGTTGAAGGTTTCAAGTGTGGAAAAGGAGGTTGGTGTGAAGGGCAATTTTGAAAGTTTGAAGAATTTCATTTATAAAAGGGTAATACAATATAAGGTTGGGATTATAGTCAAACATTTTTTAATATGTTATTTAATTAGGTCAAAGTCAGTTAGATTTTATTAATTAGTACCAAGCATATAGATCATTTGGCATGAAATTTTTTTAGATTAACAAGTGGTCTCTAATTCGGATTATGAACATGGAATTAGGTTAAATACTTAAATAAAAGACTTTGTTATTTAGAATGATTCTATCTCACTTGAGCAAGATTGCCTCTCTCGTTAAGGATAAACATGTGGTCTTTACAAAAATAAGTTAGACTCGTTAATTGAAAAATAAAGTTCAATTAAAATAGTTGAGCTCGGTATAATACTGTTTTAATACAATTTTAATCTTTTCTCATCCCATTTATCTGTAAAATTAATAAATATAATTTACAAGTAAAGTCATCTACTTAAGAATAATGATGTAATGCTTAAATATGTCTGTATTTTTTTTTTTAAATTACCTTTCTCCCTAGAAATTATTTATAATTTTGTTCTTAACATTATATAGGCTCTCTTAACTTTACATGCCACTGACATTGTCTAATGGTAAATGCATCGACAATAATGATGAACAACATTTCAGTCAAAAAAGAAATAAAAAAATATTTTGGGAACTACTGCCAAAAAAAATTATTTTGTCTAAAGTCGAAGAACACATGTGTCTCCTAACTTATTAAGTTAGAGACTAACTCTATTTGAAATGTGTAACTCTCACTGATTCAAGAAAATTTTACACATGATGGGAATTGAACACATGAATCAAATAATTTATAGACAATATAATGCAATTGTAATACTTTGAAGATTGGTTATGCCAAATAGATTGTTTAAGCATTGTGTGAGATGATGGTTTTTTTTTTTTAAGGCTTAATGTCACTTTTAATCCATTAAGTTTCAATTTTTTTGCATTTTGCTACATAATGTTTTTAAAATGTCATTTTAGTACTTTAAACTATGTTTTAATCACATTATGGTACATAATGTTTTATAAATTTTATTTTGATACTTTAAGTCATGTTTTAGTCACATTTTGGTATATTTTAAAGTTTTCCATCAATAACTTTTAACATCGTAAGTGTTTTAAATTTTAAAATAATTAATTTAAAATAATGACAGTTAAAAATTGTCATTATCTTTACTTTATAAATTAAAAATCACTCTAAAATTACCATCTTCAACCTTGCACCATCATTCTAAACCACCACCACCTTTTAGCCCCCCGTCCTCCCTTTGCCACCACCGATTTAACTTCAAACAATAAAAAAGAAATCAAATTAAATTAAATTAAATAAGCAACATTACAAAAATGAAAAGTAGTCACATCAAGCCATATTTGATTCCTTTTCCTTGTTATGGGTACTCTATTCTAGACCTTCTTCCAAATCCAACAATGAATTGTTGACCTAAACACAACCTATAATTAATAATCGGTGTTAAGTTTCTGTAGATGAAGCATATCTAAAGAAAAAGGAGAAGATAGAGAGAGAAAGGATAATGGCACAATTGAAATGTTGTCATGAGTACTTTATTCACTTGCAATTTTTTTCTTGGGATTTTGTGCGGGAGAAGGAGAGAGAGAGAAAAAAAAGATGACTGCACATAGAAAGAAAACAAATGATGAAAGGGAGGATACAAATGGAGCATCACAACAAGAAAGTGTTGAGCACATGGTCATACAAGAAGATTAGGTTTAACATCAAGAAGACCATATATGGTGGAGGGAAGGCTTAGAGGTGGGATGGTTTTAGATGATGATGAAAGGTTGAAAATGATGGTTATAGGGTGAATTTTAATTTTTAAAATAAAATATAAATAATAATGGTTTTTAATCGTCACTATTTTAAATTAATTATTTTAGATTTTAAAATATTTATCATGTTAAATTTTTTTTATCGAAAACTTTTAAATATATTCATATATGACTAAAATTTAACTTAAAATATTAAAATAAAAATTTTAAAATATTAAGTATTAAAATATTATTTAAAATAATAAAATGACACTTTTAAAATATTATATACCAAAATAAAAAAAAAATATAACTTAATAGACCAAAAGTCACGTTAATCAATTTTTTAATGACATTTACAATGTACAAGTTAATATTTACGTTACATACATGATTTTTTTAATCTATGACTGAAATAATTTTTTCATTTTTTTCTTTTATTTTTATTTTTACTTTTTCTTTATCTCTTTTCTGATCAATCCTTTTTATTCTTCTTTCGTTCCCGTTCCCTGACTCGCCCTCCCCCTCCCCCTCCGACATCACCTTTGTCACTATCGTCTTAAGAACTGTTGTCACCATCACCAAAGGGGAACTTCTTTAATGACTGCAAGTGGTTCTCTTCTCCAATGGATCCAAAGCGGAGATATCGATCTAAAAAAGAGATGTAGATTTGGTTTTACTATTTTTGGATATCTGGTTGTGGCACACTGCTTTGTTGCTGGCGCGTGGTGGGTAGCCGTGGAGGTGAACTTAACAAGCATGGTGGTTTATTTTAATGCGTGTTTGAATCACATTGAATGGGTAATAATTACTTCTATCAACTTATAAACTAATTTAGTATTTTAGTTGACTCAATTTAGTTATTGAAATGTGTGACAATAACGGTTAGGGCCTTATTTATAAATATTTTGAAAATAAACATGTATTAAATAAAAAATAAAAATTTAATTTTATTAAAAAATAAAATGATGATGAATATATTAGTGACACTTTCTTTTGCAAACACTATTTTTTGTAATAATTTTGATAAGTTTCACTTTGAAATTGAAGATTTTCCATAAATTTAAGTCAATAATATTGAGTGTGTTAGAATGATGGTATCCTTATGTTCCTAGCATTGTTTAAAATGATTAATGATATTTTATTACATTGAATAAAATGATTTTAATAAACCTAAAAGAATATCATATTTTCGTTTAATTTACTAATATGCAATCCATTATTTAACTTATACATCCAAAAAAAACTGATTCACACACAAACAGTGAAAATTTATGGGCGACAAGTAGGGCTTCAGTCCCTCCTCAAACTTTCTGGTATAATATTATAAATAAATAAATAATAATTTATATTATTTTTTTTATTAAAAAAATATATTAATAATAAATATGAATATACATGTTATTATTGATTGTATAGTAATCTTTTTAATAATATACGTGGTTGTTGATTATAATTTATCCCAAAAAGATATAGTATATTAATTAATATATATGATTTTTCATAGATATAACTCAAAATTCATAAAATTTATTGATTTTTTTTCTCTTTTTAATTATACCATTATGATTGTGAGTATACGTTTGAGACTAAAACTATTTCAAAACTTTTAAAAATAATTAGCAAGTTATAAATACATATATTTTCTTATGCATTATTTTAACTAAAATTAAATTTTAATTTTATATTTAAAACTAATAAATAATTTTATAAAAGTTATTATTTGTTAAATATTTATTTTTTAGGAGTTAAATATTTAAATAAATATTTTTTTAAAAAAAACCCAGTCCCCTTTAACCATGCTCTGGATCTGTCCATGCAAACAACTATATATATATATATATATATATATATATATATATATATATATATATATATAAATAAAAGGACACTCTTATAAACATAGAAAATAAAAATATTTTTTTTCCAAAATAATTTTTATATAATTTTATTTTCCATAACTTCTACTCCAGTTTATTTTTATTTTTTTTCTCATGACATTTTCTCTTTCCTTGACAACCATTATTTTTAATAATTTTTAACGTCTATCTACCTTTAATAATAATAAAAAATCATTTCATTATTTGAAGCATGGAATATATTATTTTTATTATTCTCAGGTTCAAAATTAAATTTTACTTTAATAATTTAGGGTAAATAATGTTCTTAAAACATTTTTGATAAGTATAATGTTCTTACAACTTTAAACATGATATGTAAATAAAATACAAAAATAAAGACTCTGTAGAATTCATATCATGAATTCTAAAAACTAAATCTTTTTTTCTCATACTTCAATTTTATATTCTTGTATCTTTTTTTTTTAATTTATATAAATGTGCTCTATGATGTGGAGCCAGTTATTATGATTATTTGAATTGTTAAATTTTAATATATTAATTTTAAAACTATAGTTAAATTTTTGTATTTTGCCCTAAAAAAAAATGTTTAGCTATGTCCATGTTATTCATTATATGTTGATTTGTTATAATTGGACATGACCCTCTCCAGATTTTTAGAAGCTGGATGAGACAACGGTAAGAAAAAGTGAAAACCAATAGTCAAAGAAGTTTTAAATGCTACGTATTTTTTCTTCTTTTGGCAAAAACAATTTTTAATGCTAGCTACGTTACATTTATTTATTTATTATTCTTTATGTTTGCACTTTAAATTGATAATGCCACATGAAGAAAATATTTAGATAGTGTATCCCCTTTTACGTGAGCACAAACTGTCCAAAAAAGAAAAAGTGCTTTCACAAATTTAATATGTCATTTATTATTACCAGTCAAATTCAAATAAAAATAAATATTACAGTCAACCCCCTTATAAAAGTATGAATATAACCAAAATAAATATCTTTTTACTAAAAATGCATAAAAATAGAAAAAATATATTACTAAATTTATGATATATCTTGTACTCACCATAAATACTGCTAAACTTAAGAAATGCTTCATACGATTGAATGTAAATAATAATAAAAACTAATTATTGAAAAAAATAAACGCGTCTTATATTTTTTACTAAAAGAATCTGAATCCGTAATAAATAAGAAATTAATTAAAAAGTTCATGCATAAAAGCAACAAAACGTTAAAGATTTATGAAATCCACGACTTTATAGCATAAATAATGTAAGAATCTGTAATTAAAGAAGAAAAAAAAAATAACGGAAACTTTTTGTGAACTATGCATAATTGAATAAAGAAACACACTTCTTGTGAGATTGTATACAAATTCATTTAATACCTCTTTTTTCTTTTTTTTATCTTTGCTTTTTATCATATTAAATTATCACTTTAGCATAGTATCATCATCTCTCTTCCTTTTCTATGCGTTGACTAACATTGATCATTAAAAGTATAACACAGTATTCATTTTCACTAATAACACAATTTAAGCCATCAATAAGAATCCTAAAAATAATCGTGCATTGCCATAAAAGATCTTTGATTTTCCATGAACACATACTTCTTTCAAAGGCACAAATCACATGAACGAAAACTAAACTTATTAAAAAAAGATGCATTGGTTACTTGAAAATTTTCATTTAAAGTAGTGTGTTGTAATTCCACACCTAGACACATACTAACAATTGAGACACTTCAAGTAAGACTCTGAACAAGCATAAATAAAATATAAAAATAAATAAAAATAAAACTAGACACACTTTAATCTTTATTGTGTTTGGGAATTATTTGTTGTGTCCTTGCTCCCATATCATCACTTTCACACCATTCACCACCCATGAATTTCACTGTTAACTATGTTGAACCCCAACAGGTCACCACCCCATTCAAATTATTAGGCTAATTGTTATAATTGTTATTGTCATTGTCATCACCTTCAGGAACATACTTACAAATCACAGGGTTCTTGAAGACCGAGAGTTTGATGCTGACATCATCACCAGCGAGGACTTTGCCACCAATGGTGCCACCAATGATATCACCTTCAGAGGTGATGAGGTGGATCCCGAAGGATAAGGGAGAGGGATGGGTTGCTCCACGATAAAGTGTGTAGTGGTTGTTGTATAAGTATGAGCCAGTGAGAGAGAGCAAGGTGAAGGGACCATGGAGTGTGAAGGTGGTAGCGTCATTGGGCGAGTAGGAAAGGGTGACTTCCTTGATTGTGCCAGATGCACCAAGGACAGATAGGCTGACATGACAACGACGAGCAACATCAAAAATGGACTCCATGACATCGTTACCTGAGTTCACGTTGATGATGACAACCTTTACAGAGGGCTCAACGGGCTGGGCAATAGGGTTCTTGGAGCCCAAAGGCCTGCCACGTGGCCTCTTGGCAGGTTGGGTTGTGAGAAGGAGATTTTCATAAGGTTGGTTTGCACCAACAACTGGTGGTGGATTGCAAGGACGTTGGGAGGAGGAGCCAGTGTGCTGGTCCCAAGAGGATGCCATGAAAAAAGGTGTAGAAATGAGAGAATGATAAAGAAATCTAAGAGGTGTATGGAATTTTTCAAGAGATGTATACAATGAAAGAAGAAAAATGGTAAAATGTTTTAGGTATAAGAGTGATAATGCAAGATGCAAGAGACTTGATTGTGGTTGTGTGAAGCTTTGTTTGTGGGGGATTTATTTATAGTGTGGCAATGATTGTGACTTCTCTAAAGAGTATATGGAATAAGAATTAGGGGCGTAACGAACGAGGTTTTAGGTGGAAAGAGATCCAACGTGGCAATGTGAGAGGTTTTGAAAGTGGGGTCTCTTTTAAACAATGCAACAAAAGATTTTAAGGGTTTGAGAACTTTATTTATGAAAAGTTAATATAATTTAAGGTTGGTATTATATATAGTCAAACATTTTGAAAATATTTATTGAAATATTAGTAAAGTTATCTTATTGGGAAATTATGTTATAAATACATTTTTCAAAATAAATTGAAGAATGTTAGTGGTATATTTTTAAAAGTTTAATGGTGAAGCATTTATAGTTTAAATTAGTTTTACACTGTTAGTTAATCACAAAAATCCATCATTTTTGGTAAGTCTATTATTTTTTATAAAACTATCTTAAAATTCATGCAATAGTGGGTTGTAATTAAACAACAATGTAAATTATTTTACACTATTAGTGTATCACCATTGAACTCTATTTTAAATTGTTAATGCATCATAATTAAACTCTATTTTTCAATGTATTATTTAATTAAGTCAAATTCACTTAGACTCTAAGTCATAAGATGAATCAGGTCCCTCATATGATGCAAATTAGTGTTGCATTTGCGTCTGATGTATAAGCCAATAGCTAACATATGCTAAATCTATACATGGAATGCTTGTTTATTCTTCATAAGATCCATCTATATGGAAGATGAAGAGAAAAGTCAAATAATAAAACATTTTTCTACTTCAATGTCTAAATAGAGATTAGCCATAACAGAATGGAATGTACTTCACTAAATAAAAAGTGATTTGATATTAGAAGCCAAAACACCAAGGATATAAATACCAAAATAGTTGCTTGAGTTAAGTACTATGAACAAAATTATTCTACAAGCTTTCAAACGCTTTGATTTAAAGAAAAAAAAAAGTTGTAAATAATTATCAAAACCTTATATATTTTGAGAGAAAAAAAGACTCAAAACTATTTTGAGGGTCAACCTTACTATAAGGATGTTGAAAGGCTTGTAAGAATACCAAGACATCCATTGTGGGGCCCCGATAAATACATCCTAAGATAATTTGACTACTGACAATTTGATAAAACTATCTTACAAGACATGCTTACTTGCCTAGCATAACTACATAGGTGGAGGATCAAAAGGAATAAGAAGTGAATGAACTCATGCATGAACAAATAAACCTATTGAATGAACATTTGGGAGCATGAAGTGGAAAGCCAACAATGATATGAGGCAACCTTATCGATCATGAGGATTCTTCCCCAACCTTATTAAGTTTAATTATATGACTACTTCTAGAACCTTCGTAAGCTCTTTCAATCACACTTAGTACTTCTTATGGATTGATAATCTAGGTTATTTCAAATTGGAAAGGTGCAACACCTCAATATTGAGAGATTGAATTTAACAAAAATCATTTACCTGTGATGACCGAGATCCTACTACAATGAAAATTACATGGTCTTGAAAGTATGAAAGAGAGATATAGAGTTTTTATTTTGAAGACAACCCAACAGAAAGAAAAGGTATTTATTAAGAAGAGAAACGATGGAAAGGCTAAAATCACCATAAATAATATTCATATTATAGGATAAAGAAACATTTATTAAAAGTAAAAAAAACTGTCATTTGATATTTATTTTAAATAAATTGTGCATTACATGTAAAGGAAAATGTGCATCTATCTCACAATTTAATGATTTTAAGTGAATTGGTTATATTCTGGTCTAAAAATTATGGAGTGATAGAAAAATTAGTTAGAGCAAGTGAGCGTAGAATACTCCATGGTCTTTAGAAATAAAGATAAAGATATTATATTTATTTCTTTATTTAGAGATAAAGATTAGATTAAATTAGACAGTAAGGATTAATGTAGTTATTTAAAAATTAACATACACCTAATTCATTTGATCTCTTTACTTCTCCTCTTTGCATTCAAAATTAAAAAAAAATTATCTAATATTCAAAAGATTTATTTTATTACGTACTAAGATATCATAAACTTACCACCACCAAGAGTTGCCCATTACCTTAACTATTGCCGCCAACATGGTTACCGTCGTCAGGACCACCGTCACCACCACCATTATGGTTGTTATCCCGTTGTTGCCACCATCATCACCTTTGTAGTCATCACCACCACTACCAACAGCGGTGGTGGCGATGACAACAATAGGGACGACAACCATAACAGTGGCCCTGATGATAGTGATAATGACAACAACAAGAATGACAACCATGGTGGTGGTAAGAACGGCAGTAGTAACCATGTTGGTGGTAATGATAGTAGCCTTAACGACAACAATGAGGATGACAACTATGATGGTAATGACAATGGTGATTCTAGCAGTTGTGGTGGTAATGATGGTCATGGTAATAGATGCAATTCTTGGTAGCAGTTATGATAAATCTTTAATATTTTAGAATGTGATAAAATAATTCTTTTGAATATTTGGTAAATCTTTTTTTTTAATCTTGAATGCATTAAGGAGGGGAAGCAATATTTAAAAGAATTATTTTATCACTTCTTAAAATATTAAATATTAAGACTTAAAAGTAAACTCATTTTTAAATGAAAAATAATAATTATAAAATTTATTTTAATTATGAATTTATATACTTCAATTAATATCCGTTACACGAGTTATTACACTGGTTTAATATAAAATTTATAATTCAAATAAATTCAAATGCAGGTTTGAATCAAATTGAATTGAATGAGTTAGAGTTAATTATATCAACATTTAATTTAAAAAATTTAGATTAATTTTTATTTGAGGTTGGATATCAATTTTATCAAGAGGATGTTGAACAGGGGCGGAGGCACGTTGTGGCCCTGACTTTTTACAAATATTTTTTAATATAATAATTATATATTAATATTAGAAAAATTATATATTTATATTTTAAAATTATATAATAATATTTAAATTTCATTTTTTTATTGCATTGAAGATAATATCATTCTTTTATTTTTTTATATAAATACTTTATTTTCTTTTATAGTTTTTATTTCATAAAAAAAATTATATTCTTATATCACTTTGGACCAAATATTTGAATATCTTATATTTTTTTATTAGTGTTTTCTTTTTTTAATAAATTTTAGATCAAATTTATTAAACTTTGTCAACATGATTAACTACTTAGCTTAGTGAGTATCAAATATTGAATTTCACGAGATTTTTGTCAAGATTTACTTTTGATGTGTATAGTATCAAATAACACACTTCATTCTGATTTAATGAATATTTAGAACATAAATAATGATATTTAGAAGAAAAAAAATAAGATTAACATAATATCAATTTTTATTATAAATTTATAAAAAAAACTTCTATGTATAATATTGTCTGTGCACTGTATTTAAACTTTATTTGTAATTTAAAATCTAAAAATAAAAAGAAAATTTAGTTTATTCTCTTATTATAATTGTAATGTTTATAATAATTAACATTTTGTTTAAAAATTGACCCCCCTAATTAAAAATAAAAAGAAAATTTAGTTTATTCTCTTATTATAGTTGTAGAGCTGGCTCCGTCCCTTGACCCTTTGACTAAAAGAATAGTATTTCATGGAAAAATGTCAGGGGAAAGAAGTCAATGCAATTTTGAAAGGAAAGTCATCAAGGACGGAGCTACGTGTTGAAGTAGGATTTTTTAGTTTTGTTTTAATATATATATATAATTTTATAATTATATTTTTAAAAAAAATTTAATTATACAAATTATATTAACTATTGTTTATTTTCTGTTTTAATAAAATTCTTAAATACCTTTTTATAATATTACTATAAATTAATATTTTATTTTGTTATTTTTGTTATTATAGAAATATTATGAATATTTTTTTTACACAAAATATTTAGTTATAATTATGTTAATGATTTTTTCTTTTATAATTTATTACTATTTCAAAGAATATAAATGATTGCATTTTCAATCAAATAAAATTATTAATCTTTTTTCCTACTAGAAAAAAATAATTTAACAATAAAAAAATTAAGAATATTTGTCGTTCATAAAGATAACGATGAAAAACATCCATTGTGAAATTTTAAGTTGTTAATCGTTAGTGATCGAAAATTATTCTATCATTATATAGTGATCAAAAAATTTGATGGTTAAGTTTTATATTTTGGTATTTAATTCCTAATTTCGATCGTTATATATTATTTATAATTTCGGTCACTATCCATCACCCATTGAATTCAATTACTATTTTGATCACTATTTGTAGTTGCTAAATTACAATTTTCTAGTAGTATAAATTAATTTTATTTTTTTTATACTATATTAGTTATAATTGATTTGATAATGATTAAATTTATTTATTAATGATTGTCAATTAATCATACTACCAATTTTTTTTTTTCATATATTATTATTATTATTATTAGATTTCAATAAATACTTGAGTGTTTCTTCACATTAATCATTAATGTATAAACATTAGAAAAATAAATTTCATAAGTAAATTTTATTAGCATGATAATAATATTGAGTTTTCATAAAAGGAAATTAAAGATATTTAATTGTTTTTTATATAAATATATTTTAGATTATACATTTTTAAATCATTCTAAAAACACATAATTATAGATATTTTTTCTAAATTAATACTTATATTTATTATAAATTTATTATATTTATAATAATTATATTATATTTTATATATAAATATATTATATTTTTTAAAATAAATTTAATTTTCCATTAAAAAAATGGCCCCTAGTACAAATTCCTGCCTCCGTCCCTAAAAGTCATCATCAATTTTTTTATTATTATTACTTTTTTAACTTTTCAGTTTCCTTTAAAAAAAAATAACTTTTCAGTTTAAAATGAAATATTTTTAATGACCATAGTTCGGTTGGTTTACAACAGATTATTAAATTAGGTTAAAAACAATTCAAAACTTCAATGAAACAAGTATTCTCAATGCCATGTCAAAAACAGGTGCGGATCCAGGTTTTGAGGACAGGTTCAACTATAAAAAAAAATATAATAAAAATTACAAGAAATAATAATAATAATAATATAAACATTAAAAAGAACAAAAAAATATAATTAAATAAATTATTTATGTATTTCATGTTTAATAATAAACAAAATTAACAATTCAAAATCTACTATAAAAAAAAAACTTAATATAAAATTAGTCAATTATATTTATTATATAGTATATATAAATGTAATACTACCAACAAGTTGTTAGTTTGAGTTGTAATTGAACTTAATCCCCTTAAGCAAGTTCTTAAGTTCTAGCCTTGTAAATGAAAAAAACATGATTGGGAGGGGAGAATCCCACTAAAAGTAGTTGTCTAGGTTCCCCGACAAAAATTAATTATCGACTTTACCTCTTATCATGATGTTAATTCGTAGTTATGACATCTTGTGTCGATGTGCAATTTGAGAAACAAAAATAAATCATTTACTTGCAAGACAATTTTTCTTTTGACAATTGTAGTTTTAACTCAAGAAAAGACTAATTATATATAATAACAAAATTAATCAAATATAATGTTTAGATAAGATTTATTTACAAAATACAATAATATTACTATTGATTTTATAGTTTAAAAACTGATTTAAAAATTGATTCTATAATAATTAAAATTTGATATTTTATTGCATTAAAAAAAAAAGATATCATCTTGATTTTATAGTTTAAAAAAAATCAAAAGCTAAAAATAATTATATAATAACTCATGTTAATAAAATATTAATATAATCATTATATAAGATTTCTAAAATAAAAAGATAAAATTAATTTTATCATTTTAAAAAAATAAAAATAAAATTGATTATATAATAATTAAAATTGAATATTTTAAAAAAATTCTAAAAAAAACTAAGATTGATATTGATTTGATCATTTAGAGGAAAAATAATTAAAAATAAATAAATTATATAATATTAATAATAAATCTAGTCAAATATAATATTTATATAATTTTTTTATAAAATAAAAAAGTAAAAAAAAATATTAAATGCATTTCGAAATTGCTAAACCCATCCCTCAAATTACTTAATACATCTTTAAAATTACTAAATGCACCCCTTTTAAGTATATGGAAAAAAAGAGTTTGAAAAATCAAGGGACCATGGCCCCAACACACTACGTAGGTCCATTCCTGGTAAAAAAAAAAATAGTAATATTTTTACTATATTTATAGATAAAATTTAAAAAATTCAATGGTAATGTATTAATCGCGTAAAATTATTTTATGTTGTAAAGTAATCATAAATTACGTTTGGTATGTTAAAAATAATTATTATAAAAATCAACAAATTTACCATACACATCCTTAGATATTAATCATTTATTAAAGTATTTGTAAATTTATTTTGTCTTTCATTTCATTGATGTTATCTTTTATTTTATCCAATAGAAACTAAAATTTAAATGATAAATTGAATATTACAAAATATAATTACATATAATTTTAATTTATATAACCATTAAGATAAAAACAATTCCTATATGATTTAATTGAGATCAAAAGTCATATAATAATGTCTCATACTTGATACCATAAAATGAACAAATAGATTGATTCATAATATTTCTGAAATTAAAGTCAAGACTGTGATGCATTTTATATTTTCTTAACCAACGAGTCAATGCAACTCTAGTTTTGGAAAGTCATCATCAATTTTTTTTTATTAATTATTTAACTCCTCACGTTAAAATCAATACTTTTAAGGGCTCATTGACCATAATCCGATAGTTTTACAACATATGATTAAAGTAGGTTGAAAACAGTTGAAAGCGCTAGTCAAAAAAGTATTCTCAATGCCATGTCAGAAATTAGTAATCTTTTGACCATATTTATAAGTATTTTTTAAATATATCAGTCAAACTTATAATAACAAGACTCCCTTATAATAATAAGACCAAATTATAACATTTCCTGAACTTTTATTAATTTATAGATTAACTACCTTTTTAAAAAATTTTCATTAATTAATATCCTTAAATTTGAAAACATTGCCGTAACACTCTATTCTTCCTCGAAATCCTATTAGAGTTTACATAAACATCCCTTACACAGACGGTAAAAGGAATAGTTGCACAGAATCTTAGAAAATGTAGTTGTAATTTACTTCAATAATAATAATAATAATATATTTTTATTAAATAATATAAATATTTCATGCTAAAAATGCACAAGAAATAAATCTTTTATAATTTAATGGTGCAATAGCATCTAGTATGCAAATGTTGCATCTCGGGATAGTTGTAAGTAAATTTTAACTTTTACGTAAATTAATTTTAATTCTTTTTCATATTTTCATGGATTATGCATAATGGAATAATAAAATCAATGTTTAAATATGTTTTTTTTTGTTAGAGAGTTTAAATATATTTTTAATTTTTTAAATGTATAATTTTTTGTTTTATTACTTCAAATTAAAAGTTTTGTTTTGTCCTTCAAATTTAAAATTTAAATATGATAAATATTATTTTCAAAAATTTTCAAACAAAATATATAAAGTTTGTAATTTGTGTCAATTTTTTTCTACCAAAGCCAAATTATGATGATAAAAAATTATAATAAATTATAAAATTTATATATCTTTCTTGATTTTGGCAAAAAAAAAAACTAAAAATAACATTTTTGAATAACTAAAATAAAACAAACATTAATTTCAAAAACTAAAAAAAAAATAAACATTTAATTTAAGTACTAGAAACATATTTAACATAGAAAACAACTTGATTGAATTGAACATTGCATAGTAGAGTGAGTTTGTCATCATGCTCAACGTTAGAGACACCTTTCCCAAGTAAGCATTAGAATAAAAACATCTCCCACACACAAAAACTACAATTTTCACTTAACATGATAAATTGATACCTCAACAGGAAAAAAAAAAAAACCTCACTTAATATAAATATAAATAACTAATTCCCTTTTTTATTTATTTTTAATCTTTCCTTCATGATATATTATATTATCACTTCTCTCTTCTCTCTCTTGTGTTTCTTTCTCTCGGATGATGTTGACTAATATTTATTTTCAATAAAACAATACTCATTTTCACTACTAACACAATATTACTACCTAAGTCATCACCAAGAATTCCAAAAACCATCATCCACCGCCATAGAAGATCTTTTATTTTTCATGAACTTACAATTCTCTCAAAGGAAGAAATCACAAGAACGAAAATAAAATCGATAGAAAAAAAAAGAAACAAGCATTGTTTAATTGAAATTAAAATAAATAATTTGGAATAAGGATGATGACACATAACTTTTCACCCAACAAAAAACACCCAGCAAATAAACTATTGTAAACCCTCATCTTATTCCACCCCAATGACACAATGTAACAACTAACACACTTCAGGTATGACCTAGATAAAAAAAAAACGACACATTTGTTTTCTTTCTCGCATGTTGTCTCTTTCACATCATTCACCACCCACGAATCCCAACCCTGTTGAATCCCAACAAGTCACCATTCCCACTAATATCCTTTAGGGTTATTGTTATAATTGTTGTTGTCTTAGTCTCCATCGTTGTTTCTAGGGACATACTTGTACATCCCAGAGTTCCTGAAGGTGGAGATTGTGAGGCTGATGTCATCATCGGCAATGACTTTGCCACCAACGACACCACCAAAGACTTGGCCTTGAGAGGTGGAAAACCTTATCCCGAAGGATGAGTGAGGGGGAGGGGTATAGTGGTTGTTGTATAAGTAAGAGCCATTGAGGGAAAGCAAGGTGAAGGGCCCACGAAGTGTGAGGTTGGCAACACCATTTAGAGAGTTGAGGAGGGTCACTTTGGTGATTGTGCCAAATGCATTGAGTATAGTGAGGCTAGCGTGGCCTCGACAAGCAACATCTAGAATGGACTCAATGATGTCGCTCCCTGGGGTCACGTTAACAATCACGATCTTCATGGATGGCTTAACAAGTTGGTACTTTGAGAGGGAGGTGATCTTGGGCTTATTCTTAGAGCCCGGGGGCCTTCCACGTGGCTTCTTGGTGGGTGAGGTTATAAGAGGTAGGTTCTGTGGAGGTTGGTTTGTGGTAAGTCGTGGTGGACAGTAGAGGCATTGGGAGGAGGAGCCGATGAGGTTGTCCCAAGAGGATGATGAGTCTGAGTCAAAGGAGTGGGAGTTTTGGGAGAAGGAGATTGCCATGGAATTGTTTGTCATCATGAAAAGAGGTGAATGGAATAAGATGAGGCAAAAATTGTTTCAAGAGGTACTAGAGAGATAGTTACACAAGATGCAAAAGTCTTGGTTTTGATGGTGTGAAGCTTTATTGGTGGAGGGTTTTATAGTGTGGTAGTGGGGTGACTTCTATGAATAGTTTTAGTAAATAAAAATCAAGGGACATTATGAGTAAGCTTTCATGAATGAAAATAGAGCTTGGTAGTGTGATTGGTTTTGAAAATATGGTCCCTTTATTCACAATGCAACAAATTAATTATAGGTTTAATGCTCATGCACTTGTTAGTGTAAAATATTTTTATACTATAAAATAGTTTTACAATGTTGTCAATTATAACCCACAATTTTAGTTATTTTTGAAATGATTTTATGAGAGTTAAATGAAGAGTTGTGATTGACTAACGGTGTATTGCTAATTCATCACCCTTTTTCTCATTAATTATTTTAAAGGTTGGAGAAACTTATTTATAGAAAATCAATATAATTTAAGGTTGGGTTATATATAGTCAAAGAGATTGAAATCATTTATTGAATATATGACCAAAAATTTAGGGAAATATGTTATGTTGAATGCGTTATTTAATTAGGTCAAAATCATGTTAGAGTTTTTAATTATTACTAATCGTGTAGATTAATTGGTTTGTAATTTCTCCAATTTAATAAGTGGTCTCTAATTGTATTATGAAAATGAAACTATATTAAAGACTTAAGGAGAGGTTTGTTGCCTACAATGATTCTATAATCTAACTTGAGAGTAAGATTATCTTTAATGAAAGATAATATATGGTCTCTACAAAATAAAAATGTTATACTCAACGAGTCACGTGCTATTTTATTTGAATTTTATTCAATCATAAAATAAATTTAAAATACGTGTCATGAGAAATAGAGCTCAATAAAATACTTGTTATTTAAATATTGTATGCGGAATCAGGACTCCTCTTTTACTAGATGATGCAACAATCAATTGGTCGTTAGGTCCTAGTTGATGTTGATTTGATGTGACATTTACTTATCAAATTTTGGTGTGCATTTTTTTTTTGTTAATATTGTTATGAAAATGGGGTTTTTTTAGGAAAATTGTTAAAATTAGGAAATTAGACAATGTTTGACGTCTAATATTTTTGTTTATGGTTTTAATGATAACAAGTGATATAAATTTAAAAGGACTAATGAATTTTATTTTAGAATTATAGGATCATATCATTCAATAGGACTATGATAATGAAATCTTCTCCTTAAGCTGAACGCCGACTTTACTATCCTCACAAACCAACACAAGAGTTTTCAACGTGCTTTGTTATCACTTACCGGTTTTTTGGGAAACTTCCTAGACGGTTACCCATCCCATAATTGCTCCAATTCAAGCACGTTTAACTATGTAGTTCTTAAGTGATTGGCTATCAAAAAGTAAATGTATCTTGTTTTTATAGGTAGTACCAATTAATTCTTTTAAGTTATCCTCATATGTATAGTCTCATACCCACATAACCTTTGGATCTCTCTCATCTAGATGTGTATTTGATTTATTCATGTATCCCTCTCATCGGAAGCTTGCCAAGAATCACTCCTTGTCCATGACACATCTTTTGTGCACCGACGACCACTCCTTGCCTTTTTCAACGTCTAAGATGTTATATAAGCTATACTTAATTTCTTACTATAATGGAATTTGATTTTATCAATAAGTAAATGCAGCATAATACACCATTTATAAGCAAGCATCCAATGCTTTATGAAAACCAATACCAATGTATTGTGTTACTTTTATTTGTCCTTGTAGATTAAACAATAACTTATACCTAACCTTTTTATACTAAAGTTATCATCATCTAATCTTTGTCACATGTTCAGTATTCATGTACTCATGTCATGAGGTAAATACTCTTTATAGAAGCTTATGAAATATATGTATTTTCTTTTATTATTTGAATCTTGACTTTGAATTTGAGTACATACTATAAGGACAACTTAATGAGATTATTCCTTTTGTTGGATTCAAGATAATATAAATAGTGGAACATGAAATGCAATCCACACAAATGACAACTTATCATATCCTTCCCCCCCCCCCCCCCCCCCCTTCTCACGCGCGCGTGCACACACACACACAAATGCTAACATGTAGCGTTCTCCACAACATAATTATTTTGAGGGGCTTACTTATCCATAATGAATGAATTTCTAAAGGCTATATAAAGAGAAGACTAACACAATATGTGTTGTTGAACATTGATGAATTAATTCTAAGTTAAGAGAAATATAAAAGTGTTAAGAATACTCAAGCAATTGGATGATCATTTTTCTATAAGAGTTGTTTGAATATTCTATTCATTCAAGCATTGTTTGGAAAGCCAAGAGTGGCTTAGTGATCAAAGAATACTTTAGTTCTTAATCTTAGGGGGAGATGAGAAGTGTCAATAGTTGCCAAAATAATACTTGTAAGTTAGAAGTGGAAAAGTGAAGAATACTTGTTATAATCTATTTGATTATAGTGGTACCATTTAATAGATATTAGAGGAGAACTTGACGTAGATTAGATTGACTGAAAGAATATAAAACAAGTGTTTTATCTCTTTTATTTAAAGTTTTAGAGTTTTTAATAAGAACTTTAAACTATTTGGGAAAACTGCTATATATACTGGCTGGACGATATATTTGCTGCTATCAAAATCAGTTTATTTGAAATTTCATATATTATTGGACGATCAATAGAATTGTCTTTACCAAGTTGATTTGAAATTTGTTTTAAGCTAAACTTAGATCTTGCAAAAAAGATTCAAGTTATTGTAACTACACTATTCAACCCCCTCCTTCTGGTGTATTTGTTGTATTTCCAAAAATTTCCATTTCACTTCTAGACAAGATATTTACTCTTAAGCTCAAGTTTTACATAAGTGGGTCTCTCTTTACAAATAGGTTGAAGCAAAATTGCTCACTTAGAGTTTACAAAACTTTTCGGTTGAATCTTGCTTAGTTATCATGGATACCTTTTTAAAGTTGAAAAACTAGCCATTAGAAGGTGGGCTAGCCAATACTTTAGATGCAAGTAATTATCCTTCATGATGTGACAACTTATAACATATTCTAATAAGCCATTCTCATTATGCATTTTGATATTTTTTTGACAATGCATATAAGATAACTTATATTAATTGTTTGTGAACACAACATGGTTGTTATGAACATAGTTATTAGACTAGACTTGGATCAACCCATTGGACCGAGACTTGAACACTTAAACAGTCAGAGTTACCAATTACATTACAAAAAAAGGCAGGTTATTTCAATAATTTTTTGTCATTGTATGTGACAAATTTAGCAACCGAAACATTGATATTTCTTATTTGGTCAAAAAATGTTCACTAGTCACATTTAGTGACGAGAGTTTTACAACAGATTAGTTAAAAATATTTTCACAACTATTAAAATAGCAATGAATTCTATTGATTTAGCTACCAATTTCCTCAATTGCTAAATCACACATTCGTGGGTTAATTAGTATAACTAGATATGATTATTACATCATAGGTAAGTGATAGTAACATAAGAGATAAAATGACAATAGGTTGGGTTGGTGTATGTATCTGTTTACTTCAATGAAGGTTTCTTTAAGATTGTTAGTCTAGATGATGGTACATAAGGTGAATCACGTGAAATCGATTGCTAAATTTGTAAAATCCTTCACCATTTACAATAGCGATGGAAACAGTGAGCACCAAATCAATAAGTAAAACAATAGTCGTTAAATGTGTAGTGATCGATTTGCGACTGAATTGTTGAAACTCTCTATTCGATCACTAAATTGGTCATACGTATCAATAGTGAATATATGTCGTTAATTTGTGTTTTTTTTAATGTCTAATAATTTGATTCTTACATTTTCATAGAATCTTGGGAAATGGCATTTTCTAATTAATTGGGGGATATTTAGAGTTATAGAAATCCAAATGAAGCAAAACAAAAGTCTTTAATTAGTTATCATCTAGGTAAACAAATTTATTTAAGATCACTTTCTCTAATTAATTTGATCATTTAGACTCACTCAATTTGTTCATCAAATTCATGAACTAGTACAATCATACTACTATGAGTGAATCCAAAAACAAGCTCACAATATTCAAATCATAGAACAACAAAAAGAGGTAAAACATCAAGAGCAACAAATCATCAAGATATTACCAAATTAAAGTGATTTGAAATGCTCAAAACCCGTCTAAGATCCATAAACATAAACCTAAAAGCATACAAATTTTACCCATGCTCATTGTCATTCATACAAAGAAGAGAAACCTTCAATTCCCGTTACCTCAAAATAAGCTTCATGTAGTAAGGGATGCAAGCAACAACGATGGTCCTCACAGTTTACTCTCACTCTTTCTCTCTAACTTATCTCTTCTTCTATCTTATAACAACTAAACCTAATCCATACTCTATAGAAAGTACTAGCTGGTCAGGGAAAGCAAGGTGAATGGTCCATGGAGCATAAGGTTTTGTGTATGGAAATAGGGCGTGAGAGTTTGAGGGATTTTGAAAGTGGAGTCTCTTTTATGCATAACACAACACAACAAAATCACTAAAGTAAGAAAGGCAACATAACATATATTATGTCATAAATGTATATTATGTATACTAGTTTATTTTGATTGGTATCATTAAATATAATAAACATGTCTTATTTTGTTATTGAAAGCAAATTTGAATCCGTAATAAATAAGGTAGATTTTAACGAACTTATAAAAATAATAAAGGGAGCATTTGTTTCACGAAATCATCTTGTATTCTCAAAAATATAAAAGTAAAAATGATTATTCTCATGTTTGTCAAGAGATTATCATAAGTATAAAAAAAATCTTAGGTATCTTCTATTCCAAAAAAAATGCATTCTCATGCTAATAGGATGGGAAAGTTACATTTCAACGACTTCTCATTGCTTCTCCTCTTCTGTTTTACCACTTAACTAACTTTATATCTTTCCTTCATATTTTTTAGAATCTTAAAAATCAACCAAACACACTTTAATATTTAATATATGTCGAGAATAACATTTTCAATTATAAGCTTTATAAAAATGTGATTCCCAATAATACAAGATGATTGCGTGAAATAAATGTCCTAAATTATGAAAGACTTTATGAAAAACATGACACTTTATAGTATAAATGGTGCAAGGAAAATAAAGGAGAAAATTTTCCATTGAGTATACATAACGGAATGATGAAAGCAACTTAAATTGAGCATGCTACTATTTAGTCATCTGTATCTAGTTCCTTTTAAAGTCTTGACACTTTGTGACTTATTTCTTACTATTTTGTCTCTCTTCATTCTTAGAAAAAATTGGCCCTGTTAGATAGAATTCTATAACACACTAGTATGTACAAATATGTACATTCCACGCATACAAATGAAAGCTAAACAATCCACCTAACATGATTAATGACACCTCAAAATTGTAAACACTTATTTAATATAAAAATCAAAATATAACTTGCTCTAAATAAAATAAATCAAAATAATTTTTTTGTAGAAATGTTGTCCAAATGGTGTTGAAGGGTAAGGTCTAAATTAGTTGAGGGGTAAGGACATTCAACTTATTAGTCAAACAAGAAGGCTAGCGCAATCAATAAAAATAAAAAGTAGCAAAATAAGGACAATGCCAAATTTCTTGCTTACAATGTCCATAAAAAATGGCAAAAGTTGGCTAGCTGGCAATATTAGAAAACCAGTTAAATTAAATATTTAATTTAATAAATATAATATAATTTTCTTTTAAAGATTTTCCGATAATCAAGTGACCTTTTTTAAGGAGATATTCAAGTGACTTATGATTGTTAAAATTGATCATTTCAATGATATACAGTGCTTCCTTAAAAATAGGAAGTGTATTTGTTTAAGATTTGAAATGCAAATAAGTTGGCTTGTAGAGGAGGAGAACGTGCCTTGAATATAATATAAGACCCTCCTCTTGAGTGTAAAATCAATCGAGTGACCCTCAAACTGTATTTTTTGTAGTTCACAAGTAGGAAAAAACGTGTTTAGCGTAAGATGAGTTTTTAGCCTAAAAATAGGCATTGTATTTCACATTTAAGAGAGTAATTGATAATCGTTTTATAGATATAGTTCTTTGAGCATAATTCGTAGCGATTATCTTCTTTTTTTCCTTATTGATATTTTTATTTGAACTCATTTGTTCAATATTTTTAGAGTCTTATAGTCAACTAACATTAGATAGTTAATCTCTAGGAATTAGAAAAAAAAAATTCATGTTTAGTAGGTGAATTTCAACATTCTAAGCTAGATTGGAGGTTTGGTCATTTAGGAGAGCTCGTTTAACATGATTCTGCGCTTAGCTAGAGTACCTGGGTGAAGTCAAGGATTGTGTGGAGACCTGGCGCTAAGCCTGCACTAGCACTAAGCCTGAAGCCTTGAGAGCAAATGCTAAAGATTGAAGAGGCACTAAGCCTGATTTGAGGTTTAGCGAATTTCCCTCTCTGTGAAGAAGAATTCGCTAAGCCCCATTTGACGCTAAACGCAAAACCCATTTCTTGCTAAGCCTCATTTGGCATTTAGCACAACATCACTTATGCAGAAAAAGACAAACGCGAGATTTACTGCTTTTAAGTGCGAAATGGCTAAATTAGGTTATTCTATTCATTATTGGTGGAGCTTAGGGATCTGAGCATCGTCATACTGTTCCATTCAATTTTTCATTTTGCTTCTTCTTCCCATTACTCATGTACCCATCCTCCATGGATCTTTCTTTCACCTTCATGTATAGCTAAACTCTTTTAGTTGGGGTTTAAGGAAGCCATCTGAATCTCATGTAAACTTCTCTAGAGTTTTATACAAGTGTGAATTCGAATTTATTGTTTTATCTTCTTCTCTTAATGCTTTCTTGGGTGTGGCCTACCTTTGATTGTTGCTTGGGTGTATTAATTGCCAAGAAGCTTTTCTATACTTAGAAATGGAGATAGTAACTAATGACATTTATGCCTAGGGATAAGATAAGGGTCATTAGCCATTGTTTTTCTAATCTTTAAGCTCCATGCAAATAGCTTCATCAATTGAATTAAGGGATTAATGAGTTGATGAAGCCACTTAGGCTCTCTCCATTTAAGGAATTAAGGTTAGAGTGATTTGGTAGATTTATGGTAAATTCATGAGTTCATCTTGTATAATTGCTTGGTTGGTTTATATGGGAGGATAATTGGGCAGAATTGAACCCCAACTGCTTCTTATCATTGCAACTCCGTTTTTGCACACCAAGTGTTTGTTTTAAGTTCTAAACTAAATTTACATTGTTGACATTCTAGTTTTAATTGACTTTTATTGCTTTTCAAAGATATTTTTCACACACCTTCTATTTTAGTAATACAACTTGTATAGTTGAATATGTTACGTAAGTCCTTGTGTTTGATACTTGGTTTCTTACCATTTTTATTTATTTGAACGAATTTTGGTACACTTGTTGAAATCTTAACAAGCATCCATCAATCCAAAAACAAGCATACTTTATCATGCATTTACTTTATAGCTTTTCTTTATGGTTTTTGTCTACACCAAACACTAGTTTTCTCTAGTAGTTTAAGAACCCATAGTTGAGGAGCAAATTCTCATTCTCAATGTCAAATGCTTGGTTTTTTATTCCTATTTTGGAATCATGTTGAAGTAGTTAATTGATCCAAATGATTGATTTTTACTCAACAACAAAGTTATTCTCACTATATCGCACTCGAGCTCGAAAGATTTATTATATTGGCTCTATACAATTTAAAATTTTCAATAATTTATGCTAAAAATGAGGGAGGAGAGAGAACAGAGAGACACTTAAGAGAAAGAGATGAGAGTGGAAAAAAAGGGTGCAAAAACATGAGGGAGCTAAGATGGCTAATAGGGAAGTAAACAAGACTAAAACGGGTGAGGGGAGGCAACTTATTACATTCTTTTTTGCAAGTTTCCTTGTAATTATGGTGTTCAAATTTTTGGAAAATATTTCATAGATATAGGAAAGTGTGGGAAGTGTTTATGGTTAACAACAAGAATAAAGGAGGGCATAAGTATGAGTTTGTCAGATTTATGGATGTGGGGGACGAAAGTAACTTGGAGAAGGAGACGGATATGATATATATTGGGCATATAAAAATGTATGTTAATCTTCCAAAATTGGGGAGATTGAAAGGAAGAGTGAGGGGAAAGGAGGTTGATACAAGACAGATTTAGTATTAGCAGAGACAAAGTCTAAATATGAATCAGTAGAAACATACATGGGTGTAAAGAATTCAAGAAAGATGAGGGTAAGATTTCATATCTTCAAGCTGTTCATGGAGGCAAAGGAAGAAAAAAAAAAAGAATGGCGCCTAAGAGATGAAGTTAATATACCAACACATGACCCATGTAAAGGGATTGATATTACTATGAAGGAGGTGATTGAAGAAGATATAAAAAATAGTTTGATGGGAAACGTGGCTGATGTTAATAAAATCCCAAAAATTCATGAAAGTTTCATTATGGAGGTATATGACACTATTAGAATAAGATACTTAAGGAGCAATCATATGCTCCTTACAGGTCTAGATACGGATAATGTTGGAGACATCATTGAAAAAGGAAAAGATTGGTTCTCAAATATTTTCCAATCTGTCGAGAAATAGAGTTCAAAATCTCAATCAAGAGATAAGGTGGTGTGGGTTCATTGTAAAGAGATTTCATTCACTATGTGGAGTTATGACTACTTTTCTAAAGTTACAAGTATATGTGAGTGAGAGGAGGAAGTTGTGGGGATGCTAAGTACTAGAAATAGATTCTAGCTTTTGAATGAGGATATGGTGGAGTTAATGACACCGTTGAGGGCCATGGAAGTGGTAATGGATCATAAGGTGGGGGGAGGTGACGCCAGAGGTTTTGAGGGGCATTGCATTGTGGACACAAAGCCCGAGTCAAGATACAATGGAAAGAGAAAATATGACACAAGATGGAGTATTAATTATTATAAAATATGAAGGCAAAAGTAGGCTATGTTATAGGGGAAAAGAATTTGTCTAAAGCAGTTGAAGGAAGGGGAAAACAATAAGTATGACACAATCCAGATGAAATTGTAGAGGAGAAATCAAAGAAGAAGTTGTGTGATGTATCTTTGAACAATTATTTACTGAGGAAGTGTGATGCATTTGATGGAGCAGAAGAAGTGGAGATGGGAGGTGAATCAAATATAAAACTGAATATGGAGAAAGCTTATCAGGATAAGAAAGTTGATTGGAGGAAAAAGAAGAGAAGCATTGCCTTGTCTTTATGTAGTTCAATTTTCAAGAATGAGGCTCTATATAGTAGTAAAGTCTTATAATTAAAAGATGGTTGTAAGGAAGCTAATATGTTATCGCAATTCAGTACGAGTGTAGGGGAAAATTTTGAGAGGAATCATGACATTATGGTTAACATTTTTAAACAACTAGAAAAGATAGCTTCCAAGGGAGGGGTAGTAGTGGGTTGTAGGTCTGATCAGGAAGGAGAGAAGAATGTTTTATTATGAAAATTCTAACATATAATGTTAAAGGTCTAGGGGGAGAATTAAACACAAGTCAATTAAAGAGATGATTAGTAAAGAGCAAATGGAATTGGTGTGCTTACAAGAGACAAAGATTGAAATAATTAAAAAAGATTTGTTTTGCAATATGGGGTTATGATAATGTGGAATGTAGGGCTACTCCAGCTATAAGGACCGCAAGGGGTTTATTATGTGTATGGAAAAAAGCATTTTCAAGGTAGAAAGTAAACTTTATGGAAATGGATTTTTAGGGTTATATGGCGCATGAAGGAAGGGTGGTGTAAAGTGTTGTGTTATTAATGTCTATTTGCCATCATACATAAGAATTAAGAAGCACTAATGGGAGGAAATATGTCGCATGCAGAAACAATTGGTTTGCAGTGGTGTGTGTTGGAGGTTTAAATGCAATTAGAGAAGCTGAAGAGAGAAGGGGAGACCTGAATGTGGTGAAAAGAGGAATGGAGATAGAAGAAATTAATTTGTTCATTGACAAGATGAAATTAGTTGATATTCCATCAATGGGAAAAGATATACGTGGTTCAATCCAAACGGAAGGGCCAAGAGCAGGCTAGATAGATGTTTTGTTTCTAGAGGATGGTTGGATTCCTCGCCGAGATGTTTCTAACAAGTGTTAGACAGATCTATTTCAAATTATTGTCTAGTATTAATGAAGATTTCAAATTTTAATTGGGGACCAAAGTCTTTTAGAATTTTGAATGGATGGTTTCACATAAAGATTTCTCAAGTTTTGTGAAGGAAGAATGGGAGAAGATGGAAGTGGAGGGGTGGGCAACCTATGTGTTTAAAGAAAAGCTTAAGAAACTTAAGATAAAGCCAAAAGAGTGGAATTAAAATTGCAACGGATATCTGGATGAAAAGAAGCATAAGATGGAGAAACAAATTGTAGAATATGACATGAAGGATGAGGAGGGCAGCTTAATATAGGATGATATTACATGCATTATTATGGTAGGTTGGGGTTTAATGTGATATTACCGTGTGATCCATAAGGACATTTCCTAATGGAATATAATATGGTTTCAGCTATATTTTTGTAATTTATACATAGGAAGTTAAGTTTTCTTAGTAGGAAATGTATTATTAAGGGTAAGTGAAAATTGTATCCGATAGGGATTAGGGTTGTGTAATTTAGGTAATTTTCTTTATGTTTTTATTGTATTTGTTGTGCTTTCTTACACTCAATTGTTATTAATGAAATCCTTTGGCTTAAAAAAAACAATTTTAAAATTTTTATTTATATTTACCCAATAAGTGTGTAGTAGTAAGGGTGTAAGCAATAGTCAAAGTTATGTTGAGTTGAGTTTATCTTTTTTAATTTTAGAAACCAACCTTAATTCAATTGAGTCATTAGGTTGATTAATTAAAGAAAAAATGTTGTTACATACATATTTAATTTAACTCCACAAAAAAAAATTCCTCAACATCAATAATTTAATATTGCTTTGTTATTTCTTAATTCTTATAAGCCGGCGGTTAGTTTTCATTCTTTTACAAATCAAAGTTAGTATTTGATAAAATCATTAAAATTGTTTTACAATTCGCAATTTTGTACTTTTTTATTGCTCACATATGACATATATTTGTTTTCGATTTTCAGTCTCTTTTACAAAATATTTTTTTCTAAATAATGTTTTCAAAAATTAAACAAATGTATTTTTAATTGTATTTTTTATGAAAATAAAAATAAAAAACAGTCAAACTAAAACTAAAGGTCACCTAAATTTTCAAATGATAACATAATTTAATATATAGTTTATAATTAAAATTAATTTAAATGCAAATTTGAATCACATTGAATACTTAGAATTAACGGCTGATTAATTCGTAGTCAATGCAACTTTGGTCTTGGAAGCCATATTTTTAATGGCTCACTGACCGACAAACAATATTTTATAAACATATTATTAAAATCGGCCTATCAACCATTGAAAACGGATAAAAATAAATTCTTAGTAATTTTTTTGTAAACTAATTTTTTCCTAAAAAGTCTTTTTTTATCTGACAACCAAACATACACTTAAATAAATAATGCAAAATAAAAATTTTCTAAAAAATCATGTACAAACTTGCATAAATTAACCCTTATTAATTATCCATTTTTAGAGTGGGTTTAGTGAATTCATGGAGAGCTTATAAGCTTCATTGATTAGTTTATAAACTCTTTTGACTAAAATAAATTTTTAGTACATGCACTTATTTTGGGACATCTATTATCACGTGGATTTTATTCAATAATAAACTAGAATCCAGTGTAATAGATCGAGTTCAATGAAACACTCGTTTTATGTGAGTTTTAAAAGGATTTTATTTAATAATAAAATGTATGTTGAGAAAAATATGTTAAAATAGGTATTGATTAAAAATTTCTAATATTAAATATATAAAAAATGAGATGACGATGATGTGTATGGTGGGTCTCAATGAAAAAAAAAATCAAGTAATTATTGTCAATGCTGTAAGACCATTGTTAACCGCCTATTTTTTTGGGTTGCTTCAAGGGAAGGGAAGTATTGTTACTTCCTAAAAATTGTCCAAGAGAGAGCATTTGTTTTAATTATTTCAATAAATACCAAATTGCCCATTGGAGACATTTGTGTATTAATTGTTTCAAAAAGTATCAAAAGCACCAGTGGTTCAATTTTTTTAATTTTAAAAAAGTAACTTATAAATTATTTCAATATATTTTTAAAATTTAAAGAATTAATTTTTTTGTAGGACTCATTGAAAACAACCTAGAAGAATTATTTATCATGAGAGATTGAGAGAGATCTCAGGATTAAAGTTGTTTATATGAAAAAATGTAAAAAAAAAATTATGTGTAATAGCGGGTCCAAAAAAAAAAAGGGCAACCATTAGATGCTCTAAGGATTTGCAAATTGAAGGAAAAATATGAGAAATAGCATGGACTAGGGGTGTTCATAAACCGAATCAAACCGAATTAAACCGCGAAACTGTCCCAAAAAATCGAAAACTGATTAAATCGAAAAATCGCATGGACCAAAAATTTCCAAAACTATATATTTTTTTGTGGTTTGGTTCAGTTTTTGGATTTTATTATAAAAAATCGAACTAAACCGAACCAAACCGCATTCTATAATTATATTGATTTACTTTTAGATATTTAATATTATCTCACTAATAATATTTTAATTTTTTATGATCATAATATGTGATTTATAATATTTTTTTTTAATAATAAATTTGTAATATATTATGACACATATTTTCATATATTACAAAAAGATATATTGATATTACTAAATAACATTAAATTAAATATAAAGTGAAACATGATTTATTATTATGTTAAAAAAAAAGTTAGTAATATCATTTTATAATAATGTTAAATAGAAGTAAAAATAATATTTTTTAAACTAAAATATGTAAATCAAAATTTAATAAAAAAAAAAATAATTATGTGAGTTTAATTAAAAAAAATTAAACTATGATAATAGATTTAAAAAAAAACCGCGAAATCGAACCGAATCAAACCGCAAAAAATTGGTTTGGTTTGATCTGGATTTGATGTTATGTTAAAACCGAACTAAACCGAACCGCGATTTTATTTTAGGTTTAGTTCAGACCACTTTTTACCCAAACCGAACCAAATCGCACCGCGAACACCCCTAGCATGGACTAAGAAGTAAGAACACGGAATAATGGAGGCAAATTAAATTGAGGATGTTATAATCTAGACATTCATAGGTCATTTAAGTAAAACACCATTCATTTAAGTAAAATTGCCAACACCACACAATACTTCCATTAATATCCACACACATAAGCTACAACTTTCATCACATACACCATCTAAGCACTCACCAAGAGTTCTGAAAACCACCGTGGAGTAAAATAAAATAAAATAAAAATTGAACAGCCATAGACACAAAAGCTACCATTTCTATTGACATATATTATTGGAGGATTAATACAACCTCAGTTTCATTCTATACATTGTTAGTCTTTTTATTTTTCTATTACAATGGATCAATTTATTTAAAATTATAATATATTTATAAAATAAGTTATTATTATACAAGTAATTCTTTTATAAATAGATATGATTTATTTTTTAAAAATAAATTGAAAAATTATTTATTTTAAATATAAAAAGTTTAAACAAACACTTTAAAATAATAAATAAATATTTATTTTAATAAAATAAATATTTATTTCATTAAATAAATTTAAACACACGTCTCACAGCTTCTCTGTTGAACCTAAGGCCTATTTAGTTCTTTTGGGCTCTATTCTATAAAGAGCATACACTCTCTTTTGTAATTCGTGTACTACTTAGTCCAATTCCATTTTATCAATATAAAAGCATTTATTCATTGGGGTAGAATAGTAATATGGTATCAGTTTAGAGAAAATCCTAATTCTTGAGCACACCATGGCCTCAACAGTATACATACTCATTAATATCTCTTATTTGTTTTCTTTATCTTTCCCTTTTGTTACATTATTTATCACTTACCACATTATCACTCCTCCTTGTTCTACATCTTAATCTTTTTTCACTTAAGCTGTAAACTAACAAAACACTATTCATTTTCACGAATAACGCCGATTAAGTCCTCAATAAGAATTTTGAAAACCATCATGCATTGCCATAGGAGTAGGGACGGATTTAGGGGAAAGTAGGGACTTAGCCCCCACCTCCCTTCCCTTTTATATATATATATATATATATATATATGTTAATAAATAAATAATTATTAAAAAAAATTAAGTTAATATTTATTTAATTTTTTTTATTTAGAACATATTTTAATTTTATATCTCAAATTAGTAATAAATATTTGATTTAATTATATTTTTAACATGTTTTACTTTTGACAAATTAATTTGATATTTTTTTATCTTCAACTTTTTAAAATCTTGTAAATTTTACTCTATTATTTTATCCATATATTACATTACAGATTTTACTTTTAGTTTTTTTTTTTAAAATTGACGAATTTTATATCTATTTTTTATATTTTTTAATAAATTTTACATTAAATATTTTTTTTTCAAAATCTTAACTTCCATTTTGTAAAAAAAATTATAACCCGTTAGCTAAGTCTCTGGATCCGTCAGTGCATAGGAGACGTTTATTTTCCATGAACTCACAATTCACACATACAAGTTAATTCAACATGAATGAAAATTAAATTCATTAAAAAAAAGGAAATAGTGATCGATCAGTTGAAAAAAATAATTTAATATAGGTAAATTGAAACAAGCAGGCTGACACAAGTCTTCACCCAACAAAAAAAACACCACCAACAAATAAAGCATGGTAGAGAACCCTCCTCTTATTTCACCCCTATCATGACGCAAAATGAAATAAAACAAAACAAAATAAAAATAGTATTGAGAGAAATCTTTGAGGACATCTCGAAAAAGGTTTTGGGAGATAGAAATCAAGGAGCCTTATGAGTAAGGTTTCATGTATGGAGAGTGAACATGGCGATGCCAAGAGGTTTTGAAAGTGGGATCTTATTTATGCACAATGTTATAGAAGATTTTAAGGTTTGAGAATTTTATTATATAAAAGATAATATAACTTAAAGAGAGGTTGATAAATCATTTTCAATATTGAGAAGTTATTTTTTCTTTCATTTTTTTTTTTTATGTCTATGTATATTTTATTGACAAAATTTTTATGATAAGTATATAACAAGAATGTCTTAAGAAGAAGCATAAAAATAATAATTTAAAGAATATTTTGACCCAATGGAGTCAAGCTTTTTCTATAGATTTGTTTTTACAAATAGAAGTTACATAAGGAATCATAGATCCAATTTTTTATATTGTGAGAAATAATTATTCTTAAGAAATGGCAAATGCATTATGAGTGAAGTGACTTTAAAGTGAAGTGAAGCGAAAAATGTGAAGAAGATCTAGGAGTTTCCATTTTTAACATCTGTTTATCTTTTTCATCTTTATGTCTGCTTATGCATATGGCTAGTTAAATCTCAATTAAGATTGTCTTTCATGAATCTCAATTAAAGTTTAATTGAATGTCCTTTTTTTTATTCCATCAATTGTTTTGTTCTACTATGCGTAAATTATATTAGAATCAATCAGTCTAAATTTCAGTCTTTTATTATGTCTTTGTGGCCAATTTTGTACAATTAGAACCTAGCAAATGAATGAATCTCTTTAAAATATCAATTGTCAAACGTAACTTGAAGGTTATTGACACTTTTATTATTCTCTCTAGTGCATGTATATTTTCTCTTAATTTGAATCTCAACCCGATCAAGTAAGGATTTGAATTAAGAGAAATATGATTATATGATAATTTTATTTCATAAAATTATATTGTTTTTAGTTTTGATTACACTTTTGATCTTTTCTTATTTAATTCATGACAAGTTAATCATTTTAAAAAATCATCATTTTCATTTTTCGAACGCATTTTTTATTGATTCAAGGTATAAAATATATTTTATTAGATTTATTTACCTAAAAACTATTTCAAAAAATGACAAAAAAAAAAAAGGAACATAGATAATGTGAGAATGGCAAGAAAAGTATGTCTCATAAGCAACCAAAAAATAAAAAAATAATGTTACATTATTTTCTTATTACTCAAGGAAACTAATTTTTTAAATCACTATGTTTCTAACCTTTTTTTTTTTTATCAAATATCAATTAATTTTTATAATTTTCATATATAGGAAATTTATTAGGACAAAATTGGTGTCTTGAACCAATAAAAAAATGTTCAAGTCGCGCTAAGAAAATGATAATTATTTTTAAATGATTAATTTGTAATAAATTATAAGACTATTTTAGAACATTTAGATTTTAGACTATGTTTAATGGGGATTGAAATTATTTCTCATTTTCTATGCCCCACTAATAAGAATATGACACATTATTAAAAATAATTATTTTTATTCTTATATATTTTTTTTTTTATAGATTCTCAATTATACCATTAATTTATATGAGGTGTCAGATTCTTATTGATTGGACAAAAGAGTGGTGTTGATGATTTCAATTTCTTTAATGGACCATTTTGATGAATTGCTTCTCATGAAGCAACTTCAGGTAGTGTGTTATATTGTAAACAATATTGGTAAGTGATTCACTTTGCTTCCTCAAGCATGATGCTTCAAATTATAAAAAAAAAAAAAAAAAGTAAATAATAATGCAAAGAACCATTAAAAACAATTTTGAAGAAAATTTATTTCTCATGATTTAAAATTGTTTGCATTAAAAAAAAATGATGTGTAAAGTTAGGTCCACCGAAAGTAACCAAAAATTGTTGCTTGTATTGTGCACGCTTTTAGAAGTTAATGAGACCAATTTAAAACTAAAAAAATAAGTTTAGAAATGATTTGTATATTTTAGTCTTTAATGTGTCGGTTATTATTTATAAGATAATAATTATACAGTCAAACTTCATTTATTAAATTTTAATTGGTACACGTTAAAAAACAATATATAGTAAAAATGTATAAAGAGTAAAATCTTTTTATATGCTATATATGGAGTCAAAGCATGGCTCACACACACCTGTAAATGAGATAGGTCCCTTAAACCATGAGCTGGAACTAGCTAGATAAAGAAGATAAGATATGTGGACCCAATAGTCAAATAACTGTAGCCATAAATTGTCATAAATTTATATTATAAAAAATCAATTTATTTAAACGGTGTCATTAATTAATATAATAAATAGGTCTTATGGTTTTAGTGAAAAAATCGGAATCCATAATAAATAGGTATTGATTAAAGAACTAAAAAAGAATAAGAAATAATAAATACATATTTAATGTATGACACTTTAAAACGGAAATGATGGAGGATTTGTAAATATTGTAAGGAAAAAAGATGAGAAATTTCATGAATAGAAGAAATTCATCTACACAAAATTAGGGGCATGTTTCATTTTCAGATTGAAAAAAAACTTTTAAGACAAAAGTTATTTTACAGAAGGATTTCTCCCTTTTTTTTATGTTCATTTTTTGTTAGACCATTGTATTTTATCTTAAATTTCATGTAAAAAAGTTCAGCCATCATCTAAACATGTTTTGAAACTTTTACCTACCAATGATTCATAGAAAACTCAACAGTGTAAATAATCATCTAATATCTCTTTTTTTTCATTATTTTTTTCTATTTCTGTCAATAACTTTGTCTAAGCGTTGGATAAGAATTATGAATACCATCATGCTTCTCCATAGAAGGTCATTATTTTCCATGAACTCACAATTTTCTTAGACAAAAATCACATGAATGAAAATTAAATTGATTAAAAAAATGCAATTAATAGGTGAAGAAATTCATATAATATATGTAAAGTGAAACAAGTATGTAAACACAACTCTTTCACCCAACCAAACAAAACACCACAAGCAATAAAGCAATGTGGAGAACTCTCCTTCTATTTCACACCTATGACACTATAACAACTGACCCAAAAAAAAAAAAAGATATATTCAGGTAGATTTTTGTTGCCTTCAATTATTTGTTGTGTCTTTGCCCCTCCCTTTCACACCACCAACAACACAAAGACTATGCAACCATCCATATTGAACCCAAACAAGTTGCCACCCCCATTGAAATCATTAGGATTATTGTCATAATTCTTGTTGTTGTCATTGTTGATCCTTTTCTTGCATCAGGAATCTTTTTGTTAATATTGGAGTTCCTAAAGATGGAAACCATGATACTCACATTGTCACCAGCAATGACTCTACTACCAATCAGGCCTCTAAAGACACGTCCATGAAAGGTAGAAAGGTTGATCCCAAAGGATGATTGAGAGGGAGGGGTGACCTCGGAATCAAGGATGTTGTGGTTGTTGTGCAAGTAGAAGCCAATGAGAGAGAGCAAGGCGAAGGGCCCATAGAACACGAAGGCAGTGGGGCCTTGGCTTGTGTTGCAAAGTGTCACGCTGTCAATCATGCCAGAGGCATTAAGCACAATGAGGCTGGCATCGTCCCGACGAGCAACGTCAATAATGGTTTTGATAACATCCATTCCTCGAGTCACGTTGATCGTGACAATCTTCTCAGATGGTCTAGTAGGCTGGGCCACTAAGTCAATGTTGTGATCCCAAGAGGACATTGGGTTCGAGTAAGAGGAGAGAGAGTTTTCTGTGAAGGAGATTGCCATAAAGAGGTATATGAAGTGAAACACCGACCAAAATGCAAGAGACTTAATTGTGATTGTGTAAAGCTTTGTGTATGGGGATTTATAACGTGGCATTGTCAGTGATGTCTATAAAGAGGCAGTGACGTGTATAAAGACGTTGCGGAAGATGTAGTAACGTGTATAAAGATGTTTAGAGAAAGAAATCAAGGTATCTACTAGGAAAGTTTCATGTTAGAAGAGAGAAAATATTGTTGTGTGAGGAATTTTGAAAGAGGAGTCTTTTTTTAAGCACTATTTTACAAAAGATTCTAAGATTTGAAATTTTTTATTATAACAAAAGTAATATAATTTAATATTAGTAACGAGACTAAGGATAGTGTCCTAATAGCGTAACATAATTTTAAACTGTCAAACTAGTATCACCTTCTATTTATATAACTTTTAAAATATAATTTTATATAAATCGATTCACTTGTTATAAATGAAAAGTTATGATATTCTGATAGTGTAAAATTATATTACATGAATACACTACCCTTATTCTCATATATAATTGTCAAACATTTTGAAATTATTTATTAAACGTTATTAGTAAGGTAATTTACTATGTGTATAAATACACTTGTCATAGTTAAATAAAAATATTATTGACTATTCTATTTAATGTATTAATGTAGTATTAATTAAAAGTTCACAAAAAAAAATGTAGTATTAATTAATTTGACTATTCATTTTAATGTATTAGTGTTTAATGTATTATTTAATTAGGCCAGGTTAGACTTAGATATTAATTACTATTAATTGGAGATCAACTACTGTGGGGTTAGTCTAACTTAATCAATAGTCCTAAATATATAACAATGTAATTGTGTTACGTATCTGATTGAGGAAAAAACTTTGCCTCAATAGTGGACCTCTTCAATGGTTAGATTCTTGAAGAGTAAGTAATGAGATTTCTTTATTTTGAGATATATCACTTAACAAGTCTTCACAAAACACTAACATATCTATTAATTTATGATTTTCACATTGATGGATTAAATAATCTATAGGCCTTGATATTTGAACCGTAGCCAAAGCAGATATACTTTCACTTTTGTCATCTAACTTGACTATAATCTCTTTTGGATATGCACATATGCAATGCTTTTCAAAACACGCAAATGTAAGACAATAATCAAGCATATATATATATATATACCACGCCAAGCTTTGTGAGAATTAATCCCACAAACACTTCTAATAAGAGATAAGTTGGTCAAGTAATATCAACATACAACTCCTTAGGCATATTTTTGGTATTTGGCATCACTAATGTCATGTTTAAGAATTGATCTATTTTAAAATTCATCAACTATTATTTTATATTCAACAAATGGACGGCTTACGACGTTCACTTAAGAACCAGAGAAGAATTTATCAAATTAATACTATTTTAATATACATATAGAGCTGTCAAAATGATTTAGATTCGCGGGTTAACCCGATCCACCACATATCCAAGCCGAGCCAGGTAAAATAAAATGTCAATTTTTTTATAAGTTCAAAAATCAGACCTAACCCACTATGATTCGATCCATCATAAATTAATCTGTGATGGACTGAACCAGCCCACAAACCTAGTAAAGAAGATAAAATTGTATTTTTTTTATTGTAATGAAAATAAAATAAATATTAAAAAAGAAAGAAGTGGTTATAGATGTCTTTAGTAAAAGACTGATTTAATATTGATGGTCAAAGAGTTTAATGAATTGAAATTGTTATTTAGAATTTTGTTACGTTTAAGACTTAAAAATTTTAAACTTCAATATTATTTAACTTGTATTTTTTTCAAGATTTGAATTATTTTGTAATCATATTCTAGTAATTAATTTGTATTTTAGATTATATTTTATTTTTTAAAATTAAATATGTTTTGTATAAAAAAATATATAATATATTTAAATTTATTTATTATTATTTTTTAAAAAATTTAAGTAGATCGATGATTAACCCATTTAACTTACAAGTAATAAATAAAAAAGAACTCATTTTTTAAAACACAATGAAGGAGTGAATCAAATTGGTGTAATCCACTAACCAGAATGAATTAATTTTGACACCTCTAATCATTTGCCCCAAAACTTTTAATAATATTATTAATTATAAAAAAAAAAGTTCCACTTATATTGAATGGCGCGTGAGGTGAAAATGTGTCTCTTTCAAATTATAATATTTCTTTCATTTGTACTTCCCTCCAAGAGTATTTCCCATCTTCTTGTTCAGCCGTTGTATTCTCCATCTTTGGAAATTGGAATTGGAGTCCCATGTTCGATGCTGCTGAGTTAAGCAGCGTTTGCAACCAAATTTTGCCACAGACAACATCAACTTTAATTTTACTATGATAGATATTTAATTTTGATTCTATTTTGTAAATAATCACCATAAAGTTTTATTTTATTATGATAGATATTTAAAATTATTTTTTTTATAAGTAGACATTTGAATTTTAATTTCATCTTAATTAATCGTTAAAATTATTTTTTACGAACTCACAATTTTCTCAAAGGCAAAAATCACATGAATAAAAATTAAATTAATTAAAAAAATGCAATTAATAGATAAATAAATTCATTTAATATATGTAAAGTATTAGAATGATGTATTTACTCAACATGTGTTTTAAAAAATCACACATCATCTCTATTTATATTAAGGAAATCTTCATTAATTGATTACATTATAAAGATAAATAATAACTAACAAGATAATATAAAGATAATATATATTCTAACACCCCCACTCAAGCTGGAGCATATATGTCATATGAGGCAAGCTTGTTACAATTGTCATATGCGATACTATTCATGCACTAATCGATATTCAACTTTAACATTTGATCTAGTGTGATTGCGCCGAGAAAAAGATTGGTTGCCAGTGATGAACAATAGCTTCGTAGAGGTGCGGTACTATTCAGCTTCGGCACTTGATATGGTGTGATTGCACCGAGGAAAAGATTGGTCGACAATGGTGAACAACAATTTCGCAAAGGCGTGGTACTGTTCATGTACTATTCACAATGCTTTGAAAAAAAAATTGAAGAAAAAGATTGGTCGACAATGGTGAACAACAATTTCGCAAAGGTGTGGTACTGTTCATGTACTATTCACAACGCTTTGAAAAAAAAATTGAAGAAAAAGATTGGTCGACAATGGTGAACAGCAACTTCGTAGAGGTACGGTACTGTTCATGCACTATTCACAACGCTTTAAAAAATTTTTGAAGAAAAAGATTGGTCGGCAATGGTGAACAGCAGTTTCGCAAAGGTGCAATACTGTTCACGCACTATTCACGACGTTTTGAAAAAAAAATTAGAAGAAAAAGATTAATCGACAATGGTGAACAACAGCTTTGTAGAGGTGCAGTACTATTCACGACGTTTTGAAAGAAAAAAAAAATTAACCTAGGGAGAAAGAGAGGATCATTGTCATGGGAGGAAGTGAGGATCACTAGCAAGCAAAAGAAAATCCATCGAAAATGTCCACCGGGAACAAATTATCCTTAATGAAGCACGATTTTCCTAATTCCCTCAATCAAGCTCTAATAGCATATTAGAATGATATATTTACTGAATGTGTGTTTTAGAAAATCACACCTCATCTTTATTTATATTGAGAAAACCCTTAGTAATTGATTACATCATATAAAGATAAAGATAAATAATAACTAACAAGATAATATAAAAACAATAACTACCAAGATAATATATATTCTAACATAAAGTGAAACAAGTATATAGACACAACTCTTCACCCAACCAAACAAAACACCACAAGCAATAAAGCATTCTAGAGAACTCTTCTCCTATTTCACCCTTATGATACATTATAACAACTGACTCAAAATAAAACAAAACAAAACAAAATAGAAAAAAAAAAAAAAGACACATTTAGATAGATCTTTGTGGCCTTCAATTATTTGTTGTTTCATTACCCCTCCCTTTCACACCACCAACAACACAGGAACTATGCAAGCATCCATATTGAACCCAAACAAGTTGCCACCCCCACTGAAATCACTAGGATTATTGTCATAATTCTTGTTGTTGTCCTTGTTGATCCTTTTTTTGCATCATGAATATTTTTGTCAATATTAAGGTTCCTAAAGGTGAAAACCATGACACTCACATTATCACCAGCAATGACTCTACTGCCAATAAGGCCTTCAAAGACATGTCCATGAAAGGCGGAGAGGTTGATCCTAAAGGATGACTAAGAGAGAGGGGTGGCTTCGAAATCAAGGATGTTATGGTTGTTGTGTAAGTAGAAGCCAACGAGAGACAGCAAGGTGAAGGCCCCATAGAACACGAAGGTAGTAGGGCCTTGGCTTGAGTTGCAAAGTTTCACGTTGTCAATCATGCCAAAGGCATTAAGCACGATGAGGCTGACATCGTCTCAACAAGCAACATCAAGAATGGTCTTGATAACATCCATGCCTCGAGCCATGTTGATTGTGATGATCTTCTCAAATGGTTTAGTGTGGTAGGCCACCAAGTCAGTGTAGTGATCCCAAGAGGACATTAAGTTCGAGTTAGAGAAGAGAGAGCTTTGGGTGAAGGAAATTGTCATAAAGAGGTATATGAAGTGAAAGAAGGGAAAAATGTTTTAAAGGGTGTATGAGTTGAGTGAGGAACAAATGAAAAATTCCCAATCAAAGAGAAATAGAGTTAGACCAACCAAAATGTGAGACTTGGTTGTGATTGTGTAAAGCTTTGCTAGTAAGGATTTTATAGTGTGGCAGTGGCAGTGGTCTATAAATAGGCGATAACGTGTATAAAGACGTTGCAGAGATAAAGATCAAGGTGCCTACTAAAGAAGGTTTCATGTTTGGAGAAAGAGTGTTGTCATGTGAGGGATTTTGAAAGCGAGGTCGTTTTTTCATGCACTATGCTACAAAAGATTTTAAGATTTAAAATTTTTTATTATAAAAAAAGTAATATAATTTAATATTAGTAATAAAGATAGTGTAATATAATTTTACACTATTAGATAATTACAACATTTTATTTATAAATAATTTTAAATAATTTTATAAAAGTGTTATTATAAATAAAAAATTGTGATTGTTTAACCGTATAAAATTATATTAGGGTATCTTTATTCTCATTACTAATATTAGGCATAGTACACTATCCTTATTATCATTAGTAATAGTCGCACATTTTGAAATCATTTATTGAACTCTATTAGTAGTAAAGGTAATTTAATATGTGTATAAATGCACTTGTCATAGTTAAATAGAAATATTATTGAGTATTCTATTTAATGTATTAATGTTTAATGTGTTAATTAATTTTATTGTTCTTTTTAATGTACTGTATTAATGTTTAATGTATTATTTAATTAGGCCAGGTTAGACTTAGATATTAATTACTATTAAATGGAGATCAACTGCTGTGGGATTAGTTTAACTTATCAATAGTCCTAAATATATAACAATGTAATTGTGTTACGTATCCGATTGAGGAAAAAACTTTGCCTCAATAGTGGACCACTTCAATGATTAGATTCTTGAAGAGTACGAAATGAGACATCTTCATTTTGAGAGATATATCATTTAACAAGTCTTCTTCACGAAACACTAACATTTCTGTTTAATTATGATTTTCACATTGATAGGATTAAATACTTTATAGGCCTTAGAATTTGAACCGTAGCCAAAGCAGATATACTATTCACTTTTATCATCTAACTTGACTATAATCTCTTTTGGAATATATGCACATATGCAATGCTTTTCAAAACTCGCAAATGTAAGACAATAAGCATAAACGGGCCCGGCCCTGACCATAGTCTAGAGGGGCCCTCGGCCCACTAAGAAGAGGGGAAAAAAAACTCAGCAGCTACAAAATATGTTTTTGTCTATTAAGTATTAAACATTTTTGTTTATAATCCTTAATATTTTATTTTACTGATTTTGATTTCTAAAATATTTTTTTGTTTATTTTTTGTCCATCCGTTAATGAGCTCCATGAGTGAATGATTTAGCTCTAACAATGTCACATGTCCCATTGATTAACTGACACGTGTTTTATTTTAAATTTATTTTTAATTATTTTTTAAAAAATTACAAAACAAATTTTAAAAAAAAAGTTTCTTAAAATTAAAAAAAAAAAAATCATGTCAACAACATGACACATGACTCAACTTGATAAAATCTAATCCACTAACAAAACTCACTAGCGAAGAGATTAAAAGACAAACGAAAAAATACTTTAGGAACCAGCACCAATTAAATGAAACATTAAGGATTATAAATAAAAATATTCCATGAATATTATTCACTTAATATAATAATACATACAATTTTTAACGAAATTATGTGTTTGTTTTCTTATTAGAATAACGTTTCAGATTTTTTTATATAAGGACCATTTGTGTATTATTTTACCCTAGGCGCATAAAATATCAAGACTGGCCCTGCATATATCACACCAAGCTTTTTGAGAAATCATCCCACGCACACTTCTAATAAGAGATAAGTTGGTCAAACTTAAAACTCCTTAGATGAGGGTGAGAAGTTTTTATTTTTCAATACCGAGTGCAATTCATGGATTCAACAAGTCATAAGTGGGTCGGGAGTGGGATAATATTTTCCTTTACTAGAAGGTATTTGTTTTTAGGTTAACAGTGTTTTTCGTCTTTCAATTCTAATTAATTATCAAATTTGACTCTCGAGTTATATATAAAAAAAAAAAAAAAAAAAACCTCAATTTAGTCCTCAACACATTAAAAATGCATCAATACGATCATTTTTAGTCAAATTTTATTATTTACACCTCATTTTTTTTATGTTTTTAGAAAAGTATATTTAATAAAAAAAATAATGTAAATAAAAAAATCTGATGAAAAAACATGTTGACACATGACTCATCATCCAACCACAAAAAACACCACAAGCAATAAAGCATTGTGGGGAACTCTCCTCCTCCTCCTCTTTCACCCATATGCACATTATAACAATTGGCCAAACAAAACAAAATAAAATAGACACACCAATAAAGAGGTCAAAAGAGGTATATGAAGTAAAAGAAGGACAAGAAAATGTTGTAAAAGGTGTATGAGTTGAGTAAGGAACAAATGAAAATTTTCTGATCAAAGAGAAATAGAGAACCAAACTGACCAAAATGCAAGAGACTTGATTGTGATTGTGTAAAGTTTTGTTTGCAGGGGATTTATAGTGTGTCACTTGTAATGACATTTATAGAGTCAGAACATTGTAGAAATAGAAATTAAGGTGCCTAGTTGGAAAGGTTTCATATTTGGAGAAAGAATGTTGTCATGTAAAGGATTTCGAAAGTAAATCTTTTTTTATACTTATGCTATAAAAGATTTTAAGATTTAAATTTTTTTATTATAAAATAAGTAATATAATTTAACAACATTAACTATTTGTGTAATTATGTCCAAAATGCCTTATAATAAGCATCAGACAGATTACATATATGAATATTAACCCCATTAGCAATATTTGCATGTTAGATTTGTTAAAAAAATGTTGTTATAGACCATTGTTATAATGTGTCCTCTTGTAACATTTTTTTACACACTCGGAAAAATGTTATTCATGGTCTTAAATGTTATATTTTTTTCAACATTTTTAATACCTTTGGTGGGGTACACCTCTTTTTTGTTACACAACAAAACAAGAGTAAGTAAAGTAAGTGAGTGAGCTTAGGGATACAGGTCAACACAGATTCAACACGATGGATCAAATCATAAGTGGGCTGCGCCAAACTTTTCCTTTACTAGAAGGCCTTGTTTCTTAATTCAATCCAATCTAAACCCGTGGTGTGGCGGATTAGTCTGTGGGCAGATCCAAGGACTAAAATTAAAGGCACTTGTTATTTACACCCCTTCCTTTACTCCCTTTCTTTTCTTTTCTCTTCTCTTCCATGGACCCCTCTCCTCCTTTGCGTTCTACCTTGCACCTCAATTGTTCATTTGTGTCTTCTTTGTTTTTCACGAGCATCCTCAACCTCACTATTTCCCCACTTTCCGTTCTTCCTCTTACTCATTGTTTAATGCATCACTACAATCAACAATATTTTTCCCCCATCAATTGATTCTTGGGACATCTTACTAATATAATAATTCATGGTTACGTAAAAAGAAAAATAGAAAAAGGTAAAACAAAATATACATATATAGTAAATGTGTATCAAGAATTACATATACATACCAGAAACGTGTTTCCAAAATAACATATACATATCGGAAAAGTGTTTTCAAAATAATATATACATACCAAAAAATGTTTCTGGAATAACATATACATATACCATACCAAAAATAAACATTTAACATATACATACTGAAAACGTGTTTCTAAAATAACATCTACATACCGGAAACATGTTTCCGAAATAACATATACATATACCATACCAAAAATAAACATTTAACATATACATATTGAAAACATGTTTCTGGAATAACATCTACATACTAGAAACATGTTTCCGGAATAACATATACATATATCATACTAGAAAGAAACGTTTAACATCTACATACTAGAAATGTGTTTGCAGAATAATAAACCATTGAGAAGAGTCGTCAATTTTGTATTTAAGAGTTTCTCAACACACTGAGTTGCAACTTCCAATCATTAACCTAGTAGAACTATTAGGATCCCAATTAAAGAAATGAAATCACCATTAAAATCAATTCCTTAAGAGATGCCACTGTCTACAACCATTGATATTGTAGAAAAAAAATGTTTGTTTGAATGCATTTAAAGAAGAAGAGAACCACCATCAAATCAAAACATTTATATAAGAAATTAATTATCAATGTATGCACCTTGAAATGTAGTATTAGTGAAAAAAAGATGCAATACCAATGAAAAACACAACACTATATAAACCACATGAGATGAAGATGGATGCAAAATTAAGGGTTTAAAGAATAATAAAAATAAAAGTTTAGATATGATTCAAAATTATAAAATAAGATTTTAGATGGTACATATATATGTTATTCCGGGAAACATGTTTCCGGTAGGTATATGTTATTCTAGTATAGTATATATATATATATATATATATATATGTTATTTTGAAAACATGTTTTCAGTATGTATATGTTATTCTAGAAACATGTTTCCGATACATATATATTAAACATTTCTTTCTGGTATAGTACATGTTATTCCGAAAACACATTTCCAGTATGTATATGTTAAACATTCTTTTTGGTATGGTATATGTATATGTTATTCCATAAACATGTTTCGGTATATATATATTATTCTGGAAACACATTTCCAATATGTAACATTTCTTATTTTCTTATTCCGGAAACATATTTTCGGTATATATATGTTATTACATTTTTTATTTTCTTATTTTGGAAACACATTTCCAGTATGTATATGTCATTCTCGAAACACATTTATTATATATGTATATTTTGTTTTACCTTTTTCTATTTTTCTTTTTATGTAAACATAAATTATTATTTTAGTAAGATATCTGAAGAATCAATTGATGGAGAAAAAATAATATTGTTGATTGTAATGATGCATTCAGCAATGAGTAAGAGGAAGAACGGAACGTGAGAAAGAAGTGAGGTTAAAGACGTCTGTGATAAACAAAGAAGACACAAATGAGTAATCGAGATGCAAAGTAAAATGTAAAAAAGGAAAAGGGTTTATGGAAGAGAAGAGAAAATAAAATAAAATAAAAGAAGGGGGTGCAACAGATTATGAGGATATGTCTGGGGATGTAAAATAATATTTAAAAAAGGGCATTATGGGAAAATGAGAGGAAATAGAAGGAATAGAGGTGTGCTTAGCAAACTGGGGTGTGTAAATAGTAAGTTCCAAATTAAAATTTTCAATAAATTCAAAACTAAAAACATAATTTACATTTAATAAATGAAATGAAGTAAGCTTTCTTCCTTAAAAAAAAAAAAATTACTACAACACTTCTTTTGAGATTCTATGTAATTACAAAACTTCTAACTCTGTAATTACACAAGCACCAAGATTAGTAAATATTTAAATATTTATAAATAAAAAATATCACATTAGTATAATATATACAATAAAATATATGAAGAAATTTATCTCCCTTACTTTCGTCTCTTTTGAATTCCTCATAGTTAAGAGGTGTTAATATAATATTTTTAAGGGTGTCATTATAATATTTTAAAATATACAAAAATAATAGTGTAATGATTTCATACTTTTTAAGTATTAATATAAGAAAATAAAAAAAATTATAAAATTATATATAATTTGATAAAACTTCAAGGTATCACTGTAATTTTTTCACATAAAAAAGAGTCAATTCAATTAATAAAATCAAAGATCGATTTATCTTTAAAAAAATCATAATTAACCCTCCCTCCTCTTAAATTTTATTTATCAAAATAAACAGATAAATAAGTAAAAACCATTTTTTTTTCTGATAAAATCAATGTGTGCGTGGCTATTCGGATTCCTCTTATTGTGTTGATCCTTTTCCTTGTCCTCCAATCGTGAAATACATTTCTTTCACTCCTTTCGGAATCTGTTGCACATTGTGTTGACAAAATTGGTGTAAACTTGCCCCCACCACCCAACAGAACTACAATGTAGTTAGTATACAAATTTCGGCTCTAATTTCTCAATCTTTGATCATTACATGGGCCCCCCATATTAGAGGCTATAGATATAATACAACTTATAAACACACAATTTCTTCAATTCTCTCGTTTGCTATTTGCTGACAGCATACACTGTGTTAATCAATCAAACTCATCATTTACTGTGACTTTTAAATTATTCAATAAAAGTTAAGTAGTTTATTATAAAGAAAGTATTACAATTGATTAACAATGTAAAACTTAAACTCTATCATTATCATTGTATCACCATTAAACCAAAAAATTTAATGACAAGTATAATTATTAGATAAGGAGTAAGGTATATATATACCAATCATTGCAAAATAAAGCATCAAACCCTTCCTAACAGTTTTGTCAAATGAATCCAATAAAACTTTCAAAAAGCAGGTAAGATTTTTGTAGCTATGTATACGACTTGAGGATGGTGATACCAGCCTCAAACAAAAAGGAGATTGAGACGTGTTGAATAGAAATTATTTGATGAGCTGGCATGCATACCAGTTTGGTTTTTAATTAACCATACATACCAGTTATTTTCACCGACGTTCTTTTTTTGGGAAATATTTTTTATAATTGGTTAAAATTTGTTAAAAATCATCAATTTTAATAAATCATGCATTGTATTTCATTATTGTGTGTCCTAATTTAAACGTAAGCTTACAAATTTTAGTGATTTTCAATAAGTATTCCTCTTAATTATGCATGAAGCAAAATGATGAATTTAGTTCCAACTCTTAACTAAACCATTATTAGTTATGACAATAGACAATTTCTTGCAATTTACTTCAGCACAACAATTTACTACTGCTATCATCACAGAATGTATTTGTTAAGTTTTATACTACATAGTGAATAAACACATCTCAATAGCATAGGAAATTACCAAAAGCATTCCCATGACTACATTCAAGAGAAAGAAATATATTGTCATGAAGGTATCTTTTTTGTGGTACAATGATGCACTAAAATAGAAGATTGTAAAGGTGAGGTTAAACAACACAAAATTAACTAAATCTGTCAAAATAAATATCACCAAAGAAACTGAGGTACCCCATGTTATAATAAACTAAACATTCATGTCTTCCTAGAACAAAACTATTCATGTGGGTTGCATCAAGATATAACTTTTTTTTTTTAATTTGGAATATTCCTGTCCAAAAGTTAAAAATTAATCTTTTTGAGAGATACTTAGATTCATTCAAAGAATTAACCTCTCTCAACAAATATTTTTTCATACACACAGACATGGAAACTGAATCATTGACTACATGTTTAAAGAAATAATTATTTATCAATCATGTCACATGCTGCATCATAATATAACTAAAATAATGCTCGATTACCATAAAACACATCTCTTCCTATGACAAAACTATTCATGTGGTTGTTGCATCAAGATATAACTTTTTTTTTTAATTTGAAGTATTCCTACCCGAAAATTAAAGACTAATCATTTGAGAGATAATGAGATTCATTCAAGTGATTAACCTCTCCCAACTGATACTCTCCCATACACAGGGACATGGAGATCAAATTCCTAACTATATATATATAAGGCACGCAATTATCTGTCAATCATGTCACATGCTGCATCACGATATAACTAAAAGAATGCTCGGCTACCATAAAACACGCGTGATCCATCCTTTTTCTTATCAGTTTCCAACTTGCTGCTGTTATGATTTTGAATCACATCAGCAATGCCTTCACTCTGATCAGGCTTGTCAAGGTCCATTGGGAGCTTCATTTTCGCCAAAGACTTGGTGAATTGTTGCATGCTTCTCATGTACATGTCAACTATTTGCTGCTGCATAGCTGATTGCTCAGCCTCCATGTTGATGTTCCCTAGTGGAGCAGAAAAAACTTGACCAAATCTTGCAGCTTCTGTGTTCCTATCACCATTGATCCCATTTTCCTTGCTTGGTGTGAACTTTGACTCCTTTTCTTTCTTGGAAGTTGGGGTTTCTGGACTAGCACCAGAGTTATTCTGACTACCTTCAACTGTGATTGAAACATTGAAAGGATTTGATGATTCACCTCTCAAGTTGTTCTTTTCCTCGGCTGAAACTGAATCACCTGAGTTTCTATCATCACTCAAGCTGGTAGTAGTAGAGCTTGGGAACACATAATTCTGAATGCTCTCATTTGGAGAAGTGGACTCATGATTCTCATAATCTGGTGCAGTCACAGTGTTAGAAAAAACTGAACAGAGTCGTAAAACTGATATGATATATTTCAGATTTGTAACTCAGATTTTGCATTTTTGCAAACCCTTATAACTTATGTTTAAATAGAAAACTAACAAACCCCGGTCGGGTAAAATTAACCTAATTATGTGCATGATTGGTTTAGAATTTAAAATCAACAAACTTGAGTTTATAGTTAGTGAAATTTAAATTAACCATCATGTTCAACAATTGTTTTTAAAAGTGATTCAGAAAGTAAATATGAGTTTGAGTTAATGTTATTAAAAGTAATTTTTCTATTTAATCCAAAATTTTATACTAAATTTTATTCTAAATTTGATCTTATATTATAAACATTCAAACATAAATCAAATCAATACAAAATTAATTTCAATCAAATCAATTATATAATATTAATTTCATTTAAAATCAATTTTGTCAACTTTAAACTAAACATACACTATAATTAAGTGTTTAGATAAACGTCAGGAGAATTAATTTTGATTAGAATTAATTTTTAAATAAAATTTAGTGTAAATTTTTTAGATACATTTTAAAATCAATTATGAATTCTTCTCCAACTTAAAATTAAACATATTAAAAATTATCTAGAATCAATTCTAGAACTAGAATCCTGTAATAAACCAAACACACACTAAGTTAACAAAAGTCATCATTAAGAGTTATAGTATTTTTTTCTGAGTAAAGTAACATTTTAATAAAACTAACCAGCAATCCAAACTGAAAGGAAATTATAATATTAAATATAAAATAAAATCTCAAAAATTATAACACGCAGACATTTCATAATCATCACCTTGAGGAGAAGCACCAAGGTGAAGAAATGGTAGCAATCCCACCGAATTAGGCCTTGAAGCAGAAGAAGAACCATAAGACTCCAAATTGAAGTACTCAGAAGCCATTTTCTTATTCTCCTTCATCACACTAACATCAAGAAATTCAATTCTGGAATACTCAACTGGGTCAAGCAAAACAACTTCTGAAGATATGGATGAATTAGTAGCTGATTGCTGTGGCATCGGATTCACATTGGAACCGATTGAAAACGATGTGTCGGAATCCAAAGACAGTGTTAATTGGACAGTTCCAGCAGGACAATGAAAAAGATCAGTGGAAGAAAGGCTATAATCTTCAGTCACTTTTCCTTTGCCAACAACTTGTGAGATTTGAACCAAAGCAAACCCCAAAAGCTGGTCTTCCAAGTGACTCCTTGACCTACTAAACATCCAAATCTCACACTTGAGAACAGAATCCATCTGGGTTATCTTGATCCTCAAGTTTTCATTGAATGTTGGGTTTTTTCCACCTCCATGTATGATTCTTGTGGAGAGAGTCTCATCAGGGTTGTATGTGAGAGAAAACTTAGCATACACATCTTGGTTATCATAGATGCATATGTTATGAATGTTCCTAGCATGATGTACATAGATATCAAGAATCCCTGAGAACTCAGCATCATCACCGTTGTTGCTATCATGATTCATTGTGTTTGAGTTTGGATTGTACCTGAAGCTTGTAGTTTGATGACTCTGAGGATTGAATGAATCCATAAGAAACTTTGTTCTAAACTTGCCAGAAAAAAAAGTCTCAAGAATGTGAAACTATTAACACAAGAAGCAGAGTTGAGACTGTTATTTTTAGTTTCATCAATGATCATCCAATTTTCCACACCGAATTCATTTGAATGAGTAATAATAGAGACTAGTGTTAAAACCTGGTTCTAACTTCTAAATATACACTTGAATCTTGATGATGATGTTCTTGTTGGTTGAAGATGTTTTTGTCAGATTGAATCGAAAAATTCAGACACAGAGAATGAAAGAAAAGTGTGTGAGGGAGATAGAGAGAGAGAAAAAAGTTAAAGTGCAAAAAATTATAGGAGCTTGTGGTAGTAGGTGAAAAAATGAAGGATGAAAGATTATGATGACGTAATAGGGTTGGTTGGGTTGGATGCCACTTTTTTCTTTGATTTGCTTCTGCTATTTCTTTTACTAGAATGAAATAATAATTATATATGAGGATATATTGGTGTAGCACCAATTATGTAAAAAAAAAATACACAGAAAGTCAATTAAAGTGATTTTCACATGTACTAAAAAAAAGTCATACAAAATACTACTATTAAAGAGAGTTGATTGTGTTTTAGTCTTGTGAAGAAAGAGACCAAGAAGAATACTAAAGAAAATTACTAAGAGGGATTTCAGTCTGAAAATTTAGTTTCCAATTAATGTGAATGATATCCTGCGATTTATGTAGTGAATTTTGAATATGTTTAGATAAATTTATTTATAAATACTTTTTAGAAAAAAAATAAGTTTTTTTTTAAACTAAAATTAGTCTATATACTTTTTTTTATTAGTAATTAATTTATATATAAGTTAAAAATTAACACAGCCATATCAAAGAAAGAATCAAGATCAACACAATATATTTATCATATTTGTGTTAAAATTAATTTGGTTAACTTTTAAATATTTTTAACAAAATGTACTAAAATATGTCTAAAATATATAATAAAAAATTAAATTAAAATTTTTAAAATATTATATATCAAAATAAAAAATTTAATGGATTAAAAATCACATTAAACCATCCATGAACTATTAGAATTTGTTAAGTATGTTCCCTAAGAACCTTTGTTACTTATCTAAATTTAAAGTATAAATTTAAATAAAAAATTAAAAAAATCATTTTCACGTGCGCAAACATAGTACCATGAATAAAATTTATGAGTAGTTAACTTAGGCGGCAACTGATTGATTCATAAGTGACAGATCTATCATCCAAATTGGACTATATAAAAAATAAATGCAGAAGAACCAATTAGATGCGCCAAGACTTCTTATTAACCACATTTTAGTTTATAAATTTTTTTTTTTACTTTGTAAAGTTAACAAGTCTTATTTACTTATTGAATGTTCGAAAAATGCTTTTTGAGGTAAAAATTATTTTGCAAAAAAATTCTCACTTTTTTCATTAAATTATTAAATTTTATTTTAAAATTTGTACATAATAAATTTAATGGTTACTCAAACATATTCTTATTCAAGATTTCAAAAGAGTTGAGTTAAATATAAAAAATATAAAGAATTGAGTTAAATTAAAAAATAAAAAGAATAAATAAAACTTATAATGAATAAACTATTGATCCATGTTAACTTAATCTCTTTAAATAATTTCTCATGTTCAAACTTTTTTGGATGAACATGAAACAAAAAAAAGTAATCAAGAAACATTTTTTAACGTTGAACATATCGATACTTGAACCACAAGTAATATTGACTAAAAATGAACACTTGTTTTTTATTCTACTAAATTCCTTCTTAGCTGGAATCATCGACCACATTGAATATTCGTGGCAAAATATGTAAAACAATTTAAATACACTTCTAAAATTAAAATAAAGTAAAATAAAATAAACTAAATTTCTTTCGTATGATAAAAGATAAATCAAACTAATTTCAACTCAATTTGAATTTTACTTTTTAATTGAAATAATTTTCTTAAATAAATAAATACAGAAAAATTTATCCATAACAAGCCCGTAATAAAAACACAGACCATATATAAAATAGAAAGATGTTTGATTCGGGATCCTCGTTAATAGATGGGTACAGTAAAAATAAAAAGGATTTTTATATAAATTTTAAAATAATAAATCTATTTTTATAAATATTATTAAATTATTAATAAAAAAAATATAATTAAAATATTCAAGTTTTATTTAAGATAATTTATCGAAAAGAAGAAAAATCGACACCCATCAATAATAATCATCTTTCTCCTTTTTCTTTTTCTTATTTTTCTTTTATAACCACCGTAGTCCACCATCATATCCCACCGTGATAGAAAAATATGTGAATTTAAAATAAGCAACACCTGAAATATTAATGAGGATAAATCAAACTTTTAACACCTTACAAATTTGCGTTCAAGGCAAACATCAAAAAGATCACCATATTCAAAAACTCATTAGATCATAGTACAAAGTATGTTATCAAGACTCTACACCACCCAATTGACTAATGTTGAGTAATCATTAGAAAGAAAGAGATGTCTATATAAGAATCAAGAAATTAATAATTATCACATGACAATCAGTCTTGAAAAACAATTAATAAATATGCAACATTGATACTAAACGACAGATGAACAACAAGGAAGAATGGTAGTAGTGGTGGTGGCGGTAGCAGTGGTGATTTTTTTCAAATCAAAATAGAAGTTTCAAATTTTGTTAATTAGTTCAAAAAATTTTAATAAATATATCAATTTTTTTTAAAATTATATTTACAAAATATTAAAATTATAAAAAAAAAATACATGTGTCGTAATATTATTAATGTATTTATAAAGACATTGAAAACCCTTCAAATAGAAACCATCCTATAGAATTTACCTAATAGAAATAGTACTAGAATCTATCACACATTTCTAACAAAAAAACAAGATGATATAAATAAAAATCTACCATTGCTCATGCCTCAAATTTCTATATATAACAAAAACTATATACATAATATGCAAGCTCTAGGATAAATTCTCCACTAGGATAACGAACAACAAAAAGATGTATCAGCATATTTAATCCATATCCATGAATAGAACAATATTTCCTCCAAAATAATTTGTTGTTGTATCTCTGTCCGTTGAAGATCTTGTTCTGAATTTTGAGCCCCCCACCCAATAGTTCATTTGACAAATTAACAATTCTTTTTACTTAGATAACAAGTATAAATGAGGATATTTATAAGCTGATGATTTTAAATCCACCTATATATCTCTCCAAAAAATATTTTATCCCCTTTCCCCACATTTAATGTAGCCATCCCATCAAACCTTCTCAAGCCTCTATATTTTGATATAACAATCTCACTCCATAAATGGTCATTTTCATTCATCAACTCCCACATCCACATTCTTAATAACGCTTTGTTGAACAAAAATATATTCTTGTGTTTGAACACTCTTTATATCATCCATGTTGAGTATGTTCTATGTTTGAAATTCTTAACTTCAAAGAAAAAGAGATAAATATAACATTGTTTTGGGGTCAATAATATCAACATCACGTGGAAATTATGTACAACTTTAGAGACCTGAATTGAGAGCATAATAACAACTAACTAAACCCTAAATTGTTCATTGCTATAGTGAGTTTAGAATTTCCATAATCCAACCATCCACCAAGCAATTATTCTAAAACACCTTCCCCAAGATCTGTTACATGCTTCAGAGTAAAGACCACAGAATCAATGTACAAGAAGAAAAGAAAAAATGTAAAGGAAGAAAAAAGAAAATATTTAACTTATGGGAAGGAGAGTACAACAAAGCCATCATGGCCTGACAAATAAAATGGAATCAATTCACTTCCTACCCAACCTTATTAAATGCTTCTGATGCCTCTCTTCAGCCGCCTTGTCAGCAGCTTCCCTTTTCTGTGCCCTTTTTGCCCTTCTGCCCGTGATAATTTTTCCGGCCTCTTTATTCTTCGGTTCGCGTGATGAAGAACTTGCTCCTGAATCCTGGAAGTTCGGGCGATGGACTGGCCGAGCTTCTTGACGACCGGCCCTGACATAGCCGTTGTCACCCCATCTACGGTTGCCAATGACACGAAGATTGGATGTACCACCATAGTAAACTTCCATGTCATCATCATCGTCATCCTCAACCTCCTGGTAATAATCTTCTAGGTCTTCATATGCATCTCCATGAACCAAATGTTCTTCAACAGATAAAGGTGTGAACCATGAGGCCCGAAGTAGCAAGCAAACACTCTCCTCAAACATGTAATCTTCAATGCTGCCACATTATAATTAAAGATTAAGCAGCAAAAACATAGATTTCAGTCACAACTTAGAATGAATGCCAAAACAGAAATTTTAATGCAACACTTCACCCTATAGAACCTTCATTCTGCAATTATAGGTACAAAAAATTAAGTAGTTGCCAATGCCGATGCTACATCATTATTTTGGCATTTTGTTAGACTCTAGGCTTGAGTACTTTAAAGTTCATGTTCAAAGAGATTGTAGTATTTTATGGTATATAACCAAAAGAAAACCGTCAAAAGTAAAACTGTCTGTTTAAAACAAAGATTGCTAATATCTCATAAACCAGAATATAATCATATTTTTGGAGTACAAACCAACCCTCTTTGTTAAATTGGAAACTAGAAAGTCAAGCAGCCTCCCAACAAAGTGTATGTTTGGGGTGGCATTTAGCACTCATTGAACAGGAAAATTGCACATGGCATTTTTTTCAAAGCAACCCTTGTGTAGTTTTTCCATTGCGTTGAAACCAACGGAGAAACAAAAACAAACAACACTAATGTTTAGGGGTCAGGTAAACCTTAGAACAGACTAACAGAGTAACCTAACTTCAATCAGATAAAATTAAAACTCTCATTTTCCATATTCAACAACCACATAATACATCATCTTTTACATCCTTTTATTGTCAATTACAATAAAACATGTTAAAGAAGGAGGAAGTGGCCTTAGACACACCAATCAAACCTATTCAACAATACTTTTCAGTTGACTAGCAAAACTGAAAATTTAGTTATTGACAGAACCTAATAGCCGTTAATTGATTGAGGTAGCTAAATGCATACAAAAAATGTGAACGAATGTTGAATTATCACAACCTTGTCAGGTAGAAATCTAGTGTCTATATCTCTCTTTGAATGCATTAAATAGGGATAGTCTAATCAAAATTTATTAATATATGATGAGATAGACACAAATTTTCACATGCCAAGATCAAGTGAAATTTAACATGAGAGGATCCACTTCCATACAAAACTAAAATGACTTCTTTCCATCACATTTTTAACATATTTAGCATGAACTGAATTAGAAATGAAAACCAAAGTATACCTGCCATCAAGTGAGCGATGGACATTGAGGAACTCAAATGGATGTTTACACTGAGGGCAGGTAACTTTCTCACGGTATGTAGCCCAACGAAGGATGCATGTTACACTACACAAAATCAAGAAAAACCATAAAAAAAGTGCAGAAAACACATCTCAAAATAATAATAATAATCTCACAAGCCAAAACAGACGATTCAATAATATTTAATTATAAAATAAAAACAAAAGATAACGCACGGTATGTTAGTAATCAATGACTACAATTTCCAACTACCAAATTAGTTTCCATTACCCTGAAAGAAAATGCATAGAACAAAAGGAAGAAAATACTACAAAATTAAAATAGAACAAAATTGTCTACAGTGTGGACCTGCAATCAACCAAACGAATATAATACATTTAGAAAATTATAACAGAAAAGTAAAAATTCAAATGATATAAACCACCTGTTTTGTGCAGAAATGTAAGTGAGGGAAATTCCCTAAAACACACATAAAATTAGGGTCACCAACATTAAAAATTAACTAAAATATGTCCACCTGTTTTGGACCTATATTTTTCAATCTCACTGACACAGCCAATATAAACCAGATCAATCATCATCAATTTGATGCAAGTGACAAATTCCAGCCTATTCATTTAAAGAAATATAAGATCCCAAACAATTGCAAAGAACTCTTGCCCCCAACCATGTGAGTTTGATATATTCCATATTTTCACTTTCAATTGAATCACAATATAAAGCACCACTGATGACTCGCTTCCATAGTTTCATTAAATATGCTAAGTAAACATTACTGATCAACTGAGATGAGTTGAATGGACAAGATATGATGATTGAGTGTAAATTATGAAGAATTCCTCTCGTTTAATCTTCAAATGTAGATTAAACAGCTGAAAAGGGAAAAGTAAGAACCAATTCCAATTTCCAAATCATTGCAACTGCAAGAAACTTTACTACCTACATAAATATGATGACATTTGTAAGTGTGCTTTCAATATGGGATACATGCTGGGGTGAAACCTAGATATATTATATTGTCATTTCCGTATTGAACAAATGTCAGGCATAAACACGAAATATAAAAATTATCAAACTCAAATCAACGCTAACCTACTTGTTAACACTTAATAAGTTCATTCATGTGCTTTCAACCAACAACTTCAACTTTTGGAAACCCCCCAATATGTTGAGATTCAAGTTATCCAAAAGTTTACATACCAACTGAACTTGGATCATCTATGTCTCCCAACCAAGATCTAGTGGGAATCCATAATGCTCAATTTACATAATAAATTATTAACCGAAATATAATTTTTGTTTATTACTTTATTTGTGACAAACTTATAACAAACTCATAAATATATGTTGGCAAATTAAAGTGCAAACCAAAGATAATAAAGCCACAAGTTTAAGCTTTAAAAGATTCTCAAATCTCAAGCACAAAAGATACAAAACAAAATCCATGCTTGTAGCTCATACATAATTCAATAAATCAGCCCCACATCATCAGGATAAACACAGAAAACAAACTAACATGGGTGTTTTTTTTCATTCAGTTCAGTTCAAGGAAGAAAGAAAAGACACCACCATCATTTGGAAAGTGGCACCAATCCATATCCTTAGAACAACAATTAGTACTGAAAAATGAAAATTCCAATCAATCCAAAAGCAATTGGAAAATGAACATATACCATAACCAACAAAGCAAATTTTCCACAAACTATAAAATTCTGAAAACAAGTGCAAGAGACATAGTTAAGACAAACCAGTAAGCATGCTCGCAACCTTTTACTAATGCCGTCTCCTGCAGCACTATCTTATCTAGGCAGATGGCACAGATTCCTCCGTGGCTTCCATACCCCACCTCGTGAATATCTGGCTCACTCCCTTTCTCACCCTGAACACAAAAAAAATCATAAAAAAAAACCATGAATAATCAACAAAAGAACACCAATTCCAACATTTCCAACCCCAGAAAAATAAATCAACAAAAAGAATTGGTTATAAACAAATCATACCCACAACACAAATTTCGAATCTTTCACACGAAAATCCAATTGGGTACCCAAAAAAACACCCAAAGAGGCAAAATTGAATAAAAAAAATAAAGCATACCCATTACAAAATGGGAAGAAATATGCATACCCATTAGCTAGAAGGAGGGGGAAAATACCAGATCTTTGATTGAAAGGTCCTGAAAATCGTTGGTGAGGACCTGCTCGTCTTGGATCTTCACGAGTGGGGAAGTCATAGTGACAGATCCACAAGGAAGGTATAGAAGAAACTATAATGACAGTGGGTTGTGTGTAAACGCAGAACCATACAATAGAAAAATCCAGAACCCGTTGAAATGAAGAGAGATAAAAAGGAGAGAGAGAGAGAGAAAGAAGAAGGAATACGAGAGAGATGCTGAAGAATTATTCTGTGATGCCGAGGGACCAAGGAAAACAGTAAAATTGAAATTGAAGCCTTTGACGACGTGCTCATTCATTCCGAGTTTTTAACTCAGGGACCCAGGGGAAGATTTAATTTTATTTTTAATTTTTAATTAGTTTTTGTGGTGGATCTAATAATAATAATAATAATTAGGTAAATTCTAACGTGTCAGTATTAGTGAAGGGTTTCGTGTGTTATTTTTTTTTAATTTGTTAAGTATGCTATTATATTTTTTTTATTTAAATATGTTTTTGTCTTTATAATTTTATTTTATTTTTTTTTAGTTCCAAAAATTTGTGTTTTTGATATTTTTTTTTTATCTCAATCAATAACGTAACATTAATTCAATCGTTAGTTAAATAATGGCGTGACAATATTTCAATATATATCAACGGTTGAAATAATATCATGTTATTACTACGTAGAATATATATATATATATATATATATATTATAAGAATTTTAAGTAAAAAAAAAATTAGATTTAATAAAGATACAAAATTTATTTAAACCTTTTTTTTAATATAAAAATCTATCACACTTCTCACCATAATCAAAATCGATTTATTAAACTGATAATAAATTTAAAGCCACAGTACCATATGAATTTGTAATCAATTCAATTAGTCTTTATTGGTCAATATGTTTCTGAATTTATAAATAAAATAGATTAATTATTTGTATTGATTTTTTTACTATAATATTAAAATTCAATATATTTAAAAAAGAAAAAAAAATGTTCTACCGTCTTCAAATTAAAACTATAATAATATAAAAGGATATCAATTCTTTATCTACTTAATTTGTTAATCTATTTAATTTTATTAATTATAAAAAATTTATTGACTATGTCTAAAAATATTGTGTATGAAACTTAGTTGATCAAAATAATAACAATGCCGTGACAAGAACCTAGTTGATCATAATTAACAAGTTTTCTCTCTTGATCATAATTTTTTCTATGAACAAAAATTCAAATCCAAAACTTTGTTTTAACGACTCAACCACCCTAATGCCACCCAAACTAGGTATATAAAACTTTCAACTTCAGACGTTGTGTGAACACATATTTTTTTATGAAGTAAATTATATTATCCCCTCACATAAGAAATCTAAATTGAATTGTAAACATGAAAATAAGGTAGGTCCGTGACGAAATTGAGTTTTTTCATATGGGGACTATGAAAGTGAGGATAACTTTGGAAATGTTTAAAATATAGGTACGTAAACATAAAGTCAACCCATTTCACCTAGAGTAGGGAAATTTTGTGAAAAGCCATATACTTTTTTATTTATTATAATCTATTTATATATTTTTTTTAAATCATATAGTACTAAGTTATTAGTTATTAATTATATGTAATAAATATATAAAATTAAAAACAATGAAGTTTTTAAAAATAAGAATTAAATAATATTTTTAAAATATTATGTAATTTTAATTTAATTAGAGCAAAATAATAACAATACTTCTAAGTTTTTCATCAATTACACATGTATCCTTTATTTTTAAAATCTGAAAAATAAAAAGGAATATCTTTAAAACTTGAAAGATATTGAAAATTAAAAAAAATGAAAAACAATAATAATTTCTTGAAAGAATTGAAAATTAATAAAAATATTAAAAAAAATATAATATCTTAAAAATTTAAGAATATTAAAAAAATTTTAAATAAAATCCTAAATATTTAAGATTTTATTTTATTGTTTCATTTATAAAATCCTATCTTAAAATACTAGTGTTTGTTTTATTTGCTGAGTTATGATAATGATATTTCATTAGAAAACATAGAAAAAGGATATATAATTAAAAAAAAAAGGTTGAAAAAGAACTAAAGTGTAAAAGCATATCATATCATATACACACACAAAAAAAAGCTTAATCTCTTGATGAAGTTGACCATCCAAAGCTGCCATGTGTCTTTGTATACGAATTATTTATTCCTTGTTCAAGTTACTTTTTCATATGGACTAATTTGAGATTTGATTAAGATTAAATAGTGGATACGGTTTAAGACTAAAGTGGATATAGAGTGTCAAATACTTTTTCTTATAATTGGCATACATTGATTCTGAAATGATTTTATAACATATAAGTTGGAGTCAGGTTCATATTTTTTTTTTTAAATTGAACCATCTATATATATTTAATAAAATTCATATAATTTTTAATACATAGAACTACTCACATATAATTTTTAATAAAATACAACAATGTCCAAATATTATTTAAAATTATAAAAACCAAGGTATAAAAAATTATAAATTGATATAAATGATAAAATTATACGTTTTTTATGATATTTGTTTAACAATAATTGACAAAATAATTTTATATATTTAAAAAATTTATTAAAAATTGTTTTATTATTCTTTAAAATATTTTATATTGAATTTTAAAATAATAATAATAAGATTTAGGTTTTATCAAGGTAAGATAAGATTAAATAAATTTTATGTAAGTTGTATATTTTGTTAAGAAAAGATTTACTTAGTCCCAAGTTAATGAGCATATATAATATGAATCATCACCCTTGCGTTCAACAATACATAAACCATAATTTCTTCTCTTCTTTTCTCATTTCCACTTGTTGGTTAGTTCTTTTCCATCTTCATTCTATTTTTCTTGCTATTCAATTCCCTCGCTTCGGTTTTGTTATTATTATTGTTGGTTTGTTTAACCTTTTATTGTAGTTCTTTTCCATCTTTATTGTTGTTATTATTATCGTTAGTTTCTTTAACTTTTTATTGTACTCCATGTGAGATTCCTTATATTGATATTGATTCTTTATATTTTATCAAATTATTTTCTTTCAGCTACCTGTCATGGATTTCAACAAATACATGATCATCAATATGCGAGTTCTTTATAAGGTTAGTTCTTTATCATTCATTTTTAGTTTTTGTTGTCTTTTTTCTTGTATATTCTTTAAGTTGTGATTCATGAAATAGAATTATTTGCTGAAATGGCTTTTGTCACATTTTATTCCTTGGTTTTTCAAGTATGCATGCATGAGAGAATTGTCCCTACCTCCTCTTTTATTATCAGTAACGTTAGCTGGATGAATGAATGTGCCATTTTGTTATCTTTTTCCCCATTCCTAATCTTATAATTAAAAAAAATTGAAATTAAAGGGATGGGATTTTCAAACCTCATCATCCGATGATCTGAAGGTTTTGATATAAAGTTTTTAAAGGGTATAATTTTGATAGGATTAATTGTATTTTTGATTTTTTTACTTTCTTAAATTCATGATTTTGGTCTCTTGAATTTTAAAATGACAATTTTAGTTCCTCTAATTTTAAAAAATAACAATTTTGATTATTATAAAAACTGTAATGATTTTTTACACAAAGAAAAAATAATTATAAAATAAAATAAAATTATTTTTAACATTAAAAAAAATTGTTTTTAATATTAAAAAATATTAAATATTAAAATAAAAATCATTTTTAACCTCTTTTGAATAATTAATATTTTTTTAGTTAATTTAATAACTATACTGATTATAATTATTAATTAATAATTGATCTAGTAATCAAAATTATTGATTTTTAAAATTAAAAGGACTAAAATTATCAATTTTAAATTAAGAAGATCAAAATTATATATTTAAAAAACTAGAAAAAATTACAATTTAACTGTTTTGATATAACAGTTTCTTCTCTTCAGTCAAAATCAAGTAATGGTATGAATACCCGTGACTACTGTAATGGATTCACACTCACACCCAATAATATCTGAAGGTTTGGAACCTCTGAGGCATTAATTCCTTTGGTAATTTTACGTGGGCAAAATTAATCAACTTTTGTGTAATATACTAGGTAACAAATAGTGATAATGAAATTATGCAAATGGGTTGGTTAGATCTGTCTAGATCAATACCTTTGCTCAATATATACATTTTATTTTTTCTCAACCCAGCCATTTTTAAGTTGCTATATGATATTATATAAGTGATACTAGTGCATTGGCGGTGGAAATGTTGGAATTGGTATTCTTTTATTATTGATTATTCCATTTTTTTTTTAATGATGTTGTTTGTGTTGTGAGTGAGAAAGGGAATGAGTCAAAGATTCACGAGTTGGGGTTTGGAAGCTACGAAGAAATGTGTGTTAATTGCTTGGATAAGATAGTGTTGCAGGATTGCTATGTTCAAAAGGTTACAAACAAGTTATATTTAAAATCATTTTAATTAAATCTAATGATGATTAAGGTCTTAATTTTTTTTTTTGAGGGAAGACCTTAAATTTTAATTTTATTTATCTCTTAACTTTGTATAAATATTTAAATTTTGTTAATAATTTTATTTACTATTATTTTAAGTGAGTAATAATATTTTAACATTTCAACTTATTAACACCTTTTAAGTATTTTCTATCTCCTTTCTCCTATCTTACCATACCTAGTAAGAGAGAGTGTTTGAAAAAATTGGATGTTGAAATATTATTGGTCTTAAAATATTAGTTAAAGAGAAAAAAAATCATTAAAATGCTATTTAATGTTTTACCAATACTTCCTTATAATTATTTCAATAATTGTATTTTAACCAAAAAAAAAAACTCATTTATCAAAATAACAACTAATAATGACATTATTGATTGGAAATATAAGATAAATACATTAAACTAATGGCCTAATTTAATATCAAGATTTCTCAAGATTTATATTCAATATTATGCATTAAATATATTCCATTCTTTTAAAAATTAGAATTCCTTTAACCGATTAGCAATAATAAAAATATTTCTTATTAAGTAGCTAGAGTAAAGAGTAAAAAATTAAATGAATAATATTAAAAACCATTCATTAATTTATGCAAAGTCAACCATGTGTATTCATATATATTTAATTTTTTTTTCAAAGATCAAAGTCAGACATTACTTGATGATTGTTTTAAAAAATAAATAGTGAGAGAAGTTCTTGGTAAAATATTGACAACACTTGTCCGTTGAACACACCGTGGATGCAACTGCAAACATCCACCCCTTTCACTTTCTTCTTCTTCTTTTTTTTTTTTCCTGTTAAGAATAAAAAACAGCATGATGATATTATAAGAAATTTGTCATACTCAAGCATCTTACTCAATCAATTAATCAATTGAACTAAATTCCCTCTCAACTATTTAATAGCACTCAAACTCAATGCTATAAACACGCACAGACTGATTATGGATAGGCACTTTATCTTTCTTCACACCTTTGATTTGTTACACTCACATTCTAGCTTCTTCTTCTTTTTTTAATAGAGTTCTTATGCTGGTTATGCGCAGACACAGGTTAGTGAATATGGTTATGTTTAATTTACCATTGTTTTTTGTTTTTATCTATCTTCAATTTTATTTATTTTTCTTTCTTCTTTAGTGGTGGTATTCGTGAAAAAGTTTTCTCGTTTTGTTTTTATTAGAAAATTGTCACTTAATTGGAAAATACTTTTTAGAATTAAAATAGAAAATATGTAACACAAACAACCCATATATGTTTGGATGAAAAATTCAATAAAAGTTTATAAGAAAAAAAAATATGAAAATAAAAATATTCTTCATCATATTTGTTTGGCTAATCAAAACTCAACAATACATTTTCTCCATAGTATAATTGAAACTATTATAACTTTACTTCCAATGGAACCATGTTGTGCAATCACAAATGTTTATCTTGTTAATACATTTGAAATAGAAGATGGGATCAATATATAAGATGTTGAAGCTCTTAACTATATATAGGGATGGCAATATGGACCCAGACCCTACGGGCACCCGCAAAAATACCCATACGCGGGTAGGGTAATAACCCGCATATTTGGGGATGGGAATGGGGCGGGTATTTACCCGCAAAATCTCATGGGGATGGGTGCGGGTACGGGTACTGTAGTACCCACCCCGCCCCGCCCCGCACCTTATGTATATACATATTAATTAATATATTATAATTTTATTATTTAAATTATTCAATTATCTATTTATTATTTTAATTATTCTTTTTATATGTTAATTTTGATATTCTATTATGATTTAATTTTTATTTGTATTAGTAGTTTAAAGCAATATAGAAACTATGGAAATAAGCATTTACAAAATATGGAGAAATTAATTCGGATGATGAAGTTAAAATATTATATCTATTTATGTTTTATTTTTAATATATAATTATAAATTAATTAGTTTTAAAAATATATTAGTTTTTCCTGTTTAATTAGAGTTTTTGTTTAAATTTATGTTGAATGATTATTTTTGTAATGTTATTTATTTATATAAATCAATATTCGTTTGATTTTAATATTATATAAGGGTGTATTGGATTAGGATTTTAAAATACTTTTTTTGGCATAAAAAAGTCTTAAAGATTTTTAAGATTTTGTAGAAACTAAAAACTGTTAAGATTTTTTTAAGATGACTTTTGTGATTAGGATTTTATAATTTGGATTTAATGGATTTAGAATATAGGATTTCACATATTTATAAGATAAGATTTGAAAAGATTTTATGGATTTCTAAAAAAAAAAAATTCAAAACTATTAAACACAAACCAACAAGAGTGTGCTTGGAAATATTATTGAACATAGGAAATGAACCATTATGGCAAGGAAAAGTGTGATTCAGAGGGAGAAGAAGAGACAAAAATTGGAACAGAAATATAATTTGATTCGCCGATCCTAAAAAAAAAAATAAGCAAAGTTCCGTCGTTAAGTGATAAATGGGAAATGCATGGAAAATTAGAATCACTACCGCGTAATAGTGCACCTATACGTCTTCATCGACGTTGTTTTTCGATCGGAAGACCGCGAGCTAATTATCGAGACTTTGGATTATCCGGACACATACTTCGTGAAATGGTTCATGCATGTTTATTGCCCTGTGCAACAAGATCACTAATCATAAATTATCATAAACTGAATCATCTCACCTAATGTACATGAACTCATTTTGAGATATATTTTTCACAAATTTTCATAAAGTAATAGTGAAAAATAATAACAAAATATTAGTAAAAAATATAAAATGTTTCATTTAACTCATAAAATCAATAATGTCATCAAAATATAAATCAAATAATTCAACAAAAAATATATGATGATCAAAACATTAATCATCTCGCTTAACTTGAAGAATATCCAAAGTTGTCTATGTTTTATAACATCCCAAACATTGCTCTTTGTTTCCTACGTTAAATTGTATATTTTTTCAAAATTGATTGCAATAGTTTAGAAAGGTCTTTTAAAACTTTAACTTGATTGTTTATCCCGAGTTAAAACTTCTTCTAGACTCGGATCTATTTCTTTTATGAAAATTTTCATTTCATTAAAAATTTATGAACTTAAAATGAATGAGACAGTGGACTACATTGTAGGCTTGTAAATTGATTCATAGTGATTTTGATGTATGAACACATTACTATTAAAATCATATGAAAAGTCTCATCTTGAAAAAAAAAATGTGTGGGTGAGAGATTATGTCATTGCCTTCAAAACAAAAATAATGAAATAAATAAAAAAGTTTGAGATGAGAAAGAAAAAGAAAAGTCTCTCATAGTTGAATGTGATTGTTTGTAGGGTTTGGTATTTATATGATCAACTAAAAAGTCTATAAAATCTACCAAAATCCAATTAAAAAAAATTCATAAAATCTTTATAATTTTGAATAACAGATGATTTTTTTTTTTTGCGTTATTCAAAATCCCAATTGAATACCACAAGATTTCGTTGCCCTTTGAAAAAAAAATTTGATAATCTTGATTGAATACTATTAGATTATTTTTTATCATTTAACAATCTTGATTGAATACCCAAGACATTTTTACAAAAAAAAATAAATTATTCAAATCTTAAACAATCCTAATCCAATACATCTCCTAAGTTTTTGTTTTTTTTTTTTTATATAATTTTTAATTTTATATATATGAAAAGTGCGGGTCGCGGGTGCGGGTATGGGTATATAGGTACCCAGAGGGTATGGGGATGGGGATTGAAATTGTTACCCGCACGAGTATGGGGCCGGGGACGGGTACTTTTTTCAAACACGGGTATGGGGACGGGTACTATAGTACCCTACCCATACCCTACCCATTGCCATCCCTAACTATATATTTTTTATGTCATGTCCCATTAGCTCAACCTGATAAACTACTATGACTCAACCTTTAGCCTTCTCAATTATTTAAACATACTAATACCGTGCGAAAGAACCTAGTTGACCTCGTAAACAAGTTGCAAGTCAAATGGATTGCATGACCATATTTTCTGTCTTGTTCGGTAAATTAGTTATTCTCTGTTTAAGTATGATGAATATTTTTTTCTAAGGGACTCACTAGCTGAAAGAAGTGGTTTGAACCCTGGAACTCTTCATGTTGTGCTGGTAAGTAATTTTGACCACTACGATTCTTATTGCTAATTTTTTTAATCATCATTTTAAAGCATAATTATAAAATTTGTGTGTAGGATCTTGGTGCCATAAATAACGGTATGTTTAAATTGAATCCCAGTGGCAGCAGCTGTAGCAAATAAGTTAACACTGAAATTGACCAAAATACAGCTTAACTCCAAAAAGTATCCAAAATTTTAGAACTAGAAAAGAAACAGTACAGGTAAACAAATTGTCAAGAAAATGATTCTCTAAACGCAAAATAAGACGGTTTCTAGTCATGCAGCAGTGAAAGCATGTGCAATGAACTTTCACAGTTTCAATCATCATCTTCCTCGTTATCAACAGCTGAGTTGAGAGCATCCACGCGTGCAATCAACTTAGCCTTCCTCTCCTCATAAGTCAGTTTCTTCAAGTTGTACCTGCAGAAAGATAACATTCTCCAATCAGTATTGTATGTTTTAGAGTTGATTTGTATGTGAATGCACTTTCATTTCAAAGCTTGTGAGTGTAGCTTTCAAATTAAAGTAGTTTTGAGTGCATTAGAAAGTGTGAAATGCCATTGGAAAAGCCAATCCAAACAAAAATGGTAAAACAAAGTCAACAAACAAAAGTTCTAAAAGTCAAACAAAAATGGTCACATCCAAGATAAAAATAGCTAAAAAGAAAGCCAAGCCAAGCCAGCAATCATAGGTCAAAATCAATTTGTCAAAAATTAAATGATAAAATAGACACACAAATTACACTATTTCTAGGATCTAGTATGCTAGTTCTAGTTAAAAATCAATTCTACCTCTTGTGCTCCTTTGGTGGCTGTTTCGCGGATTTCTTGAGAGTAGGATCAGCACGGATGGCAGCATGCACCTTCTTGTACAGTGCCTCGATGTCATCAGCTTCTATTCCATGCTTGATGTATTGGCTGAAGTGTGTCTGGTATTTCTCTGGTTCATCTTCTGCTAAGATCTGCAGAAAATATAAAATAGGTTATCTAACAGATGGCCAAAACATAAAAAATATTGCATTAAACAATTCAGAAGGCGGGTACAGAATAAAATATTTCCCATGCCTTCATATAGGCAGCGACATGTCCACCAAAGACATATTTGCGATGAACCTCCGCATCGAGCTGCTTCTTCTCCTTATCAAAACCAGCAAACCTCTTGTCACTGTGTGGAATATCCAAACCACCATCCAGAGCTCCCTGTAAACAATTGGAATTATTCAATTTGATCTCCATTGAAACAAAATCTTATTGATTAGCATTGCAGTATAATTGAATACCTTAAGGGCACCAAAGACACAGTTGCCTGTTGTAGTCCTAATAAGACCAACATCAAGGAGAGCACGGAATGGCCTCCTGGAGTCAGCAGGTTCCACTGAATAATCCTCTCCTGTGGCCTGATAAAAAAACAATACAACCAATTAAGTTACAACACCAAGAGAAAGGCACATGCTCATTCACACACACACAGCATAGCATATTCATAAATACCTCAACATTTCCTTCATACTCATCATCCATTTCAAGTGTCTTGAGGACTCTTCGGGCCAACAATAGCCCAGTGCAATAGGCTGGACAAATTATTTCAACATATTCAAAAAATGAATCAGCCTATTGAATATGTAATTGAGAGAAAAGGAGTTTCTAGTGAACAAAGTACCTGCAGCATAATTTGTAAGTCCTACTTCAAGACCATACTGAGGCAGCTCATGTGAATATGCCGCAGCAAGAACAATATCACCAGCAATGCTAGCAGATATGATTTGTGCTGTGATATCCTTATTAGTCTAATAACCAGGTCAAGGTTTTACACTCACAAAAAGACATCAACAGATAACAACTTCAATATTGTTCATTTGCTATGCTCAAGCCAAAATTAAAAAGTAAAGAGTAAAATGTGTTAGATTAATTTGTTGGGGGTAAATTTAGGCAAAAATTGAAAAATTAGGGGTAAAAAGTGCAATTAAGCCGAATTAAATTCATAAACAAAATTTTCAAGAACATAAAATGTATGTTCGGTTAAAAGTTTGCAATTTCAAATAAAATTTATTTTCAAGAAGTTTGATTTTAAGCATGCTATCAAACATTCAAACTAAATGAAAATTGATAAACAACATTTTATGTAAGCTATCAAACTAAATGAAAATTGTTCCAATAAAGATTCCAGGTTGTGGCAAAATCAATTTAACCTAACAATAACCAAACATTTATCTAGTATCTAGATTATTACTAATTCAAGTTTAACTGCAATGAAAATCAATTATCATCATTCTCACACTCTCAAATCCATCTCTTCAATGCCTGAATCAACAAAAGGATACAAAACGAACCACGAATCTGTATTTCGGGGTATTGTACTTATTCTTATCCTGGTTAATCAACCGGATCCTGGCACGGTAATCGGTTTTTCCCTCTGCAAATTATGATGATGACACAAAAATCGCCGTTATAAACAGAACAGAGCATTCAGCATTGAGCAGAACAAAACGAAAATGAAAAAAAAAAAAAAAACACGAAAAAAACGAATGAATGCGAATACCTCTTCTTCTTTTGAACTTGACTTGATACCTCTTGAAGTAGGCTCTCGATTTCTGAGCCTTCACATACACCTTTCAATTTGCACGGAATTTAGGTTAGAACTCGCGCGAATCAAACACCACGCGAAAAAAAAAAACGCTAGTAAGTAACAGAGAAGAAAAAAAAAAGAGGAATCTCACCATTGTTTGAAGCTCTTGGATCGGAAAACGAAGACGCAGTAGCGGCTGAGTGAGGGTTTAGGGTTAGGGAAGCGTTTTTGAATGGCTAGCAGTAGCTTATAAGGAAGATGGGCCCTTTATATTGGGCTTTTTGAGTATGTGTCTCGTCTCATTGGGCTTTCGGATCTGTTTTCTGTAGCAAATTAAAAAAAAAAAAAACAGTTTAACGGTATTTTTTTTATTAGGGAAGGCTATGCTATGCTCTGCTATAGAAATAAAATTTGGGAAGAAGGGTTTAAATGGTTGTCCGATATGAATTGGGTTTGTTGTTTGGTACAAATCTGAATTTGTATTTTTTTAAACTCTTTTAATTTTTTGTACATGGAAATAGTTTGAAGAAGATGATAAAAAAGAATTGCATTGATTGATTGATGGAGGGGTTTTGCAGTAAAAAAAAAATCATGGAAGGATGGTGTGTTTGGTGTTCTTGAGAAAATTGGTAAGTTGGTGATTCCAATTTTTTTTTTTCAAACAAATAAATTTTGCTATGACACTTTTATTTTGTTAAAACGTGCTAGTGACACTTTTGTTAACACTATTTTTTTTTTTAAATTAATATGATTGATTGAAATTTACTATTCATTGATATATGATCAATCGGTGATGGGTTTTTTTTATTTAACAAAATAGACTTTTTTACATTTCACTTAAAATTAACCTGGTTAATAATTACATGATATGATTGAATAAAAAAATCATTTAATCAGGATCTAATTCAGTTAATTAAATAAAGTATGTAAATATTATAAATCTCATATGTTATTATGTTTCAATTCTAATGGATAAAAAAATAAATGTGTCATTAGACTGTTATTTATATATATATTGCCTTAAAAAAATCACTTCCAAAGTTAATATAATTTCACAATTTTTTTTAAGTTCCATTCCATTTACATCTCATGAGGTTATAAAGAAATGAAACAAGTATATAACAGAAAATAGAGTGTAAAGAAAATGATGATTGTGTATATTATTTTCAAGAGAAATAGCCTATTCATATGTACATAGTGATAAATGTAAAATTACTAAAGGTAAACCAATTTATATCGCATATCCTTTTGGTCTTGCAACTAAGAAATACATGCAACATTGTTTTCACGTATGATTGCTCAGGTCAATTTTTCTAAAAATAAATCACATATTTTTTGCACATTTTCATGTCAAAATTTTGTAGGCTTATCAATTATAGTTTTAATTCCTTTACTTTTTCAAATATGTAATTTTGATTGCTTATTTTCAAAATAAAACACTTTTGGTCCCTCCATTAATTTTGATGACAAAGTTAAGATTTGAACTTTACTCTCTTTAATTTTAAATGTTAAAATAATCACTAAATCAATTATCTAATTAATAATTATTACAAAATATTTATATATATAAATCTTTCATATAAATTTTTTTGATTATCATATTATTTATTTATTATTTCTTGTATTCTTAACAAGAATTTAGTAATTTGAATAAAATAAAATAAAATAAAGGAAGTGATTTATAAAATAAAAAGTAAAATATATATAAAAAAAAATTACAACTAATAATAAAATATGTTAAAAAATAAACGAAGAATAATTTAAATAACTTCGGTATATCTCTTAACGTCTTTTTATCATAATTTTAAAATTTGAATCGATGATCAAACCGATCAACTGAACTATCTAGACATTGTTCAAATCAATGGATCACTAGTTGACCCACATGACCCGAATTATATTGAAAAAAAAATAAAAATATTTATTATATACCAATTTTAAATTTATAAAATTTTATTTAATTAATTTTTAATATTATTAAAAGTTATTTAATTTATTCTTCCTTTATATTTTAACATCTCCTATTATTAGTTGTAATTTTTTTTATATATATTTCAGTTTTTATTTTATAAATCATCCCATTTATTTTACTTTTATTTAAAATACTAAATTTTTGTTGAGAACACAAGAAATAATAAATAAATATATAATAATAAATAAAATTTATGTGAAATATTTATATAAATAAATGTTTTATAATAATTATGAATTAGATTATTAGTTGGGTGGTTATTCTAATATTTAAAAACCAAAGAGAGTTAGGTTTGAATCCTAGCTTTACCAAAATTCACTTAATTTTTTATTTAAATTAACTAATTAAATCAAAGGATAAATTAGAAATAAAAAAGGGTAATTATGTCATTAGTACAAAAATTAACTAATTAATTTTATTTAAATAATTATTAATTACAGTAAAAAAAAGTCAACGTTAAAGATAATGGTCAAAGCCTCAAAATTAATGGAAGGGCCAAAAGTGTTTGATTTTAAAAGTAAGGGGATCAAAATTGCGGATTTAAACTAAGGGGACCAAAATTATAAATTTGAAAAAGTAGGGAACCAAAATTACAATTAAGCCTTTTTTTTATAACAAAAATCATTTTCATTCACTAATACACATAATTATATATTAATGCACAAAATAAGCAAGTTAACTTCAAATATTAGAAAACAAACCAAGAGATAAGGTGCAAGCGACGCAACAAATGTGCAATAATACAATGGAGGTGTAGCATATGACAACAGACTGAATGGAGAACAACATAGGGCAATAGCAAAGGCAGTGATGATTGAGTAGGTAAGAGTAGTTGAGATTGTCAAGTAGGTTTTCAATGTTTCTACTTTTCATTTTGGAGAACAATTTTCGTTAAATTGGAATAGAATGAGTGACATAGTAAAGATAAAAGTTAAATTATTGTGAATTAGAGTGTCTGAGTGAGTGACAAAGTAAAAGTATTATTTTTCTATTTTTTGTTATTATTAATTTATTAGTATTATTATTTATTAGTAAATATAGTTTAGGTTGGGTTAAGTTACTAGTTTCTATTACAAAATCTATTACCTGACTTATAGGTCATCGGATTAAAATTGAATTGGATTGAATCTGAATCAAACATTTTATCAACTCAATCAAATTGAATTAGATTAGTTTGAATTGGTTTAAGTTCACATATTACTCATACTCATAGACAGCCTAATAACAAATCTCACCAAGCACATTTAAGACTTCTCGACAGAGCTAAAATTTCAACATGATTATAACAATATGATTATAAGATGTTGTTGTAGTTTGTTTAATAGACCATCATTAAATGGTTGCACCACCAGCCCATTACATATAAACAAATATTATGAGAACCGATAAATAACATGCATCTACCTAGTTAATTAGATTTTATGTTGAAACATTTGAATAAAATAAGCTCATGTTCATTGTTTCTATGAGATAATTAACGAAGTCTTTGCTTCATTCTTTTCTAATGTCTCTGTGCAGGTGAAAAACTATAAAACTATGTACTGTTAATAAATTGTTAACAAATACTATATATGATCATATATAATTAACAAGTTATATCAATACTCTTGTTGGGATATTGTTATTGATTCAAAGCATGTTTTTTAAATAAGAAGTACTTTTATATAAATTTTAAAATAATAAATTTATTTTTATAAATATAATTAATCGAAAAAAAAAATCTTCTATCCATCAACAATTACAATTCTTCTGTGATAGTCTTCCTCCATCTTCTTTTTCTCATTTTTCTTCCATAATCATCACCGTCCACCATCACATTTCCATCATGATAAGTAAATATAAAATCAACATTTTAAAAATAAACAATACTTGAAATATCAATGAGAATAAGTAATGGCGGTGGTGGCAACAATGGTAAAGGTGGGAGTGGTGATGACGGTGGTGGTAACAGTGACAATAGTGGGGGTGACAATGGCGGTGGTGGTGATTTTTTTAAAATCAAAATAGAAGTTTCTAATTTTGTCGATTAATCCAAATTTTTTTAATAAATATTTCAATTTTTTTAAGTTATATTTACAAAATATTGAAATTATAAATTATAAAAAAAAAATACACATGTCATAATATTATTGATGTATTTTATGAAGGCATTAAAAATTCTTCTAATAAAAACGGCACAATACAATCTAAAATAAAATATGGTAATTATGAACTAAATACTTCTTCATATTTTTTTTTATCGTTGATGAAAAGATCTTTATTTACAACTAAATATCTTACCACCATTTGACAAGTAACGTGGTTTATCCGTATAAAACATTTTAAGCATCACTATTATATAGACATTTTTATGTAAAAAAATTCATTATTTAAATATTCTATTAATAATTTCAAGTAGAATTTTGTCTTACTTAGATAGTTCATTTTAAACTCTTTATTTAAGTAATTTTTGGTTTTGAAAACTCTCATGAGTTTCAATAATATTTCATGTCATATAACAATTATGAAAATTTTATTTTATGATAAAACAAGAGATAAGATTAAAAGAAAAATAAATAATGCATTTTATTCATATTTAATTTGTAACAATTTTTTAAAAATTAAAACAAAACAAATTTAAATTTATTTTATTTAAAAAAAATCCAAAACTAAAAATAAATTCAACCCAATCAAGTGTAAAATGTTGAAACCTGTTGCTTAATTCTTAATACTAGATTGTAAAAAAAAAAAAAAAAAAAATAAAACAATGAACACTTGGAACAAAACTGCCTTAATCTAAAAACTTCTTTACAATATAAAGGTTCTATAACTAAGCGACTCGTATGATAACTGTGTTTTTATGTGAGAACAACAATATATATTCTTATTCATTAGATTAAATTAGACAATAAGGATTAATACAATTTTTTAAAAATTAACATGCATCTACTTCATTTGATCTCATCCAAAATTAAAATTTAAAAAAAAAATATTATTTCACTCTCCTCTCATAAATCCAATTCATAGCGGCCTTAAAACCCTAAACCCTACACAATAAACCCTACACCATAAACCTTAAATAAACAAATATTGTTTCACCTCTCGTGACAAAGGTATTTTCTCGATACAAGAAATTTTTTTCTTTTTTTTGTAAGTATGATAATTATTATTTTTTTATTTCTTTTACTCATGAATATACTTTGTTTTGGGTTAACATGTGATTACATTTGTTGTTTAATTTCTCATTTTTTCAATCTTTATTTTCTATGAATACGAACATGAAGACAATTGTTGCATAAAAAAGAATTGAATTTACATTAGTTCTTCATCACATTCTAGAATCCATATTATTGTGTCTACAAGAATTGAAACAGTGTTTGTTTGTTTAAAATTCTGAGTGTATGGTGTAGGGTTTGAGATCGTTATGAAATAGGTTTGGTTTATGAGAGGGAGAGTAAAACAATATTTTTTTTTGTTAATTTTTGGTGCAGTAAAGAGGGAAGGAAAAGGTTTTTATTTTTATTTTTTTAATTTTAGATGCAGAGAGATCAAGTGAAATAGGTGCATGTTAATTTTTAAAAGATTGTGTTAATCGTTAATCCTTATCGTCTAATTTAATCCAACGGATAAGAATGTCTGTTATCATTCTCACATAAAAATGCAATTCTCATTTGAGTTACCCATATATATATATATATATAATTTTTATTTTTATATTTTTAAATATTACCAAAATTGTTTATAAAAGTAACAACTTTAAAAACAAAATTATTGAAGTAGGAAGATATTTATAAAAGTCAAAATATCGAAAATGTTAAATTTTTATTTTTATTTTTCAGTCTTTTTAAAAAAATATTTTCACTAAAAATATTTCTAAAATTAAAACAAACTTATTTTTATCTACTTTTCTATTTTTTGTGAAACTAAAAGGAGAAAACACTCGGACCAAACGGCATAAGTAAAGAAGACATTGCCTTCTCTTTCAATCATATGCCATCATCAAACAATTTTTCTATCATGCCCTGTCATTGCACATGTTTAACCCTACCACTTTCATTAAAAAACTATTTTTTTTCACAGTTCACATTACAAAACCCATTCAACTAGCCAAACATTACCATTTCTTTTAAAAGTAAATATTATGTTAATATTTTAGAAGAATTTTTCAATGGCATGCACTTTTCATATATAATAAAAAAAAATTATGATATGCTTATTTTATGTATATATAAAAATCCCCCGTTATCATAGCTCGGAAGCTTTACACCTTTCTTTTGTAAAGAAGTGGCATGTGAACATTTCTAATGATATTTGATGCCATATAGTACTACCTAGCTAGGGTTTAGGTGTCCATTATATTAGTGTATGTTTTCGTAGTCCTTGATTACCATATATGGAATTTATGCCCGAATTACCAAGTAAGATAGAACCCCTCCATTGAGAAAAAGAAAAATTATTATTGCATTGGAAATAGTTTTCGTTTCATTTTCAAAGTGAAAGCATATTCTGAAATGGAACAAATACCCACAATGATTAGTGCAAGCTAGGAACTTTTGCTTGGGAAATGCAATCAATTTATTTTAGGTTTAATTCCAAAATTTTTATTTTTCATTATTTTCATCTTTTAATTTTTTTTCATCACTTTTAATTTCTAAAATTAATTTTTTCTAGTAATTTTGGTATTTATGTTATTTTTCTACATTCACCATTAGTTAATTATGTTAATGTGTATTTATTGATAAATTAGGTATGATAATGACAGTAATAAAGTGTATTAACTAAGGTCTCATTTGGAATGATAGTTTTGGAATGATAGTTAGTTTCAGTCTTTACATTATTTTGATAAATGAAGTAATAAAATTGCTATAAATAAATAAATTTAAGAATCAAAAGTGATGAATAAAAATGAGTAACCAAAATGACCAAAAATTTTTTTTTAGGAAACAAAAAATGCAATTAAGCTTTAATTTTATTATTGATGATATAATATGATTGAGTTATATGGTTGATTTAGAAGGAATAAATCATGAATTCAAATATTTTTTTATTGATATTTTTAATATTTATTGATTAAAAAATGAAAAATATGAATCAAAACCAATTAGTAGCATGCCAGTGGCTTTTAAGAGACTGCCAAGTCTCAGGTACTAGTTAGGGGTTTTCAAATTAATTATAGATATTTTTTAACATGTTTAATTTTATTGAAAAAGAATTTAGAATTAATTATGAATTCAAAATTGATTATGAAATGAAGTAATTAATAATAATTTTTATCCAAAATTTTATAATAAATTTTACTTCAAAATTAATTTTATAAAATCAATTTCATTCCAAACCAATTCTACTAACACTCATCCAAACACACGAGCAGCCCATAGCTGAAAAAAAGTATTAAACCCATTATTGTCATATTTGAATTTTAGATTTTTTTTTCTTTTATTGGTTATTTTTTAAGAGTACTAATTAACAGCATACTACTCTTCTTGAACATACTCTTCCAAACACATCCTCTATTATTATAAAATTTATTTATAACTATAAATTTATGAGTAAAGGTCATAAAATAAGAAGTGAGAGATTTCACAAAACTAGTAATTTTTTTTTTTTATAAACATTAGCCAATACAGGAAAGTGTATTTCAAAGAATATGCTAATTTTTAAATACTATTGAATTGCTAGTATTTCTTTAAATTTTTTTAAGGAGAAAGTATCTTTGAGTTCTAATTATTAAAATACATTTTTAATATACCTCCACCATATGTTTTAATATATTCTCACCTTGGATTTCAATAAAATAAAAAAAATAGAAATTCTTAACCAATTAATGTTGGGTTGTAGCAATACTATTTGTTTTCGATCCGGCTCATTGTTTTACAAACGAAAATTTTCACAAAATAAACATATTATAATGAAAAATGTTTCATTTTTAGAAAATTTTCTAATACTTTATAATAAAAGTACTAACCATAGAGTTTAATAGCTATGCATTGTTAATGTATGCTTTTTTACACAATTAGCCAAATATCATTGGTATACTTTTAAAGTTATCTGTAATTAAATGATTTTACACTATTCACACATAACCTATTTTATCTTAACATTTTTAAATAAGAGTAAATGTGTCAATATGAGACTAAAGATAAATATTTACGTAAAATTAATTACATTTAACATGCTTAAGTTTAATGGAATATTAGATAATTCAAAATAAATCCAAACGCAAACTAATTGAATTAAAACTTAATTTTAAACTTAAAACTCAGTATTATTTCTTTGAAAAAATAATAATAGCAAGGTTTTAGAATTGAAAATCTCACCCAATCTCATGAGTCATGAAGCACATTTTTTTTTTATCAGCAGTTCAAATAGACAACAACAATATTAATGATGAAAATGTTCATACAAAAATTACTGAAATACAAAGAAAGTGATTGCTTATATTAATTTTCAACACATTGATTTTGAGATGGGAGGGAAACAAGAGAAATTATCCAATCCAACCATGAATATATGGATAACTTCGTCACGTGAACCTCTATCCCCTAGGCAATAATTTGCAAAGGGAAAGAGACTTAAAAACTCACGAGTTGTACAAACACGGCACATGCAGTCACAATTACACTACTATAGATATAGAATAATATACTAAAATGATATTATAACTACAGTGTTATATCATTACAATTATTTATTTATATAATTTTTAAAATAATTTTTATGATTTATTATAAATAAAAGATTATAATTATCTTATAATATAAAACTTTGTTATATGGTTAGTGTATCATTCTTATTCTCTTAAACTATTAACCTAGTTGACCTAATTCCTCAATTTCAATTTCGGTATGCAGCGGAAGAAAATACTATATACATCATGCATGGTCCCCATTAGTCTTCAACAACACGTATAGTCCAGTGTTATTAATTATTTTTCACAAGTTAAAAAAATATGAAAACGTTACATACTTATATATTAAGATCACAAATAGGTAATAGTATTGAACTATCTTATACTTTCAATTTTCACATACGGTGAAACCAAAAAAAACTTATTTGTGAACAACACATGCATATACAGAAATATATAAATTATAAAGGTCAGAAAAGAGAATTTTGGTGTCAACAATAAAAGGAGTATTTGAGATAATAGTGAAACAACACTTTATCATTGGAAAAAGTAGCAATTGCATATCCATATATATACAAGAATTAGCATCACATGTAACATACCAAACCAAGAAATTAAATAAAGCCACAAAATATAAAAAGAGAAACATTAGTTATCACTTTTTTGTAGTAAAAGTATGATCGAACAAGTTATTTCATTTGTCAGAATCGAAGTTACCAGTTAAGAATCACGTCACTTGTAATTAAACTTTGGAATTAACATAAAGAGTAAATGCAATTAATTTAGGGTAAAATATGTCATGAGTAGTTTCTTGATATTTGGAGATTTAATTTTTTTTCTTTTTTAGTTTTTAAATTATTGTTTGATTGATGTACTTAAAAATTTCGTTAAATTAAGTGAGTATGTCATAAAATATTAAAAAATAATTTTAATTAAAAATAATAAAAAAATTTAAAAAAATATCTTTTTTAATATTTTATTACATGTGTTACACATATAAGATGATAATCATTAATTACTTAACTAACGAACGAAATTACAAGAGAATAAAAAAAACATAAAAAATTAGTTTGAGGCTAGAAACCAATCAAATAATAGATGAGGAACTAAAAAATAGAACCTCAATAATTGAGGTAATAGAAAACATATTTTTTGTCCATTAATTTAAGAACAAGCTCAAACAGAACTTACACAAAAGCAAAACTAGACAAGAATTGAATAATCACTTAATTTATAAATTTTCATTTATTTCCTTAAAAATTAAAAAAAAAAATCTATTTAATTTGCTTGCAGAATATGCATTACTACTAATCAATTAAGCAGATCCCCCCAAAAAAAAATCATGTGTACTTTAGTCTGAACAGTTCTAGTGAATTATGCTTACCAAATGCAGACATTGAAACTGTGTGTTCCAATGATACCATTATTACATCAACCATGTGATCATGCCAGTATCTCATGATAGATATGATTGAATAGTGATATATACCCAAATGCAAAAGAGAGCAAGGGTAGGGGCCTCCGCACACAGCAAGTTAAATAAACTCAAAACTTGTAACACAATCATTCACACATGATAAAAGAACAAAATAAGGTATAGAAAGTATCAAAGTTTATATATCCCACTACTCCGGAGTCCCTGTGTAGCAAAACAATTAGTACTTTGGCACCAAACAAATCAATGTCCCAAACATCAACATGCATGACAAATAATAGGCAAACCCGGGGACAAATAAATTCTCAAAAATCCTAAAATAACCCTAATAAAGATACTATTATTATTATTATTAAAGGGATCTTGTTAATAAGTGCCCTTGAGCATTGGTTAAAGAACTAAAATGAGTAAATATACACTGTGTAAATCTGAGGAATACACAACAATATCATGCGCAACACAATTTTGTTTTGGTATATAAAAAGTTTGGAATCACATTGGACTTTGGATGACTGAATAAGCCTTTATCAATATCTTTTTCTCGTGACTCCTCGAGATATCTTGTAATGATGAATCTGGGTGACTCAAATCAAAGTCACAACGGACAATACATCATCCGAATAATTAAATAATTAAGTATTTTTATTTATAGTCTTGAATATTTTATTTAATTGATATTGTTTTATTAAACTATTTTTTTAATAAGTCTTTTGATTGCTTTGTTAATGAATGATTTGATCGTTAAGTTAATTGATTGATTTATATTTTATTTTAAATTTATCTTTTAGTTATTTAAAAAAAATTAAAAAAAAGCCTATAACAATGACATAACACGTAACTCAAACTCATAACCACTAAGGTAGAAACCCCACCCATTATAGAAACTCAAATAGAAAAAGTCAAATGATTTATCTCATCTTTATCTTATTTATTTTGTTCAAATTTAATTATTTATCTTTTACAAAAATCATTTTAGTTCTATGTTTTAAAAAAAGTTTAAAATAATTATTTTATTAATATCAATTTAACGTTGTTAATATAATTTTCCTTAACAACTTGATACGATCTCATTTTTTAACACCGTCTTCACATCGTCGATAATGACCATTTTTTGGTATACCAATGCTTCTTAGTACTTTCATTAACATAAGAGTTAGTTATGCACATGATTTTAAATTCAATATAATATGAATTCTCGCTCACAAAGCTCAATTTTATTGTGATGCATGAAAACGTCGACAACACTATGAATCGACATCACAAAATGTCATTCACAATTAAAAAACGTTAAATTTATATTAAGAAAAAAAATTATTTTAAATATTTTTTAAAACATAAAGGATAAAAATGAACTTTTTAAAAAATAAAAGATTAAATTGAACAAAATAAATAAGATAAACTAAAAAAATATCATTTGGCCAACGGAAAAATATTTTGATCAAAATCAATATTAATTAAATGAAATATTAAGATTAAAAAAAAATACTCCATAGTAATAAAAACATATCTTGTACATTATTTTTTTACAAGATAGGTTGTGTAGGACAGTTCATGAACATCATACCGACGAAGAAAAATATCACAAAGAGAAGGAAAAGTAAGGACAGGATTGAAAGTGGTTTGATACTCATAAGTCATAACACTACCCCCAGCAATTTGAATTTAAATAATAGTAATCAATTCCAAGCATGCCAGACGCAGTTTCTAAACTTCACGAGCTTCACATTGCACCAAAATCCATAGCACGTACAAAACAAATTTTATTTAATTATTTTTCCGAAAAATTAGACAAATAATAATAATCCAATGCACATGACAAAATCCACCAAAATGAAAAGTATAAAAGAGGGAACAGCATGTGCAAAGATAATCAATACATGCAATGTATATACACACAACTACATTAATTAATTTGTATATTCATTATCATTGATCAGAAATAGCGGCTAATAAGATTCTGGCCACAAAAAACAAGTGATGCACAACACATGCAGCTTCTCAATAATTCTACTACTACTACTATATAATAGCAAAAGCCTGAGAAAGGCAAATTCATCCCCCTAATTGACAAATATTCTGGTTTTAATTTTAACAATAAAAAGGAATGCGAATTTAAATATTGTAAATGGTTCTTACTTAGTACTTTCAATGCAAAAGCAATGTGTAATCAACATCATCAATGCAATAAAATTAAGGTGTGCAGAAATTGCTGGTTAAAGTAGAGCCACCAAAACGGAACAACAGAGATGCATTAATAAGCCTTGATTTACACAATTATACATTTGTAATAACATTGAAATTTGAGACCATTGAAATATGAGACCAGAATCCACTGAACAAAGTAGAAATAAAATCACACGTATATGATTATTTCTCATCTCATTTTCTATTCTCACAATAACTTCTTATATATTTTTTTTTATAATTATCGGACAAAGAATTCTTTTTTTTTGGGTTTTCACAATTTTAAATGTATTTACCATCGTTCCATTTAACATTTACTTTATAAAATCTTAAAAAAGGTTGCACCAAAAAAAATCTTAAAAAAAGTAATAGAAAGATAGTGTTATATGTAAAAAGAAAATAGAATCAAATCATCATTCAATCACATTAATTGTTTATGATAAATTTGTTAACTTATATAAAATACATGATTATTTATAAGTAATTAAGTGATAATAATTTTAGAGAAAAAAAAATTGATGTACTTTATAAAATAATTTTAAAATATCAATTAATCGTATCACTTTCTTCCATTTATGATAAATTTAAAGATTTTTATAAAATTATTTTAAAAATCACAAAAATATTAATTATGATGAAACAACCTCATAAAATCTCTAAATTTTAATCTTCCAATCTTCCATATATCCATATATACAAACTGTATGACTAGATTTATTTATTTTTCTCAACCATCTTTGTATAAAGAAAAAGTGATTCTCAAAAAAGAAATATTAAAACTTGTTTAAACACACTATTTTAAAAAAAATTATAAGAGAAAAAAATATGAAAAAAAAATGAAATTAATTTTTTTTAAAATTAAAATAATTTTTTTTAATAATTAATTTGTAGAAATCACACATCTTTAGACGAAGATATATGAGAAAACTTTTATTAATGACTATTGGAAAAGAAAATTTTAAATTCTAGAAAAATTAATTTTATTTTTACTTTATATTTATTTTTCTTAAAAGTTCTTTTAAGTAATATTTACAACTATATCCTTATTTTAGCTATATTGTAGTTGTATTTGAAGGAGTGAGAAATTAAGAAAGGAACACGACAAGGGGGAACAGTTAACTGGAGGCACAATAATGTTAGATGAGATCAATGGCTGGGTATTGGCGATGGGTGGATGGGTCTGAAATTGCAGACAAGAACAAAAGGGAGAAAAAAGAGAGTACATCATGCCTTGATCAATACAGCAAAAATATTTAGCAGCCTCAGTGAGATTGCTGTGACCCAATAAATTATGGTGACAACGACACCCCCACATAAACGACACTGACGTTTCAACCACTTCGTTCTCATGCCCAAAGTCTTAAAAGCAAGAACCACCACCATGAGTATGAGGAGTAGTGAAACGCACGTTTATTCATGAGCAAAATAGAATATATTTTTTGTCATCAAAGCAAATGACAAGTGAGATAATTTCAGAGCGGTTAAAGTAGACATGTTACACATTCTCACTAATAAAATGATGAAAAATAAAATAAAAAAATATATTAAAAACGAAGAGCAATCAAATTAAACTAAATAAGTATTTGCATTTTCATCAAAATATTTATATAATAACTAATTTTCACGTTCAAAATGAGGTAAGATGCAAAAGCAACAAATAAAAACGCTGACATAAACGTAGATCCAATTATAAGAACGCCTTTCAAAACACACGCTAAATTTTAGAAATTATAAAAAAAAAAATCCTCAATACTTCAAGATTTCTAATCTATACTAAACCCAAACAAATTAATTAACTTCATACAACACACAATGTGTCATTAAATGTATAATAATAATAATAATAATATTTAATATTAATGCAAAAACATAATTCAATCTTTTCATTTTATTTATGATAAGTCCATTAATTAATTATTATAAAATTATTTTAAAAATCTTGTAAAAACTGAATTACAATTAAATCATGTTGTACGATTATTTTATATCATCAATACATTATCTCGCTCTAAATAATAATAATGAGTATTGTTAGCGTTAACTGCGTCCTGTCATAGAGAACTGGTTAAGGAACTAAAAGAATGAAGTATTTAACGGGTAAATTACATGAGAAGGTAAAAGAAAAATAAATAAATCAGAAAGCACAATTTTGTGTCTTTCAAAAAAAGTATTTCTATTTTAAATTCCTTAGCGAATGTACTATGTATAATCAAACATGAAAATGGCATATACAGAGAAAAGGAAGCATGCCCATATGCTATATTAGCATCTCATGTGCTGAAAAATGTATATATCTAGAAAGTGCACTGGACAATGGACATACAGCAATAACAATTTAAGTAAAATAAAATAATATACTATGTAAAATATTCAGCTTCATCAAAATGATAAACATCGTAGATTTGTTGGGTTTTACGTTGTAGGTGTAGTCGTGTAGATCCCATCACCTTTTGAAAATTTAAAACAAAAGGGAATACTGATAGGGCATAAGAAAAATGCAATAAAAAGCAAAATAATAGTATTATATATCTTTAACCACTTATTTCATACCTTTTTCTTTCCTCTTCGTACTTCTATCTCTTGCATGGAAATTGTATAAAAGAAAACTTATTATGAGAATATTAATGGTATATAATACTCGTAATTAAATCATATTTTGAACAGTAAACTTCTCAAGATTCTTTTCAGATTTGCTTTTCAATTCTCATAAACTATTATTCTCATGACATGATTTGGCTCCTCTGTAATCCACCGATCTAGTCATGCAAATGAGTCAACGAGGAAAGAAAAATTGAACTAAAAGAACAAAAACCGAGGAGTTGAAAAAAAATGCAAGAGAGTGACATATATGTTATAATAATAAGATACAAACTTAGTAGAAGAATATTAATATTAATTAATCTATATACCCACCCATCCCCCACCCCAATATTGGCAAAATAAGAAAAATAACCCTACAATATTAGGTCAGGCTTTCCAAGCTCATCATCTATGGTGTGCGGTGCATGTTTGGAAATCAGAAAAAGAGTATGTTTAAGAGATAAAAATATTTTTATCAACAGATAAAAAAATCTTTATTTTTACTCTCATTTCATTTTTAATTGTTGAATTGATATTCGAATATAGGTGCATTATTTCTAATTTTAAACCAAACATGCATACACTTGGAAAGAATGATTTCTATTAATTTATTGTATTACCATAGTTTGATGAACCTCCTCCAAGTAATAACCCTCCTCCTCCACCTGCTCCATAGACATCATGATGAGAAGGATCCACCATTGGAGATGAAGATGAAACCCCATTTCTACCACCATCACTTGCAACATTTCCACCACCCAAATGCAATTCAGATAAATTAGGGTACCCTTCTGATTTGTCCTCAACCCCTTGATCATAGAGAAACCCTTTGAAGACATGGCCACCAATCTTTACAACAGCTTGGTAAGCATACTCATCTTCTCCACCATCGTCCACTGCTGTCACACGAACACACTTGAACACTGCTGGTGCACGCAATTGGCAAGGTAGTGAATCCTTGAAACCCATATCTACACACAATTATTCAAAACCTTACTCAATTACCATTCAATAAATAACATTAATACAATCCCCACAAAACCCTTCGAATTCCCAATTAACCCACCATGAAAAACATTAACATTAATGAACTCATAAGTACAATAATTCTTATAAATAACATTAATTATTTTTCTTTATTTTCTTGCGAATTAATTAATTTTTTACTTATATTTAGGTCCAAGAAAGTACAATGGTCGTAAACTAAATGTACAATTTATCTTATTTTATTTTTCAGAAAAAGCTATTCATTTTATATATAAAAAAAAATATTATGTTAATTTGTAAAATTAAAATATTACTACTTTCCAAAGTATCTCAAAATCAAAACTATCGGATATTAATAGAAAATAGATATTCTCATACTAACTTTTCATATATAATTTTTTTTTATGAATATCTTAAAAGCTTAACACAAAAATGGAAAAATTTAATAATATCAATTTGGAACAGACAAACTTTCACGGCTAGAACATTCAGGCCAGAATAGCTCATAAACATACCGTACATGTTGGGATGAACTTGCATTAAATTCTTAGGTATGGTCAGTATAATTAGAGTTTAATTTCACTTAAAAACAATAATCAGTGTAACAAAATTAATCTGCGTTAAATTTAGATTACCAAAGTAAAACTTCAGTTCTTAGTAGAAAAAACACACTTAGATCTTTGATTAACATGTTAAACTTCTATGAATAAAAAATGTGTATTAATTTCTCTTTCTTCAATATTTTAAAAGAGAAACACAACCATAAATATATTTTTAGAATATTGTTATAGAACAGCTAGAAAAAACCTAAGAACTTTGGTAGAGTATAGTAGTAGTCTTTTAATTAGGTCAATAATTGAATGAAATTTAACACAAGAAGAAAGATGAGGATTTCTCAGTAAATGAAACCCTTATATCTACGAGGAAGCTTAGATATAAGGATTTCAATTTTTTTTGAAATGTTTTGATTTGGAAAACATTAGAATTTAGAGACACAAACCTTGGTGGCTAGAACCAGTGTCAAAGCTCCTAGGAGGAGTGGTGTTAGTGTTATTAGATGTTGAAGTAGGCGAAGTAGTGGTGGTTTGGGAAGCAACGAGCCTAGGTTTCTTGGAACCGGAAGTGGCCCCACTGGACCCAACCGCCGCTGTTGTTGTCGCTGCGGCCGTCACCGTCATGAGCTGCCTCTCCCTCCGGCGCGACGCGGGGACCCACGTGCTCTTCACGTGCGTGGAGCAATCGAAACCCCTACTCTTGCAACACGTCCTGCACCTCCTGTGGCTGCAATCCTTCTTCGCCTGGTTCCCACAGTCCTGGCACGTGCCAGTCCCGCCTAAACCCCCGTCCCCGCACGTGTCACGCTCGTGCTGCTGTTGCGATGGAGGAGACTCGTGCTCCTGCCATAACTGAATTCTGTTACGGTGGTTGTGGTCGATGTTTCCCATTATGCCCTCGCTCTCGAGGCACGGCGTGGCGGTTAGGAGAGGGAAAACGTTGACGCCGAGTGCAGTTGCAGCGTTGTTGCTGTTAGAATTGTTGTTGCTGTTTGGATCCGACAAAACGGCGTCGTTGTGGTGGTTGTGGTGATGGTGGTGGTGGAAGGAGGAAGCTGGCGCCGCCACCACGAAGATGTCGTGGTGAGGCGCCAGGTTGTAGTTGAACGACCTGGACGGCCCCGGCCACATGGATGTGCCGCCGTGTCCGGCCGCGACGACAGTAGAAGCATTGAAGCCGAGCGAGAGATCGTCGCCGCGGCCGGACACGGCAGACGGAGGGGCCGACCAGTCCGCGAAGGCCCCGGAGTCCGACGGAAACCTCCTTGTAGTAGCCACAACTGGAGTCTTTTTTTTTTTTTTTAATCGGACAAGAGAATCCTGTTCGTATCAGATATAACAAAACATCCTTTATTGTAATATATAATAATAAATAATAACCGGTAATAACCAAAACAAGAAGACATGTATGATGTATGTATGAGTGTTTAATTATTTGTGTGATGACAACTAACTAACAAGGTGGTTATGATGGTCTCTGACGAGGTAGAAAAGGTTGTTGGATCTTGTGAGAGAGGGTTTTGGAAGAGGGAAATCTATCTATGTGGGGGTTATGTTATGTCATGTGGTTGAACTTTGAAGTGGGGTCTCTGCAAGTGGATCAGGGAGAAAGCAAAGAAGATTTTTTATTTTATTTTAGCAGCACTTTGTTTGTGTGTGTGAATGTGTCTGGTTCTTCTTCTGGCTTATCTACCTTATGCTACTGCCACTCTGGTGTTGGAAGGAAGGAAGGAAGGAAAAAGAAAAGGGGTTGTTGTTGTTGTTGGTTGAATAGAGAAAGAGAGAAGAAAATGGGGTTCTGAAATGAAATCTGAATGGTTCAGAAATGAGCAGAGAAAGAGGAGCAGTGAGCAGTGATTAGTGAATTGAATGAGGAAAAAAAGTGCAGCAGTAGGAGCAAAGCAATAACGACCTACTCTGTGGTTACTGTGATGAAGAAGAATCTGTTTTATCTTCTGTTGTTGTAGTTGCTGACCCTTTCTCTCTCATCTTCTTCTTCTTGTTCTATTCTGAGGTAAGAGCTTGTTCTTCTTCCATTTCTCTCACACTGAAGCTAGAAAGTGAAGCTGAATAATATTGTAGGCTAGGTGGGTTCCCCCTACTAAGCAAAAACTCTCTCTCTCTCCAATAATCAGTATGATTGATATAAGTAGTAGAGTTGTAGAGTGCACAGAAAAAAGATATTTAAAGCGTGCATAAAGACTTTTGTTCTCTAGTTTTTGTAGTTTTATGGACCCTCTCACATGAAGGTTGAAGCTATCTCAGCTAAGCTATGCTAATTGCTAGCATCCCGTTACATGTGGGCGAGGGCACCCTTTACTTTCTTTCCTATTGGCGCGTGCGTCAATTGGAACCGCACAAAAACGAATATATAAGCCGCTAACTCATGCTTAAGAAATGTTACTTACTAGTCTTTTTCTTCTAGGTTCATTGGTTTTAATCCCCTCGTGATGAATGACATTATTATTACAGTTGATTTAAGATAATTTTGTATTAATAAAAAAAAATTGAATAATAACGTTTGGTTAAATAAATTATTCTTCACGTTTATATGCGAAAACAAAATCTTACATTACTACATTATTTATATATGTTTTAATATATTAAATAATCTCATATCTCGCTTATAAAATCAAATGAATGAAAATTTAATTTGATATCAAGAATAAAAGAGAATCATTAAAAATAATTTAAATTGTATGAAAAATAATTTAGAAGTTATCTCATTAAATGATATAAAATTAGTTGAGTTTTGATTATATTTAAAATCAACACAATGTATTTTTTTTATATATATATTTGAGACCAAAGAAAATATTAATTAAAAGTTAATAAAAAGTACATTTTTTAATGTTACTTTTTAGTTAGCAATACTCTTTTCATCTTTTAATTTTTGATAAATTTTAACTAATAATAAGAAGTGTGTTAAAATTAATGGAAGAATATGTTATTAGTTTTCTAGAACTCCTCGGTTATTTTAAGATTATAAATATAAGATATTTGATTTTGTTAATTACTTTTTATCATTTTCATACATAATTAGTTTATCGAAATGTAAATTGTGCATTGATTTAATTTATAATAAAATTAATAATGACTCAGTAGTAATCTCTAAGAATAATAACTCACAAATGCAAATTTTAAACTATTCTACTATTACTTATTTTAGAAGAATTTATAATTTTGTGCTTTGTTTGCTTCAATAGAAACTTAGAAAGCTTGGAACATGGAAGGAAAATACAAGTATTTGATATTGGAGATCCTTCCCTGTTTGCAATGATATAAATCACGAAGGAGTGCAATATATATTTATCCTACATAAAAACATGTCATTGAGGAAAGTTTTATGTAGATATAAATAAAGATGTTTTTTATTTATATCACGTTCTTTATAACACTTTTTTTTTAATCTTATACTAACTCTTTTAATTGTTTAAAAAACATTTCACAAATACTCATTATACACTATTATTTCCTTTGATTATTTGAAAATAAAAAAATGTTAACAATGTACTTTGAATATTCGTGTGTTATAGATAATAAAATGAGCTATTTAGTCCGTCAGATCAAGTGTAAAAATGGGTTAAATCCATATTTTATATGAAATTTGTTTTTCAAGGCCCAACTAGTTTGACAAGTCTATTGGACAAGTTCATATTAATTTATTTTATTTTTTTAGTCTATTTTTATATAAATTTTAAAAAAATAATTAAAAAGTAACAAGTCTAAATAATTCTAGTTGAACTAAAGTCTGCAGCCCCGTTAGGTTACCCCATAATGGTTTGGTTCTATTTAGATCAATTACTTTTTAATTCAGTTTGACTCAATTTGTGAGTCAATTCAATGATCTCTTCCATTTTATCATTTTTAATTAAACATCATGTAATTATATATTTTGAAAAAATCTATTTAGCAAAGAATCGTGTATTTAATCTCCCCGTATACATAAATTCTCTTGATGAACAATAATTATACTATCACGGACGAAATTAATTTTTGTTCCATGGGTTGAAAGATATGTGTTATTCAGACAAAAATAAAATTAGAAACTGTTTTTATTAAATTATGAAAAAAAAATTTGCATACTCATTTTATTAGGATTTATACGGTAAATATTTTCTCGATTTAATTTTTTAAAATTATCAATGCTTTTATAAGATCATTTAAAAATACACTTTTTTTTAACTAACTTTTTTGATATATTTTTTCAATTAATTAAAATTTATTAAAAATTATAAAATTAGGTGGATCTCATATTTTATTTAACGATTCTCTATATTAATTTTTATTATTTTTAATAAATTATAACCCATGAAAAAAATTATTAACAGGAGTGTGTTAGATAATTCATTGCTTTTAAAATTACCCTTACTCCTAAAATAGCTACAACAAATTAGGCTCTCCAGACTCCAATGTAGGTAGAACGGCGCGTGAAAATGATGAGCCGTGACTTCTGAAATTATTTGTTTTAATAAAATGGTAACATTATTCTAACGGATATTAATTGCTATTATTATATTAAACCTATCTATGGCCTATGGAAATGAGTAGAATAGTGGCAATGTACCACTCCCCTACCTACACTGTAGACTATAATCTCTAGTGTCATCCATGATCTTTCGCCTTTTTCCTAAGATAGTACTTCCTATACTAATGTATTTATTCTCTTGTTTATACTGCTATTTTATAATTAAAAAAAGGGATTATTTTCACAAATTAATCATTAATTTGGGTTTGTATGAAAATATTTATATGGATGAATTATTATTGATTCATTTATTTTATTCTGAGTGGCGTCTCATGTTATTAGAAAAAAAATAGATAATATTATCAAAATTAGTATCATTTATTTAAAATATCAATCTATGTAAATACTTTTTAGGTCAATATCGGTTCAATATATATGTGAGATTTAAAATGATTTATAGAAAAAAAATATTTTACTTTAAGTAAAATTTAAAATAGCTAGAGTTTTTTTTCTTTTTTTTTAATCAATACATGAGTTTTTTTTTTTAATATATGAGGTATTTTTATTTGATAAAAATAATATTTTTTTTATTAATGAATCTAAAGCGAAGAATTAAGTTATCTTGTTCTTGAGTCCATCATATTCCATGCAAACTCAAATTAGTATTTATTTCGTGAAAATGATTCATTTTGAAGATGATGTTTAATTTTTAAATATATTGTTATTTGGTTCACTTTTGATTAGCTTGTATCTCTAGCTATTCTCAAATTTTAACTTTAATATGATGTATAAATGTTGAATGTTGGCAATATAGTCCAAGAACAGATCGATTCCAATCTAGTTACATCCTATTGCGTGTGAACAAAATTGACCTAGAAATTGAAACCAAGTGTTTCAATGACTTCAAGCTGAGTCATCTCATAATGGTGTGTAACATTTTTTGCAAAAGACAATTTTGGTGTTACTTTCACATAAGCAGTTTGTCTATTCGTGGAATTTTATTGGCCATATATTATTTTTTTATTAAAATTTACTAAAATAGAAAATAAATTACAAATTTAGAAAATTAACAAACACTCTAACGGAAAAATAATTTATGTATCAAAATTTAGAAAATAAATTAATATTATAATAAACTCTATCATTAAATCGTTTGTCTAAATTAGACTTTGTGCATTTAAATAAGATTTCAAGTGAATTTAAGTATAATGAATAGAAAAAACATAGTTGAAATAAGATATTTCACAAAAATAATTAGTCATATTTTTGTTATGTAGATTAATTATTAGGGGTGTTTACAGGCACGACTAATCCGTGAATCTAATCCGACCCAACTCAATTTGAACGGGTTGATAGAGTATTTGGATCAAATCCAACCCAATCCAATCTCACCCCGATGACTTATGGATTGGATAACGGGTCTGTTGTATGAACCCGTAACCCGCTCAATCTAACCCGAACTACATATAATAATAATAATAATAAAATAAAAAACCTACTCTCACTTAACAGTTTCACCCTTTATATATACTTCTAACCTCCTCATTTTTAAAAAACTCTCAAAATAGAAACATTTTTTATACAAGTTATCATCGCCCTTCATTATTACATCATCACAAGTCATTGCCACCCTCTATTGTTGCATCACCGTAAGTCATTATCTCCCTCCGTTGTTGCATCATTGTGGCCATCTGTGTGTCATTGCAGCTCTTCGCACGACCCTCACTACTCTTGCCCTTCAGTGCATCGTCCTCCACTATTGTTTGTTACATGACAAACAATTTTTAAAACATCATAGTAAGCCCTAGTAATCATTTTATTAGATTTTATTTGATAATTTCTTCTATAATCTTTAGAAAGTCAAATTAATATAGTTTATCTTGATATAATCTGCATTAATTCTTGTTATTGTTTGTAATTTAACGAGGATTTTTTTAAAAATATATTACTAACCCGATAATTTTTTAAACAATATTTGAAAATCTATTATGATTTTTTTTAAAATTTTAATTTTAATTTAAAAAAAAAATACATTATTGATTCGATGACCCAACCCAATTCAACCCGTTCATGATTAGGTTGGGTTTGAAAATAAAATCATGCAAACTCAATCCAACCCACTAAAAATTGATCGGGTTGAGTCAAAAATTTATACAAATCCAATCCAACTCAATCTAACCCGCGAATACCCCTATTAATTATCAATAAAGTTGATAAATATTATGTATTAATAACGTGATAAAAGAAAATATATCATAATAAACCTTATGCCAAAATATACTAAATTGTACCAAAAACATACATCATAATTAGCCAAAATATGTATATATATCCTATGGCATAAAACAGTCGGAAAGAGAATTCTTTATTTGGTCAAACAGTGATCCATAAATTCTGTGCGTGAAATAAGGAAAATATAAACAGGTCAACATCCAAAATCACAAAGAAACTAAGTCCAATAATGCTCCGGTTCAAATGAAGATGGTGATTGAGCTTAAAACAACATTAATCTAAGTTGTTGTTGTTTTTATTTATTTATTTAATTCTTACGCTTAGTGTTAGTCAGAAATAAGATGGATTATCAAGTCACACCATCCTCCATGGCGTGTAGTGTTGATTATCTCAATTCTCAAGTCAGTATTATTTATTTATAAAACTTAATTATAATTATAATTATAATTTTAGACCTTCAAATTAGGAGGCCTGTTTTTTTAATTCTTCAAATAAAAAATTATTTTTTTATATTTCAAATTCAAAAAATACTCTTTTTAATCTCTCTCGAACTAAAAATTACAATTTATTTATTTATTTAGATGATTAAAAAATAGACCTATTGATATAAGAGACTAAAACAATAATTAAGCTTATTTATATTAAGAGTGGAAAGCAATAACACTCTAAGATTTTTTATTTTATTTTATTTTCCTTCTTCATCACCATATCAAATTCTTCCCTCAAATAGATGAAATTTAGTTGGTCTTCTAACGATTTTTTACTGTGTATATAGTATTAGTAAATTTTCAACCCCTTGCATACAATTTATAGTTTTAGCATAAGCTTTCCATTGTTTGACTATTGAATATGGGGCGGTGCTACTCATTACATAAGTTCGTCCGAACTGTCATTGCTTTGTTGCATGAGTCTACATTAATGGGATTTGAATCCAAATGGAGTTTCTTAATAAATGGAATAAGATGGAACTCGTTTGTTCTACATAATGGTTAGATATTCTAAAGATGAGAAATATAAATAACATAAATTTTTTTGACACGTTCTTTCTGTTTGATTTAAATTTATAAAAAAAAAATCCAAAATTAGATGAATCTCATATTTTAGAATTATTTTTATAATTTTTAATAATTTTTAATTCCTGTTAGTTCTCAAATTTTGAACTATAATCCGTCTAATAGATCGTGAAGAATTATCATCATAAATATTTTAGTATTTTTAATGAATTTTAGTCTCTCAAAATTAATTATTTTCTTTTAGTTCTCTCATAATAAGTCTCAAGAAAATAATAAATTTATAATTTGTGTCAATTTTTAAGTGTTATAAATATAAAAAAAAAATTATCACAAATCATACCTAAGTCTAGTTAAATAAAAATTTAATCTTTAATTTTAATATATATTTTTGAAATTTATCATTACTACTAATAAAGTCATATTTTTTTTTTCATGTACAAATGATGTAAGAGTATGTTTGAAAACACTACTTTAAAATAATTTGATAAGAAATTTAAAAAAAAATGAAATTATATTTTTAGAAGTTAAAATCGTCTTCTCCAATAATTAACTAGTAAAATTTTTTTCATATAACTTCTTCTACAATATATGAAATTTTTATAAATTAACTATTAAAAAAGATAATTTTAATTCATAAAATAATTAATTTTATTTTTTTCTTCCTATCTTCTTCTTCTCAGAGTCATTATAAAATAGTATCCGTAAATATGTGATAAATCACCCTATTAATCTCAAACTATAAATAGTGAGAAAAAGGTGTGAACTTCATTTAATCATCTTGAAAAGACCTCATCACATTTGGCTTTTGTGGCCATAATAACCTGGCACCCATGACTTAGTTGAGGTCACTCTTCGAAGAATATTGATTATGTTATGTGGGTAATCTTTTCACTAATATATAGAAGATGTTTGATATAATATAATCATAATGGAGGGAGACATATGAAAATGGAACTGATAAAAAAGATATGTGAATTCTTTCGACACCTTCCACTCCTCTCTTTGTTCCCTCCTTTGGGGGCCACCCACCCCTTTACGCTTCACATCACTCACTCACTTCTTTCTCTAGGTTCATTCAATTCACTCTCCGATTTATCTTTCTCTCTATCTTTGTTGTTAAAGTAAAAGAGACCCACCAATAAGTCACGCATTCCTAATTGAGTCAAGTCAATCTTAAAAATTTTGGAGATGAAAAAAATAAGAAATGAAGAATTTTACTGAAAATGATTCGAAAATATTTTCGTACCAACATGGTTAAAAATAATAATAATAAAAAAAGACAGAAGAGACGTTTTATAACTTGCAAGCGTGAACTTGTACTCCTTTTCAAAATATATATCATGTTTTAGAGAAAAGTGTGTTACAAAGTAAATGATAAAACCAATGTTGTATTTAGTGAGATTTTTTTTTCATGGCTTACAACAAACTCCCCAAATTACTGTGATTTATGATCCATATATTTAAGGTTAAATTGAAATTTAGTCTCAAATTATAATTAATCGTTTAATTTGTCACAAATTTTGCACCACACATTTTACTAAATAGATTCCTTATGCTTTATATTTTTAATAAAAAATTACTTAATTAACTTTCATTTTTTTAAAAAAAAACAAAACTCTTCTCCCTTCATTCCTCATTTCATACACTCACACACTATAATTACTTTTCGAGATTAAAGATTAAAGATTAAAGATTGGTGTATGTAATAATAGGAGAGTCTAAATAGCAACAGAGGGATCCATATCCATTGGTGGTTAAAAGTATTGGACCCACAGGGTCACAGCCATGGGTCATAGCCGCCAGAATTAATGCTGTTGAAGACTTGAAGCTACTAAAATTTGGCCATAATATTGCTGCTAAAATCTAAAATAGCATAGCTTCAAAGGTATTGATAATTCAGGCTAGATATCATGCATAGTTTATATATATGAGTAATAATACGGGAACACTATATAATTTTAAGCACTCTATTAATATTTATTATTATTATTATTATTATTATCTCTTTCTTTCACATGTTCAAATACTTCTCTTTCTTTATATTTCTAGGTGTTTATTAGTATGAGAATATTTATCAATCATTTTCCTTCATATATGGTATCTTTTTATGCCTAAAAAAACTTTTATATAGACTTTCTTTTTGTTTTATTACTTTATATTTCTGTCGCAAATGATCATTCATGCATGTTTAACACACTTCCAGCGGGAACCTAATAAAGATTTTGTACCCATAAGAAAAAAAGCAAAGGAAGAAAACAGGGTATTTGTTAGGCAAACATTTCTGTCATTTGTTTCACTTTCATATATAATGGTCCCTTAGCTATATATATAGATTCAAATTATTTCACACATGTTGTATGCTTTGTTTCCTTTTCTTTTTGGATTATTTTGGTACTACCCAAATCTATTAATCTAGAATTAGGATAAGAGATTGATAAGGTTTCATATATTATAAAAAAATATTTGAACCTTGCTTGGGATAGATCAAAGAACTATTATTATTAATTATTATCTAATGAATACTATTATTTCGAACTGACCTTTAGCCCTTTAAATGAACCCAATAAATTTATATTTCTCAGTTCAATAAAAACATAAGCTAAACATATATATTGAGTCAACACAGACCTAATTCTCTAGGAAGTCAATAGCTGCTATATGGTATAACTCTACAAGTTATCTCTGAATACCTAACAAATGGTACGATCGAACACCATGCATTTATCAGTCACTACTCACTACACAGTTTGACATTAATTGCATTCCACTCATCTGAACTATGAAGTGAGAAATGCCTATTTATAATTATAACCAGTCCCATTTTTTTGCTATTCAAGCTTTGCCAATGCACTTCCAGGTCTGTGCATAATCGCAGAGTAACTGGTACGAAAATCACACGGTTGATTCATGACATTCGTCAATCTAAGTCTCACCAAAATCATATGTTATCTTGAGAGTAAATAGAAAATTTTGTGAATCTGAATGTAATCTGTTGATTATTTCGTGAAGTTAAGATGATAAATTAAAATTTAATATGTGAATATATAAAAAGTGTGATATATTAATTTTATTGTCAAGATTGTTCATTTTGATTTAACTTTGATTTGTTAAGTATATACCATAAATATATCATTCGAGATCTATAATAATATTAAGTGATATTATTTAGACTTATTTGTCAATAAATTATAAATTTTTAAATTATCAAATTTACTTGATTAGATTATTCGTGAATCAACAACTCAAATAATATTTTTTCGTGTGATAAATTAGTATTAAAATGTAATATAAACATGAATTTTAAATATAATGTACAAAATTTGATGACATGACTAATTTATCACACTTTTTACATATTCAAAAATTAAATTTTAATTTATCATTTTCTATATATTAATTTTCAACATGTTACACTTTCAATTCAATATGAATGAATTTTACTATTTAACCTTATATTTATTTATAAAGAAATCATGTTACTTAATATGTTATTGGAGTAGGATGGATTTATCATTAATTTATGTTAGCATTTGGCTGCCCGGCCTACTATTTTTTTTTTTAATATTTGATTTTTAAGATCTCATAGTAATCTACTATTCTATTATTATCATCTATTATATTTATTATATATCTATTAATTTTTGTTTGGTTAAATCTTTATTTTGAAAACAAATACTGAAAATTTTAACAAAAAGATAATTGTAAATTATTTTTATTTTTCCGAGTCCAGTTATACGTACATTAAATTTTTTTATTCTAGTATTATTATTCTCATTGAACACTGAGTGAGTTGTCATTATAGTTGGTGACCACACCATTGATGCAATATTTGTCATGAGCCACCGACCTCATCAAAAAGCATCAAATTCAAAGCCAAGTTACCAAACTGTAAAGTCCATATCACATCGATCTCGATCGGGTTCAACTCAACAATTATCACACCACACATCACAATTTCCACTCATTACTCATCACTCATCACCATGCATGCATGTTGTTGCTTTCTAATTTACTTTCAATTTAATTAGTTATTGTAAAAGATGTGCATTATAGTAGTAATTGATACTAACATGAATGCTCTAACAACCGACCACTGTGTCAAATTGGTAGTGTTATTAATTAGTCATACGCATGCAATGAAGAAAGTCGAAAACGAAGAAAGAGTGCTAGTGGTGGTGGCGTTTTGGTTTCACTTTTTCTATTTTTATTTTCATAAAAATTTGAAAATGTAGTTAAAAATATATTTGTTTTAATTTTTAAAAATATTTTAAGTAAAAATATTTTCTAAAAAATGTTAGAAAACTAAAGACAAATATATGATATTTTAAACTTTTTCACTTTTAGAAATATCATTATCCTTCGATAACTTCGTTTTTATTTTTGTAAATAAATTCTTATAATATTTAAAATGTAAATATGAAAACTATTTTCATAAAATAAAAATAAAAAATATATCATTAAACCATATGCAAAGTTTCATTAATAGAACATAGCATTATGAGGAATAAGCTGGATGAAGGTCAACCTATCTTATTTGAGAAAATGGGTTAGGAACAATCCATTCTTAATACTTTTTGTTTGGTTTAATTTTACATTTTCTAACCATCACCTGTTATAACTTTTTATATATAAATAATTTTATAAAAATTAACTTACTTATTATAAATTAAAAATTATAATTATTTGATAGTGTAAAATTAACTATAAATTATAACTACAATTAGATTAATTTAAATTATAATTTTATATATGAATTTAGTAAATTTAAAAAAATGTATGTATGTAAATAAAATTGTAATTGTTAAAATAATTAGTAGCATAAATACAAATACATTAAAATTTGAAAAAGAATGATTAATTAGTAACATATTAGTAATAGACTGAAAATTCTGTAAATGTTCTTGTTATTATGATTTGAAGCCAAAAAAATTGAGTAAGACAGTATTTAAATACAAGGTTTGAAATTTTATTTGGCTATGTGTTGCATCAATAACAAAAAGTAAAAAAATACACGTAGAGAGGAGTCGATGAAAATTGAATCATCAAATTCAATTTAAACCGCATTTGATCATAGGACAGGATTAGATCAATTTTTTTTTTATAAAAAAAGAGCCAAATCGCAAATTCTTTTAATGTTTGGATGGATATTAATTTTTGGCATAATAGTGATTTAAACCTATCTGCGAAAACGCAATAGTGATTAGTGAGCGAAGAATGGTTAACCTAAATTAATCGTGTAACAAAATAAGCTTAGATGTTGCGACAAGTCAAGTGGTGGAAGGTCACACTCATCACATCACATTAAGTCAAAAAATGACAACAAAAGCCTCATCACCGTCCAATCCTAAAGATGCATTGACCAACCAATAGTGAGCCACAAAAATGAAGAGAGAATAAAGCAAAAATCCACTCAAATCTATGAACTGCTCCTAAAGTTAATGTTTGTGACACCATATATTTACGTGACAATTGACAACGTAGAGAATAAGAATACATCATTTTTTATTTACGTAATTTTAAAAATAATTAATTAATTTATTATAAATAAAAGATTATCTATTATTTGTCATCCATGTGTTAGTATATATTTACTTGCCACTTATGAACCAAAATAACGTATCACGTAAATATAAACATTAAACAATAATGTTAATGAAAGTCTTTTAACAACAAATCTAAAGTAATACATAAATTATACTTCCAAAACCCTTTTTGAAATTTTAATATTTTCGAAGATCAAAATGATAAAGAATTAGACTTTTCAGTCCTAAAATGACTATTGATCATTTTTTATCGTCCTCGTTTTCTTATGTAAAAAGAGTATTGATATATAAATATTTTATTATTTTAACTACATACTATTTTCTCTGTTTTAAAATAAGTGTCATATTAACTTTTAATATAATATTAGCTATTTTTTTTTCACTTGTATTCCTGATAAATGTCACTTTAACTTTTCAATCTATTATCTATCTATCTATATACCTATCAATATATAATATAATAATTAAGACACAAGTCTATAAGTTATTATTTGGATTTTTTCCAATTCTCACTAATTTGGAATCATTGTTAACATGGAATGTTAGCAAAATTATTATAAAATAAAATTTTAGATAAGATTCAAAATTATGATTTAAAAAATAACAAAAATAGAATGAAAATAAGACTAACAAATATAAGGTGTGAGATAATGGTTTAAAAGGATAAATCTAGTTAAAAAATATAACAGGGGTGTACTTAGAAAATAATGGCAGTGTAAATCACAAATGACTAACTTGAATATTAAATAAGGGGTGTTTATTGTGCAGTTTAGTTTGATTTTTAGATAAAAAGTTATCCGAATTAAACTTAAAACAAATTTGTGATTCGATTTGAGTATAACATCAAATCCAAACCAAACAAAATCAATTTTTTTTGTTTGGTTCAGTTCGGTTTGATAGTTTTTTAATTTATTATCATAATTTAATTTTTTAAAATTAATTTTACATAATTATTATGTTATATTATTCTTTTTTATTAAATTTTGATTTACATATTTTAATTTAAAAAATAATATTTTTACTTCTATTTAACATTATTATAGAATGATATTACCAACTTATTTTTAACATAATAATAAATTATGTTTCACTTTATATTTAATGTTATTTAGTAATATCAATATATCTTTTTTAAAATACAAAAGTAAAATATATATTATATATTATAAAAAAAAAAGTATCCTGTAAATCACATATTATTATCATAAAAAATTAAAATATTGTTAATTAAATAATACTAAACATCTAAAATTAATCAATATAATTATAATATACCATTTGATTTGATTTTTATAACAATTTCCTAAAACTGAACCAAATAGTAAAATATATGCAGTTTTTTTCGATTTTCTGCTTTTTTTTGGGGTGGTTTTACGGTTTATGAACACCCTGTGAATAGGCACGGCCTCCAATAATTCCTGGTCCAAATCAATAGAAATTGGCTTTGCACTGTGGTCTTATCTACAGTTGGGCTTTTAGCACTTCCTGTTAAACACTCCAATCCAACTGGCTTTTTTCATTGGGTCCCTTAGTAGCACTAAATTGTCTTTGGGCAAAAACTTCCTACAAATCCTGTTATTGCTTGTTGCCCCCCCATTGTATTCCAAAAAACTTAATACAAAATATAATGCATTCTGAAAAGTCTAATCCATAATATAAAATTATATTCTGGATTGGACTTTCTGGAATGTAATGAGACACCAGAAACAATATTTGGAGGTGCAGAAAGCAACCACCTTAACCATATTCACCTTATTCTTAGAGCCTGATTCTTCGAACTAAGGGAATTATCTGCTGCACCTCCATTTTTGCTTCCTGCACCTCAATAATAACTATTAATCACCAGCCAATATAACCCAATTGCTAGAGTGATCTTAAGACTACTAGGGTACACATTTCCTTCATTTTCACTCTATGAAGCTAAAACAATATAATGAAATCCAATTACTACAACTATAATTCCAACTTATGAAAATAAACTAGCATCAATTTCTTGAGTTATAAATTTCTTTTAGTACTAAAATTAGTATCTTTACTCCCTATGGTAACATTTAGTTTTTTTTTTTTTTTTTTTCTGTAAGAACTAAAATAGGTATCAAATTTTTTTTTTTCTAACATTTAGTTTGACAAATTAAAGGATGGACATAGAAAAATCCAACCAAATTCCATTTTAGAGTAAATAATTTACATATTATCTTTTTAATATTATTTTATTTTATTTTAAATTCCCTCTAACTAGATAATGACATTTGTACCGTTGACAACTACTCAGATTAAAGTTTGCAAACATAAATTTGATTAAAAGTATGTTTTAAGTTTGTTAAAAATGAATTTAGTGTAACATGATTTATGTTTGGATACTTTTTAACTAGAAATATATTGATAAAATGAATTTTGTTTGAAAATTCAATTAAAATTACTTTTATTTCATAATTCTAATGTAATTATACAAATTAAAAGCACTTTTACGTTAAAAGTATTAAACTGTTATTTCTTGTTCAAATCCAAGTTTGTCCCAAACATAAATTACAAAAATAATTTTTAGAACACCTAAACATCATGATAAATTAAGTTTGAGACTCCAAACTTACGTTTAAGATATCCAAACGCGTATCAAAACACACTTTAATTTATATATTACATTCCTCATTTGGCTATAATCATGAATGAAAAATCTAAATTGTTATATTTTATCTTCTTTTATATTATTCTTTTAGACTTTAATGGTAGATCGATGAGAGTAGAAATAAAGTATTTTTGCGCCTGTCAACTAAGTAATCTAAAACAAAAACTTTAACAAACTCAAAAATCAATGTTCGATTCCTAGACACACTCAAACATCCATTTTCATTTTGAAAAAAATATTAAATATAATCATGGTGTGCTGGGAGCATGTGAACCCACAATTTAATTTTTTTTTCTTATTTCATATGTTTATATAAAATATGATATTTGAGAATTTAGCTTAAATCTGAAAAAGTTTTTTTTTTAATAAAATAAGTTGTTTTGATAAAACTGTAAATTTGTAATTTATGATAATTTTAACAACTTATTTTATTTTTAGTCGTTTTTACACTCTTTTACTATGTAAAAATTATTTTTTTGTTGTATTAAAAAAAATCAATTATTTTCAAATAACTTTTCATTAAATTTATTCTAACAAAAATAAATTATGATTATAATTAATTATAACAATAACCAATTATACATATAACTCATTATTGAAATAATCTATTGAAATAACTCATTATAAGTTTATAACAATAATCAATTATACATGTAACTCAAATAATAAATCATTATACATGTATATTTTATTATAAATTGAAAATTGTGATTATCTAATGTAAAACTAACTATAAATTATAACTATAACTTGATTTAAAAACTGTACAATAACGAATTAATTTAAATTATATTTTTATATATGAATTTAGTAATTTTAAATAATATATGTATATAAATAAAATTGTCATTTATTAAAATGATTAGTAGCATAAACACAAATACTTATACATTAAAATTTTAAAAAGAATGATTAATTAGTAACATATTAATAGACAGGGAATTCTTATAAATAAATGAGATATCACTTTGGGTAACCGTGAACATCACATTTCTGTGTACATATTTGTTCTTCAATTATATATTATTATTTCTTTTAAATTTTAATTACAATAATAATATATTTTAATATTTTTTTTAATAACGATGTAACCACGCACTGCAAATGTATAAGTACCCAATGCTAAGTCCCCACACTAGTAATTAGGGGTGGCAAAATGGATTACAATCCATGGGTAGGCCTGTCAACCTACAAAAAAATGGCGGGGCGAAGGAGTGTTTCTCACCAGCCTAATTCGTCAACTTGTGTGGGCCAACTCATTGGATTGGTGGGTTGACCCACTAATCCTAAAATTCTTTTTTAGTATATTATGTTTGTAATTATTTAATTAAGAGTATCAATAGATAATAAATAAATTATCAAGTAGGAGTTAAAGTGATGCATGAATGATAAACAAAATAATAATATGATAAAAAATCATCTAAAAAAATAAACATATTAATAATCATTATTGTAAAAATAAAAAGTAATTAATTAAAATGAATCGAAAGTCGAAAAGCGACATAGTCTTTTACTAAACAAATTACTTTATATTTACTATTTAATCTCTCTTGTTGTTATAATAATTTAGAATTGAATAATTAAAAATAAAAAATATGTAGATATAAATATTTTTTTTTACAAAAAAATTAAATAAAAAAAACAAATAAATTTGAATTTGGCGGGTCAACTTGCCAATCCGCAAGGCGGGTTGACCCTTTTGACCCGGTCGGCGATAGGTGGGTCATCCTGTCCCATCCTGTTTTTGACGGGTTGATCTGTTTTGCCACTCCTATATTTATTATGTCTCCACTTGTGTCTATTAGATGATATAACATAGCACACATACAAAAACATATGTAATTAATTATACTAGTAAATTAATTAAGGAGGGTTCTAACTTCTAATATCCTCAACAATTAAACCAATATAGTCAGCCATTTTATTTTTACATGAATTTTTTTTATTAAATTTGAATTTTAATTGGAATAGTTTGTCAATTTTGTGTTTATTATTATTATTATTAAAATATTATATTATGTTACCATCAAACCAAATGATTAATCTTAATCTCTTATGAGAAAGACTTGCAAGAACTTAATATTTTGAATTTGTTGTTGTCATTTTTTGTATTCATGTGTTTTTATTTTGTTTTGGTTTGAAAAAAAATAAAAGTATGTACATAGCAACTTTTTCAATGACTCTCCTACTTCTAATCCCTGTTCTGTGTGACTCTTACTCTTCCCACTTTTTCAATGACTCTCCCACTTCTAATTCCTCTCCTTGTGACTTTCTTCCACTTTCAACCCCTTCTTCCCTCCCTCCTCTCCTCTATCACTCTCTTCTCTCTCACGCTCTTCATCCTTCGCTTTGTCACTCTTCCTACCTTTCTTAGCTTTGTCACTCTCCCCACTAAAGACCCTCTCTCACACTCTTCATTCTTCGCTTTGTTACTCTCCCCTACTCTCCCAACAGACGACACTCTCTCACGTTTTTCATTCTTCCGTTTGTCACTCTCCTTATCGTCGACGCGATACTAATCCGTAAGTATTCATTCTCTATTTTTTTTCTTTCATTTTTTTTCTCTCTTTCATTACTTCACTTTTCATTTTTGTTCTTATTACGTACTACCGTCACTATCGCAGCTTTTCAACTTTTGAACCATTTTAGCTTAGGTAAATGTTAAAATCCCTAAAGAACAATAAAATGTGAACGTGTATAAATTGAAAATCAAATGCTAATTCAGGTATATTTTTGCATGACCATGAGTCCATGATCCCCACTATTTTTAAACTTCTTTATAATACCACTTTTGTGAAAAATGGTTTGTTTTGCTATATATTAAGAGTGGCAAAATGGGTTGCGACTGGCGAGTCAACCTACGCCTAACCCGTCTCGCCTAACCTCTAAAATTCTTTTTTAGTATATTATGTTCATAATTATTTAATTAAAAGTGTCAATAAATCATCACGTAGGGGTTGAAGTGATGCATGAATGATGAACAAAATAATAACATGATAAAAAATCCTTTAAAGAAATAAATATATTAATAATCTTTATTGTAAAAAGAAAAAGTAATTAATTAAAATGAACCGAAAGTCAAAGAGTAACATAGTTCTTTACCAAACAAATTACTTTGTATTTACTATTTAATCTCTCTTGTTGTTATAATAATTTAGAATTAAATAATTAAAAATAAAAAATATATAGATAAAAGTATTTTTCTTTTACAAAAAATTAAATTAAATTTAAAAAAAAACTTGAATTTGGCGGGCCAATTTGCCAACCCACCTAATGGCTGGACAGGTTAACCCTTCTGACCCACGTCGACCATAGGCAGGTCGACCCATCCCACCCCATTTTTGACGAGTTGATCCATTTTACCACCCCTACTAATAATAATAATAAGAAAACCATTTACTAATGAACAATGTGGTTTGAGCTTGCGTGGATAAGAACAAATTCAAAAATGGATGAAAACTCGAAACAACAATGGTTCCTTAACGACTTTGAGATTGGAAAGTCTCTCAGCAAAGGAAAATTCCGTAAAATTAAGGTTCCATTCCATTATCATCAAATCATATACAAAGTTTCATTAATAGAACATTGCATTATGAGAAATAAGTTGGGTCAAGGTCAACCTATGTTATTTGAGAAAATGGGTTAGAAACAATTCATTCTTCGTACTTTTTGTTTGGTTAACAATCACATGTTACAACTTTTTATTCATATAATTTATAAAATTATTTTATAAAAGTCAATTTATTTATCATATAGTGTAAAACTAACTATAAATTATAACTACAACAATTAGAAAATATTAAAATTGAAAATTTTGAGTGATTGAAAACCTAAAATTTATTTGCTTCAACTTTAATAAATTTTTTTTTGAATTCACTAGCTTATAAATTTCTACTATTAAAATTATTTAAAATTTTGAAGAGAATAAATAATATAATAATATATGGATGTAATTGGGTAATTTTTTTTTATATTAACATTAAATACCTACATAAAAGTTTTTTTTTTATATTATCATTAAATTACAAATTATAATATAAAAAATACTTTTACACTAACAAAAATTCCAATAGCTTTTATGTAGGTTCTCAAAGTTAAGGAACTTCAAAATATCCATGGAATATGAAATAAAAAAAATGTCAATGGAATAAATGAGTTCCTATGGTTTATATAGCAAATGTTGTTTGAGTATTAAAAAAAAATCCAAATCAAAATAAGGATCTTGTTTAAATGAAAAGACAAAAAAGGAGATTTATTAAAAAAAAGAGTTAAAAACTGAAGTTAACAAGATACCCATTACAAGATACATAAGAATCCATTCAGAAACAAAAAAAAAAAAATATATATTAAGAATCCAAATTAAATTTTTGTATTGGAGATGCTTTGTAAAAAGTTGACACAAGTGGTTTAGGTAATTTACTATATAAAAAAAATAGAATACACAAAATTTTGGACACTGAATTTCACTTAAAATTAATTTTTGTGGTTTATTTGTAATGCTTTGGAAATTAAAGTTTAGATAAACTATATCACAGTTTAACAATTCAACAACTAATGTTTATTAATAAAAAAAAGAAGAAGTGAATTTCATTATTTTTATGCATAATATATAAAATATTAGTTTTGTTGAATTTTGCCTTATTTTTTGTGTTTACATTTATCATGAAGGTGACTATATTTGTAATGTGATGATGACTCACTACAAGAATGCTATTTATTGCTATATTTGTAATGTGATGATGACTCACTACAAGAATGCTATTTATTGCAAAGATTCTCAAAGGCATATATAACATGATTCTTACAACAACTATTATTGATTCTCAAATGCATACAAAAAATGAACTAAGCATGGAAACATAAATGTTTTATGCAATTTTCCATTGAATTGAAACACATAAAGCAACAAAGTAAACAAAACAAACTAATAAAAGTCACATTATCATGTTTGCAAAGTCAACAATGTAATGTATAAACTAACAGCCCCACACGTGTGAAGGAGGAGGCAAAGCTTCAGCTCCATTGTCACACGGGCGAAGAGTGTCTTTGCATGAAGTGAAGCAAAGGGCATTGCACTCACACTCATATTCATAGATTTCCCGAATCCTCATATCAATCAAACCAAAATCATAGACTTTTTTCATTGATCACCATTCAAAACAACGAAACCTTTTACTTTTATAGTAGTAGGATCCTCCTTCACCAAACCCTTTACTATTGTTTTCAAAACCCCTTTCCACAAACTATAATGTGTTAAAGTCCAAACAATGAACACTTTCTTTCTCAGCCTCATCAAACAAATGGTTTGGTTTGGATTAGTTGCGTTGCTCCATTTGAAAATCCTCATGTCACAAGTAGTGTCATGAGAGCCCAATGAAGAATCCCTCTTCATTTTTCGATTTCCACACACCTTCCTTTGATAGATAAACCTTGCAATCCAAATGTGAAAAGGACCAATCAACTGAATTGTCATGAAAAAGATACACCATGTAGTCACCATTTGATTCACATTGGAAAAAACCAATCTTGAGATTAGCATCATTAAAAAAACTCTTTTGAAGGTACTTATCAATAGTAGGAATATGCATCCAACACTGTGTTGTTGGGTTGATGACAAATAGTTTCATTTCATTTTGCTGCAACATGCGCCAGAGGATCAAGCCTTTGCTTGAACTCAAAATCTTGGCTAAGCTAGACAAGAATTTTAAAGAATCTTGAGGCACCCTAGATAAGAGCTCTTTACTAGGCAAATGGTAAAATTCAAGTTTGGCATTACATGATTGAGTGATGTCTAGTTAAATAAAGAAACATGTGTCATCCTTTAACAACATGTTTTGTGTTTACTTCAATGCAAAGTGTGGTTCATTTGGAAGCTCTGAGAATAACTTACTAATGGACATGAACTTGTAGATTTCTTTTGCTAGGAACCAAATGAATATCTCAAACAATTCGTCACTTTACATTGTCATTCTAATGAGAAGAAATGTTTGGAAGAAAGAAAAGAGAAAAATTATATGAATGAATGAAAGGAAACATCAAAGCCGAAAAAATATAGGTGAATGAGAGAGATAGACAAAGAACAATGGTAGTGCACTAAGAATATAAAATTTTGTTGCATTGCCAATACAATATCTTATTCTCTTTTTATAAAAAATTTATTTGATAAATTTGTATATCTTTTAATGTTTAATTTATTATCTCTTGGAGCACTTAATAATAACTATTATAAGTGTCTCTAAATTTAGTAAACGTATCATTTTCAATGAGCCAATTTGTTTAAAATTATAATAAATATTTATAAAATGAATTTTGTTTCAAAATCCAATCAAAAGTACTTTTACTTCATGATTCTAATGTAAATATATAAATCAAAAGTACTTTTACTTTAAAAGTATTAAATTGTTACTTCTTATTCAAATCCAAGTTTGCTCTAAACATAAGTTTCAAAAGTAATTTTTGGGCCACCCAAACATCATGACAAATTAATTTTGAGGCTCAAAACATATGTTTGAGATACCCAAACATGTATCCAAATACACTCTAATTTATATATTATATTCCTCATTTTGCTATCATCATCGAAGAAAAATCTGAATTGTTATATTTTATCTTCTTTATAGAATTCTTTTTTACTTTAATGGTAGATTGATAAGAGTGGAAATAGAGTAGTTCTATGCACCTATCAACTAAATAATGTAAAACAAGAACTCTAACAAACTCAAAAATTAATGTTCGATTTCTAGACACCCTTAAACATCCATTTTCATTTTGAAAAAAATATTAAATATAATCATGGTATGCTACGGGCATTTTTTTTTTATTAGTGAGAAAAGAAGCAACAAAACAAAAGGAGAGGGCTATGCCCTAAAGTGAACACTACCCAAACAATTAGCTAGGACTAAGGGGCCTAGTTAAGGAGGGCATAAGTCCCAAACAAAAATTACAATATCATTGGAAGATCCATATTTAGCTAGCCAATTTATGCAGGAGTTGCCTTCATGTAGTGTGTGACTAAATGAGAGGTTCCAAACTGAGTTATGTAGGTCCTATACTTGTTGAATCAAGTTATGGTAAGGTTGGAACACATTGATAGGGTCCATGATGAGCTGAAGCGCAAACTTCAAGTCCGACTTATAGATCAAATTGTGAGCCATCATCCCAAGCTTTACAAAGGTCATGCAAGATAGCATAAAATTCTATTTTGAGGCATGTGGTTGTGCAACAATTATTAGAGAAAGACAAAATGAAGCTACCATGATGATCCCGAATGATTCCTTCAAAGCCTAATAATCTTGGATTGTCGATAGAGCTGTCATCAGTGTTTAACTTTACTAGAGGAGAGAGTGGCCTTTCTCATTGTACAAACCTCCCAAAATGTGGTGGTTTTAGGGTTGGAGATGATGCATGATATTTGCATGGAGGGTCTTGATTTGGTTGACAGTCTGATAGTCTTTCTAGTGCTTCCCTTGGAATATAAGAGTGTTTCTACACCTTTAGATGATCTAACAAGTGATAACAAAGAGTGTGTCATTGAGGCTGTTCATGTTGCTCGACAACCACTCCATTAAAGGTGAGGAGTAGAAGTTGGGTGCTAAGTCTAATCCAACTGAGCGCCACAGTCTAATGGAGTAGTGGTAGTCCTACAAAAGGTGAAGGATAGTCTCTTGGCCATGCAAACACCTATTGCAAAAGGAAACATAAGTCATGTGCCTAAACATATGAAAGTTGTTAGTAGGGAGGCTATTGTGGAAGGTGAGCCAAAAAAAGTGTTTCAAGTTTTATGGTAGTTTTAGTTTCCAAACCTAAGACCAATTAACATTACGAGCAGTAGGCAATGGATTGTTGGCGGTGAGCCACTTGAAAGTGGTGGTGGCAAAAAACACACCAGCTTCAGCAGTGCCCTATATTAGAACATCCTCCATATCCTCCACAATCATGTAACTCTAAATTTCCCTCTTAATCTTAGTAGGTAGTGGTGTTGCAAGTTTATCAAAATGCCATACTCCCCCTTCATAAATATCCCCCACTCGACCTAATATCCTGAATATTTACATATGGAACTAAGTTGCACAGGAGTTCATCAATCAACCATTTATCATACCAAATAGAAATGTCCTCACTCCCGATACGGAATTGAAAGCCCAACCAAAGATGTTGGGTGGCCTTGGCTATAAAGTTCCATGTATATGAGGCACCCAATATAGTAGAGGTGTAACACCTTAAAAACTACAACTCAGAATTATAGTTTTAAATTTAATTAAATTAGAAATGATTGAATAATTATAGAATTGAGTGTACTTAAATTAATGTGTATATGATTGTAGTAATTTAATTAATTAAAGTGTGCTAGTGTGATTGATTGATTGATTTATATAGTATAATTATTTTTGGTAACCAAAAAATAAAATTCAAGTATCAATAAAATTTCAAATTCAGGTATCTTAGCAAGCATAGACTAGAACGCCTGTACTCTAGGTGCTCAGAACCTTAATATTTAAATAAATATATTATTATACTAATATTATTATTTTATAAAACAAAATTTTTACGCGCTCTTTTTCTTATTCTTAACTCACGTTCATCCCTCTCCCTCTTCACTTACTAAAATTTTTCTTCCCTCCACTACTACACTACTCCACCGTAAAGCATCACTTTTTAAGAATGCAAATCATTTCTTTTCCCTCAATTTCACTCTCACGTTACAACAATGCAATTTCCTTTCTTACATTTTCTCTCATTCTCGTTTCTCTCTTCTTATTTCTCCTTCTTTTTTTTAGAGGAAATAGCTTCAGCTACCCACCATCCCACCCAACCCTAAGCACCATAGCAACCCAATTTCACTTCATCTTCTTCGTGTAACCCAATGGATTGAAGCCCCAATTTTCTTCCATCCTCTTCAAGGCGCAACGAACCTAGGAGCGAACAATTAGGGCTTTCGTTTCTTTATCAGAGGTAAGGGATACTTTCCTTTGTGAACTTAAATCATGGTTGGGTTGAGGGAGACTCAACCATAAGCATGCATGACTGTCTCTTTGTGCTAAAAACCACACATGTAAATGTGGGGTTGAATTATAATTGTGATTTGTGTGAAATTTCTGAACTATGGTTGTTTTTGGCATAAATATCATGTTTCATGTTGAATTTGGGTGGAATTAGAGAATGGGAAGTGCTCTGAACACAAAGGAGACTCTGCCCAATTTTTCATAGAATTGTTTGATAAAGTTTGTTTGTAAAAATTGAACCAAAATCTTAAAAGGAAACTTGACAGATTCAGACTTTACTGAATCAACTGCAATGTAAGCTATTTTTATAAAAATATAACCGTTGGATTTCTGTCAAATTTGCTTTGAATTAAAATACATTTAGAATGCAACCTTTTTTTTTTATGTTAAGCACTTTTTTAGATAATTGCATATTCAAGTTCATCCATAAGTTACAAAAAAAACTATTCTGTTTTGTAATTAGAGGCTGGCAGTGTTAGAATTTATCCAATTATGCACTTATGTGTTAATAGTTTTCAAAATGTGATTATCATTTATTAAAGTAGGGAAAACAAGCTTTTTAACCATGTATTAAGAAAAAAATTCTGAATTTAACTCATAATTTAATTATGTCTTTATTAGTGAAACAGAGAAACCAAAACTGATTTTTTTTTTTAAGTGTTGGAACAGAATTATGTATAAATTCTATAAAGAATGATAGGAAAATAGTTTTTTAACCAAATATACAATGTTTTAAAGTTTTTAATTTTTCGCAAAATTCCTATCACTTTTATAAACACATTAAATCTTTGCTAAGAGTTTTATGTAATAAATAAATTAACTCGTTTCGTAAGTATAATTAGTGGTTTAATATCAATTTAGAATTTGAGGTGTTACAAGAGGCATTAAGAATGGACTCGTGTTACAAGTATTTGGACTCTAACATTTGAACCCACAACTTATGTTTCTCATGTAAAAAGTTCCAAGTGTGTTTACCCAGCAAAGCTATGTTCACAAGCCTAGTAGGACGAATATTTAAACCACCCCTATTACTTGGATGAGTAATAGTCTCCCAGTTAACCCAATGAGAATGGTCACCCCCTAATGAATCAACGAACAATGGTATCTATTTGATCACAGAATCCTTTTAGAACCTAAAGGTTCTGCATGGTGTATGATAATCGTCTTGTATATGTAAATCTTGCATCATATTGTGTGACAATTATCCAATGTTCTCATGAATTTAGCTTTGTTTGGACTCATTTAATCTAGATTTTTATAGTTTTGTTAATTCTAACCATAGGATGTTAGTTGTAGAAAATACACCTAATTTCATATTTTGCAGGCTTATGTTCATTATTAAGGAAAGATAGGAAGTAGAGTTGTGCTTTAGAGCGCGCTGAGCTTTAAATCGTGTTAAGCACACAAAGTGGAACTTTGTGAAGGCACTAAGCACAAGTTTGTGCTAAGTGGATTAAATCCTCTGACTTAAAGAATTCGCGTAGAGCATCTGTGAGCTGAGCGAGAAGCCCTTTTCCTGAAGTGAAGACTTGAAGAATCATGATAGTGCGCTTAGTACGCATTTGTGCTAAGCGAGCCTTCATTTATGACAGTATAAAAGCCATCACTTTGTAATTAAGGACATGCAGTTCATTGATTAGGGCACTATTCCATTGCGCATTTCTTCGTCCATTTTCTCTTCTCCCTCCATTGTAACTCATTTTCTTTGCTTCTCATGTTTATGAAAAGCTAGTTCTTTTGTGTTAAGGGCTTGGGAACTAGGGTGCTAACATGTAAAACTCTTTTCTTCATATCTATTCAATGAAATATTCAGTTTAAAGTCCATTTCTCTATCTTTACTTCTTATTATATGATTTGGCCAGTTATATATACATGTTTTAAGGTTTGATTATCATTGACAAATGCTTTTGAACTTGGAATTGAGATTGGGTTCTAACGGAGTATATTTCTAGACATAGGATAAACTCCATTAGTCTTGTAAAGACCTCTAAGTTTCACCAAACCATACAATTGAACTTGCTAAGACATTAGAAGGGAGGTTGAGTAGTTTAAGCTTGATTTAGTGGGAAATCACATTTTGAGCACTTTTAAGACAAGGTTAATCTAAAATATTGTTTTGAATGAAGAATATATTTGTACATTTACATGGAAAGCATGCCTAGTTGAACCCAACCCTTAACATGTTTATTATCATTGTCAGTGGCGGATGTAGATACAATTGAGGGTGGGCAAGTGTACCCCCTCAAATTTTAATTGTCACTAGTAAAAAAAATTGATAAAAATTATAAATAAAATCTTATAATTTTGTATTTATTTTATCTAATTTAATGTATTTGCACGCACTGAGTTTAGATTTTATAATTTACAGCCACTAACACAAGGTCTTGAATACGCCACTAATCATTGTTTCACATTCACATACCCTAATTGCTTGATATTTAGTTTGAGTCAAAATTCTTAATTTATTATCTACTTTTACTTGCCATTCTTGTAGTGTTTAACTTACTTTACTTTTTTTCATTTATGTTTTACACAACAACCCAACTTTTAAATTAAACTAGTGTTTAGGAATTGACAATTTTACTAGGAGTCAATATAAACAAATTCTTAGGGATTCAATACTGAGATCTTCCCTTTTATACTACTTGTGTGATAATTAGTATGCTTATCAAAATATCAATAATGTAGATAGGCATAGAAGATATGACCGATTTGGCTAAGGTAACCTTGCCTGCCCTATTAAGAAGCTTCATTTTCCATCCTGCCAAACACAAGTTAACTCCCTCTAAGATGTAGTTGAAGTCAATATTCTTAGTCCTTCCCATTAACATTGGGAACCCCAAATACTTACCAATTTGTCTTGTGTTGAAACACAAAGATAGAGGCAAACTTGACCCTCTTAGCATTCGTGGAGGAAGACATGAACCTCGATTTATGGAGGTTGACTTTGAGGCCAGAAGCCTTGCAGAATTTGTCCAAGATCTCTTTCACCAGCTTCACCTAGGAGGATTTGGCTTCCATGAAGAGAAGGCAATCATTTGCACTCGAATAGGTTCCAACTACCATCAATAACCAATTGTTGAATAAGAAGTGACACCTTTTTCATGCACAAAACAAATAAGTAATGTGACATGGGATCCCCATGACGAAGGCCACGAATAGGAACAAAAGATTCCAACTTCTCCTTATTCCATTTCGGCTAGGTTAGGGTTGACAATCCCCAAAGCAAAGGCAAAGGCCAATGTCTCGACTAAATGCACGTGAACCCACAATTTAAGGTTTTTCTTTATTTCAGTTGTTTATATAAAATCTAATATTTGAGAATCTAGCTTAAATATGAAAAAGTTGTTTTTTTTTAATAAAATAAGTTGTTTTGATGAAGTTGAAAATTTGTAATTTATGATACTTTTATTAACTTATTTTTTTCTTTTACACTTTTTTACTATGTATAAACTATTTTTTTGTTTTGTATATGGAGGAAATCAATTATTTTCAAATCAATTTTCATTAAATTTTTTGGAACAAAAATTATAATTAATTATACATCTAAATCATTATTGAAATAATATTTTTTCATCCTCGCCAAACACACTATACAATGCATGTTTTGCTATAATACTTCTTAAAAACATACAAATTTTTTTAGCTTATGTAATAAAGGGTTATAAGAAAACTTGTCCTTTGAAGCTACAACAAAACCAAGTGTTCGTTCGGTAAAATTGCAGTGACAAAGCAGAGTTATTCAAATTTCAAAGTACTAATATACAAACACAAAATAAATAAATAATCCAACAAGAGAAAACCATGTGACATACGAAAGTGTATCATAATGGAGTTGTGGACAAAGTTAACAACAGTTCCGGACAAATTTTATCCCAAAATTTGATTAAAAAGTCCATCAATTTGTCAACCTTGATGTATATGTATGTAATGTACACTAAGATTTTGTAATGAGTCCAGTTTCTAGTTTCTGTGTATTCTAATAGTAATTTTCTTGCAAAAAAAAAAAACAAAAAAGTATATCCACGTCAAAGAATATATACCATGACACAGGACTACTCAACACATCAATCAACTGATATGTGATATGTAATATGTGATGGTTTCAAGTTTCAGTCTAATAAGAGATTTCGAATTCAAGTCTTGAAAGTATGTTGCGATGTGTTAGATATTTGGATTTTGGAGAGAAAACTTTGTTGTCTATACTTGAAGAATACATGTGATATAGACAAATATACTGTCGTCGGATAGATGAATCGATCAACAAGGAAAAAACAAAAAAGAAGGTTCCACCTGGACCTTCCTGCCCAGGAATTTGATTCTGTTCAACTTTTCATCACACCACATTAGTTGATCTTTTCTCAATTTTTTCATATGCATCACCCTTGACACCAATCTCAATCCCACTTGGGCAAGCAACTGTTCATGATCAAGATGAATTTGTTCCTCATGGTGCTTTTGGAACTTCCTCACTATGCAATTCCCACTCCTCACTATGTCCTTCAGCTTCCTCTCCTTCTGCAACATTAACCCAAGACATGTAAATTGTAAGGATCTAACTGTGTTAACATAGGTTAGGTTTGGATTCAGGTTTAAAAAGTTTTTTATGCAAATTTCAATAACAACAATGTAAAAGTATATCCGGGAGGAATCCATTACAAAATTACATATAAAATAAAAGTAATTTTTTCAAGAATAGAAAAAAAAAAATCTATACTTTTATGTTAATTTTGATGACATTCCCATAATCTTTACTTTCGTTTTTAAATTTCTTGTGTTTAGTTTATAGATGGGGAGACTCAGAAGATAAAAATATAAAGGAACTTTTTAAATTAAAGAAGAGTACACAAGATGTAGGTCCCACGTGGAATCCACCAAATTTCTCTCTTATTTCTTTCTTTCATTTTCAAGCCAAACACACATATAAACCATATAAATGAAAGCTTGTCATTATTTATAAAGTTATGTTTTAAGTACATTATTATTATTCTCTTTAATAAAATAAAAAATAGCAATAAAATATGTTTTACCTTTTGCAATTGGGTTCGAACATTTCCAAGAAGATTTGAAATTACTGGATCCTTGACATCAAGTCCTATTTGATGAGAAACTTTGATGACATTCACATAATCTTTATCTGCTCTAACAAACTCCCAGAATACCCGCATTGACTCTTTGATGATCTGTTCCAACCTTTCACTACCAATTGCATACTCTTCACCCAACTTGATTAGTTTCTTGTCCTTTGTATTATCATCTGTACAAAAGCATTCATCGAAACAAAGTTAATTTAAGAGTTTAACTGTAATGTACTAGTTTTACAATATTATTTAATTTTAAAATAATTTTATAAAAATTAGCAAATTTATACATAGTTGCTTTGTCTTAATTTAATTATAACATCTTGTGGTTGGCTGGTTGCAAGTGTACAATAAGGACTTAATTGTGGTTAAGGTTTAGTATGTTGTTTGTACATATAGACTTACAGATATGACAAATTTTAGTTTTATTCACATTTAAATATTATTTTTCTGGTTTTGCTTTTCAAAAGTAGTCTCTATCAAATTCAATGATAACAGGATGATATAGACACATGATGACAATTGAAAAAAAAAAAAAAAAACATGACAACACACCTCATGTAATAATTCTTAAAATGATAAGGGTAGAAGAAAAAATTCACGACAGTAAAATTTAATAATTTTTAAATTTAAATATGTTCTTTTTTCTGTTTAATTTCGTATTTTTCATTATGGTCTCTGTACACTTTCTCAATTTTGGCTCTAGAAGTTTATTTTTATCCCCTTAAATTAATGTTTTTTTTAATTTTAATCACTTTCAAATTCTGATTTTTAGTTCTTCCGAAGTCATGAAAAAAGAAAAATATAGTATACCGAAACTTGAACATATTTTTATACCATCACATAATTAAAATCATTTATTTATGAAATTATTTTTAAAATTATATAAATTAAAGGCTGTGATTATGTAAAAATGTATTACACCACGAGTTTAGTATCTTTCTCTCATTGAAAAATACATATTCATAAATACTAAAAATGAATAACTTTTTTTTACAAAGATTAAAATTGAAAAACATAGACTAAAAATAAACAAAAAAAAAAATACTGAGACCAAATTTTTTTAAAAAAAAGTGTAAACATACAAAACCATAATCACATTTAAACCTTTTTTAAATGCCTAAAACTATAATTTACTTATATATTCATAGAGATTAAAAGTTAGTAATTTTTGTTGTTACCTTTAATGGCGGGAACTTGTAGCAAGTTGCGAATAACACAGCGGTTCTTGACATAATTCTGAGTCCTACAAGGATCTCGAAACGGTTCATCCTCCAAAAACCGCTGCAAGAGAACCCGAAAGAGTTGAAACTCACCCGCCACAAAATTATAGCTACGTGGCCACCTTGAATCAAATTGACTCAACTCTTGAACTTTCTTGTGTTGCCAACACAAAATTTCCCAAGAGAGACACACTTGGCCAACGTACACAAGTTCCAAGTCTCCATTGAGGTCTTGAACAAACTTCAATATTGGATCGGATACTTGATTTAGGGCTTTTCGTGGCCACAAATTGTGTGATAGTAGAATGGGCTTGGCACTTGATTTTGTTGGGATTAGCATTGGTTTGAGAGGGTCTTTTAGTTCTAGAAGCCCTACACATAACGGCAAAGCCGGTGGTTTAGTCAATGACATGACAAAGGGAAACAAGATTATTGGTAATGGAATAAATGCTTACATTTTAAAAAAAGAAAATTACATGATATGAAATAAATAAAAAATCTACCAATACACTCTTGTGACCTACTTTATATATATATTCTGTAGGACTAGTGGAACTCTATTGAAAATTATAAATTTTTTGTATATTTCATGAATTTTAACCCATAAAAAGTGTGTGGGTAATACTAATCAATCTTGGATTTTTGGGATTTCTTTATAAGAAACACATGATACTATATTTTAAATAGATGAAGTAGTTAGACTTTGAGTTAGGAATAGAAATTTTCTTATATATTTTGTTAAGAGACATGAGACTTTTATAAATATAAATTAGTTATTGAAATAATTAATTTTAATTTAGTGAGAAGTCCAGTTTTTTTTCTTTTACAAATTTTTCAATAAAATTTTAATCATACATGACTTTAGTGAAATATGTAAGAAAAATAAGTGTAATACTTTTTTCATGGTGATTTATTCTTTTTTTAACAAAATTTCTTAGGTTAGAGTATGGTATTGGTAATCCAACTTAATAAAAGCTGAAAAGTAATATTTGAAGGTTCCATAATCCTTTTCAAGTACTTTAAGGGAGAACCGATACCAATCGCTGACATTTTAATGATGCATATGTGTAGGGTAGACTTATTGAACAAATGAAAAAGACATCTTAGTGAATGGAATTGAAAACTTTGTGGTGTTGTGATTGGAACACAAAGCATGATAAAAAAAAAAAAGTTTTATGAGTCCTGAAAAAAAAAAAAAACAATCTTATGTGACAAAATCTCACCCAAAAAGAAAGGATCACATATGACAAAAAAAAAATGATATTAACTCTAAATAATATGCTAAAATAATGACAATAACATTGAAATTGTTCCAATCTAAGATGAAATGCATGTAAATGCTTAACATAGAAATGAAATGAATTAAATTATAAAAAAGATCAAAATTAATTAACCTGGTTCTCACTCACCTATTGCATGCATGGTCTGGTAATTCAAAACATCCAGTTTCTTGATTTTCTCTGCATAGCATCTATAAACCTTTTGAATTTCAACAATTTGGTCCTTGAATTCAATCTTTTGTTCAATCTTCAATGGCTTTAGATCCTCAACAACAACTTTTGGAGAGACTGTTTCCTCTGCTTCTTCTTCCTCTTCCAAAATAGTGGCAAGCCCTCCTTGTCTTGCATTTTTAAGCTCCATTCTCAATTGTTCCACTGCCTCATCCTGCTCCCAATCAAAATCATCCTCATCTTCTTCGTCTTCTTCGTCAAAATCCGATTCATCCAAGTTATCTTCCCACATTGTTTCTTTAGTTTTCTCAATGCTACCACCCCAGTTTTCCTCTTCTTCATATTTGCTCTCATCAAGATGAAAATTAAGACTCTGTGAGACTTTGCTGTCACAGGAATGTTGAGTTTCCTCTCTATCTTCAATTCTTTCATCTTTATTTCCCTCAAGACTTTCAGAGTCAAATCCTTCAGTAGAATGGTTAAAACACATAATTTGATTTGTTACCAATTGAAATGTGTTATCATGTCGAACGTCGTCACTGTCGGCATCATCATCTGATGCATCATCACTTCCACTAAATGCATTAATCTGAAAGATTTGATTGGAATTGGAATTGAATGTGACTTTTCTCTGTTTTTGAACAGAGTGCTCTTTCTCTTCTTCTTGAGTAACAAGGGCTTTCTCCAAATAATGCTCTGAAAATTCCATTCTGGAAACCTTTTCAGTACTGGAAAATATATTAGAAGAAGCAATTGCAGCTATGTAATTTTGTTGGAAAGTGAAGGTCAAGACCCTTGGTTCTTCTACCAAACTAAAAGCTTCAGCAGAGTCGGTATCTGTGAAGAAAGACTCTTCTGTTTTTTCTTCTTCAACTTTCTCCTTATTATCTTGAGGTAAATTTTTGGAATCACCCTCACTGGAAACAGAGCTATCTGTTTCATTTTCATCAATTTTCTTAACATCTTCATGAACATATGATGAGACAGATTCCATGAAAACAGACCCATTTGATTCTCTTTCTCTTTTCATAGCATCTTCATGCATATCGGAGTGTTTCTCCTTCAAAACAGGGCACTCTGCTTCTCCCTCTAATTTCTTTGCATCTTCTTGAACATCAGAATCTATCTCCTTTAAAACAGAGCAATCTGTTTCTCCTTCTAACTTCTTGGCATCTTCTTGATGAATGTTTTTATCAGAGTCTATCTCCAACAAAACAGGGCACTCTGTTTCCCTTTCTCCTTTTTCTTCAATTGCTACATGGAAATTTTCAAAGATCGGAAATAACAAATTTGCCAACTCTTCTGCGACCCCATCAACCTTAGAATCTTCAATCTGATTTCTATCTTGTGGAACAAGATGCTCACTTTTTCTATCTTGTTCATGAAATCTGAAACATAAAATAAAGGGTTTTTTAAATATAAAAAAATCTAGTTATACATTCAAAAAAAAAAAAAAAAAAGCTCTACATAATAATAACCCAAATGAGAAAATTCATCAAACCTGAAGATGTATCTGAGAATGAACACCAAGGATAACAACACATAGTTGCAGAAGAAAACCCAAAGAGAAGACAATGCCCAAAGCACGTTTTCATAGACAAAACCATTTACAAAAGATAAATTGTTTGAACCAATGTATGTTTTGAGCATAACAAGGTTTCTAGAACCCATCAATGCTTAAACCAAACCTATGATTTTGTTGTTCCTTGTTTCCAGAAAGATCTCAAACCATGTTGTTATAAGGAGGAAGGGAATTTGAGAGCTAGAAGAAAATTTTCCCCATCAAATTGAGGATTCATTCATTGCGAGACATTGAACTTTCACTCTCACCACTGTTAGTTGCACACACCAAAATCAGTGGCAGAATACTATCTTGGTGGCATAAATTGATTTTGGCATAAATTCTGTACAAGGAAAGAAAGATAGCAATAAGAATAGGGTTTTGCAATTTGTACAATGAATAAGAATCTGATTTGGTCAAATTGGAATCTTAGTACGAATGGTTTGGAGTGTGTAACAGTTTTGTGGTACTTTTTTTTTTGTGTACTATATTGGCTTGACACATTTTTAGATGCTGGGACAGTGAAGGCCGGTTAAAGTGATTATGTTTGTTTGATTTCGCATGCAAAATTGATTCCACATATTTTGGTTTATAATGGATTATAAGAAAAATTAATAAATAATTTTTTATTAGATTCAAAAATTTATATTGAAATTTATTTTAAAAATAATTTTAATTGTAATTATTTAAATATAAATTATATCAATTTTGTAAAATTAATTTTATTTATAATGATTTGGATGAACGCTCATCCAAACATATGATAAGGACAATTTGTATGGACAATTTGTGTAACATTTTTTATTTTTTTATTTTCTTAGGTTGGACTCAGTCGGTGATCTTAGGATTCAGGAAGTCAATGTCTTTGTTGCAAATGTTGGCAAAGTTGAAGGTTTCTTCTTCTTTTTTCTTCTTCTTGGAATTTTGGTTCAGATTGGGTGAAACAGGGTTAAGAGTAGCCCTTTTTGATAAATAATAAATAAAATAAAAAAAACAACCTACCTGCAAGTAGAAGCAATGAATGATAAAATTGATGTAAGAAGAAAAAAATGTAACTTACCCGACACATACGGACTCACCAGTCACCACTCTCCACACACTTTTTTTTTTAGTAGTAAAAAAGGTAAACATTAAAATGTGTGCTAGTTGAGGAAATAATGTTGTTTAAAATTAAATGGAATGGGATTCGGAATATTTTTCTTCTATAATACTTTAACAATACTTTTCTTATTACCTACCTCAACCTAAAATTCAATATTTGCTAATTAATTTTTACCTTAGCAAGTTTTCATTGAAATGGGATTTGGAAGATTTTCCTTCTCTAATATTTTAACAATAATTCTGCTAATTAATTTTTACCTTAATCAAATCAATTAATCATTAAGAATCGTTTCTCATCTAAAATATCCTATAACTTTTGTTGTTTACTTCTCTATTGAGAGATCAATTCTTAAATGAATTTTAATATCTCGCAAAATTAATTATTAACTCTCCAACATAGATTCACTAGAAAAAAATAAATAAATAAATAAATAAATATATATATATATATATATATATATATATATATATATATATATTTTGACAACCATGACTCAAGGATTTACTCAGAAATCAAAAAGGAAAATTATTGGAAAAAGCATGACCTTGTTTGGAAGTTCACTTACTTTGTTTGGAAGGTCATTGCAATTTGCATTGCAAAAGCACCAAAAACAAAAAGTAGAATTTCCATTTTTCATGCCATATCTACTTAACGTGTTATTTGGAGAATACCAAAAAAAAAAAGTATTAGTATTATTATATTCATGATCACATCACTGACAAACCAAAACAAAAAATGAATATTTGGAGTGTAGCAGCATCTCTACAAATGAAAAAAGTTAGCTTCAAATTTCATTAACAGAGTCTGGTATGCTTAATACTATTGTATACCAAGACTTGAAAAGAATAGGACTTGTTTATAAGAATGTTACGTGTTTGTTTTTCAAAGTGAAAAAAAAAAAAAAAAAAAAACTTTTTTTGAATGAACTACGGTCACACATCACTAGCGTTATTAGACATCACCTCCAACCTAAGATAAAAAAAAAAAATGTTTTAATTATGAAATTAAATTAAAAATAAAACTCAATACAAAAGTTTGGAAAACTTAAAAGCTATTTACAATTGACATAAACTCAAACATGTCAAAATTTATTCAAAACCAAAACCAACTCTGAGATCCAAGATCAAATTTACGTGAAACTAAATAAGCACTAATGAAGTTTATGGTTGGTTTGTTCTTTATTAGTTTTTTTTTTTTACCAAGTTCTTTATCAGTTCATTATCGTTAATCTGGATAGTTACATGTTTCATTTTATTTAATTAATTGCAAGAATGGGGCTATTACGTACGTACGTAGAGGATGTGACATAAATTTGTTAAAATATAGCTATTTGTGGCGTAGGAAAGAAAATTGTAGCTATGAACCGTGACAAGTATGCACTACCCAAATACAATATACATTTTAACTAATTAATCTAGAAGAATTCAAATGATTGACGGCAGTAATATGAAATTATAGAAGAATTTGTGTCGAATTTTCATGTGCAAAATTCTCATAGATTGATGATAATCATGTATGCTAGTCAGAGATTAATCTTTAATCCATAATCCAGTAAGTTGAAAAATAAGGATAATATAAAAAAAAAAAAAAAAAAACTAGATAGATGTCATATTATGATGTTTTAATGTACACTCAAATTGATGAACATGGACGGATTTAAATTGGGGATTTATTTGGGAGTTTAATAGTATATTAATGATATTTAAGTGTCATATATCTTTTTCTTATTTTATAAGAACATTTTAATTTCCTTTTAATAATGATTATTACGAAGATAATGTTTTCCAGACAAGATAATCCTTTTAATAATTCATTATTGTTATTTTCAAACTATAAAAAAAATTGCATTTGCAATAAATGAATTTATTAGCATTTTCTTTATTCCTAAAAAAGAAACATTTTTTTATATTAATTCGATTATAATTAATTTGAGGATTAAAGACTATTATTGTAATTAAAGTTTTAGAATACAGGTATATTTTGATAAATTGATATAGAAATATTTATAAAAAAAGAAAAAATGAAACAAAAATTTTCATAAGATTTCATAACTAATTTGTAAAAAAAAATCGTATAACTTTTTTAAAATAGGTGAGAATTCTATAATTAACTATTAACTATTGAAAATAATAATAATAATAATAATTTTAAATTAGGGGGAAATTCAATTCATTCTTTCATTATATTTTTTTCTCATAAACTCAAACATGTCCTTTACCTTTATAACTTATAAATATGCTATTAAATTTGATTTGTATATATTTGTTGGGTGGATTTAACTTTTTATGGCTCGTCTGTCTCCGTCCTCGTACAGTTGTACTTTTTATGGTATTAATTTTTAGAGTTTAAATACATTATTAAATTAATTTTAATTCTTAGCCATATGTTTCATATTAAAACATATATTAGGGTTCGAACAATCAAGCATGGATGAAAGTCAAATGAGACTAATCGGAGAACTTTACAAACGGAATTTATTTATTTATTTTAGCCTGTTATGATTTTTACTTATTATTGAATTAGAGATTAATCTCATTGCTAATATTTTGATGATCACTTGCCCAAATAATTTTTTTAAAAAATATTAGAACTGAACAAAAATTTTCTTTTAAATATGTTATTTTTATCGTAATGTGTGAACACAAAATATATAATGTGTTTTTTTTAATCTGAAGTTTGGAGCCTTTTTGGAGGTGGTGTGAATGTCTTTTTCATATCATCAAAACGCATGTTTAAGGCCATAACAATAATTAATTATTAAATTATAAAATAAAATAAAAAGAGTAAGCAACCGCAATATTATGAATGAGCAAAATGAGTGCAAAATAATTATCCTAGTAATGGGTTGATTGACAAATAATGTCACGTTATTGCAAGAATTTGATGCCATGACCAGTATGGATCATGAATTTTGAGCAGTTAAATATAGCATCTTCTAAGACATTGAATTGTTCTAGTTAAACACCGTTAATTTCTTCAATTGAGCCATTGAATTTAATTACCTTGTTAATTCTGAGGATAACGTTCAAGCTTGTGAATTTTCAAAATTCAAAAATTCATTGGTATCTTTTATTGTAATTATTTTGATGAATGATATACATTAAGATGTAAGTAAGTTTGAGTTTCTAGAATAACAATTATACATGAATGTTTTATTGATCTCAAATATCTTCTTTCTTTCAATATGATATTAGTAGGAAATAGTAATTTTTGTCAAAAATTATCAATGCTCAGAATGTGAGTATTCTTTTTCTAACCTAATTAATTCTATACCTAAGTTAATCGAGATTCAGGACCCTATAACAATCAATTGAGTCAATCACTTCCAACTTAATTTAATTCATTTTTTTTTATTTGAGGGTTTAAACTCACGAGTAGCAACTCCTACTTCACTCTTAAACCCTCTTCAATAGATTCATAATTCCATACAATACTCAATTTTTTTCTCAACTAAACTGAAATCTTTGTTAAATGTTATTGGCATCATTATTCATTGCTATATATATAGTTCTTTGATCTTAATGGCATGTGTAATGCTTGAAGGGAACAACAATAGTCAAAGACTTGACGCCAGAAGAAGTTGTCTTGTTCCCAACGCCAAAAGGCACACGACACCATTGGATTTGGTATTATGGATAGTGAGACCTCAACTCATGCAACTTGTTTATTTATAATTATTTTAATTTTGGGGTGGAAATTTTGGAACCTACCAAAACTAGGGCCAATGTGGTCTCAACTTTTGGCGTGCTCAAAGGGATAATAATTCTCATGAAGTCAATGGAACAAAAAAAATATAGTTTCTCTTCCATAGAACGGTTTGGTAGGGATATGATGAAATACCAATTGAAAAAAGAGGAAACGGTTTGGAATTTAGATTACCTTTTCCATGCCATCTAGAGCCTTTTTTACATTGGAAATAATACAAAGTGAAGAGTAAAAGAAAATTATAAACATATACCCATTTTAGGGGGTGGATTTGATTAGTTGGAAGAGAAGAATAGAAAAAAATAATAATAAATATATTTTTAGTCCTATATAAAACTAGTCAGTTTTGATTTGTCATTATAAACAAGATTCATCGGTTTTCATCTTTTTCAAAAGTTAAATTTTTGTTTCCATGTGAGTATCAATGATATAATGTCAACCCCTGGTACCTTTTCCAGATTCCTAAAATAAATGTTATTTATCTATTTAAAATTTAACTTGAAAATAAAAAACAATTATTTTAGATTTTAGAAAAATTAAATTAAAAAAAATATTTTCTAGTACCAAAATAAAAATTTGTTCATTTGATGAAAATTAAAAACAAATGCAAGTCCAAAATAAAATCTCAAAGAAAGAAAGTCATATATATATATATATATATATATATATATATATATAAAATAAGTGATATTACTTCACTCAAAAAGTAACTTAAAAGTTGAGAACAATCCATTTAGTAGGAGGTTTCATGATTCCCATCATGTGAAAAAAAATTTTGAGACAGCAATAATTATGCATCACAAATAAGATTAGTTTCTAATATTGTAGGTTGGGAACACCTATAATTTATTTTTTTAATTTGTAGAAATCGAATACAATAAAAAATTTATCCTAACATAATAAAAAAAATTGAGAAATAAAAAGTAAAAATATATGTACCCACTAAATCGGTCTAGTGGTCGATGAATTTAATAGTTTGTAAAAAGTAAACATTTTACCACTTTTATAACAAAAATTGTATATAAAACTATAACTATTCAACAGGAAAGTTCTATAGGGATGCAAGAATCCGTTGACATGTAAATTGGCATATAGTAAGTAACGTGGTCTTTCAAGTACGCCTGAAGAAAGTTAGACCTATTCTTGAAAATGAGGTTTCTTTTCTAGAAGTGGTATTGTGCACACAGAGGTCCTAAAAATAAATACGTTATGTTTTTCTTCCATCGAACTTTCAATATTTTTATTTATAATTTCTAAAGTTTACTTTCATCAATTATTGTTATTTTATCAATTTTTGTTGTTAATGTATTTTTTTCATTTGTTTCTTAACCCTTCATTAGTTAAATTTATTAGTTGGTGATATATTTACTTTGAGAACTTCATACTTTATGTTATTTATGTTATTTGACATTTTGTTGACGTCATTTTTTTTAAAATTAATTTCTTTAATTAAAAAAAAACACATCATTAAAATAATATGTTATATAAGCTTAAGAGATTGTCAAAGTAGACACATCACCATTAATAAATCTTACTAAAAAAACAAAATAGAAAAATACATTAGAAACGAAAGCTGATAAAACTAAACTTTAGAAACTATAAACGAAAATTTCAAATATTTGAAGAACCAAAATTTTTTTTTTAGTAGCATGTGTCATTTAATAAATAAGACATGTAATATCTATCAATATTAAATCACTTACTAACGAAAGAACCAAAAGTCAAACAAAAAAATACTTTAGGAAGCATAACCAATCAAATGAAACATTATGATTATAAATGAAAATGCTCAAAATTTTAAAGACCAAAAACATATTTTTTTTTCCTATTTTTAACATGGAAAATCGATAGTCTGTCTAATCTAGGAGAACCTCTTAACTAGGGAAGCATAAAACCAGTAATCAGAAGAGAATCGAAAAAATCAATAAAAATCAGGCAAGTCAAGCGAGTAGAGTGGTTATGTGATTTTTTATTTTTTAATGCTAAAATGACGCTGTTTTAGTGCTTTTGTAAGAGTGTTGTAATTGTTAAAGAATTTTATTTAGTATTGTTGAACCTAAATTGTTATTTTAGGACATGTTAAACTTAAATATTAAGATGTATTTTATTTAATTTAATATATTAATATATTGCTTAATATATTATATTAAATTTTTTTTATTAAAACTAATCCAACTCCAATTCAACCTCGATTGAACCATTAAATCTTAAACTAATTTCTTTACTGATTCGATGATCGATCTAGTTTTAAAAAACCATGATTTTTAACAAGGGGAGTTATATTCATAAATTGCCAAGTATTTATTCTTCTTTTTTTTTTTTTATCATTTACCAGAAAATAACTCTTATGAGCCTTTGTTTTTCCATTTTTTTTTTGGTCAATAGAATATGGAGACAAACCAGGCCCATATTATAGCCCAACCAACAATACAAAATAAGTGAAAATAATAGGATCCTAGATTTTCGGTAATTGGGTCTTCTAAGTTTTCAAACTTTACCCATTGAGTTCTTTCTATTAGAGTGATGCAAACGTTGTTAAGCTGTAAGGACAATTACTTTTCGCACTTTTTTTTCCGTTTCATGCACTACTTTTTTAATCCTTGCACCATTTTCTTGCTGTCTACACCCTCATAAACCCAAAAATAGACCACAAGTGGGATTCAAATGAGATTTTCGATGAAAGTATGGAGAAGGAAAGCTTCATGATTTAGATTCTTCTTTCACGAATTGGTGGACTTACCACTCTCAGGGTGTAATTGGAATATAGCTGGAAACTTATATTATTTTAATAATTGATTATATGTATAATTGATTATAACTAGAACTAGTTTTTATTTGATTAAGTTTGTTGAAAAGTGATTTAAAAATACTTAATTTCATTTGAATGTAATAAAAAAATAATTTTTATATAATAAAAGAATGTAAAAACTACTAAAAAAAAAAAATAAATTGTTGAAAAATAATCATAAAATATAAATTTTCACTTTCATTAAAATAATTTATTTTTTTTAAAAATGTGAGTTTTCAAACATCTTACTTTTATTATAAATAACTCATTCTCGCAAAACAGATGAGATGTTGGTTTCCCAAACAAAGCAAGACATAACCAAAGCTTGTTCAAATTATTAGACCATCAAAATATTAATATAGCATACTCATCAGAAAATAAGAAGTACCAGTAATTTTATTTTTTTTACATTTATTTTATAATCAGAATAAAAATGTCTTGCTTTGTTTATTAAAATATGTAATTATCAATTCGAAATGTCTTTTCCCCCATTTCTAGACCTACCCTTTAATAATATTCCCTTTCCTTTAGTATACAATTTTGTTCTATTATTATAATTAAAAGTGTTGTTTGTTTGTCTGTTAAAATAAGCAATTATCCACCCTCAATTGTGCGTACGTGTGTGTATTTGCAGGTAGAGGTGTAAGTTTGAAGATTAAGTTTTCAACCGAACATGTATACAAGGGAATAGCAATGGGTAAGGAATGAAAATGGTACTTTAATAACCGTTTCCGTAGTTATGCTTGAAAAAAAAAAGTAACCATAGATGATTTCAATTCGTTTGGTTAACCATTTCAATCCCGTATCTTTTGGATAACTAATATATTTATATTTGTATATTGTGATTCGTAATTTGCCTAGGTATAAAATAAAAAATCATAAAAAATACTTATATATAATATTAAAATTAAACAAATATTAATTTTTCTAAATTTCACTCATAGATAAATAATATTACATAAATAATCACCCAAATAAAAATTACAAATGTTCTTGATATTAAGAAACCAATTAATTTATTATTATATATTATAAATTAAAATATATATATATAATATTTTAAATTCATCTGAATAAATTTTTTCATATTTTTACAAACGCTTGTTTATCTTCTTAGTCTATATATTACTTTGATCTACTACTACCAATAAAAATTAAAATATGACAAGAATATAAAAATTAACATATAAAAATAATAATTAAAATTACTAATAGATAATAAAATAATTTTAATTAAATAATAAAATTATAATTATATTAATTAATATATATATATATATATATATATATATATAAATAAATAAATAAAAGATATGATGTAGTGGATATTATAATACTCATCCTTAAGAGATTTTGTAAATAAATATTCATCCCTATCTCCAATCCTAATGTATGAATAATTTACCTTATCTATATATAAAATATTTTATGGATGACCGTACCATTCAGTAAATATCTTCATCCCTTTTTTCAAGCATGAAAATGACCATGTTACTTACTTTCATACGATGAGATTATTAAATTTTGTAAGAATTATTTTAAAAATAAAATTTAGAATACTTTTTACTCAGATAATGGCGTGAAAACATTTATATTAAAAAAACATAAAAATTAAAAATCTTATTTTTTAAAATATATTTTCCACTATCCATCCTGATAATAGCATTTTATTTGGGCTGAGTCTAGTGGTGTTCCTTTTTTCAAGTGGGCCTGATTCATCTACCAAAGGAAAACAACAAGATCAAAGATTTGGTCCCATATAAAAATAAGATTAAATTATACTAATATCATGAGATTTTATGAGATTAAATTTTAAATGGTGTTAATGCAAGAGAATAAAAAGGTAGAAGTGTTTGTATAACTAAACAAAACCTCAATAATTTCATTAAAAAAAAACAAAACCTCAATAAATGTTATTGTAATTTACTCTAAAAGCAAAGGAAAATAAAACAAAAACCACAAAAGCAAGGAATTCAGCAACAAAGCTTCCAAAATGGCATTAATTCCTTCGTGGTCCATTCTCTGTAAAAGCTGCGATCTAATAAATTATAATATACCTATTCTATGAAATCTCATCACAAGGGTATTTTCGTCACAATAATTATAAAACCATAAACTTGAAAGGAAAGAAACAACGCGGCAGCCTAAAAGACACAATTTTATAATATTTTTCAAAGTTTAATAATGATATATTAACATTTTTATATATCATCATTAAGTTATAATTTTCTATTTATGTTAAATTAATTAATGAAATTATACCAATGATGAAATGTGATTCAACGATATTTTACACTTCATCATCATAAAAAATAAATCAATTTTTTAATCCCATGAAACTTGCAACTGAATTAATCAATTATTAATTAACCAAGTGGCCCTGTGATTATCTTAAATATGGGTTAGCTTAATCATTGGATGTTAACTACACAAGAAAGTACATGTTTAACTTCTATGGGCAAGACTTTACAAAGGCTATTATTATAGATTTTAACACTAATCTTAGAATAAAAACTTCCCCACCCACCTTAAACAAGATAAATTAAATATAATGAAACAACAAAACAACAAAACTTGCCGCATCATTGGACTAACTATAAATGGAAAGGTGGCAGATTAAGACATAGCAGCACTGCCCACATTACTTTCCATTAATTAAATTAATTAAACCAAATCATGCCGCTTGCCTTCTAAGCATAGACAAACAAAAGATTATGGTAATAAAATATTGTTTAATAATATATAAATAGATAAACACGACACTAGACAAATCGCATTTTCAACGCCATATATCTTTCTAATATTCCAAAATAGTATGCTTTTGCTAATCAACTACATATCCTGCTTGTTCCTTTTCTATACCAACATAATTGCTTGTAATAAGGGTTTTAAGTAACAAAAGTCCAATATGAAGATGAGACCAAAAAAAGCAAATAGATCGAATGGATTAATGGAGTTTGGAGATAACTTACCTAGGACCACTTACACCCAAAATATGATGAATCATAAAAAGAAATTAATGGGTCTAATCCTTTTCTACCTTTGGAGATAACTTACCCAGGACCACTTGCACCCAAAATAAGATAAAATCATAAAAGAAATTAATGGGAAGATTAGATTTTTTGAACTTTGCTCGTGCAATGTTTCACCTAGCTAGCATTATCTCCAAGATAATAATAAAATCATGTAATGGTAGTAGATCGATCTCCATAAATGAATAAGGACAAAATTGAAGATAGGTTCCATCCCAGGATTGATAAGGGTCGTGAATTGGACAAACAAGTATGGGCATTTTGGGAGGTGATATATATTAAGAGAAAAATCACCATTTACGAAAAATAATTTTATAATTTCATTTCAATCACAACCTCTTTTACGATTAAATTATAATATTTTATATTATAAGTGTTTCATCGTTAAACAAACTCATAGATTAATATCAAAGAAAGTAGATGAACAATTAATGATATTAACGTTTCACAGTTAAATCACTTAAGACTATATACCTGCAACAACTGCAACTTATCAAGAAGAAAACGTGATGGCAATAAGAGTCATAATCAAACATCCAACATGTATGACACTAATTTCATAGTCTATGAACATAAATTAATAAACATATATAATAATAAGACATTTTAATAGAAACTACTAAGACAAGTGGATTTTCCTATAGTCTTAGCTGACTGGTGATTTTTTCAAAAAAGAAAAAAAGATGGTGGTGGTAATAAACAAAAATGATCAAATCAATGATCATGTCATGGCCAAATTCTAACTAAGTTTTTTTTTTTTCTTGAAACAAAAAAGAAGGGCTAATAACTAATTAATTAAGCTAAGATGACATCTCATTAAGAGAAACATGAACATTGTTGTTGACACACCCATCATCTTCTTCATTTCCTTCATTCATGTGAATGTCGTTGTTGTCATTGTTGTTGTTGCTGCTATTTGGGTTGTAGGGGTTGTTAATATCACTATCAAACCCACCACCATTGGCATTAGCACCATCAAGATCAGTACTTTCAGTTGCATTTGCATTTGCATTCCCATTTGCATCTTGATCTGATTTCTTTCTGAGAGTGTTCTTGTTGTTATGCATCCACACTTTGAAAACCCCTCTTGAGACACCAATCTCGTTGCAAAACTCATGGACCAACCCATCGTCGCCTTTCTGCATTCTCCAACCCAGTTTGTCGGAGAAGCTTTGCATCTTCTCCTTCTGCTCCTTGCTGAACTTGGTTCTGTATCTCTTCTTCGAGGAGTTGTTGTTGATGTCACTCTTCATCATCATCGAAAAGTTGAGATTTTTATTGTGGTGGTGGTGTTCGTCGGAGGAGGGTAGTGCAGAAGAATAGGCACTGCCGAGGGCTAGAAGCATGTGCGGCGCGGAAGCGTGGTAGGGTGGCACGTGCGAGAGTGGCGGCGGAGATGGGCTTGACATCGGGCTCGGGCTGTGGCTCGGGCTCGAGCTCAGGCTCGGCGAGGTGCTTTGGCTCATGGCTCGGTGAGAGAGTAGTGGCGCCGGCGCTGATGATGGGGTGCTACTGTAGATGCAGTTTAGAAAAGTGGGGTTTTTTTTGTGGCTTTTCAGGTTGTCGTTTTCTTGTGGTTCGCGGCGGTGGAAGTTGCGGTGGCAGCCGCACGCGGCGCATTTTAGAGAGCGGGGATCGGAGGGGTTGGTGGAGGAGGACGGCATGAACTCGCCGCAGCCGTCCAGCGCATGGCCACCTATGCTGGCGGCGTGGTTTTTGAGGCATTCTTTGTAGGAAACCGCCACCACCATGGATGACGGCGGTTGCGGTTGAGGCGGTGGAGGAGCAAGAACGGTGGTGCGCTTGAGCGTGACGGGGGTGAAAGATAGAGACTTTGATGGGTCTGGTGTTGTGGTGGTGGTGGGGTGGTGGATTAGTGTTGGTGGGGTGGTTTTAGTATTGTTATTAGCAGAATCTAAGGTTTGTGTGGTCAGGTCCATGTTTGTTGTCTCTTCAAGAGGGAGGAGAGAGATATGGGGAAAACTGAAAAGGGTTGGGATTAGGGTTTTTGACAAGTTTAAAGAAGCATTGTTTTGTTGGGATGGAAGGGGAAATGAAGCAAGAAAAGAAAAAAAGTAGGGTTAATGGTTTGGAGGAGGAAAGAGAGTGATGATGATGATGCAGGTAGAAATGGTGATGATGATGGTTATAATGAGAAGTGATGACAAAATCTGAGGTTTTAAATGGGGGTTGCGAGGAGATAGAGGGATACAGCAATACAATGTCAATAGGGTCCAAAAATCTCAACCACTAATGATTTGAGAAGAGAATACAAACAAAATAATAATTAAAAAAACAAAGGTAAAATTCGTAAATCACTGATAAAAGGTTTTGTGAAAAAAGAAAAACAAGTTTATGAATGAAAGGTTAAATAGGATAATTAGATATTAGAGCTAGCTGGTGCCTCGTAGTAATAGATGTATTTGTATTTACTATTATTATTAGTTTAAAAGTGATTTATGAAAAAAATATTAGGTACAGGTAGTTGTAAAATAATTTTATATTATTTTAAAAATTATATACGATTGTGTAAAATTATTTCATCTTACTAATATTATATTATATTTTTAAAACAAGAAAAAATAATATAGATTAGAAATATAAAAGGTTTTTACATTATACATTATTAGTTAAATATATAATAATTACTTTAGAAATTGTACTACTGATAACTTTTTACTGGTTAATAGTATAGATATTTTTACCAACTAAATGTGAAAATTTAATTATTTTGAAAATATTGAATAATATTATGGTATATTTTGAAAATTGGAAAATAATTTGGGTGTGATATTATTATTGGGAAAGTGAAATGGGTATAATAATGATGAAATGTATAATTTGAGTGTTGTTTCTTTATCAATCACATGTGTTAGTTGGGGTAATAAATTTGTCTGAAAATATTAGGCAAGAATATATTCGTTGAGGTCACTGATTCACACAAGAGTCAGTGTCTCCTGCAGATGAGTCTTAAAGTAAAGGGAAAGAGAGGGTACGTACGTGGCTATTGTCCAGGTGGTGTTGCAAACAATTGTTGCATAGTGAGTAGTATGTAGTACCCTAGGACATTTTCACCCACAGCTGGCCCAGCTCATTCCTTCTAGTGCACCAAAACCAACTTTTGTTCAAAAGTGATTCACGATTATGAATTATGTTATATGATTTTTTATCGTTATTGATCACCTTTTGACCTTCTTTGATCTTAGGTTTTTTTGTGTTTCTTGCATTCGATTTGAGGGGTGGTTTACACCTTCTTGAGTATCTCTTCTTAGTTTATTGATTGATAGGTATTGTAATTTAGTTTCTTTGTGTTTCTTGCCGTTGTGCAGAAAGATTGTATATTGATATTAATCATCTTTTAATTGATTGTTGTTGTAATTTAGTCTTTTTATGCTTTTCGCACTTGAAATTGATAGACTATATATCACTATCAGTTTTACCTTTCTAGTGATCGATCTTTGTTTGTTAACTAGGTTTTTGATCTATTAGTGTGCAAATCCAGACATAAACATAACCGTTCATTCACTTCATAAAGTCCAAAATTGTTTGTTTACTAATCACTGATAGCAATTTAGTCTATTACAAAAAAATGACTCTAACCACATTAGTTGACCAACAACTTTTCAAAAACATATACCGATAAAATCTCGTACTAAAAAACGAGGAGTTTCGAGTTCTTATTGAAAATCTAATTTCAAAGTAATATAATTTAATTCAAAAATTTTATCCAATTGGCTAACATATTTTTTCAGACTAACAGAATCACTATAATTGATTCCATTAAGCTTACTACAGTATAATTCAATAGTTACACCTACTTGTTGGAGCAAGTATTTGGATTCTACCATTCCAAAAGTAACATCAACCATAACAATTATGTTTCTGAAATAGTTTTGTTTCGTCCTATCCTAGACATGATCTAATTCACTATTATAATAATAATAACAAATTGCAAACACACATGACACATCACACATGAATTCTGGTTTTGCTTTCTGACAAATAAATAGTAAAACTCACCAGTACCACCACTTTGTTGCTCCTTCCCAACAACAAAACCTTATTACCTCATGTTTTCAAATGCTCACGCAACAAGTCAACAACATTTTCAGTTGTTTTTTTTATCCAGACAGATTCCGAGTTTCCAACTCCAACCAGAGATTTGAATTTTGAAATTGTTCATGGGATGGAAAAATATTTGTAAAAAACTAAATTACCTAATTAACTTTGTTTTCTAAAGACTACATAAAGACTCATTTTTACAATAATAAAACAAAAAAAAATGTTAAATTGTAAAGATCAATTAATATTTTAACCCAAATAAAAATATAAAAATAATAACATCTCGTTATAAATTCAAGAAAAACAAGCAGAAACACAAAAAAAAAAAAGAAAAAAGACTTCGCTCTAAAACATTTCCACTTGTGAATGATGGTGTTATGCCAATTGAAAATTGATGGAGCAATAGTGAATTGGGCATTTTTAATTTCCTCTTCTTCTTTTTGCCGACAATAAACATGTTTAAGTAGCTGTTAAACTTGTTGAATTTGTTGTATACGAATTTTAAAATAAAATGTAAGAGTTTAAAAAAAATGAACATAATAGAAAATATGAAAATTATTTTATAAAATAATTTTTGTTTCAAAAATATTTTGGATATGAAAACGGCACAATGTGTTGAGGTGAAAAGGAGTTGTTTGGAAGTGTACCAACTTTCACTCCGGAAGAAGAGCAAGCACAGTATCTTACGTTGCTCAGCTTTTGTCTGCCTCACGAAACCTTAACAAAACTTATTACAAAGCAGCAGGGGTCTTGCATTAATTTCGTTTGTTTTCTAACAAACCCCTAATGGAATTATAGTCTGTTTGGCTGGGTTCGTCATTGTTATTTTTGCTATAAGTAAAATTCATTTTGAGACAAGTACGTTTTAGTGTATTTGGTTTAGTGTGGGAGAATTAATTCTTAGTTTAAAATTAATTTTAAATAATTTTTAATATATTTTATTTTATGATAAAAAAAATTTAAAATTAATTTTGCATATGTTGATTTTAAATAATTTTTTAACATGTTTTGTTTCACATGAAAAAATATTCAGAATTAGTTTAATATATTTTTAATTAATAACAACTTTTGTATTGAATTTAAATATTACACTGAATTTTATTTCAAGATATAATTTTTAATCAAAATCAATTTTACAAAATTAATTAATTATATTAATCATATCATTCAAACTGACATTTAATCTTATTCTAATTTTTTTTCGTTTGAGTCTCTCGTATAATCCTAACATTTGTAGACAGACTGGACCAGTGATAAAGGCATTCTTGTCTAAGAGATCATCTTAACTATTTATCTGGATAATAACTCGGATAATGAGACCAATATTTATCCATTTTTCTTTCTTTATTAAAGTAAAAAATTGACCTGCGTGTTGTAGATATGAGAATATTATTGAACAAAGGAGCACTTTTTCCTTATCATGTCAATGGAGGCACATTTTTCCCTCTCTGCGGCCGTTAATGATACAGTAAAATGGTACATCAACGTTGAACTCTTAAACAAACAAAACTGTGGAGCTCATGTACATATTGTTCCGTGTGGAAGTTCATGTGATTATGTGCGTATTTAATTTTCGATGGACAAATTCAAATTTAATTTTAGAAAGTAATTTAAATTTCTTTTTTGTTTTTATCTAAAAAGTCATATAACTTTAATTTAAAATTTATTTGCTTCAGACCAATACATCACTTTGGGTTTGATTTAACACATTATTTTAAAATAACTTCTAAGAAAAAAAAATATTTCTCTAAAAATTAATTTTTTTTAATAATTAATTAGTTAAAAATATCTTATATAATTTTATGTATGAGATATAGATTTTTATAAATCAATCATTGAAAAAATATTTTTAACTTATAAAAAAATTAATTTTATTTTTTTTTATCATATATTTTCTTTTCTTAAAAATATTTTTAGACTAATGATAACATTTAACATATTGTAACTAATATGTTAATCTAATACTCTTTTGAATGTTTTTTCTTATTAATTCAATTATGGGTTAAATATTTATTTTATATGTTTGTAATGTAGTTTATTTTAATTTTACTACCTAAAATTTATTTTTATTTTATTATCTTTGATTTTGTGTTCGTTAGTCAAAATTCGTTAAATGATAACGTGATTGTGTGGTTTGATAACGAAATTATTCTTTGCTAAGAGGGTGAAATATTGAATGGCACAAGTGAAGACTGTGATTCTGATTAATTGTCACTTGGGTTGGGTTTGAAATTAGTTGAATCGCTTCAAAGCAAGCACGGGCACGCAAAACAATTCAATTCATGAGCCAAGCTCAAAACATAGTACTCCATAGTCAATACTTGTCACAGGTTTCATCTTGTCTTCATTATTACATGGAGGGACCAAAGGGACATTCATTTAATGAGATTTCGAAAGACAAATGTTTGGAAGAATCATAAAGATACATTTCAAACCCTCTTTTTTTTTTTTTAATTCGACCTAGAATATAAAAATATGTTATTTGGATGAAAATAATTATTGGGCTTTATTATTCATAGTTTTCAATTTTATTTGACATATTATAATTTTTTTTGGTAAATATATATAGTAGTATAATGTTCAAGATAAAGATAATATAAATTGAATTTAACGATGATATACTACTCACATGTAATCATAAATTGTTAATATGATTTTTAATATAATTTTATAAAAATTAACCAACATATTATACATATACATAATTATTTTATAATATCTTTTCATAATTCTATCTCATAAATTTGCCATTACATTATATGGTGTGTTTGCAAATAATTTTTTAGAAAAAATTACTAGCATAAACTTAATTTAGTACATCATCATTCAATCCATAATTTTTTAAGTAAATTTTAATTTTAAACATTAAATTTTTTTTGGAGTCTTTACACTAGCATGTTTGGTTTCACATTTTGGATGTGATTTTTAGAAAGTAATTATAGTTATAATTTTTACATTTTCAACAAGATTCCAGACACACTATACATAATTACATATTGTTTATAATTTTTCTTTATATTACTTATCTTATTTTATTCTTTTCGATGTTTTCATTATAATGTAAAAAAATCGTGCAAAAGTTATCTCCTCCTTCTTATTTTTCACCTTATATAAGTTTTTTTCTTTTCATATTTCTTTATTTCCGTGAATTTTATATTTGATCTTTTATTTTTTTTAATGTTAAAAATTAAAATTTACTTTTGAACGATGTTAGCTACATTCTCTTTCGAACACTTTCTTGCTTGGAAAATAATTGAAGTTTGTAGAGTAATAATGACAGAATCAAAAGACTATTGGAAATATTTTGAATTGAAATTTCTCTTTATGCTTTTCATTTGGGAAATCTCTACTAAATTACCATAAATCAAACATATATACTATGTTTTCTGTACAACTAATTATTATCATCATTAACTTTTAACATCACTGAGAAGCAAAACTTTTATGATGGCAAGATTGATAACCCCTTTTTAGGTCACGCATGAATAATTTGGACAAATAACAAAAGCTGCTTATAAAAGGGAAGATTCATAGTAGTGATAAAAATAATAAAAATAGTGGAATGACGGTAGGCAATCATAATATTTTAATTATAAAATAAAATTATTTTTTAAAGATTATATAAATAAATAATTATAATTGTTTAACTATATAAAACGTTATATCACGGTCAAATAAACACACTAACCTTGTTTTTTTATATTTTATTTTATTATTATTATAAAACCAAAATACAAAGCTGAAATCTTCAGTAGGGGGCCACCCTCAAAGATGTTTCTACTAGTTTTGATGTTTCTCCACGTGTTGTATAACCATTGCGATATCATATCATGGCCATAGCTAGTACTCCATGCATAAACTCATTAAACTATTGTGCAGTGTTTCCATGGGATTTTTTTAATAAAAATAATAAATAAGAGCTTTTCTCTATCATTGTTTCAAAAGAACACAGTATTTTTAAAATTAAAACTCATTTAGTATATAAATTTAAGTCATTATAAAGCTATAATACTTAATATTAAGTTACACAAATTCTCTTTTATTAAGTTTTTTATTTGTTTTTTTTAAATATTATTATTATTTAATTAAATATAATTAATTTTAATTTCAAATTAAATCAAATTATAAAAAAATAATTTTGAAATAAAAAATTCATAGGTATAAAGATTAAAGTGACTTGAATGTTGATTAAATTATTTGATTTTATAATTTTTCTAATTTTAAAATCTTACCTATTTGATTTAACGGTGTATAATTAATTAAAATATAATATTAATTATTTTGAAAATTTTATTAAAATTTGTGATGGGATAATTATTCAGTAATGATATAATTTTTTTTATGGTCAATAATATTTTTTATACAATTTTTTAATTAATTTATAGATTCTTGTTTAATGTAGTGAAAACTTGTTATGCTTAGATAATAAGTACGATCTAGGTAGTGAAAAATACTAGTAAGATAATATTTAATATACTTTTTTTTATATAGATATTAATTTTATAATTGGTTAAAATTGGTTAGAATTCACAAAATTATATAAGTCGTACGAGTCTAGGATATTATTATGTAATTTTAGTATATGTTTTATGACACAAATTGGCTTATTTTATGTTTTATCTTTTTTTTTCACTTTAATCCTTTATTTTTTGAAAAACTTTTTAAATTGATCCTTTATCTAACGCTTGTTAACTGAACTCATGAATCAGGATCGATCGATTTGATTTTTTAACATTTAGTAACACAACATGAAAGCTCTTCATCAATAACCAATCTTTAATGACATTTATTAAAAGCTAAAGTCTTCTTTTTCTTTTATGGCTATTCTGTTTTTTGTGGTGATTAGAGTGTATATATATCCTTCACACGATGTTGATTTATATAATAAATATATTTTTTCAATTTTTTAATCAATAGAAAAAAAGATGATGGAATACAAATTTTACTATGTTTATAAAATTATCTTAAAAAATAAATTGAGATTAAATAACCATATAAAACTATGTAAACAATATTTATGTTTGTTATTCAATGAATTAATTTAAGGGTAAATTATTGAATTCGTGATTAAAAGTGTAATGTAATAATAAATTTGTTTTTATAAATGATAATAAATTAAAGTTTAGTTATAAAATATATAAAAAATTATGATATATTAGTTTTGCCATTAAATTTTGTTTATTATGTTTAATATTTACATTTATATTACATCTTAACATTAATATGTTATATAAAAAAATATTATTTGAGTTGTTAACTATCAAAGATTCAACTAAATAAGTTTGATGCTTAGAAAAATTTATAATTTATTAAAAAATAAATATATAAACAATATCATTTCATGTTATCATATATAATAAATGATACACTTAATTTTAACACAAATCAAAATAAAATCAATATAAAAATGAGATATAAGGGATAAAATTTGATATCATACTTTTTACATATTCATTTATTAAATTTTAATTTATTATCTTTTACACACTAATTTATTATTATATTACATTTAAAAAAAGAATTTTACTATTTATCCGATTTAACTAATGAGTAGTATGATGCACATTTGGATGATAGTGATCATATGGTAATTAATCTTCTCTCTAATCTATGAAAGCCTAGCTAGCTACTCATCCTCTATCATGCATGCTACACTAGACTCCAAGAAAACAGAAATGCGTGCTTTTCATGGCTGGATGGCTGCTGGGCTAGGAGTGATATCCTCTCTATGCATTGATAAGACATGTTAAGATTAAGGCGTGCCTAATTCAATTACTCAAGAGAATGGCTAACTAGTTGCCAATCTAATTTTCTTTTACTTTTTATCAAAAGGAAATTAACCAGTTCATCACATCGAATGGAACTAATATGGAGTTTTTTTTTTTTTTATTGAATATTTAATATAAAAGAAATGTTAGTAGCACTTATTCAAACATTTTCTTTTAGACATTTTTTTTGTAATGATTTAAATTTTATTGGAATTTTTAAATTTTGATGAATTTGATATATTATTTAATGATTTTTTCATAAATTTAACGGTCAAATCCACTAAAATTAGTAATTCTTATAAATTTTAACTAAACACAATAAAATATCTAAAAAAAAAAAGTCACTAATTAACACTTATGTTGTTATGTATCTACTATTTAAAATGCATTTATATATGCATTTTTTTATTTAAATTTGTAGTTTTCATGTGAAATTATTCACCAACTTTACTAGTAATTATTTTCAGCCAAGAAACCTAATTGGTGAGCTTTGTCATGGAACCTTCCCTTCTAACTACATTATTTTTTGTCAGCTAGTCTTAAATTCAAAATTTTACTTACAAAAATCGAGTTTAATATTACTCAACCAATGATTGGTTGATAAAATGTTTCAATTTTTAATAATCTGAACGGGATCATGCTTTCCAAAAATATTTAGGTTATATTTGGAAAAGCTGAATAAAAATGAATGAAAGTATAAAAATAATATTTCGATAGAAATAAATGAAAGTGAAGGTTTTTAATATACACCAAAGAGAGATAAAAATGATGAAAATTTTAAATTAAAATAGTTAAATAAATAATAATTTTTTTTATTATTGATATAACTTTCACTTTCTCACACTTTTAAATTAAAAATATTTTATTCTTGACCTGTCAAACTTTCATTCATTTTCATCATCTTTTGCCTATTTCAAAGCCGCACATTTACTCACTTTCAACTTCTTTCCTTTCTATTCTACTTTTACCCCTCACTTCTTACAAACAAACGCACCTTTAAATCTGAAGGTATTAATTAAATTATCTTTGTCATAAATGGCAATCTAATCACCTACCAAATGTGTACTGATTTTCATTGGTATGGTGTGAGGCTGAGAGCACTCTAAGCCATAAAATTCGGCTTTTTCTTAGATCCCATGGTCAAGAAAATCCTCAATGAATCAATGGAGCAGTACTCTGACAATTTTGTCATCATCAATGGGGCATGCGCGGAGTGACACAAAGTACTAGACATGGACATTTCAATTTGACCGAACAATGAAATCTCATTCCTCAAGGCTCAAACTACTTCTCACTCTCCTCTTATTCTTATTATAAGGAAGATGATTCTTATCACAAGTCATTTTAGAATTTTAAAAAAATATTTATTATTAATATTTTTACTTATTTTTATTAGTAATAATTATTAATAAATATATAATTGATATCACAGTAAAAAAATATTAAAATTAATTACATTAATTATTCTTATTAATTTATGTAATCAATACCTAAAATGCCTTATAATAACAAGTAAAAAGATAACTTAACTTATGCAACTTACATCACATTAATTTCCCCTCATCTTTACTATCTTCTATTCAAGTTTCCAATTCCATGTCCCATAAATGGGGAAAAAAATTGAAGTGTGAATGAAACTTGTGCAAAAGGATCACTCAAGCCTTTTGGTTACACACATGAGCCAAAAGTGTTGCAGCCATAGGGTGCAAATGTTTTGCTAAATTTGCACATGAATGGAGAAAATGTTGGGGGAGTGTTTGGATTAAAGGTGGAAGGGAGCTGTTGAAAAAACATGTCATGTTTGATTTAAATTTGAAATTGTAAGCGTGTTTTAATTTAAATTTAATGGATAAAAAATAAAATAAAAATAAAAGTATGGTTTTAATTCTTTAACAAAAACACCTTTACCTAAATATATATTTTTTTATCTGAAAATCAAACATGTTTTACTATTATTTTTGCCTTCTTAGATGTATCTCAAAATTCATGTAAATTTGGATTAGAATTTTTTAGATGGAATTGCAAACATACACTTAAAATGAAACAATAATCTAGATTGATGGTGTGTTTGAAAATCGGTTAATTTCAATAACAACCAAAATAACATGTTTTCTAATGTAAAAATTTAAAAATTATGTGTGAATTTTTTTTTAAAGTTAGGTCAGTTTTTTTTTCAAACTGATATCTAAACACATATTTAGTGTAATAATTGAACTTAGGGTTAAGGTTTAAACAAAAAAAAAAAATAGTTAAGGGGACAACTAACATGGTTGGGAGAAATGGGTATCAAAACGGATATTTAGTATGATAAATAATTGACTATATGCGGCCAAGTCTGGCAACATTTGTTAGGGACTCACCGACATAACCTAAATGTAATATTTTGAATTAATAAGTTGTTGGTTTTAGTAATTATTAGGCTTAATTTTTGTAAATATGATTTTAAATTTAAGCTTAATAAAAAAAAACGTGATTAAAAAGAAAGAATCCACTAGAAATGATCAATTAAAATCTCTAACAAAAATTAATTATCGATAAATTCGATAAAAATTTCTTACTATGTATCAATAACATATGTACGAGTGAAAGAGAGATACACCCATACTTTTTGATTTACAGAACCAGATTCCTTAGGTCAAATGCAATATTAGACCCATTGCTCTCTTTCTTTGTTTTTCAAATAAATAAATAAATAAATAAATAATATGAAGAGATAATGTATATAGCAAAGTAGATTAGAAATGTAACGAAAGAGCATGCGTGGTGGTGGAAGATTGTGTTGCATTCCGTATAGAAAAACGATAAATTTAACAAGAAAACCCGTATTCAATTTCTAGAATGTACAATCGTGCATCATAAATTGAATTAGTTTTTGGTTAAATGGATTAAAATATTCTCTTACTTAAAAGAAAATTATAATTTTTTTATTCTAATTTTTTAAATATATGATTTTGATTCTTAAATTTAAAATTGATAATTTTGATCTTCTAATTTTAAAAATTGGTAATTTTCATCTTGATTAATTATTAATTAATAATTATAATTAGTGGAATTATTAAGTTAATTATAATTTTTCTAAAAACTATTAATTATTTCAAATGGATTAAAAGTGATTTTTTTAACGTTTTAATATTAAAAATGTTTTTTTATGATTGATAATTAATAATTTTTTTAATATTAAAAATGATTTTAAATTATTTTTCTTTATATACAAAATTATTATAATTTTTTTTAATAATTTTTAATTAACTCAATAATTTTATTAATTATAATTATCAAAATTATTATTTTTTTAAAATTAAAATTATCATTTTAAAATTAAGAAAATCAAAATAATGATACTGAGAAAGTAAGAAAATAAAAATTATAATTAATAATGAAATTGGAAACGTGGGTGGATCAGCATCCACCTTAAAGGAATTTATGAAGTTTCATATAATATATATTACATTGCAGATAAGATCAAGGTGGGAAAAATAAAATATCTTCTGACAAAAGCATTTTTAACTTTAAATAAAAGATAAGATTTAGCCGGTTATTATTATTGAGTACATGATACTGCATAATCTCCTGTATATTTTGTTTTGGATGCATCTCAAATTTTTTTAATGATAAGTCCTGTAGTCAACTACCTATCGTACTTATTTATACATATATATAAAAAAAAAAAAATGTACTTCAATTGGCTCAGGTGTCCGAATAATTGGGTAGTAAAACATAAAAATGGGTGTGTACTAGTAGTTTTTATTATCACTTATAATCAATTTCTCTTATATGATTTACGTTTAAATATTAATTTATTGATAAAAATATATTAAGCATTCATAATTTTTTACAAAAATATTAAACATTTATATTTTTATAGTAGAAATAAGAGAAATAAATTTGAAAATATTACAGTTATTTTTATAGTAGAAATCACTCAAGCTTTCATCAAACTTAAAGTCGAATAGGAAGATTTTCTATGTACAAGCTATAGAAAGTAGAAACCCACGCCCTTAGGAATAATATGCACATAAATTCAATGATGTGATTTATAACAAAATTATTTTAGTAAAAAGTGTTAAAAAGTATTTTTTTTTTTTCAAATTTAACACCTCATAATCTCATATCAATTAATATAGAATCCATTATTTTAAAATTTGATAGAATTTAATATATTTTTAACAAATAAATGTGTTTAGAATAAAAAATTGTATATAGTTAAAAATAATTAATTTAATTATACATCGTGTGGGACTACCAAAAAGTAAGTAATAAACTTTCAAATTAGGTTAATGCTTACTTTTATAACTTCACAACACAACAAAAATAGCATATGACTCTTTCACATATAATAACATGTTTTTAAAATCGGAACGGTAACTCAAAGGTAAAGCATTGGTTCAAGGTTTATTGGATTAATCGTTTGGTTAAATCACTTGAAGTAGTTTTAATAAAATAATATTTTTTAAATTTTTTTAATGTAATATATTAAGAAATATTAAGAAAAAAAATAACAATGTTGATATACATTTACAATATTAAAAATTAAATTCGATTTTAAAGTATCATAAATCTTACCTGAAACTAAATCTAATACATCATAATATTTAATTTTAATAATATAAAATAAAATTATATATTTTTATTTAAAATAAAAAATTACATAAAACTAAATCTAATACATCATCATATTTAATTTTAACAATATAAAATAAAATTATATATATCGATTTTTAACTTGTTCAACTTCAATTTAATTAAATACTGATCTAGGGATTGTTACAAACCTGACATTAGTTTTTGGTTCGACCAGTTTATCTTAAGAATAGGCAGATACACTTTGGCATTAAAAAAAAGAAAACCATCTGAGGGCGTTTGGACTGAGTTATATTACATATGGGCATGTAACATCCCAAATTTCAAGTATTAGAAAAAGTAAGTCGTGAAAAGACCCATTAAAGATTTTGTTATTTTTTATATTGAATTGAAATACTTTAGGTATTGTTGTTATTAAAGTATTTTCTTATGTGTTTAATACATGAACACTTGAACAATCTCATTAGCTTTTATTATATTGTGATTTAATTATATTCATATTGTTATTCATCAAATCTAAGACATTAAACGATCGTATAGACTTAACATTACATAGTTGGGTGTATATTATTCATAGATTAGAGGGAATAACATGATATTATTATCTTGCTAGTAAAATTAACATTGCTACAACTTTCAAAGACTTGAAGCTGCAATATAACAAAATGAGATATTATGGACCCGAGAATATTAACTAGCACCATCTCAATTTTTCTCAAGCTAGGTAGTGTATCTACGAACATTAGAGCTAGGAAAATCATGAGCAAAAAATTCTTGGCATTCCAACAAGCCCTTCTTTGCATGGTGCACAAGCTGCTGCTAGTGTTACATACATTGGCAAACAAATTACTATTACACTTGTTCTTGGTGGTGGTGGTGTGTATTCATTGTTGGTCCTGGTGCTATTGCAAACTGCAGACCCCTACGCTGCCCGGATTGTAAAACAAAAGCAACTTGGGTTGCTGCCAGTGCCGCAGCCTCCTGTTTCACCATAACATGAAAATGGTGAGAATTTCCTAGAACATAAAATAGTAATCCATCAACGAGCATGTACCTGCGCGTGCGTGTGTGTGTCTGGAGGAGTGTTTACAGAATTGATTTTGAATGAAATTTGATTTTTAAGTGAGGTGATTTATGTTTGAATGCGTTGAGAGAAAAAATCAATTTAACCTAACAACAACCAAACATTTATGCTTTTGTAAAATCAAATTTGTCTCCGGTCAAAATTAATTCTCATTATTCTCATTGTGAAACCAAGCGTACTATACATTGTTGCAATTTATCAGCAACACGATAAACTTGTCTTTGTCTCCGTTGCAAAATACTAATTTTAGAAACAGAACAAATCAACACTGAATTGGCAAAAAAAATGGTTAGAACCAAGACTGAAACTTACTTGTCTTTGTCGCCGACGTTGCAAAATACTGATTGCCCAAGCCATGACATAACAAGGTAAAAGAAAACCAGCAGCTCGAAGCAAGAAAAGCTGCAGAAAATGGTGATTTAATTAAGTTAGCCCAACAATCTATTTGAAAGCAACACGACTACTGTATGAAGCACTTATCCAAAATGAACTAAAGTCACTCACAGAGAAAAAAGTCGATGGATCATCTTCAGCGTCAGAATCTGTGACAGAAAGTGCATGCCTTAAGAGTAAAAGGGCCATTAACTGCACCAAATAGAATGGATTAGGCTTAAAATCATGTCCAAGTATATCAGCATTCTACTAGCATTCATACTAATAGCATAGTCAATGTTGCTATAGACCCTAAAGATCATAGCAAGTACAGGTATGCCTAAAAATGTTTGTATGGTGAACATAAATTTGATTGAATTACTTCAACAAAAAAAAATTATGACTGAATTCTACAAATAATTTCAAGATAAATGCTAGGGATGGAAAAATGGGCCAGGCTTGATGGGATGGCCCACAATTAGGGCCGGACTGGACTCTAAAAATTGTAGTCCAAATAGAAACGAGTCTTTTTAGTCTGACCCGCTAAGCTCGATGGCTAAAATGGACCTGGACCAGGCTGGTCCGTTTAGACTACAAATAATAACTAAATATTAAAATATATAACTTAACTAATAAAAAAAAACATAAAATGCAATTAAAAAAAAATGACGTGTGTAATGCTAATGCCTCTGTGCTGCATGCAATGTGCAATTTGTGTTCTATGTGCTTTATAGGTTATTTTTAATTTTGATGGTTCTTATAAGGTGTAATAATGGTTTGAAAAATGAAACTTGAATTTAAATGCGTAATATTATATGCTAACAATTTGAATTTAATCATATTTCTTTCTAAATAAATTATAAATTATAAATTTGTATTTTGATATTTATTTTTAATTTTTAAAATAGTCTATTTTGGTCCGGTGGCCTAGTATAGGGCTGGATTGGGCCTAAGAAATAGAGGCCTGCAAGAATATGGGCTGGATCTAGGCCAGCCCAATTTGACAGTTTGGCCTAGTGGACTGGGCTGGGCCGGACCGGGCTGCCCATTTTGCCAACCCTAATAAATGCCTTACAATTAAAGCAACTGATCGACAAAATGCAGTTCCACTGGCATTAGAAGCAGCAGCATATCCATCAAATTCAGCTTCCAAGAATTGACGTTCAGCCTCTGCAATTGCCAAGAGCCGGGGATCACGCAAGTCCAACGGTGTGCCAGAGATTGTCCAACCTCCACTGCAAAAACATTCTTAACTTATGAGTGATACAGGTTTGAAACAAATATGTTCAAGAGTAGAAATACATCGCTTATATACATAGCCAACATACTCGAATAAAGACTTCTGATAAAACAGAAAATTTCAGCTTACCCTATATCAATGGTAGTTTCTTCAGGCTGAGGACGAGGTGGTGGGGCAGTATAACCAGGTTCATAAGGCTGAAAATGACGTGTACAAAATTGTAACAAATTCAGTACACACACAAATGAGAGAGTGCATTTGGTTCAATCCAGATTTCAGACACACCATTGTACAAAATAAGTGTTCAATAATTAAAGCTTACTAGTTAAAACAAATGCATGACTATTACCATTACCTAACCATCATCACAAATTTCAAATAACAAAAGATTCACTAAAAGTGAAAATCACATGCAAAAGAATCGTACCTTATGACATATCTCACAAATTATGTCTCCTTTCTCATTGCACCAACGCTGAACACACTTTCTATGAGCATACTGTAAAAAAAATTCCAACAAATTTACAAATCATTAACACAAAAACAGAAACGCAAGAATATATTAAAAGAAAAAACCAAAGATGCCACATAAACAACACATCCCCCCGTTATTCCCTTGCATTCTTAGCACCAACAACACACCAAACAAATTCACAATTCATACTACCACCAACAAATTGTTAGGGTCACCATCTGAGGTATTATCTGTTATTCCCTTGATGACTGTCACACCTTTTTTTTTTTCTTGTAAAGGGCTCATCGAGGGTTTGAGTGAGAAGAGGGGTGTTTATAAGCTACCATTGGGTTTTGACTCCTAAGCAATATGGTTACTTACGGATACCGGAACACTCCCAAAGCAACAATTTTTTCCTTCTCATTTGTGCATCATCAGTGTTTGCAATTGTGCAATTGTACAATGAAATTCGCAAAAAATACTTTTCAAACTTTAATCCCAACATAGTCTGAATGGATCCAATTTGATCAACATAGCTTCATAACATATCAAGCAGACAAGGTTTATAAACTTTGTCTGCTTGATATAACAATGTGGGGAATCCATGTACAATCTTTGCCATGTGCGAAAACTCTTCGGACCCGCGGGCTGTGAGGATACTCGTGGAGTGTTACGACAAAAATAACAATGTGGTTACATTAACATTATAACATAGCATGAACAAGTTACATAAAAACAACCATAGCATTTGAATTTTATTAATTTCCACTTACATAAAACAGATATTAATTTATTTAATTTTGAAGTTATAATTCATAATCGAAATGTACCTTAAGACTACCGCTGCAGGAGCAGGGGTTCTCCAGACCGGTGATGCTGTCCTCCTCTTGGCAAATGCGACACTCCGCCAGCTGCAGCAGCGGCGCGTCCTCGTCGTCTTCGTCGTCCTCCGCCGGAGACGGACGGGAGGGCCCGGCAGCCGCCTCGTGCACGGGCGTGGCGGGCTCGGGAGGTTGTTGGGCCAACGGTTCGATCACCGGCGCGGGCCGCATCAGGCGGTCCATGAACAACACCAGATGATCGCTCATTGATCCTTTTTATTTATTTTTTATATATATTTAATTTTTTTTTGAAAAAAACAAACAAAAAAAAAAAGGAAGGAGGAGAAGGAGGGAGGGGAAAATGGAAGGGGGTTAAAGAAAAAGAAAAACCTCAGGATCACGCGCGGTGAATTGGCGGATCCCGAGAAAATGAGGGAATCTGAGAGACTCACGGAGAAAAGGGAAATTTGTAAAAGAGAGAGCAGGGATTGAGCGAGAAATGAGGAAGAAAGTGTGTCATAAATGGCGTTTTGGCGAATATACAGGGAAGCTGGTGTTGTTGCTTGCTTCCTTTCTGTGGGTGGTTTCGTGGAATTAGAAAATGTTGTTGGAATTTTGGAACGTAAAAAACAGACATCTCTCGGCCTCAAATACGTTGTACTGTATTTGTACAAGTTTGTTTGTTTGTTTTATTTTGTGTGAAATATATTTTTTATCCTTATAAATTATAAAATATCATAAATATTAATTTTGTTATTTTAATTTTAATTTTATTAATTTTTTTCCTACCAAATTCAAATATACATGAAAGCACGATTATACCAGACTTTGCAATATAACCTAGGATTAAGATTATGTTTGACAAAATTAAAACTAATTAGATATTGAAAATTGGAAAGTTAGTTGGTAGTTGAAACTTTAAAGGTAATTTTTTTAAATCGTGAATGTTTCGGTAAATTATTTGTTAAAGTATTTAAAATATATCAAATAAAAAAAATTGATATACTTATATGATATTTTTATATAAATTTTAATTTTATTTTATGAATAAAAATATATTTTGAAGTGTTATGATTTTAATTTTTTAATAAATTTTAAACTCTTATAATTTTTTATTTATATATAATTTTTTTTATTACTTTTTTAGTTTCACCGGGTATATGTTTTTATATAATGTTATCCAATAATTTAAAATATTTTAAATCAAATTTTAAATAAAGTAAAAAATTATCATCTAAATAAACATTATAGTTTTATTATATTAATTAACATAAAAATTAAAATAAATTGTCTAAGACATAAAATTATTCAAAATTGAAAAAAATCTTATGATTATTATTTTTAATTTCATGAATTATAATGAAAAAAATAATAAATTAAATATTATAAATTTTAAAATAAATAATATAATATAAAAATGTGTAGGAAGAATAGTAAAAATAAAAATAAATAAATAAATAAATAATACAATATCGTTTTATTTAAAAAATGGTATCATGAAAAATTAATAAATGTTTTAAAGATAAAAATTGAATAAATATAAAAAGGTAAAAGTTAGAAGTTAGAAGTTAGAAGTTAAAAATAGTATTTTTAAAAAAAATACTAGAAGCTATTGAAAAAACTCACTTACGAAACACTTAAATCAACTGAAAAGCTACTTAAAAAAATTAGAAGTGAGCTGAAATGTCTTGTCAAATATAACTTAAATTATTTTATATATATATATATATATATATATATATATATATATATATAAATAAAAGTAGTTAAATATAAAATATAAGGATTAATGTTTAATTATTTCTTGAAAGATAAGTTAATGATCAAATATTCTCAATACATAAAATTCTTATTTAGAGAAATTACCACGATAACATGTAACAATATGTTTTAATTTTTTAAAAATGAGATTAATAAAAAAAATTTAGAAAACAAAACTAATATTTGTGATATTTTATGAGAATAAAAGGCTTATGTTATCAATTTTTTATACAAATGGTCTAAGTACAAACTTTTTATTTTCTCTCGTGCTGACTTATTAAGTTTTATAAAATTGATCAATTTTAATAAATTTAAAGCCCTCATAGTTTAATGTTTGTTTTACATTAAATTTTAAAAGGTTCTTTTTAATATTTCATACTTTGAAAATGTCTCATTCTAAACATTTCTTTCATTGGTTAGAAAATTTAGTATTTTCATTATTTTTAAAAAATTAAAAAAGTTAATTTAAAATAATAAAAATTAAAAACAACCCTATATTTATTTTACCTCAAATTATAAACCACTCAAAAGTATCCACTCACATTTTAAAAGTATATATAGCCTAACTTAAAGAAAATATTCAGTTAAAAAAAAACTTAAGAAAATATTTGATAAACCTTTAAAGTAGATTAAAAAAACAACTTTGTTTTTAACAGGGGTTTGAAATTGCTGGTAATCAATGTGGGTTAAAAATCAAGAGTATTGCATTTAATGAGGATTGAATCCTCAGTTAATTTATGGTTTATTACATCCGTTTTTTGTAATTGATGTAAAAACTGTGGGTAACGCGCTCAGCCCAGTGAGGTTTAAACCCCAATTAAATCATGACACACTAGTTCTATTTCTAACAGATGTAAAAAGTCCTTGCGTTTTACATTGCTGATATTTAATATTTTCAAAGCCTCAATGACCAATGTAAAAAGTATAATATGTAGTAGTGTGACTAGTGTAGTGTCCATAGTCTCTTGTTCCCATGTTGGAAATGTGAAAAAGGATAAAACTACATGAGACCTTCTTCCTTAAATGTGATTTATATACATGATAATTAAACTGGTGTACTGATGTAAAAAGTATAATATGCAGTAGTATCCATAGTCCCTGGCCTCAAGTTTGAAAGGTGAAAAAGGATAAGTGCGAGTAATTGGTAGGTGTCAATGGAAGTTTCTATTATCACCCTCATTTTGTTATTTCCACTCCCCCATCTCTTAAAAAAAATTATATTTCTAAAATACTCTTTTGACGGAAATATAATTGTGTTGTATAAATATACAACAGAATCATGTTTCCATTGCAATATAGGGTGAAAAAACGTGTAACAAAGTACGATTTTGATTTATATACTGTACAACAAAATATATTTCGTTGCATGTTTATGAAATATTACAATGAAAATGAGTTTCCACTATGTTCCACAATCAACTTTTATGTTCGATCCAAAAAAAAAGAAAATTTAAAAGCCTTAGCTCCACACAAACGTGAATGGTAGCAAGCACTTCTCTCCCTACGATGGTAAGCTTTGGCAACAACGACAGAGGTTGGTGAACTAGGAAGAACAGAGAAGAGGAGAGGAAGTGATTAGAAGGGATGATGGTGGGTGTTTGGGGAATTACAATTCAGAATGTGAGTAGGGGAGAGGAAAAGGAAGGGGGAGGGGGTAATTTAGACTTTTGCTTCATTTTTGAAAAAGCAGGAATGAAAATAGTAGAAGAAATGGGTGAAAATAGCATGTCTAGTTTCAATTTCATCTATATTTTTAAGCCCATCTTATAAGAGAGCTTAAAATGCGCACACAACACAATCCACTTGAAAAAAGGGGATGGTTTACGGTGGGAAAGAGAAAATATCACCATTAATAAATATTTTATTTTTCATTGCCTTGATGAACAAAATACTAAACACAAAGGCTTAGAGTAAAAAGAGGAATTATATATATATATATATATATATATATATATATATATATATAGACGGTGCGTGAGAGGACATGCTTATTATGAGAAATCAGAAGTTTAAATAACAACATTGATTAAATCCTAATGGTCTAGATGTAATTTTGAATTAAAATTAAATGTGATCTTCATTTTATACAATTATATCTCTCTTAATGAAGTATAAAAAAAAATATCTCTCCTAATTATTGCGTATTTATACATTGTTGTCCTCATCACCATGACCATTTTCGTCACCACCAATATGATTACCATTGCCATTTTTGTTGTCACCACCAACAAGGTCACCATCACCACCACCATTATGGTCGTCGTCTTCGTTGTTGTTGTCACCACCACCGTGACAGTGGTGGTGGTGACAACAACGGGGACGACGACCATGATGGTGGCCCTGACAGTGGTTCTTTTAGTGGTGGCGGCGATTATAATGGTGGCAGTGATGGTGGTCTTGTTGGTGGTGGTGTTGGTCATGATGATGGCGATGCCGCCATCACCACGATGACCACCACCACCACCAATAGGACCACCGTTATGCCACTATCATAACTATCACTATCACCAACATGATCACCATTATGATTGTCGTCCTTGTTGTTGTCATCACCACTACTGCCATGACGGTTAGGGATGGCAATGGGTAGGGTATGGGTAGGGTAGTATAATACCCGTCCCCATACCCGCGTTTAAAAAAAGTACCCATCCCCAGCCCCATCCCCGTGCGGGTAGCAACTTTGATCCCCATCCCCATACCCTCTGGGTACCTATATACCCATACCCGCACCCGCAACCCGCACTTTACTTATATATAAGATTAAAAATCATTAAAAACATTCATATATAATATTAAAAATTGACAAACATTGATCCATCCAAATACAAGTCATAAATAAATAACATTACGAAAATAATTATCCAACATAAAGATTACAAATTGTTCTAATTTTAATAAAAACTCGAATTAAACTTCCAAAATTCTAATTAAACTTGAACATTAAAGTGGTATGGTACTCTCCAAAACCTGTAAAAAAATAATATATTTAAACTAATTAGTTTATAATTATATATTATAAATTAAAAAAATAAAACACATAAATATAATATTTTGACCTGAATCGACTTCTCCATATCTTTGCAAACGTGTATCTCCTAAGTCTATATATTGTTTTGGTCCACTAATACCAATAGAAACTACAACATGACAAGAAGACCAAGATTAGCATATATAATACAATAATTAAAACTCTAATTGAATAATTAAAATAATAAAATATTACCTTGTTGCTTATGTTTCAACCAACTTTGTGCACACATAAGTGCCTCCAAAGTAAACTCATGAAGCCTAGAACGATGAGGACTCAACAATCTACCACCTGTGCTAAAAGCGGATTCTGATGCAACAGTTGAAATTGGAATTGCCAAAATATCCTTAGCAATTTTCTGCATAATTGGATACTTGATCCCATTTGTTTTCCACCAACCAAGAATGTCAAAAGTAGCACTCCTAGGCAAAACACTCTCTTCCAAGTAGAGATCCAATTCAGTCTTTTTTTGTATCTCAATTGTTTCATTCACAAATGAATCATAATCACTAAGGAAATTGGTAACATTGAAACTATCAAAGCTTGAGTTACTAGCATTTGCATGTGAAGTTGAATATTCCATTGTTCCTTTAGTTTTAGCTTGATAGTCGTCAAACAATGAGTAACACAATTTCTTGATATTCTGAATTTCAATTGATGATGAACTTTCATAAAGCTTAGGAAAAAAGTACTCCAACAATTTCAATTTGTATCTTGGATCTAAGACAATAGCAATCCCCATAATTCCATGAATAACAAACCAATATTTCTCAAATTTGATAACCATTTTTGAAGCCATAGTTCTAATAGCCACAATTGGACAATTTTTCCATTGATGTAAAGAGAGCTTAATTTCACATATCAAAGGGAAGAATATATTAGTAGTTGGATATAGTGTTCCAGAAAACATTTCAGTTACACGATTAAACACTTCCAACCTACTACAAATCTCTCTTGCAATTTCCCACTCATCTAATGAAGGAAAACAGGTATATAATTGCTCTTTTGTTTTCAACCGATTAAAAACATCTTTGTAAGCCAATGCAATAACAAGCATACGATAAGTAGAATTCCATCTAGTTTTGCAATCAAGAATGAGTTTCTTTGTGATGGAAACTTTTATGAGACGTGCGGTTTCCTTAAAAGTTTGTTCTCTTTTAGGTGTAGCTGTCCAAAATGCAACACTATTTCTAACCTTCTCTATGCCCTCTCCAAGAACACTCAATCCATCTTGAGCAACTAAATTCAGAATATGTGCACAACACCTCATGTGAAACAATTGACCATCAAGTATAAGAGAAGAACAATCAATTTGATTTAACAAAAATCCAACAAGAGAGTCATTAGTACTGCAATTATCTAAGGTAATAGTGGACAACTTCAAATCAATATTCCATTCCATAATGCACCGATACAACATCGTAGAAAGAACTTCAGCAGTATGTGGACATGGTACATAGACAAACCTATCATGCAAAATAATAAATTAAATAACAATGCAATGCAAAATGTCATTTGTAATTGAAATTTAAAAATAATAATTAAATTTATACCTTAAAATGCGACTTTGCATTTCCCAATTATCATCAATGAAATGACCAGTGATGGCCATATATCCTTTCTTTTGATTGCTAGCTGTCCACATGTCTGTAGTCAAAGCAATTCTACTTCCAATGCTTTCTAAATGTCTCATGACATTCACTTTTTCATGCTCATATATCTTCATAATATCACTCTTTAGTGTGTTCCGACTTGAAAGCTTAAATAAAGGCTGAAGATTTTCAGAATATATTCTGAATCCCAAATGTTCTACCATTGAAAGTGGATACTCATGAACTATGACCATGTAAGCAAGGTCTTTTCTTGATTGCTCTGGATCAAAACAATAGTTACTCATAAAAGTACTTGATCCGTCTACCTTCTTTTTGTTCTCTCAACAAAAGTGCTTGTCCGATATCCCTATATGGTTTTCTTTTACAAGTCCCCAAGTGTTTATGCAAATGATTTGTTCCATCTGATCTCTTTCCTGTTAAAAGCTTTTTGCAATAACGACATTGTGCCTTCTCTTCATTGTTGACCGTTTTTTTCTCAAAGTGGTTCCAAACAACAGATATCTTCCTTCTTTTGCCATCTTCAGTTATTTCAGTATCACCTTCACCCACATCTACATTAATAGGAGGAGTTCCAAATTCAGATGGAGATTGATCTTTAGCACCAGAACTATCAAGAGGATTACTACTTGCAGATTCCTTTGAAGGAGGCATATCATTTGAAGTTTTCATCTATAATTAATATCGAAATATTAACACAAATGAAGAGTTCAATAAAAATAATTAAATAAAAAATATTACAGTAAAAATAAAAATTAGGCAACATAATTATTAGTACACCAAATTTTTGTACAAATTAACAATAAGATATTTTTGAACAGAAGTTAGAAAAAAATACATCAAACTAAAAGTTCCTAAAAATTGACTAAATATATAAGCAATTTTCAATTCAAATAGTACCACTTTATGAACAATTAGGAACACAAATTTTAATTTAAATACTATCTAATTAAGAACAATTTTCAATTTAAACTATACAAAATTAGGAACAATTTTCAATTCAAACCAAACCAAATTAGGAATAATTTTAAGTTGAAACAATACCAATTTAGGAACAAATTTTAGTTCAAATACTAACTTGGGTTATGCATGGTGGTGTAGCGGTGGAGGGTGGTTGTGTGGTGGTTGTAGCAAGGAAAGGCTGGTTGCACGGTGGTTGTGACAGTGGAGGGTTGTCAGAGGCTCTCATGGCTTCAAGCAACGGTGGACACACAGTAAAGATAGAAAGTGATGAGCAACTTTAGGGTTTCACTTTATTTCTTAGGTTATAATATTTATTTAGTAAATAATAAAATTATAATTATAATTAAGGTTATGATCAATTGACACCAAATCTCAACCGTTAAATTAAATGATTATTTTTAATAAAAAATAAATTATTAATCTCAACCGTTAGATTAAAGTCATTTTAAATTCAAATTCAAATCTCATTTAAATATAAAATATTTAAAAGATCCTAACCCTTATAATTCTCAAAAAGTGTCCTATTACTTTATTTTTGTATTTTTGTTATATGCATGATTTGTTAAAAAGATTTAAAGGTGCATACACAATATGCATGCTTTTTATGAAACAGGATTATGAGAGGCTATGAAACAAGGTTTATGAGGGTGTGAGTTTGAATTTTATTATTATTATTATTTAATTTTGGTGCACTAAAGAGGGAAATGAGAAGTTTTTTTTTTTTTTTTTAAATTTTGGATGAAGAGAGATCAAATAAAATAGGTGTATGTTAATTTTTAAAAGATTGTGTTAATTCTTATTGTCTAATTTAATCCAACGAACAAAAATGTTTATTCTCATTTTCACATAAAATGCACGAGTTATATATATATATATATTAATTATTATAATTATAATTATAAGGGTTAGGATCTTTTAAATATTTTATGATTAAATGATATTTAAATTTGAATTTAAAGTGTATATATATATATATATATATATATTAATTATTATAATTATAAGAGTTATGATCTTTTAAATATTTTATGGTTAAATGATATTTAAATTTTATATATATATATATATATATATATATATATATATATATAAATTAATTATTATAATTATAAAAGGTGCGGGGCGGGGCGGGGTGGGTACTATAGTACCCATACTCGCACCCATCCCCATGAGATTTTGCGGGTAAAGACCCATCCCCATCCCCATCCCCAATATGCGGGTAATTACCCTACCCGCGTATGGGTATTTTTGCGGGTGCCCGTAGGGTCTGGGTCCATATTGCCATCCCTAATGACGGTGGCGGTGGTGACAACAATGGGGACAACGACCATGATGGTGACCATGTTGGACAATAAATACACAATAATTAAGAAAGATATAATTGTATATGGTGAAGATCACATTTAATTTTAATTCAAAATTATATTTGGACCATTAAAATTTAATCAATGGTTGCTATTTAAATTTCTCATATCTCATAATAAACATGTCCACTCACTTGAAATGTCTTCTCAATATATATATTTCAATTGAATATAATAATTTAATAACAATTAGCAAAAAAAAAAAACTTAATAACTTATATTTTAAATTGAATTGAAATACGTATATAATTATTACACATACAAATTTTCTTATAAATTAAGATAATAAGTGGAATTAATTTTAAGCTGTTGAATATGATTGAAATATATATTTAGATAAATTCTAATGAATAAATTTGACATTGAAACTAGGGTTTTAAAGATCAAACTGGTCGAGGTATTGAGTCATTGAGTCAATGGTCGAATCAGTAAATCACAAGTTAAACTACATGACTCGATTTGTATTAATTTTTTTTTTCATACTTTTCTCAACTCTCAAAATTTAAAAATGTCCTAAAAAAATATTCATTAAAAATTTATATAGTTTGACAAAATCTCATATAATTTTTACATTAATAAAAATAATATAATTTTTTTAATGAAGACTTTTAAACTTATCTTATTTTATCCTTAAATAAATCAAGAAATAATAGCCCTTCGTTTATCAACTCCATCCATTGCTTTGCATTTTTTTTTAATAATTTTTAAGGCTTCCTTGCTGACCACCCAAAAGCCAAAATTAAATAAAATAAATAAAGAAAAAACAAAACTTTCTCCACTTCCTTTCTACATTCTGACATGAGATTTGAGTCCACCTTTGTTTTCCTTTCTGCAATGGTTTTTTCAAACCCAAAAAAATCCAAAACAAACACTCATATCGTTTAAAAAAATCATGCTTCCTAAAATTTATTATTAATCATTATTTTATGCTCTTAATCCAAAAGGGTGTGGGAGAGCCACCATCAAAGCATATTGCCTTCACACTTCCACACATTCTCTCTCTCTCTCTAATCCCCAAAACCCAAACCCTTCTAACGTGATGGAGGGTGCATGATAGAGAGCAAACGAGACAATAGTAGTAGCAAGCGCAATGTGGCAGGCGAGCGTGGTGGCTAGTGTGATTGGCAGTTGGCCCGACAGCGAGCAAAGGCGTGGTGGTGCAATGCAATGCGGCGTAGCTATGAGCGAGAGCACGAAGAAGAAGAGAGATTTCTATCCTTTATTAAAACAGGTCGTTCCATCATTTATCTTTTTATTTTTTTTAATGATCCGATTGAATTGGTGGGTTAACAATTTAATTACAAATCTGACTAAATTGATGTGGATTGGATTGATAATGTAATTGATCCAATATCAAAAATTGACTCGAAATGATCGGTTTGACCGATGGAATCGATTTTTAAAACCTGAAACATGTAATAATAAGAATAATTATGATAATTTGCTATAGCGTAGATTATCATTCAAAATAATTCTAATGATAATTACTGTATTTGACATTACAATTTTTTTTTACATATTAAAAAAAGTCTATAAATTTATATTCTTTCTCTTTTAAAATGCATAATTAATTTCTAAGAATAAATTGTGTATTAATCAAGAATTATAAAACTCGTAAAATAAAAAACAGTTAAGTGATAAAATGTATAATTAATTTTTTTTTCAATTCTTACTGTGGGAATGATATTTTGATATATAAAATAGGGACAAATCAAAGCAACACACCCACTTAGACAGCATCCGTTTCAAAATTTGCTTTCTTTTTGGGTTTTGACACATATCTAATCTCTCTCCCTTTATTTATTTCTTTATTCAAACAATTGAAAGGCTCTAATGATCTATTCTATTTCTCTTCCCTCTGTTAATTGCATTGAAACAAAGTGATAAGGACTTTTTGTTTTGGATCTTTCTCCGGCCAATTCTAATTATTTGCCGTTTTCGATATTAATTGAGGGTGAGATGTGACTTTAATTTCTATTTATGTATATGAACCATCTTGAATTCAAACATTCACTTGCTGGTAGGGTCAGCCCTAATTCTTTCTTTTGCTATTCCTGGAGGGCCACGATTAGATTGTGATACCATTAAACTTTAAGTCTTATTCAAAATCACAAAAAGATTTATGGAATGATCTTTTTCCTTTTCGTAGCTACGATGGAATCAAAGTTTAAAGTAAACTTAGGAATCGAAATTGTGATAAAAAATAAAGTTTAATTGTGATGTATCGATAATTTTACATGACCTATCCATTACAATTCTTATGATAAATCAAATAGTTTTATAAAATTGTAGTAAAAATCATATAAATGAATGATAGTGAATGACTAATAGCATAGAATCATTTTACATTATCGGCTCATCATCATTAAACTTGAAAAATGAAGCATGAGGCCATAACATTTTAAGCAATCTCGTTGGTACACTTTAGGGCTCGTCGTCATTCTTTAACTATTCTTATTTGCATCTGTTTTATTTTTGTGTCCAAAGCATAATGAACTTTAGCAAAACTTCCACCATAATAATACGTCTGTATCCAAGCATGGGTTGTAGTGTAACAATTGCCTACGTACCCACACATATAATTATTGGTTTATTATTTCTACCTTTCTTTTCTTTTCTTTTTTCTCCATACTTTTGTGTGATGCTTCGTAAAGCAACAATGATGCATGGATATTTACGAAGATAAGATATCTTTAATTAAGTGCAATGTCACACAGCTAGACAAATGTAATAAGAATTTTGACAAAATACTAAAAAAAGTTTGAATGGAATGAAAATTATATAGGACAGTAGGATCCTGTTACTAGCTAGGTTACTAAATGTATAACAATTAAAATGGATAAAACAATAGTTCGTTAGGTAATGGTGTTTATCTTGACACTTAAGTCAGTCAGGTTTAAGCATGTTTATCACAGTCTAAAATGCCACATAATTTCAAAGAAAAAGGTTTTTCTGAAGAAGATTAAATTGTTTCCTAATTAATAGAAGACATGAAAAGTTTAAGTTTTCAATTATGGAAGCACGAACATTTTATTAAACTATTTATTATAGTTATATCATATTTAATTATGTTTAAGTTTGCTGTATATGTATGTTCATCTTTGTATTTTATCGCATCTTTGTACCATATATACTATCATATTTTGTTCCATTTTCTAATTCTCAATCACCACAACAAAAACTATGCTTTTCCTTTCTATGAATTTTCCAAATTCTATTTTTAAACTTTCAAAAACAAGTAAATTAATATTAATTTATTCATTAGATTTTTTTAAAAAAAAACAATTGCCCCCACTAGCCACATAAAGTAGTGCATATATGACAAGTGAAAGAGGGTTATGGAAATTGACATAGTAAGTACCTAACATTATTTATTATTAATAAAGATGGTGCTTTGTCTAGTCAAAATCTATAACTAAGTCACTATATTCTTTTTCATGATCCTGTTACTGTTTTTGGTTTTTTTTTTATAAGCCTGTAACTGTTTTTGGTACTTCGACTCTATATAGAATCATACATTGAATAAAACCATGTTACACTAATTTGAGAAAATATATATGATGTAAGGGAAAACCAAGGTTCTTGCATATACCAGAGTTAAGATATATGCATGGAGAGCCAAAGCCAAGTTGAGGTTTCAAATTTGGAGCAACACAAAAAAGGAACAAGCTTCATCAAAACTTGTTGCAATGGAATCAACTCTTTGACAGGTCTGTCATTCTATCTCTCAAACCTGTGAGCAATAAGTTATGCATATAAAGAAGAAGAAAAAAAAAATTAATAACATGGTACTTCATTTTTATTTTTATCGACAAATATTACTTCATGTGTACCGAATTGACTAATGTGTAGGATTACAAAAAACCATTCATATTGATTGATGTTTTTAGTCTTCAATATGAAATCTTAAAATATCTATTACAATTTTATCCACTAGTAAACATTTTTTTGTTTTGAAAAATATAACAATACATTTTTATTGAAATGAAAAAAAAGAAAAGAATAAGGGTGTGTATATTTTTTGGATAATCGATAATCAATTTTTATTTAGATAAATTTGCTAAAAAGTGATTTAAAAATAATTAATTTTGTTTGAATGTAATAAATTTTTTTTTTGTATGATAAAATAATATAAAAACAACTTGAGGAAAAAAATAAGTTAACAAATAATTCTAAATTATAAATTTTCAAATTATAAAAAATAATATTTTTTCAGATTTAATCTATACACTTAAACAAATTAGATTATATCCCACCAACTTAAATTATTGGAAAACACATGAGATTATTGTTTCCCCAAACACACTATAAAGGTATGTTAGTTAATTGTGTATGTTTAATTAAGCGGTGAGATTTAATTGGACTATATTTTATTTTATCGATATTTATTTTATAGATAAATATTAATAATTAGTTTACTAATAAAAATTTAAACCTAAGATCTATCATTTCCTCGCTTCCCCTGTTCAGGTATTGGGATACTCTCAGTGCCATATGCAGTTTCTCAAGGAGGGTGGTTGAGTTTCATTCTTCTACTCATCTTTGCAATGATATTCTGTTACACCGGGTTACTCCTACAAAGGTGCATGAACAACAATCCACACATCAAATCCTACCCTGACATAGGTGAGGTTGCATTAGGGCAAACCGGAAGAACACTCATTGCAACATTCATCTACATGGAGCTCTTTCTAGTCGCCGTCGAGCTTCTGATACTCGAAGGCGACAACCTAGAAAAGCTGTTTCCAGACATGAACCTCGGAATCATCGGAGGCAAGAGCGGGTTTGTGGTGGCGGCGGCTTTGGTCATACTGCCAACGACGTGGCTGAGAAGCTTGGGAGCTTTGGCCTATGTTTCTCTTGGTGGTGTTGTTGTTTCATTTGTTTTGATTGGGTGTGTTGTGTGGGTGGGTGAAGTTGATGGTGTTGGGTTTCATGAGAGGGGCAAGTTGGTTAACTTGGAGGGTTTGACTACTGCTATGAGCCTTTTTGCCTTTTGTTATTGTGCACATGCAGTGATGCCAACTTTGATCAATTCTATGAGTGATAGAAGTCAGTTTAGCAAGGTAATTTTGACTTATACTTCATCTTTTGTCCATGTATATAAGACTTTTTTTTACTTTATTATTTGTCTTCTTTTATAAGATCATCTTCTAACTGTTATGTACTTCTAGATGAGAAACAATCAAGCGAAGAGAGAACTGAACAAGAAAATTTTGAATTAGAATAGTAAAAATAATTGACAAATTTAATATGATTAAGGGACTGTTTGATTTAGTTTTAGTTTTCAAAATCTATTTTGAAAATAATTAAGTTCAGCGAGCATGAATTAACTAGTTTTGTTATTAAGGGGTGTGAATTAGTTGAAAGACTATTATAAAAAGAGATTGGAAGAGAAATTGTAAGAGGAAAATATAATTACTTTACAATTGAATAAATATTATTCTATGTCTTATTTTTATATATATATTTTAGGTTTATTGGGATGACAATTTTTATGCAAATAGACTTGTCTCACGTGATGTTACCATCAATGGTTTGATTTGGTGGGACTCTCTTCCTTCTTTTATATTAGGTAAGAGTTTTTCAAGAATAAATATAATTTTAGTTTTGGCTTTTATTTTTGATAAGTATTCGGTCTCTAAAAAAATATAAAATTTTTTTGTTTGAGTTTTTGAATTTTTTTTTTGTTATTATGTATTCTTAATTTTTTATTTTTATTTTTATTTGAGTACTGTTGATGATGTGACATCATCTGAATCATTGATTTATGTTAGATGATGTCACATCATCACTTAACTAATGGTTGAGATAATGCTACGTTATCAGTAAAGACTCAAAAGTAAAAATAAAATTTTTTAGGGACCTTTAATACAAAAATATTTTAGAAACTTAAACTCAAAAAAAAAAAATTTTTAGGATTCAAAACTTATTTAAACAATTTTTGTTTTTTTGGTTATAAGTTCAAATAATTTTACATGAGTTTTAGTTTTGGTCACTCATAATTTCTTATTTTCTTTTTGGTATGTTATATATAAGAAGGTGTTGTTTTGGCTATTGATGATTGTAGTGCCAACACGTTGAGATTACTCTCTTCAATATGCCTATAAGTACATACATATATCTCCTGATTTTCATAAAAAAAACAAGTGATGAAGTTAGGTTTCTAACTTCATTTCTTTTTGTTGAAATAATGACATTCTTATTGTTTTCCAATTACAGGTTTTGATTGTTTGCTTTGTGGTAAGCACAACTATCTACGGACTCATAGCTGTTTTAGGCTACACAATGTATGGAGATTATTTGACATCTCAAATAACATTAAATCTACCATCAAACAAAATAAGTACCAAAATAGCAATTTTCACCACAATAATCAACCCTTTCACCAAGTACGCTGTTCTAATCACCCCAATAGTAAATGCAATTGAAGACAAATGGCGCATCTGCAAGAGAAAGCCTGTGGCCATTTTGATTAGAACAACTATTGTGGTCAGCACTGTACTTGTGGCACTGTTAATGCCATTTTTTGGTTACATTATGGCGTTTATTGGTGCATTTTTTAGTGTTACAATCTCAATGTTGTTCCCTTGCATCTGTTACCTTAAGATGAACAAAGCTGCTAGGCAATTTGGGTTGGAGTTGATGATCATAATTGTGATTGTTTTCATTGCTACATTCATTGGAATATTGGGTACCTATGTTTCCGTGAGACACATTGTGAATCATATGTAGTCATATATATACGAAGATGTGCTCTTAAAGCTCGTATAAAACTAGTTCAACAACTTTACTATGATGTAGTATAAGTTATTGTGACAAGGGACTTTTTTACTCAACGTTGATGTAATTATTAATGAAAATGCTTCTTCTTTAGCTTATATGATTTACTCCGATGATATCCTACATGCTAGATTAGGACATCTAAATTCCTCATATGTGATTAAATTGCATCAATTAGGATTAATTAATATGCATGATAGATAAACCTTAAAATGTGATATTAGTGTTGAATCAAAATTAATTAAGAAATCATGTGCTTTTGTGCAACGTGAATCCGAACATCTTAACTTAGTTCATTTGGATCTTACTCATTTAAAACAAACCATGTTTAGAGAAGGTACATGTTATTTTGTAACTATTACAAATGATTTTTCTAGATATACAAAAGTTTATTTGATTAGATATAAAGATAAAACTTTTAAAATATTTTTATATTATAAAGTTGAAGTTGAAAATCAATTGAATTTGAAAATAAAAAGGATTTGATATGGTAGGGTTGGTGAGTACACTTTGTTTAATGACTTTTGTGAAAAGGAAGGTATTACCTATGAAGTAACCCTACCTTATTCACCTTAGTCAAATGGAGTAGCTGAATGGAAAAATAGAACCTTTTAAAGAAATGATGAATGCGTTACTTATTAACTTCTCTACACTTTGTAACTTTTGGGGTAAAACCCTTTTGACGGTTTGTTTTTACAAAATAGAATCTCACATAAAAAAACTGGTAAAACACCTTATGAGTTAAGGAAATGTTATAGACCTAAGACTTATGATTGCATGTTTATTGGTTATGCTAAAAATAGTGATGCTTATAGGTTTCTTGTCCAGAAGAGTAGTGTACTTGATTGTAATACCATCATAGAGACTAAGAATGTTGAATTCTTCAAGGTCATATTCCCTTTAAGGACTAATACTAGTTCTATCGCCTAGACTAGCCTTGAACAATCAATTGAAACCTATAATGAACCTTTAAGTGAGGACTTGAGGAGGAGTAAAAGACAAAGGATAAAGAAATCTTTTAGAGATGATTTTTATATTTATCTTGTTGAGGATGATCCTTTGAATTTTTCAGATGCTATCATCTTTGCTGATGCAAACCTTTGGGAATAAGCCATTAAGATTGAAATTGACTCTATTAAGAAAAATGATACATGGACCTTAGGAAATATTCCCAAGGGTGCTAAACAAATTGGATGTAAATGGATCTTTAAGAGAAAGTATTATCTCGATGGAACCATAGATAAGTATAAGACAAGGTTGGTAGCCAAATGGTTTTCTTAGAAACTAGATATAAATTACTTTGATACCTTTGTGCCTATTACCTTAATTTCCTTTATCTGTGTTTTGTGGCTCTAGCTACTATTCATAAGTTGGTGATTCATCACATGAATGTGAAACAACCTTCTTGAATTGTGATCTAGAAGAAGAGATTTATATGACTCAACATAAGGGGTGTGTGGTTCTTTGTAGGAAAGCAAAGTGTGAAACTTTTGACATTCTTGTATGGTTTAATATAAGCACCTAAACAATGACATGAATAATTGAATATGACTTTGCTTGATGATGGTTTTTCTTATAATGATGGTGATAGATGCGTGTATAGAAAATTTGTGATGATGAATGTGTTTTTATATGCTTGTGTATGTGGATGACATGTTAATTTTGGTACATGCATTGATATAGTTTTAAGAACAAAATATTTTTTGGCATCTAAATTTGATATGAAAGACACAGGGAAAACAAGTGTAATATTGAGAATTAAAATCATCATGAAGGGAGATAGTATATTACTATCCCATGGATATTATGTCGAGAAGCTTCTTAATAAGTTTGAATATAATGACTTTAAGTCAGTGAGTACCCCTTATGATGCTAATGCTCAATTAAAGAAAAATAGACGTGAATTTACTGATCAAACTCGATATGCCTAAATTATTGGGAGTTTACTACATTTGAGGAATTTCTTTAGACCAGATATTGCTTATGAAATAGATGAATTGAGTAGATCTACCCATTAGTCCTAATGAGGACCATTGGGATGCACTTGCTAAACTCATGGTATATATGAGAGGTACCAAGAATTATGGTATCAAATATAGTGAATTTCACGTTGTATTAGAGGGATTCATATGAGACAAAATCTACTAGTGAATATGTGTTTACACTTGGTGGTGGTATGCTTGCATGTAGATTAGCCAGACAAACTATTATAACTAGATCAACAATGGAACTAGAGTTTGTTGTTTTAAAGATGGCTGGTAGTAAAGCTAAGTGGTTGAAAATTTTCTTGGCTAATATTCCTTTGGGAATGAAACCAACCTCATTAGTGTCTATGCATTGTGATATGCAATCAACAATAGTTGTAGCTAGGAACAAAATGTTCATTGGGAAGAACATACATATACAATTGAGACATAGTGTGGTAAAATAACTACTAAATAATGGAGCAACATCCATTGATTATGTGAAGTCCAAAGGAAACTTAGCAGATCCTTTAACAAAACCCATGATAAGAAATATGATATTGGAAATATCAAAGGAAATGAGACTTAAGCCACTAGGAAACAAAAGTAATTGTAACCCAACCTTCATGATTTGAGATCCCATGAAAAAGTTTCATATGGGTAAGAACAAGTCACTTGTTAGTTCTAGTAGTACTTAAATTGATTTCAATCAATTTGAGGCCTTTTCTATGGTGTAGTAAAGTGTTAGGTGCTGCAACTATGTGGGGTTAAGTTTTACACTAAATTTTAAATTAATGTGATTTTGAGAAAGCTTAACATATAAAATTTTTAATGATTTTTATATCCCTTATGGTTGATGTATGAAATTGCTGAATACATTTGATAAAATTCACCTATATGAGTGTCAAGTGAGGGCGTTTGTATGAGATCTTGGCAAGATCTCTTGAGCATTCAAGAACATTGGGCATGCATATGGCCTAAAGGTGCAAAACAACAATAACCACAACTTTTGTGGAGGTGTATTATGATTAGTAGACCACTAACCTACATCAATTGCTTTTGGTTCATATAACTTGCTGCACCAACTACACTATGTGTTAAGTCCTATCAATTTAGGATTGGTTCATATAATTTGCTAACCAAGTCGACGCAATATATGCATATGTACATTCCTGTTAATTTATATAAGCAAAAACAAAAAAATCCTTGTTAATTTACATTTTGCCAAAGAATTGATTAGAAAAATTAAAATAATCCATCAATATTGTGTCAATAATGTATATTTGAAATATTGATAATGAGAAGTGCTAGAAACACAATCTCCAACACACTCTTTTGGACACAATTCTTTTGATTGACTAAAATTTATCGAAAATCACAAAATTTGGTGAGCCTCACATCCTATTTAATATCTCTTTATTTTGATTTTGTAGTTCTCAATGAATTTCAACTCATATGAAAGAGAGTTCAAAAAAGTGTGTTTGAAAGTGTGACCATAGTGACAAAGTGTATTTTAGCATAGTTTAGAGTTGCATTTAGCATAGTCTAGACATGTTTTTATACCTTATTTTGACCATTTTAGCTGAGTTTTGTGAGATTGAATCGTTTTGGGTCCAAGTGTTTAATTTTGCTATTTGTCACATTTTATTGATATTTTTGCCATTGTTCCTTGTACAGCTCATAACTTTTGACACATTTCTTTGATTTTGATGATTTTTGTCTTGTTTGAAAGCTAAGGAGGATAGCTGAAATTTCATATCTAACAAGGATTTTCCAATTCGGTCGTTTCGAGGGTCAAATCAGGAATTCAATATTTCAGCTCTGCACTTGTATAATTCCATGTTTTAGTTTGTAATTAGAGACATTTTGGTAATTTTAATTAGTTAGGGTAATTTTATTTAGTGGGTTAGTCCTCCTATGAAGGCCCACGTTTTAGTCCATCATATATATATATATCCCCTTTTATAAAAGAGACATACTACTTCATTTTATAAAATTTCACTTTTAGAATTTCAAAGTGCTCTCTTCCACTACAAGAAAATTGACTTCTAGTGACGGATAATTTTTTTTACTATAAGTCAATAATCTGTAGGTAAAAGCATATTAGACCTTTACCTACGAACACCTTCTTTATCAATTTTGAGAGTGTGTATTGTGACAATTATTTGTCTGTTAGTACAAGTTTTACCTACAGACATCCCTTTACCTATGATTGCATTTTTCTGTCACTATAGGTAAAACACTACAAGAAAAAAAACATTTTAATGAGGGTTAATTTTGGTTTTAACGGGGGTTTAAACACCTGGTAAGTGCATGCCTTACAAGATTTACCCACGGTTTTAAATCCCTGGTAATTACCAGGGGATTTCAAACCTCTGTTAATGCCATAATTATTGATGTTAAAATCCTTAAACTTACCAAGGGTTTTACTGACAACCCTTAATAGCTTCTTTTTTTTTAATAGAAAATGAACCCCAATAGTGGTAAAAAATAGAGATTTAATTTCAACAAAATAGCAATCTAATAAGTAAGTTATATGATAGTAGGGTTTTAGTGCTATAGCAAAAAAATATAGATTTTTGTAACAAAAACAAGAATCTATACCAATAAAAATTAGAACTTAAAATAGCAGCATAAATCATTAATATCTACATAATTTTAGAACGTAAAACAGCACATAAAACAAAGGGAATTGGTTTTTTTAGCAAGAAATGATATCTTAAATAGTAGAGGGAAATGATCTCATATCAGAAAATTAGAACTACATAGCAGCAAAGTTAATTTTCAGGACAACAAAGCCAAATATGCATGACAGACAAGTGTAGGTTCAGGGAAAGCAGGAAAAATAGGCTTTATAGCAACTAAAATAAGAGTTTCAAGAAAAAAAAAAAATATATTAATAGACAAAGTAAATTAACAACAAGTATGCATTTCCAACATATTAGAATCAATATCATGCTATATCAAAAAACATAACATAAGATTAAAAGAGGGAGAAAAGTTTATCTGACAAATGAAAGTGATGAAGCAGAACCCGTATGAGAACTTTATAAGAAATCAAAGCTAGCACACACAAAAATTGGTGAACTAAAGCTTCAATATACCTACAGTTTGACCACCCAGACCAAAATAGATTTAGCACCAAGTATAGAACCATGAACTAGATGCATGTGTTTCCAAAGCCCCAAACCATATTGTAAGTATAAGACACGATTTTTATAATTTGTTAAGCATTGAAATTAAATGATGCAAGAAGCTAGAGGAAAATATTAAATTTGACTCACCAAATATAAAGAATGAGACAATGAGTTTGAAAGTGATTTGTTTTTTGCACAACAAAGCAAAATAATATATTAATAGAGATACACTTTTCTTAAAGACATAAGATGTGAATCTAAGAGACAAACTCAAACAATACATAAGACATGTCATAATCAAAGTACAATATTTATCAAATTACCCCAAACCCTTGTATACTAGTAACTGATACCATGTTCAACATATTAAATTCCAAGCCTCTCTATTTTCTATTACTTCAGTATAACCTAGATACGTGCGAAAGCCTTTATAGGGTGCTCGACCAGTGGATGAAAAGACTATGTCGATGGTACAAAGCAAATATTTGTGAAAGAATCATCAAACCAATCTTTTTCTCCAAATGTCCAATTCTACAATTCTTCAATATGCCACAATTAAAAAATAGCATAAGAGATCAAGAAGAGAGAGTTAGAGACCACAATTAAGGTTTATAGAACTTACCTTGTGATTCTAAAGTATCTCCTCCACACCCTTCGAAGACCATGTGAAAGGGAGGGTCCATCTCAAAGATTTGAAAAACAGAATTTCAAAAAGCATAAGAAAGTAGGAACACCCTCACTAGTAAGAGCAATCAACTTAAATATTCAATTGAAATAATATTGGATGTATAAACTTCAATGCAAATGATTACAGTTAGAAATTAACATTAACAAGTATCAGAGCTTCAGAAGTATGCTCAAATAGTTACATCTTTGCAAGTTTTGAATGCCTCTGGAAAAATAAAATTGTTTTAGTTGTTAACATAAATAGTCTGATTTTTAAGTAAAACTTATGTACCAATCAGACAAAGGATTTGAGGATTTACTTGCATATTGTAGTTTTTCTGTGTTCACGACATATTCATCAGTTGCAAAATCCTACAAACTTAGAGAGAATTAATTTTTTTCAAAATTTTAAAGTAAAGCTTATCTACTAATTAGACAGGATGAGGAAGGAATTATGAAAAAAAAAACTTGCAAAAAGAGAGCTTAGTCTTTTTTCAACTCCCAATTGCAACATGTACTTCTAGTATAAAGAAGAAATCCAAGAGTTCTATAAGGAGTAAAGGGTGCTCCTACACCAAGAAACAAATAAGGAAAAAATAATATCAAGATGGGTAGGGAATTGTAAAATTGGTGATAAGTGAGTACTATTTATAACCATGTAACAGGAAACAAAGGACTCCACAAATAAAATATATTATAACTTACAACAAATTATGTTACATTAATACAAATTAAAGAATATTAAGGGGCTAGATATCATTAAAAAATGAAGAACCCACATTTGGTCAAGGGGATTTTAGGCTTTTTTTTTTTTTTCATTTGGTAGAAATCAAATGAAGTACATTAATAGATGAAACAAACTTAGAGTTGGTTCTTCTCTTTCAAGGTGAAAAGTTTCTTTTACTTAAATCTGATAAAATATAAGGTAGTTTATTTTTAGGTTTGGCACTAGAAGAGCTTAAGAAAGGAGTGGAGGGTGCTAAAAAGTTGAAAGAAATATACCTCCTGATTTGAATCTAACTGGTACCCATTCTTCATTGTTAATGCCTTGGTGATTCCTACTTGTTTTTGTAGTTTGAAAGTTAAGGACTTTGCATGCACAATTATAAGTTTCCTAAAATCAAATCCAAGATATAGAATAAAAAAACTATAAGTCTTTTTAACCTCATCTAATTATGGCAAAATTCAACCTTAGTCAGAAAACCTGCAGACTAAAAGTCTTAAAAAAAGCTTGATTTTCACTCTTTTATCTTTAAAGTCTCAATTGATACCAAAATGTTTTAGTCCAACCTACTATAACCTTCAACCAACATCTTCACAATAAGCCAATTTCTTAGGCTATTTTTAACAATAATAACAACATGGTTGTCTTATAAAAGGCATGGATAGAAAGAAAAAAAATATGTTGTAAAAGTGCTTTAAGGCTAGTTTAACTTTTAGCTATAAAACTTCAAATCATACACTAGAGTTTCCTCTATGCAACTATTTCATCTTTTCACACCCTCACTCACTCTACCACCATATTTGAAAGGAGTTTGGTTGCCAACCATTCTAAAAATAGAAATCACTTTCTCAAATGGCTTAAAGAGAAAAATAATTTGGTTATAGGACAGAATTCAACATACTAATTTGTTATAGTTTGGGATCCTTGGTTTTCCTCTAAGCATAAGCATAGGTAAAGACTCGGACAAGGCTGACTTTAGGTGCTTCTAAGGGGTATAAGTATGAGAAAAACGAACTCAAGCAATGTCAAGCATTATGTAGCTCAGTATTAAATAAAAACAGTACCTAATCATTAATTCATTCTGCACCTAGACAGTTTCTACATACTTAGGAAAAATATTCACCAAATATTATGGAAACTCCAAATATTATGAGGTCAACTGAATTAGAAAGAAGACACCCAGAACTATAGCAGAAAAACTAATAGACAAATTTCAAATAAAGGATTGATGCTGTATTGCAATTCCAGCAATCAAAAACAGAGAATTTAAGTCATTTATTCACTCATAATTTCCTTTCTATTACTAGAAGGAAAAATATGGTTTAATTTGGTTACAAGACACATAAGAAAACAACTAAATCAAGTAATGCATACCCTGTACATTGTACCTGTAATCAAATTCACATAACACTTCATGCACCTATATCGAAAGTTTAAATCTCCACATCCTTTACATTAACGAGTGATCAACATATAATTTAATCAATTCATTATGACACTCATAGGGCAACAATCAACTTAAATCCATTAAACTATTTGTCAAGAATCAACAAGTCAAAACCTACAAGCTATATATTGAATGCATATGCCAATTTAATACTCATACAACATTCACATAATAATTAGCAAGCATGCATTTTGACTAAAATGAACTATTTTAAATTGACACCAATATCATCATTAACAACAACGAAATCCCTCAAATGACAGAGCCCTGACTTAATTAACTAATTATGCACGTAAAGTAGAATCAGCAATAACAATTGCAACTTCATTAACATCGGCGTTCAAATTAGCTTATTGCATTCAAAACTGCTTTATAATCAAAATTGATAGTAGAATAAAATAGAAATTAGTGTAAATCTCAATAATGAGCTCTCATATCTAATAAATCTAACATCTAAGAATAATAGATAGTTAAATTCTCACCCTAAATCCAATGCATAAGGAAAGGAGAGAGATCAGTGAAAGAAGTTACCTCGTCGAAAGCGTGACAAAGATTCACAAACTGCGTGGTGAAATGGAGATGAGAAGCTTCATTATTCCATTCCAATCGATATTCCTTCTCTGCAATTTTCTTCACTTTTCGCTCATTTTCTCTTCTCCCAAACACGATTCTAATTCCTCTCATGTTGTTGAGAGTTAGCAAGAGAGTAGAGAGCTGTTGTGGAAGAGAGAGATCATAATCGTAGTACCTTTGCCTAGGGTTTCAACCTTTGAAAGATTCGGAGTCTCTCATGACGTTTGAGGAGTTTGATTATCATTTTATATATGTAAATATTGCATCATATTTTGTAGTGATTATCCAATGTTCTCAGGATTTCTAGCTTAGTTTGAATTCATTTAATATAGATTGGTAGTTTTGATGGAGTACGTCGAACACGTCGTCAAAAGCAACTAAGTTCTCCAATAAATTTTGCAATATAGGGCTAACTCAGGTCATTTTCTCAAAGATACAATTCATCAAATACCTTGCATTCAATTCAAAATAGGGGGGATTTTGTACATTTTCAAAAATTAAAGCAACAAAACAACTTTCTAAACAATAAACGAAAATAGAATCAAAGAGATACAACTCAAGAACCTATGCTTATAGAGAAATAATCACAATTCCAACAAGGATAAGTTAAATTCATACTCATGAAATTCCCAACAATACGAAATTTAAGGTAATCACCTTACATTCATTTGAAAAAATTCGGATTACTATCGCATTTCTAGTTTTTTCAAATTCAAGCACGTATCGTATTAAATCACAATCATACGATTGTAATTGACCCAAATTTAGATATCAATTCCTTAATCTAATCATTATCATACATTAAACAAGGAAATTGAAAATTAGAATAAGGGGGAAAAGGGTTTTCATAAGCAAAATTCAAAATTGAGAATAGAGGAACTCATATTTATCCACAAGCACATGATTCTTGGGTTGCAAAGGGGATTTAGCCTTCCATGAAGATCCTCATGGTGGCTGTAAGGGGCTGCATGAAATTTATGAAGGAGAAAGGGAAAAGAAGAGAAGATAAAAGAGAAGAGAGCAGATGTGAGATTTTTATTCAATGAGTAGTATTGTGTAGTGTAATTGTTATTTTGCAAAAGGGGAAAAGCTAAAAATAAAAGCCAAAACTGTGGTCCCCCCCACAAGGTCTGAACCCACTAAATAAAAGCTATCTTGACCAATTACAATTACCAAAATGGTCTCTAGTTACAAACTAAAATGTGAAATTATTACAAATGCAAGACCGTAACATTGAATCTCAAATTTGACCCCTAAAACGTCAGAATTAGACAATACTTGTGAGACACGAAATTGTGAATCTCCTCATTAGTGTTCAAAAAAGACAAGAATCATCAAAATCAGAGACCTATGTCAAAAGTTATGGGCTTCACAATAGATAGTATCAAAAATATCAATAAAACGTGACAAATAGAAATCTTTGACACTTGGGCCTAAAATAACCCAATTTCACAAAACTCAGCTAAAATGGTTAAAATGAGGTATTAAACATGTCTAGACTATGCTAAATGCAACTCTAGACTATGCTAAAATACACTATGAGTATAGTTTTGATAATTCTAACCATAGGAAGGTATTTTGTGAGAAATATACTCAAATTCATGTTTGCAGGCTTAGGTTCAACAATAAGGGAAGAAATAAGAATGAATGCAAATAGTGCTTAGCTCCAACTTTTGCTAATTGTATCTCTCGTTGAGCTCAACATCGAGCTAAGCGAGACAGGCGGTCTATGCCGCGCTAAGCGTAAGCTTACGCTAAGCAAAATGTTCTTTTGAATTGAATATTCGCTTAGCAGAAACTCTCGCTTAGCGAAAGCCCTGTTTCTGAGATGAAGTATGCAGAATCATGAACTTGCGCTTAACGAAATGGTGCGCTAAGCAAAAGTCCGCTAATAGTATATAAGTTGCATTTGTAATTTTTTTAGGCATTCAGAGATTTTGATTAGATTTTGACCTGCTTCTTCATCCTCTATTCCTTTCTTCCATTTTGTAATTCTCGCTTAGTTACATGTTCTTTTGAACTGAAGATGCGCTTAGCAGAAACTCTCTCTTAGCGAAAGCCCTTTTTCGAATTGAAAATGAGCTTAGTAGAAACTCTCGCTTAGCGAAAACCCTGTTTCTGAGATGAAGTATGCAGAATCACGAACTTGCACTTAGCGGAATGGTGCGCTAAGTGAAAGTCCACTAATAGTATATAAGTTGCATTTGTAATTTTTTTTAGGCATTAAGAGATTTTGATTAGATTTTGACCTGCTTCTTCATCCTCTGTTCCTTTCTTCCATTTTGTAACCTTTTCAAAACTTTTCATGATAATGAGAGGCTAGTTTATTAGTGTTGAGGACTTGGAACTAGATGTTGAACATGTAAACGCTTTCCTTCATATCTATTCATTGAAATATTTAGTTTAAAATTCATTTCTTTATCTTTACTCTTGTTATATGATTTGATCAGTTATATATGCATGTTTTAGAGTTTAATTGCCATTGACAAATGTTTTTGAACTTAGAATTGAGTTTGGACTCTAATGGAGTGTATTTCTAGACATAGGATAGACTCTATTAGCTTTGTAAAAATCTTTGAGTTTTATCAAACCACTTAACTGAACTTACCAAGACATCGGAAGTGAGTTTGAGCAGTTTAGGTTTGATTTGATGAGATATCACATTTTGAGCACTTCTATATCGAAGTTAATTTGAAATATTGCTTTGAATGGAGAATATATCTTGTATCTTTACATGGAAAGCAAACCGATTGAACCAAATCCTCAACATATCCATCATTCTCATCTTACACTCAAGCATGCCAATTGTTCGATCATTGTCCTGAATCAACATTATCGTTTTATTAGTTATCCTTAGTGTTATTTGTTAGTGTTTAATTCATTTTCTGTTGTCACTTATGTTCTACAACATAAACAACTTTTAAAACCAAATTAGTGTTTAGGAATTTAGGAATTGATTATTTTACTAATAGTCAATATGGACAATTCCTTGTGGATTCGATACTGAGATTTTCCTTTTTATACTACTTGTGCGATATTTGGTACATTTGTCAAAATATTTCATCAATGGCATTGTCAACTATGAGGCCGAGGTGCACGACGATTCGTTAGGTGGCGACACTGTGTTTTGTTTCATGGCGGCACAATCGTCAGTTGGTTGGTGGTTGGCGCGACAAGGGACGGTGGTGCGTAGGAGCCCTCTCTAGAGTCTTAAGAGCTAGGTCTGAGGGTTTGGAAACGAAAACTCTAAATTTGCTACGTATGAGTGTTTGGTAGGAATTGATAAATTTTTATATCAGCTCTGTTTACTATTTCCAAAAATATTATTCTAAAATTTATATTATTGAAACTTTTTGAATTAGCTCATTTATATGATATAAAATTAATATTTTAAATCAGATGATATAAACATGAGAGATTTAGAAAGGTGAATTTATATATTGCTTTCTAAATTATCTTTTTTTATTTGATAAAAATTTAAGAATTTTGTGCTTAGTTTTTTTTTTATTTGATTTAAAATTTAGATTTTTTTAGATTAACATCAATTATAAATTTGAAAGATTAATTTTTTTTTTTAAATCAGAGTAATTTACAAATGATTTTAAAAAGTGTTTTTTAGATTAGTTAACTAACATCCAATCTACATACTTTCATAGGTAAAATTATCATAGGTGTAAATTATCAGACTTTCACCTACACAAACTAGTCGTAGGTATAAGTTTTCATCAATTTTAGTTACACTAAGCATTTGTAGGAAAAAATTATTTTAATTTTTTCAAGTTTTACTTACACCAAATAAATAGTAGGTATATTTTTTAACTTTTACCCACACTAAACATTAGTAGGTATAAATATTTTTCACTTGTACCTACACTAAAATACATCCGTAGGTAAAAGTGTCCGTAGCTACATGTCATTTTCCCCTTTATTCTCAATTTCGAATTATGCTCATGAAAACCTTTTTATCATTTTTCTGATTTTCAATTTTCTTGTTTAATGTATGATAATGATTAGATTAGATTAGATTAGAGAATTGAAATTTGAATTTGAATCAATTGTAATCGATTGATTGTGATTTAATATGATACATGATGAATTTGAAAAAATTAGAAATGCGATACTAATTTGAATTTTTCCGAATAAATGTGAGGAAATTGTCTTAAATTTCGTATTTTCATGAGCATAAATTTGACTTATCCTTGGTGGAATTGTGATTATTTCTCCATAAACATAAATTCTTGAGTTGTATCTTTTTTATTTTGTTTTCGTTTATTGCTCTGTTTACTTAATTTTTTTGAAAATCATACAAAATCCTCTATTTTAAATTAAATATAAAATGTTTAATGAATGGTATCTTAAAAAAAAATGATCCGAATTAACCTTAACTTACAAAATTTGTTCAGAAGTTTAATAACTGAACATTGACCAACGTATTTGACGTGTGCACCGTCACAACAATCCTAATTCATCATTTCATGCTTTCAGCCACCACACCACTTCCAATGTTTACATTTTTTTTTATATACTTATATCATCTATCTCCGAATAAATGTGTATATGAAAAAAAAACCAATTTTAACACATTAATAAGTATCGTATTTAATTTTTTAATGTAATATTAATACTAGATTAATTTTGTAAAATTACTATTCTTTTTTATTTTTACTTTAAAACAATATAGGATGACATGACAACGAAAAAAGCCAAAACATGTATTTTCCTATATTTTATATTGATATTCATGTGTTACAAATAGGTATGAAATTTTAATTTATAAAAAAAGCTTGTGATATATTTTATTTGTTAGTGGATGGAAAGCTGGTAACATAGAAGGAAAAAAGTAATTTTATTTCATCTTTTACAAGCTTTACACACACGTTAGTGAAAGCCAAGGGATTTTATAGATAACAATTGAAACACAAAATGTGTTCAATCGAAAACAACAAAACAAGGAGAGAAAAAAAGGGGGGGAAATTGACTTCATTTGTTTTTAAATAAACGTTAAATTTGAGAAAAATATGTCTTAAAATAAGTGTAATATTTAGAATATAGGTTTTTATTGTAATATTAATCATTTTTTCATTAATTCTCTTAAGAATTGTCAATTTAATTTTTCAATCTAATATTAACAATAAGGTTAATTAGTTTTATAAAATCATATTGTACTCTTTATCTGTTTAATATATTCATACACTCAAAGTTAAAAGTAAAAACCTAACAAATAATGGTAATCAATGATAAGAATAACAAAATTGAGATGAGAGAAGCAAAAATAATATTTGAAGAATAGTAATAAAAAATAGATTGGTTATTCATATTCTCAAAATTCAAATGTTCCTTATATAAACTTATTATGGAGACAAAGGTTAATAATAAATATCATTTAATTCCTCAAATAAATTATTACCAAATCAATATAAATTTTTTACTATAGAAATGTGATAGGAGAATAAAAAAATAAAAAAAAAACACGAAAACACACACTATTATGTCTTTCACTAAAAACTTTTCTAAATTATTTGATCACAAATATAAATATTTATAATCTTTAAAATATATTATAAAAAAAAGTAACACTAGATTATTTGTTTTAAAAAAGGAAAAATATAATTATTTCTAGGCTTAATGTTATTTTTAGTTCATTACATTTTATATTTTTATATATTAGTACATAATGTTTTAAAAATTTCATGTTGGTAATTTGAAGTATGTTTTTGTCACATTTTGATACATAATATTTTAAAAGTTTCATCTTGGTACTTTAAGTCATGTTTTAGTCACATTTTTATATATTGTAAGGTTTTTCATTAAAAACGTTTAACATCATCGATACTTTAAAATTTAAAAATAATTAATTTAAAATAATAACAACTAAAAATCGCTACTATCATTATTTTATTTTAAAAATTAAAAATTATCATAAAATCGCCATCTTTAACCTACCTTTCATCATCATCTAAACCCACCCCTAAACTCCAAGTCTCCCCTTAACTAGATCTGGCCTTCTCGATGTTATGTATGATCTTCTTGTGTAACCTTAGGCTCAACATTTTCTTGCTCTAACACTTCATTCATCTTCTTACCTTCACCTTTTGTTTCTCTTTATGTGTAGTCAGCCATTTTCTTTTAATTCTATTTGATTTCTTTTTTATTGTTTGAAGTTAAATTCAAGTGGTGGCGTGGTGGAGGGAGTATGTGGTTGGCGGTTGAGAGGTGGTGGTGATTTTGAATGATAGTGTAAGGTTGAAGATGGTGGTTTTAGAATGATTTTTAATTTATAAAAATAAAATAAAGATAGTGATGATTTTTATCTGTCACTATTTTAAATTAATTATTTTAAATTTTAAAGCACTTATGATGCTAAAAATTATTAATGAAAAATCTTGAAATGCATTAAAATGTGATTAAAATATAGTTTAAAGTACCAAAATCAAACTTTTAAAATATTATGTATTAAAATTTGACTAAAATATAATTTAAAGTACCAAAATGACACTTTAAAATATTATTTACAAAAACATAAAAAATGTGAAATTTAATGGACTAAAAGTGACATTAAATCTTATTTCTGCCATACTATTAAAAAAATTAAACAAATACTCAATGAATTTTAAAAGAATGCCATTAATTTTGCAAAGAATATTATAAAAAAAGAAAAAATATTTTGCAACAAAACAAAAAAAAAAGATAACTAATCATTAAATACTAATATTTATAATCAAATTATTCAAATAAAATTAATTAATTTTATCATTAAAATATTATTAGATGGATATATTAAAAAAACTATAAAAAAAATCACATTTTTTTTCATTCTTAAGATTTTACTTAAAGAAATTAATACGTGCATTTTGAAAGATCCCAAACCAATAAATAATATCAAAGCTCTAAAACATATTTTAAAGAGTAATATAATTTTATAAGAGAAAATTAGATAAAGCCATATATATATAAGCTACAAGGAACACAATGTTCAGCTACTACTTAACGTGCAGCCACAAAAAGAATGTGAAACTGCCTAACCTATAAACATATCAAACTTAGTCAAATAGAATCTCTCAAAAGTATAAATTAATACATTAGAGAATATATTTATACAAATAATACTTCTTCGTTACTTTTTAATAGTCGTTGTTCTAGACTGTATCGTAAAAACTAATAATTTTAATAATGTTTTTTATTCTATAAACATCATTTGTATCAGCTGCATCTGCAACAAACATAGCCATCATCACGGCAATGACCACCACCCGTTTCACCAAATCTGCTTTCCTCATATTGGACATGGCAAAACCTTCATCCATCCCCATCTTCAAAAGTGGATAATGTACCAACTTCCATTATAAGCTACTGCTATACTAATACTAATATATTATGCTATGCTCTTGCCTTAGGTTTAGAAGCATCAATTACAGATTCCAACGAAATTTCATCCATCTTAACAAATGCCAAAATAGTCTTAGATTCCTAAGATGAAAATAAGATACAAGTGAGCACAAATCAAATTACTTTTCAAAACAAAAATATCAATTCAAACTATCGAAAGTCAAAACTAAAATAAATAAATCCTCAATTTACAGTTTTGAAAAATAAATATAAAAAATTGATTTAGTAATCAATTTAATTCATAAAATCAGTGGTTCTTTTTTGGGTCAAAAAACAAAGCTAATGATTAGGGATGTTTATAAATTTGAACTCATCTAAAAAAATCACAAAACCGAAGCAAAAAATCGCAAATCAATTAAAATGATTTAGATTTTTTTTTTATATTTTTGTTTAGAGAATCCAGCGTTTTGATTTGATTTTCAATTTGAAACTTTGTACCGGTCCAAACCGAACTCTCGAATCGAAACGTATATTAGAAACCCAGGAAAACTCTTGCCGCCGTTCAAGCTTCCATTTCTCTTGTTCTCAATTTTTGTTCCCCTCTGCCTCTCTGCCCTCAACCTTGGAGTTGGAAGCTTCGCCGCGGTCTTCCTTCTTCCTGCCTTTCAATCTCGCGCCTTCATCTTGGAGTTGAGTCGGACCACTGAATCTCGTCAGAGTTGGAAGCTTCCTCGCGGTTCTTCCTTCTTCTCTGCTCTGCGCCAGCGCCACCACTGACCACCGAGGCATCGACGGACCACTGCGGCAGATACGTCTTCATTCTTCCGTGTCTCCGTTGCCTTCTTTGTTCGCGGACCACCGACTCACCGACGGACCACTGCATTCACGCGCTTGGTATGTGTAATCTGCCATCCTATTAAGTATTAATGGTTCAGTTCTCTGCCTCTGCCTCTGAGATTTACTAGTTCAGTTCTTAATGTTTGCATCATGATTGGTTCTCTGTGATATTTGATTCTCTGTTCTGTTTCTCTGTGTCTGTGTTATTCATTATTCCTCCTCCTCACCAAGTGAAAAAATGAGGAATGGATTAAGAAAGAAAGAAACCATGATATATATCATATATCTTTTAGAGTTAGACAACCACAATTATTAATTGTGATTAGATGATTTTTCTGTTTTAGATAGGTAATATAGCATTTTCCACTCAAAAATGCCCAATAAAGGTAACTAATTCATCATTTGAGCGACTGTAGTTATTTACTTTATAACTTTATAACATGCATATAGATAAGGAAATTAGACAGACCTTAATTTATGAAATATTTACTAATTCTTTATGATATTTGCCTATTTGGTTCTCTTAGACTAATCTCTATGATATTTGGTTTTATGTAACATGTTCTAAAGATGCATTTGATATTTTGTATGGCTATGTGTGTTGTGTTCACTTTCTTTAATGCTTTACCTGATATTCTTTTTTAGTTTAAATTGTGGGTGTGACACACTTATAATTTATCACTTATCAATCATCACACCATGAAGGTAGTCCTTTTCCCTCAGATTTGGAGAATCGCAGTTCATAGTTAACAAATTGGATTTGCAATATGCATCTTAAAAGTTCAAACTGCAACATTGCAGATATGGGAATGAGAAGCCAAGTTGCTAATGCTAATTTGATTCTAATTGAATATTTGCATGTGGATATGTTATTGGCAGCATTGAAACAAAGAACAAGGAGCAAAAAGAAGTAACTCAACCAACTCTTTCACAACTTTTCACACTATGCTTAGCTCAAATTCTTTAATTGCAGGTAGTCGTGTACATAACTCTTTTCAACTGATGCTAACAAAAGTTGTTCAACAACTATTATTACTCTTCTGTCTCCACCAAGTGAAGTGTGGAGAAAAAAGAAAGTTAAGGGCAAAAAGAAGATTATGTGGATGACTGTCTCTGATTCCTGTGTCTAACAAGGACACTGTAATAATAATACTCACGGTCCAGTGTGCACATTGCATTATGTCTGCCTTTTAGGTATGAAACACTTTTGAGTTTATATTTTTTGTGTTTGGTTCGGATGATTTTTTATCCAAAAATCGAATCAAACCGCAATGCGAACACCCTTACTAATGATTCTAAACATATGGAGCAGATTGAATAGACTCAATGTACAAAAATGGGCTAGCCCAATTTGTGATAAGCCTTCATTTCGGCCCATTTCAAAAATTGAAGGTGCTGGCATCGAGGAGCTTGAGGAAGAGCAAGGCTGAGGAGTGTTCCCAAAATCTCAATATCTTCAATTCTATCTACAACTGCAAACCTTCTTCTCGTTTGTTGTTGATCACAAAAATGGAGGCGAAACTTCAAATATTTATGGGATTACCCCCTGCGTCATTTCAATCTTCTTCCTCATCCACTCTCTGCGTAGTCAAGAAGCCTCTAACTACCTCCTGTTTTGGCACTGCACGAGGTATTTTATTTTTACTACTCTCACTCTTTTTCCGCTACTCACAATCGTAAATTTGGCTTAAACGTTACATTTAGCTCATGATTAACTTAATCAACCTTGTTTTTGTCTCTTAAATCATTTTCAGTGGAAGTTCTGAAACTTAGAGTGATGAGGATTGCGAAGCCTATGTGTGGTGGAGGTGTTCTTGGTGCTCACATGAACCTCTTCGATAAGTTCACCAGAGTTGTGAAGGTGAAAAAGAAGCACTGAAATGATGGTCGTTTAGTTTCTCATGGAGACAAAATTCACTGTGATTATTTTAAGCGATGAATAGATTGAATATTTCTTATTTCTCAGCATCTAACTCAAATGAGAAAAGAAAAAAAAAAAACTGGAAAAAGCCTAGCACTCGGATAGTGGGAGAAGATAATGTCTCCAACACACTCAGTCTCTAGCATTCCCAACTGGTTCAACCTGTTCTCCAGGGGAATTTCTCATTCTTCCAAGGAATTCTCATATATCAGTTATATCTGCTATGGTATTATCTGGTGTAGTGCCTAAGTACATTGTTCCTCACTACGAGAATGATTGGGACATTGCTGGTGGTGTCACTCCATTACAGGTGATTCAAATGTTGTACACTATCATATTGTGCTTACCTTCATGAAAATTTACTGATACAAATAAATAAATTGCTTGCAAGCAGTTGATATGTATAGAAGATGAACCACTGTTTTGAATATCTGACTTTTTACTTTCCTCAATATTAGTACTCTCTACTAGTAATCTTATCTAGTTCTCACTTTTTGTTTTTTGTGGGTGGGATGGCTGGATGTTTCTGCAGGTATTGAAAGCCATCCAGGAACTAGAAATGGAAGGTAAAAAAGCAGCAACAGTCTTCATCACTTCGCCTACTTATCATGGTATTTGCAGTAACTTGAATGAGATTTCTGAGCTGTCATTCTCGTAAAATTCCTTTGATTGTTGATGAAGCTCATGGTGTGCATTTTGGATTTCATTCTGAACTGCCTAACTCAGCCCTCCAGCAAGGGGCTGATCTGGCTGTTCAGTCCACTCAGAAAGTTCTTTGCTCTCTTACTCAGTCATCCATGCTGCACATGTCCGGAAATATTGTTGATAAGGAAAAAATTCCTAGATGTCTCCAAACTCTTCAATCCACAAGCCCTAGTTATCTGCTTTTGGCATCCTTGGATGCTGCTAGAGCTCAACTTAGTGAAAGCCCTGATGTTGTATTCAACCAAGCAATGGCATTAGCTTATGAAGCAAAGTGCACGCTAAAACAAATCCCTGGTATATCAGTGCTTGAGAATTCAAGCTTTCCAACCTTTCTTGCAATTGATCCATTATGTCTAACTGTAGGTTTTTGGAAGCTTGGTTTATCAAGTTACAAAGCAGATGAAATCTTGTACAAACAAAGATCATGGGGTTGTCTGTGAACTTGTTGGTAATAAATCTATTACCTATGCATTTAATCTTGGAACTTGTAAGGACCATGTCCAAAGGCTTATATTGGGAATAAAGCATTTGGCTGCAACATATGCTTCTAGTAATCACCAACCTGAAAAGAGAGTGCTTACTGTCCATGCACCCTTTGATGATATAATCATGAGTTTGATCCCTAGAGATGCGTTTTTTGCAAGTAAAAGAAAAGTAACAATAAGGGAGAGCCTGGGTGAGGTTTCAGGAGAGCTTATATGCCCATACCCTCCAGGCATACCAGTATTGATCCCTGGTGAGGTTATTACTGAAAAAGCTATTGATTATCTTCTTCATGTTAGGAGTAAAGGTGGTGATATTAGTGGAGCCTCCAATCCCTTACTTTCTTCAATAGTTGTTTGCAACGTATAGTAAATCTTGAAGTTAAAACTTCCCAAGTGACCTTTGGCCTTTTCATCTATGTGTGGGTTAAACTTTAATTTGCAAATGGAGTATCAACCTTGTTTCTGTCTCTTAAATCGTTTTCAGTGGAAGTTCTGAAACTTAGAGTGATGAGGATTGCGAAGCCTATGTGTGGTGGAGGTGTTCTTGGTGCTCACATGAACCTCTTCGATAAGTTCACCAGAGTTGTGAAGGTGAAAAAGAAGCACTGAAATGATGGTCGTTTAGTTTCTCATGGAGACAAAATTCACTGTGATTATTTTAAGCGATGAATAGATTGAATATTTCTTATTTTTCAGCATCTAACTCAAATGAGAAAAGAAAAAAAAAAAACTGGAAAAAGCCTAGCACTCGGATAGTGGGAGAAGATAATGTCTCCAACACACTCAGTCTCTAGCATTCCCAACTGGTTTTCGTCTTTCCAATTTCCTGTAAGGTAGCTCCAATCATACAATCTTTCTCTTTCTATTTTTCTTATGCTAATAATTACTTTACTTTTTTTATTTCCAGGATTTTCCCCACACCTCCACTTTTAGCCTTCATTGCTCCCAGGTCTCCTTCACTTCCTAATTCAATTGTGTCTTTGCATTCTTTTTTTCTTTTTGTTTTTTTTTGTATAATAACCATATTCATTTGTTGAGCTCTCACCCTGAGACCTCAATCATCGCCTACCTTATGTCAATTGTCTCAAGTCTCAAGACTTAATAAGCATTTTTAATACAAAACTACTCGCATTCCATATTCAATTTTAACAATGTTCTTGCATTGCATTCGTTAAGGTTTTATTATGTTTTGGTTTAATTGGGGTATGGAATGTTTTTTCAGTAGTTAATATCTTGTACAAGATCTTCACATCAAACAATTTTATGCAGGGAACAAGCCTTGCACTATTGATTGTTGGGTTAGATGAAAGCATTGGGAGGATATCAACTGCAAATGACCACGTTTTGAGTGACAACTCTCAAGTGCTTTAAGGAAATGACCTACCTCCTCTAGTCAGTGCATTGAAATCTTCAGCTGAGGAAAATGTTGTCACTTTTAACTTTCCCGGAAATAACAAAGGGCATGCCGCCCCCACTTTGTTGACTCGGCTCATTGGAACCGAATCATACATTCATGACTTGCCCGAGCTTCCGGAGCTTGACAACCTCTCTTGTCCCAGGGTCTATATTAGAAGCACAAACTGAATTAGTCAAACTGTTTGGTTAATGGATAAAAAGGAAAGATTAACACTGAATTTTGCATCTGGATCCTCTACATCAAAATTTGTGTGCAGCTCTCTGCACTCTCCTTTTCATGTATTTTGTTCTGGTGCCGGTAGAAATAAAGTTAAACTTTTTTGGCTGTAAATGCGGCAGAACCTGAATTTTTGCCTCTTGAAAATGCTACCGGATTCTGAAGCGTGTAGTATAGTTCAGAATCATTGGAAAAGAAATGTCACGAGTCATAGCTCATGAGTCATGACAATGGGCAGTTAAACGCTAATTGGACTTTTAACATTTTCTTTATGATTTTTCTATGCCATTGACAGGAAAAGTCAATTTGAGAAGTTGGAGCTAGATACCAGTCAATATGTTAATCTTTATCCTCATTCATTGTTTCTGTTTTCATTTTCAAGATCAGGAAAGTCGTCTGATATGTTAAACTCAGAAAAGGTTAGGCCAAAAACTACCTGCTCCTCATAGAGATTTCTCATATAAATACACTTTAATTACTACTTGTCAAGCTGATTTTCAGCCCAATAAAATAGCTAAATTGCCATATATACAATTACAGCTAATTATCCTAATTAAGAGAGTAATTGTTACAAATAACTATGCAATCCCATACAATTTGTTGTGGCCTTTAATTCCGTTGACATCCCTCTTCAAATTGATGCCCTGAAATCGACCAACATCAATTTGCCAAGTAGAAAATTGTGTCGCTGACGTGTTAATGTTTTAGTGAAAATGTCAGCTATTTGAACGGAAGTTGAGATGTGTGGTAGACTGATGACTCTTTGATCATAGGCATCGCGAATAGAGTGACAGTCAACCTCAATATGTTTAGTCTGTTCATGGTAAATTGGATTTGCTGTAATCTGTATGGCACTGGTGTTGTCAGTATGCAACAGAGTTGGTTGTGCTTGAGAGAATCTAAGCTCTGTAAGGAGACCACGCAGCCATATTATTTCAGAACAAGTGGCAAACATCGCGCGATATTCTGCTTCAGTGGAGGACTTTGAGACTGAATCTTGTTTCTTACATTTCCATGAAATAGGAGCATTCCCTAGGAACATACACTAGCTAGTAGTAGATTTTCTTGTGTCTGGACAACCAGCCCAATCAGCATCACTATATGCTTGGAGTTGTACGGAGGAATCAGCAAGAAAAACAGACCATGCTCTGGGGTGCCAAGGAGGTATCTAATGATTCGTTGTACTGCTAAAAGATGCAAATGCCTCAGAGATTGCATGAACTTACTCACGGTGTGGACAACAAAAGAAATATCTGGGCGAGTGATAGTTAGATAGATGAGACTTCCCACGAGCTTGCGATAGTGAGTGGGATCATCAAGAAGTTCACCTTCATCTCTTCGATATTTAACATTAACTTCCATGGGAGTGTCAACAGGGGTGGCATTTGGGAGTCCAGCTAGTTGGACCAAGTCTTGAATATACTTGTGTTGACATAGAGAAATGCCTTGGTGATGATAATGCACCTCTAAACCCAAGAAATAAGTGAGATGGCCTAACTCTTTCATCTGAAAGGTTGAATGCAACAAATTTTTGATTCTAGAAACAACATCTTGATCTGAACCAGTGACCACAATGTCATCCACATAAACAAGAAGCACCACGATGCCTTTAGGAGTCCTTTGTAGGAAAAGAGAGGGATCATACTGACTTTGAGTGAATTCAAAAACAAGTAGTGTGGAGCGAAACTTTTCAAACCATACTCTTGGTGCTTGTTTCAATCCATATAAAGAGTGTTTCAGTTTGTAAACAGTATTAGGTGAAGGGGTAGGCATACCATTAGGAAGCTTGATGTAAATTTCCTCTTGAAGGTCACCATGAAGGAATGTGTTTTTGACATCCATTTGATGTAGTGGCCAAGATTGTGAGGCAGCAAGAGCAAGAATAGTGCGCACAGTTGTCATCTTGGCGACCGGTGCAAAAGTCTCATCATAGTCCAATCTATATTGTTGCTTATTTCCAAGCACAACCAAACGAGCTTTGTAACGATCTATGGATCCATCCGAACGTAGCTTTATAGAGAACACAAACTTGCTACTTAAAGGCTTAACAGATGAGGGACACGGGACTATATCCCATGCTTGATTTTCTTCCAATGCTAGAAGTTCAGTTTCAATAGCTTTCTGCCAACAAGCATTCTTCATGGCCTGGCTATAAGAGGAAGGGATAGGAATAGAGGATAATGAGGCTGTCATGGAATGGATATACCTGTCTGGGGGCTTAATAATGCGTGAGCTGCGTCTTGGAGGAGCTAGTTCTAGTTCTTCTACTGGATCAGCAGCCAAGGAATTATCTCGAGGGGGCCCTTGAGGTTCTGTCTACTAATTTTGATTGGTAGTGCTACGTCTGCTGTAGGTCAAGAGAGGTTTAGAAAATGGTTCTCCTGCATGAGAGTTAGAAAACAATGGCAAAATAGAAATTGGAGGAGAGGTAAGGTCAGGATGTGATGCAAAAAAGTATACATTTTCTTGGAAAATGATATTTCTAGATACTCGAATCCTACGGATGGTAGGATCATAACATAGAAAGCCCTTTTGATGAGGAGAATATCCAAGAAAGACACATTCAACAGATTGTGCGGTGAGCTTGGTGCGTTCTCTTGGAGGAAGATGGACATAACACACATAACCAAAGATACGAAGATTGGAGTAATTGGGTGGGTGACCATATAACCGATTGAAAGGGGATTCATTACCTATTGATGGAGATGGCAATCGGTTGATAAGATGAATCGCAGTGGAAAGGGCTTCACACCAAAATCGTGATGGCACATGAGACTCTAGCAAAAGGGTGCGAACAACATCAAGCAAATGGCGATTTTTTCTTTCCGCTACCCCATTTTGTTGTGGAGTTGAGGGGCATGACCTTTGGGATACAATGCCATTGGATTGCAAGAAGTCTTGAAATGAGTGTGACATGTATTCTCCCCCATTATCAGAGCAAAATATTTTTATTTTTGACGAAAATTGGGTCTAAACAAAAGCATGGAAAAATTTGAAAGTGGAAAAGACTTCATCTTTTGATCGTAGAAAATAGACCCAAGTGAAGCGACTATAATCATCAATAAAAGTTACGAAATATTTATAAAAAGCATGAGATATAACCGGTGCCACCCCCCAAACATCATTGTGGATGATTTCAAAATGTTGTGTTACATTAGACTGATGTGTTGGAAAAGGCAGAATTTTACTTTTACCAAGTTTACAAGGAATACAATCAAAGTGAACAGCATTAAGAGATGAATTGTGTTTATTTCCAAGATAATTAGATTTGAGCAAGTCATGAAGTACATTTGCGTTTGGATGTCCAAGACGCTTATGCCACACTTGGTAATCAACAATAACAAAATTACAAGAAACTAAAGGCAAAGAAAGACTGGAAGGCAAGGAGAAATGGATTGGGAAAAGACGTCCAACTTTAGGCCCCTTCGCGATTATCTTCCTTGAGTGTTGATCCTGCACAAGACAACTAGATTGTGAGAATTGTACTTGACAATCATTGTCAACTAATTGACCAACTGAAATGAGATTACTAGTGAGATCAGGAGAAACAAAAACATTGGTTAGAGATGGAGAAATATCACCAGTGGCTGTGATAGGCAAAGGATTTCCATCAGCAGCGGTGTGTATCTTGAGGTCTCCAAGATATTTTTTGATATTAGTAAGAAATTGAGCATTGTTGGTCATGTGGTTGGAAGCCCCCGAATCAAAATACCAAGGGGAAGAGGATTTACCTGAGAATCCTAAAGCAGAGAATGCTGAAATGATCATTTGTTGAACCATTTCAGGGGTCATAGTCGGAGCAGGATTAGGAGCACGTTGCTGAATAGGTGCTGGATTGGCTGAATTATTAGGAACAGATGAATCAACTGAGGCTGTAAAAGCTGTGACATTTCGCTTAGGTGGCCTTATGGGGCATTCTTTAATAATATGTCCATCCTTTTTGCAGTAGTTGCAGAATTTGTTCGGACAGTTAGAAGCATAATGTCCAAATTGCTTGCAATAGAAACATTGAACAGTACGCATGTCATGGCTTCTTGGTTTTCCTTAGGCCACATATGCCATTGGAACAATAGCGGATTTGTGATCTTCAATGATGGACTGTGTAAGGAGGTGCTGTTCTTCACGCAACAGATCATTGAAACATGCATCCAATGATGGTACAGGATTTCTATGCATGAGGTTGGACCGAATACCTTCAAAATCAGATCTCAATTTCATAAGAAATTGATCGCGTTTAGTAGTTTCATGAACTGTTTGGACTGAACTGAGGCCTTCACAGAAGGCAAGTCCGCATAAACTATATCAGTGTATTCAGCCCAAAGATTCATGAATTGAGAGTAAAAATCAGAGATGGAGAGACTATCCTGTCTAAAGGTAGCGATGTCGTGTTCAAGATGGAACCTTCGAGCTTCATTGTTCTGACTGTAGACTTTCTTCAAGTAATTCCACATTGTGGCTGCTGTCTTGTAAGGTCAAAGATTCAGGACAATGTTGGGGTTGACAGAGCCTAGGATCCAGGCCATGACTTGAGCATCTTTGACTGTCCATTTGGCGTGTTCAACCTTAGTTGTGTCTTTGTCAGGGATGGGAGAGCTGCCATCAACATGACCCCATAAGTCTTTTCCTGTGACAAAGATCTGGAATTGGAATGCCCAAGCTGAGTAGTTTTTGTCATTAAGGCGAACCAAGAGGACATCATACTTTTCGGTAGACATTTGGACTGGGAAAGAAATGACCAAGAAACAGGAAAAAAAACAAGGACTTGGAGAGAACTAAAACTTGGATGAGGCTAAAAGAACAAGGAAAGAAGTGCAAACTAGGATCTTGGATCGAAACCTAGGCTGATACCATGTTAAACTTAGAAAAGGTTAAGCCAAAAACTATCTGCTCCTCATGGAGATTTCTCATATGAATACACTTTAATTACAACTTGTCAAGCTGATTTTCAGCCCAATAAAATAGCTAAATTGCCATATATATAATTACAGCTAATTATCCTAATTAAGAGAGTAATTGTTACAAATAACTGTGCAATCCCATACAATTTGTTGTGGCCTTTAATTCCGTTGACATGATATATAATATAAAAGTCAAAATTGGATATGGAGAGTATTATGCCACAACCAAAGTCAAGAAATCGATATATACAAGAAATCTACGCGAAATGTGGCTCGATCACATTGTCCACAATCGTAGCTTAAGATATTTCTACAAACAAATTCTATTTAAATAAAATTACAAAATTATAAATTGATCATTTTATGAGTTAATAAAAGATAAAAGAAACAATTATCTTTAAGTCACATTGCTTCAACAAAATGGATGGGATCAACTTAGATGCAATCAGGTGTGACCTATTTTAAGTCACATTTCTTCAACTAAATGGATAATGACTAATTTAATTTGAATTAAATAGCTTAATTAGTTAATAAATACAAATTAAAAACTAAAATACTTAATAAACGGGGGAGTGGATAGACTAGAGTGGCTCTTACACACTACAATAAAGTTTAATTACTAATCCAAATCCAAAACGAGATAGCTAATAGAAATCAGCCACATTAGATAAAATTTAAAATTTCACAAATGAAAATATCATTATTTAGGATTATAATTTATGATTTCATTGAACTCTAAATATTTAATATTTAAGATTTCCTAATAAAACCTTAAATATTTAGGGTTTCAATTTTAGACTTTATTTTTGAAATCTTAAATATATAGGGTTTTGATTTATTATTTTAATTATGAAACTTAAAATATTTAAGGTTTCGATTTAGGTTTATTTTTCAAAATATTAATATTTAGAGTTTTATTATTATAAAACTAAATATTTAAGGCTTCATTAAAAAAAAAACTTAAATAAATAGGATTTAATTTATGAAAACTTATATAGTTAGAGATATTTAAGATTTCGATTTATGATTTCGATTTATGATTTTTAAGATTTCGATTTATGATTTATGATATTTAAAAAAAAACTAAATATTTAAGATTTCGATTTATGATTTTATTTATAAAAACTTATATAGTTAGAGATTTAGGATTTAGTAAATAAGTAGGTTTTTATTTAAGAAACCTCAAATATTTAGTGTTTTGATTTATGGTTTCACATGAAATTCTAAACTTTTAGGGATCCAATTTATGATTTTATTTATAAAATCTTAAATATTTAATTTTTTTAATTTAGAGTTTTATTTATACAACTTAATTGTTTTCTTGAATATCTCATTTGACATATTTATCAAGGTGATTAAAAATCGAGTATTTCCTTGGCATGTCAATTTTATAGTCTTTTTTTTTTTTTTTTTAAGATTAGTCATCAACATTAAACATTAAATAAAATTTTATCTTTAAAAATAAAAGTTTGCATCATATATAATTTTTTACTAATGTAACCGAGATGTGTCACATCTTTAGTTTAAATTTTTATCGTATCTGCATTGTATTGTACCTTGTATCCGGTCTTCACAATCCTTAAGTAATATAAGAGAAATTATCAAAACCAAAAAAAAATGAATGATTAAATTTAATTATTTCATAAATTTAAATTTTATTCCAACTATTGGTAAAAAAAAATAAAAAATCCAACTATTGAATTTCATGAAGGTAAAACATTTAAAAGAACCTATAAGGTTGACGTAATATACACTGCAGGAACTTGTTGTGCCTGTTTACATGTGATGAATTATTTAGTAAAATAATTTGTAATCGAATTTCACCGTATACAAATTTTGTTGACCCAACAATAATGGATATATGTACGCTTTGACTTAATTAAGACAAAACAAAATGGCATTTTATAAAAGAAAAGTATTTCATCCGTATAATTAATAGTTTAATTTTTTCAAAATATTATCATTTCACATTGATTAGCATTTTATATATTATTTAAAAGCATAATATGAGTTGAAATAAAATGACTAATATATAATAAGATTAAATATGATTTTAGTAATTTAAATTTGAAGAATTATTATTTTAATCCTTAAAAAAATATTTTTATCAATCCCTCAAAATTTCATTAAGTTACTTTTTGTCTCTTGTTTTTTTGGTAGACTTTTAGGTCTCTTTGTTGATTTCATTCATGGTACAATAGCTGCCAAATGTATATGTGTTTCTACTTAGTTGATTTTCTTGTTTTACTTTATATGGTGTTAAAGTTTTGATACCTTGACTTGATTATATATTGAGTTTTGGGATGACAATAAGTAGAGTTTCATAACTACTTGCAGGAAGGAGATAACCACATAAAACAAGCTGAAGTTTTAAAAGAGGATATACGAAAGATGCTTGTCTCTTCAGTTGATAAGATTTTCTATTGTAAATTAGATTTATCGACGCAGTTCAACGGTTGGGTGTTTCTTATCATTTTGAACACGAAATTGATGGAGCATTACAACAAATTTACAATACTTCAACAAAGTACAGTAATATCATAACTCATCATGTTGATGATGATCCTCATAATCGCTTTACTTTTTCGATTGCTTAGGCAACAGGGTCATCGCATTTCGTCAAGTACGTAGTGTATTAGTTGCATGCACCAAAGTTACATTATTAACTAATCATGATAATATTAAATTCCTCATGATCAATGTTTGTTTACTATTTCTCCAACTAATAAGGAATTAACATTGCATTACATTAACATGACATGCATACCACTATTAGGTTATTTTTATAAGGATATGTTTGAACACATGCTTTAGATTTAGATTTAGAATGACTTTAAGGAAAAGAAAATATGGAAAAAAAAAATGAAATTAATTTATCTAAAAATTAAAATTTTTCTCTAATAACTAATTTGTAGAAGTCATACATCTTTTAGAAGAAGATATATGAGATTGGAGAAAACAAGTTTAATTTCTAAAAAAGTTAGCTAATTTCATTTTTTTTCTTCTTTTAGAAGTCCTTCTAGTAGAGGTGTTCATGGGTACGGGTAACCCATGAACCTAACCCAACCCGGTTTGAACGGGTTGATAGAGTATTTAAATAAGATCCAACCCAACCCAACTTATGGGTTGGGTAACAGGTTTTGTTCTATAAACCCGTAATTCGTCCAACCCAACCCGAATTACATATAATAATAATGATAATGATAATGATAACAAAACAAAAAGCATACTCACTTACTCAACACTTTAACCCTCTCTCTCTCTCTATCTATATATATATGCAACCTCCTCACTTTCAAAAAATTCTCAAAATAGAAACATTCTTTGTGCGAGTCATCGTTACTCTCCGTTGTTGCATCACTGTCGCCCTTTGTTATTGCATCACCACAAGTCATTGCCTCCCTCCGTTGTTGCATCACTGTGGCCATCCGTGCGTCACTATAGCTCTTTGCACAACCTTCCACTACTCTTACCCTCAAAATAAAAACATTTTCTGTGTGAGTCATTGTTGTCCTTCGTTGTTGCATCACCGCAAGTCACTATCGCCCTCTGTTGTTGCATCATCGCAAGTCATTACCTCCCTCCGTTGTTGCATCACTGTGGTCATCTGTACATCACTTCTCATGCACAAAATGTCGTTCTGCGCTGTGCATCATCCTCCACTATTGTTTGTTACATAACAAATAACTTTTAAAACACCAAAGTAAATATTAGTAATCTTTTTATTGAATTTTATTTGATAATTTCTTTCATAATCTTTAGAAAGTCAAATCAATATGATTTGTGATTTAACGAAATTTTTTTTTAAAAATATCTTACTTGACCCAATGATTTTTTAAACAAAATTTGAAAATTTATTATGATTTTTAAAAAAATTTAAATTAATTAAAAAAAAATACATTACTAACCCGATGACCCAATCCAACCCATTTATGATTGGGTTGGGTTTGAAAATAAAATTACGCAAACCCAACCCAACCCACTAAAAATTGATTAGGTTGGGTCAAGAATTTATACAAATCTAGCCCAACCCAACTCGCAAACACCCGTACCGCTTCTAGAGTAGAATATCCAAATAAATCTTGTAAAAATTTCACATCTTTTAAAAGAATATATAAGAGAGTTTCAACTAATTAACTATTAGAGAATACAATTTTAACTCCTAAAGAAATTAATTTAATTTTTTCTTTACTTAAGAATCCTCTGAGAATAGCTAGACACATCTTACTAACATTTAAAATTACTTCATTGTTAAACTCAATTAGATTTATAGGGGTGACTCTAGAATTAAGGGACAAAACTCTCTCATACAATTTGTTTGATTTTAATTAATATCCATTAACTAAAGTCAATTGTATAATAGCATTCACACATTATCATTATATAATTTAATATAAAGTTGAAATTAACACATGTATGTTTATTATTAAATAGATGTATTTTACAAATTCAAGGATCAAGATGGAAACTTCAATGAAAGGCTAGGCAATAATATAGAAGGAATGTTGAGCTTGTATGAAGCAGCAGAGCTAAGATTCCATGGAGAGGATATACTCGAAGAAGCACATAATTTCACTCTCACTCAATTAACCAAATCTTTCACCACCCAATTAAACTCTTCTCTTGCAGCAAAAGTGAATAATGTCTTACGACAATCATTTCGTAAGGGAATGCCTAGGTTGGAGGGTACTTATTTTATGTCTATCTACGAAGACGATCCCTCACATGATGCAAATTTACTAACATTTGCAAAGCTGGATTTCAATATGCTACAGAATCTACATAAAAAAGAAGTCAGCAACGCGACCAAGTAATGTTCCAATTTATTTAAACTTATTTGATTAAATAAATGTTATTTTAAATGTTTTTCTAAATTGTTTATATTAAAAAAAATTCTTACTTATTTAAATAATTAAATCTTATTTATTTGTGAAATAATTACTTTTTTTTATAAATATTTTAAACAACCTATCTCTCTCAAAATGATAGTGTTTCATTAAATGAAATGGCAAATATATATATATATATATATAATCCAAGTCTAATACCGTTTTTTAGAAATTAATTTTGGATTTGGTGATCAGGTGGTGGACTGAAAAATTAAATGTCTCAACAAAATTGCCTCTTGTACGAGATAGGATTGTAGAAGCTTACTTTTGGACTTTGGGGATCTACTTTGAGTTACAATATTCTCTTGGTAGAAAGATGATGGTGAAAATGTTTGGCACATTCACCATAATTGACGATATGTTTGATGCATATGGAACCTTTGAGGAATTGGAGCTTTTCACCAATGCAATTGAGAGGTTAGTCACATCATGATCAGTGATGACATAATAAAGAAACATATCTTTTTATATATATATATATATATATATATATATATATATATACACTTTTTAGAAAGAATATTAAATATATTTTTCATACATATGATATATTACTTTTTAATTATTATCTGAACTTTTTTTTTTTTTTTTACTTTTGTTTTAGAAAATTGATTTTGTTATATGTAGTAAGTCAAGTTTATTAAATAACCTGATAAACAGAATATCACGTCAATAATCATTTGTACACTTTTTTTTTTAATGTTTTCTTAAAGAAATAAAGATACGAAAAATAAAATTTATAAGTGTTTGACATGACATTTTATATATCACTGACCGATAATCCTTAACAAAATCAAATTTCTAAACAAAATAATAACAAAATAAAAAAAAATTAGATAGTAATTGAAAAAATATATATATTATAGATATGAACCAAACAAAAAGTATATATATTGACACTGATTCTTTAAATAAATTAATTAAATATTCAACTTTTTAATGACTCAGGTGGGATAATTGCTCCTCAATTGATCTCCCAGAGTACATGAGATTATGTTATTCAATACTTTTGGATGTGGTTGAAGAAATAGAGCAAGAAATGAGAAAGAAAGGAAAAGCACACTGCATCAAATATTTCAAGAAAGAAGTATGGTTACTATTTACTTATATATTTTTTTAGTGTAAATTGAAACACACATTTCACAATAGAGGAGTATACTTATGTTTTGTTTTGTTTACTTATAGATTAAAAGACAAGTCCAGACTTACTTTATTGAGGCGAAATGGCTTCATTCCAACTATACACCAACAATAGAGGAGTACATGCAAGTTACAACCATATCTGCTGGTTGTTCCCTTTCCACAACCTTATCTTTTCTTGGCATGGAAGATACAACAGACGAGGTCTTCGTTTGGGTAACGAGTAACCCAAAAATTATTGCAGCTACTTCAATTATTAGTAGGGTTATGAACGACATTGTTGGAAATAAGGTACAAAATAGAAATCAATTATTAGTAGGGTTATGAACGACATTTTTTTATGATTTGATTTAGTTTGTTCCGACAGTTTTCTTTTTATTTAATCTATTATCATAATTTATTAATTTTAAATAAACTTACATAATTATTATGTTATATTTTTTTTTATTAAATTGTGTTTTACATATATTAACTAAAAAAAATATTATTTTTACTTCTATTTAATATTATTATAAAATGATATTACCAACTTCTTTTCTAACATAATAATAAATCATGCTTCATGTAATATTTAATGCTATTTACTAATATTAGTGTATCTTTTTTTAAAATATAAATGTAAAATATGTATCATATATTACAAATTTATTATAAAAAGAACTATACTATAAATCATATATTATGATCATAAAAAATTAAAATACTATTAGTTGCATAATACTAAACATTTAAAAATAAATCAATATAATTGTAATATGCAGTTTGATTTGATTTAGTTCAATTTTTATAACAAGATTCGAAAATTAAATCAAATAGCATAAAGATAGACAATTTTTGAGATTTTTAGTCATGCAATTTTCCATTTAATCAATTTTTGATTGTTTTGGCGGTCCAAAATTGGTTTGATTCAGTTTTGAACACCCCTAAGTCTAGGGGTGACACCTGTTAACTTGCCAAGGTCAACTGTTTATGATTGACACATGTTGGATTATTTGACTCACCTAAATCAACAAAATAGACGGATTGACGTATGAACCGAGATACACTTTTTCATCCCTAAACGAGTTTTGGTTAATAATAATTATGCTAGTAGGTAGTACGTTTGACATATTTTACTTTAGTTGTTACATATATTGATTTCTTTAAAATTATTTTTCTTCTACACTATTTATACAGTTTGAGCAGAAAAGAGGACACGTTGCCTCAATCCTAGAATGCCATATGAAGCAACATAAATCCTCGAGGCAAGATGCCATTGAAGAACTACTTAAGTTGGTTGAGAGTTCTTGGAAGGACATTAATGAAGCATGTCTTAATCCTACTCAAGTACCAATGGTTTTTCTCACGCGTGTTGTAAACTTTGCACGCATAATGAATGTGCTTTACAAAGATGAAGATAGATACACAAATGCAGAAGGGGTCATGAAAGATTATATCCAAGCTTTACTGGTTAATAAGATCCCGACTAAAATATGATTAAGTTAAAAGTATAATTATGTTATTAATTATTTGTTGTCGATATATTTCTTAAGCTTGCGTAATAAAACAATTACATAATAATTTCTCTTTAGTTTATTAATTATCAAAGAAAATTAATTAATCAAAATATTAAAAACAAAAGCCTCCCTTATTTCCCCTCCAAACTCTTCCATTTAAGTCAGATAAATATACACAGAAAAATTAGATAAATGTTAGAAACACTAAAGTCAAACAAACTACCTACCTTCTTTATCCTTTCAATCAACTATAGTAAATTACTCGAGTTATAAGTTGGTTTGGTGTATTATTTTCAACAATTCAATGTTAAACTCTTGGCGTTTTTACTTGATGGTTCAATAGATTCAAGATCATCACCGTTCTCCTCCTCACATTCAGTATCCTCAACCTCATTCTCAATTACATCATCAGTAAAACCAAACTTACAATATTGTCCAAATTGATGATTTTCTTAACACGTTAAAAATTATAAAATTTCATTTAAAATAAAAAATGACACAAATTAAATTGTGATGTATAAAAAATCATCATAGACTATAGGCTTCTTAAGTGATAAAGATTGACGAATTATGTTTCGTATATAAATGTTAATAAGTAAATAGGTTTTTAAATTTAATAGGAGGGTAAAAAAGAATTTTATATAAAAAAGAATTGTTGAAAATATTTCACTAAAATTGGTGTGTGTAAGGATGGAAAAGAAAGGGCAATGTGTAATGCATGTAAACAAAAGTATATAATTGGTGGTAAAAAAATATGGAACTTCATCTTTAAATCATCATATCAAACAATGTAAGAAAATAAAAAATGAAGATGTGGATCAAATGATATTAGACATTCAAGGAAGGTTAAAGTCAAAAAAGATAGATCAAATGGTTATGCGTGAATTGTTGGCTGATGTAATTCTTATGCGTGGGTTGCCCTATATATTTGTTGAGTACCCAGAGTTTAGAGCTTTTGTTGCTTATTTGAATCCTGATTCTATTCTGCTTTCTAGAAATACATCTAAGAGTGATATTAGGAGAGTTTATGGAAAAGAAAATATCATACTTAAAGGGGTATTGGCTAGCATTCCTAGTAGAATTTGTTTAACTTCTAATTTGTGGACATCTTGTAACACTGAAGGATATATTTGTTTGACTGCACATTATGTTGATCTAAATTGGAAGTTAACTACTAAGATTCTTAACTTTTGTCATATGCCTCCCCCTCATATTGAGTTGTTTAAGAAGATTAATGAATGTTTGCATGAATGGGCAATTGAGAAATAAGTTTTTTCTATCACTTTAGATAATGCTTATGCCAATGATGTTATGCAAAAGACTTTAAAAAGTCAACTTGTTTTGCAAAATGGATTGGTATGTGATGGTGAATTCTTTCATATGCGTTGTTGTGCTCATGTTTTAAATCTGATTGTTCAAGAAGGATTAAAGGTTCTTGGTTCTGCTTTGGATCAAATTAGGGATAGCATCAAAAAAATTTAGTGATATTGATTCATCAAGTGGGTTATATTTAGATGTGCCTACCAGATGGAACTCAACTTATCTGATGCTTCGTAGTGCAATTAAATATCAACATATTTTTACAAGCTTGCCCTTGATGGATGATAATTATAAGTATTGTCCTTCTACGAAAAAATGGGAAAGAGCTGAAAAAAATTGTAAAGTCTTGATGCCATTTCATGATATAATAACCTTGATTTCTGCTACAAGTTATCCCACTTCCAATTTGTATTTTTTACAAATTTGGAAAATTGATTGTCTTTTAATTGAAAGTATGAAAGATGAAGATCTAGTTGTAAAGAATATGGCTAAAGTCATGAATGAGAAATTTGAAAAATATTGGGATGAGTATAGCATTGTACTTGCATTTGGTGTTGTTTTAGATCCAAGGATGAAGTTGGAAACATTGGATTTTTTGAAAAAATTGATCCACTTACTTGGGAAATGAAATTGCAAAAGATAAAAGACAAATTGTACATGTTTTTCTCTCAATATTCTAGTTCAACATCAAATGATCGGAAGTAAAAGCATGTTTCTATTTCAGATTCCAAACCTAACCTTTTTTATCTAAGTTACTTTGTTTTATTTGAATTATTATTTATTTTTCCTTGTTGTATATTTCTAACTTTTACCTTTTCTTATCATATTAGGAATTAAAAATGTGTAAGCTTCAAGCTTCTAGTAGAATGGGACGGACTAAACTTGATATATATCTAGATGAATCAACTCTAGATTTTGATTTTACGGAGCAACTGGATGTCTTACAATGGGGGAAGAATAATAGTCAACGTTTTCCAAATCTTTCTTTGATGGACAGAGACTTGTTATCCATTCCTATTATCACAATTGCATCTAAGTTTGCATTTAGTATTGGTTCTCAAATTCTCAACAAGTATAAAAATCGTCTCTTACCTGAAAACGCGGAAGCAATTATTTGTACCCAAAGTTGAAAATGTGGATTTGTTGATGGTATTTCATTTAAATTTATTTTAATTATTTGTTATATTTATGTTATTTTGATAACCATTTTAGTATTGTAACTTTGAATTGTTTTTTTTTTTCTTTTCAATTTAATGTGATATAGAATATGAGCTGGAAGATGACAAGGAGAGACAAGTAATGGAGAGGAGTTCTTCCAAGGCCAGATCTAATGTGATTGAAATTGATGATCGGAGTATATGATTTAAAGACTAATTGTGATTTAGTATTTTGATTTAAGACTAGTTTGTAATTTGGTATTGTGCTTTAAAGACATAAGTATATGAAATTATGAGTTTTTTTTTTTTTCGTATATACGATTCTTAATTATTTAATTAAGAGTGTCAACAAATAATAAACAAATCAACATATATGAATGATAAACTAAATAATAATATGGTAAAAAATTGTTTAAATAAATAAACAGATTAATATTATTTATTGTAAAAAGAAAAAATTAATTAATTAATTAAAATGAAGCAAATATAAAAAAGTCACATAATTTTTTAACAAAAAAATTACTTTGTATTTACTATTTAATCTGTTTTGTTATTATAATAATTTAGAATAAAAAAAAAACTGACGAGCCAATTCGCCAGCTCGCTTGACGGCGGGGCGGGTTGGTCCGTCTAGCCTACCCCAACCATCCTCGCCTGCCCCGTCCCGCTTTTTGGCAGGTCCAACTCGCCTCGTCCCATTTTGGATAGGTTGACTCACGTTACGGCGGGGCGAGTTGGTCTGTCTAGCCTGCCCCAACCATCCTCGCCCGCCCCATCCTACTTTTTGGCAGGTCCAACTCGCCTCGTCCCATTTTGGATAGGTTGACTTACATTACCATCCCTAACTCCATGTAGTCACTTTATCAAAATCATCATTCGGTTGTAATTTGAATGTTTCTAGAGCATACTAATTATTGTGTTATTTTGGAGTTGGTTCATATATAATCATGCAGGTTGAATTTTGACGGTAAACTAGTCAATATCTATTTATCTTTTTTTTTTTAGTTCATTTTTTTTATATTTTAGTTTTTGTAATGATCATTCTGAAAATAAATATAATTTTTAATTTTGTGATGCGATTTTAGACTATTTTTTAGTAATTCAAGGTATAAAAATTATTTCATTAGATTCATTTACTTAATAACTACAAAACCTAACTAATGTTAGAATAAACAAAGATAATAAACCTAGTGAAAATTTTATGAAAATTATCAACGAACAACAAATTAATGAAAAATCTAATATTAAGTTTCTTTTTTTAATTGTTTATGCGACTCATTTTTTGAAATTTTTTTTTATTATGATTGAGTATTTTTTATTCGTACATCAGTTAAGTTCCATGATTTTCATTTAAGTGAATTTAATAAAATAATTTTTACATCTTAAATTCTTCAAAAAAATAATTTAAAATTGCGTCACATAATTAAAAATAAACATTGTTTTAAAGAGGATTATTTTAACTCATTTTGAAAATATAAAAAATCAAATTAAAACTTTTAAAAGATAAAAGATGAAAATCAACAAAAACTAAAACAGAAAAAAATTACATTTAACCTTTTTTTTCATTACTTCAAATGATTTTTCAATACAACTTTAGAGAGATAATGTGCGCGATTGAAGACTTCTTGAGTAATAATCATGGGTGAATTTTGTGGCATGCGTCAATGCTAACAAGTAAAATGACTTATATAAATTTAATAAAAGGATATAAAGAAATTTCAAATAAAATAATAAAACACAACTTATTTTCATAAATTACTTCAAATAATTCACAGAAAATAACTTACTTAACCTATATTATAGAAAATACGCTTCTAAATTAATTTCGTGTACAAATAAGTTTATTTTAGTTAAAATAACTTATAAATAAGCTTATAAACTATTTTAAAGCCTTATCAAACGCTCTAACTTAGCAAGTGCTCAAAGTAATATTAACTTTGCTTAGAAAAAAAAAAAGTTGCCCCCACTAAAGTAATTAAATATCGGTTATATGACAGGTGAAGGGGACTTGTCTATGTTGTGATTGCTAGCCACCTAATTAGAAAAGCACTCAACGTTATTTATTACTACTACTTTCTTCTTCTTCTTTTGGTGAAGACTACTACTTTCTTTTTTATATATGATAAAGATAGTGGTTATCTAGTCAAACTAACTTAGGTCAGTATCTTTTTCATCAACCAGTTAGTTACGGCATGGATACACTGCTTTGAAAAGATTTTTTTAAGAGAAAAAATATTAAAAAAAAAGAAATTAACTTTTATAAAAGTTAATTTTTTTTTAATAGTTAGTTAGTTTGTAAAAAAGTTTTTTCGATGACTATTAAAAAAGAAAATTTTAATTCTTAAAAATATTAATTTTATTTTCTTTCATATTTCCTTTATGAATCTTTTTAAAATAGTGTGTGAGAATGACATGCTTTTACTTTTATTTTTTTTCTAGCTTCAGTGCACATTCTTTCTATCATTATTATTGTTATTTTGGAGAATCATATTCTGTCATCATTATTGAGGATCGTGCATTGAATCAACCATGTTACACTAATTTTGACCAAATATATAATGTTGGAGCAACCAAGGTTGGCTTTTGCATACTACAGAGAAAATGGAGAACCAGAGCCAACTTGAAGTTTCGAATTCGGGGAAACAAAGAAAAGGAACTACTTTCTTCAAAACTTGTTTCAATGGAATCAACTCCTTGTCAGGTTTTTCATTTTATCTCTCAAATTCTACTACCTGTGTAAGTAAGTCAAGTATTTATGAAGAGTTATGCACAAGGAATAATGAATTTATGATGTTAAACATGAGCCTAAGAGTTATAAGCATTCTGTTTTTAAAATTGATGGTGCTGTGCTAGAACAAAAAGTTAATTAATTCCTTTTTTTTTTCTGCTTAATTAAGTCACATAGTACAGTAGAGACAAAGTTTATAGATCATCTTAAGAGTTCTATACCACAAGTATGGTAATATTAATTCATTTAAACTTGAGTTTAAGTGACTACAAGAAATTAAAGTATTACCAACAAAACTTTTGTAACTATTGACAAATTTTTTCATTAATACTAGTGTTATTAAAATTTTAGTGAAGAATTTTTTATGTATATATAATGATTGTGAAAAGGTTATCTGTTTGTGCTGTGATGACTGGATTAAGGTACCGAGATTATCTGGTTCTAAATTTGTTGCTGCAAAGTTCAATAGTGTAGTTAGTCAATTTCTTGGAACCTTCATGCATGGAACTGCCGTTTAGAGACTTATGGTATGTTTGGATTAACATTAAAACCACATTCAACGGAGAAATTATGCATTTTGATTAAAAATTTCAAAGCAACTATGTTGTAGTTTTAATTTGAAAGTATTAATGACGGTAGATTCAACTGGTTTACAAACATGATGGTGGAGATTACTTGTCTAGCTACCCTTGTACCCGAATCCACCAATTTACTAAAACTCAGATGTTACAAACTATACCAGCCTTAGAAATATTTTTTGAATATTATGTTAGATCTGCTATTCTAATTTTCTAAGCATGGGAGGTGGGGTAAGAGTATTCTTTGAAAGTGTTGACAGAATTTCAATGTCAGAAACATGCATGGTCATGATAATTTTCTAAGCATGAAAGGTGGGGTAAGAATATTCTTTGAAAGTGTTGACAGAATTTCAAGGTGGTGCAGGACAAACATGATAATATTCAATCATTATATTGTTAGGGGAAAATTGCGTGCCTTTTCATTCTGATTCAAATTCAACTATTTGTGTTTTTTTTTTTCATGCAATTGTCCTCTTTCCTCTAATTTTGGGTTACTAAATGGTAAATCATTATGTACGAATTTGTATTGTTGGTGTATAAATTCAAACTCAGTTACAAGTAACAATTTCTTCTTTATTTTTGTCTTGAATGTCTTGTCACTTCAATTTAAAATTCTTCCACCTACAAACCAAACACGTTTTATATTGTTAGGGAAAAATTGCAAGCCTTTTCATTCTAATTCAAATTCAACTACTTGTTTTTCTTTTTTTTATTTCATCACTAGCAATTAAGCTTCATTTAATTGTCCTCTTTCCTCCAATTTTGGGTTACTAGATGATAAATAAAGTGTGATTCAAATTGCACAATTCAAACTGTAGAAAAATACAATGAATCATTCCACCCACTTTTGTTTAGTGAAACATAATTCATTTAGCTATATATGATTCTGGATGATTTTATTATAAGTAAAGGAGTTTTAACAACATATTCATACCAACATGCTATCATTTATCGTTTAAGATTAATTAAAAACTACAAAATCAAATAGAGATAATCATTAAATATAATCTGAAACTTACTTGATTTTCAATAAATTTCAATTATTGAGTGTGCTTATAGGAGTGTGTCAAGTGTCGTGAGATTTCTCTTAATCTTATAAGTTTTGTGCATATAATAATTGAATTATATGGTTTTTTTTCTTCAGGTATTGGGATACTCTCAATGCCCTACGCAGTTTCACAAGGAGGGTGGTTGAGTTTCATTCTCCTAATCATCTTTGCAATGATATGTTGTTACACAGCGCTGCTTCTACAAAGGTGCATGATCAAGCACCCGATAATCAAATCGTATCCTGACGTAGGCGCAGTTGCTTTCGGGCATGGAGGAAGAGCTCTCATAACCGCATTCATATGCGTAGGGCTGTTTCTAATCGCCGTCGAGCTTCTGATACTCGAAGGTGACAACATGGAGAAGTTGTTTCCACACATGAAGTTCAAGATTGGTGGCATTAGAATTGAAGGTAGGAAGGGTTTTGTGGTGCTGGCAGCTTTGGTCATACTGCCAACGACGTGGCTGAGAAGCTTGGGAGCTTTGGCCTATGTTTCTCTTGGTGGCGTATTGGCTTCTGTTGTTTTGATCGGTTGTGTTGCGTGGGTGGGTCAAGTTGATGGTGTTGGGTTTCATCAAAGAGGTAAAATTGTGAATTGGGATGGGTTGCCTACTTCCGCGAGCCTCTTCGCGTTCTGTTACTGTGCTCATTCGGTGATGCCAACACTCTGCAATTCTATGAAAAATAGAAGCCAATTTAGCAAGGTTAGTTGTGCTTATAATTGCAAGAGGAGAATCTTTATTTTTTTTTTTCTTAAATTTGTTAAAAAAAAATTTCTTAAATGTTTTTCTTAGACAGAATACAATACAGATGGTCATGTTATCATTACTTACAAAATCACTTTTACTTTTTACACCCTCTTTTCTTGGGATTTATTTTTGGCACCCATATTTTGCTTCCTAATCCCCTTATAGCCTCATTGTCTTCCTACATCGATCTCCTCGATGCTTCTTCTCTCTCTTGCGCCATCTCCAGCTGCTTCGACGTGTTTCTCGTGGCCTCCCCCAGCATGCTTCAGGATCCCACAAACCCATAGAGACAACTTCTCCAATCTGCTATGCAAGGAATGTTGAATGTCTTAATGACAGGAAATTAGTGCGTGGACGTGCACGTCGCGATAGTGTCGAACCCGTGGCGGCCAGCATGCAGGGTGGCCAACAAGGTGTCTTGGACAGATGTTGGTGGTGGTGGACTGGTACAAATGGAAGGGGTGCAACAACAAGCATTTTTACTGTTTGAGTTTTTTTAGGAGGTGCATGAAACAAAATAGAGGTGTTAAAGTAAATTTTGAATTGATTAGGATAAAAAATCAAAATTTATTTTATAACTTATCAAGAAATCTATAACATCGTCACTTAATAGACTTGACTAATGAAAGGTAGTAAAATTGACTTTCTAAAATAAAAAGTAACAAAATGAAAAAAAAAAATTAGTTTACATAGTGTATGAAAAAAATGATATATTATATGTATGAAAAGATATTTCTTTTAAGTTTAAATATGTTTTTTTTTTCTTTATAAGTTTTTTTTTGTTTTTCAATTCTAGTCTTTTGTAATTTTGTTTGTTAATTTTTAGTCCCTGGAAATTTGTATTTTTTTCTTCATTTTATTTCTTGGAAGTTTTTCTTTTGTTCGTTTTTAGTCATCATAAGTTTGCACTTTTCCAGTTTTAGCCTATTTAAGATTCTATGTTTTCATTTTTAGTTTTTATATATTCTCACTTAAATCAAAATTGAAAAAACACATATGCACAGTTGCAGTCTTTTTTTACGGTGACTAAAATTGAAAAATACAAATTTACATAGACTAAAAATGAAAAAAAAATTACAGGGACCAAAATTTTAAAAAAAAATTACATAAACTAAAACATATTTAATTTTTTTTTTCATTGTTCAAAGTAATGAAGCTCAGGTATTATTGATCTTCACACTAATAAGGTTCACTTCTATCTTCATTTTGTTAGAAATAATGATACACAATATGTTGTTAATTTGCCAATTGCAGGTTTTGGTGGTTTGTTTTGTTGCAAGCACTATTACCTACGGATCAATCGCTGTTTTAGGCTACAAAATGTTTGGAGATGATTCGATGTCTCAAATAACCTTAAATCTACCTTCTAAGAAAATAAGTACCAAAATAGCAATTTTGACCACAGTGATCAATCCTTTCACTAAGTATGCTGTTCTAATCACCCCAATTGCAAATGCTATCGAAGACAAATGGCTTATCTGCAAGAGAAAACCTATTTTCATCCTCATTAGAACAACCATCGTGTTCACCTCTGTGCTTATGGCACTATTCATGCCATTTTTTGGCTACATTATGGCGTTTATTGGTTCAACTTTTAGTGTGGCAATGTCATTTTTGTTCCCTTGCTTGTGTTACCTAAAAATAAACAAAGCTGCTAGGAAATTTGGGTTGGAGTTGATCATCATTTCTACAATTCTTCTCATTGGTACATTTATTGGAATACTGGGTACCTACCTCTCTGTGAGGCATATAGTGAATCATCTATAAAGTTTATTTGGGTAAGTTTCTTTAAAAGTACTTTTAGAAAAAATAAAATACATCTTTACATAAATTAAAATTAGTTTCTGCATTATTTAATTTGAATAATTTTTTTTTCATATTTTATTAATCCAAAAGTGCTTATAAAGAAACTTACTCAAAAACAGATTAATAGCTACGAAGGTGTGTTCTTAAGGCTAAGACACTAATAATGTAAGGTACCAAATAATTATATACATTTACATCTATCAGAGTTGCATTTGTACTTGTTAGAAAAGGAAACTTTAATGTATATTTGAAATATCATCTCAGGCTTTTCAGCTCCCTTGTGATTTGTAATGTACACATTTGATTCTTTTTTTTTTTTTGTACGTTATATCATGTCAATGGCTACACCAAACAGATCTTAGCAGGCTAGTTGTGGTACTATTCAAATTTCAACTCTTCTCAATCTTTGCAGACGACAAGATGTTGTTCATGAAAATTTAGTTGTCCATTACTACTAAGCCTATCCATATCGATGTAGAAAATGAGGCGATGACATTTGTAAGTTGAGAACCATCAAAGAGGAAATGAAACTTGACCAATACACGCTTAAAGATGCAAGATGTGAACTATTATATTACATATACTATTTCAGATTTGTAACACAGATTTTGCACGGTAATAAACTGTTACGACATGTATTTAAATGAATGAATAAAGAGGCGTTGAACATGATAGTGATAATGACGATAGTTCTAACGACGATAAAAATGACAGTGATAATCATGTTGATGATGGTAACTATGATAGCAGTGATTATAATAATGATAACAACTCTTGAATAGATTTTATGGTGATACATTTAAAATTATGATCTCATTACAACTCTTAAATAAAATCTTATGATCATAATGGTTATTGTTTTGTACTTTACTGAAAAAAAAATACAAGAAAAAAAAAACTACTAATTAACTGAAAGAGAAGGAAGGATAATACATTTAAAATTGATGTTTTAATCTATTTTGTTTTAATCTGATAAATTTATTATTTTTAATTTTAATCAAATAATTATTATTGTTTATTCTCGTTTAAAAATTATTATCACTTGAAATGTTCATAGTAAAAATATATATAAATTATAAAAAGTTAAATGAACCAATATGAACCAGTTTGACAGGCCATCGGACCTAATTAGGCTACAGAAAAATAGGTCCATATACAACAGTTACTTTTCATATTTGACTCAACAGACTAGGTGGGGCAGATCATTTTGCCATCTCTCCATGCCAACGATAGTAATTGTGGGCCTAACTATAGCTAGTAATGATTGAGTTTCCGAAGAAGTTAGCCAATATTGAAAGATTGACTTGGCCCATAGGAGCAATGGGATGTTTGTGTTAGCATTACAGCTTTGTCTTGGCCAGTTGATCTGCTGGTAAAGCGTATCCCAATTGGTCCCTACTAGTAGCCAGACGGCCAAGCATAGAAAAGACTGACATTTTTTTTTGTTCATTAATTTTGCTTTGGATAGAACATTTATAGTTTGCTTATACATGTTTTTTTTGTATATAGTGCTCTAAAACTTAAAGATGTGAAGAAATTATAGTATTATACTACTGTCATTCATGTAAGTTGATTTGTGTTGTTGTTGAGTAGAATAACAGTAAACCTAAAGATAAGATAAAAGTAAATCATAAACTACTGATATGCTTGGTAGTTGGTAACAAACTAAAGATAACACATGAGAATTATATGCATTTTCAGTTTGCAGGAGTCATAAGCTTACTACCAAATTATCAAACTTACCTTAAAACTCATGAAACTCTGACCTCATAAGGATGGTTTGTCATCTAGCATTGTAGCATTCAAGCAGCTAAAAGAAAGTCAAGAAAGAACAAAAAAATAGAGAAAATGGAAATGAGTGATTCATAAAACAAGCACCTTACAAAGGAAGCTTTACTTTGAGGAAGTTCCTTTGACAATTGCATCATTCAAAACTAGTTAAACCTTGGAGCTATATTCAATGAATTATACAATTGAAATAAATGGTGACAAGAGCTATTATAAGTCACGACTCAAATAAAACAAGCTGTTTCAATGTGAAGAAAGAACATCTTTGAATTTAGACTTGCAATCAACATGCAATGCAGAGCAAGCAAGAGAATCAGGCCCGAAGAATGTAGAAAATGCCACGACCGAATTGTATCCACCAAATCCAGGTTGAATTTGAAATGCCTGAAACAAAATTGATTACCTATATTATCTGCCGAAAGCAAACACTTGTTAATGGTAATTCAGAAGGGTAAACAAACCAAGATCAACAAAAAATGACTTTTTAATTATCATCAACTGTTCCATGTTAACCAAGCAAAAAAATTCTGATTTTACCGCTCGATGCACAAACCTAATTCAATTATAACAACAATTAGCCATACCAAAACTATGTTGTAAAACTAGGAATATTAGGCCAACTAGGATGGGCAAAACTATCAAAAGGATTTACCTTTTCAAATGAAGCTCTTCAGGAATTCATATGGCTTCCAGTGCAATGCAAGCAATAATATTTGGGCATGTCCTGGACATGATGCTAAAGAAGTTAATGAAGCCAAAATGGGAAGAGTTTAAAGAGATTGCAGTTAGGGAAAAACAAAGCAAGCCAACATACGCTGATAAAGAAACATCAAAATATATTGCCAACCCTTGTAATGAACCCACCATTGAATGCCATGACAACTGAGTACTTCAGACATCCAAACTGTAAAAATAACTATAAAAAATGAAAATTTCATAATAAAAATTTAACATTCAAGCTTGCAAAAAGTATTGGTGATAAGCCAGTTTACACACCAAGGACAAATTAATTCCTTACAAGAACATGAGACTAGCTGACTAGGTACAAGGTCACCCATCATAATTGCTCCAAGTCAAGCAAGCTTGTGGAGTTCTTACACAATGAACTACTGAAAAGTAGATGCATCTCATTTGTATAGGTAGTATAATTCCTTCAAGTCATCATCAACTATACAGGCACACACCTATACAGCCTCTAGATTCCTTTCACTCCGGTATGATTCGCTCGGAGTGTTGTACTATGCAACTTTTGCTTCCACTAGGTTCTTCAATGTCATTTTTTTGAAATCTCGAAAAGCTAGAATTGTCACCAGCATCAGCATTGTTATTATCTTTTTCTTTGGTATAAAGAGGGCATACTCCACATTCTTTTACTATGATATTTGGTTTGAAATTTTTAAACTCCCCATAGCCATAATCATAATGGATCATCTGAAAAGTGAAGCTGCGAGCATTACAGAGCATAAGTCTAATGCTTGCGGGTTCCAAGTTATATTTCCACAGGAGTGTGTGATCTTGATCAACAGTTCTCCTTTGACCCTTCCAATAGAAATGGTTTCTTAGCTCATCATGATCAGGAAGAGAGTATCTGCGACCATTATATTTATATTTTAATCTGTAACTAAAAGAACCATATCTACTACCTTCAGTATTATCCATATCTATGAGTCCAAAAATTACACACAAAGCAAAACCAATGAGTCTATTATCATTGCGCAAATTTAGAGAATCCATATTGATAGTTACTGAATATCCCATCCCACGATTAGGAAACCAATGAGGAATCACACTCCCTGGAAAACTAAAGTGCACAGACCTATATGCATCATCCTGGGTGATCCTATGCCATGCATCATTCACAATTTCATCTCGGGCACATGGATCTAGCTGTTGACTGTTGGTGAAGTGAAATTTGAAGGTAGCAGCTTCTTTGGAATTTGATGGGATTTGAATATTTGAAATTGGCATCACTCTTTTAATGGATGGGCAATCAAATGCCAGCAACTGTTTTAGAAATGGTGGAAGCTGTGGGATGCATTCAAGCCTTTTGCAATCACTTAAATCAAGTGATTTCAAGCTTGAAAGATGAGCAATGCTCTCTGGAAGGTTCACAATTCCACTTTCATGGAGTGACAGATCCCTTAATAATGACAAGCTACCAATGTCACTTGGGATTTCTGATAGTTTGAGACACCCCGAACAGTCAAGCTCCTCGAGAAGGTTTAAATTGACAATGCTGTTCGGAAGTGACTCGAGATCAGTGCACATGTTCAAACGCAGGGTCCGAAGCCCAACCAGATTGTCAAATGATGAAGGTAGTTCTTTAATAGCGGTTTTCGTTAAGTTCACATGAGCAAAACTTTCTGCAGGCTCCAAGATCTCTGGGAAGGTCCTCAGCATTGAGCAATCATACAAATCAAGTTTAGTTAGCTTCAATTTGAAAATGCTGCTGGGAAAAGTTTGAAGTGATTCACAGCAGGTCAAGTCCAACTTGCAGAGTTTGCTGAGAGTTCCAATGGAAGATGGAATAATCTCAAGACTCGAGCACCTGCACAAACTCAATTCTTCAAGCCCCACCAATTGGCATAGAGATGAAGGTAGTTCCTGTATTGCTGTTTGATTTAAGATAAGCACCACTAGGTTTTCCATTCTGCTCATAATTTCAGGGAAATGTTTGAATTTTGAGCAACCTCTGAGATCAAGTCTTTTTAGTGTTTTTAACACAGAAATGTCAAACTCAAATGGAAGAAGACTTGTAAGGGATTCACAATTAGAGAGATCTAACCAACAAAGTTTATTCAGACTTGGTGATCTAGATGACGCACCTTCTATCCACGCACTTATTGTGGCTTCTGCGTCTTCTTCCTCCTTATTCTCTCCTAATTGGAAAGCAAGACAAAGACGTACAGGTAAACGATTACCACGACGATCACGATGATGTGCCAAGTTAATTGTGTTGGCAAGTAATGCTGGGGGATGCATATTATAGACTAATAATATTTGACATAAACTGATTGAAAACGTTTCAAGCTTGCGACAATTGGAAAGGAGAATTAATCCTGATGATGTCGATAGAATATTGCTAGGAACAGTTAAACTCCGAAGCTCAACACAACCATCTAAACATAAAGAATTGAGCTTGCTGAGTAATTTTGAGGAGTAAACTTGAACCAATCTGACGCAATCACTCAAAATTATTTCTTCAATATTTGGCGACAGACAGAGGTCTGGTATTAGACTTAGTTTCCGAGAATGACTCAGGTCCAGCCTCTTCAAATTCGGTAAATGCTGTCATAAAAAGCAAATGATTAGGTAACATCTTTATACCCGATTCTATCACAATATTTGAGGCAAATGATATCAACAAATTGAGGTATTGAACCGATGTGGTACTATGGGTCTCTTTTAACACATTATTCTTAAAAGACTTTTTGGAAGAGAAATTATGAAAAAAATAATAAATTTTTTAGAAGTTAAAATTATCTAATAATTAATTTATAGAAGTCTTATCTATTTTAGAACAAGATATATGGAAGACCTTCTATTGGAGAAAACAATTTTAACTTTTAAATAAATTAATTTCATTTTTTTTTCTAAAAGTCCTTTTAGAATAATATGTATAAATACACATTTAATTAAAATTAGAATGGATGCTCAATTGAGAAATTAAACTGATCGAGACACTAGATCAATGATTGAACCAATGGGTCACTGGTTGAATCACACAAGAATAATCCAGTCTCTATTAAATATGTCAGTATTAAAAAAAAGGTTAGTATTCTTCCTTAAGAAAATTAAAAAAGAATCACATTACAAGTTAATATAATTCTATAAATTTATTCTTTAAATTTAAATTCATTGATATAATAAAGTTTTAAACAAAAAATTATATAAAATTTACTCATTATCATTTAATAATAATAAATATGAAGAATAAAATTATAATAATAAAAAAAAATACTTATGTATTTATGTTTACTAATATACCTAGTATATTACACTACTATAATATTGAATATTCAAATATAAATAATATATATTATTTGTAATATGATTTTCAATGTCAACCTGGTTTAAGCATTAAATTGGTCAGGTTGATTGGGTTTGACCAGACTAACCGTATGGTTGGTTAGATGTGCAACTTAACTTGGATTGACTACCGATTCGCAGTAAAATCAGTTAGAATTTTAAAACACCTACTAACTTTGAAAAGTGGGTTCCTTTACAAGTAGGTGACTTTGAGGTAGGGGTAGCAACACAGTTTGCCAAAAAATGGTAAGGTAGGGGAGTATTCCTTATCCACTAACTCGTGTGGGTCAATTTGCCTAATCCTTAAATTTTTTTTTTCGTATATTATGTTCATAATTATTTAATTAAGAGTGTTAATAAATAATAAACAAATCATCATTTAGGGATTGAAGTTATGCATAAATGATAAACTAAATAATAACATGTAAAAAATTGTCTAAAGAAATAAACATATTGTTAGAATATATATTATCTTGGTAATTATTATCTTTATATTATCTTGTTAATTATTATTTATCTTTATCTTTATATGATGTAATCAATTACTGAGGGTTTCCTCAATATAAATAGAGATGAGGTGTGGTTTTCTAAAATACATCATTATAATATGGTATCAAAGCCTAGTTGAGGAAATCAGGGAAATTGTGTTTCACCGATAAATAACTTTCTATTTACTATTTAATCTTTTTTGTTGTTATAATAATTTGGAATTGAATAATTGAAAATAAAAAATATATAGATATAATTTTTTTTATTTTTACAAAACATCAAATTAAAAAAAAATTGAAGTTGGCGAACTAATCGACCAACTCGCCTAATGACGAGGCAGATAGGCCCTTTTGAACTGTGCTAGCCGTAGACAGGTCACTCCATCCCATCCCATTTTTTACGGATTGACATATTTTGCCACCCGATTTTGGTCCTTTTGGATGGGATTCAACAAATCTAAATAAAGGTATTGGGCTCGAAAAAATATATGTTTTTGAGGTGTTTATATTGAAAATAAAATACAAAATATAAATATTGGGATAAATATTTGAAAATATTTTTACTATTACACTATCAAGCCATCACATACCTTTATTTATGATAAATTAATTAATTTTTATATAATTATTTTAAAAAGTTATATAAATACAAGATTGTGATTGTCAAATAGTGTAAAACTTTTTACACTATCAGTGCAACATCTTTATTCTAAAGAAAAAAATGTGGCTTTCAAGTTAAAAGTATTTTTAAACTTTCTTAATTTTAATCCAAACATATACTTATTTTTAATTATGTTTTTATACAATTATATTTCATCTATTTTCATTTAAAAATTCCCAATCACCTCTTTATAATATTTTTTCTTGCTTTATTTCTGCAATATATTATTTTTTTATAATATATTAATTCTTTCTTTCTTTTATATATCTTTCCTTGTCATAAAAATTAGCATATAATTTTTAAATGAAAATAAAATTACCATTAACAAAATAATTTGACATGGCAAACGGTCGACAAGTATGGGTTAAAATGTGGTGGATTGTTGAGATTAAATCTAATTAACATGTAGATTCTTTTTAATTAATGATGGATTTAAGAAAAAATGATGAATTTAAATCTTATTAACTTAGGTGGGAAATAGTTCTATTTTAGTCGTCATATATAATTGTCTCCAACAAAAATATAAGTGTGGTTTATATATATATATAGATCCATTGTCAAAAGTCTTGTAAGCATAGTTTTAAAAATCAACCCGAATATCAAATTAATTAATGATTAAAATATTGGATAACTAGTTTAATGGTTAAACCGGGCCCTTCATTTAATCACATGATCCAAATTTTATTTTAAAAAAACAAAAATTTCATACCCTATCTTAATCAAAACTAAAATACATCCACAAATTAATATAATTTTATTAATTAATATAATTGAGATAATAAATATTATTTTTCGGTGAAAGATAGATGTTAACATAAATAATGTATTGAAAAGTGTAAAATGCTATATTTGAAATAAGTATTATGTTAAGTTAATCATGTAGCCCAGTGGTTAATGATTTCCATCTTTAGTGAAGTTCAAGGTTTGAATCTCTTTGATGTCTTTTTTTTAACTTCCTTTTTTTTTGGTTGAAAGCAAAATATTTCCTCTGATTTTGATTACTTTAAGTACACCAAATCATAACCATTTCAATTCAACCATGACATAACAACTATGTATCAAAATTCCAGAATCTAAAATAGAAAGGAACATATATATAGAGATTGAAAAACCTGGTTTGGTTCCCAAAGATGTTCAAGATGGCAACATGGCATTTCGAGTGTCACTAGATTTTCTGGGCAAAAGTTCGGTGGTAAATTTCTTTGAGGAAAGTCATCCCAATGAAGAAATTTTAAACCGTCCGGTAGACTTTCAAGAGATGATGGAAGAAATACATTTGACTCACTCCACCGGAAGTACTGAGAAGACTTATAGAAGTGAAGCATCCTTAGATTCTCCATCTCTTCGAAAGTTGTAGCAAGTAGTTCAACTTTGTTTATGTTGCATATGTCGAGCAATATACACTGTATTGCATCAGTCCCCTAAAAGTAATCAAATGAATTTAAGAAAAATAAACATGAAAAGAAATTGTTTATTATATAGGAGTGTCAATGACCCTCTCGACATCTTAATATCTTGATTGATTGAAATTTATTTATTAAATATTATTTTGTTGGATATGACAATTAAATCTCATTAAATCAAAGAAACAATATATAAAATAGTGTGTGGGAGTAAATATTGTTAGCATTTCTCTCCCGAAAAAGCAAATCCATGTGACTGTGATTTGAGTGACAAAAGAACATACCTTGTTTTTTTTTAAAAGTTGATATATTTCTTCATGCTTCCACAATCGACTACGTTTCCCCGGATTATTGCGACATTGTCGATGAACAATTTCGTGTCCCATTTCTTGTATAAGATCATGCATCACAATTCTACCTTCCAAAACAGATATTAGGCACCTATCTTTGAGAATATCCATTCCAATGATAGCTGAGAAACCACATCTATCTAGCATTTTTTCAAGGGCAACCTCCTCAAGTCCTCTATAAAAGCAAGCAATGTCAAGAAATATATCCCTCTGTTCCTCATCAAGCCCATCATAACTTAATTTTAATACATTGAAAATTTCAATATCGGGAAGCCTTTCCAACTTTTGCAACTCATTTTCCCATGCTTCACTTGATCTGTCATGAAGCAATGAACCCAAAACCTTGAGAGCTAATGGAATCCCTTTGGCATAATTCAACACCCTTACTGATAAGTCCATGTAAGCCTCAACTGGATGGTTTTGTTTAAAAGCATGTAAACTGAACAGTTGTAGAGAATCTTCAAAACTCATCTCCTTAACTTGGTATTTTTCATCAGCTTCAGCATTTTTAAGCACCTGCAAGTAAAAGTAGGGTGTTCATAGTTTGGTTATTTTAATAATGATAATTATAACTAAATTTTTTTTTTTAAATATGTTTTTAATCCTTTAAATATGAGTTTTATTTTTTTTTCCTCAAGATGAAAAGTCATTTTTTTCAATTTTTCAAAATCAAAAAATATTTTTTTTAGTTATTCTCACAAAAGATATTAAATAAGGAATAAGAGATTTGTATTTTATGGTGATTTTTTAGTCACCACAATTTAATTTGTAACATTTTTATATATTTATGATGGCTAAAAAATGATCACAAATTACAAATCTCTATTCATTATTTGGTATCTTTTGTGAGAAAGATTAAAAAAATATTTTTGGATTTTAAATGACTAAAAAAAAATTTTTTATTTAAAAGATTAAAAACATATTAAAATTTTTTTTTATTATTATTTATTAGTAGGAATCTATCTTAATATCAATACATGTACCCGACTCAACTGACTCAACTAACTCAACTAGGTGCCGCACAATAAATAAATTATAACTAGCCATTATAACTAATTTTATCTAAATAGTTATAATTTGTTATAACTAATTATTGTTTTTAAAAATTCATTATATAACCGATCATAAATACTTACTTTGTTCTTAATTATAAGCAATTGTCAACATTTTTTTTCCTAATTATAAGACTTACTTTTATTTCTCTTGACTAATAATCATAAATATTCATTTTATCCTTATTATAAGGTAATTTAGACATCAATTACACAAATCAATAAAATAAGTAACCTAGTTATTTTTAATAATTTTATTATTATTTTATTAATTATATTCTTATTAATAATCATTACTAATAAAAACACAACTACTTTTTTTTTTCTTTCTAAAACTATAGAAGGAATATCATTTATCCATACTTTTATCTCTCTACTGATAATGAGAGAATATGAAAAAATTATCAGCATTCATATAATTAATTATAATCATATTAGGACTAGGCATGACAATTAAATCCACATCCATGGGATGCCTCTGACCTCACTTTGATTTTGACAAAAAAAAATCAAGTTGACCGGGTGAGAGTGAGTGTTTAGATTTTTTCTGTTTAAGAAAGTTGAAAATCAGGTTGGGGTTGAGAATTGTGATCTTTGTCTCGCACCCGTACCCATACTTGTCTCCGTTACTAATATAATAAATTATATAAATACCCTAGAGTAAATATATTCAAAATGTGTTTTTTTTTTATATTTTGTTTGATTGACACAATATTTATTGTTTATTTTGAGAAATTGAAGTGTGTTATACAAAGGTGTCATGCATTTGAGTTTGTCATGTGCATTAATTTATGTTATGATAATTTTTTATGATTTGGGATTGTCATGTGAATCTGAGACATGGGCGGGATTGGAAAATCTGAACCCCGACAAAGACATTGGTGGATCAATTTTTTAAGTTCCAAAGGGGAATGAGGACAAGGACGGAGATGATTTAGGGTGTCAAGGGTGGGAGGTTGGGAGGCTAACCCCACCCCTACCTCATTGCCATACCTAATTGGATTCTTAAGCTATTTTTTTTGTCCCAATTCTTAATTGCTAACGTCTATCCTAATTGAAGGGTGTTAGCAATCAACATCAAAATTTTTTTAAGGATATTATAGTAATTTAATACTTAATTAAGAAAATATATTTTATCTCTCTTTATTTATGATAAAATTTATTTATGGAGAAAATAATTAATTATGATTGGAAAGAGAAATTATTTATATTTAATTAAATATTAAATTATTAAAATACCCTTATTTAATACACAAAAATAAAAATAAAAATAATAAATATTTTAATCTAAATATTTTAGTGTTGGTTACTAGCATCCTTCAACTATATATTAAATAAGAAGGTTGTTATGATAATCTTTAATGGGAGTTTTTCACATTGATTCTTATATGCTTTGGATAGTACTTAGAAAAATCATCACTAGAGTGCAAGGAAGATTCTCCATTTGTTGTGGAAGAAGACCATATCTTATACAATAAAAAAAAAAAAAAAATTGTTGAATGTCTCCACCTAAAAAGAAAATAATGGATGGAAGTAAACTATCCATAAATGATAAAGAGAAAAAAAAATTATGGTGGGACCTCTTAGGCTGACCTTAAAACCTTGTTTGATAAGAAAAAAACTTTTTATTTCTTTAAATTCACATGTCACCAAAAAAGATACATTTAAAAGTAATAAGAATCCAAATTAGTTCCATTAAAAATGCTCTAATGATTCTTAGAAATCTGTTTCACCACTGTGAAGAACTTGAGAAACTCTCTAATAAAAATTGTTAGAAGGATAATTCTTAAACTCAAAAACTCATCTTAAAAACTTACACTAAAAAATGGTCTTACTTTTACAAATAACTATCCAATTTAACTAGTTTTCTTAATAAATGCAATTTGAACAATAATAACTTATAATAATAGACACTTGTAATAAGACACGGATGAGTAAATAACTAGTTATAAGCAAATAATTAACTTTTAATATGAAGAGGATTGGTAACACTCTTTCAAAACTTTTCTTGAAATTCATTGAATTTATTTAGAAATCATATCATTGAAACTTTCAATTTTTTTATTTTTAATAAATTTTAACCAATAAGAATAAAATCTTTTTACACTCATGTATTAGTAATTAGTAATTATCTGGAGAGAGAAAGAAAAATAAATGGAGAAGCAAAAAGTTATTAATATTATTAGTTATAATTATTTGATTCCAAACTAGTTTGTTTTCAGCAGTCATACCTGCATGTCTCTACTTGTCACAATGATTCTACTGCCCCGGCCAAAATCACCACGCCGTCCAATTAAATCTTCTAGTTGGCCTGAATTGTTCACATCATCAAGAACCAGGAGAACCTTTGTCCGTTTGAGCCTTTCTTTTGAATATCTGCTGTCTTCCTCTAGAAGCTCTATTAAATATTTGTTTCTTATTTTGTCTACTCCAACGTTTCTTTCTATTTCTTTTTGACAGTTTAAGACGAGGCTGCTGGAATCGAACTGCACCGCTAGTTTGTGATATATTTGGGTAGCGATTGTAGTTTTTCCAATTCCTCCCATACCCCATATTCCTATGATCCGAATAGCTGGTGACTCGAGCTGCAACAAGGACTGGATTCGTGCAATATGGCTTTCAATTCCAATAATTCCTTCATGACCACTAATGGAATAACGATTCAATTTTCTCAAAATATCTTTCACAATTTCTACAACAAGTTTGTCTTCTGGTCTGACACATAATAAAGTGTTAGTCTTCGATAATATTCGGTTCCAACCCATAATCAATATGTAAATAATTTACATATAAAAAAGAAAAAGAAAAAATCTGTTTGGAAAGGTAGAAGTGTTTTTAAGACATTCGCTATTAAATTCTTTAAAATAGAAGATGTAAAAAATACTTCTAATAACTTGTATTCAAACATGCTTGTAAATAATGAGAGTGAGCAGACCTGGTGACATGTGAATCCCAGCCGGAGAGTCCAGCTGCATCAGTAAGAGCCTCCTTCCATGCGTGCACTTGGTCTTTAAATCGGTCTTTATGCTCATCGAATGCTTCTGCATATGTCTCTTTCTGCTTCCTAACGGTGGATGGATCCACCTTATAGAAAACCGGTATTACATCCCTTCCATATCTCTTCCTGCAATCGAGTATCTTCGTGAGTTCACCCAAACACCACGTCGAAGATGCGTAGCTTTCGGAGAAGACGATGACGTAAACCATTGATTCCTCTATTGCTTTGTAAAGTGCCGGTGAAATCTCTTCGCCCCTGCCTAGTGTTCTGTCGTCCATGTATGTTTCGATCTTCTTCCTCTGCAGCTCTGCGCGAAGGTGGCTCACGAAATTGTCGCGCGTGTCTTCCCCTCTGAAGCTGATGAACACATCGTGCCTAATCAGAGGAGGAGCTGACTCAAGAACTGAAGAAGGAAAAGAAGAACTCGCAGACATTGTAATTGTAACTGAATTTCCTAGTTCCTTAATTCCTCTTACCCTCGACACTCTTAAATACACGAGGTAACGGTGATGCATTAATTTTAAACTATGAATTATAAAGGGTTGACGGTGTTCATTTTTACCGTATAAAATTTCTTTAAGTCAACCACCACCGTCACACATCATAAACGAAATTTCCAATGAATTACGAGACTGATAATCTCCGATATCAGACCAACAAAAAAAAAAAACTATCCATTAAAACAGACAACTACCCACTGCCCAACACATTAATGGTACCGGTGTAATATGATTCGCTGACCGGTTGAGGCCCAACTGTACCTACTTCCCCAACACACTAATGTTGTCGCAAGTATTACCGTCTACGATGATATGATAATTATGATACCAATCAGTTTTCTAGACTGGTTAAACCAGTTTAGTTTTTTTTTTTTCAAATCGATTCAAAAAAATTAGTTTGAATCAAACCGATTTAAAATTAAATTGGTTTAAAACCAATTCAAATTAATTTTTAGGTTTCGAATTGGTTAAATCAGTTTAGTTTTTTTTTTTTTCAAATCGATTCAAAAAAATTAGTTTGAATCAAACCGATTTAAAATTAAATTGGTTTAAAACCAATTCAAATTAATTTTTAGGTTTCGAATTGGTTTATTAATCGAATTAATTTTGAAAATCGGTTTAATTAATCGAACCATTTTTTTTATAAAAAAAAAATCTATTTTTTTAAAACCGATTTAAATAAAAATCAATTCTATTCCAGTTCGAACTCAATCGATTACATCCGAACCAGTTTTTTTCACACTTAGTCATGATGTCATCATATAATATGAATCTTAATTTTTGTGAACTTATTTTATGTCTCATCTTTTATAAAAGAAAAAAAAATTGATTCACCAACAATTTTATTTTATCAATTATTGTTTTTAGTCAGCCCACCAAATATCACAATTAAATGATGACATGATATTTAGATAACTTTTTTTTTATCACATATATTATATATAAAAAAAAATGAAATGTAATTTCATTAACATGATATGTTTTACTCTCTTTGTTCCATTTCGTATAACGTTTTTATTAGGTTATTAATTAGAGAGATAAATGATTATTAAGAACTTATAATCTTATATGATATTTTTTTTAATTATATTTTTTCATACATGTAGTTGAAAGAAATAACTTATAATAAGTGACATAATTTTTAATTTTAATTTTTTTTTTAAGTCACATTTTTATAAGAACTATGAGCTTGACTTGAAACAATTATAACGGGTGACCTTCTAGTACCTAGTCAGCTAGTCTCATGTTGTTGTAAGTAATTAATTTGTTCTTGGTGTGTAAACTGGCTTATCACCAATACTTTCTGCAAGATTAAATGTTGAATTTTTATTATGAAATTTTCATTTTTTATTTAGTTATTTTTACAGTTTGGATGTCTGAAGTACTCAGTTGTCATGGCATTCAATGGTGGGTTCATTACAAGGGTTGGCAATATATTTTGATGTTTCTTTATCAATCGTATGTTGGCTTGCTCTGTTTTTCCCTAAGTGCAAACTCTTTAAACTCTTCCCATTTTGTCTTCATTAACTTCTTTAGCATCTGGCCAGGACAACATGCCCAAATATACTGCTTGCATTGAACTGGAAGCAATATGAATTCCTGAAGATCTTCATTTGAAAAGGTAAATCCTTTTGATAGTTTTGCCCATCCTATTTGGCCTAATATTCCTAGTTTTATAACATAGTTTGGTATGGCTAATTGTTGTTATAATTGAATTAGGTTTGTGCATCGAGCGGTAAAATCAGAATTTTTTTGCTTGGTTAACATGGAACAGTTGATGATAATTAAAAAGTCATTTTTTGTTGATCTTGGTTTGTTTACCCTTCTGAATTACCATTAACAAGTGTTTGCTTTCGGCAGATAATATAGGTGATCATTTTTGTTTCAGGCATTTCAAATTCAGCCTGGATTTGGTGGATACAATTCTGTCGTGGCATTTTCTACATTCTTCGGGCCTGATTCTCTTGCTTGCTCTGCACTGCATGTTGATTGCAAGTCTAAATTCAAATATGTTCTTTCTTCACATTGAAACAGCTTGTTTTATTTGAGTCGTGACTTATAATAGCTCTTGTCACCATTTATTTCAAATGTATAAATTCATTGAATATAGCTCCAAGGTTTAACTAGTTTTGAATGATGCAATTGTCAAAGGAACTTCTTCAAAGTAAAGCCTCCTCTCTAAGGTGCTTATTTTATGAATCACTCATTTCCATTTTCTCTTTCTTTTTGTTCTTTTTTTTACTTTCTTTTAGCTGCTTGAATGCTACTATCCTAGATGACAGACCACCCTTATGAGGTCAGGGTTTCATGATTTCATGAGTTTTAAGGTAAGTTTGATAATTTGGTAGTAAGCTTATGACTCCTGAAAACTGAAAATGCAGATAGTTATCATGTGTTATCTTTAGTTTGTTACCAACTACCAAGCATATCAGTAGTTTATGATTTACTTTTATCTTATCTTTAGGTTTACTGTTATTCTACTCAATAACAGCACAAATCTACTTACATGAATGACAATAGTATAATATTATAATTTGAAATATACAAGAACATATTAGAAGAGCTGAAAAATAGGTTAGAAAAACTTTTCAAAACCTTTCAAGCAAATATAATATTTCAAGGCAAAGCTTTTAAAAACCTTTTCGAAAGTGCATAACGTGCAAGATGAACATATAAACACAAAATAGCAAAGGTAGAATGTTTGTTTTATATTGAATTACGTTTAGTTCTTCTTTAACAACTGTTAAATAGTTTTACTATAATTAACTGATTATAAAGCAAGTATTCTTCATTGTCACTTCTAACTACAAGTATTCTCTATGTCACTACTGACAACTAGTATTTTAAATTACTACTGGTTACAAAGTATAAATCTCTTCCTAAGATTATATTTCCCAAATATTCTTTGATCACTAGGTCACTCCTAACTTTCTATTCAATTTTTAGAATATGATTTAAATAACTCTCAATGAGAGGATATGGATATAAATAGAATCACTATGAACTTTGTAGAAGATAAGGTTTTTTTTTCTCTCATCTCTTGTTTCTCACTTGGTATTAGCTTTTTCTCATAATACTTTTCTTGCTTGTGCTAGATTGCTCAGATTAGATTGGCTTAGAATCGTTGGTATTCTTGTTGCATGGAAGCATCTTTATATAGAAGCACTTCTAGGATTTGAACGCGAGAGAAGAACGGTTTTCGTTGTCTCATAGTAGAATGTTGAAGTTGTTTTTGCTGAGCTTGATTTGATTGGAGTAAGTTCTTATCTTGTCACAACTTACTTTTAGCTTTAGGTGTGCTTTTCAAAGCTGACAGACTTTTTCAATGTACTTGTAATACTTCACACATTTCGAGACATGAAAATAGTCATACGAGAATATAAGAAAGTTATTCAGAGTATCTTCCTCTCTTTCTATAACAAATAATGCGTTCTTAAAGTAAAGAGATGATAATGAAACGCATATTCCTTTATACATGAATCATTTCATGGTCTAGTCCAACACAAACATGGTCTAGCCTAATACAAACATGGTCTGATCTAGCACAAGCATGGTCTAAATTGATAGACACAATCTGGTCTAACATAAATATGGTCTGACTCAACAAACATAATCTGGTCCAACTATGCATGATCTAGTCCAACTATCACATAGTATGGTTCTAGTTCCATGCAAGGTTTAGTCCAGCACCTATGCATAGTCTGGTTCAAAACTTATATTGTCTAGTCCGAAACTTCACATAGTTTGTCCCGAGTTATTGCATAGTCTAGTTCGAGACTTTGTGTAGTCTGTTCTAAGATCTGTACCGTCTATTCTAATAACCTTCACATGATATGTTCTAATACTTAACTTAATCTGATTGAAAGCACTTTGAATGTTTGATATATTGTTAAAGCATTATCAATCAATTAAAGTAATAGGGTGAGATAAAGAGATTGTATTATTGTTTGTGATCATTTTAATTCCCTAAAATTACTCAATTTCAAATCATTATTATTACATTTGTTATAATCAAAACTTATAAGAGATTAGGAGCCAAACATCATTTAATATCTTGATTCTAACATAATTTCTTCACATCTTTAAGTTTTAGAGCACTATATACAAAAAAAAAAAAAAACATGTATAAGCAAACTATAAATGTTCTATCCAAAGCAAAATTAAAGAACAAAAAAAAGAGGATCTTGCATGAATGTTAGTCTTTTCTATGCTTGGCCGACTGGTTGGGATACACTTCACCAGCAGGCCAATTGGCCAAGACAAAGTTGTAATGCCAACACAAACACCCCTTTGCTCCCAATGGCCAAGTCAATCTTTCAGTATTGGCTAACTTCTTCGGAAACTCAACCATTACTAGTTATAGTTAGGCCCACAATTACTGCTGTTGTTGTCACGTAGAGTTGACAAAATGATCCCGATCTTTCAAGTTAAGTGTGAAAAGTGGGTTGGGCCGTGCAAACTCATATTCTATATGGATCTACTTTTTTGTAGTTAGATCCAATGAACTATATTCATATTAGTTCTTTTAACTTTTTTTAGTCTATATTTATATAAATTCAAAAAAATTAATAAAAAGAAATATTGGATTCAAATAGACTCATTATGAACCCGTGCCCAATAGGTCAATAGGTCAGCCCAACTAATCCAATCCATTTTTTCTGTCAGCAATCAGCATAGTTTTGGTATGGCTAATTGTTGTTATAAATGAATTAGGTTTGTGCATAAGCTGTAAAGCCAGAAATTGTTTGAGTGTAACAGTTCAAAAGCAAAAAGTAGAATTAAGCCTAACTTTTATTAATACGAAAAAGAATATTCAGTCCTTAAAAGGGATGCTAATCAAGTTATAATGAAAATAATTTTTTAGTTGAGATGCTTCAAACGTCCGTTCCAACAAGAGAAGTTACAATTTATTACTTTTGATTTTGAGCATCGAAAAGTGAGAATTTTGGACAAAAATTATTAGTCTGTAATATGCATCTACCCAGCATTCAATAATAATCCCAAATCATTTGGACAAAAATCAGTGTCTTGGGATTTTTTTGATTTTGATTATTGAATAAATTACAGTAACATTTCCTTAAACATCTCCTTAAAGTTTTACCAAATTATACCTATTTTTAACCTTTTTTTTGTTTTTTTATTACACTAATATAAAAATATTCCTTTGAATTTAAAATTATTATACTGATATTCTTTATATGTTTAAAAATATTACATTAATTCTCCTGAAAAATCTCAAATCTTACAAAAGTAAGGGTTAAAAAATATGAAGTGTTTGCATAATTACAAAAAAAATATAGTGAAGTGTTGGTATAATTTACTCTTTATTATTTAATTATATCGTGTGTATTTTTAAAATTCTCACAATAATAAGTATTTTACATTTTTAATTATTCTTATTCTTTTGCAAATATTATAAAAGGTGTGATTTAGTTTTTGTTTTGGTTTTGCTTTTTTATTTACTTTCCTTATACCAAAAAAAGAAAAGGTAATCATTTTATTGATGAATGCGGGTAATCAATAAGAAACTTAATTTTCTTTTAATTATGATATCGGTATAAAATAATTTTATAAAAATAAAAATTAATCTTTATTAGAAATATTAAACGTACTGTGTATTATGTTTCTTCTTCTAATATATATATATATATATATATATATATATATATATATATTAATATTAATATTAGTGGATCAAGATTTGAAGACTTGAATTATTGTCTATTGAATAAGATAAGAAACTTAATTTGTGTACGAATAACTTAATTTAATTATCATTGTGTTGCTAGTATTCTTGAATTCGATGATTATTGTTTAACCGATCTCAAGAGAAAGTTAAATCAAACGAAATAAAACCTACACACTCCAACATCCAAGATGTGAACTCATTATTATCTTACATATAAATTTCAAAATTAAGAAAGAAGTATTAATCCACAGATCCAAACAAAAATCCAACCTAATAACAACGTGTTATCGAATTATATCAAAATATAATAATAACCCCCTAGCTGTACATTTCGTAACCCAATACATTTTTATCTAAGTCTTCTGGATTTTTTATATATAATAGTATTTATTGTTAGCTAAATACAATCTGAGTCAAACATAGTGTACAAGTACTGTATATTACCTTCAAATACGCATGTCCCATATTTTCATTCTACATATATCTAATAATCTTTATTCACCATGTGCTCCACGCAATATAAACTATATACATTCAGAGTCTACTATAAAAACAACTAAGAGCTCAGATTTAGAAGAAAATTGTGCAAGGAAAATAACGGAGAGGGATGATAAGTTTCAGCTCCATTTGCATCAAGCTTTTGATGCTGCTGCCTCTTCTCAACGTTTGGGTTTCACTTCCACGGGATTTTGATTTTTTTTACTTTGTACAACAGGTGAGTACATGAATCCTTTTCCTTCTTATCCACTTTGTTGTGATATTTTTTTTTAGAGTATCATGATTAAATTAGAGTTTAATGATCATGCAATGCATTAACCCAATGCTATAAAATAATTTTATATTATAATTCAATCATAGATCATGATTAATATGGTCTAGAGTAGCTATCATAAATGTTAACAAATTAACAAAACAAAAACAAAAAAAAACTTAACTTATGGTTTCCAAACAGCTTATTATCCTTATGGATGGAAGTTTAATCATAATCAATAATGCAGTGGCCAGGTTCATTCTGTGACACAAAAAAAGTTGCTGCTTTCCACTAACAGGGAAACCAGTAGCAAACTTCAGCATTCACGGACTGTGGCCTAATTTCAGCAATGGATCTTTTCCATCTAATTGCAACATTGCAGAAAATCCATTTAACCAATCTCAGGTACATACATACATATCAGCAATATTTTTCTTCGGTTTTCATTAGTAATTAATATCTGTTATGTTTTTGTGTTTGGTAGAATATATTTTTAAACAACTTTTCCCGTATATTCATATTTTGATCACATTGACAAATAGAATAATGGTACGTTATTTATTTAATGAATATATTTCTATATTAATATACAATATTTTATAAAATTACGTAATAATCTTATTTTTATTTACAAAAACATTATATTACTATTTTCAATTTTCATTTTAGCTCCTTCTTTCTCTTTTCAATTTTTCTTTTCTTACCTTTTTTTTTTTCGTCATCTCTCTCTATCTTAAACTTTCTTTCGCTGTCTATTTTTTTTCTTTCTTTTTTACTATTTTCTTCTCTGTTTTTTTTTTTTGTTTCTATTCTTTCAATTTTATAAAAAAAAAATAAGTTTTTTTATTCATTATTATGCTCTTTTTTTTTTTAGTTTTTTATTTTAAAATATATTTCTTTTTCATTTTTCATGTTACGTTTTTTTTTTGTTATGTTATTTTCTTTAATTTTATATTTCTTCTTTTTTTCTCTTTCTTTTTACATTTTTATTCTTTCTTTTTTTTTTATAACTAAATTAAGATTTTCTGAATTTAAAATATTAAATTTATTTATTTAAAATATTATAAATATAAATATTACATTATGATGTTGAAATTTTTGTATTAAAGGTTAATGTTGATTTTTATACATAAATATATAATAAAAATTATAAAATTAAAATATTAAATACATTTTTAAGACAAAATGATTTTAAATAACTTCATCAATAATATCATAAATAAATTAAGATAATTTAAAATTTAATTTATGATAAACAATCTTACTCAAATTACGTAAGACTATTATGAGTGACAAATTTATTTATCTTGATATATTATATAAAAACACAAAATCTCTTTGTTCATTTAGATTTAAATAAGTTTTGGATCTCTAAAAAAAAATTTAAAATTAAAAAAAAATTAAGGACACGTAACAACACAAAAAAATTTTAGGGACTCAAATTATAAAATTGATATTTTTTAGGAACCTAAACCCTATTTAAGCCCTCATCTATATTACTTTTAAATCCTATGACATCATTTTTACCTAGAAACCATGTAAAAATAATTTTATAAATAAATATTTTTTTGAATAATATTTATATTATCAAGTTAAAATTTTTATACTAAGCATTTATTTAGATCTAATTAATTAGTTAATATATTTAGGCTTAAATTAGTTTTGAGTACTTATAAAATATCATTTTTTTTACTTTGGATCCCTATAAATTTTTTATTATGTTTTGGGTTCTTATAATATATATTTTTTTGTTTTTGGTCCCTACTGATGACGTGATATCATTGCAATCATTTATATATATTAAGATTATGTCACGTCTTCACTTAACTAATTATTAAAATGATACAATGTCATTGATTAAGACCCAAAATCAATAATAATATATCATATGGACCAAAAACATACTAAAATTTTAGGGATCCAAAATAAAAAATATATATATTTTATATGGATCCAAAACTTATTTAACCCATATATTTATTAGGGAATTTTTTTTTTTTGATTCTATGTTTAATATCTTCATGTATGAAAATTTTTGTTGATCAATATTTATATAATAAATAATTGATTGAATTTACATTTTAATTATAAATTAGTTTTTAACTAATTATTTCATTAGTAGCTATAAGTATCATTCACAAAAAGACAACATTTTCTAAACTAGGTAGAACTATTATTGGTGATAATTCTATTTGTTTAAGTATTTAACACAATTTTATATTTAAGCCTTAATAATTTGTTATTTGAAGACTGAATTTTTTAATATGTTTAAAGTTACTTTGTTATTTGTATATGAAATTATATAAATTTATTTTATACTATTCATAAGTAAACTTTATCTTATAGGATTTATAAAAAAAATAAGTTTAGTTAATCTAATTATATTTAATTTTAATAAGTAATTATATAAATTTATCATTCTATTGATATAATAATAACATATTTTTATATAATATTTAACATATTATTTTTAAAAAAAATATCATGTTGATAAAATTATAATCATATAAAATTATTATAAACAAAAATGTAATATAAACAGGAAAAAAAAGAAAAAGTTGTGAAATGAAGTTGAGAGTTACTGAGTTGGGAGAGGAGAGAGAGAGAGAGGGAAAAGCTGGGTGAGAGTGAGAATTTGAGACAAATGAAAGAAAAAAAATATAAAACAGGAGAAAGAAAGCCAAAGAAGAAGGGTGAGAGGGGAAAAAAAAAAACAAATACGGGGAAAATTTTTAATGAAGAAAGAAAACATATTATCAAAAATATAAATTTATCAGAATATATAAAATATTATAAAGTATTTAATTTATAAAATTATATGATGGGTGTCAAATGAAATAACAATAAAAATTAAATAAGACCTTAATTATAAATACTTAAAATTATTTATTAATGCTAACACAACTCATTAAATGACATTTTTTTTATTTATCAAGTTAATACATTTTCTTTTTATTTGTCAAGTTAATAGAATATATCAATACATAGTAAAATGTGAATGTTCCATAAAATTATTCTATATTTATCTTCTGTTTTTCATTAGTAATTAATGTCAGCTCGAGATACTCATATACTCTTTTTTAAATACTTTTTGGTTATTGATTTAAGTTTAATAAAAATCATTAATTTTTATGGATTTTGCATTTAATTTAAAGATTATATTTTTTGATTTAATTGATATCTATCAAAATTTTAATGATTTTTAATTAATTTTATCATAAAAAAAAAAAGAATGTTAAAAGAATGTCGCTAGTTATAACTTGAAATAAATAGTTGGTTATTTTTTTATGGACCAGATCAATGACCTGATTCCAAGAGCAGAAGAAAACTGGCCATCACTGTCTTGTGCAGGGAATAAGACTGATGAGAACAACAAAACAAGCAGTGATAATACAAGGTTCTGGAAACATGAATGGGACAAACATGGCACTTGCTCTGACACAATTCTTGATCAACATGCATATTTTGAAGCTACTTTGAACCTCAAGGATCGATTTGACATCCTTCAAATCCTTCAATATAATGGTATATATTTTTTTATATATATGTCCCAAATGTAGATCTATGTTTATTAAGAAAAGTTTCTTGATTTCATTTAATTGCATTAAGTTCAATCTATCCTTCCTTATATGTGAAAAATAAAAGAGAATAATTAAAAATAAAACAACAATTCTAGGAAGGATAATTTGGAAATGTTCTCAGTATACAAGGTCAAATTTGTTAAATTTATTTATAATTATAGAGGATTTGTTTTCTTATATTTAAGTCTGGAGAAAAATATATATTTTTAAAGAAAAAATACACTCGCCCTCTAAGTTTTTTTTTTTTCCAAAATTAGACGTAACTTTACATTTTTTCTACTTCTACCACTTAATGTTTGAAGATTTTACAAGTACAATGACACTTATTTATATATTACACTGAAACTCCTCCTAGGAGAGGTTATTATAATGGTTAAAAGTAACTGTTTATGTAATTTTACAAAATATGTTTAAATAATATGTTTTTAGACCCTTAAATTTAGTTTTTATTTTTTTTAATCCATGAAATTAAAAAAAAAAAATTTAGTCATAAAATGTAATAAATGTTATTTTTAGTCTTTAATCGATACAAACTATAAAATTTATACATCTTGTTTAATATTTTTTTGATAAAATGACTAAAAATAATAGTTATTATATTTGAATGACTAAAAAGATAATTTTTAGTTTGAATGATTAAAACAATCAAAAAATTATATATTTAAATATTTAAATGACAAAATATATTTAAACTTAAAATATCATCATACATACTAATGTAAGTGTAATTTACTCTTTTCTTTATTATTCTTAGTTCAAAATCTCTTGCAACAAAAAATGTACCTAATCTTAATCAATAATATTCTGATAACAGTTTGCTGTCTTGTGAGAGATTCTTATTAGATAAATCATATATGATATGATGCAGGAATAAAACCAGATGGAAACCTTTACAGCATTGTGAACATAACAGAAGCAATAAAACAAGCAATTGGGTTTGAACCAGGCATAACATGCAACACTGATCCATTGGGTAATCGCCAGCTTAATGAGATATATCTTTGTGTGGACAAATCAGCCTCCAACTTCATTGAATGTCCAATTCTACCAGCAAGTAGAAAAAGTTGTAAAGACATGGTTGAGTTTCCCATCTTCTAGACTAGTTGTGTGTTGTTGCACTTTAGCAATTTGAACGTCGTTTTCCTTGTTATCAAATGTAATATTTATTGGTAATATTACAATTGAATGTTGTGAAATACTAAATGATGTATAAATAAGAGTTTAATACTCATGTGCTTTCGATATAAAATATAGTTTAACATATAATAGTTGCATCTTAATCCATCATTTAGATGATTTTTAATCAAGATAGTTTTGACAAAATAGGTAAAATTATTTTACGCCCATGAGCATCATAAATTTTCTTCTTTTTCCTCTGTAAATAAAGGAAGTGATTTTTCAAAATTTCAATGTCAATGAAGGGTTTGCTTGTGCAATCAATACAGAACTTTCCTAGATAAAGTACCTAAATGTATAATATTATATTCCAATTAATTAAGAGAAAATGTAGGAAATCTTGTAAGTATTTAGCAATGTGAAAATGTGTTAATTAAACTCAACAGGTTAATTCATTTAACAAAAAAAAAAACGGATTAAAACATCCAAATTTATAAGTTACATTAAATCAAAATAAATTTCATTCAAAATGCTAAAAAAAATATCTTGGTTACATTTTTTTTTTTACTTATAAATCTATAGTAAACTTGGTTACATTTTTTTTTTCATTTTACTTGGTAACATTTTTCTTTTGCACTAGTATTTTGTTAGTTACTATTTTTTTAATAAATAAATGAAAAGGAATTGTAATTTTACAAAAGTAACATTAATATTAATATTACATTAAAAAACTAAAATGATATTTATTTGGGATAAAAAAAAATCTCAAATGCATTACTTATTTTGAGACGAAAAATATCATATACCACTTAAATAACTTTTGGTTGCCTTTTAAATATCTTTTGGATTGGTTTTTTTTTTTTTTCTTAATTGCACTTTTAGTCTTCTTAGTTTAAAATCAAGGGGTTTTCCTAATTTAAAATTAAGCACCTATCGTCAAAATAGACGTGATTTAAATAATTTTTTTACTAATGATATAATTATCTTTTTTATTCTTAATTTATCTTTTAATTTAAGTAGTTAATTTAAATAAAAAATTAAATAAATTTTGACAAATTTAGGATTTGAAACTTGCATCTTTGGTTTTTAAAGGTAAGTATAACTACTAAACTAATGATGTAATTAATAATTATTATGAAACATTTATATATATATAAATATTTCACGTAAATTTTATTTATTATCGTACATTTATTTATTGTTTCTTGTGTTCTCAATCAAAATTTAATATTTTGAATAAAATTAAAAATTAATTAAATAAAATTTTATAAATTAAAAATTTGTATATGATAAATATTTTTAATTTTTTTAATATAGGTCAATCATGCGAACCAATTGATTAATAAATTAACTCTTCAGCTTATATAGAAAAAAATTAAAAATATTTATTATATACAAATTTTAAATTTATAAAATTTTATTTAATTAATTTATTCTTTCTTTATATTTTAACATTTTCGATTATTAGTTGTAATTTTTTTTTATATATTTTTCTTTTTATTTTATAAATCACTCTATTTATTTTATTTTTATTCAAAATACTAAATTATGAGAACACAATAAACAATAAATAAATATATGATAATAAATAAAATTTACGTTAAATATTTATATATATATATATATATATATAAATGTTTCATTATAATTATTGATTAGATTATTGGCTCAATGGTTATGCTTACTTTTAAATATAACGATTAACCCTTCAATTTTAACGGTAGAACCAAAATTACGGATTTGACAAAGTAGGGTGACCAAAAGTATAATTAAACCTTTTTTTTTTTCATTGTTACGAGTCTTTATAAAACAAACGTGATATTATCTTAACTGTGGATGTATATTAAAATGATAATATTTTATTACTTAATTAACAGTTGAAATGATTACGTAATATGATTAATAAATATCTAAAACAAATATAAAAAATTATAATCATCGATAACAATACAAAAAGAAATTAGAAATTCAGGAAAAAAAAAGATATTTATTAGAAATACAAAAATTATTTAAAACTAACTTATACCATTAGAAATTGCAAATGTAAAAAGAAATGGCCGTTTCCGTTTTGCTTAGTGTACAAGAACAATTTAGACTTTCTAGCAGTGCTATTTTCCATGTACACACAAAGCTGTTTTTATGGTCCCACGTGTGAACTCATTTATTTATTTCAATTTTCAACATAACTGCCTCCATTTTGGGCTTTTTGTACAGCTACCCAAACTATTATTTACCCACCCCTCCCAGAAAACAAAATTTTATGTTTTTGTCTATAAAATATTAATTTTTTTTTATAATTTTTAATATTTCATTTTATCCTTCTTGATCTATAAAATATTTTTTTATTTTGTTTTTAGTCCTATATGATTTTAATAAATGTTACGTGTTTCATTAAATAACTAACACGTGTATTAAAAAAAAAATATTATGTGTTAATTAATTAATGAGACACGTGATATTTATAAAAATCATATCACTCATTAAAGATAACTGATGGAAGGACCAAATAAAATAAAAAATACTTTAAAAATGAAAATTGATTAAATAAAACGTTAAAAAATATAAACAAAAATATTAAATACTTTTAACAAATAAAAACATATTTTACTCAACAAAAATATTGAACTTGGTTCTAAGTGGAGTTCCACCTAAAAGAGAAAATTATATCTGCATTACTTCCTTGTTTTTTTTGTTTTTTTTTTTTTTATCAAATTACAAACTACAGTTAATTCTACTTTTTTTTTTCTTACCATGACACTTCTTTACATTAATACCTCTTTTAAGTTTTGAAATTATTAAATTAATACCTCATCTATGTTTAAAAACATTACCCTTTTAACTCTTCAAAATATTATATAACACATTTTTAAGGATGATGAAAGTAATAATTATTAAAAAAAAAAAATGAATATTTGTATAATTATATGAAATCTCAAAAATTTTATCGTAATTTATTTTAAAAAAATATAAAATTAACAGTGATACAAAGTGTAAAATAAATTTTATTCAACCCCTTCGTATTATATACTTAACTCTTTGTTTTCCTTGTTATCTGTCTTGTTTTTTAGTGTTAATAACTTTTTTATTCTAGTAAAACAGTTTTGACAAAAAAAAAAAAAACAATTAATATAATCTTGAGTTTTGTAAAAGACAATTAAATAGAAACAAATTTAGTTTAAAAGAACTGAGAATTAAAACTACACAAACACTGCTTTCCCACGAATACATTGCATGGGGAGTGTGAAAAGAAAGAAAAAAGGATGAACCGACATGGCACAATTATTGTGCAGTTAGTTAACGCACGTAAACCATGATATCATAGGACTGATTAAGATGGTTGAGCATTAAACGTTACTATGTGCTCCAACTCTCCAAGCTTTCACATTTACTCTTCTTGACACTATAAATACATCAATACATAACAGTGCCATTCATTCATTTTTCATATAAACCAAAGAAGCTTTTAATTTGCTGAGATTATTAATCATTAAAATAGAGGCAAAGATGGAATCCATATCGATGAAGCTTTTGCTGCTTCTGCATTTGTCTGTTCTGTGTGTTTCGCAGGATTTCGATTTCTACTACTTTGTTCAGCAGGTAGATTAGATAATTAGATTGTCTCTTCAATCTGTGTAACCATGTTATAATGTTTGAGAATCTGTTCCAAGATTACTTTTGTGACAAAAGTAATTTTGCCAACATATCAGAATTCTTATTTCTGTGCTATTTTTTTTTATCTGTTGAATTTGTATTAGAGTACATGTCGCAACATTTTCAACTTCATATTAAACATACATTCTGTTGGTAAAAAATTTATTCCTTTTTGTTATAATCAAAGTGCTTAATTTGTTTTGGTGATTTTAATTGCATTTGCAGTGGCCAGGATCATACTGTGACACCACGCAGAACAGTTGTTGCTACCCAACTACTGGGAAACCTGCTGCTGATTTTGGCATTCATGGACTCTGGCCTAATTACAAAGATGGCTCTTACCCTTCTAACTGTGACTCCACCAATCCTTTTCAACAATCTCAGGTACTCCATTCATTCTACACCAATTGCACTTTTCATTTCTAAAATTCACTTCACGCACCAATTAGTTACATCAACTTTTTGGCTTTTTTGTCCCTTGAAACTTGAACTAAATAGAAAAGAAAAGAAAAGAATATTCTTTTATACTTCTTCATTCAGTTCCGTGTTCCACCTTTTCTTGTAATAAATAAGTAACATATTTGTATGGTGACAGATATCAGATCTGACAAGTAGCTTGCAGAGGAACTGGCCCACACTAGCATGCCCAAGTGGGAATGGAGTACAATTCTGGACCCACGAATGGGAAAAACATGGCACTTGCTCTCAGTCTATCCTTAAACAACATGACTATTTTGAAGCTGCTCTTGACCTCAAGCAGAGATCCAACCTCCTCCGAGCTCTTACAAATTCTGGTATATTATTCTCATTATTATTGCATATTCAAAATTTTCAAAATTAAATCCTGTTTAATAAAATTGGTACAAATTAGTCCATCAACATTTTATTAACAAATTAGTCCAATTGAAATTTTATTGACAAATTCATCCAATTGACACTTTTTCATGTGATGAATCATTCTCAAAATGTCATAGGGATACAACCAAATGGAAGGTTATACAGCTTGAGCAGCATCAAGGAAGCTATAAAAGATGCAATTGGGTATACTCCATACGTTGAGTGCAATGTGGATGCTTCACGTAACAGCCAGCTTTATCAAGTTTACTTGTGTGTGGACACTTCAGGCTCCAACTTCATTGAATGCCCTGTGTTCCCTAAAGGCAAATGTGGCTCCCAAATTGAGTTCCCAACTTTCTAATACTATTGTTTGAATTTGCAATTTTCAATTATAATATTGTAGTAGTATAGTTATTCTCTCATATGCAACAATGTAGTAACCTCCCATTTGTAAGCGTGCTTTGCTGAACAGCTATAAATTTTATAATAGTGGATAATTCACAGATCATTGTTTTATCACTTTTAAAAGATGGTTCTGTCAACAAACTTACCATAAGTTTCAAATAGAAATAGGAGACAAAAATCGAGTATCAACAATAATAAGGAACCAAAAAGTGCAATAAAGTCTATAAATGAAAATCAAATAGTTGAAATGGTTTTTTTGAACTGGAAAAATGAACATTCAAAATCGCAATCCCCACTACATATAAGGTTAACTTCAAAACATCATATTTTTTACTCATATGGATCACACACAGAGCAGCAAATTATTTTGAAATAGCAAGTCTTCAAATGATTCAAGTGCTTCATTTAAACACAACAAGTGAGACATAGGTACATGTTTAAAAAAGATTGGAAATGCATGATTTAAGTGGCAATGCTGCAGAACAAAACTTTTCTCTCAGAAACTGTAGAAATGATTCCCACTTACTCTTCTCCTTTTTCAACTCACTCCCAGAAAGTATGCTATAATGGAAAACACCATTTTGAAGAAGACTAATCATTGAATCAAGACAAGGACTCAAACCAGTACTAGATTGCGCAAAACATTTTGTTAGCTGTTGCACCCTACGATCCAAGTATATATCTTTAATATCTTGACTAATTTTCAACCTCTCATTGTTCCGAATCAATAGCAAATCTCCCATTGAACAGAACAAATCACCAGATTCTTTACCATGTGACTCTTTCATTAAGGTTACTACACGTGAAGCCAGTTCTTTGATGGCAACATTTGTGGGGGCATACGAGGACTCTATTTCATTTTCAATAGAGCAAAAAGTAGTGTGGCCAAAGTTTTTGTCTTTCCAGTCCCTGGTGGACCCCATATGAACTTCACAGCAGAGTTGTTGTGGTTGCATTTGAGGCCAGATGGACATGCAGAAATTGCCTTATTCTGGGATTCATTAAGCTCTGATATTAACCTTTGATATGAAGGGTCATCCCATAAAGCATCAGCCAGAGAGTCACAACTATTCACATTCCTTAACCTGTTTTCTCCAGCAGACATTAATCTGTTAGAACACTTAATTTCAAAATCAGTTACTTTGAATTAACACACAACACATTTTCCATAAGGGAACTCATGGTTTGGTTTTTTTTAATAACCATAACTGATGAATAACTTGATTATAAGTAGTTATTACTTATTATAACTATAACCATAACCATGATACTAGTTTTATATAACTAGTTATAATTTAAAATAATCATATCCGTAAAACTAGTTATAATTTTATAATCACTTTAAAATAACTAGTCATTTTATAATCAGTTATTGTTAATTATAGTTATATTTTAAAAAATGATTTTTTTTTTTTAGCAGTTTAGTTTCCATATGTATATGAATAGAATTTGAGAATCAGTTGATCAGGTTGGTGTGGCTATTAGTTTGGTGTCTGAATGGCATAAAAAAACATAATATATAGTGTTACATTCTATAACAAAACAAAAGAGATAATTTGGACATTCAATAATTAAATAATAATGCAAGACTATTTACAGTAGTAGTGGTAGGAATTGAAAATATATTCAAGTCAAAATTTAAATTTCTTACCTCATCTATGGTTCTGCATAAGATCTGCTCAACTACCTTCAAATTACGGGGCACATGAAATGCATCCCAAATTCTTCTATTAGGGTTTACATTTGTCAAGAAAACAAGAAATAGTTTTTTTATTCCCTAATGCTGTCATGTAATCAATTTCTTTTGATGCCTTAACTTCAATAAACTCATTATTTTTTGTGCTTATAACTGATACAAAACTCCACCAACTTCCAACCCTTTGCAAGTCTTCCACAGTTTGTGGTTTATAATCAGCCAAAAGTAAAACATCATCAGGAGAAGTTTTGTATGGCTCTGCATGATGTCCAAACCTACTTCTCCAGCTATTAATTTCCAATTTATACAGTTTATTTACCTTAAGGTTCTTCTTCTCTAGATCAATCACTTCTGCATAAGGTGCTTTGTTTAGGATCTCCAAGCTTGAGCATAGTTGTGCTCGAGTTTCTTCCAATAAAGGGTTGGAAAAAGATCCAAGTTATTGACGATTGGACTTGAATAATAGCTCAATCTTCTCTACCTGAAGTAAAAAAAGGTGCATAAGTATAACTTGTTGAGGAGAACACAAAAACTGCATATGTTTGAAAACTAGTTGAATCTAATATCGTGAAAAATCATGTGTTTTAAGATAGCAATTCAAAAGCTATGTGAGAAAAACTTCTTTTTTTGAAGTTGATTGTGTTTTTTTAATTGATATTCATACACACGCTAAATTATAGGTCATGATTTTACACTTACAAATACAAAAAAGAAAAAAAGAAAAAAAAACAAAACATAAGTTTGTTTTGTTTTGTTTCCAAACTCAACTGTGAAACAAAACATGGCTATGTATGTAAAAGCACTTATTTTGGCTATGTATATATTAGCTACCAATCCAAAAAAACATGATAGACCCTCCGGTGATGAGTGCGTTGTGCATGTGTGTATCAATCAAGCTAAGCATTAAAATACTTAAGAAAAAGCTATATATACACACACAAAAAAAAAAGTGTTGAATGATGTTTAACATATATAAGATAAAAAGCAGTATATAGAGCCAATACTAACCTTGTTCTTGTATAAATCTTCATTTAGAATGTCTTCAATGGACCAAGAATTAATCAAATCCATGAAATTAGAAGTTTTAAGAATTCTAGTTGTGTGAAACCACATTCATCAGAGCTATCCTCACTGCTAGTTGATGTCTCACCTTCCATCATAATTCCTCTAGCTCTCAGTTTTCTTAGCCGAAACAAACTCACGGAACCTCAGTTTTCTTATAGCTTCTTTAGTGGTGATATACAATTTGCATTCTTTATCATTTTTAAATTTTTTTTTTTTTTTTTGTGATACATGAATTTAAATAACTCTAAAAAAAATTTCTTTATTCATAGAACCCTGATTCAAGTTCTAAAAGTTAGTTTTAAGAATCCCACACTATAATCTATTTTTCTTTTTTCTTTTTCATGATTGGTTAGCTTATATTTTTGTGTGTTTCTTTTCATTTAAGATTTATTCTTAGAAGTTTTTTCATGAGAACAGTTCTTACAAGTGGAGAACTTCTATTGTACTTTAATGGTATTCTTATAACAACTCTTTAAAACATATAAAAATGATGTTCTTAGTTTTCTTCCTTCTAACGTAAAGGCATACATGCAATATTGCAATGCAGATATAGCTATGTGAATAGAAACATACTGAGAGTGAGACTCTTTGAAATTTTAAATGTAATGATTAGTTGTCTAGAAAGTAGTAAAGTAGTAAGAAATAAGCATGCATATATGCTATAAATAATAATGAAAAGTCTGAGATTAATAGCCTTACACAATAAATGCTTGGTTTTCTAAGAACGGCAAAAACGTCTTTTTGTTTTCCCTACGCTCTTCTCATCAACTCAGAATTTCTCTTTATGCTACCTCTTGAATTTTGACAATAATAATAGGAGAGTAAAAGTAAATAAGCCAATTAAATAATAACTTTTAATACAACATAAATTATATTATAATTAAATTTTATAATACATAAAAATATTTAAATATATAAATTAAATATTGAATTTATAAAGAATAATTAAAAATAAAATATAAGATTATTTTTAACTATTGATGTTTTTTTTTTATTAAAATTCAATTTAGCAATTCAATAGTGAGATGATAGTAATTCAAAAGAGAGAAAAAAGATAATAATATTATGAATGTCTAACTGAAAAAGTGATATAAAAAGATCTGTGAGGGCAATCTTTATATTGTAAATTAATTTTATTACATTTTATATCATAAATATATATTTATTGAGAATAGTTAAAAAATTATTGGGGGAAATTGCCCCACACCCATATAGATCCGTCCCTGGGGAAAACTGTTTAACTTCCTTAACTTTTATTAACATGGAAAAGAATATTCAGTTCTTAAAAGGGATGCTATACCAAGTTATAATGAAAATATTTGTTTTAAATTAAACTGATTACTCTCCCTAAAATACATTTAATGATATATTTATTCATAAATTGATTTATTAAGTTAAGTAAACTTTGAATTAATAAATAATTAACCTTAAGTAAAGTGGTAAACTAGGCTTTTTTTTCAGGTGTTGGATTTTTTTTTTGTGTGTGTAGCAGTGTCAAGTTTTCAAACCCACAAGGATATCATAAATCTATGACCATCCTTTTCAAATTCATTTTGTTTTTCACACACAAGAATATACAATTTTTGTGATTAATCTATAAAATTATTATTTTTCGTATAAAATTGAATATTTGTAAAATTTAGTAACCTAAAATTTTAAATCTATTGAATAATATTGCATATATCAAATATATTCTCTTAAGTTTTAAAAAAAAATCTCTTAAAATGTCTTCGTTTTACTAAATTGGTTATTTCGTTAGTTGTTTATACTAATGGTGTTAATTTTGGCTGACATGATATTTTTTTATAGTTTGTTTATCACTGAGTTGACCAAATATTGGCTAGTATAGTAAACTAACTGGATTAAATGACCAACTTGGTTTAATGGAGACATTTGAACCAAAGTACAAGATTATAAACTTAAAAACCATACTGAAATAGAAAAAAAAATAGTAGGAGGGATAAATTTTTTATTTGTTTTATATATGTAAAAGAAAGAGTTTAATACTCTTGTAATTTTAATTTATACATTCAAGCTTGCTTCTTAACCTATTGAAGTAGACCTATTTATGACTTTTTTTTCAAACTAGCCTGGGCTATAAAGACTGGTCCATCATACCGAATCCAACTTTGATTATGAGTCCTGCTGCCTTCCTAAATAACTTTTATTTTTAACCAAGTAAAATAAAATAATAAACCATTACATATAGTTCCAATCTAAAATAAATTTATTGCTCATTTTTGTGGATTTATTGTTACCGAATCCAACTTTGATTATGAGTCTTGTTACCTATAATATTTTTGGGGATTTATTGCTCATTTTCTTAAATCTTCAGTTCAAAACATAGTTTGATATGAACACAGAACGTGGGTGATAGAAAGTTGTGAAATCGAATAACCGTCCATAATGACTTTGAGAGGAGTTTTGATGACCCATGCCAAAAAACAAAATAGGACCAATGGATATAACTCTTATTATATATCTTTGATTATACAAACGAAGAAAGAAAAAAATAGGTAACCTAACCACAAGCAAGTGCCCCACGTAACCCCAGCTCAACTCAACCCTAGATTTGAATGAATTAATTAATTAACGTATACTATTGGAATTGTCGTTCACACCACTGAATACTAGTAGTACTTGCAAGTTGCAAATGTAAAATAAAATGTCCGTTTCAGTTTTACATACGTTATTTACATACGTTATGGGTGTGAAATCGGATTAACCCGTAAAAAATAGAACAGAATAAGTTTGTCTGTCTGGACAAACCCTCTAACATACGGGTTGGACTCTAAGTCCATTGACTTTAATTTTTTTTTAATTATTAAACTTGATTTTTTGAAAAGGAAAAAAAAAATTTGTATTTATATATTTTTTTCATTTTTAATTATTAAATCTGATTATGTCTAAATTAACAAAGTTAATATAACAATAACAAAAAAGAAATAGTAAATACAAAATATTTTTTGTTAAGGACAAAATGCCAAGAAAAAAATCATTCCATTAGAATATCTTTAATGGTAGAATCCATTTTGGTTTCCTAGGCTATAAATTTAGGATCCCACGTCACTTAAGCTAAAAAAAAAAACCCATTTCTTAATTTGTTTTAGTGATAGAATACATTTTGATTTCTTAACTTTTATATTTGTGGACACAATATACCCACCTTTTTAAATTTTATAGGTCACATTTTGCTTAGGTCATTAAAAAATATTTTTTTTAAAATGAAGATATTCTTAAAGGTTTTGGGAGAAGAATTACTCTTCTATCCTGAAGAACTTGAGAAGCCTTGTAGTATGAGTTTTTAGAAAAATAGTTTTTAATCTTAAGAACCTATTATTAAAGACGATCTTAGATTCTTAGAAATAAAAATATGATAAGAAAAATAAAGAGTCAAAAATATATGAAAAGAAAAAAAAACATATTTTATGTTTTTTTTTCTTAAAAAAAATAAAATGTTCAGAAAATATTTAGGTCAAACACGTTAAATTTTGTGACTTCCATTTATTTGTTTATTTTTACTGCAAATCAAACATAAATGCTAATCTAATTCATTTGGTTAAATAGAATTTATAAGTTGTTATAATTTTTTTTTTAATATGAACATGAAATTTTTTTGGATTGGACCATCAAGTTAGTGGGTTGATGGGTTTAGTGGAACAGATCCAATTTGTCATTTTTAACATGTATCTAAAACAATAAGATACTATTTAATTCAAAGTTTTCTATTTTCATAAAATGGAAAATAGACATGGAAATATGTTTGATAGAAATTTAAAAAGTGTTTTCTAAAAAAATGTTTTAAAAAATAAGCCGAATTTTGAAAAAAAGATAGAATAGTAATTTTTTTTTTTTAAATCATAAATTAACCCCAACCAAATCTATATATTCTCTAAATCCTTAAAAACTAAAAACAAAAACTATTTAAAAAATACAAATAAAAATTAAAAACATAAAATATTTTTCAAACCAAACACCATGATTTCCTCAACCCACCAAGTGTGTAGTGCACTGTAGTGTGTAAAGATAGACTTTCTATTTTCCATGTACACACACAACACAGTGCTGTTTTTATGGTCCCACATGTGAACTCATTTATTTATTTCAATTTTCAACATAACTGCTTTCGTCTTGGGCTTTTTGTACAGTACCCTAACCCTTAAGTACTATTTACTCACTCCTCCCCCAGAAACAAAAGGAATTGGATTTGGTTCTGTGTTGAAATTTGCAAACGTGAATGCCTAAAAAAAATTAAAATTAAAATATATCCAAGCAACTTCGTATTATAATCCTTTTTATCAGTCTGTTTTTCAAGATTGTTACGTAAAAATCAAGACATATAAAATAAAACAGAGGTGATTAATATTAATAAAACACACACACACTGTTTTCTCACCAATACATTGCACGAGGACTATCAACTATCAAGTATAAACAGAAACAAAAAAAAGTTGAACCGACATGTCACTAAATAGTAAATACTAATATTGTATAATTAGTTGAGCAGAGCAAATAAACGTTAAAAACCACGTACTATGTAACTTTCATACTTCAAACTTTCGCACCTACTCACCTTCCTTCTCATCTCTATAAATTCATCATTTCATTTCATAGCAACATCACCATCCATTTCTAATATAACCCAAAGAAGAATCATATATAGTTCAAACAAATAGTTGCAAAGATATACATATATATGGGTTCTAAAGGGTTCATCTCGAATATGATGAAGCTTTTGCTGCTTCTGCATTTGTCTGTTCTCTGTGTTTCGCAGGATTTCGATTTCTACTACTTTGTTCAGCAGGTTAGATTATATATATATATATATATATATATATTTTTTTTTTTTTTTTTTTACAACACAGGTTAGATTAGATTAGAATCTGTTTTTGCATGCATTCTGTTGGTAAAAAAATTTTATTCCTTTTTGTTATAATCAAAGTGCTTAATTTGTTTCGGTGATTTTAATTGCATTTGCAGTGGCCAGGATCATACTGTGACACCACACAGAACAGTTGCTGCTACCCAACTACTGGGAAACCTGCTTCTGATTTTGGCATTCATGGACTCTGGCCTAATTACAAAGATGGTTCATACCCATCTAACTGTGACTCCACCAATCCTTTTCAACAATCTCAGGTACTCCATTCATTCTACACCCAATTTCATCATTTGTACTTAATGCGGTTACATTCTGCAAAATTTACTTTTTACGGGACTAGTTACTTTCTTTTTTTATGGAAAAATGTTAGTAGGTTAGTTTTTGTTAAACAACACACAATACAATCGTATCCTTGCACTTTCTGGTTTAACTTTTAAGCAACACAACCGTCAGTTATTCCTCATTTTATGTGTCTCTTCTATATGCAAACTTTTTGGCTTTTAGTCCCTTGATGAAGAGAAAATAATATTCTTTTATACTTCTTCATTCAGTTCCGTGTTCTACCTTTTCTTATAACTATTCCACTTCATTCAGAATTACCAATAAATAAGTAACATATTTGTATGATGACAGATATCAGATCTGACAAGTAGTTTGCAGAGGAACTGGCCCACACTAGCATGCCCAAGTGGGAATGGAGTGCAATTCTGGACCCACGAATGGGAAAAACATGGCACTTGTTCTCAGTCTATCCTTAAACAACATGACTATTTTGAAGCTGCTCTTGATCTCAAGCAGAGATCCAACCTCCTCCGAGCTCTTACAAATTCTGGTACATTATTATTATTATTGCATATTCAAAATTAAATCATAATTACTAAAGCTGGTACAAAATAATCCATTGATATTTTATTGACAAATTAGTCTCTGAGTCAGCATTTCAAGTGACACTCTTTCCCATGATGAATCATTCCTAGTATGTCACTGCTTTGCACTTTCGGTGATCAAAATGAGTATTTATCATTTTTCCTATTATATATTCTTACTGAATCACTGATAAACATGTATTTGGACTGATAGGGATACAACCAGATGGAAGGTTATACAGCGTGAGCAGCATCAAGGGAGCTATAAAAAATGCAATCGGGTATACTCCATATATTGAGTGCAATGTGGATGCTTCACGTAATAGCCAGCTTTATCAAGTTTACTTGTGTGTGGACACTTCAGGCTCCCACTTCATTGAATGCCCTGTGTTCCCCAAAGGCAAATGTGGCTCCCAAATTGAGTTCCCAACTTTCTAATACTATGTTTTTGCTGATATTTGTATTTGCAATTTGCCAATTATAATACTATAGTTGTAGTATAGTTATTTTCATATGCAATTATGCAGTATCCTCCATTTGTAAGTGCAACTATAAATCTTATAATATTGGATAATATAGCAATTTCTATAAAGAAGCCGAGTTAGTTAGTTTGAAGTAAGGCATTTTAATAGCTTATTTTAAGCTAAAACCAGTATATATGCAGATGAGAATCGATGGGGATATGCTCATTTTAACTTTTAAGCATTGAGTACTGGAAATGAGAGTTTTTAACAAAATTTAAAATAAGCATTGAGTTCTGGCAATTGGCAGTTTTTACTAATTTCACATTCAACTTTTATTCTTTTCAAAAACAAAAAAAAAAGTTGGGTGTGAAATAGTAAAAAGGAATGTAAGAATAGCATCGTCTTTGAAAAGAATAAAGCATAGTTGAGTATTAATTTTTTTTTTCTTTCTAAATCTTAAGATTGAAAAGTTGAAAAGTACTCTTTCATTACAAGAGGAATGTGTTTATTAATTTTTATTAATTGAAATATATTAAAAAAATACAAAATCAACAAAGAGTTAATACGTAGAGTTTATAAACTTTTATATTTTATAATAAATTTTAACTAATAAAATAAATGTATATAGGAGATTGGGATAAAAAAAATATGTTCCTAATTATCATGATTTGGGATAAAACTTTCTATACCTTCAAAAGTTGCTTTTTGGACCTCCCAATGCATCAGGTTAGGTGTAGGAAACATCTTTTGGAGGTACAAACAGCTCAAGTCCATGTGATTTGTGAGGAATACCATGCTTTACAAAAACAATCAACAAAGGTTACATTGGCTCATTCAACAAATGGCCCAATTGATTCAAATCGTTCTCGTCTAAGCAAATGTGATTGTCCCAGCAAACAACAAGTACCAAATGTGTTTAGGGAAAATATTTTATTTTTATTGATTTCAATATTTTCATTTTTATAAACATTTTCATCCTTTATCATTTTCGTTTTTAATATTTTTATTTTTATAAACAAAATTTTCAATATTTAAAACTATAAAAACAAAAATTATTTTCAAAAAATAATAAAAATCCAAAATAAAAATAAGAAATATCTTATATAACCAAATGTCACTTAAGTTTTTCGATTAAAAAATGAATTTATATTAGAAAAATATTTATGATACTAATTTTATATTTAGAATATATTTATTTTATGATACTATTCTTTTTTTTTTATAAAAAAATATTAATTGTTAATTTTTTTTCATTGGAAGGAAATTAAACCTACTATCTTTTCCTCTCTTTTTTTTTTTTTACTTGAAATGAGATCAACCTTATAACTCCTTTATCATATTACGAATCTACGATACTATTCTCACTTTCAAGATTTGTATTTAATGACGTATGGCAACCTCTTTAATCAAGGACAATTTTTATATATGCAATTTCACCCTCTCCATTTTTTTTTATGTCCAACAACAAACACATTAGGACAAAAATCAACCGTAATATGGCACCTGTGATTGTGACATATATGATATGATATGAGACATCTGGTAATATTTAATCTTCATTTTACACTACAATTTCAATAACTGTCCATCAACATTCAATTTATCAAATCAATAGTTTATTTTAACAAGTTTGTTTGTTACTAAAGATTTACTTATTTATAACTTTTCACATTATCAATGAATGCGAAATGCTTTTGAGAAGGTCACGGTATTTTTGTCCCTTGGGCCTCTACATGGGTCAATTGTCAAGTGGCTAGAGGAAAACTTATAAATTGATAATTAATAATAGTTTACATTTGATACATGTGAATAGAAAACAATATATAGAATCATTAATATAATAGTAGTTATAATTAAAGAAAAAATAATAATTTACCCATAATTACTCAGGTGTTTGCATACTAACTTACTAACTTGTTGTATTTAATTTTTTGATCAACATTGTATAGGTGCAATGTATTCCCTAATTTTAGTAATTAATTATTAATATTTGTAAAGAAACATGAATAATTACCTTAAAAAATTTTCTTTTTTAATATATTATTTTTTTATTATCAAGACTCTGAAACCTTACTTAACATAACCGAGCTAAATTCCGCTAAATCCCACCGGTTGTTGATTTGCTATAAACATGCAAGTTGTGTCTTTTTCTATTGCATTATTAACTTACCCAACTCACTATTCAACCAAAGAAGTCAACTTATTCTTGGTCAATGGAAGACAGATTTTCCACGCGTATATAGAATAGCTTATATGAATTACAGAATAATGCTCGATTATTCGACTATCTGTATTTAACCACTTGGAGTTTATTCATAAAAATGCATATCTTTAGGACGAAAACTCAACAACATTACAATTGCATTGTACTTTATCTTGAGAACGAAATTTCAAGGAAAGTTACTAGTTCATAAAACAAACAAGTTGCTATCAAAAAATTCACCTACCGACCCAACACACTCAACCAAAGAAGTCAACGGTCTACGTCAACGGAAGAATTATTATCCAAAATTATATGAAATTACTACGTCCTTTAAAGTTGAAGCCCCCCTTACGTTTTACTTGAAACATACAAGAGGTTGACTCTTTCGGTATCAATCATGTCAGTTCAATTTATTATTTTTTTTTATGAATAACAGCTAATTTTTTTTTATGAATAATTTGATCAATTCAATTTATTATATTTACATATACATAATATTTTGTAGGTGTGTAAAAAAGTTAGGTTAATTAAATTTCGATAGATAGTTCAGACAATTACAACATGTTTTAAAATTAACTTAGTATTTATAGAAGGATAAAAAGAGAGATGCATTATTTTATATTTTATATTATCAGTAAATCCTAACTCATTTTTATTTATGAAAAAAATAATTAATTTTTATAAAATTATTTTAAAAATTATTAAAACGGTGAATTATGATGGATCGAAGATGTAAAATTATTTAAACCATCAACATTCACGTACATATTAATTTATTCAAATTATTGATGTTTATTTATAATAATTTCATTGTCAACAATAATTTAATTTAAAATGATAAAGTTCTTGTTTTTTTGTTATAATCTCTATTACGTGAATGAGATTAACTATATTTAACAAAATAAATATGATAGTGAAATTAAGAACAGTAGTACTTTTTCAAAATCAAAATTAATAAAATGATAGATTAGATGTTGGACAGGCATATTTATTCTGCCATTATATCTGTATATTCACTTAGGTGAGTGCATTCATGAGAATGAGAGCGAAAACTCAACGCCATAATAACTGCATAGTACCAATTATCTTAGCTCATGCATAAAATGACTTAAATGAGCTTGAGAGTGAACATCTGTAGAGAAATCAATTAAAAATGTTAAAATATAATTTTGATCAATCTATTTTGTTCATAAAAGTTGCAAAGTTTATCTTCAATTTTGTCTATTATTTTTAATTGAATCCAAGACCTAACATTATATAAGGTGTCATCAATAAATAATTTAATTTACAAAATAAAAGAAATAAATGTAGACAAAATTGAGAATTGGACAAAAACTGTAAATTTTCTAAAATAGGAGATAAAATGTTTTTATTTTAAATAAAGAAACCAAAATTATTAATTGGAGAAAATTAAGACTATGTAAACCTTAAACACATGATGGGGAATATATGGATGAACACTTTTGAGCTCACAAAGTCAATGTTCTTCATTTGTTGTCATATTTATCGAGAAGACAATACTTGTATAGATAGGTTAGCTTTCCATGACACTAGTATTAATATAATTGATTTTTGTTGGTAGGATTCCATCCCTTAAATCATTACTAATTTTTTGGTGAATAATAGGCAGAATCTTCCCTCTTATATAGGTTTGGTGTTCATCTCCCCCATGTTTTTTTTTTTATTATTTGGTGTTTTTTATCAATGAATTCGGATTATGCAGCATAGGATTAGAGGGCATGCTTTGTGTCAACCTAGTTGGGATCATCATGGCCACTAAGGTGCCTCCCATAACCTAGCTCTTTATTTAATTTTAAAAAATAAAATAAACACATGATGAGCAATTCTTCATTGACTTGGAATACTTTGGAGTTTGGACTATATAAGGAAACGAATGCCATGAAACTTTTGACTTCAGTAGAGTTAAATGGCATGTGAGGTACATCTGGAGAAATTATTAAGTGGTATAGAATTATGATGTCATCCATGTTACTAAATATATCTCTAATTTTAATGAGTATATATATTTGATTATTTACATGTCATTGTAATTATTGATATGAAATATAAATATGGATCCTTAACCACCTAATAATTTCTCTTACCATGCTTTTGAAAATAAGACTTTGTTATTGCTATAAAAGTGGAAGGAAGCATAAGAGAAATAGACTTAAGCAAGATATGACCATGTTTGATCTCTACCCTTCCTTTGTCTTACTCCTTCTCTTCCTACTACCACACACAACTCACTCTGATGAAAACATTGCCATTTACTGGGGTTCAAACGATGGTGAAGGCACCTTAGCAGAAACATGTGCAACTGGCATATACTCCTTTGTAAACATAGCATTCCTTGCTCATTTTGGAAATGGCCAAACCCCTCAAGTGATCCTTGGAAGCCACTGTGACCCTTCTTCTGGAGGGAACTGCTCCTTACTTGGAAGGGACATCAGAAACTGCCAAAAGCAAGGAATCAAAGTGATGCTATCCATTGGAGGCCCAAGCATGAGTTACTCTCTTGCTTCCTCTAAGGATGCCAAGAATGTTTCTGATTACTTATGGCACAATTTCTTAGGTGGTGATGGTAAAGGTAATAATTATAACTCATCTTCATTTCCTCTAGGAGATGATGTAGTGTTGGATGGCATAGATTTTGGACTAGGAGGGTCCCTTATGACACAACATTGGGAAGAACTTGCACATTATATTAAGTCACATAAAAAAAATGTGTACTTAAGTGCAGCACCTCAATGCATTTTCCCTGATAGTGCACTTGGAAAAGCCCTTGAGACCGGACTTTTCGACTATGTTTGGATTCAATTCTACAACAATCCACTCTGCCAGTACAGTGAAGGCAATGCTTCCAAGCTTCTCGATGCATGGAAGCAATGGACAACATCGTTGAAATCGGGGAAGATATTCGTGGGGCTGCCAGCATCTCCAACAGCGTCTATAGGCGGGTATGTTCCACCTGATTTGTTGATCTCTCAGATCCTTAGTGTGGTGAAATTGTCTTCAAACTATGGAGGGATCATGCTTTGGTCAAGGCTTTTTGATAAAGAGAGTGGATATAGTACAAAGATTTTGGAAAACAGTGTTTGCTTAGAGAAAGGTGAAACTGAATGTGGAAGGCGTAAGAATGGTTTCGTTGAACGTTTCGGCTACATGGCCATGGATGGTTTTGTTGCTTCTGAGAGCAAGAGCATTGGCTTGCAGTGTTGTGAGGTTGTGTGTAGGAACAATTGTTCCTGTGAGGCTTATGCTCCTCTTAATTTTGTTAACAGTACTGGATGCCAGTTGTGGGGTAAAGGAACTAAGTTTATTAAGGATTCTGGTGGAAATTTCAAACGAGTTTACTTCGTCAAACATAAAGGTATGTCCATGTCCAATTTCTCTATGTGATAAAGGTGGTTATGCTGTTTTGAATGTTCCTATTTGCAACTGCAATGTATATAAAATATACATAGGTTATTATTAACATGTTTTCTGCAAATACTTTAGCCAATTCTGGCTTCCTGTTTTCTGACTTTTTTTTGGAATGCTTTGCCTAATTGTATTGGTGAATTGTTCTTTAAGATAGAGTTGGTTTTCCCAACTTTAGATTTTCTTGATATGGTGGTTTTTTGGTTTGGTCCTCCGGCCTGATTTTGGTTGTTTGTTTTCTTTTTTCCTTCAATAATATATGGCAAGGCTGAGGTATATGATTTCTTGTTTGTTGGTGTCAATCTAGTTGGGATTATCAGTCCGGAAGTGATCAAATTATTAACATGTTCATATTTCCTGTTAGTGTGTTGTGCTAGATCAAATTCAGTGTTTTGTATTTACTCTTTGATGTGGTTGGTGTAGCACTTTAGTCATTAACAATTACAATTTGTAGACTACAAATGACATATAGAAAGCCTTCACAATGAATAGCACATACAAGATGGATATGCTAATTGCTTAAGGGATTTTGTCTTGAGAATTCCTAAACATTACTCATTTGAAATTGTAAAATCAATTTCTTAAGTTACAAATTATCTTCTTGTAAGTTTCAGTGAACAAGCTGTGGGAATGGATTGGCATTGGTGTTGGAGCAGGTATTTCAGCACTTGTGTTCTGCTACTTGTTCTATTTATTGATGAGAAAGTGCAAAGAAGAAGGTAATTACTTAAGAGAAATTGTTGTATGGTAATGGTATATTCTTTTGAGTTTAATGGTGATACACTGATTATGTAAAATAGTTTTATAATGTTAGTTAATTACAATCCATTGAACTATTTTACAAAAACTATTTTTTCATGATTTATAAGTTGAAGTGTGCTTTCATTGATTTCATCAGTGGATAGAAAAATGAAGCAGAAGGAACTATTAGTTGAGGTTGGAGGTAATGCAATGGGAAATTATGGCAAAGCCAAAGGGTCTAATAAGAAAGAGGGAAAGACAATCAATGAGATTGAAGTATTCAGTTTGGAAAACATCACTGTTGCCACAAACAATTTCTCTCCTGTTAATAAGCTAGGAGAGGGTGGTTTTGGTCCTGTCTATAAGGTAAATGTCAAGATGTTAAATTGAAACTGTATTGATAAGTGTATTTGATATCATATCATAATAATTTCAGGGAACATTGATTGATGAACAAGAAATTGCAATAAAAAGACTTTCTAAAAGTTCAGGCCAAGGGCTAGTAGAGTTCAAGAATGAAGCTAAGATTATGGCAAAACTTCAGCACACTAATCTTGTGAGGCTTTTGGGGTTCTGCATTGACAGTGATGAAAGAATACTTGTATATGAATACATGTCCAACAAGAGCTTAGACCATTATTTATTTGGTAAGGTCATCTTCTATATCCTAATAAACAAAAGTAGTGTTTATTAGACTAGTGGGATCTGTTTGAATAAGTTTCTTTAAAAACACTTTTAGAAAAAGAAAATATAAAGAAAAAATGAAATGAACTTCTTCATAAGCTAAAACTAGTTTTTCCAATAGTTAACTTATAAAAGTTCTCTCATATAGCTTTCTTAAAAGATGTGGAACTTTTTACAAATTAGTTATTGAAAAAGCTAATTTTAGCTTATAGAGGAGCTCATTTCATTTTTTCTTCATATTTTCTTCTTCTAGAAATGCTTTGGGCGAAGCTTATCCAAACCGGTCCTAGTTAGAACAAGACAAAACAGAGCATCTTGAGTAGTACTTTTTAGTTCCAATAAAAAGGGTGGAACAAAAAAGAAAAAGAAAAGTCTCATTCTATTCTTTCCTTATGTGATGCCACATGCTACCTAAAGATATGATGAGTGTTCTAATTACTAATGTGTTCTCTTACCTATAAACAGATGAAAGTAAAAAGAATGAGCTAGATTGGAAAAAACGTCTTAAGATCATTGAAGGCACTGCTCAAGGACTTGTTTATTTGCACAGATATTCAAGACTAAAGGTGATACATAGGGATTTGAAGGCAAGCAATATACTTCTTGATGAAGAAATGAATCCCAGAATCTCTGACTTTGGCTTGGCTAGAATATTTGGAATGAAAGGGTCAGAAGAAAACACAAATAGAGTTGTTGGAACATAGTAAGTATAAACAATCAATCTGATATAGCACCAGAAAATATTATGATTAAATCTATCTTATACTATTTACTAGAAAAGGAACTCATAGCTTTTACAAGTACAAGAAAAATATTTGAGGATTCAATCCTTGTTATCTTCTACTCCCTAACCAATCAACCTTAATACAATTACATACTATGATACAATTTCATGGTTCTATCACAGTTCAGTTGAAAATTTTCTGTTTAACTTTTAATAACTAGAATGTTACTAATAGCCAAACTTTCTTTTTTTCTGAAGTGGTTACATGTCTCCAGAATATGCAATCAACGGTGTTGTCTCAGTCAAAACAGATGTATACAGCTTTGGTGTGCTGTTACTTGAGATTATTAGTGGGATGAAGAACAATAGTTGCATCCACTCAAATCATCCATTCAATCTCATTGCACATGTAAGTTTCAAAAACAACTAAATTCATCAAATTCAATGTTCTTTTATTTGGTGTACAATGGTGACAATGAGGATCGAACCTAAGTCTTCATACATCTTTCGCAACCCCCACTCCTAGGCCGACACTAGTGGTTCCATCAAATCTACTCCCTCTGTCTCAAAACGACTGATGTTTAAAGTTTTTTCACGCGTATTAATAAAAGAAAAACAAGCATTCCAAATTTCCAATAAATGTATCATTAAATCTTTCAAGACATCAGTATTTATTAGAAGACAAATTTGGAATAGATGTTTTAATTTCTGATTGAAAACTGAGAACATCAATCAATTTCTGAATGCTGGCAATATTCTTCTTCTAGGCCTGGCAGCTATGGAACCAAGGGAGAGCCCTGGAGCTGATGGATCCATCATTAAGTGAATCATACATTTCTGAAGAAGTAGAAAGATGCATTCAGATTGGACTCTTGTGTGTGCAAGATCATGCAGTGGAAAGACCAACCATAGAAGAAGTTGTTACTTTTCTATCAAATGATGCCATCCAACTTGGCCAGCCAAAGCAGCCAGCATTCTTCATGTATGTGGTTGCTGGAGAGTCAGGGTGTCCTAATAGCAGCAGCAATCAAGAAAATTATTCACTAAATCATTTATCAATCTCCACTGCTTATGGCAGATAATAAGATAAATAGTCCCTAGTGGAAACTGGGAATTGACCATGCCATGAACAATAGCTTTTGGCCAAGCTTAGGTCACATAATTTTAGGAAAAGAAATTACTAGGCAAGACTTTTATAAAATTGTATTTAGTTAAAATGGTTGGAATGAATTTATGTAAGTATTCAAGAAGTTTTTCAATAAGGATTAATACCCAATTTAGTCATTTAGGTCACTAAAAATGTTCAAATAGGTCTCTTGATTTTTTCACTATGCAATTGGGTCATTAGTTTTCAAATTTTATCCATGGCTGTAAAGATAATTACTTTTTGCACCATCTTTATTGCTTCATGCATCACTTTTTTTCTTCTTGCACCCCTTGATATTTGAAGTTCATTTTTTAATAATTAACTATTTTTATTTTAATTACTAGTTTTATAAGTTATTATATTATGATTGTTTCATATCTTATAATAGTTTTTAAAATGCGTCATATTTATATATCATGTCTAGTGATATTTGTATATTGGACAAAATGTACATGCAATTTATTGAGTGTTATTTGTTTAGTTCTCTAATAAATTAGTAGAATTGAAGTAAAAATAAATAAATTAGTAGAATTTTACCTCAATATTATTCTGTTCAATACAAGTTTGCATTAAAGAATAACATAGGTTACGAAATAAAACTGAGTTCTTATTAAAATAGAATATCAAAATCATCTCAAAACAACATTTAAATTTTCTCCTTTTGGATTAGTCTGGTTGTGTGGAATGGAAAGAATGAAAGAGAATAGTGAAGAAATATTTGAATTAAAGTAGACTAAAAAGGTATAGGACTCACATTAATTTTTTTTAAAGTTCCCTTCAATTTGCTTCTATTTATATGCATCCAAACCAAGGGTTTGTGTTCCTGTCCGTGCTTTCTACCTTAGATTCCACACATTCCCAAATCACACGTAACAAGATCCTCCCACCTTTTCTTTTTGTGTCCTAACCAACTATACTTAACATTCCCAGCTAAAAACTCTTCCTTTGCTCGTTTCATGTTTTGTTGTAAATCTTTACACAGTTTTTTTTTTTATTAAAGGAAAGTCGACAAATATTATATCCAAACTGATCATCTTAACTAGGTTGACACCAACCAACAAATGATCATATATATTATTGAAGGGAAAAAGAAAAAACAAAGCAAATAACTAAAAATCTAAATATAGACTGAGGACCAAACCAAAAATCTATCTTGTTAAGAAAATCTAAAGTTGAAAAAATGAACTCTATATCTAAAGAACGATTCACTAATTAGATAAAACGTTTCAACCAACAAACTCAGAATACTCATTTCATTTGGCAGCTAATGTAAGTAAAACTTCATTGAATATTTGTAACATACATCAATTGAAATGTTTTTTTAATGGTGCAAAATGGGTAAGTTGGTTCATGGATTGGAGCCCTACCTTACCTAATCGGTGAGGTTTGATTGTTTTTTTGTTCATTACAGCTAAAGGACAACTACATGTGCCTTCCCCAGTTACACGTGCCATTGTCTAGTGCATACAATCAAAATTCAAATCAAAACCCTTGATTCTTATAATCAATTGAATTGTGGCTTAGACCCTGAAGGTGTAAACAGAAACGATAATTGAACAAAAAGAACTACACTGCTGGATAATGCACTGGTTTGTAAGTAAGGACATGATTTACATGTAAGGACTATACCAAGGTTTTAAAACATGGTTTGTCATTGTAATTTTAGTGGCAATGTCAAGGTTTTTGAGGTCTCCGCGATAGTAATTACAATTGTGTTTATCAATCGATTCTCATGAGAGAAAGAAATGTTGTCAAGATACTCTATAATACATTCTTTTTGAACATGTTATCTTATTTGAAATTTATTAGAAATCATAATTTTTTACAAGTTTTCTTTTCTATTTAATGAGTTTCTCTTCCAATTTTGTAATTTTTAACTAATTTTAATCTATTTTCTTTGATAATAAAAGGTAAAATGAATTTTGGTCTATAATAAAGTGTCCATTAATAAAAATGTGTTAAAAAGTACGTTTTTAGTAATCCTGTTTCTCACAAGATCAAGGACCACCACAAAATTATCATCCCAATTAAAACCTTACCCTCCACAAACTTTTGATTCTCTATGCAACATATTTCACTCTTCTCATTTTGGTATTTTGGTAGCAACAACGATGTTGTGGATGTGATGTTTTTCTCCTTCGAAAAAATGTTGGAGAAATACTAACAGCCTTCTTCTAATCAAGCTTTTTTACTTCATAAAATTAAACATCCCATTGCTTTTACACCTAAAAGTTACTACTATTATGACTCATGTCCTACCCATTAGTATCTTAGGTATATGCTGGTAAAAACTGGTTCACAATAGAATCTTTGCTTGCTTTGGTGTCACTGAAACTCTAGTAGGGTCTTAAGAAGCCACAAAAGGAGAATAAATAAATCCAGTGGGTTCCCTTTACAAAGTTGTGACAGTAAAAATTGGTTACAATGTGGTCCAACATCGGCAACAAGATTAAGAGAAGTGACATATATATGTATTATAACTTTTCAGACCCTTTTTTTTCTTTCTCATTATAAAAAATATACCTAGTTTATTTTGAATACAGGTATAAAGGTGAAGTCTCACATTGAATAAAATAAGAAAATTGAACAACATATAAGTGAGATAAACCCCAGTAAACCTAAACCTTAAGGTTTTGAATTAAAGTGGTGTCAAGTTTACTTATATGATAGATAGAGATCTATTATCTAACCGATTCATACGACTAAAATAGATGGATTAATCCAGGCATATCGACATAAAGATCCTAGTAACAAAAGTCTTCATGGTGGTAATTACATGTACGGAGGCCAAATGCTTTTATAAACATATTTTCTTGAGGATGATTTTTGTTGCATATGTTTTAATATAAAACTAGAGACATATTTATTGTCCCTAAAAACTTGAACTGAAATTTAAATCTATTTCTTTCACACTTGATGATGATGAGTCAATGTTGTCTCTGTGGTATTGGCTGTTCAAGTCAAGCATAATTTCTGACACTTCAGAATTCCTCAACTTGTTGTTGCCACATCTTTTTCCACAAGGTTGATCAACACAATCAGAATCAGTTGCTGCTGCTGCTGCAGCACTTCTCTTTCCCTTGATCAATGATTTATCTTGTGGATGAAACTCCATCAAAGGCAATTCAACTGAAACACCATTGAACTTTTGAGGGTTCTTCTCTTCTGTTGTTTTCCAAGAGCTTTCAGATGATGTCAAAGAGCTTTCAAGTGAACACAACATGGTTCCTCTGTGTTGTTTCCTCTCTCCACAGTTCAAACTGCTACTACTTAGCCCTCTTGTTGTTGTCTCTGTCAGTTCTGAAATGGGGGGAGAGCTTGGACTTGGACATGATGATGCATTGTTGATTATTGACACTAACTGAGAAAGTTCAGCTTTTGCATGTTCTATACCAGTTGTTGAAGAGTTGTTGTATCTTGCAAGTGCTTCATGCGCCTTTGTTAGTACTGATTGCAAGTACTTCCCTTGAGATTCAATTCTAAGCTGCAAATGTTTTTGTACCTAAAATCACAATCCAAACCGATTAACAAGCATGCCTTTATGCAAAAACTGGAATTCATATAAGATTAGCTTGTTTAAAATTAAAAAAAAAGAGTGTTTATAAAACATGTAATTATTTCTAATTGGATTTGTTTATTTAAATAAGTAAAAAATTGATTATTTTAAAAAGAAACGGTTTAAACAAACACACTAAAAAAAAATAAAAACTGTTTATTTGATTAAAATAAGTGATTTTTTCATCAAATAAGTTTAAATAGATTGATGAGCTCGCGTTACCTCAATTTGTTCATAGAGTTTTCTTTGTACTTCCATTTGCATTTGGAGAGCCTCAGCAATCTTCAAGCTTCAGTTAAATTAAACACAACATTTGGTCAATGAAAACTCAAATGTTCACATGCAACACAACATTAAGAAAAGACATATTCAAAATATTTGCTCAGTTTATAGCTAGTAGTATTACTCAGTCATCTGATTCTGGGTCCCAATGCTGATTTCCTTGCTGCAATGACCATCACTATTCTGAATTTCACTGTAATCTGCACCAATAAAGAGCATCAAAGGTTATTATTTATGCCAAAGCCAAATCAGAAGAAAACTACTAGTCATGCCATTGCTGCTAAACCAGACACACTATCACAGTAAGTCTCACCTTGTTGATTGTTGTCAGAGCAGGTTTCTAGGGGTTGGCTTTTCCCAAGCCTATATTTCTGTGAACAAAAAACACAAAATAAGATCAAACTCATAAAATTTTTGGATTCAGTGAAAGCAACAAACAAACTATGATACCATCATTCATACCTGTAAATGGCTCTTGAGGTGGTACAAAGTGAGCCCTGGAACCCCCATCACTCTCATAAGACTCTTAGGAGTTGCCTCTGCCACAAATTAAGCCAAGATATTGTTAGATTTCAAGTTAAAACCAATTAGCATTAAGGGAGATTGTCTAACAGATATATAAACTACATCTAGATACTTGAGGCAGGTAACGTGTATAATATAAAGTCTAATAATAGTATCAAAATAGTGAAGTTCTTTTTAAGTGTGTCTTGTGATTGTAATTGTAACTCACTTTCTGCACCTCCGAGTTGAATAATAGCCTCAGTGAACCGTTGGTGAAGCTCAGGAGTCCATTTCAGCCTAGGCTTGGAGTCAGTGGAGAGAACCAAACGCATGCTTTGGTGGTTTCGCACATTTTGCAGCAGATCCATTATTTTGCCTTTTTTTGGTAGTGTTGCTGAAACATAAAATATATACTTTTGATGCTTTTAGCTATGTGTGTATGTGTGTCAATGTGTGGCAACCATAGACCATAGTATATAGTTTCTCTTTATAAATTAGAAGAGTAGTTGAGATGTTGTATGATCTCACTCCCATATAAGGAAGCATAAGTGGGGTTATGTTGGCGGAATATATGCCATGAGCTGTGCCTCTTCCTCTCTCATCTCATCCCATTTCATATCCACTTTTCTTACTTTATTATTTAAACTTCACTTCTTGTTTCTATTTTACAAATTTGAAATGATTTTATATTTGATTTTAGTATATGATGTTAAGTCATAACAGGGGTTACACTCTTAAAATTTGTTATATCAATCACTTAATTGATAATGTGACATTATATTAGTTATATTAGTCTGAAATGTTAATGAATTTATATTAAATTTTATAAAATTATCTTAAAAATTATGTAAATTTCAGTATAAAGTTATTTTATATGTGTTACTGTTAAATTCTAGAAAATATTTAAACTTTTTTTTTTTATATATTTTCCATGCTACTCTTCATTCTTTGACTTGAAAGGGGTGGAGAGAATCTCTGATTCCGCAACAACAAAGAAAGGAAAAACAGCTCAATTTCGAGTCTTAAAAGCAGAGAAAAGAGGAAAAGTGTATGGTTTGTTTTTATCTTGCTGTTTTCCCACTTAACTCTCTTCGTAAGTTTGATTCCCTAAGGAATTGGGTAGGCCCCACCATGATGAATAATGGGGTGCAACTTTCTTGATGCTGTGAGAAGCTTTCAGGTAAAAAATAGTACCAATAATTTTATTTTATTTTATTATTATTATTATGGATATACATTTGCTTGCTTGCGATGATTGAAAGTGAAAACTAAACTAATCAATCTTTCTCTTTCTCTTTCTTTCAAATTTCATTTTCCCATTTTAACAAACTTTAATTTTTGGTTTTTTTCTCTTTTGTGAGAAGGTTGTGTTAATGCGATTGGCAGATTCTTTTTGTTCCTTGTAGGGATAGGGGAATCAAAGAATCTAGGATTAGATTTATGGACCCATTGTCCGTGTTCTTTATAAAGAAAGCAGCATACTAGAAGAAAGAGAGAACCTAATCAACCGTGTCAAGAGATAATGTCGTACCCCTCTTATCAAAACGACACTAATAATATAAAATGTGTCCATTCGTGACATTCAACAGTTCATTATTTCTTATATTATCCTACAAAAAGAAATTCAACCTCTTGTTAAGGGAATCTCGTATTCAATTATTATCGTGCGCGTAAAAATTTCTTGAATAAGTGATACTCACATATTTGTGATAAAAAATCTCATAAATGAGATTATGTTTTTAACAAAGTACTAACTTTAATATTAATCATTAGGTTAGCATGATGTGTGTATATAAGCCAACATAGGAAAGATGTATTAAATCAATGAATGGAACCAAAGCATGCTTAATATATATGAGTCTATGGTTAAAAAGAGAAATGAAATTTGATGAGATGTTAAGAACACAAAAAAAATATGTGACCAATGCATGCACTTCTTTTTTTTTTTTAATACGAAAGCAATCCACAGGGCACACTCAAGATAAAAGTCTCATAAAGAAATTATTCCAAAAGGAATATTTTCTTTAATGCTGTAATCTATATCCAAGCTGAAGAGTAGAAAAGAATTTTTTTGCCAATTTTTTTTTTAAAAAAAAATAGAAAGAAAGAAAGATGAAAAAGAAAAAGGAAGGCTATAATGGCCAACAAGAAATCTTTAAAAGCCAATTCGATCAAGTCACTCAAATTTCTTGGGTTACGGTGTTGAGTTTTTTATCACTAGAATCAAAATCCAATGATTGGTCCTCACAACACTGCCACTTCAGCACCATGGATTCCCCGGCTACTCCTCAACTGCTCAATAATTTTTTTATAGTTTTAACCCTTATAATCTTTTTTATTATTATAAAAGAGTCGTCCAAAGAGTAAACTGACACAAACGTGTTCTAATTTAACCAATATTATTAAATGTTAAAGGAGTTATAAGGTGAGTGGGATAGTAAAACGGCAAAGTCAAGAAATAATAGGAAGAATAAATCTTATAAAATATTTCAATAAATAAATCTACAACACTTTATTCAACCAATTGAATTAGACCCTTCTAATAAAATTTGACTTTAATATAATTACCTTTAGTAAAGATTTTGGTTGGTAAGGGGAAAAGAAAATCCAAAGAGCTACGCTTTAGATAAAAAAAGAAATAGGTGGTGTCCCTATTATTTGACTGTCCAAAATTCAACTTCCAGTGAAATGGAAACTTGTTACATTACCCAACACAGATGAATATGATTATTTTTCTTCATTAGATTATAACTTTGGTGGGACCATGCAACATGCAGCACGGGGGGGTGGGGGAGGCTGATTCTTCATCTGCAAGCATATGCTACTTCTGTCTCGAAATACAATTGCTTAGTTAGTGGCAGGCTTTGTTCATATTCAAAGAAAGGAATATTTATTATTGTTTGTGCTATGTGGCCCAAATGTTTGAAAAAACAAGAAAAGAAAAGGAAAGAGTTGTTGTAGTAGCTTGCTCGTACCACCTTTCTCTTTAACATGCTGATCATCGATGTACTTTCAGTTACTTTAATATATATTCCATAACATCCATAAGTTCCAACAACACAAGGTGGTAGATAATTGAGTTTCTTAAGTATGTTGTGAAGGATTTGATTTTCTTGACCGTACGTGCAGAGAGTTTATTAGGAGTGACAAAATCTATTTCCGTAATCTTTATATTTCAAGAAATAATCTCATGATTTCTAGTTATAGAAATGCGTTATTTTAAATAAATATATATATCTCGAATTATAGTATTATGATTATTTTAAATACTCTCTTTCAATGAATTTTGATGAAATTCAAATAATATTTGATGACTCTCTTAACTGATTAACATGTAAGATCTATTAACTTCAACCATCTTTGAGAAAATCATCTTATCATTTCTCTATATATTAAAAGTTTGACTTACATTTGGTAAAGTCTAAAACAATTAAGAAAAATAATTTACTTTTAAGAAATTTTTTATATAACATGTTCTTTTGTCAACATGTGATTTTTTTTATTAATTTGTGAAACTCATAACGAGTATTTATTTTGTTGGTGAGTCTAAAATTAGGGTTTCAGTACCTTTGTGCGATCGTGTAAATATATATTCCATAACAGATAAAGGAGATTCAAGGATGATGCTTAAAGGGGACCCTGGAATATTGATCAGATTAGATGAGAAGTAGGAGAAGGTCCGGTGAATCAAAAGTCACATAAGCAAAGTTTTTGCCTTATCAATTATTATTCTTTTAATGGACCCATCATCAGGGGAGAGATCTCTCACAAATCCAAAAGCAGTGAAAGAAAGAAATAAAGATGAGAGAAGAATATGTGTGGCCTCAAGGAATCGGAAAAAGAGAAAACAAAACAAAAAAGGAAACTTGTCAACATCCCAACACCAAAGAAAGAATAATTGAAAGATTAGATTATTGAAGCAAATTTTGGTAAATTACACACATAATGATGTCGTGAGCATTATGTCACTGCATGATTATTCCATGACTAAGGTAAGCTTAGAGTAAAGTAGGCTTGAATTGAAGCATTTGTTATTGCATGTTTTTTTTTTTCTTTTCTTGCAATCTAATCTAATGCTTGATTTGTGGCAGCAAAACATTGGTGGATGCATGTTGGGGGAAATTAGGAAACTAGCTAGATTGAGAACCATGATGTGTCATAATTTTTTTTTTATAGAAAAAAGATTTTATTGAAAATGATTAGCGCCCAACAAAGCACAATCACAAAAACCAGAAATTGAGTTTAAATTGAATTCAATTTAATTGGATTAGGTTGAGTTTATATTATTTTTTTTAACAACCCAATTTAACTCAACTGGAAATTTTAAGTTGGCTGGGTTATCTAACTGAATAATTAAAAATAATATTGGCATTCCTTTAATTCTTATAGAAAGCAATACCTCAAAATTAGTAATTTGGTATTACTTTATTGTTTCTTAGTTTTTATAAGTAGTATTCGTTGCTTAGTTGTTTTACATCTCACAACTAATATTCAATAAAATTATTAAATTTATTTTACAACTAATAATTTTATTATTATTTTTATTATTCATAATCTCTCTTACACAACACGATAGAAAGAATTTGGCAAATATTATTTTTTTTATTATATATTTATTTTGCAGTTGGTACGGTTGGATTGAGTTTAATTGGATTTAAAAATCACAAACTCCTTATTTAACCCAAATATAATTGGGTGACTTGCTATTTACAATCCCTTATTACTCTTACACTCCTTCTTCCTTTCTTTTTTTTTAAATACTCCCTAAATTACTCAATGAATACACTCTCTTCTTCTTCTCTCTTTCTGTCTCATATGTCTCTTCCGGAAAATATTGGGATCCTGTTGAATTGAAGGATTTATTGTGTTTATTCAATCAAGGAAGAAAGAATTTAGTTACAGTTTCAAATTCGGATCAATTTTCAGAATGCAGTTTATGGCAATTCTGAAATGCAAGATATAAGGGTATTACAAAGGGAAGTGTATTATATGGATATTTAGGATTATAGAAATCAAAAGTAGAGTGTATAGTAATAGGGGAAGTGCAAATAGCAATGTTTCTAATTGGGTCCTCTAAAAAGAATCTAACCAACAAAATGTAACTGGATTAGTTTGAGTTGGGCACAACCCACTTACACCTTAAACAGAAGACTTCAACGAATTCTAGGAAGAACCTCTTGCCTTAAAAATTTTAAATGAAGATTAAGTAAATAAATTATGTGGTCTTTGAAAACTATATTGCATCTTTGTTTAAAATGAGAATGTCTATTGTTACTTTTATCATAATACTCAGAATCAAAACTTATATTTATTTAGATTCAATTAATTGACCCTTTATTTATTTATTTATTAAATAATGCAATATAAAAAAATATTTACACATAAAAATAATTAAAAAGTAAAAAATAATAATAAAATCTACTAAAAATAATAATTAAATTTTGAAAAAAATATAATTGTTTAAAACATAAAAATTATATATGAAGAGAAACACAGCCTTGACGACCAAATAATAAGATATATAACACCGATGATAATGATGATAATGGTAATAATAGTGGAGACAACAACGGTGATGATAATAATTATGAAATACTAGTGGTGAAGATGACAATAACACCAACAATTATGATAAAATACTGATGGCATAATAGATTGTCAAAACGAGCCAGAACCCACAGGTTGGCCCAGTTCACCACACAAGTTTAGTCCAGGTTGGGTTAGAAAATTAACATATTTTTTTGGGATTCAAAAATTGAACCTGGCTCACTAAAAATCTAGAGCACTACGAGCTGATCTGTGGTGGGTCAGGCTGACTTACAAGTCCATTAAGGATTATTTTTCCATTGTTTTTTAGTATTTTATAACGTGATTCTACTTCTTTTTTTAATTGAATATGTTCTATATAAAAAAAAATATAATGTTTTAATTGAATATGTTCTGTATAAAAAAAAATATAATGTTTTAATTGAATATGTTCTATATAAAAAAAATATAATGTTTTTTTTAAAAGGAAAATATATAATATGTTCAAATTTATTTATTTTTTTAAAACTTTTAAATGAGTTGGTGGATTGGTGGGTTAAACAATTCAATCCACCAACCCATGGTGGACCAGTTCAGATTCAATTTTTAGAATTCTTTAAGGAATGAGTCGAGTTGACTCAACCCACCAACAAGGTAGACCAGATCCAACGAGCCAAACTGACTCATAACAACTCTAGCGACACAATGACTATAAAAATGTGTTTTTTAAAATTAAAATTAAAAATCAAATTCACGTATTGAATAAATATAATAAAAGTGTTTTGAGACCAAGTTAAAAATCATTTCAATTCTAAATTTATTGAGTACATTTTGTTTTGGAAATTAGATTTTAAAATCAGAAACTTATTACTACCCAAATGAATCCTAATTTAGCTACTTTTATTTGATTTAATGAATTAAACATTTATTTTTATTTTTATTTTATAAAAATTGAACACGATATCATAAAGAATTTAGAATATTTACACATTTTACTCAACAAACTAATAGATTACATTTGTTACCATATACAACACCATCGGTATACGTTAAATAACATCGTATAATACTATTTTCTTATAAAATATTAAATACATTTTTTTCATTTAATATTTTTTTATAAATATTAAAAAAGTTATAAGAAGATGCTGATAATCTGTGATTTGAGTCAACATCTGGATCTTACACATATAATTAGTCAAGTCTTCCTGGTCGAGTTAAAGAACTTAAAATTCAAGCTTTCATTGGTCACTTTAAGTATATCCACCCACCCAAGCATTTTTTTGCCACTTTTTAGAAAGTAGAAAGTTGCTTTTTGGCGATAGCAATAGCATGGCATGTTTGGTAATGTACTAATGTATAAAGTTTTCTCTTCTTTCTTTTGTTGACTTTAATTAAGATATGTGTGTTTCATCTTGTCATATGATGTTCAGGCTCCAGTAAATTTTCACCTTTCATAAATATAAATTAATGGAAAGCTTGCTTAATTAGTGGGGGAAAATAGCATATACCAAACTTTAATGTACATCTATTTCTATTTTTATTACAAATTGTGGTTACAATTTTGAAACCATAAGATTATATAAAATGGACTTAAATATATATTTTTTTTCTGAAATTCGAGATATCTTCTAAATAAAAGTTTGTTTTTTAGTCTCTTTTAAATTAAAAAAAAATATTTGTTTAAGTTCCTCAAAATTGAGAAATATATTTGTAGTCATTTTCTTAAGTGTCAAATAAGAAATATTAAATTATTAATTTGAGATGACTTTTGATCACTGAAATTTGATTTTTGAAGGTGAGGAGATAAGAGAAATAAAAAGAAAATAATAAATAATATTAAAAATATAAAAATCAAAGTTATGTATAAATAAAATAGGACAATAATTATTGTCAAAGTTGGATGTCCAGACTAGGCAAATAAATATCAAATAATATATTTTTGACTGTCACTTAAATATTTTTCTTTCTTTTAAAGCCATGTAATAATTATTTAATAACAATTCCTTCATGTCATCTACCTTTACAGCAATTGATTTACATCCATAAAGAAAGAACTTAATTAATTTATTATTTTTCTATACTTTTATTAGCTTACACTTTACACAAAGCATCTCTTGTTAGCGTTATCTTGTTTCTTCTTATATGGAATTAAAGAAGGAATAGAGACACAATTTCTCTCACATTAAGATTCAAATATTTAAACAAACCTATTCAAGAAGCTTTAATTAATATGCTAATCTTGGAGGCATATAGTTGCCATATCCAAGATTATTGACCTATAAAGCACGAGAATCTAAAGCCCACCAATCTAAAATTGATGAGTGTATTTGAAAGGCAGTTTTTATTTTTAAAAATTATTTTTTAGAATAATTTTTAAAAAGAGAAAAAAATTTGGTATTTAAAAATTACTATTATATAAAATAAATTTAGAAGACATGAGACTTATATGTAGAAAAGATATGAGATTTATATGAAAAAAATAAGATGAAAGATGTGAGACTTTTGTATAAAATTATTAATAAAAGATGTGGAATTCTATGAAAGAGAAAATAAAATATGTGAGACTTTATAAAAGAGAAAATAGAAAAGCAAAATACAAAAAAATTATTTTGATTTTTTAGTTTTAAAAACTAAAATAAAAAATAGTTTTCAAAAATTGATTAATAAAACAAGTTTTATAGTTTTATCATTTTTAAAAACTAAAAATTGTTTTTAAAGAACTGAAATCAAACAAGCCTGGACTCTTTTTTTTTTTTTTTTCACATAGAATTAAAAATGCAGTTAAAAATATGTTTATTTTAATTTTTAAAATATTTTTTAAAAAATTCTTAAAATTGAAAATAATAAAAATTTGACATTTTTAGCATTTTTATTTTTTTAAACACCTTCCTCCTTCAAGGATTTCATTTTCAATCTTATGAACAAATTTTTTAATATTTGAAGTATAAAAATGAAAATTATTTTTAAAAAATAAAAATCAAAAATAAAAATAGGAAACCTTAACTATTTTAATCTATTCAAAACTATATAAATATGTTTAGATATCGTTCAAAACTCATGGCAATTGAAAAACACATTTTTTTTTACACATCAATGTAGAAGTAACAAATTTGTTATTTTTGAAAGAACTTACTTCACGTTCAATTTAACGTGTTCACGAGTATACAATGTAGTTGCTTAAATGAGTTTTATAAATCTTTTTGTTTAGATAAGTCCTATATTTAAAAAAAAAAATATTATTTATGATAATAATTTTAAAATAACTGTGCTTAAATAAGTATTCAATGTTATTTGCTCAAATGTTAAAAATTATTTAAGCAACTCATTTAGTACTTCTTAGTCTTTTAATGAAAAAAAAAATCTTACTTAATTTTAAATGGTATAAAATCGAAAACTACAATTTTCTTTAAGATTGTAAGATCATTTTATTATTAAACTGTTTTGAAAGACTAGGTTGACATTAAATTATACATAGACTTAATAATTGCACTTTTTATACATGACTAAATTAAATATATATATATATATATATATATATATATATATATATATATATTCTAATTTTCATTAAATATAGTACTTTTTATAAGTAATAAAGCAGGCTAACAACATATTTCATAATCAAAATGTAATCCATAAAAGTGGTTTTAAATAAAGATTAACTTTAAGCTAAAAGAATGTGGTTTTTAGTGGAAACTTGATTGTCTCCATCAAATATCGCGTGAATCTTCAGCCGTGCAAAGTTTCTTTCACCCCACTCACTATATACAGTAGATAATCTAATTATTTCCTCTTTTACTATGATATGGTTTATTATTTTATAAATATATCTTTTATTATTCCCTTGTTAGAGTATGACTGATTATATGAGTTGTTTAGGTATAATTTTGTTAAGCAACACATATATTCTAATGATAAAAATAAGTTGTTAAGCAACTGATTAAGCATACCCATATTTTAATTTATGCAGCATATTCCTCCTTCTCATATTAAGGATATGATAATGAATTCAATTTTCTTTTCTTGCACCTCTCTTTTTTCTTTTTCTTTTAATTTTGATCAGACAAAAGATTCATATGCTTCTCTCTCCCTTGAACATATGACAATAATTAAGTTGTTAATGTCGGCTGTACAAAAGCACAATTGTATAGGAAAGAGCCGAGAGAAACACTTGAAAATATCTTTTTTGGTTGAAAATTATAAGCAATCCAAAAAAAAAAAAAAATTAGGATCCAAACTCAAAAAAATTAACGTAACAATGAAAATTAGTAAATGGATTGAAATACTAACCTTTAATCATTGCAAAAATACAGGCACAAGTACGTCTGTTAGCTTTCTAAACCTTAATTCACTCAATTTAATGGTGTTAGTAGTTTATGAAAGAGTAGTAGGTTTACAATTACTTATATATAAAACTCTATCCATTACATATTCAACTTGATGGTGTTAGTTTATGAATGCCTAGTAGGTTTAGTAACTAAGAGAATGTAGTGACTTATACCATTATATAGTTCAGTTATATAAAAATTAAGTGAAAATCACAAAATTTACATGGAATCTCAACAAATAATAAATTTATGAATCAAGACATAAAATGAACCACATATAATATAAACATTTTTTTCATAATAATTATCAATCTGTTACATATGTGTAACTACTTTCTCGTAAACAAAGTTTATTCACTAACAAGTAACAATTAACACTCGTTATGTTAATCTAATATTTTGATTTTTGTTTTGTTGTTTTATAACTCAATTTTTTTAAAGCAAAATTCTTACATTTGACTATTGATAAAAATAATAATAATAATTAATTAATGATATTTTAATTAAAGATAATTGATAAAGTTAGTAGATATTTCACATGATATCGTAATAAAAAAACTTATAAAAATATTATTATTTAATCACAAACAACTTTATATAATAAATTTATGAAGTTTTAAAATGATGTATCAACTATATGAACTATGATGTGTGATAATATGAATCAATTGTGGAATTTTTTCAATCCAATCAATCATTGTTCTTAAGTTAGAATTCTAAGTACACAACAAACTTTAAACACTCAAAAAGATAACTTTGTTGTTGATAGAAATCTTAGTCAGAAATATCAAGTTCTTTATTCTCAACCCAGATTGAGTAATTTACTCTATTCTGAATATTTTTCAGATGTGAATATTTGCTACTAGTTGCTCAGCATTCCAACACTGCAGCCCCCACCACCACTACATAATAATTCTAATTAATCAATTACTACTTTCTCTGTTATCCTCTGTGGTCGGCCAGAAAGCCTAATAACAAAAGTTGTGGTGCTCATAGTTCACAAAATTATCAAGACATGACAATGCTATCATGTCCTAACTAATAACTCACTCTCTTGTTTTCTTTGTTTCTTCTACACACTAGTGTTTCCTCCTGCCATGGCAAGCATGCTCCAATGCACAAACTCAGAGAATTAAAACTCTTCAAACTTTCCTTCATTATTGCTTGAATATACAAGGTTGCTTTCCCTGGGAGTGCACCTATTATCACACTCCTTTTGATTTTGAGAAAGGATCAATATGTCACCATGAGCAAGGTACGAGCAAGTTGAGTGAGACCTAAAGCAAAAATTTTAAAAACAATTCACTTTAAAAAAGATAGTTACATAGTAGGCATTTCTTTTGTCTCAGACGTAGACTTCTTTGTTATGAAGTCTTTTTACTTTAAAAAAAAACTTAAAATAAATATTTTTTTTGTTTAGGAGTCGCAAAGACTTCAGTTATTTTATTCTTGTTTCAAATTCTGCAGTGTTCTTAAGTAAGTGCTGAATATGTAGTGTGATGGTTTCATGTGGAAAATATACATGTGATTTAAAAAAAAAAAATATATATATATATATATTACAATTTTGCTATTTCTATTTTTTGCTATCATTTTAGTTCTTAACTTTTAGAAAATCTACATTTTTTTATTCATTTCTTAATTTTTCTTACCTTTATTTTTTTATATTTTAATTAATTAATTAATTTACTTTTTAGTTGTTAAATATTAATTTCTATTTCATCGAAATACTAACACATTATTAGTCAATCATTAAATTAAATTGAAGATTGAAGTAAATTTGAATATTAAACCAAAACTGGGATTTTTTTTAAAAAAATTTGAGATTAAAATGGTGAGGAAAAGAAATTAAAGAATCAAAATTATGAATTACTTAAAAAATCACTAATTAGAAATTATTGGAGATTAAAATTTTGATTTAATAAAAAATAATATTACATATATGTGTATATGTAATATTTATATATAAAAAAAACTATTACATATATAGTCATCTATGGTTAAAATCTATATTATAATGCTTAATTATATTTTTAAAAAATTGTGAATATGTCCTCCATTTACATTTTTACATTTTAAAGTTAAAATCTATTTAGACCCTATTATAGAAGATTAAAGTATTTTGAAATTTTTTGTATTGAAAAATACTCTAGGTTAGGTTGATTTGTTTAAATTTAATTTATGAAATAAATATTTATTTTAATAAAATAAGTAATTGTTTATTTTTATAGTGTATTTATTTGAATTGTTTATATTTAAAATAAATATTATTTTTTATATTTAAATAAGTAAATCTTATTTGTTTAAGAAATAATTACATATTTTATAAATACTTATTTTAATTTTAACCAAATTATCCTTATATTTTGAACAAAAAAAATCTTAAAAACACTTATAACTTATATTAACATGTTCTTACTCTATTGAGCAAGAAAAAAAAAAGTTTCTTACTCTTGAATCCCCTTGAGACATTTTCTTTCTATATCCATCGATAGAAAAGTGAAAGTGGAAACTACTTAATTTATTTAAATTTTTAAAAGTTATTTCTAAAAAAAAAGTAATGATATTTGAGGAAGTATCATGTTTCATAATAACACACATTTATTATCTTGACAAACATATATTTCTTTTTTAACATTAATGTTTGACAAATAATTCATCGTGGATGCTTACTCCAATTTAAAAGGCTAAATTTATTGTTAGTGATTTTTACTATTGAATATTTACATTTATAAAAGCTTCCTAAAATATATTTTATTCTCTTAATTATTTATGATTTTTACTTTTATTCCTTCAATTAATATTTGATCACTTTTAGCATATGCGTTTAAACCGTAGCATCATCATATCTTAATTATTTATGATTTTTACGTTTAGTCCTTCAACTAGTATTTGATCACTTTTAACATATGCGTTTAAACCGTAGCATCATCATATCTTAATTATTTATGATTTTTACTTTTAGTCCTTCAACTAGTATTTGATCACTTTTAGCATATGCATTTAAAGCATCATTATATCAATGCCATGTTTAAGTTATGATAACAACTTCAATTAAAAACTTGACGATAAACATATTGTATCACATCTATGTTATGACAACCATATCAGTTATGAGTTAAGAAATTGATGATAAACATACATTTAATTATGATACAATTGACGAGTGTTTAACACTCTTCGATGGCCTATCTAATAAGTTATTGTGTCTCATAAGTACCTGACTTGCCAACATATAGTTTTACAAAAGTTTTTGGTGCTTCCTCACCCACATTGCCACAAATACTACAATTCTAATTGAATTACATTTATTGTTAGCATAAATAGGAAATTTATTGTTATTGAATGTAAATACTAAAATCATTTTCTTTTTACAATAACTTTAAAAAAATACTATTTTTTTTACAAAATGACCAATATTTTTAGTATTTTTAACAAATAACAATCATATTCAAGTTAAATAGAAAATATTATAAATGACAAAGTTTCCATTTGAGTAATCAAGATATTATCATTCACAATAGTTATCATTGTCTCGAATTGAACTATTTTTTTTAAAAAAAAAAAAAATCCTTAAATTCACTTTTTATCATATAATTTTATAATTATACAATTTTTATTTTTTAAATATTTTTATCATGCATTTAATCTCCACATTTTTTTAATTTAATAATTTTGGTCGTTGTCAATTTTTAACAAAAAAATGTTGACACATTAACACGACTTAACACTAATATGACAATGTGTTAAGTAATATCTATCTAACACACATACTAATGTGTCACATCATCACATCAACAATATCACCTTACAATATGTGTCATACAAGTCACGTTGCCATGTTAATACCACGGCAACACTATGACAAACAATTTCGATTAAAAACATGATGACAAATATACAATATCACGTTCATGTTACAACAATAATATCGGTTAAGAATTTGACGACAAACATACAATACCACATTGACGTTATGACAAAAGTATCGATTAAGAACTTGACGATAAACATTAAATTAATCAAAACTACTAAATTTAGAAACACGAAAATCAAAAATACAATAAAATTTTGGAAGATCAGAATTATCCAATTAAGTAACAAAAGTGAATTTCATCCTTAAAAAAATGTTATAGTCCTGTGAAGAAAGTAAAAAAAAAAATCTTATTAATTTAACAATAAAAAAACATTTAAACCAATTAAAAAAAAACAATGAATAATAATAAAGAAGGGGTGGGGGGTTTCAAAAATGAGAGGTGGGAGCCAATTTGACTAGGAAGTAGGAAAGAAAATCCTACAAATTAATAGAAAGAGAGTGAGTTGACGAAAAAGGCAAAAAATGAAAGTGCTGACTGGGATGCAAAAAAGGTTGGGACAGAACAGCACCATCTTTAGAAGTAATGTGGGGGAATCCAACAGCATACAAAGATCTCTTAGGCCACAAGAACTTGTGGCTCACAAAAATTCATTAATTTGCTGAAGTGGCAACATTAATTAATTCAACTTTCAATTTCATTTTTTTCTCACAAGCAAACAAACCTCACCACTTCACACTATTATTCATTATCCGTTTTCATATCATCAATTTAATTAACAGTTCAAAAGTTACTCAACACAACACAACACAACTTCTATATTTTTTTTTCTATAAAGAGAAGAAGCAACAACAAGAGAGAGAGAGAGAGAGAACTGAAACCTGAAACTGTTATTACAACACAGGAATGTCAGAGGTTAAAGATCCTGCGATAAAGCTTTTTGGAAGGACAATTTTGCTGCCACACAGCATCAATCATTGTTCTTCTTCTGCTTCTGAACCTGCACCTGCACGTGCACCTTCATCTTCCTCTTCTCCTCGTGAAGTTACCTCTTCTGCAACACAACAACAACAACATGAAACTGATGATGAGGTAGGTGTTGTTGTTATTTGTTAATGTTGTTGTCATCAAATTGTTAATGGGTTTTCTCTAATCGTTTCGATTTGCAAATCTAACCGCGACCCATTTCTCAGAACCGCTTAATTGTTAATGGGTTTTCTCAAATCGTGAAAAAGTTTCATTCTTGCCGTGGTGCCAATTGAATTGAATTGAGAGGCTTTTTTATTGCAATTTTCTATGGTTATGTTGATTTTTTTTTTCTAATATAATAAGTTTTTAATATATGATGGTGGGTATTGAATATGAATTTGTTCATTCATTTATTATTAAGTGGTGGTGAGAATTCATTGCGGGGTTCCTTTCGGTGAAATTGGATCCAATCTCCATTATGGAATAATAACATGTATAAGAATCTATATAGGATAGAATATATAATTATGTGGTTTTGCCTTGCTTTTTTTTTTTTTTTTTTTTTTTTTTTTGCGATTCCGTTTTTGATGAATCAATGAATTTGCTTAGTGATTTTTCTAATTCTATTGATTCATATTTGGAAGAAAAAAAAAAATACTGTCCTAAACCGGGTTCTTAGCATGTTCAGATTAAAAAAAAAAAAAAAATTTTTTTTTTTTGTGTGTTTTTTTCTTATTGGATCTCTTGCAACATAACAGAAGTACTATTGCTATGTAGTTGTTGGCTTGAAAATTTCTTGCTTAACTTAACTCTCTGTCAAGCTGCTTTTCACGCCATGGACTTTAATTGGATCTTAGCTATTTTAGTTTGATGATACTTTTGTCCTTATTTATTTATTTACTTTCCAGCTGTTTCATACTCTTATTAATTTTTCTTCTTCCCTGGCCCTGAATTCCAGAACTCTTTGTTTTCTATTCCTGTATATTTAGTACAAAAATTTGCAAATTTCAAATACTTATACTACAACCATTTTGGGGATTTTTAATTTCACCGTGAAACCGTTGTGTCATTCATTATTCATATATTCATTGTGTACTTCTAGAATTGTGATTTTGTTTTGCATCTCTAGAATTGGGATTTTTGTTGGTACATAATTGTTCTATTGACTACATCACGTGAGCGTTTTCATTCATTAAACAAAGTACACTATTTACTTCCTTGGCGTGAAAGGAAAAATAGTTTTTCTTTCTCCCCCGTTTTCTATGGTGTGAATTCACTCGCCACATATTCAATTTTTTCACATGCCTAATGTTTTTATTTTCGTACTATGTTATAACATATCACAAACTCTACATATGATAAATACCATTGTACCAATATACTTTTTGTTAATTTGAGGTTTTGAGTTCTCTGTTTTCTAATTCCACGAGTAAATTGGCATTTCTAATTAACCTTGATCATGTTCTTCATTGTCTTAGGAACCATCAAGGAAAAAACATACCTCATCACAACATGATGATGATGATGTCTCACATCAAACAACAGAGGATTTGAAATCCCCAACAACATCTTCAGGCATATCGGAGAATCCTAAGACCCCCTCAGCTGAAACAGAGACATCAATACCGAAAGAACAAAGTGAGACGACGACAAGTGCTTCTGATGAAAAAACACCGAAGAAACCCGACAAGGTACTTCCTTGCCCGAGATGCAACAGCATGGACACCAAATTCTGCTACTACAACAACTACAACGTCAACCAGCCCCGCTATTTCTGCAAGAACTGCCAGAGATACTGGACCGCGGGAGGGACCACGAGGAATGTGCCGGTCGGAGCCGGCCGCAGAAAGAACAAGACTTGTTCTTCGGCAACCTCGCCATGCTACCGACACATAGTGATCCCAGAGGGGACTGTTTTCGGAAACAGAGCAACTGTTTTGAGTTTTGGTCATGATTCTCCTCCCATTTGTGATACAATGACATCTATGTTGAGCATTGTTGAGAGGGCAGCACAGAATTGTGTTGGTACTAGCGGTCACTCCGCGGGAGTTGCTTCTGTTGCAACCACTTCAACTTCAAGCCACACCGGCTCACATGAATCTGTGAACAAAAGCCTTGAAGGTTTCGCGCCTCAATCGCGGTACTTTCCGAGTTCTCATTGGCCTTATCATCCTCATATGGCTCCTCCTACATTTTTCCCACCAAACTATCCTTTACCATTCTACAACACACCACCATATTGGAGTTGCATGCCACCCTCTTGGAGTAACAACATTTCATGTATCTCACCTCAATCCTCTGTTAACAACTCTGTCTCTGCCTCTGCCTCCTCTGCCTCTACTTTGGGGAAACACTCAAGGGATGGAAACATCATTGCTTCATCCAATTTACAAAGAGGAATGCATCATGTCATGGAGCACAACAACAACAGCAACAATGGCTCGGAACATGGTTTCTTGTTCCCCAAGACTCTTAGAATTGATGACCCTAGTGAAGCTGCAAAGAGGTCCATTTCCATGTGGCCAAAACTAGGGATCAAGAATGATGGTGATAACAACAAGGCCAGTTCAGGAGGAGGCCTCTTCAGCAAGGCTTTTCCCTATCCATCTCCATCCAAGGGAAATGATGACATGAACCGTCATCGCACTGCAGAAGCATCGCCGGTGTTGCAAGCCAACCCCGCCGCTCTGTCGCGGTCTCTTACCTTCCATGAACAGACCTAAATTGGGGAAACCACAATGCTTATGCATTGCAATGGAAATTGAGGTTATGCAAGTGAAACCTCATTTTGATGACAAGTTTAAGGAAATTGTTTTATTGAAAACAACAACAATAACAACAACCCTCTATGCAGGATTCCTAGGACAGATCGAAGAAGTGTTTCACTATTGCTTCTCTAGCTGCTACCATCTTGAGCCTGTTGAACTGAATAGGTGTTTTTGTTGCAGAATTAGATTATCTGTTGAGTAAATATATTGCTGTGTATATATTATATATGTTAGAAGAGGAAAACTAGAAGAAGAAAAGAGAAAGGAAAAAACTAAGAAGATTCTTAGACTAAAATCCAATGGTTTAGAATAAATAAACTTGCAACTCTTCATTGGAATTCTGTTACTTTTTTTTTTTTTTGTAGATTCTGTACTTTGATAATGCTAGACCCTGAGGATTATGATATTTATCTAAGCTTCCTTTATTTTATTTTCTTCTTCTTCAATCATGCAAAACAGCACTATATATATTTATACTTGCACAAATATCAACTCACATGCACTCTGCTCGCCATTATCTAGATAAAGTTGTTGGTTTCATCTTTGTTTTTCACTTCGGATTTTTGCAGGTTCGGGTCGGGTCAAACCCACCTTATCACCCGGTGTACAATCCCATTAATCTTCAATCTTTATTATTATAAATTTGAGTCCTTATCGCTGATAATAATAAAAAAAAAAAAAGAGTTTTTCTCAAAAAATTATCGAGTCTTTATTTTATTATAATTAACAAGTGCCACTTTATTTATTTTTTTGAAAATGACGGGTGCCACTTTTTGAAGATTATAAAAAATGGAAATTTGATGGATGTACTTTCTTTTCACTCTTATTTAAATAACTCTAAAATAGAGAAAGTTGATAAATAGCCATTCTTTTACGTCTATACGTATGAAGGTCATTTTCAATATTTATTGACTACACAACAACAGAAAGTTAGGTCTTGATCGATGCAGAAACATGCCAACCTTTTGTTAGTGGGATCTAATCTAACCATATATATTACTGGTTCTACACTCCTATGATCCTATTACTCACTTTTCTCGCAGTCAGAGCTAGTATATATATACGGTGAAAGAAAATAATTTACAAATAAACAAAACGAACTCAAGCTTTATTGCACTATATTTCATAGACAATCATGAATTAATGCAATAATTATATCGATCATATGAGTAATAATTATTATTATAATTCTTCATATAAGTCTTCACCTTATTGAAGTAATAATATATCATGAGAATGCTACATAAAACTTTATGCAAATGTCAAAATAAATTTTAAAAAGTGGCCAAGATGTATGTATAGAACTTCAACTTGAATTCGTTACATTTCTACTTGGCGGTTTAGAAATTTCGCATCAACCACTGGTATGATTAAATTAAACTATATAAATGGGGTAATTCTTATCTTTCTAGTCAATTTTGTATTATTGAATTATGCCTAAACTACTAAATTAGAAGATGATATTTTAAGATCAACCTAAATAGGTGTTTTCTATAAAAAAAAAACACTTATTTTGATTGCATAACATTTGAGACAACAACCAAACATGCACTTCTGCACTTACCTGTTCCTACTCCAACTACCATGGACAACTAAATTAGATATTAATGTGAACATTCTTCTGTTTCTTCTTTTCCTAGTAAAACCATCTTCGCTGGTCTAGAATCCTCGAAAATCGTCCTTGCATTATAGTTCTATCCTTTTCATTTTAGAAGGAAACCATATTTCAAAAGACAAAGAGGATCAAACCTAACTCTTCTTGCATTCTAAATAAGCTACAAGGGAGAACCTGTGGTCCATAGTAATATAAAGTTCTTGGCTCGTTTTAAAACATAGATGATTCTTTATATTTATAGTTAACTATGAAAATATTTGTGTTAAATGAAAATGGAGATTTTAAGTAGTACTTGATTAATCATTATTGTTCGGATAAATTTATGAAGAGTTCAACCCAATCAAATAAACTATTCTTTACATGAATGTAACTTTCGAAAACCTGAGTTCATTTTTTATTTTTTTTTAAACCTGAGTTTCATTATTATTATTATTATTATTATTATTATTAGAAATCATTAAAATAAAAGTTATAGTTGGGAATATTTTTATGCTTATAAATAGAAAACATAGCTGTGAAGAATTTGGGATATTCATGTGCATATACTATTATTTCATGTGAATTTCATATTTAACTTTTGTGCCTGCAGGTGGCCTGCACTTGTGCGGATAAACTCGAACTTACAACTGTCACAACATTAGTCCAAACATTTTTCAATAGAATCCAAAATTAGAAAAACAAAATAAAAGCTACCCAAGTTCAACTTTTTCTCCCTTTTTCCTTCATTCTTTCCACCTGCTTTTCTTTGATTAGTTTAACAATAATATAGTAATAATGTAAAATAATTTAATTTTTATATTATCGTTAATCATAACTCATAATTTACATTATTTTAAAGATAATTTCACATAAATCAATAAAATTATCATAAATTATGAGTTATGAATTGATTGAATAACCGTGTTAATGCATCACCCATACATGCATATAGCGTTGAGAAGGTTCATGTAGCGTTTAGAAGGTTCGAGATAGCCATTGAATCAAAAGATTCAAATTCTTACTTAATATTAAATTAAACACATCCATTTTATATTGATAACTTCTTAATTTAAGCATTTTTTTTTTTTATCTTGTATTTGTTTATGAGGAAAGGCATTGGTCAAGTTCAGATGTTCTCCAAGTGTCCCTAAAATCAGAGTCAGGGAAGAAACACAGTGATATTTCATGAGTTGCTTTCATGGGAAGTGACCACAAATTTTTATGCACATGTTGCTGTTGAGGGCCCCACCTCATGTGATTGCATTATTATTCAATTTGTGGCCTTTCTGTCTGTTGCACCCTTGGCCAATCCTTTCCTAAACTTCTGGTGTAGAACTCAATCTGTCAGCATATCTTGATTTTGGCTTCATCAAATTAATGGTAGAAAATTTTGTAAAGAATAATGGATCCCAAGTTCCAAATTTATGGAGAAAAATTGATGAAGAAGCAATCGGAGAATTTGTATTCAATTTTTACTGTATTATAAAAAAAAAAAAATTGGATCAACGACGATCACATAACAATAACAAGTAAGATTATTTTCTACACAATAAGAGTAAAATTATTCTTTTGATCTTATGAGTTGAAGATACCAATTATTTCTGATATAGGAATATAAAAAAAATGCAAAGTAGGACATGGTTATTTAAAAAAAAAAAAAGCGCAACAACTTAGGTTAGGTTGTGCTGTTCCCAATTAAAACGATATTAATATTATTTTTTCGTCATAGAGTTGACCCTTCGATGAAAACAATATAATATCTTAAAAACATATGTTTTTCAACGATTTTTACATCAAGTTGACCACCACTTTAATTTGAATTTCTTAATATTCACTTGTTAATCATTATTATTAATTTATAATTGTTGTTGGAAAAAGGCTTTTGGATATGGTATTTAAAGGAAATATAAACCAAATTGAAGCAAAGGGATATCAAAATAAAATAACAGGCAACTTAGAATAGATAACATTTTTAAGGGTGTTAAGTGTTAACAATAACTCCAACTGATAATGGATGAGTTATTTAACATTAATATATATATATATATATATATATATATATATATATAAAAATAAGTGATTTTAAATAAATGATTATTTTATAAATAAATAGGATTTATTTTTTAAAATAAACAAAAAAATTATTTATTTTAAATAAAAAAATTAAATAAATCTACTAAAAAAATAAAAAATTACTTATTTTATTAAAATAAATAATTATATTATAAAATGAGTTTAAACAAACATGCCTGATATTCATTCTAGTGTAATTCCAACATACAAGAATAACAATTTAGTATTGTTTTAAGAAAAAACATACAAATTTTTATATGCGTTTTTTTTTTTTTATCTATGTTTTGTTATCTATGTATTTTTGCGGTAGCCATTACCATTTTTATTTATGTTTTTTTGGGTAGCCGTGACCACTACCAACTATGAGTAGTCATTGTTATCTTTGAATTTGATATGTGTTTTTAAATATGTTTTATTAGAGTTTTATGGTAATGCTGGTTTATAATTAAATAACAATAATATAAAATTATTTACAATGTTAATGCCCAGTTTTTTTTTGAATGTTTATACTAATAATAAGATAATAAAAAAAAGTGAGAGGGAAATATTTATGCAGTGCAGTAATGTTATATATAATGTCAATATTTTAATGCTCAAATAAGTCCCAATATTGAAAAATTGCTAAAGAGTGGCAGTGGTGCATAAGTGGAAACTGAAAAAAAAAAATGTGGAGATTAAGACACTAGATGCAGCTTTGGCCCAAACTAGCTTTTGAGCCCAGGATTAGCAAATTTTTTTCCATATAGACAGAAATCTTTCATTAATGGTAAATAATATTAATGTTGATATATTACATTAATAAACTGAATTGACTTAATGTTGTCTCATGTGTTATAGGTTATGGTGAGTTAGCTTTGTGTTCACAAATAAATTTCGGATTGGATAGAAATAAAAATAAATATATCACAGCCCCTCCCATGTAGCCTCTACTCTAGTACTTGGAATTTTGTATTCAAATATTTAGAAATATAAATCCATTGAACTTTGATATAAATGTAGTTTTATTTAGGTCGAATTAATTTATTCAGGAACTGTAGAAGGATGCAGTTGTTCATTTCCATGCTTTTTAAAAAATAAATTAATTAATAATCAATTATATATCAACTATTTGGTGTGATTTCTATCAAAAAATTCTTTTTTTCTTAATATATTTATTATTATGTTTGGGGTTACACAATTAAGCATTTTGTTACATAATCTAAGTTGTTTAAAAAAAAAAGTATTTTTATTTGGATACATAGCTTAAATTTGAAAAAATAAGTTGTTTTGATAAAATTAAAATTTTATAATTTATAATTATTTTTGAATGACATTTTTTTTAGTTGTTTTTACACTCTTTTATTCTATAAAAGCTATTTTTTGTTATATCTAAATGAAATTAATTATTTTCAGAGATTTTTCAGTAAATTTATCCAAACAAAAATTAATTTCGATTATAATCCATTATAATAATAATAATTAATTATTAAAATAATTTAACTTTTTAATTTTAATCACACCATCATCTAAAAAGTAAATAATAAGAAAAGTGGATCTGTGGCGCAATGGTAGCGCGTCTGACTCCAGATCAGAAGGTTGCGTGTTCGATTCACGTCAGGTTCATTTCCTTTTTATTTTCACTTTCATACGCACGGTGCAAACTGCAAACATACGTTTCTAATAAATAGCCCCCATCGTGCGACATCTTTTTTAGCCGCAGGATTTTTAAATAAACATGGGATTAAGGTGGAACTGTCCACACCAGATTAAAAAAAAAATTCATTCCTTATTCTTCTTCCTCCTTCCTCTTCTTGGATTGTTAGTTTCTCCGGCGACCACATATAACAAAAACAACCACCGGATCTGAGATCGAAAACAAAAACAACCCATAGATCTGAAATCGAAATCGAAGCGAGTTATAGTTTTTCCCGCCGCAGCACCGCCCAACACAACGCCAAAGTGAAAACCCTAAACAATTATTCCGATGAAAATGAAAGCAGTGGCGGCAACGATAATATTGCTCATAGTATTTATCACCTCATCTTCATCTCAGACCACAATGCACACTAACAATTGGGCTGTTTTGGTCTGCACCTCGCGCTTCTGGTACATTAGAGATCCCACATCGACCAAATTAAAGTAGCGTAGTATACATACTCAATGTGATCATTGTTGTGCTTCTCTTGTTTCAGGTTTAATTATCGGCACATGGCCAATACTCTCTCATTGTATAGGTAAGTCAACAATTTTAGCCTTCAATTGTTTGAGATGTGCTTTGTTAAAATAACGGTCGTTTTCTATATACTATTGCTCTTTAACTTGATTTCTGATTGATTCAGGACAGTTAAGCGTCTCGGAATACCTGATGAGAGGATTATACTCATGCTAGCAGATGACATGGCATGCAATGCTAGAAACAACTACCCTGCCCAAGTTTTTAACAATGAAAACCATAGGCTTAATCTCTATGGGGATAATGTCGAGGTCAGTCTCAAAACCACAATTCGATACCGACTAATTTCAAGGATTTTTCAATATCTAAGAAACTATTTAGTATGATTTCTAGTATTCACAAAAAAGGTCTAGCTCAGTTGGTTGAGTAGAGTGTGTGAGTGTTGTAAACCTTCAGGTACTGTCTTTGATTTCCACAGATAAAAAAAAGTATGATTTCTATTGCTTGAGAGATTACCTATATAATTTGTTTACTTTTGGGACTATTTAGGGATGAAAATTGATGGTTTATGCTAAGACTATCGAGAGGATCTTTGTTGTTAGCTTTGTCTTTACCTCATTGCTGTCGTTGCAATTTCAAACCTAGGGGTTTTTTGTTTTACAAATCACAAACACCGAGCTAAATCATTTGTGTAGTTGGCTTGGTATGGCACTTCTTCATTTAATCATTACATTTTCAAAATGTGGTTTATCATTGTTTGTAAAAACTTTAGCTTCCAGAGCTATACATTAGCTGGGTGGATGAAAGTCTTATCCTAAAGCATCTCTTGTATGTGACTTTAACCCCCCTTGTTTATTTTCTTCTCTCATTTAATTGTTTCTCAATCTCTTGTAGTATTTAGAAGAGAAGATATTTGTCTTTTTCTACTTTTTTAGGGATTTTGATATGTAATCTCTTTTAGAGGATGATTGTTTGCCTGCAATTGCCCAGGTAGACTATCGTGGCTATGAAGTGACAGTGGAAAACTTTTTACGGGTACTTACAGGACATCATGAAACTGCTGTTCCAAGGTCCAAGCGACTTCTTAGTGATGAAGGAAGTCACATTCTTCTGTACATGACAGGACATGGAGGGGATGAGTTTTTGAAGTTTCAGGACTCAGAAGAGCTTCAAAGTCATGATTTAGCTGATGCTGTGAAGCAAATGAAAGAGAAGCGCAGGTATTGTTTCTTATCCAACTGTATATTTGTGATCTATGATTTGTACATTGATTACATGAATTAAAAACAACTTTTTATTAATGAATTTTAATTTATTGGGGTGATGGATTTTGCTTACAAAGAGAAGGGAGGATACAGAGTCCTCCTTAACAAAAGTACAAAACAGAAAACAATAAAGATGAAGATGAAATCACTGGAACAGATCTACATGTGTCCTTGACAAATAGACTAATGAATCAGGACTCCAATTTCATATGCTTATCATTATTGAATAAAGAACTCATTTTTGGCTCATACTCATAATTGGATTGGTTAGGTTTAAGGAGCTTCTGATAATGGTGGACACCTGCCAAGCCTCTACTTTGTTTTCCCAGGTTTCAAATTAATTTTATATGCTTATCATTCTTGAAAACTCCTATGCCAATTCTTATGAAATAACAGTCTGTGATCTCGAGTATTCATTATCCAGAATTAATTAACACTTATCATTGAAGGGCAATATGTTAGTTTTAGAGTTGATATCTGTCCAAGTTTAATGCACACCTTATGTTAGTTTTAGATGGTAATATTTTCCATCATTGGTAAAACAATGCATGGGTTAGGAGTATAAAGAAGTCTGAAACTCAGTTCCTCATATTACTTTGTTGTTAGGCTGTTTAGCTGCTCTTAAATGGCCTATAATTTGATTATTAAGGATATACATGTTTAAAGAGAGTCTACTCTGTATTATTTTCCTTATATAAACTATAAATTATGGCTACTTTGCTTTCAGTCAGGGGCATCCCTATGACAATTACATAATTTTGATGAAAGGAGTTTTACAAGTTTCCTATACTGAGGATTTTGGTTTTAACTTTATCTTCATATTAACTTATACCTGCATAACTAATTGTATAACATATTTTCCTCCCTCTTAAACATCATATAATGAACTACAAAGAATGTGAATTTAACCAGTCTGCTTTTGTTTTCTGTTACTTTTCTCCTCCTTCTCTAGGTCTTATCTTCCTGAATTAAATCGATGCTCCTAGCACTTAGTGTGTATTCATTATTAAAATGTATAGGTTGTTCCAAGCAAGTCTGTGTCATTGTCCACCTGAAATTTATAATTGCTTATTATGTGATAATAAGAAATTCTTTTTTTCTGTCTAGCTGATTATTCTTCCCTAAGTTTTGTTGCTGACAATGTTCTTTTTCTAAGCATGGCAGCTTCATTCGCCAGGTGTTTTGGCAATTGGAAGTAGTAAGAAAGGAGAGAATTCATATTCACATCATTTGGATTCAGATGTATGTATGAATTTAATAGTACTTCATAAGAGTATTTGGTGTAATTTTCAATAGTTTATCTATTGAGTTTTTTCTTGTTTAAGCTCAAGTTCTGCACAGCTAATTCTTTTGTAATTGTTCTTTAAAATATACAGGTTGGCGTTTCAGTTGTTGATCGTTTTACATTTTACACTCTTGCTTTCTTTGAGAGGCTGAATATGTATGACAATGCTTCATTGAGCAGGTACCTTCAAATTTTTATAAGCCTTTCCACGTTAAGTATTTTATCCTTGCTATCAACTGTCTATAGAATGTGCCTGTTCTTTTCATAGAATCTTACTTTCCAAGCATTTTGTTGCAGTTCTGTTTCGTATTCTTTGTTTGAAATAGTTCTCTTTAAAATTCAATAGGTGATTAAAACTTAATTGACCCATTTTTGGTAAATCAAGTTTCATGTTTTCTATCATTTGTAAATGCACAAAGTCATTATCTTCTCTTATTTGTTAAGCAAGTTCATAAGTACAGACTTAAGAGCAGCTGGAATACACAACATTAAAAATCTAAAATTATGTTCGCAGCATATCAATGAAGGCTAAATTGTTTACTCATATTTTTTGTATTTGTTTTGCAGTCTATTCAATTCATACAATCCAAATTTGTTGATGTCAACTGCATATTACAGAATGGATCTATACCAACGCCAATTAGAGGAGGTAATGAAATTATGGACATATTTTTAATCTTTTGCTTTTTTTTAGTAGATTTATTGTTTATCTGGAGAAAAATATAGTTTCCTAAGGTTAAACTAATTTACTTCCTGAACTATTTGAGAAACTTTTAGATTTGGTTTGATTTTTTTCTTTTTAGATAAACTTTTAGATTTAAATTGGATTGGTTTAATGATTTAGAGTGATTGATGTAATATTTGTCACTTTTGATGCTTTGTTTGGTTGCAGTTCTGAATTCTTGTTTTGTCACTTCTTTCTAGGAACCTGTAACAAACTTCTTTGGCTCTGTAATGAAAACAATACATACCGATTCAGCCTACAAATCTCAGTCGAATAAAAAATTTGTGGCAGCCAAAACCAAAATATCTTTGGATCAATCAATCTCCGACACTGACAGAAGAAGAAGTTTGAGAAACCCAGATGAGGATGAACAATTTAATAATTTAACTACAGAGGTGAATTTAGTATATGCCTCATTAAGATTAGTTTTACAATTGACATTGTTTCATGAGGCTATAAATCATGTTTTGACTGGATTTGCTGTGCAGGAATATCTATGGAGTGCTATTCTCAGCAATGTGAAGAATACTTTTGAAAGCATAGATGCTTTTGTGTGCTATGGCCTGCTTTCAATGCTTCCTTTGTTGTTATTTTCCACTTGGGTGTCAAAGTGAATGATAGTAGAATTGCAGCAATGTTCTTTAAGTTTGTTCGTGAAGCAGAGACATTATTTCTTTGACACTGTGCCATCATTGTTTGAAATGCAATTTCACAGGTTCATAGTTGCTTCCAGGAAAATGGCATTGAACACCTCGATGATTCTTTGCCTTGTCATGATTTCATTCTGCAGCATCTTACGTATGAATTTACTCTGTTACAACTTTAAAAAACACGGAGAATTATTGAAGAGGAGAGAGACTAAATTTACATTTTTTTTTTTTTTTTAAAGTTTGAAGATTAAATTCGTCAGTATAAAATGAAGGACCTTGGTTGACTTTGTTTGATCAAAAGTATGGAGACCAAAAGTATATTTTTCCTATTTTATTTTAATAAACCTTGAAGTTAAATAAAATAATAAATTAAATAAAACAAAGAAAATTATTAAAAAAATATCAAAAATTGATTTAGTTGAGTAAGGAGTTTTGATAACGCCGATGTGTCTTTTAATACAATGGGAAATACAAAGTTTTGTCTCTCTTAAAAAGTTAAAAAGTTTGATAATTTTGTATGAAAATTATGTGATTGATATAAGTGAGGCTAATTTTAATTCTGTCTTTTTTTTTTTTAGCTTTTTAAATCCATGAGTTTGCTATATTTGATTTTTAATTATAACATTTAGTTTATCTAATTTTACAAATTGATAATTTTGGTTCATACCTTAGATTGTGAACTAATAATTAAGAGTTATTAAGTTAATTACAAAGTATTAACTATAAATAACACCACTAATCATAATTATTAATGAATTTTAAAACAAGAAAACAAAAAAATCATAAAAGTAAAAAAAAATCCTAATAGAATTTTAAACCGACAAATAATTAATCTTCTCGAGTAAGCAACATTAGGAATAATCTATCCCATGATATTTTCGTTTCTTTATGTCACCAAACCGCGTTTTTTTTTTTACCTGCCCCCAACACAAAGATAGCTAAAATTTCAACATGGCCATAAGAAGAGCACAAAAACCTAGATATCCACCCTCTCCAATACAAAAGGACAAAGAACAAATTTACTTTTCTACTACAGCCTTAATAGCAAGGGCAAACAAAAGTCCTTAACATCATTTCGTGGTAGTTTCTGGGACAATACCCTTTCCACACGCGTACACGTTTCAAACGACCCTTATATCGTGCAACACAAGCAGCTATTGCTATCCAATGTGCCAGATAAATTTTGTGTTTCGTTCAGTGTAGAAGAATTAATTTTTGAGTTCATTCAAAATTGATTATAGATTTAAAATTTGTTAAAAAAAATGATACTAAAATGTGAAAAAAAAAAATTAAGTTATAAAATTTGGGAATATAATACTTTGGGATTAAATTCACAAAATGATAAAAGTTGGATAATATTATTTATAATATTTTTTTTCTTTTTTTTATTCATTACACTATTCATAATTCCCCATATTTTTTTTTGTACAAACACACAATAAAAGTGAAAAGCAGTAGCTTTATCTTAATCGCCAAGAATGTTCGCAGTCATTCAATAAATTCTCCATTTCTCCTCTTGAAGCCTTCTTCCATGTCTTTTTGTCCGTTCACACTAGCGAATTTCACAGAAACTGCACAGATATAAATGTCTTTAATTTTTCCCAATATGTGAATACTACTATACAAAAGAAAACTATGTCCCACTATTACTTATTACTATAAACAACGTACTTTTAAAAACAGTTCCCAATGAACGCGCTTATTAACTGCTAATGCACTACTAGGTTCACCTTTTTAGGCTTTTATATATTTGAATTCAAGAACTCAACCATGCACACAATAAGTTCATGCCTAAGGCTAAGGGTGCGAGTGCTAAAAAATATAACAAGTGATCCTTTTTTATTTTCTTCTTTTTTTATGAATGGAGCAAAAACATAGCAACATGAATGTGTCTGGATTATTGTCTCTGTGTCTTAGAATTCTCCTACGTGGCATCAAATTGAATGTTTTCCTCTCAATTATATTTTTCTCTTTTCAGTCTCTGTGGAATTGGGTCTTGCAAAATTGGAAAAAAAAATGTTGCACCAACAATTTGGAGCTGTTCATTATTCAACATGGTGTGAGATTGTGCAAAGAAGATGTGATTATGGTAATGCAAAAGCTGGGGATAAGTGTTGAAAATGATGGAGGATTAATAGACGGTTTTGTTGGAGAACAAGAAATTGATGAAATGTTTGAAAATGATGAAGTGAGTGTGGAAGAGGTGGAGGAAGCTTTCAATGTGTTTGATGAAAACAAAGATGGCTTCATAGATGCTGCTGAGTTGAAGAGAGTGTTGTGTTGTTTGGGTTTGGAGAGAGACTCTGTGCAGTGTCAGAAAATGATTAATGCTGTTGATAAAAATGGTGATGAACTCATTGATCTCAATGAGTTTTTCATGTTCATGGAACAGAGTTTTTGTTGAATTTTAATGTTTCCTATGTAGTCTTGCATTGCATTGTAGGTGGTTTTTTTTTTTTTCTATTTAATTTCTGTGGAACATGACTTAGGAGACTTTAGCATTTTCCTAGGTAAAATTTTTTCATGCCATCATGTTTCTCTGTATTAAGTTTACTATGTTAACTGTGTAATTTGTTTAAATTTATATTCTAGTTCATGTTTTCAACTTGAGGGTGTGGAATAAGTTAACGCCTTAAATCTAATTTGATCAAGACTAATTAGTGGATTCAAATTCAATTTCTGGAAATGGAACCGAATTGAAACTCTCACTTTTTGTTAACTTTAACGAGTACTAATAAAAACTTGCAAACAAAAAGTATTTGATGCAATCTCAATCGAATATATAGTAACTCAACCCAATTTATATTGTGTGATTGATTGCTGATATCGAGTTTTTGAAGGAAATTGTTTTCCAAAACTTTCTGGTTAATATGTTTTGGTGTTGTTGGCTTCTTGTTTTCTTTTACTTCTTATGTTTCTCTCGAAGTTGAACTTATCACTACTTGTGGCTAAGTTTAGCTTTTTCTTAATAATAAAAGTCTCTCTCTCTCTCTCTCTCTTTTTGAAGCTAACAAAAGTCTCATGATTGAATAAAATAACTCAACATATTTGTAATGATTATAATTTATACATTTATAATATATGTATGTCCTGTAATAGGTCACACTCCTCTTTGTATTTTATCCAGAATTCTAAATTTTCAATTGATTCTGATTTAACATTAAAAATATATAAAGATTAAAAAAAAATTATTGATAATTTTTTTTTTCAAAATTCATCTTACTTATCACCTAAAAAATATAGAATATCAATTAAGAAAAAATATATTTCTTATATTTTCATATGTATTGTTTTATTCACACAATCATAGATTGAACCTTGATATATAATTAAAAGTTTGGATATTTGAAAATATACCGAAGGATCAAGTTATATCAAACACTTTATCTTGTAATTCTAAGAGAATTACACACCATCTTGATAATTCATTCTAATGGTTAAGATTGGTAACTCAGGATAACCATATGATATGTCATTCCTCATTTTATATATATATATATATATATATATATATATATATATAATAAAATCAATGTTTTTACAAGTTAGAAACAAAAATCCAAAACTAAAAACACAATTATTAACCCTTGTTGTGATAATCATTGTAGGCCGTTAACTCTCTTTTATTTATTGAGGCTAAAGGTAGAAGAAGGAGCATTGACATTAATGAGACAATCAGATTGGGCTTTCAATGCACCCCAAGTGGGCTTGTTCCTTCCCATTATTTTGGATCGCGTGGGCCACCACCATGGGCCGCCATCATGCTACGACAAGCTATGGCCCACATCATCCATATATCGGCTCTCTACACTGGCATGACCAACCAACAGTGGTTTATGTCAGATGTTACATGGCAAGAGCAAGTAATGGTAGGGTCACGACACAACATTCATGTTTTCTCATCTTACAACACATCATTCAACGATCACTGTCACTTTTTTGTAATACGATGAGATTGTGACGGTTTCCAACACTATGGTTTCGACCCCTTAATTTATGGAATTACAAGTTCAGCGATGCAATGTCACACGCAAAGCGCGCTCAAACGAGGTGTGGATTTAGCGGTTAGACATATTTATTCTCAGACATAATTTATTTAACAAAAAAAAATTCTGTTTGAACTATGTAATGTGCCAATTCTCTTCGGATTAACAATAGTCACCATACCCGAAATATAATATTTTTTATAAACTGAAGATATATTTGATATGACAAAAAAAAACACTCAAGTATAATTACCTCTAAATATAAATTAAAACATTTATCTTACGTGTTAGTGTTTTAAGCTGCAAAGACATCAATTAAAAAGTTACAATAAATAAAAAATGAGTAAAAATCAACAAACTTATCTTGCAAGTAGATTTTTATTGAATGATAATGTAAAAGTATGACCTGTTTTTTTTAATTTATATCTACAAAATAATACAAAACATTTTATAGAAACATTTAAATAAAATTGAGAAAAAAAAATTATGTATAATATTTTTGTATAATCATTAATCTCTCAAATTTTATCCTATCATCACATTATAATAATGAATAAGATGATGGTCATTTTTCAATGTAAGATTGAATTAAAGTATTTTAAAATTTGGAGACTAAATTGACGTATTTAAAATAATTTAGGAATCAAATTTGATCATTAAACCTTTTTTTTTTTTTACAGAATTGATCATTAAACCTACAAAAACAATTGCAGTGATTGTATATACATATTAAATTCATAAAAACTATTAAAAATTATGATAAAATTGTATTAAAAAATTAAATTATTATTTTAATAAAAAAAAATGACCTACAATAGTCTGCTCAACTAAAGGAATTCACTTTAATTATTAATTATTTTACTTCTCATTTAATACCCAATTTAATATCAATAAAAATGAAAAAAAAATAATTAAAATAGATAGCCTAATACAAAATCAAACATGAAAAAAAAAATCTCAAAAGACAACCTCTGATGTTATACATAAAAAAATAATTGCCTAATTCATCAAGAAAAAAAAATTATTAAATTATCATAAATTTTAATTTTATTTCAAGATTATCCATGTCATTAAATGTTTAAGAGCTGACTATTTTTTAAAAGATAATTTTTTTTTTAACCAATGAGTATGTATTATTATGTTGATAACTCAATAAATAAGCCCAATTTCATGAAAAAAAAAAAGTGTATATATTTAATCAATCCCACAATTAATTAGGGGTAAAACGAAAATTTAGCTATAAAATAATCATCTGTGTCTTGTAATAAAGACCAAAATAATAGTCTTTTTTTTCTTAGGGGACCATAGTAACATATACTTGTAATGTTATGTAAAAAAGAAAAGATTAATAATACACTTTATAACATACTTTTAATTTTTTTAATATATTGAAAATTATAAAATTTTATGGTTCTTGCTTTTAATTTAATAAAATCTCATTCACAATTTTATAGTTTAATCAATAAAAAAAAAAAATACGCTTAAAGAGTGTGTTGCTTACTCTATTTACCTGTATAAAAAGTAACCCTCAAATTTTGTGAAACATGGTTTTGATGACAACACAGTTAAAAGTCATTCGTTGTCCGAGCATTATAGTATTTCTTAAGTTTGCATTAAGTGTGAGACTTAACCAAAATTGATATGATTTATGGTGGTCTTTTTGAAACAGTTAAGATGAGTGAAATGTAACTTTTTCAAACTACCAAGTTTGTTGTTTCTTAGGATCCATAAAGATTTCAGTGATAAACTGCCACATCACAATCTCATCTCATGTGAGTGGCATGAATTTTCAAAAGAGATTTTTGTTGTTGTTGTTGTGACATATGATATGGGAAGAAAGCAAGCTGCTGAACAGTTTTAAATGCACAAATGGATGGAGTCAGTTGCTGAAATTGTGCCTTAGTTATTGCATCATAGGCCCATGAGAAAAGGATGTTCCCAAACAGTTCCCATTTTCCCAACCTTCTCTTTTTCCATCATCATTCCCCCAAAACAGTTTTGTCACACACAAACCAATTCCTGCAACACATATTTATAGTATTTTTTTTATTAGATTATTAATACAGAATATTCATTAGTTTTGTTGATTATTAATCTAAGTCAAATAACACCTTTAATGGAATTCTTTTTTTATCAATCACATTTTTTTTTTCTTATATCAGCATCTACGAGGAGTTGTTTAATAAATTGTTTAACAATAAAAAAATTATGCTTAACATTAAAAATTACTTATTTATTTTAATGTGTCACAATTTTTGAATTGCTTAAAATAAAAGAGTTGATTATATAAAGAGTTCCTTATACAAGGAGTGAAAAAAAATATTTATGCCCTATAAGAGAAAATTATTTAATTTACTTCAGATTTAGCAGACATTCTCTCTCTATTATGATTGATTGAAATTCAATCATCGATTTTGATACACATCACATTGTATTTATTTACGCTCTTATCTTATTTAAAATATGAGATCCACCAATTCTAGCCATCGTGAAAAAAATTATTTACCTTAAAAGAATCACCTTTTGCATTCCTCCTTTGACATTTTGCAACCTTATAGGACTATACATTATACACTACACATACTACACCAATTTCTGTCCTTTCATAGCTTCTTACACGTATCACCCTATAGAGTCCTTCTGTCTCCTAAATTGTTTTAATTAGTACCTTCCTATTCTTAGCCATGTATTATTCTAAGTAACAAACGAATGTCTCGGACACATTTATTATCCAAATGATCCCGTTTCAACCTTCATTTGGCTGGTGGACAAATTCTTAACCAAAGAAGGGGTTATTAATTATTAATTGTTAATATAGAAAGCAGCAATATAGTAGTAATGAAATTTAAGTATATTATTATTATTATTGTTTTTTTATTGAAGGGGAGGGGGTCCCCATAGAGAGGAAAATCACAACAGAGATTCATCATAGGAGAGTGATTCTCAAACAACAGAAAGTGACGCAAGCAAAGGGATCATCACAGTCACCAAACTGAAGCAACTATCCTTTCTGTTTACCTCGAATGGCTTTTCTCAGCAATGTTGGACCACACCTATATTGAGGAGTTTCCAGGGAAAAAAAAAGGTTGCAGCTTTTTTCTTCCTGTTGTTGTTGCTGTTGTTTCGGATTCTAACTTTGATCTCTATAAGCTACTACTACTACTTCTATGTGGCTCCTACTCCAAGAAAATCAATAAATGAAGGTGGAATTGCTGCTGCATCTGGGGTAGCTTGATCTCTGTGTTCTGCCACTGATGATAGTGAGGCTTCACTGTGGCCTAATATCTGTGCTGTGGAATTTGAGAAACTGTAAAAGTTGTGATTGTGTTGTTGTTGCTGCATTAGCATCAGATATTGGGGGTATTGAATTTGAGGGTAGAAACCAGATTGTTGTTGGTGATGATGATGATTCTGCCCAAAATACTCACCCACCATGTCATTACTTCTAACACCTACATGTCCAAACAGCATAGTAGTACCAGTGTTAAAGCCATAGAGAAAGAACGCAAAAAAAAAAGTGATAATATATATATATATATATATATATATATATATATATAATGCCCAAAAGGGGTTTGCATCAGTCACTATTGTCACAGACCAAAAAGATAGATGGAGAGAAAAAAAAAACATGAAAAAGTTAAGATAATTATACAAAACTTTTAACTTTGTTTGAAAAGTTGGGAAAATACTGAAATGAGGCTTGTTTGTAACAAGATAGAAGCATGAAAAGTTGAGTGAGGATTGAAATATAGACATTATTATTGGGAACCCACCTGAGAAGAAATCAAGTGGTGTTTGTTGAGGATACAAGGCAGCAGCAATATTATGGGGAGGGTCCATCTTGGTGGTTGAGATTGCTTCTTTTGAAGAAGCCATGTGGGGTGATCCATTTAATAAGCACAGATCAGTAGCAGCAGCACCAGCGGCAGCAGCAGCCACTACTCCATGATGGAATGGTGCAGCAGCAGCATAAGGAAAACTAGGCATGTTAATGTTGTTGCTGTTGATGAAACAATAGGGTGATGGTGGTGCTTGTTGTTGTTGTTCTGTCCCTGCAGTGGTTGTGTCTCTTCTTGAGACAATGCTGCTACCTGTTGTTGTTGTTACTGTTGTGTTGATTATTTCCTCAACTCCTCTTCTGTAAACAGATTGTTGGGTGAGCCTCCTCCTCCTGTAGGCACTGGACTGTTCTCTGTACTTTCTAGCCATAATAACATGCCAGTGATTCTTCACTGCATTATCTGTTCTTCCTGGGAAAAGCCTTGCAATCATGGCCCATTTGTTGCCATAAATCCTATGTGCCTGCATTAGCCTCTCTTCCTCTTCCTCACTGAATGCCCTCCTGTTTATCCTTGGATCCAGCTGGTTGAACCATCTCAGCCTACAACTCTTACCTTCAAATCACAACAAATCACAAAGCCAAACAAAACCCATTTAGTAGTTTTCAAAAGGGTATATAAAAAAAAGAATCTTTTTTTAAGAAGAAAAAGTACTTTTAAGACTTTTTTTTTTTTTTAATTTTCAGACCTGATCTTCCTTCTAGCTTCTCAGCAATGAGGTTCCAGTTCTGAGGGCCATAGAGAGCAACAAGCTCCTTGAGCTTGGAATCTTCTGCTGGTCTCCAATGCCCTCTAGCACAGAGCTTGGAGTGGCCACCGGAGCCACCACTGTTAGAATTATTCTCATTAGGGTTGTTCTCATCATCGTTAAAGTTATTAGCATTATGGTTAACTTTGTCACTGTCTTCACCACCACCATCATCATCATCACTGCTATTATCAGAGCCTTTGTTACCCTCATGATCAGCCACACCGTCATCACTGTTGTTGGGGTGTTCCTCAAAGTTGTTCCTCATAAAGGGTAAGCCCCAGTTTGTGTTTCCTCCGTTGGAGACATAGCAATCTTGATGATGATGATGATGATGAGAGGAAACCACACCGTAGTTTGAACAAAGAGAGAGAGAATCCATGTCTGCATAGACCATTCCCATTGAAGGAGGAGAAGAAGAGTAAGATGAAGAAGGGTATCTAGTATGGCTATTATTTGTGTTCTCTTGTGAAGAAGGGTATGTAACACTAGCTGGCCATGCCTTCATCTTTTGTGTGTTATGTTGTTTCTCACAAAAGATGAAGAATAAGAAGAAGGGTATATGAATATGAAAACGAAAGGGTTGCAAAGTTTGATGATGAAGAGGAGAGTAACAATAACATGAGATGATGCAAAGTTTGAAAGGACAGACAGTGAAGGGGGAAGAAGAAGAAACAGAAGACAGATTTCTTAGCAGAAGTTACAAAAAGAAGTAAAAAACAGCTAAAGTTCTTCGCTTTCAAAAGTGTTTCAAGTGTCGAAGCCTTTTAACAGATTTTCTTCACTAATGAAACCATTGGTTCAGTGAGAAGAGAGAAAAGAGAAAGAGAGAGAGAGAGAGAAGTTTGAAGTAGTTAGGTACCGAGACTGAGGCAATGACCCTGGCATTCTTCATTTAACCAGTTGCTGTCATTATATTACTACTATTTATTCTATTCTTTTAACAAATCACACCTCACTCACACGTGTGAGAGTGAGAGACAGGAAGAAGAAAAAAACCACTCTTTATAAAAAATTTCTCTCTCCATTCATGGAGGGGTTGCAGGGTCTTAGGCTGTCTCTCTCTAAATTGACAAGAAAGACAGTAATGTGATGGGTGCATACTTCGGCTTGTGGCAGCAGCAAGGGACACCTTTCTTTTCAAACCACATCAAAATATAAATTTGAGGGGCTTTGCTTTGTTGCTATTGCTACACTACACAACACAACCGGGAACAAGCCTTGTCATGTTCAATATGTGCACTAGTAAAAATATGACCCTAGCATTACCATAGGATATAGCAAACCATAGCCTTTTTTTTTTTTTTTTTTTCCTGTAATCATGTTATTATATATAAACTATTTATCAATTTTATTAATGATTAATATATTTTTTTATTAATTTTATTAATGATTAATATTTATTAAAAAATTTGTCTAATCATTTTTAATAAAATTCTTTTTCTTCTAATCATGTTATTTTATCGATAAAATTTAAACTTAAAACATTATTTATGATACGTATTTGTTTGAGTGGAAAGAATGATATGAAAGTTAAAAATAGATAAAAAAAAAAAAAATTAATTAAACTAAAAAAATATGAGTTTCCCATTTTCCCATTCTCTTTCACTCATTTTTCATTTTCAATCCTAATTTTTGTTTTGATTATACTTTTATACTTTGTATTTACATTAAAATGTATACATATAATTTTACGTTTTAAACCAAACACGGTGACGTGTAAATAACCTATTTATTGATTAAATCAAAAAACATATTATTTCTTTCTCTCTCTAACGCTCTGAGTCCCCATCAACATCAGTAACACTACTACTACTGCATTAGTCCCTCGGGCTTGTGCTTGTGTTTTTGCTTGGTCGTGTTGTGTTGTGTTATTAACTAGATATGTGCAATTCAAAGAGGGTTCAGTAACCTTGGTTTCAGTTGAGGTAACCACTTGAAGTCGACCTAACGACCAACCAAGGATTCACTCTATTATTATATATATACTTGTACCTCAACTAACTCACTACTGCATATGTATCAACACGGTTTTCATTTTAGGATAGTTACTAATTACTAATTAGTGTATTCTTAGTAGTTTAGGGTTAATTTGTATTATTTCGTTTAAGTTGTTGTTCATTTGAATAAAAAATAATTCTAAAATTGTTGTTGATTAATTTAGTTTTAACACATTTAATTTACAAAATGCTAGCTAGATGAACTTATTTTAGCATATTTTTAAGTTCGATTTGACCTAATTTATTTTTAAGTTATAAGTTATTTTTAAGTAAAAATTAAAAATAAGAATTTAAAAAAAATAAGTAAAAAGTTTTTTTGTTTATTTTATTTTATTTTTTAACTTAAAAGCTTAAAGTTAAAAATATAATCAAATCGATAGGTTTTAGATTCGACTCCCCCGCTAATAAAAATTAACAAACTACTTATTAATATGTTCTGATAAAAAAAACACTAATTATTTCAAAAGTTGATCTTTCTGAGATTTAAAGAGAGACATGAAAATAAGCTTTATTCCTCGCTAACAAAAATTAACAAATTATTCGTTAATATGTTTTGATAAAAAAAATACTAATTATTTCAAAAGTTGATTTTGTTGAGATTTGAAAAGAGATATGAAAATAAAATTCATATAAATAGCTTTGGATAACTTATTATAAAACTCCTTATTTTTAATTTTTCTTTATTAAAATAAATAACTTTTATTTTAATGAACTTTTACAAATGGATATTTACTCCAACTTTTAATTAAAAGTTATTTATAAGTTAAAAATAAGTTAATTGAAACGATACTTTAGTAAGCGGAGGTTGGTTTTAATCTTGGAATTCCCTTTTTAAATTTGTGTACTGATGAAAATTAAAGTAATTTAAATTATTTTTGAGAAAAATATGAATGAGATTCTAATATGTTTATAGTTTCTTAAATATACATCCATAACAAATAATATTACTCATTTTTATGGTAGTCAAAATTTTTAATTATGGTATTTTTTTTCATTGACTTAGGTTAAAGATCGTAAATGTCCTCTGGGATCATAAATTAATTTAGTTCATAATAAATAATTAAAGTGTGTGTAAGAAAATTTTGAACAAAAAAAAAATAAACACGAATTTCTTATTAAATAAAATATTCATTTATATATGAACATAACATATGAACACATATAGTATAAATATTATCTTTCTAATATAATCTATTTCATACCTCGAAATCAAGATTCAAATGTTGAAACATTTAATTAAAAAATACGATTATACAAACCGATATAAAGTTATCACTTATATCGAAAATTGATGTTACATTGAGGAAGATTTTTGCCATGGAGAACAATTTTGCTCTTTAATTTGTCATTGTATTTTTATTTGTATTTTTACTTGTTTGAAGTGTTTTTAATGGAGGAGAGAAAAAAAAAGTTCCACCCAACTAGATGAATCAGGCAAAGGGATTCACCCTTACATATTTTTGTTGTGAATTGGGCAACTTGCTCATCAACAATTGGAAATCATAAAAATGATTAATGGAAACCTATCCATATCACAAGGCCTTGTATTTGTGATCGCCTCTTATTTGTTGGCAACCTTACTTTATGTAGTAGTTATTCAAGTGAATTTCCCTTAACATATGCTTTGTTTTGCTAAGATTTTTCTTTTACAATTTGCCTTTTTTTTTTTTTTACCATAAGATAAAATTTATTGGAAAGCAAAATAATTTACCTCAAACAAATACCGTTCAACATTACTAACAATAACTCTGTATGAATGTAACAAAAAAATTATCTCTATATAAATTCTATAATTATTATTGCATCACAAATAAAGTGAGGTGCCAGGCCTACATATAATAAATGTTTCTGATTATCAAAGCAAGTTTTCCACTGAAGAGATCTCTGTACATTCTAAATTTCCAAGCTAACTGTGAATCACATGCATATGTATCTAGCCCAATCCAAGGAAATTAAAGAGAAGAAAAGAAATTGTGGAGTGTTATTATTTTAGCATATTTTACTATAGTTAAGACTTAAGAGGTTTTGTTGAAATTGAAGCCGCAAATTATTCTTTATATTTTTAAAGTCTATAAATATATTTTGATTCTGAGTCAAATTAAAGACTTTTTTTTACGATTTTTCTTGTTGTTAAATAAATTGTTCTTCTATCTATAAATACAACAAAAACCTTATATAATTACATTAATTTTATGAGTTAAGTCTAAAATATTTTAATCTAGAGTTAAATAATACTATTATACGGTCACTCTATTTAAATAAATTAAAGGATATTTTTATAATAAAATTTAAATTTATGATGTAAAATTAGATGTAACTATTATTTTATTTTTTATATTGACAATTTGTTATATGTTGTTTATATAAAGAATCAAATTAGTGGAGACAAATAATTTAAAAATCGAATTTATTATAATTGGTTTGGTTTAAGTAAAAAAAAAAAAAAAAAATCCGATTGAACAAACTAACCCAAACAAATTGAGTTAAATTAAATTTCACTTGGAGGTTGGGAAAATCCAACTTCAGACGTTTCATTTATTTCTTTCACAGTAGTGAAACAGAAAACGTACGGTCATCACTCATCAATGTCTGTTTCCACGAACAACAGTAAACAACTGCTGACTTACATTAAAGAAAAGAAAAAAATGGATCCTAATTTCATCTATGAGAAATGATGAAATATATAGGCATGCTACAAAACAGAGTTTAGATCCAAGTGCAGTTATAAATTCAACTTTCAAATCATTACATTTAATTTTGAAACATAGAGTTATCATGCAATCAAATAAATTAAGGTTAGTAATATTCTTAACTTGATATTCTTATATAAGTAAATTTTTAGATTTGAGATTTGTAAATGAAAAAATATGTTATTGGGAGTAAAAACTCCAATATTAAATGAGTTAGTTTTTTTTTACGAAGGCTGATCATTAATAAAATAATCTACAAGATCACTATACTACTTTCATGTAAGGTCTTGATATAGGTATTAAAAAATGCAGTTAGTTTGTTGAATTTTGTGAAAAAAATAATAGATAACTTTTATCTCTTATATCTCTAATTAATTACTTATTATTTACTCTTATTTTACACTATTTCCCCACTGAGTATTAATTAAAGACCGTCTTGAAAAAAAGTATTTAATCCTACATTAATTTTGTAAAATAATATCTATTTTGGAACAATTTTTTCTCTCTAATTAGTTTCTACTATTTATATAATTTTTTTTTTAAATGATATGGGATAGATTTCATTTCACATGGGGAAAAGCTGCAACTTAACTAACCTAATCACTACTATTTAGAATACCATAGGAAGAGACAAAGAGAGTGAAAGTTAGATAGGGACCCTCCAAAACTGGAGTGTGTGCCAAATTCTTAGTAGCACTTCGATCTGTGACTATGGTCTATGCATTGGGGTCCTAATAATTAAACAAATGTCGCATTATTATTATTAATATTCTGTCACACTGCTTTATTTATTGCTAACAAGTAACAACTGATCAATCATGCACACTATGGTAATGGTAGCTTCAAAAGGTTGAAAAGGATGATCGAGATGTGTAGGGAGAGACTGTGGTGGTACTTGTTTATGCCATTAATAGTAAGTTGCATATTCATTCATGTGAGCAAGATTTGGAAGATATTTTTTGGCTTTTCCATCATGCATGAAACCATTCATGCATGTCTGTTGTGTAGAGCCTTTATTTTGCATCGGGAACTTGCGAGACACTAGTTAGTAGTTTTAGTAGTAGTAGTTTTAGCTTCTCTTTTTAGATATTGTTGTATGTATTATGTTCTGATGTAAATAAACTCTATAAAATGATGATTAAGGATGCAGTTACACATAACAATAACAAATTAAACATTTTGTTTTGTCCCACCACCGTACATTAATTTTGTTAATTTTGCATGATGGTTGTTGATCTAGAGATTTTTATATAGGTAAAAATTAAACATAAATCTTTTGTTAAATAAATTGTTCACACTCATATAAATATAATAGGATCTTACAATCTTATATAAGTTCTTTGATCAATGATAAGAAATTAAACATAAGTGATTATAATTTGGTCAATGATAAATTTTATTATTAATATTTAAATGGTTGATGATTTAGCGATTAATTTTTAATAAATTATATATAAATTATTTTGTTACTATTAATAATTTTTAAAAAAGTATATGTCATGTCTCTAATTGCATGCATGTAGAATTTTTGTTTTATGATATTTAATGGTGATGAATTTATTTTACATAGTCATTGAATCATTTAGTATTATTAGTATAATTTTTAAAATAACTTTATTAAAATTAATATATTAAGGTGTTTTTGTGAGTTTCCGTAGTGCTACATCAATACCAAGATTTCTCATGTTTTTTATTTTAGTAATAGATCCTAGGGAGATCTTATGATAATTTTATAGATCTTGTTATGAACCACTAATGGTCTAAAATTTTATTTTAAAATTAAATTAATTATTTAATAATATAATTTTGGTTAGTTATTTTGTATTTTATATTATTAAAATAATTGGTTAGTTAGTGAAAAATCGATCTTGAAAGAATTTTGTAGAAGACCCTATTTTATATGTGAGAGATCTTGTTTTGTTCTCTAGTGAGAGATCTTGAAAATTTAAAGATCCTGAGACTTAAAATTTCTCTCAAGATCCCTCGATAAAAATGCTTTAAGATAATAATATTTTGTTAGTTAAACCTGAATTTTCAACTGCTTCAAATCTGATTAAGGATAACAACTTTTCTGAAATTGATAAAAAAAAAACTAAATAATAATAGAGCTATTTGAGCATTTTTGTGGAACTCAATTTAAAACATGAAATCATATGCCATCCTACCAAAGGATATCTCAGCCTCACAGGCCCTACAAGTTCGAATTATCATATGTAAGTTGTAACACAACTTAACCCATGCATGCATCCATTTGAATTTGAATAATAAATAAACCAGATGATAGATTTAGATCTAAGGTAAGAGTTTAGGTCATCTTCAATGCCATCAAAATTTAATTTGTTGACTTATTTAAATAAATAAATTATATTTATTTATGAAACAATTACTTAGTTGATAATTATTTATTTTATAATGTGTTTAGGCCATCTTGAGTAACATAAAAATTTGATTATATTTATCTAAATTGTTTTATTTAAAATAAGTAATTTTTTATTTATTTAAGATTATTTAAATAAACAAATAATATATACTTATAAAATAATCACTTATTTTATAAATACTTATATTAATTTTAAAGAAACTTTGTTTGCAACATCAGATTCCTTTGACAGAATAATTATTTAATTTCCATTTCGAAATCCATGCAAATTAATGAGAACAATATCTCTTTTTTTATTTCTATTTTTTTTCTTAAAAAGTTAAATCGAGACTTTCATACATACATTATTTGTCCTAGTAGTGTACTACACTCAATTTCCTTAAGAAAATTATTATATTTGAATTTTATGAATAAAAAATATATTTAAAAGAAAAAAATTATTTTAAAAGTGATTAATTAATTTTTTTTTACATAAATTAGTTATCAATAAAGTCTGTGAATCTTGTGTATTAATATTACAGTAACAAAAAAATTCCAAGCAAAAGATTCAATGATTTTCTTAATTTGGATAATTTTTAGTTTGTTGATAGTAATTAAAATATATTAAGAAAAGAAGGGAAGTAAAATTCGTTCTTATTTGATTTTTGATCCTTCCTTATTTAATTTACTAATATAATTTCCAATGTCACAAATCAACTTTATTTTCATTGTTTATATAGTCCGAGACTTTTTTTTTATCAGCTTATATAGTGTTAAGACTTAGCAATGTGGAAATTAGCAACGATTGTTGAGATGATTTTTATTTTTTTCTAGTTTTATACCTAGTTATGATTTGGGGGTACTTAATTGCTTAATTTTGATCACCAACTATCTTGATCTTTTGGATTATTGCTTTGTCCGTATATTTTCCTTGTAAAGTAGCTTGCTTATTAATAATTATATATGTTTTTTGTTTTCAAAATGACATTTTGCTTGGAGTTTATAAATATTTTTTTCTTTTTTATTTTTCTTAGTTGGTTTCCAAACATTCTTGTAATTAATTAAGCAATGGATGTGACTTCCGATCCGGATACTATATAATATATGATTGTGAAATGAAGACAACAAATTTCAAATTAAAAATAAAAATAAAAATAAAAAATATATATATATATTTTATTTTTTTTTCTATCACAAATAATCTAACCACACTTCCTTTATCTGCAACCACCAAAACCCTTATTAAATAATTAAATAATCATCTATAGACTTGACATCAAAGTCATTTCTTATTAAAGTTGGGGTCTGTCTCTTTTATTAAAGTTCGGATCTTTCTTAAAGTTAGAATGCAGGATGCCCCTTAAAAAGGAAAGTATGAAGTGATAATTATTGATCGAGAAATCAATACTTTATATTTTGACAAAATTTATACATACGTATTAAAGGCTTAATTATCAATTTGTTCGGTAAATTATTTAAAATCATTCAATTTAATTTCTAAGTATTAAATATTTCTTTAATTTTTTTTATTTTAAAATTCAATTAGGTCTCTTGTTTAGAGTGAATTGATACAATTAAGATCGTAAATTCTGACAATTTTTATTTTTAAATACTGACAGATTTTTTAACTAAAAAAAAAACGGTTAGAATTCACAAATCTTTACAACGTGAATCACACTTTGAGTTTTTTTTTTTTTTAATTAGAGATCAAATTTGAGAGTTTGAAAATTTAGGGACGAAATTGAGTAATTTGATAACTAAACCTATATTGATTTATGGAATTCCTGTCTTTCTTAATGACTATCACTTCTCCTATTACTCTCATTTCACACTTTAATAGTTACTATAAATGTTTTCATGTTTTTGTTTGAGTGATTAGTATATTGCTTAAATAAGTTTTAGATATAAAAAAAAAAAATTGAATCTTTAGAATATTTTTGTATTGTTACGTGTTATTTATAAATTTTTATATTTATTTTAAATTTTTATTAATAACATAATATTTCAATTATTGATATAGGTTAAAATAATGTCATGTAATCATTTAATTAATAATTAATATAAAATTATGTCATCAATAAAAACTTAAAATAAATATTAAAATTTATAAGATATTCGTAACCAAACACAAAAGAAAAATTATTATTATTATTAGTATATATACCTTTATAATACTTTAATAAAATTTCTCCTTTAAAATCACATTATTTGTTTTAATCAATGTGCTATATATACATTTTTTTCAATAAAATATTTAATCCTTAAACAAAATTATAAAAAATTTGTGACGGAAAAAATAAAATTCAAAATTAATTAAAACATATTGCTTAAATATATTTTTTTCTATAAAATAAAAAAAATTATATAACTATATTTTTTTCTCATTTTACACTTATTAACTTATTTTACAACTATTTTTATAGAATACTTCTAATATAATACTGAAATAATGATGCCCTTCTACTAAAAATAATATTTTCAATAAAAATTAAAGTAAGAATATTTAGTGAGATTAATATTTATACATCGTCAATATAAAATAATTTTACATTGTTGAACAATCATATAATCTATCATTTTAATAACTTTTAAAATAATTTTATAAAAATTAATTGTTTTATTACAAATTAAAAGTTATAACTTTTTCTCATATTTAATATACTTGTGATATATAATAAATTGTAAATAAAATTTTAATTTTAAAAAACTTATTCCAAATAATGTAACAGTAACAATAATAATAATAATAATAAAAATAATTAATATTATTTTATACATATACATGGGGCATTAAAAAAACAACTATATCTTCAAATAATTCATAAAACAGATTTTGATTCAGTTGGTCAATTTTTTCAGGATTACTACAACTCACTACTTACCGTTTCCAAATAAATATCAATCAATACGAGAATTACTTGGTACGAATCGCATAGCATGTTAAAAATAAAAATAAAAAGTGACAACAATGTTTGGTTTTGGGCCAGGTTGGGGGACAAGTGGTTAAGGGTTGTGGAGATGTAAAGTAAAGGGGGCAAACCTGGTTTGCAAGTCGTGAGACCAACTGAAACGAGATTGAACAATCATCAAATACGTGCGCGTAGGATGTGGTGGATTGACGGGTGCAGTTGTTCAGGAGACAGTACCAAGCGTCACACTAGATATGATAGGATCCACAGTTTACACACAGAACAAGAATCACACTTAATTTAATAATTAAATACTTTCATTTTATTTCCCAGATCAAATGATGATAACTATATGATTCAAATTTAATTTTGGAAATCATTCCCGTATTATACATGGATAATCCAAAGAAATGATGAGAATGATTAATTCAGCAGAAATTTGTATTTAATTCTCATCATATATAAAAAAAAATTTAAATCAACTATACAATTAGAAATTGAAAACAGTGCTTGGCTGGCTCCATATTTTTCTTTTCTCTAGCCACTCCCACAGTTTCCATGTGTACCCTGTTTGCACATGCAGTGCTGTGCCATGGTCTGCAATTCATGGGCCTACACACAACCATTATTGTCACTAATTGCTTCCTTCCTACTTAGGATCCCCTCTATTGCCCTATGGTCCTTCTCCCTTCATTTCTACCCTCAGTCTAGACCCAGGACCCATACCCCTCACTTCAAAATTCAACCCCAATATCACAAATTTTCAAGTACTAGTATTTCTTAACTATGTTTAGGTTAATACTAAAAAAAAAATGAAATTGAAAATAAAAAGCTTTTGTATATATGAAACATGTTTGTATATGAGTTAGAAGTATTTTAAAGAATTTCTCTCCTGAACATAAAGCATTTTTCATATCTAAACAAACTCTTAATCTGTAGAAGATCTTTTCATGTGATAGATAAGTTATATGTGAGAACTAAAGCAGAAGCTGATTTTGATTATTTTTTGTATTTTTTTTTCTCTTAAAAAAAAATCCTTTAGACCAAAAGTAAGAAAAAATAAAATAAGAGTATCTCTCTGATCGACATGTCCACATCTAGCTAGGGAAATTTATGCAATGCAAAAACCAGGAAAAAAGAGTTTGTTAGTTATTGTAACTGTGCCTTCCAAATCACTGCAATCTGCATTAGTGCTATTCTGAGAACCTGAGTGATGAAACATCAGAGGACAGGACAGTGTTTTTCTTGAACCCAATAAATACATAAAAGCCTTGGACCAGGGAAGCTATATTATATACAATTATTTTTTTTTTTTTTTGGAACACATAATCATCAAAAACTGAAATTACGTACCCCAACTCTTGAGTGCATATGGGTAGGTATTGTTTGTTCTAGTTACTTCCAAATTTCCATTTTGGTATAAGCCTAGTTGTCTAGCTAGCATTTCAAAATTCATATGAAGAATAATATTAGATTAACTAGTATTTTATTAATTGTTACAAGTATTATTTAAAAAAAAAAGAAGGAAAAACTTAAACACAAATATAGGTGTTTTTGGGATGTTCTTGAATTAGAAAATTGAGATTTCACCTTAATAACCTACTTAATAAGAGAATCACATTAGAGGTCAAAACTATATTATTGAAAACTAGGTTATTGAAGTGAAACTCTAATTTTGATTAAAGAATCATACCAAAAGCATGTAAGAAACATATCAGTTTTGTCATATAAATAATAATTTGCAAATGCAATTCTAGTCATATATAATAGTTGTGGACTTTTTATACTATGGACTACTACATTGTGAGTGTAATTACAGTTGTATATCTATTACATTAGAATTGTTTGTAATTTTTCACAATACCATGATAAAATTGTAGCTGTGATTATTGCCTCATATCAGATAAAAATAAAAATTTTTACCGTTTAAAATCTTATTGTTTATTGTTTGAGTTAAGATATGATTATTATGAACGATGAAACTCTTTATTAATATATTTAACATAATTGTATATTTAAAGTTCAAATTAAACTTACCCATTAATCGAAATATTTGATGTATTGTCAAGTTTATTTATAAATATTTATAAATGTTTACTTTCTAACGTGCATAATTCATATAAATGATGAAGTACAATTTTCAAATTACAAATTTCTTGCATTTGTTAATAAGAAAAAAAAAGAAGCAAATCCTTTTATGATGGAATGGTTAGCATAATTGGAGGCTAACTAATGTAACTATGAAAAATTGCAACTGCATGTCACATAATCCGAAGCCAGGAAGCAAAATAACTGTTGTTGACCATGAAAGGTGGAACTTGAAGTTGGTGGGGCATGGCTTCATGTGTGTGTGTGCACAACCATGCATACACCCTAGTGAACGAAAGTGAAATTTCTCTAGACCAAGTGACACAAAGGGTACCATATTAACACTTCATGAGCACACACAAAAAAAAACACTTGAGGAGATTCATGTGCTGGAGTCTGGAACAGTGAACACAATTGATAAAACATGCTTTTTGGAATGACCCTAACACAGTGTGGCATGGTCTCTAATGTCTCAAATAAAAAGCTATAACGGGGCATGAACATGAATAGGAAAAGAATTCACAAGTTGTGGTATGAATGTCCCCACTTTAATTAATTAGTACGGCAGATCCATAAGATTCTGTTGGGGCTGTTCCCTTGGGAAGTACTTGAAAAATCAAACAGGCAATATCCTCTTGGTGACACACCCATCTCCCTTCACATTTTTCAGAAGAAAGCAGTGAAATCAATAGTAAAATAAGTACTTAAGTTTAAGTTTTCCATCCTACAAAATATCAATTTTTCAGTTTGATTTAGTGGATTTTTTTTTATAGTTACGGGTGACTGAATTTTTTTAAATTTATTTTGTATTATTATCAATTACGTAACATTATAAATTAACGATTGATTGAAATCATATAACGTAATTGATAAAGATTTAAAGTAATTTTTTTTAAAGAATTCATAACAAATAACATAAAATGATTTTAAAGACTCAAACTAAAAATGAATATTTTTAGAAATTAAAAATTTATTTAAACCTTAAAAAATTAATAATAAAAAAGTGAAATGAATAATCAAATGAAGAAACTCACTTATATATTTTTTTAATTTAAAACTTTTATCTTAATTTATTTTTGTTAAATTCATTTATTTTATGTTAATTTGACTAAAAGCTTTAACTTTTTCATTATCAAATTAAAAAAAAAAAATCAAATAATGTCATTTTTAAGAACTTAAAAGAACGAATTAAAACTCTTTAAAACTTTCATCTTTATACTTTATTTTAATTCAAAAATTTCATGTTATTCTCATTAAATCCTATAAAACGGACCCACGTGACACATCTTATTTCATTGTCAAAATTGAATTGAAATAAGATACACGTATGCATAGACAAGATAAAAGAAAATAAAACACTCAAATCTTTTGCCTTTATATTTTCTCATAGATCTGTTGGATATCAAGCGTGTGGGAAGTCAGTTAGGCTTGTCTATGGAGGCATAGCAATGAGAAAGCACAAAAAAACGGCATATGTCCCATGGCATGTGGCTTTAGGAAAATTCTCTCTTTTCATTAAAACTTTTTTATTTGTTGATGATTAATACGTGGGTCCTTGCACTCCTTTGTCTGCTGCACCAAGTGATCTCAAATTCTCAATTGACAGGAAATTAATTTGTAATGATTTTTCATAAGTTCTACTTCCAAATTTTAACCATAAAATTGCAGGTTGGGGTTACGGTTACAGTTTTGTCACAATTCTCGACATTATAGACAAATTGTCTGCGTTAACCGTGACCACGATGCATAAGTGTCTTTATAATATAGCATCCAAATAAGTTTCATTTGATAACAAAAAAAAAAACTTTTAAAATAATTAAACATAAATCAAATTCAACTAAACTTACTTTTATCTAAATTTAAGTCTACAAATTAGCTTTATCAATTGTAATCAAAACACACACACAATGAATATCAGGAAACAAATTAGAACACATATAGGTTAATGTCTCTAAAGTCGAGCATAAGTTACCCAACATATCAAAACCTTTATTGGATTTATCTTAAAATTCGTGCAACAACAATAATAATAATATGGACCGAAAAACAAACATTCACTTTAATTACTTGGGAGAAACGTAAGGAGATGGAGATCCCGTGAAGTGTAAAAAAACCCTCATAATATTTTTGAATTAGTCAAAGTGATTGAATAAGTAGTCCAAGGCTAACTAACAAGTCTAGGGCATAGGTGTAGAGGCACTGGGTGTGTGTAGTGTATAGCAGCTAAGTGAAGACCCACGTCTCTTAATGCTGAAGGACGGGTACCCTGCAGGTGCAGGGTGTAAATGCATGACTACAAAGGAAAATCAATGACAGTGTGAGAATCTGACCGAGTCATCTTAGTTTTTGGACAGATAAGAAGAAAAATCATTTTCAACTAGCTCTGGTCTGCCGTGGACCAAATGCATTAACAATAGAAGTATGCATTTAGAAATAGTACTATGGTTTGTTTTCAATAACTTATTTAATGTGGCATTGCCAATCTTACTTCTTGTAAGGCTGCCAACAAGTTTTACTGCAATGGGGCAACAACAACAACAACAGTCTTGGAAATGGAGAGTTAAAGGAAGAAAATAAATAATAAATTAAAGTTTAGTTCTCACTACTGACAAATATGAAAAGCTTTTTACTCTATGGTACCTTACCTGATACCACCTATTTACAGAACAAATATAACTACTACTACATTAATTTCACATGTCATGTAGCATTGCATGCGTGCATCTTAATTATTATATATGATTTTAATTTATATTTCATATAAGAGAGCACTTTCGAAGAGAACGCTTTGTCGATTACAGTAAAACTTGAACAAGATTATTTTTGATAAAAAATACATATAAATAAAAATGAAAATTTATAATACACTCTTTCTGTGATTTGTTAACATTTATTTAAAATAATCAATTTTAATAGTTTTTCAATAAATATCTCAGAGGATTTCAGAGGTGAAAGTGTCGCCAACACTCATTGTCTGCAATGGTCAAATGACAGCAAGAATTTTGATTCTACAGATGAGATCTGATATGAGTAGATATATTCCATTTCCAGCTTTGATAATTATGCAAAAGGGTCATCTCACTTCTGTGGAATACAACATGGGGGGAAGGGAGGGGTTACTGACTTTCCGTGAAGAAGTGAATATTTATCCAAAGAAAGGAGGGATATAAAAAGCGTTATGATGCCACAAATAGGTAATAGAGATAATAATGAAAGATAGGGGTTTTTAGACTGTCATGAGGCCTAACAGTCAGTAAGTAACACACACTGATTCATAAAAGAAAGGAAAGAGAGAAGGAAAAGCCCCACAAAAGGCCCAATGAAGGATGACTTCATTGCAAAGTTTTCATTTTTATGTATCTATGCTGCAACAAGTGTTGTAGACATAGATGTAGATATAGATAGATTAGTTTTTGCCACACTTTTTCCCATGATTTCCCTGATGTGAACAAGTCATAACAAATGGTTGTTTTAAGAGCACAGTAAAAGGGTTTGATGGCTCAATATGCTTTTCATAATTTGGACTATTATCTGTCTCCTTCTCACTTTGGATATCTGACTGAATAGTACTACTCTGTAACTACCATGAGCCACAGTGTCATGAGAGAGATGAAAGCCATTGGGGTGGTGTGGTTAGGATTTTGGACCATTGTTTTTTCTCCACAACAACAGCATTTATGGAGCGTTTTGTATCGTGAGAAACTGAGAAGTTAAGTAACTGCATAGTATGACACCACAGGGAGAGAGAAAGAAAAATTAAAAAGTACAGCCAGTTGATTTCGTGTGAGATTTTCTTTTATTGGTTGGGGATAAGACTTTTACTATCACAGAATTTCCCTCTCTTTCTCAATTTAATTCTTTTATTTTCTGTACAACAATGCCTCAGGCCGTACTCATATTTTTTCCTCTTTTTTCATAAGATCACTAATCTCAAGATACTATGAGCAATTTATTTCTGCCATCCTTATGTTTATTTATGTGGAAAACAATGTGTTACTTAATAACTTATATGATGATGAGAAACCTCTTTTTAAATGGGTATTTGTTTCATTATGTCAAAAATCTCATGTTTATTTGGTATTGTTCCGAGTCTCATATATATATATATATATATATATAAACTCCAGTGTATTTATATGTATTGTATTGATTCAGGTGTTTGATAACCATTACGATTTAAACGTATGATCTGATAATGTTATCTGTTTTAAGTGTTCCATAACTATCACGATTTCGATTTAAATGTGTGATATTGATTTATTTTATTTATCTGAGAGGGTAAGAAGTGATGGTACTAGTCCACGTGTGTAGACCCCTAATGTACTGTTCCAGAGAAGCAAAGCAGGCCCAACGGTTGAAGGTCCTTCTGCCACCGTACCACAGGAGCATATGTTTAATTATTACTCCATTGCAAACAAATGCATGAAGATCGATCATGACATTGACAACAACAACAAGGAACGATCCCTTTGTTTGAGCATCCTATAATATGATTCTCTTTTTATTTTTTAGCCATAAGGGCAATGCTGCTTCTTGCCCTTCTGCTTCCCTTTTTTCTTCTGTTATCTTTCTCATTCCTAACCATCTAGTGCATCTCTTAGGTACACATGACACTCATAGGTCAGGACCCATTAACAAGAGGTGAGGACCCATCAATAAGTGTGTTTGGTTTCTCTAGGGAGAATAATTCAAAATCCATTTTTAGTCTGTAATTGTTTATGACTTTGAAACAAATTATAAGTAATTTTTGCATTGTACTATGATTTAGTACTGAATTTTATGGTTAAAAATTATTAATTTTGATGAATTTTATGTATCAGAGAATTTTTTTTCTCTATTGAGATGAAACATAGTAAAATTGACACTCCTCTTCTTCTGGATTGAAATATAAGAAAAAAAAATTAATTATGTTTCCTTAAAAAAAGTAATTGAGGTTATGTAATTTTTTTGATAGTCTCAATCAAGTAAAAGATTAGAAATAAAACTTCAATTAAATGAAGGATATTTTAGAGATAGTATCATTTATGAAAAAGTTAATTATTTTTTACTTATATTTTAGTCCAACAAATATGTAATTTTTTTTTCCTTATATTTTAGTTATAAGTGAATAATTTTTTATGAATGACTTAGAAAGTATGAAGTATGCTTATCAGACATCCTATATAAAAAAGAGTGTCATTACGTTACTTACAAAATTAATTTAATTCAAAATCAATTTTTTGAACTAATCCAAATACAAACTATTAATCCTTTTTTTTTTCCATTTCACAAAAAAAAAAGAAAAAAAAAAGAATGGAGCAAGTACTTTGGAGCTAGAAAGGTTCCTATAAATAAAGTTGTAGTAACCAGGAACACAACAGAAACAACAACAATAACAACAACAAAATCCATGTACGTCTAAAGTAGTAGTAGGAGTAGTGGCTAGTGATTCCAGCTTTGCATTCAAATGGAACAGTTTGTTGCTTCTTAAAATTTTTTATTTTCAGCCAACAGTATTCAGCGTACATATGATGTGACAGTTCGTTTGTTATAATTATAATAATAATGTGGTGGGGTTCTACTCCCACTTGCTAGTGTCACAAAGTTTTTTGATCATAAAATGACTTGGTTTGTAAGAACATGGAAACACGACAACACCCCAAGTTTGTAAATGTAGGACCCTACAATGGCTACTACAATGTTTCTCCATGTTCCAAGTCAAACAAACATGGCCACCTTAATCCGTATCATATGAATTTCCCATCACGGTCTTTTGAGATTTCACAAACTCATGATAAGACTTTGCTAATGTACATTTTCATTATGCTACCGACTATACCATAGGAAAAAAAAACCCAAGTGGTAGGGTTGGTTTGTGCGGTGATATAAAATTGCATTTATTTGGGAATAATAATTTATTTGACGAGATATTTTATGTTTAATTTTTATCATGTATAAAAAAAATTAAATTAACTATAGTTATATATTGTGAATTGAACTCGTCTTTGTTTAATGACGTGATCCTTGACACAAATAAATATGATAAGAAAAAATATATAATATCAAATCAATTATGAGATGAAATAATCTTTTGTAAATTTTTTTATGCCAAATTCTATTCTTATTTATAAAAAAAAGAAATAATTTTATGCTCAAAGTGTTATGATAGCACTATTACTAGTATCATGTTCATGTATGAATCCAACCCAAAAATATAAGTGAGGTAGATAGATGCTCCGTAGAGTGTAGACCCAAACCCATTATGGATTCCTCCTGCTTCATATTTTAATTTGAAGTACATAGGCTATTCTGACAAACAAAAAAAGAAAAGTACATAACTACATATGCTATTACTGTCTTCTAGTTAAAAGTTCAATGTTACAAAGTAAGAAGAATGTCCTTTATATGGTATAGGAATTATTTCATTTAAGAGTATGTCTCAGTCTTAGAGTCCATTTGATACGCACTATAGTATATGATAAGGAGAATAACACAAGATAAATACTTAAGTTTTTGGTCATTTGTTTTTTTAGAATATGAATTTCATAAATTCAACTATCAAATCAAATTAAACAAATAAAAAATGGAGCATTATAAATATTTATACATTATAAACATTTATTCGATTATATTGAACAAACACTAAAATATAATGAATCAAAATTAATATTTAGTTTAAACTTTAAATAATCTAAACATTTATAGGTTTTTAATCCTATATTTAACAATATTTATTTGTATTTTAAAAGCATGTATTACTTTAAAACAAAGTTAAATGATCAAGTATCAAAATAATTTTTAAATTATATAAAATTAAGCAGATTATAGAAATTTTTGTTAGGTTTACTTTAATTAAACATGTAGTAAAGTATTATGAGAAATTTTATAACTTTAATTTACTTAATGAGAAATCTAAAATCAATCCTCATCTGAATGAAATTTAATGTTAATCAATGAAAAAGTTGTTAAATGAAATAAATTAGATATGACCTAATTGTGAAGTAAATGGATACTTTCTCGGTCAAAATTAAAACAAACAGGTATTATGATTCTCTTAAGTTACATCGGTTCTACGAGTGATAAAGTGATAATGTGATTTGAATTTATTCTTTTGAAAGCAGATTTTAATTTATTTATCTTTTAAATCTGGACTATTGTTGTATGACAGAAGTTTGCTCCTCTCACTCTTGCAAAAATAATTTTCTCAAAATGAGAAATGATAACGGTACTCTCGCTAAAATTTTCTTTAAATACTATTTTCACAATTGGTTAAAAATTAATAAAAATCATCAATTTTAATAAATTCTACATATCATTTAAATGTTATTTCTTGATTTAATAAATATTTATTAAAATTAATAATTTTTAATAAATTTCAACTAATCATATAAAAAATATTGAAAAGAGATAATTAAAAAGTCAACCCTCGTCATCTCATTATATACATCTCATGTCAGAATTAATCTGTGTGACTTGCTAAATAAAGTTCACACTTCATAAGACACAAGAATGAATAATCGAATATGCAAAGGCAAATACAAATGCAGCTTTCAATTTGTCTAGAGAAAATAAGTAACAACATAACATAACATGGATATACATAACACGCAACACCCACGGGCGGGCAGAACTAGAAATAAAGGACGGGACCAATTAAAAAGAAAAAATTTAATCAATTATATATAAAATATTTATAAATTAATTTAAAATATTAATTATAGTAATAATGCGTAAATATAAATAAATAAATAAATAAAAGAATATAAAATACCTTTCTTGCCTATAGTAACTCATGACTATAATGTCTTATGCAATATGCAATTTGAGAAAAAAAAAATCTCGTTACTTACAAGACAAATAAGAATTGATAATTGTAATTTTAGATCAAGAAATAGCCAATTATATATAATAAAAAAATAATCAAATATAATATTTAGATAAGATTTATTTATAAAATAAAAATAATATTAATATTGATCTTATAATTTAAAAAATAAGTTAAAAATTGATACTATAATAACTAAAATTTGATACTTTATAGCGTTAAAAAAAAATAACATGGTGATTTTATAATTTAAAAAAAAATAAAAGATAAAAATAACTATATAATAATTAAAGTTAATAAAATATTAATATAAAATTCATATAAGATTTCTGTAAAAAGAAGAAGATAAAATTACTATTAATTTTATCATTTAAAAAATTAAAGATAAAATTAATTTTATGATAATTAAAATTTAATATTCCAATAAATTTTCAAAAAAAAATAAGAATGACATTAATTTAATAATTTAGAGAAAAATAATTAAAAAAATTATATAATAATAATAATAAATCTAGTCAAATATAATATTTATATAAGATATTTTATAAAATTAAAAGTATAATAAAAAAATAATGTATTATGAAATTACTAAATACACCTCTTAAGTTATTAAATGCATCTTTTAATATACTGTAAAATTATCAAATGCACCCCATAAATTACCTAATACACCCCTTTAAACATATGATAAAAAAATTTTCCAAAAAAAGTGTGTGGGGGTGGGGGATGGCCTCCAAGGACCAACCGTAGGTCCGCCTGATAACACGAGTAACGGAATCAGAAAACAAACTTACAAAAACAGACAGAGAATAAATACATAAATAGAGATGCAACACCAGCACACAACTGACAAAGCTTTGATGGCCATCACCAACCTTGGTTTTTTCTTTAAACAAGATTTCAAATAAAGTCTTGCAAATGAGTAAAATTTGAACTTCACATAATTAAGATAACAAAAAATCATTTTAAATTTTGATTTGTCAATAAATGTCATTAGTTATGAAAAAATTATCTAGGTTTTCTTCTTATGCATTCCTTAAAATATTAATTATATATGAAAAATAATATGGAAACCTTTTAATTCCAGCTATGTTGTTTCCTGCACCTCTTTTTTGGCTTCCGGAATGGCCAATTAGAAAGGTAGAATTACATTCCAGAATCGTGGTAGACTTTGACTTCCAGAATGTTTAATCCGAAAAGTACAAAAACATTCTGGAAAGGGTGCAGAAAGAAACTTTGAGGTGCAAGAAGCAACAGCCCTTACTCAATAATTATCAACTTTTGTCTTTAATGGGGTAGGCACTTTTTTTTTACTTGAGGTTGAAGTTAGAAGTAGTGATTATATAAATAGTACCAATATTGAATATTGATTGGGCTCATAGCCTTATTTGTTTGAAAGAATGAGTATTGGTCCTTGTGAATTGCTATTTCCACCACTATTTTTTCTAATTCAATCTCTCCTTTTTAAAAGAAACTGATATCGTAAAATAAATAAGCAAAAAACATAAAATAAAGTCTTAAGAATCTACATTGCCATAAATATTATAAAAATAACATGCATATATTTTTACATACATTAAAAGTATAATTATTTTTTTGAGTCTTGAATCCCCAAAAAAAAAAGTAAAGAACCAAAATTCAACTTAATAAATTAGATAAAAAATACAAGATTTTTTTAATCCAAGTCCCAAGGATTGATTTATTTATTATATATGGTACAATGTAAACTTGTAATGTGTTTTGAGAGGCACAAGTAACACAAGTCACAAAGTGAATGAAAATGATGATGAGTGGTTCAATTTTGTTTGCTTTTTTTTTTTTCATTGTTCCAATCTATTAGATTAAAATTAAGATCAATCTCACTCATAATATTATGATTAATATTAATTTAAATTTTTTTTATACGGTGAAATAAATTTTTCTTTAAATTGTTCATATCGCTATGAACCATAAAGTTAAACTTATAACTTTTAGAGGAAGATGACCCTCTTTGCTATCAATTTTCTAACTTTCATCAATTTTTATTAGGTTTTTTTCTTATGTTTTAATATTTTAATATTTTATGCTTTATTTATTTAGATGTTTTATTATATATATATATATATATATATATATATTTTTTTTTCATTATATATAATAATAAATGTTGTTATTATTTTTTAAAATAATTTATCCCACTTATTCTAAGTGCCTAACGTCTTTTTGTTGTTTTTTGTTATGTGGTTGTTGGTTTGAAAAAATAAAAGGAAATCTTTAATGCTGTTCAATTCCCTATTCTCTCGCATGCTTCAATAACCGATTTTGCACCCAGATATGTTAACATAAGCTATATGTAAGCTTTCTTTCTCTCTCTCTCCTCTCTCTCTCTCTCTCTCTCTCTGAATCTTCCATTGCCATTGACAATCCGACCTCACCCTTCCTCATTCTACACATGCTTGGCTTTTGAACAATCTTTAGTCACATTATTATTACTATTATTATATTGAACTTCATCGTTTGCGTGAGTTTCTATATTCTTCCTTCTATTATTCACCTTTATTGTTGTTATTCGAGTTCTTCATTGATTTTGCAACGTGAGAGGATCTATAATCCATTTCAATCTATGTGAGGAATGTGCATGTGTGTGTATGTGTCAAAATGAACATAGTTTCACAACATGGGTTCATCGTTTGGGGATCTATGATTGGAATCTCTTAACGCCGGAAATACTATCCGCTGAGGACTCCTGAAGCCATAATGACTCGAGACCTCGGCGGAAAGGTTATCCAGCGTGAAGAGAATATTTATAGGAGGGATAATTAAGGGCATTGTGGTTGTTAACTATGTACTATGTATATATAATGTGCAGGATGGGAAGGGTAAAGCTAAAGATAAAGAGGTTGGAGAACACCAATAGCCGCCAAGCAACATATGCTAAAAGGAAAAATGGAATTATGAAAAAAGCTGCTGAATTGTCTATATTGTGCGATATAGATATTATACTCCTCATGTTCGCACCAAATGGAAAGCCTTCATTGTGTAGGGGGAGGCGCAGGTAAAGCCTAGCATTCAAATTGTGTCATCATATCATATATAGATAATCGAGAGGGTGTCTCGGTTGGTTGAATCTGGTGCATAGGTGTTGCAAATCTTATTGGTATCAAATTTGATTCCCACCGATGGAAAAAATATCATATTAGTTACATTCATAGTTATGTATTGCTAGAGCAACCAATGACACCCATGCTTAGTAATAGTTTGGGCTCTCTTAAACCATGTGGTTGGAGATTTGGGGCCATAAGAAAAGTAGCAACATCGACTATCTCTTTGTGTAGATGTTTAGGAATGGATATTCTAATCCTTTTAGTGTTTTGGTGTGGTGAGTTGAGAGGAATTTCAAGAAGATTTATAATCAATCAATAAGAGTTAGTTTTTAAGATGTGAATGAGTTATGTGATTTGAATAATTTGATTTACTCTAGGTCTTCCAATCCTTCCCTAATGTCCAAATAGCTGGATTGGGAATTTGAAGCATTAAATCCTAGGTTAGAAACCAAAGAATTTGGGTTGGCTTCATGGAAATCTAGGATCCAATGGATCAAAACATTGAGAATACTTTCAAATACAATTACTGTATTTGATAGTATAAGTCTTTTTTATGAGTTGACAATGATAACAATATAAAATAGTCATTAAGAATGTCTGACAATTAAACTCATGAATTTAATGAGAATGCATTCATAGTATAAAGATATTTTATGAGCTATTGTTGCCAAGATTATACATTGTTATTTATAACCTGGTCATCCTCCTGATTATTCATTCCCTCTTTTTGGTGGATTTAGTAACTTTGAGGAGGTTATTGCAAAGTTTGCTCAACTAACTCCTCAGGAAAGGGCAAAAAGGTGCAGTTGAAATCCTTTCACACACATACATATGATGTATTTGCTCCTAGTAATATAATAAAAGAAATGTTAAGAACACACTCTAACACATTCTTTTGGACATATTCTCTCTGGTTAAAATTTATAATTAATCACAAAATTAGGTGAATTCCACATCCTATTTAATGGCTCTCTCTCCTTCCTAATTCTGTAATTTCAATAAACTTTAGCCAATGAGTGAGTGTGTGTTGCTAGCATTCCTCGTATAATAATTTAACACACTGTTTTCCAATGGATTGCAACAGGAAGTTAGAGACTCTTGAAGTAAGTCTTTTTCTTGCAACTCAGTGTCCATAATCCATACTGAGATATACATGGTTCCTTTCCAATGGATTACCATTATTCTTATTAATGAGTTGTCTCTATTTGAGAATTTAGGCACTGAAGAAAACATTTAAGAAATTAGATCATGATGTAAATATACAAGAATTTCTGGGTACAAGGTATGTCATACTTACACTAATTCAATTATTGTTCTTTTAAAGGATTTGGTTATTTACATAAGTTCAAACACTGAAACATTTCTTTTTCTTTGTTTGTTACAGTAGTCAAAGTATTGAGGTACACACACAGTTAAATTATCTGTTACTTTGTTCATTTATAGGGTCGTTGTTATAAATCACTAACTAATATTGGGCAGGATTTGAGTAATCAAGCCAGGCTATTACAAACTCAAATTTCTGAAACTCATAAGAGATTAAGGTGGATCTTTTCTTCTTAAGCTGGATTTTCATAAACATTTGACTGTCCTTTGGCTGCAACTGCAAGTTATTCTTACAAATTTAATAATTACCTTAGAAGTCATGCTCAAGATGGTTTTTAATTGGTTCATAATTTAAAACTTTTACATCTAAATTGCATGCCTATTGAATTCCTTATGAATAAATAATATATGAGCTTGATGCATTGACAGTGTATAAGTCAATCATAACTCCTTAATTATTGTTGGATTATGCAGTCATTGGAATGAGTTTGATAAAATAAGCAATGTGGATCAACTAGGACAGATGGAAAATTCACTCAGGGAGTCACTTAATCAAATTCGAACCCGTAAGGTATGCATTGTATTATCCTATGCTTGTGCTTCTTCTCAAAGGATATACTTTTATGAGTTCAGTTTATCATCATGGCTCTAAGGTTATCGACAATTTTCTTTTTGATCTATAATTGATGAATACTAAGAAACTTTTTAATTTTATTTGGTTGTTATCTTGTCTAACTTGATAAATTGGTTGAAAGAATAAGGGAATCAGGGAAAGATGAGTGTTAGCAACACTATCTTAGACACTCTCTTTCAAAGATTCTCCTTGAGATTGATTGTAATTTATTGGAAATCACCAATTTTGATTGAAATCAATTAAATCAGGAAGAGTATTTGAAAGAGTGTTTAAAAAAGTGTCGCTAGCACTTCTCAAGGAAAACATACATTACCATCCCTTATAGTTATCAATGATGCATCCACAACAGTTTTATTAAACTAAGAAAAAATGGTAAGCCAAATAAAAAGTGTAGAAAAAGAAGTAGCATAAATAGGTTTCAATTCACAACCCTCCAAAGTTTATAGAACTAGAACCTAGTAACACATGTTTATTGAACCAAAGCATTATAGAAAGATATTTTATCCATAATACTGCATTATTTAAGCTTTTGATTCTATTTCATGTCTAAAATCTCAGCCTGATGTGGCAGGAAAATATAAAAAAGCAGCAACAACTTGTGTCATTGCAATGCAATAACCAGGTAAAAAATTGTTTAGGAGATAATTACTACTTGTTTTTACAAATTTTGTTTCAATATTATAGAAAAATGAGATTATACTAAAGCATCTTTATCTTCCAGTTCAATGAAATGAATATTCCCTTCAGAATGAGTACAGAGCAGCAGCTCCCACCTCTGTCATGGATTGCCAATGGCGATGGCCAAAATATAGTTTTGCCTGAGGACTCAAACATGTTTCTCCACAAGTGAGTTATTTTTCTATAGCGGAATATCCAATGCTTCAATACTTGTTCTTGGACAATCCTATGATTTATGAGTTTGCATAACCTATTTATGTATTTATTAATCATTATCGAAGAGTATTTTATTGTAAGGATGTAAAATGATTATCTATTGTATCATACTCAATTATCTACCAACAAGTTATTGGTTCGAGTGAAGCTTGGCTCATAAGCAAGTTTTCAGGTCAAATCTTGTGGACAGAAAATCTGTGGTTGGGAGGCCAGACTCCACTAAAGTAGTCAGCCAAGTTTTTTTTGACAGAAATCAGTCATTGACAAAACTTCTCACCAATTGCATGATTATTAAAAAAAAAACAGAAAAAGAAACTCAATCATCTAGTTAGAACAATGTTTTAATCCAAATAATCAACATGTTTTCTTTTGCATAAGAATTTTTACAAAGGACACACAGCAAGTGATGATGGTGGTTTATAGTTATTGAATGACTTAATATCCAAATAGGCCATTTTATTTATTTTTTGTGTTTAATTAGGTCCTCTTATTATTTGGGTTTTCAATTATATTATTTTATTTGTAAAAATTATCAAATTGGGTCATTTCCGTCAATTGAAGTTAACGCCGTGAACTCTGTGAATATGTGGCATGTGACTGGGGAAGAAGAAGAACACAATGGTCATCTTCCAAGTTAGTGAGTCACATGCCATGTATTTGTATTTATAGTTTTCACATCATTAACTTCAATTAACAGAAATGACCCAATCTGATTGTTTTTACAAATAAAATGACTTAATTGAATAATCAAATAATAAGAGGACCAGATGAGACGAAAAATAAATAAAAAGAAGTATTTGAGTATTAAGCCTTACAGAATTGAACTTAGGGTTAAATATTTTTAACACCACTTATTTGGCTATACCTCAGAGATGTAGATGGATCTGCAAGTTCATCTTTTGGGAGTTATGCCAGTTATCTTGGCTCAAGTATCAAGACTGAGATGTCTAACTCACCACAAGAAAATGGTGTCCTTAGTGACATGAGCAACACTGCCTCAATGAGACTACAATTGAATGGCCAGTTTCCATATCTTCCATACAATTTTAATCTAATGAACAATTTGAAGTTTCAACCAACTGCAGAGATGAATCCACATGAAAATCCTGTAGATTATCATATGAATGGAGGCTTTGAAGCACCTAGATCTGGCTATGACTCTAACAATCACCATGGTTGGGCTTCCACATCAGGGCCTTGTGGTGTTACTATGTTTGATGAGCAGTTATATGCCCAGGCAAGCTCCACTAAAGTGAACTCTGGCTTCACATAGTAGTTTATTTGATTTTTTTTTTTTTTATGGCATTCTTGTTGCATGAATTCCTTGTGATAGTTTCACTTTTTGATAGCCAACTAGAAACATTAGCAACTTACAAGAGAGAAAAAGTGTAATGCTCTCCCTAAGGGTCCGTTTGGTCTAATGGAAGAAAGTGAAATGAAATGAAAGTTTTGAATTAAAGTAGAGTGTAAGAATGTGGATTCCACATAATTTTATTATTCATTTCACTCATTTTCCGTTTGCTGCAAACGAATGGATCCTAAGTAAAAAGGCTTTCTAGTTTATGTCTTTTGTGTCTACAAATTTCTTATTGTTGAGTGTAACAATGTTATAGCATAAACCTATCAAGAGTAACTCTAGACTTTTTTCACTGGTGATACAACTTGACTGACATCTATTTATTTAGTTAGTTATAATTTTTTTAAATATTTAGGTTGAATAGTATTTAAACTTTAGTGGTTAAAATATTTGAATATTATGTATTAAGTTATTTAATTCTTATTTTTTATTTTTTAAGCTAAGATGATGACACCTGTAGGGTCATTATCAGTGGCAATTAGTTTATAAATTGTATTCTCTCTATTCATTTGAAATGAATGAAAAATATCAAAGTTTATGTTTATCTTCTTTATAGCTTTCTCTGTAGTCTTTAATTGTGTTTTTTCAGGAGTAGAAGTAGAGTGAAGCAGTTTTCTCATATCTTCTTTATAGTCTGTCAAGTCAAATTCAGCTTGACTATCAGTCAAAGCTGGTAAATTTGACATCCAATAATTGAAGCAATGTTCTGAGTCTATTTGGATACAAGACTAAAAGTGTTTTTGATTGCTTCTTTATTGAAAAATGCTATATATTTTTAGTAGAGAAATTCTAAAAAACACTTCTATCTTTTGTCCAAACATAGACTCTCTATATATGTGTGTGCATGTATTTGTCTCTTTTTCTTGTGTCTTTTAGTTAATCATTTAATAGCTCATTTAAATCAACAAATAAGTAGAATAAAAAATCATAGATGTCATCAAAATTACTTCTCTAGAGTATTTAAGCTTTGCATCCTTAAAGAACATTTATATGACAGTTACACCAACTCTAGGAAACCTGTTCTCACTTCATGTATATGAAGATTTTTAGTTAAAATAATATTTTACATTGACCAACGGTGTAAAATTATTTTACATTAACGGTGTATGGACATTAAGCTCTATTCAAAGAGAAAATGGGTGATGCATTGACAGTGTAAGTCAATCACAACCCTCCGTTTAGGTTAAATCAGTTGACTTTTATAAAATTATTTTGAAAGTTATTAAAACAGTCGGTTAGTATAAATTTATTTTACACTCACCGTATGGGCATTAAGCTCATATTCACATTGCATAAACATTGGGTTGAATCTTTGCAATTTATGGGTTTGTCTAGCCCCCCAGGTTGGTACAGATATACCTTATATATACTAATGGTCCCCTCCCCCTTATTTTTCTCATAATGGTTTAAGGTTCATATTTCTTCACAACTCTTGTGGTTTGTAATTCTACTATGTTATTCTCAAAATGTTATTAATGTCCAAACATTGTGTAATTGTTTTAGCTCATCAGAAAGGTAAATATTTGTTGGTAATAAGTTCAAAGGCTCATCTACAAATACCTTTTTGTTATATGTTGTCCTTCAAATTCATCTTTACTGATAAACATGTTTTGAACTCAAACATCATCATTCATAGAATGTTCCTTGTAGATTGTATAATGAAGAGATTTGTAACAATTGTCATTGACCTTAAACTACTGTCAAATAATTCCAAAAATCAATTGATTTTTATAAAATTATTTTAAAAGTCATACAAATATATAGTTGTGGTTGTTTGACGTTATAAAGTTATTTTACATTACTAGTGCATCGCCTTTAAACTCTAAACATAATATGCAATGCAAAATTCATCTACTAACTTGATCACACTAACTTTGTGTTCAAACTTATAAAACTTCATTTTTTTTTTTGAGTGCAGCAACCAAACTGATTCACAAAGTGGTTTTGGCCATCCATCTACTACTATGAAGGTTGCTAGAGAACTTCAGCCACATTTGAGAAACTTCACATGCTCAGAGAATTTTGCCTCAATGGATGACTTTTATGCAAATATAGGAAGTAACCAACCAATTTTTATGTGGCCTCAGTCAGCAGCTTAAGCCTACCCTGATGTCATTCATTCACTGAATTGAGATTGAATCAAGGACAAGGCAGGGGAATATTGCTATATTAGATCTCCTTCTTAGTAATTACCAATAATATGGTTCTGTTTGGTTGTTTCTGCTTCCACCTTTATATATATAAATCAAGGGTGTGAAGGTAGCTACAAGAAAGCATTGCCTCATTTCTTCTTTCTTACTTGTATATAACATAACATACAGCAAAATAGTAGTATGAGAGTCACTTCACATTCATTGCTTTTTTTTGTCCAAAGCTCAATTTAGTAGTATTTTGCTTCTTGTAAATAAGTCATGTTTACTGTTTAGTTTGCTTACTCTTAATGTGACTGAGTTTTTTTACCAAGGCATAAAATATATAATTTTCTTGCCATTGTCATTTGTCACACTTTGAAGAAAACAAATTGTTCTGAATCTTCTGATGTAAGAGTTTGAAATTGAGTACAAGGTTTACTTGGTGGCTTTGGTTTTGTTATTGCTTTCTTACAAAACCCAACTTCCCTCTAATCTAAAACTTATTGCACATGATGAGTGATTATTTTTTATGAATGGAATTCAGGTATAGGAGATTTATAATAAACTAGATATGAATCCATGCAATGCACTAGTAATTAAGCGAAATACTTAAAGTGAAATACTTAAATTAAAAAGTATTTTAAAATTTATTATTTTATTGTACAAAAAAAGTTCATATTTTATAATTAATGTGTTAACTTTAAATGTGATTTGTTTAAATTATGTAATGCAATATATTTTTTTTTTATGTAATCTTGTGCGTACTTACAATCTTAAACAAGATAGTTTCTAGGATGCGTTAGTTGAATAGATAATTTTGTTATAAATATGATCTAACAGATTTAGACACTTGTGTGCTTGTCCTTTTAAAAAGAAACTATCTTATAAAAAGTAAAATGATATTCAAAGAAAATACAACATGATTCTTGCTAGGTTGAGTGCCATAAATCAAAATTTTATATTATGAATGACCTACCAATCCATATGTGTGCTTAATACATTTAGATGAATAATCTTATCATATTTAGTTGTATAATACACTAATTATGTTTTAAAGACAACATAGAGAGAGGATAAAAAAAACATTTACCTTTTTAGTTAAACGTTTGTTATACGGATAGATCTAGTAATTTAGTTATGCTGATAGATCATAATGATATGTATAGTAAAAAAAGTCTTGGAATGCTCATTAAAATATAATATTAATTGTAAAACTTGTTCCTGCACAAAGGATATGTTGATCCTTAGTGTCGGATACACTTACTTCACTTCTTGCTCCTCCTGTTGCCTAACAAGCGTTGCCAAATGGTTTGCCTCCTCCTAGGTATGTGATGTCGAAGGGTGGGATACTTGCAAAAGGCATTTCAACACCCAAGTAAGGGTTTGAATAGGTTAATAAATATACTAGGGAATCAATAATGACCGTTCACCTTTGTGATCAGTACCTATATTTATACTTGTTCATATTAGGCTTTGTCCATGAGCTTGAATGTTTCGTTACGACTTACCTTAACTCAAGTTATCCTTCTTAACCTTGATTTATCCATACACTATTAGGCTAATGGTTTTGTTAATCTCTCTATGGCTAAATCCTTTGCCTGAGTTATGTACCTTGTTCGATTTCTATGTATTTGATCAAACATAATCTCAAATGACAGGGTTCTACCTCGGTTGGCCGAACATAATCTCAACTGGCATGGTGCTAGGGTTTGGCCTCAATTGGCCGAACATAATCTTCATTGCCCTGATGCCCATGGTTCGATCCTTGTCCCGACATACTAGCCAAAGGACTGTTTGGTTTTGGAGTCCAAACCCATATCTGATAGATCATAGTGACATGTATAGTAACAAAGTTTGTAATGCTCATTAAAATATGATATGAATTGTGAAATTGATGTGTCATGTGTTACAAATATACTCCACATGTATTAATTGCATACTCACACAAGATTTTTTGTTTTATTTTTTCTAAATACAATTGCATTATAATTTATTTCTGTGATTGATAAGACACAATAAAATATATACATTTTTGAATCCAATTGATAGCCTATGGTGACAAAGACATCATGATTTCACCACTCCACTTCTTGTTATGCTTAATGTTTCACTGATTTAGTTATTTTTGTGTCCACCTACAAAATGAAAGAAAACATCCAAGTAAAAATTTATTTTACTTATGATAAATAAGAAATATAATTAGTTACGCTAAGTGTAAACATTAGCTTAATTTTGACTTGTTGCTAGTTATGCTAGATGAATATTAGATAAAAAGTTCATATAGAAAGTCAAAAGAAAATATTAAAGCATTCCATTTCAAGAATTTCATGTCAATATATGGAACAATAGTTAGTAATTATGATTGATACATGCTTTTAAAAAATGATAAAATGGGTTTTAGAAAAAAGGTTGTTTTTCTTCTCTGAAAATTTTATTAGCATAACCCTGTTAATTGAAAAGGTTGTGGTAAACTTATATTAGTAGAACCTATAATTAAATTGAATAAATGGGGTTTTAGAGAGAGAGAACAACACTTTTATTGGTCCAAGTAATCCATTTAAACTTCTAAGAAGAATCTCATGCTAATAGCCATCCAAAGATTTATGCAAAAACAAAAAATAATGTGTTCAAAATGACACTGAAATAATGTAAGCATCACCCAAAGATACACTTTTTACCAATTTATTTCTAGAGTCAAATTTCCAATTCAAAATGGATAAATACATCTTAAATTGATATATTTTTATGTTGTTTCATCTATAATCAACATATTACTTTTAAAAATTGATGCAGAGTGCATAAGCATCTTTACTACATCTTTATTCAAAATTTTAGAGTTGAAATTTAACGGGAAACAAACAATAATACTACTCTGCAAAATATTTAGAGCAAGCTTCAAGAAATAAAGATATTAAATCATAGTTACAATCATATGCAAGACAATAATAATATATAATCAATAGAAATTTAAATTCACCAAGGAATAAACAAATGAAAAGAGTGATGTTTAAAATAGGAAAACAAATTGTAATACCTTCAAAATTTTGAAATTTTTTAAAAAAAAAATATGGAAAACATAATGAAATAATTTGAAAATTTGATAAGAATGAAAAATTATTTTTTTTTATCAAAATTGAAAATTTTTAAAATGTGAAAAAATTAGAGTAATATCATGAGAATATTGAAAAAAAGAACAAAAATTTTAAAAATTCAAAATAAAATTTAATGTCTTGAAAACTATAAAAAAAATGAAAAAATAATAGTATGTTTTAAGATTTGAATAAATAAAATTAAAATTAAAATTTTAAAAAACAAGAAAAATATCTTTAAAATATGAAAACAATAAAAAAAAAATCAAGAGTAATGTCCTTCATTTTTTTTTGAAAAACAAGAGTAATGTCTTGTATATAAAAAAAAATGAAAAATAAGAGTAATGTTTTGTCTATTTGAAAAATAATAAAAATATGAAAAAATAAAATTAATGTCTTGTAAAATTTTTAAATAATTAAAATGAAAAAAAAAAAGAAATGTCTTAAAATTTTTATAAAAAAATATATATATAGAAAAACAAAAGGAATGTTTTAAAATTTTTGAAAGAAAAAAAATCTAATATGAAAACACCATAATAATGTATTGAATTTTTTTAAAAAAAAACAAATAAAGCCAGGGTAATACCTTAAAAATATTTTAAAAAATGAAACTCTAAATATTTATGGTGTAATTTAGGGTTTTATTTATGAAACCATAATCATATAAGGTTCCATTTATGAAACCTTATATATTTAAGGTTTCACTTATAAAACCTTAAATATTTATGGCAAAATTTAGGATTTCATTTATGAAATGAAATCCTAAATATTTAAATTTTGAGTTTATGATTTTACTAATAAAATCCTAAGTATTTAGGGTTTCATAAATAAATACATAATTATTTAAGGATTTGATTTATGGCCTGATTTATCAAACTCTGAGTATTTGTGATTTCATTTATGAAACCTTAAAGATATAAGGTTTAATCTAGGGTTTCATTAATGAAATGCCAAATATTTAAAGTTTTATTATTGAAACCCAAATTATTTAGGGTGTAATTTAGGGTTTCAATTTATTGTTTCAATTATGAACCCTTAAACATTGAGGGTGAATTTTAGGGTTTTATTTATTAAATCTTAAATATTTAGATTTTGAGTTTATGATTTTATTTATGAAACCGTAAATAATTAGGGTTTTATAAATGAAAACATAATTATTTAGGGTTCTGATTTATGGCCTCATTTATCAAATTATAAGTATTTAGGGTGGGTTTCATTTATGAAACCCAAAATATATAAGGTTTAATTTAAGGTTTCATCAAAGAAACCCTAAATATTTAGGGTAAATGTAGGGTTTTATTTAGGAAACCCTAATCATTTAGGGTTTCATTTATGACACCTTAAATATTTAAGGTTTCACTAACAAAACCCTAAATATTGATGGTGAAATTTAGGATTTTATTTATGAAATCCCAAATATTTATATTTGAGTTTAAGGTTTTATTTATGAAACCCTAAACATTTAGGGTTTCATTGACGCTTTTGGATTTGGTGTTTTATTTAAGAGTTTCATAAATGAAAACATAATTATTTAGGGTTTTGATTTATGTTCTCATTTATCAAACCCTAAGTATTTAGGTTTAATTTACAAAATCTTAAATATTTAAAATTTTATTATTGAAACCCTAAATATTTAACGTGTAATTTAGGGTTACATTAAGGAAATTGTAAATATTTAGGGTTTTGATTTATTGTTTCCATTATGAAACTTTAAATATTTAGGATTTCAATTTAAAGCTTTATTTATGAAACCTTAAATAGTTACAGTGAAATTTAGGTTTTATTTATGAGACCCTAATCATTTAGGGTTTCATTTATGAGACCTTAAATGTATAAGGTTTAATTTAGGGTTTCATTAAGGAAACCCTACACATTAAAAGTTTTGTTATTGAAACCTTAAATATTAATATTTTGTTATTAAAACCTAAATATTTAAAGTTTTATTATTGAAACCATCAATATTTAGGGTGTAAGTTAAGATTTCATTGATGAAACCCCAAGTATTTAGGGTTTTGATTGATTGTTTCAATTATGAAACCCTAGATATTTAGGGTTTCAATTTTATTGTTTTGTTGACAAAACCCGAAATATTTAGGGTGAAATTTATCATTTTATTTAAGAAAACCTAATAATTTAGGTTTTCATTTATGAGACCTTAAATATTTAAGATTTCACTTATAAAACCTTATTTATGCCAAAATTTAGGGTTTCATCTATGAATTCCTAAATATTTTATATTTTGTGTTTACAAATTTATTTATGAAACCCTAAATATTTAGGGTTTCCTTAATGTTTTTGGATTTGGGATTTCACATTAGGATTTCAAAAATGAAAATATATTTATTTAGGGTTTTGATTTATAGCTTCATTTATGAAACTCTAAGTATTTAGGATTTTATTTAATAACCCTAAAATATTTAGGATTTTATTTATAAAACCTTAAACATATATTTTTTAATTTAAGGTTTCTTCAATGAAACCCTGAATATTTAAAGTTTTATTACTTAAAACCCTAAATATCTATGCTTTCATTAATGAAACCATAAATAGATAAAATTTTATTTATGAAACCATAAATAGATAAAATTTTATTTATGAAACCATAAATATTTTGGGTTTCGATTTATTATTTTAATTATGAAACCTTAAATATTTAGGGTTTGAATTTAAAGTTTTATTTATGAAACTCTAAATAGTTAGGGTGAAATTTAGGGATTTATTTATGAAACCCTAATCATTTAGGGTTTCATTTATGAGACCTTAAATATTTAAGGCTTGACTTATAAAATCTTAAATATTTATGGTGAAATTTAAGGTTTCATTTATGAAATTCTAATGATGTAGATTTTGAGTTTATGGTTTTATTTATGAAATGTTAAATATTTGGGGTTTCATTTTAAGGTTTCATAAATGAAAACATAATTATTTAAGGTTTTGATTTATGATTTAATTTATCAAACCCTAAGTATTTCAGGTTTTATTTATGAAATCGTAAATATATAAGGTTTAATTTAGGGTTCCATTAATGAAACCTTCAATATTTAAAGTTTTATTATTGAAAGCCTAAATATTTAAAGTTTTATTATTCAAACTCTAAATATTTAAAGTTTTATTATTCAAACTCTAAATATTTAATGTTTTATTATTGAAACCCTAAATATTTATGATGAAATTTAGGCTTTCATTAATGGAACCTTAAATAAATAAGATTTTATTGATGAAACTCTAAGTATTTAAGGTTTTGATTTATTGTTTTAATTTAATGTTTTATTAGCAAAATCCTAAATATTTAGGGTGAAATTTAGGGTTTTATTTATGAAACCCTAATCATTTAGATTTTTATTTATGAGACCTTAAATATTTAAGGTTTCATTGACAAAACCTTAAATATTTATGCCAAAATTTAGGGTTTCATTTATGAAATCCCAAATATTTCATATTTTGAGTTTATGGATTTATTTATGAAATCCTAAACATTTAGAATTTCCTTAATACTTTTGGATTTGAGATTTCATTTTAGGGTTTCACAAATGAAAACATAATTATTTAGGGTTTTATTTATTGAACCTCAAATATTTAGGGTTTTATTTATGAAATCTTAAATATATATTGTTTAATTTAGGGTTTCTTTAATTAACCCTAAATATTTACAATTTCATTAATGAAACCCTAAATAAATAAATAAAAATTGTATGAAACCATCATTATTTAGGTTTTCAATATATTGTGTCAATTGGGAAACCTTAAATATTTAGAGTTTCAATTTAAAGTTTTATTTATGAAACCGAAATAGTTAAGGTGAAATTTAAGGTTTTATTTATGAAACTCGAATAATTTAGGGTTTCATTTATGAAACCTTAAATATTTAAGGTTTCACTTATAAAACCCTAAATAGTTATGGTGAAATTTTGGATTTCATTTATGAAATCTTAAATATTTAGATTTTGAGTTTATGATTTTATTTATGAAACCCTAAATTTTAGGGTTTCATAAATGAAAACATAATTATTTAGGGTTTTTATTTATGGTTTCATTTATCAAACACTAAGTATTTCAGGTTTCATTTATGAAACCGTAAATATATAAGGTTTAATTTAGGGTTTCATTATTGAAACAAAAAATATTTAAAGTTTTATTATTGAAACCCTAAATATTTTAAGTTTTATTATTGATCCCTAAATATTTATGGTGCAATTTAGGGTTTCATTAATGAAACCTTATATAAATAAGATTTCATTGATGAAACCATATATAAATAAGATTTCATTGATGAAACCTTAAGTATGTCGAGTTTTGATTTATTGTTTTAATTTAAAAAACCCAACATATTTAGGAATTCACTGTAATGTTTTATTTATGAAACCTTAATCATTTGGATTTTATTTATGAAACCTTAATCATTTAGGGTTTCATTTATGAGACCTTACCATATAAAACCCTAAATATTTATAGTGAAATTTATGATTTTATTTATGAAAACCTAAATATTTGGGGTTTCATTAATACTTTGGATTTGGGGTGTCATTTTAGGGTTAGATAAATGAAAACGTAATTATTTAGGGTTTTGATTTATGGTCTCATTTATCTAACCCTAAGTATTATTAAAACCCAAAATATTTAGGGTGGAATTTAAGGTTTCATTTTTGAAATCCTAAATATTTTATATTTTGAGTTTATGGATTTATTTATGAAACCCTAAATATATAAGGTTTCATTAATGCTTTTGGATTTGAGATTTCATTTTAGGGTTTCACAAATGAAAACATAATTATTTAAAGTTTTGATTTATGGCCTCATTTATGAAACCCTAAGTATTTAGGGTTTTATTTATTAAACCTCAAATATTAAGGTTTTATTTAGGAAACCCTAAATATATATTGTTTAATTTATGGGTTCTTTAATAAAACCTTAAATATTTAAAGTTTTATTATTGAAAACTCAAATATTTTCATTTTCATTCATGAAATCATAAATAAATAAGATTTATTTATGAAACCATAAATAAATAAGATTTATTTATGAAACCATAAATATTTAGGGTTTCAATTTATTGTTTCAATTATGAAACTCTAATTATTTAGGGTTTCATTTTCTGATTTTATTTATGAAACTCTAAATATTAAGGGTAAAATTTAAGGTTTTATTTATATAACTCAAAATATTTTAGATTTCACTTATGAAATTCTAAATATTTAATGTGAAATTTAGGATTACCTTTATGAAATCCTAAATAATTAGATTTTTAATTTAGGGTTTTATTTATGAAATTATAAATATGTAGGGTGAAATTTAGGGTTTGAATTTGTAATTTCATTTATGAAATTATAAATATTTTTGGTGAAATTTAAGGTTTCATAGATGAAAACATAATTAAAGGTTTTATTTATGATTTCAATAATAAAACAATAAATATTTAAGGGGGGAATTTAGGGATTCATTTAAGAAATTTTAAATATTTAGGATTTCATTTTAAGGTTTCATTAATGATTTAGAATTTGGGGTGAAATTTAGGGTTTAGATATATTGTTTCATTTATGAAATCTCAAATATTTAGGGCTTCAATTTATGAATTTATTTATGAAATCCTAAATATTTAGGGTTTAATTTAAGGTTTCATTAACAAAATCCTAAATATTTAAAGTTTTATTATTAAAACCATTAATATTTAGGGTTAAATATATGATTTTATTAATGCAACCTTAAATAAATAAGATTTCATTTATGAATCCGTAAATATTTAGTGTTTCAATTTATTATTTTAATTATGAAATCCTAAGTATTTAAGGTAAAATTTATGCTTTCATTTGAACCCAAAATAATTAGGGTTCCAATTTAGGGTTTCATTTATATGACTCGAAATATTTAAGATTTTACTTATGAAACCCTAAATATTTATGATTAAATTTAGGATTTTATTTATGTGTATCTAAATATGTAGGGTTTCAATTTATGGTGAAACGTAGAGTTTCTTTAATAGTTTAGAATTTGGGATTTCATTTTTGAAATCCTAAATACTTATGGTGAAATTTAGGGTTTCTAATATTATAAATATTTAAGATTTCAATTTATGGTTTTATTTATATAATCCTAAATATTTAAGGTTTCATTTATGAAATCATAAGCATTTAGGATTTTGAATCTTAAATATTTAAGGTTTAAATTTAGGGTTTCATTTGTGGTTTCCTTAAATCCTAAACTATGAAATGAGACAATACATTCTAATAAAATCATAAATCCTAAACCATGAAATGAAACCCTAAATCCTAAACTATGAAAACATAAATCATAAACCATGAAACCCTAAATTTCCAAACCATAAAACTTTAAATCATAAACCATGAAACCTTCAAAATTAAACCATGAAATGAAAACCTAAATAATAAACCATGGAGCCCTAAATCTTAAATTTTAAACCATGAAATCTTAAATCTTATATTAGAGATATGATTAGTTGTAAATTGATATTGGCTCTATATAAGAGTTTAAGTATTCTCATTGTAAATAGATTCTCTTATATGATATAAATTTAATTCTTTTCTCTTTTATCTTCTTTTACCATGAATCTCAATATGGTATCAGAGTAATTATTTTTTTTTTAGAGAAAATCAAACCAAATATCTTCTTTTTATTTTTTAAAACCAATCTTTATGCTTTCTTGATATCATTGAAACCTATTCCTTGATTTTTTTAGAGAAGCCCAATAAGCTTCTCCCTACCACTCCATCGTCGCCGTGAAAGACAATTTTCGGCCACCACAAGGTTAAAACAGAGGAACTAAACCGATGGAAAACTTCATCGCACCTTCCGTAGTAAAACCCATTAAGTGGGTTCTTTATCCGCCTACTCTATCATAAGCGTCGCCATTCTCTCTCTAAGCGCTGCCGTGGGGCGATTTTCGATCACCATTGTCACTCCCCTTTAAAGATAAACAACTTTCTCAAGGCTTCTCTCGTAAGCCTTTTCTTTCTTTTTGCTTCTTTGATGAACGCAAGATCTGAAGATCTGATTTTGTGTGATTGTTTATTGATTTTTGATGGCTGAAGAAGTTTAAGCGTTGGTTTTTGGTTCTACCTAATATGTTTCTACTATGATCAATTTTCTTGATGAATCAAGAAAGTTTTCGGAGGTTCCTTCACTATGTTTCAAATTTGGTTTGGTGTTTTGGAAATTGCATTCAAGATGTTTGATGAAATGCCAGTTAGATTGTTGCATTATTGGGTGAAGATTTTGTTGAGTTACTTGAATTCAATTTTGCACAAGTGTTTGCTGATTTGCCTCAATGAGCATATGGGATGAATCTTTGATATTGTTGATTTTTGGAGCATGGTTAGTTGGCTAGTGGGATGGTTCCTATGATTTGGTAACTGTTTTTAGTAAAAATAAATAATGGACTATAGTTATAATAGGGGGGTGTTAACTAGCAAAGTTTTAAGTGATTCCAAATCTTAAAATGCACAAGTTTATTCTTTTCCACATATTCTTCACTTCTTTATCTTCCCCAAAAAGCTTTCCTCCAACCTAGGGCTTTGGTACCCACCCCATTGAAGACTTTTCTTTCATCAGTTAGAGCTTCTTGGCTGTTTATAGAAATGGTAAGCTCATTTTCTTCTTCCTCCATTGACCTCCTTGTTCCATTCTTTTTCTCCTTACCTTTTGTTGGAGTGACCCATTAATTATTTTGATGTAAAACCTATTTTTGAGTGTTGTTTTGGGTTATCTATGAGTTTGATATGATGGAGCTGATGATTGGAGGAAAACCCTTGGTGGAGCTCAAGATTCCCTTTTCTTTTCAAAATCTAGGTTGGAAATAGTGATAGGTAAGGGAAGCTAACTTATCTTTCTTGCTTCATGATGATTTTGGGTTTGATTGGTTTGAATCTTGTGTGTTCTTGTTAGGGTTTAGTGTTTATAAGCTTAAGGGATGATTATTGATGTGTTTGTTATGAGTTTGGATGCTTGGGTAGCCATTAATGGGGTTAGAAGCTAAGATTTTTGAAGAACTTTAGTTGTAGAAGCAGAATCTATAGATTTAGCTAAGCTAAAAATTTTAGCCTCAGCACGATTTTAGCTCAAGCTAGAATTTTTAACCAAAGCTAAATGTTTGGCTAAGCTAAGTTTCCATGCTTAAGCTAAATGGAGGCATAATGTTTTGTTTTACCTTTAATATTTCTTGAGAGTTTCCAAGTGGATATAATGTGGTTTTATGAATCTTTATAATTATGTTAAAGTTGAGATTATGTAATTCATATTCATAGGTGTATTTGGTGATTATGAGAATTCAAGGTATTTATAATATGTATGTGAGGATATATAATTGTGATCTTGTTGAATGTATTATTAAGAAGATTATGATGTTTTTAAAAATTTAAAATGTGATTGTTAGTAAGATGATGATGTATGTGATGTGAATGTAAACTTGCTCTGGAACTGTCCCTATATGTTAAAATGAGTTAACTATATCCTTTGGGGAGGCTTTTGTTATTAAAAAAATGATATATTTGAGAAGGTGAGTTCCACGCCAAGACTCCACCCCACTAAAGCGACTCGGGGGTCTCGCCTAGTGGGGTATCTTCTCAGGTACCACCCCTGTGTTTTAACTTTGGATGATGTGGTAGAGTGTGTAGGAGATGGAATGTTTTTGTTGTTGGTGATGGTGTGAAATTTGGATACTTGAGACAAACTATGAGTGAGATAGTGGGTACAAAGGTGTTGTATCTCAAACCTCAAGTAATCCAAGTCTTGTTATTGTTGTGTGGACTGTTGAGATGTATTTGGATCCTTAAGTTAGGCCATTGGAGATGGCAGGTATGGAGGTACCATATCTAGGACTGTAGATGATTCCAAATATGTGTCGCTGGTATACAATGGGTGCACAGAAATATACCTTGTATGCATAGTTGGTGCACGGACATATGAGTATGCACGTAAGTTGGGAGTGATAGGTAGGCTCTCAACCTAGTGTTGAGGGTTTTTGTGGTGACTAACGGGAATGAGCCTATAGAATAGACAAGTGGACGAATCCCTATAGATGTAAGGTTTTGCAAACTTACAAAGATAAGCCAATATATACACTTGTCTATTTTCGATAAAACTGCACCTCCCTCACATGATCAGTCTAAGGGACTCCCTGAATGGTCAAATAATGAAACTATGTTATGGATGGGGCCTATGAGGGATCGCTCATATTGTGTTGAGTCTCCATGGAGTAGAGTCAATGTATGTTGTTGAGATTGACTAGTTACTTATGGTGTTGAGTTATGACAATGATATCTCTTAACGAGATGTGATGGTTTATGTTGCGATAGATTTGTGTTGTTGCTCATGGTTGTGGGTTTATTTTATAATTGTGTGGTATGATTTGGTTGAGATGGTTGTGCCATGAAGTTAATAGGTAGCTTTCCCTTTTTCGTAATTTGAATTGCCTTATCTGTATATGTATTTATTATGGTAAGCTTACCCTTGCATGTGGCACGTGTGGTTGTGACTGTAATGATTCCGACCTTGATGTACAGGGGAGTAGATGGGTTCAAGTGGAGTTCTCTTAGAGTTGTTGCAAATGGGATGCGCACAAGCTTGGAGCTGCATTTCCTCTTTCTTTTCTTTGGCTTCGTGTTATGTATGGATAACTTAGGTTTATGTTAAGTTTTTGTTGTGAGAGATTTATATTATTGAAGTTATATTTCTTTTTATAAAAAATGAAGTACCATGAGGCATTGTAATTGTTTTAGCTTGGTTTTATAAATTCATGGTTTATACTTTAAGCTTTGAATAATATTTATTGATTTTGGAAATCAAGAAAAGTTCATAGCCTTTTTCATAAATAGTTTAATGAAAGAGTTTTTTTTTTATAAAATAAAATCTAATCTTTCTTTGGTTAATTATGTAATAAAAAGTGGGATGTTACATTTCCCCTTTACTGAATTAGTGGGTCTGTGATTGCTGCGCGTTGTAGCTTGGTTATGATGTTTTAAGTTTTCTTTTTTTAGAGTGTGGTAAGTCTTAGTCATGTTCCTAAAGGTTTTTTATTAAATTTCTAACTGAGCACATTTGTATAGCTGGCTTATTGCAATTTTTCATGATTCTAAATTTCCTTTGAGTGATTTAAGCATATTTAGCTCCACTAATGATTTTTTTTTTTTTTTTTTGCTTCCACATTATGTAATGGTTAAGCTTTGATTTTGTTTGCCAATGTATTTGTAACATATTTCCATTTTGATAACCTCTTTGATGTTTTTAGCTTCCACCTTGCATGGTGAGTAACCATTGTATTTTTTAGCCATTATATCTTTGGCATTTGTTATCTTAGAGGGTTTGTTTGCCTTATATGGCATGCTTTCGTGATTATTGATTAGTGCCTTGGAGATATTTGAAGTGCTCCTCAACCAGTTGTCTTCTCTTTTGTATTAGTTAAAGTTCATTCTGACTTGTAATTTTTTTTATTTCATTTGTATTTTTTCAGTTACATTGTATTGTTCATAGATTGTATTTCTCTTCTCAAGCTGAAAATACTAATTAGCACGTTCAACTTGCAAGGGGGATATTAAAGATATTGTTAGTTAAAGATATGGTTAGTTGTAAATTGATATTGGCTCTATATAAGAGCCCAAGTATTCTCATTGTAAATAGATTCTCTCCTATGAGATAAATCCAATTCTTTTCTCTTTTATCTTATTTTATTATGAATCTCAATATCTTAAATCATGAAACCCTAGATTATAAAACATGAAAAATTAAACCTTAAATCCTAAAACATAAAACTATAACCCATGCAACTCGAAAACGTAAAATCTTACAATATAAACCATATGAAACTGTAAACCCTAAAACCTTAAACATGAAATCATAAAACTATAATTCATAAAATTTTAAATCAAAACCTTTAGACATAAACCATTAGCCATGAAAAAAAAGTTAAACCTTAAACCATTAAAGCTTTAAACAATGAATTGAAACAATAAACCATGAAACCCTAAATATTGAAACCTTAAATCCAAAATATGAAAACAATAGAAATATCTTAAAAATTTAACAACATTCAATGCAAATAAATTTAGACTTGGAAAAAAGTGAAAGAATTGGATAAAAAAAATCAAAATTTTAAAAATATGAAAAATCAAGAGTATTGACATGGAAATTAGACTTGTTTTTTAATACTTTAAAAATTTTTATTGTTTTCAAATTTTCAAGACATTATTACTCTTTTTTTCATATTTTTTAATCTTTCATTTTTTTTCAAATTTTTAATACATTACTATTATTTTTTCTAGGAATGTTCATAAACCGAACTAAACCGCGAAATTGCTCAAAAAAATCAAAAATCGATCAAATCGAAAAATTGCATGGATCAAAAATCTCCAAAATCGCATATTTTTTTGCGATTTGGTTCGGTTTTTGGATTTTATTATAAAAATCAAACTAAACTGAACCAAATCGCATACTATAATTATATTAATTTACTTTTAAATATTTAGTATTATCTAACTAACAATATTTTAAGTTTTTATGATCATAATATGTGATTTATAGTATACTTTTTTTAATAATAAATTTGTAATATATTATGATACATATTTTACTTTCATATCTTACAAAAAGATATATTGATATTAGTAAATAATATTAAATATCAAGTGAAACATGATTCATTATTATGTTACAAAAAAAGTTGGTAATATCATTTTATAATAATACTAAATAGAAGTAAAAATAATATTTTTTAAACTAAAATATGTAAATCAAAATTTAATAAAAAAAATATAAAATAATAGTTATGTAAGTTTGATTAAAAAAATTAAATTATGATAATAGATTAAAAATAACGCAAAATGTGAAACCGAACCAAACCAAACTGCAAAAAATTGGTTTGGTTTGGTTAGGATTTAATGTTATGTTAAAATCGAACCAAACTGAATCGCGACTTTATTTTAGGTTTGATTTGGATGACTTTTTGCCCAAAAACCGAACCAAACCACACCACAAACACCCTTAGTTTTTCATATTTTTAAAATTTTTATTTTTTCTAATTTTCAAGATATTAATCAAGGTAAATAAAAGAGAGAAAGAGAGAGACATCATAGATAAACATACAAGTTTTAGATCAACTAAGTGAAGAATATGAAACGAGAATTTTATATCAACAATTTAAGATTTATGTTATGAAATACAAAGGTAGTAGCAAAGATGTTATTGTGCATAAGGGAGATTTTTAGAGCAATTAAAATTTAAAATAGAGTTATCATGTATTAAATTAATAAGAGAGAAGAATTCTCTCTTGAGAGAGATGAAGAAGCTTGCGACGTAATATTGGGAGGAAAATAAAAAAAATTGAGAGTGAAATAGTAAGAATGAAGAATGACATGACACCTAGACAAATTTGATGATGTGCAAAAAATCACTAAATTAATGTGTTAATATATAGTTTCACTTCTCATGATTTATATTATAGGCTTAAATAAGTTTTAGATCTTAAAAAATACTCATTTTTTAATTTAAGTTCTTAAATTTTTTTTGCATTATGGGTTCATAATTTTGTTTTAATTTATCTTTAAGTCTTTATTTCAACTGTTGATTTATGTCGAGATGTTGTCATGTCCACTTAACTAATGTTGAAAAGTCTCTCTCCCAATGAGTAAAATAAAAAAACTTGAAACCTATTCGACCAACACGTTACTGGACAGATTTTATAACACTAAAGATCATGTACCCAGGACGGAGGCATGTTGTGCCTTTGGGGGGGCCTTGGCCCCGTGATATTTTTATTTTTTTATGCTTTAATTTTTTAATATATATGTATATTTTTTTTAAAAAAATTATTTTATTTTAAAACTATTAAATAATAGTATTTAAGTATAAATTTTCTAACTTTTGTAATAATATATATCACTTTTATTGTAAAGATAATAATTTTTTTTTATTTTTTAGATAAATATCCCATTGTTTTATAGTCTTTTATAAAATTAATTATACTCTTTTTACTTTAATTGATAAAATATTTGAATATCATTTAATAAAGGTTTATCACTTTATATTCATATTTTTTTTAGGGACTTGTTATACATATGTTAAGCCTACAAATAATTACATTTATACTATTTTATTAGTTTTTCATTTATATTAATTTAATAATAAATAATTTAAGAATTAAAATTTATCTATGAATAAAAAAAATTATTTCTTAATATTTGTCAACAAAATAAACTTATGTTTTTTAGAGATGGAATAAGTTTAATAATAAACACCGTATATAAAATTGAAATTTGAGATACATTATAAAATTTATTAACATAAGTATCAACTTTTTATTACAAATTTATGACTTTTTTTTTGTGATACATGAAATTGATGATTGATATTTATAATTATGATTTTTTTTTAAGAAAAGAATCTTAAATTTATTTTTTTACTTAAATATATTTGTAATTAACCTTTTGATTAATAATAATATAATTAATATTTTAGATTATACAGAAAATTTTACCTAAAATTCAATGTATAAATGCACTTTAATTTTTGGCCCCCCTAATGTATTGGGCTGGCTCCGTCCCTCCATGTACCTACCTATTCATCCAACTAAGGTGATGAGTGATTTTTTTTTTTTGGTGATCAGTGATGAGTGATTTAGTTTAACATGTACATTTCATTTATTTATTTTAATTTTACTTTTTCAAGCCTTTCACAAAAAATTTGGATTAAATCACAAGAGAACTACTAATTCTCTAGACTGAACTCAATAAATGTCAAACACAACTATTATATTCCAAAGCTAAATCTTAACAGACTATTATTGATTGAAGTACAGTCTGGACAAGTACAAGTGTGCTTTTAGTATTTTAATTAAAAATAAAGCGTACCTTTGTAATTTGTAATGAATGTTGAGTTGTTGACATTAAAAATTAATGCAAGTTGACGAACTTTTAATTAAAAACCACTTTAGTAATGGACCTATGTTTTGCCCATTCAAATGCAAGTCGAATACAGCTTGTTTGGGAAACTAATTTAAGCTGTTTTGGGATTGTTTTGAGATTACAGTTTACAAGTGGTTTGTAAAATAATTTTTAATGTTTGATATATTCGTTAAATTTAAAAAAAAAAAACTATTTTAACGAAACTGAAAATTTATAACTTATAATTATTTTTTAAGAGTTTATTTTTTTCTTTTTGCTATTTTTACATTTTTTTTTATCATGTAATTTATTGATCTAAGCAAAATTAATTATCTTTAAATTAATTTTCAACAAACTTTTCCCAACAAAATTGTTTCTGGAACGTCAGTTCCAACAAATTTCCAAACATATTATAGTGCACATTGAAGTTTTGATTTGTTTGGGCTTTGGTCTATATAGAATGGTTGAGCAACCTTCGGACTCTTCACTCTTCAGCCCAGTAGGCCTATAATATATATTTTTGTAATTTGATACGTGGGCTTTCTTACTCATCACTATTTGTTTTTCACTTTTCAGTTTAAGTTAAAAATTAATTATTTTCATGTTTTAAAACAAATATACCATTTAGAAGTAAAATTTTATTCCCACATTATTCAATAAATTATTCTTTGATACAAATATATGATTTAAATCGATTTTAACACGATTCAAAATCAATTCAACTTGATATTCTTTTAAATTATTCATTATTGTCAAATTACGAACGACATTGTAATAGGCTGTCGTCTGTTCTATATGGTGGACATGTATTACATGGTCAAAGTCAAATTATTGGGAACTTTAACTCATTAATAAAATATTATTTTAGTTCATCCAATAGATCCAAAATGAGAACCCAATTTTTTTTCTCGACTTAAACTGTGGCCCAAGTTGAGCTTAGAAAAGAGTTTAATAATATTATTTTCTCTTAACAATCTTGAGAATCTTTTACTTGCTCCACTTTTAAGCCAAATAAAATAACTTTTTTCTTTCATTTTTTTTCTTCTGCAACAAAACAATGGAGTGATATATAAAATATAAAATAAAACAAATGCAACAACAATTAGCAATTAAGAAGTAAACAAAGACAAGGTAGTACCAGCAACTACTGTAACTTTGCATTAGGAAAATTTACATTTTCATTCTCCAACACAAACACAGCCAAAGGCTGATGATTACAAATTAAAGGATCAGTAGCCAAACAAACAACACTTAATATCACCAAAATGGAAAAAAAGACACTGTTATCCCAATACTAATTTGGAGGGTGGTTACAACAACAAATTCCACCTCTTCCAATTTAGTAGCCCACACACAAAAACATAAAAAAAAAAAAAAAGAAGTTCCACCTCCACTAGTAGCTTCTCTTCAGCCACAGAAGGTTCAAAAAAAACCTTCAGAAAAAGGTGGAAAAAAAAGGAGAATCAAGAGGGGCCTAAAAACATTAGGTCCCCACATGTTGACACAGATTGAAACCAAAATTAAAATGAAGAAGCAATTTAAAACATGCCCCTTCTCAAATCTTAATTCCCTGGCCTCTAAAATTCCCAAAAAAAAAAAAAAAAAAAAAAGACCCACTCAGCTAGTAGCATACTATCTAATACCCTAGTATACTAACCAGTCATAAACTCATAATTAATAATACTATATAAATCTATTATACTATATAGTATTTTTGGAATAATGTGACTTGAACTAGTGGAATTGAGCACCAGTGTAGGTTTGGCCAAAGGACCAGCCAGAAGGGGCAACATTGTTGGAAACCACAGTTCTGCCATCACTTGTTGTGACCTTAAAAGAGAGGCTTTGGCCATTGAGGTAGTTGTTGCTCTGCCAGTTCTGACCCCAGTTTCTTGACATTGGCATCCAACCAGATCTTGAACCCTTGATGGCCACAGAATGCACATCACCAGCACCACCAACGTTTGTGATCAAAACAAGGTTGAAGTAGGAGTGTCCATTGATTGTGAACCTTATCCCTCCCTTTCTCCTACAAGCCACCCTATACAAAACAATGTCACAAATCTTAGTTGTTAGTTTCATAAGAAAACTTAAAACGGTAATAAAATAATGCTTTAGATCCCTCAAATCTTGTCAAAATTAGGTTTAGCACCTATAATAATGATTTCAATATAAACAATAAAACCAACTTTAACCAAAACTTGAGGAATCTAATCCACATTTTACACAAATTAAAAAGCAAGCAAAACTAATGTAGTTTTAGTCCGTTATTAAAACTTAAGAACTAAAAGAATACTAGAAACAAAAAATTCAAGACATTTAAGGAATCAAAAACAACTATATACCTTCTGTAGGAGACAGGGACAATTCCAGCTTTGTATTGAGCAATGCGTAGGAAGACAGGTTGAGCAAGATCAAAGTGTTGGAGAGGAGGGTTACACCAGCCACCATTGTTGTTAGGCAAGGCATTGTTTGGAGGACAAAAATTGGTGGCAGTGACCATAATGGAGCCTGGAAGGCACCACCTATGGTCATTGGCACACCTAATCTCATAGCAGGAACCACAGCTCAAGCCATTGTTGAACAGTGATGTGCTCAGAGCTGCAGTGTTGGTTCCATACCCTTGGCTGTAGAGGTTCCCATACCCACATGCCCCACCTGCACAAACACAATTTTGTCAAATGGGGTGCTCCCAAATGCTTCAAGATCAGTTTTTTAAGGTTAAAAACTGAATCTTTATTTCAAAAAAAAATAAAAATCAGTGCTTTATAGTCAAATGGGTGCTCCAGAATGGTTCACGAACAGCATTTTGAGGATAAAAATTGAATCTTTATTTGAAAAAAAAAAAAAAACAGTGCTTTAAGGACTCTAATTGAATAGAACATACATACCCATTGTCCCAGATGCATCACTCCCTCCATAGAAAGTGGCATGAGCATTAGTCCATCCTCCAGCATAGCCATTGACAGAAGAGAACATTGAGAGAAAACCCATCAAGACCAAACCAATGAGAGCCATTTTCCTAAACAAAACAGAACAAAAAATCAGGCATTTCCTTGTTAAAACATATGTGTGGCTGAAGAAGAAAAACTCTTCTTCTAGCCTTGAAATGATGAAACAACTAACTTTCAGGTAGAGATACGAAAAAGGAAATTACTTTGATAATGAGGAGTCAAAGGGAATGGAGCAAGAGAGAGAGAGAGAGAGAGAGGAGTGTGAACTGAAGCAGAGTTGTGAAGAAAATGTGAGGGGGTGCCACCTAATTTATAGACCCAAACAAGGCTTCAGAGTCACAAGTTCAACTAACTGTTTTTGAATTGTTTGGACCAAGAAAAACCGCAAAGGGTAAAAGTGGTTTTGTTGTAATAATAAAATTTGTTAAAAAAGAAAACAGTTCAAGTTGCGAAGAGGGTCCACTTTTGTTCTGTGACTGGAAACCGGGTGGTTCGGAGCGGGAAAATCTCCAAAATCCATGTGGGGGCATAGCTTCCATGGTCACATGCAAATGCAAGAGTATCAACTACTTGTCACAAATACCCTTCTCATTGCACCAAAAAAAAAAATACCCTTCTCATTTTTCTCACTTCACTTTCAAAATAGTAATTTTGGGGTTTGAATTTTTATTTTTATTTTTAAATTTCTTGATATCAACTGAATAAAATAATAAAATTCCATTGAGCTGTTTTATTTACTCCGAGTGCTTTGATCTTATTCACTCACTATTCACTGCTTTTCTGATTCTCTTTAGCTTTTTTGAACGTAACAGACACAGACAGAAGCACAATTCAGTTCGTGAGTAATACGGTCAGAACTCTGAAGGTTGGTAAATTTAATGTAGGAATTAATTTTTCTGGTCCAATACCAATATTACTTTTCCTTTTTTTTTAACTGCTTAATAAAATACTTCTTCTTCTTTGTTTCTTCTTATAAAGTATAAACGATACAAATTTTATTTTTAATCATTTATATAATAGGTAATTTTTTAAAATATCCTTCATTTTACATGAGAGTTATACTTGATATCAAATTCCAATGAAGGATAGTTTTAATATATATATATATATATATATATTAAAAATGACATAATTCAAGAAAATGAATACTTTTTTAATAAATTAGTAACTCAATTTTTTTCTTATAAATGGAAAAGGAGGAAGGAAGTAAGGAAACATTCTCCAATAAAATCAGTTTAAACTTTTGAGAGTCTTAAATTTTACTATTTCTTTAAAAAACAATACTTATTTTGTTGAGAAAGAAACATCCAATCAAATATTTAACAACACACAAAAGTAAAACCTGCAGTGGAAAATGTTCATTTTAAGTTATCAAGAGCAAAAAGAATCAATTAATCATAGTTTGAAGAATAATAATGTGTACAAAATTGGTTACTACTGATTTTAATAATAATAAATAGTAATAATAGGCTAATAGCACAACCTAATTTTAAGCACACATAATAAATATCATAGGTCTGAACATTAAGAACATCACAGCCTCTACAACAACTACAATCGCTAATTCGCTGAGTCTGAACATTACTGTTGAGGAATGAGGGCTCTTATACCAAAGTACAGTTCACATCAGAGAAATCAATGCAAACGAAGCTACCCTCCAAGCACATGGTTTATGACAATTTTGGTCAGTTTATTGAAGAAAAGCCTCATAACTTCGTTGTTGAAAATCTCTTGCTTTTTATTTATTACTAAATTACTAAATATTCCTTCATTAATTTCTAATTCTGCCCACTGAAATAAGCAAAATAAAGCTGTCTTTAGGTGGTTTTGTAAAAATTAAGAAATGCAATAAATTAATTAAAAAATTTTAAAAAAAGTAAAAGTATAATTGATAAAAAAAAAAAAGAAGTAAGGGTCTCTTTGATTTCAAATTTTAAAATAGTTTTTGATTTTTAAAAATTATAAAATTATAAAACTTGTTTTTAAAGATATTTTCTATTTTAGTTTTTAAAACTAAAAAATTAAAACAATTTTTTTATAAACTCTTGCAACTTTTTTTTTATAAAATCTTACATTTTACTAATAATTTTACATATAAATTCCATATTTTTTATTTTATCTTTTTTATATAAGTATATTTCTTACATATAAGTTCTTATCTTCTAAATTTATTTTATTTAGTAATAATTTTTAAATATCAAACAAATTTTCTTTTTTCAAAAATTATTTAAAAAATAATTTTTTTAAAAATAAAAACTAAAGATTTTCAACTTTGCAAACTACATGAATTAATGAATAAAATTTATCTCAAAATCCGATCCGACTAAAATACTAGTTCCTAGTAGTACAACAAAATAATAATAGTGTAATCGGTTCGTGTACAAACTATCTCTGAAAAAAGTTCGATCATTTAAATTGGTCTTCATACTTAGAAGGATTAATCATTTACTCACGATCGAAAAATATTCCAGTTGATCCAAACAGCAGCTAGTACAACATATAGATCTTTTCATCTATATTTATGAAATCCACCACCCAACACTTTATATTATGTTATGTCCAAGTGTGTCTTTAATTTGTATATGGGGTGTGTTTTTCTAACTTGGTGTAATCTTTGGCCAGCTGGATTTTGATTTTGATTGTGTGTGTGAAGCAAATCATGAATATTCGTAGATAAGATCTGCATGGAAAACGATAAGCTTGATTAAGAAATTTTAGGTGAAGTGTAAACCGCGATTCTCGGGCAGTAGTGTTATTATTTAATTTTATCTTTATTACAACAACTCAAGAAATCAGAGCTGTTAAAGAAAAAAAAAACTCAAGAAGTCAGAATTATTGTGTGTGCAAAATGGCACGAGTTGACTAATGTAATAGTATTCCAAATAATAATAATAATAATAATATTTTTATAATAATAAATTATATATTCACTGCTGCATGAAGAAATAAAAAGTATAATTTAATTGGTTCAACGACAACAATATTTATTACCATTAAGAGATATTGGTCTAAACTCGTGTAATCCTTATGGGTCAATTACTTTTTGTATTAGGGTGACGAATGATAGATTATATTTTCTAGTGAGGACTTCATTCTCATGAAACATCTTTAACTTAAATAAATATCAAAATTTATTGATAAATTTAAAATTAAATTTAATGTATCTAAACTTCTAACTTCAGTTAGTCATTGTAACCATTTAAGCTTAAATTTGATGAATTAGTAATTCTTGCTTATTTATCAGTAATACATCAATTCCTTTTCCTTAAGTATATCACCTTCCACCAAATGACCTTCCTCATCCTTTTTATCAATGCTTACAATTGTTTCTTTTATCTCCTTTCTACGAGCTAAAAAAATTTCAAATACCTCTTTGTTCCACACCTTCAACTTTCCTTTGATGATTTTCATCTTTTCTTTCAATACGAAAACCGTTCAACTTGATATCTCACACTTGTTCCAATCATCCTCCACAAAGGCCTTGAAACTCGAATGGGAAAACCAACAATTGAGGGCTCTAAATGGTTTTGGCCCCCAATCCTAGTTAGAAACCTTTAAGAGTAATGGACAATGATCAAATAGGTTTTTGTCAAGAACATATTGTATGCACCCAAGCCAACTATTTTGACAATCAATAGATACTAAGAATCAGGCAATTCCACTTTTTAATATACCATTAGGTCTGAAACAAGTGTACTTCTTCCCTAGTATAGGGATGTCTTCCAACTCCATTATCATAATAAGTTGTTGAAATCAAACATCTCAGCCTTACTTGTCATAAACGCACCTCTCCTTTCCTCCCCACTTCTTATTGAGTTAAAGTCTCCCAAAACACACCAATGAGATACTAAGTTATTATACTTATAATGCATTGTCTCAACCTATTATTGCCTCTTAATTGTTAGGTAAGAGGATAAGTGAATGTTGACAATAATACACACTTTATTACCTTCTAACCACACCTCATGTTTTGCAAACAAAAACATTTCCCACCAAGACGTTATTATCAGCCAACCCTATCATTGGTTTATCACACCATTCCACCTCATTGTCCCCCAAAATCACAAACCATCTCTCCTTCTTCATTCGTTCCATCTTTGTCTTTTGTAAACATACTAATTTCTCATTATGTTTGATCCTCACCTCTCTTATTGCACGTCCTTTTTCCTTTCCCCTCAGACATCTCACGTCGTATGAGAGAACTATTAGTCTCCATAAATATTTGAATCTCACCTTCTCTCTAAGCTTCTAGATTCTATTTGCCTCATCATCCACACATGTCTCCCACATTAGCTAGTTGTCACTAACTTGCATGCACATTGTCGGAAGGAGCACCATGAATAGAATTGTTTCTGTAGCAAGCATCGCACATTGGCCCTCTTCCCCTTCCCAACATCAATTAACGAAAGTGGTACAATATCCACCCATCCCACCTTTGATCGATCCAGATTAGTCACCACATTCAACCTAAACCCACCATCAATGTTGTCTAGTGACACTGACCCTATTATATTATTTTCACATATTAATGATGTATCTCTTAACACATTTAGAATATTTCTAAATAGAAACATCAATGTCACTGTCAACGATTAAATCGTCAATCATATGGGGGATAATCTAACCTAGTGATGATTTAATGTAAAAAATAATAAGATATAAAAATTATTAAATTCATTTTACGTCTAATGATACATGTGTTGTGTTTGATTATGTATCTATTAGACTCTTGTTATCTAAAATGTACCATTCTTTATTACTTCGTCTAGTAGTACAATAATTATATTTTTTTCACGCTTCTATTTTCACAATTTAGACGAATCTCATTATGCTTGTCTCTTCTATAAATATCACATTCGCCAATTAGTCACTTACAACCATAATACCTAGTATCAATAATTAAAAAAAAAAAAAAAAATAGAGGCCAACATGTAATCAATAATGGCTACTTATAGGAAAGAAAAATCAGCATTTGAGACATTCAAACCCATGCTAGTCTTATAATAGTTGTTGTTATTGATATTGTTATACCAACAAAAAATACACACGCTAACCAAGGTATGTGCCATTTGTCAGTTTGATAGCGAAACGTGAATCCTTTCGCGGCGCTAAGGTAGCAGGTGCATGTGCTCCTGGTTTGGCTTTTTCTTTGCTATGTTCAACTTACGTTGGATTGCAACATCATTTTCTTTTTGAATTTTTTATTATTGTGGGGTAGTGATTGTATAGTAGCAAAGGAAAAGTTACACACGCAACAAACGGACGAAAGAGTTGGAAAAACTAAATCAGATATTATCCTGTCAAATTAATTAAAGAGAGATTTGGCCAGAGTCTTGTTTATGTCTTCGTAATGGGTATTTTTCTTTTTTCTTTTGTCCATTCTCTGCATTGTGCTATGAATTATGATTTGTAGTTGAGCCTTTCCCACAAATGGCCAAAATAATTAAAATAGAATTTTTTTTCATCCCGAATAGTTAATCTCAATTTAAATTTTTATTTATAATAAATTAATTATTTTTTATAAATTATTTTAAAAAATATTAAAATAATAAATTATAATTAATTGATAATATAAAATTATTTTACCTTGACAAATTTATGAGTATTAAACTCTTTTAAAAAAAACATTATTTTCACATATGAAAAGGATATTTTTCATCCTCTAGTTTCCTAGGCTAATAACTCTAAAATAAGGGAAAAGTGTATAATTTTTGTTTGAATTTGAATTATGTTCAATAGCTTGATTTCCAAATTATACCTAGGCAAAATTGCATCAAACCTCAATCAGACTCTGGGTTCTTCTCTATTTGGTTTATTGTCATTTCTTTGTGTCATTCGTCAAAGATTACGAGTGTTTTTCAAAAGTGTTTTTTAATTTATTGAATAAAAAACATGCACTAATTTCATTTCACTAAACACTGATGTACTGTCGTTTAACTTTGTTAAAGCATAGTATTAATCATTAATGGTCCATATTAACTACTAGTAGTTACTTTTAATGAAAATATTTTTGTCAAATGTCATATATTAATGGTTTTAACTTTAGTATATATTAGGAATAGTATACACCGGTATATATTATTTTTAGTTCAACCGTAGTGACATGTGATCTACGACATGTCACACATTCAATATTAATTTTTTTTTTATTAAAGTTTAAGGACCTGTTTGTAAATTTGTTTTATTTTATATTTTTAAAAAGATAATTTAATCTAATTGGATTTTTATTTTTTATTTTTTTCAAAAGACTATTTAATCTCTTATTGTTCCTAATTTTAAACCCCAATTTTCATCAATAATATCAAATTTTACTCCATGCCCTTAGTTCTTCTTATTGTCTCTTACCGTGATCACCTGCGCCTTCATATTGTGCCTCTTTCTTGCATCACCATGTAGGGATGGCAATATGGACCCAGACCCTACGGGCACCCGCAAAAATACCCATACGCGGGTAAGGTAATTACCCGCATATTGGGGATGGGGATGGGGATGGGGATGGGTCTTTACCCGCAAAATCTCATGGGGATGGGTGCGGGTATGGGTACTATAGTACCCACCCCGCCCCGCCCCGCCCCGCACCTTTTATAATTATAATAATTAATTTATATATATATATAAAATTTAAATATCATTTAACCATAAAATATTTAAAAGATCATAACTCTTATAATTATAATAATTAATATATATATATATATATATATATATATATATATATATATATACACTTTAAATTCAAATTTAAATATCATTTAATCATAAAATATTTAAAAGATCCTAACCCTTATAATTATAATTATAATAATTAATATATATATATAACTCGTGCATTTTATGTGAAAATGAGAATAAACATTTTTGTTCGTTGGATTAAATTAGACAATAAGAATTAACACAATCTTTTAAAAATTAACATACACCTATTTTATTTGATCTCTCTTCATCCAAAATTTAAAAAAAAAAAAAAAAAAAAACTTCTCATTTCCCTCTTTAGTGCACCAAAATTAAATAATAATAATAATAAAATTCAAACTCACACCCTCATAAACCTTGTTTCATAGCCTCTCATAATCCTCGTTTCATAAAAAAGCATGCATATTGTGTATGCACCTTTAAATCTTTTTAACAAATCATGCATATAACAAAAATACAAAAATAAAGTAATAGGACACTTTTTGAGAATTATAAGGGTTAGGATCTTTTAAATATTTTATATTTAAATGAGATTTGAATTTGAATTTAAAATGACTTTAATCTAACGGTTGAGATTAATAATTTATTTTTTATTAAAAATAATCATTTAATTTAACGGTTGAGATTTGGTGTCAATTGATCATAACCTTAATTATAATTATAATTTTATTATTTACTAAATAAATATTATAACCTAAGAAATAAAGTGAAACCCTAAAGTTGCTCATCACTTTCTATCTTTACTGTGTGTCCACCGTTGCTTGAAGCCATGAGAGCCTTTGACAACCCTCCATGTCACAACCACCGTGCAACCAGCCTTTCCTTGCTACAACCACCACACAACCACCCTCCACCGCTACACCACCATGCATAACCCAAGTTAGTATTTGAACTAAAATTTGTTCCTAAATTGGTATTGTTTCAACTTAAAATTATTCCTAATTTGGTTTGGTTTGAATTGAAAATTGTTCCTAATTTTGTATAGTTTAAATTGAAAATTGTTCTTAATTAGATAGTATTTAAATTAAAATTTGTGTTCCTAATTGTTCATAAAGTGGTACTATTTGAATTGAAAATTGCTTATATATTTAGTCAATTTTTAGGAACTTTTAGTTTGATGTATTTTTTTTCTAACTTCTGTTCAAAAATATCTTATTGTTAATTTGTACAAAAATTTGGTGTACTAATAATTATGTTGCCTAATTTTTATTTTTACTGTAATATTTTTTATTTAATTATTTTTATTGAACTCTTCATTTGTGTTAATATTTCGATATTAATTATAGATGAAAACTTCAAATGATATGCCTCCTTCAAAGGAATCTGCAAGTAGTAATCCTCTTGATAGTTCTCGGTGCTAAAGATCAATCTCCATCTGAATTTGGAACTCCTCCTATTAATGTAGATGTGGGTGAAGGTGATACTGAAATAACTCAAGATGGCAAAAGAAGGAAGATATCTCGTTGTTTGGAACCACTTTGAGAAAAAAACGGTCAACAATGAAGAGAAGGCACAATGTCGTTATTGCAAAAAGCTTTTAACAGAAAGAGATCGGATGGAACAAATCATTTGCATAAACACTTGGGGACTTGTAAAAGAAAACCATATAGGGATATCGAGACAAGCACTTTTGTTGAGAGAACAAAAAGAAGGTAGACGGATCAAGTACTTTTATGAGTAACTATTGTTTTGATCCAGAGCAATCAAGAAAAGACCTTGCTTACATGGTCATAGTTCATGAGTATCCACTTTCAATGGTAGAACATTTGGGATTCAGAATATATTCTGAAAATCTTCAGCCTTTATTTAAGCTTTCAAGTCGGAACACACTAAAGAGTGATATTATGAAGATATATGAGCATGAAAAAGTGAATGTCATGAGACATTTAGAAAGCATTGGAAGTAGAATTGCTTTGACTACGGACATGTGGACAGCTAGCAATCAAAAGAAAGGATATATGGCCATCACTGGTCATTTCATTGATGATAATTGGGAAATGCAAAGTCGCATTTTAAGGTATAAATTTAATTATTATTTTTAAATTTCAATTACAAATGACATTTTGCATTGCATTGTTATTTAATTTATTATTTTGCATGATAGGTTTGTCTATGTACCATGTCCACATACTCTTGAAGTTCTTTCTACGATGTTGTATCGAGTGCATTATGGAATGGAATATTGATTTGAAGTTGTCCACTATTACCTTAGATAATTGCAGTACTAATGACTCTCTTGTTGGATTTTTGTTAAATCAAATTGATTGTTCTTCTCTTATACTTGATGGTCAATTGTTTCACATGAGGTGTTGTGCACATATTCTGAATTTAGTTGCTCAAGATGGATTGAGTGTTCTTGGAGAGGGCATAGAGAAGGTTAGAAATAGTGTTGCATTTTGGACAGCTACACCTAAAAGAGAACAAACTTTTAAGGAAACCGCACGTCTCATAAAAGTTTCCATCACAAAGAAACTCATTCTTGATTGCAAAACTAGATGGAATTCTACTTATCGTATGCTTGTTATTGCATTGGCTTACAAAGATGTTTTTAATCGGTTGAAAACAAAAGAGCAATTATATACCTGTTTTCCTTCATTAGATGAGTGGGAAATTGCAAGAGAGATTTGTAGTAGGTTGGAAGTGTTTAATCGTGTAACTGAAATGTTTTCTGGAACACTATATCCAACTACTAATATATTCTTCCCTTTGATATGTGAAATTAAGCTCTCTTTACATCAATGGAAAAATTGTCCAATTGTGGCTATTAGAACTATGGCTTCAAAAATGGTTATCAAATTTGAGAAATATTGGTTTGTTATTCATAGAATTATGGGGATTGCTATTGTCTTAGATCCAAGATACAAATTGAAGTTGTTGGAGTACTTTTTTCCTAAGCTTTATGAAAGTTCATCATCAATTGAAATTCAAAATATCAAGAAATTGTGTTACTCATTGTTTGACGACTATCAAGCTAAAACTAAAGGAACAATGGAATATTCAACTTCACATGCAAATGCTAGTAACTCAAGCTTTGATAGTTTCAATGTTACCAATTTCCTTAGTGATTATGATTCATTTGTGAATGAAACAATTGAGATACAAAAAAAGACTGAATTGGAACTCTACTTGGAAGAGAGTGTTTTGCCTAGGAGTGCTACTTTTGACATTTTTGGTTGGTGGAAAACAAATGGGATCAAGTATCCAATTATGCAGAAAATTGCTAAGGATATTTTGGCAATTCCAATTTCAACTCATAGCATCGTAATCCGCTTTTAGCACAGGTGGTAGATTGTTGAGTCCTCATCGTTCTAGGCTTCATGAGTTTACTTTGGAGGCACTTATGTGTGCACAAAGTTGGTTGAAACATAAGCAACAAGGTAATATTTTATTATTTTAATTATTCAATTAGAGTTTTAATTATTGTATTATATATGCTAATCTTGGTCTTCTTGTCATGTTGTAGTTTCTATTGGTATTAGTGGACCAAAACAATATATAGACTTAGGAGATACACGTTTGCAAAGATATGGAGAAGTCGATTCAGGTCAAAATATTATATTTATGTGTTTTATTTTTTTAATTTATAATATATAATTATAAACTAATTAGTTTAAATATATTATTTTTTTACAGGTTTTGGAGAGTACCATACCACTTTAATGTTCAAGTTTAATTAGAATTTTGGAAGTTTAATTCGAGTTTTTATTAAAATTAGAACAATTTGTAATCTTTATGTTGGATAATTATTTTCGTAATGTTATTTATTTATGACTTGTATTTGGATGGATCAATGTTTGTCAATTTTTAATATTATATATGAATGTTTTTAATGATTTTTAATCTTATATATAAGTAAAGTGCGGGTTGCGGGTGCGGGTATGGGTATATAGGTACCCAGAGGGTATGGGGATGGGGATCAAAGTTGCTACCCGCACGGGGATGGGGCTGGGGATGGGTACTTTTTTTAAACGCGGGTATGGGGACGGGTATTATACTACCCTACCCATACCCTACCCATTGCCATCCCTATCACCATGTCACACCTCATTGTTATGCCGTCATGTCATGCTATGCCACTCCTCTTCTTTGTGAAACTTCCTTTCAGTGTGAATTTTTTCCATGATACTTCTCTACACTGCGTCATTTCACTGTAGATTTGATTTGATTTTATAATATAATATGATTTGATTTGATTAAATAAATAAATACAAAATTAATTATATAACATTTTATTAAATATGATTGATTCAAACATAATTAAACAATATTAGTATTTGAGTAGATTTAAGAAAAAAATTGATGAATTTTTAATTTTAATATTAATTAAATAATATCTTATTTGATGGTATTCTATTGCGATTAAAAATTGGCTTAATTAATAATTATTTAAATAAAATTAATTAATTAATTTTCTTAGTTAAGTGAATTTTAGCAACTATAAGATTCAAAACCACCTCTTTTTAGTTTTTAAAGGTTACAATTAGAGTCAATGGTTTAATTAATAACAATTATGAAAACATTTATATATATATATATATATATCATATAAAATTTATTTATTATTTAACAACAATTTAATAATTTCAATAAAAGTAAAATAAATTGGGTGATTTATAAAATAAAAAGTAAAATATCTATATAAAAAAATACAACTAATAATAAGAGATGCTAAAAAATAAAGAAAGAGTAATATAAATAAATTTTATTAATATTAAAGATTAATAAGAATTTTTTTTGAAAATATGGGATCAAATGTTAGAATTTTAAACTTAACATTAATACTCTTAAATTAACGGTTAAACCAAAATTATTTAATATTGTTTTATTTTAAAAGTAGATGATCAAATGTTAGAATTTTAAACTAAAGAATTAAATTACGAATTTGAAAAAAAATAAGAGAATTAAAAATGCAATTAAATCTTAAAAATTCAAATTTTAAATTTTTTTTTAAAATTTACTCAAATACTACTATTATCTAATCATATTTGAATTGATCATATTTAATAAGTTGTTACATATTCAATTTTATATTTATTTAATATAATATAAATGAGACAATAAGGAGAGCTAATGATACAAAGCAAGACTTAAAATTATAGATAAAAATTAGAGTTTAGAATTAAGTACAGTAAAAGATTAAAGGATTTAAAAAAAAATTAAAGAATCAATAGAATTAAATTATTTTAAAAAAAATATAAAATATACTATATTTCAATAAAAAATATTAATATTAAATATATGACTGTAATAAAATAAAATCATATTTTAACATACTATTGAAATAAAAATAATATATAATATTATTTACAATATATACAAAAAGTTAAAATCAACTACTATTAATTATTTCAACTGAACGTTAATTATGATTTTTTTTTAATCTAAAATCAAACATATTTAAAGTTATTTAAAAATAAATTTGTACTCAAAATCAACAATTAATTCTCCAAGGGACTACACGTGCTATCACTATTAACTGCTCACTGTTAATGGTCCATAACATCAACCTGTCTCATCTGCTGTTTCTCTCTCTCCGGAACTCACCAATTTTTGGGGGACATAGAAGAAATCTGGACCGTCCATCTGTGTGATCTCTGACATCACATGGCAGACGTTTGACTAGACCTTTCCATCTTTTAATGTTACTTTTTCACCGTTGCCAAGGCACAGTGCATGCTGCTGAGATCGATGCTTTTTTTCTTTCCTCGTATGAATCATTCATTTTCTGATGCTGGTCAAATTCAAATCCCACAAACAATCACATTCACTTTTTGGAGTACTACTACTCTCTCTTGTTTGCCCCCTTTTGCCACGACTTCAGCAAAGTTTCAAGGATTTGGTTGGGATCTAAGACTTGCTAGTTGCTATGCTAGCTAGTTAGTTCAATTTAAATTTTTAAAAAATACTATTGATAAATTTATATAAGAGATTAAAGGCTATTAATATGATTGATTGCAATATAAAATATAGTAATCAATCATAAATAATAATTTCTAGTTAATTTATTGTAGAGCCATCAAAATGGTTTGGTTTGGTCTAGCCTAGCCTTCGCATGTAGGAGCCAAGGTTAAAAAAATTCACAAGGTCTAAAAGCTTACATTAAAAATCCCACGAGGCAAAAAAAAAACCTCGTTTTTAATCATCCGAGAATTTTTTGCATTAACCATCATAGTCGACATCGGCTAAAAATTATCCTAGTCCAGGTTGATCAAAATTAATCATCATCGAGATTGGTCAAAATTAACCCTAGAAAAAATCAACCAAAAATATATTTCAATGATGTGGGCAAAAAATAACTTTAATGAAAGGGGATTGAAAATTCGACTCATTAGATCGTTCGAATTAAAAATATATATTTTGAATAATTAAAAAAAAAACAAATTTTAAAATAACATGGCTTTTAGACTAACTGTGATCTTAGCCTTATATTAAATGGGGTTGTGGGGTTAGGCTCCTTAGTAAGAGGGCTAAAGCCACGTAGAGCCATTATGCAAGGTTAAATGGGTCGATCCTAAGAGTTAGGGTCTAATTGATATAGTTTTAATTTGTTCGACTTTTACAAAATTTTATTAAAATTTATATAAATTATAATTGGATAACATTATAAAATTATTTTATATTATAAGCACATTTTCATTAAACTATTTACATAATATATAACTGTCTATTATACATTTCATTACTAAATAATTGTAAATACTTTTTTAAAAAATTCATATGCACAATTAATTTTTCATACAATTAATAAATATTAAAATAAAATAAGAATTATGCGACATTTTAACTAAATATATACTATGATTAATTACTCTCTCATTTTTCTATATTTTGGAGAATTTAATTAATTAATTATATTTGTCTCATTTTTATTTATTGTATAAACAGATATATTTTAAGAATGCATTCTCATTTTTCTTTCTCTATTTTTTTTTTTTCTATTTCCTATCTTATCGGTCTTTCCATTCTTGCGGGGTTTATTTTGCTCATCATCTTCTTCTTTCTTCTCCAACCATGAACACGGGATTGTGGAGTTATTGTTCTTCTTCCTCCAAGATCAAGTCCCAACCCCTTTCAAGATAGCCTCTTAGAAAGAATTCTCAAGAAAACTTAAAGCTCTTCATTGGGAATAAAAACCATTGATCGATGACCTATGTTCCTATATAAAAACAGATATCTAATTCATCAACACCAATAAAAATAGTTAGTTTGCTTAAATTTAATAAATAATATTAGAAATTTAAATTTTATTTTAAAAAATATTAATTGAATTAAATGGTTTTAGTAGTTGTATTCAAGGACACTACTCATTTTTAAGGAATCACTTTTTCCACGCATAAATATAAGTTATCTAATTAATAGTCTTTAGATAAATAAAAATATAGAAAAAAATAACAACTAATCCATTTGAAATTGATCATATATTTCTACCTAATTATTATTTTTTTTAATGCAAACTTTCTATATTGCAATGAAACTTTCTTAAATTTAAAAGTAACCACCTAGATAGTCAATTTTTTAAAATGGCATAAAATTGTTCGTTAGCCAACTTTCAACATCTACATGTGTTAATAAATATCCTGCTCCTAGTCATATTCTCACTGAGTTCAAAACTTCAAATTGAAAACTAGGCCAACATTGACATGAAGGCAATATGCAAATATTTATATCTCAGTGTGCTTTCCAACTCACAATTGGCCCGTGTGAAGTCAATTATCCTATCTTTAAAAAAATTTACTAACACACCACATTAACATAATTTTTTTTTGTTTAATTACAATTCATTTATATTTTTTTTCCAAACACTTATATTTTTATTTTGCTATCTACCCATTACAAGTGTGATATAAATATCATATAATACGGAGGATATCTAGAAATATTTATTATAAAAAAAATTTAAATTTATAAAATTTTATTTTATTAATCTTTAATATTATTAAAAGTTATTTAAATTATCTCTTCTTCATTTTTAAATTTTTGTTAATAACACCAAAAATAATAAATAATTATATGATAATAAATAAAATTTATATGAAATATATATATAGGACAATTCATATGAGAATTGTGTTTTTATGCGAGAATGAGAATCATTCGTAAAATTAAATTAGACGGTAAAGATTAACATAGTTATTTAAAAATTAATATACATTTATTTCATTTGATCTCTCTATTTCTCCTCTTTACTTTCATCCAAAATTAAAATTTTTTTTTTATCAAATATTCAAAAAATTATTTTATCAAATCCTAAAATATTAAAGATTTATTATCACCGCCACCGAGTTGTCTCATCACTATGACCACCACCAACATGGTTACCATTGCTGCGAAGGCCACCATCACCGCTACCATCATGGTCATCATCCTCGTTGTTGCTATCAGCGCAACTGTCATCATTACCAACATGGTTACCACCGTCGTTCTTGTCACCGTCACCGCCACCAACATGGTTGTTGTCCCCATTGTTGCTGTCACCACTACTGTCGACGGTGGTCATGGTGATGGAACAACTCTTAATGACGGTGATGATAAGTCTTGGATATTTTAGGATATGATAAAATAAATCTTTTAAATATTTGATAAATTTTTTAAAAAAATTTTATGCACTAAAGAAGGGAAGCAGAAGATCAAATGAGAACTGCGTTTTTTTTATGTGAGAACGAGATCAGAGACATTCTCATCTGTTGGATTAAATTAGACGATAAGGATTAACGCAGTCATTTAAAAATTAACATACACTTACTTTATTTATTTTCTCTCTTCATTACATTAAAAAAAAATTTAAAAAAATTATCAAATATTCAAAAGAATTATTTTATCACATCCTAAAATATTAAAGATTTATCATCACCGACATTAAGAGTTGCCCCCATTACCATGACCACCACCACCAACATGATTACCTACTAGGACCACCATCATCGCTACCATCATGGTCATTGTCCTCGTTATTGCCGTCAACCACTATCACCACCACCAACATGGTTACCACTGTTGTTCTTGTCACCATCGCCTGGGCGGTGATGGTGACGACAACAACAGGGACGATGACCATGATGGTGTCGGTGACAATGGTAGTGGCAGTGGTAATGACCATATTGGTGGTGCTGGCAGTGACAATGACCATGTTGGCGGCAAATAGTGATGGGACAACTCTCGGTGATAATGATGATAAGTCTTTAATATTTTAGGATGTGATAAAACAATTCTTTTGAATATTTGATTTTTTTAAAAAAATTTTGAATGCAATGAAGTGAAGAGGGGAAGTAGAGAGATCAAATAAAGTAAGTGTATGTTAATTTTTAAATGACTGCATTAATTCTTATTATCTAATTTAATCCAATGGATGATAATGTTTGTTCTCATTCTCACGTAAAAAAATGCAACTCTTGGTGGTGGTGATGATAAGTCTTGAATATTTTAGGATATAATAAAATAATTTTTTTTGAATATTTGGTAAAAAAAATTTTAAAAATTTTGGATACATTAAAGAGGGGTAAGTGTATGTTAATTTTTAAATAAATGGTTTAATCTTAACCGTTTAATTTAATTTAATAGATGAAAACCTCGGTTCTCTTCTCACATTTGAAAACTAAACTGTCAATGTCTCTATATTAACGTATGAACCTTTATTTTATGTAGAATTTAAGAAAGAGTGAAAAAAATGGTTAAAATATTTTTCGTTTATTATAAAAAAAAATCATTTCATTTTTATTTCTTTGTAAATATTAAAGGGATTTGAGAAAGAGGAAACTTGGCTTATAATTTTTTAATCATATAAACTAAATTGTTTTTGAATTTTTATTTTATATTATTATTTTTATTAATATTTATAAAATTACAATAATATACTATTTATATTTTCTACCACTTTCATTTTCTTTTGAATGAAATCAAATAAAATAAGATTTTTTCTTGACTTTCTACTATATATTTAGTAAAATCTTCACCCTTCTAATTGTATATGGTTGTTTAGTCAAATCTCACACTCCAATGCACATTAAACCTCAATGGCTCAATCTTTCTCACATTATATTGGTGTTTATTTATTTATTTATTTTAAATAACACATTATATTGTTGTTGAACATAAAGAGAAGGTGATTTTTTTAATGTTGTTATATGTATAAATTATGTATCAATTTTATCAACAACTAAAGTAAAAAAAAAAAAAATCTATTAAGTCACTTTTTTTTTCTTTGAATTTTTATTTCTCGATCAACCATTATTTTTTTTTAGATCAAACAATTTTTTTATTTTACTTAGTTTTGTCCTTTATCTTTTAAATTTTTTTTTAAATTTTTTATATTTTTAAAAAGATTTAAAATAGTCATTTTGTTGGTATTAATTTAATGTGGTTAATTTAGTTTTTATGACAACTCAATACATTAAAATTTTAAAAGTATGACTTCATTTTCTATTATTGTTTCTATATTGTCGGCGATGATAATTTTTCGGTGTTTCAGTATCCCATCGTTTACAAACAGTTACTTATTCATGTGATCTCACATTTTTAGACTTTAATATAATACAAACCCTCGTTCACGAAGCTCAATCTTTTTGTGGTGCGTGAAATTGTCAACAATACTGTAATTTGAAATCACAAACGATCTTTCCAATACAAAAACGTTAAATTTATATTGACATAATGACTATTTTGAACTTTTTTTAAAACATAAAGACAAAATGAATTTTTTAAAAATTAAAAAAAACTAAATTGAAAAAATAAATAAGATAAATGATAAAAAAGATCATTTGGTCTATTTTTTATTTACAAAAATCGAATAGGAGACTTTATTTATAAATATCGGAACGCTTTAAATAAGTTTTGAATATCTGAAAAATACTTATTTTTTAATTTGAGTCTCTAAAACTTTTTTACGTTGTTATGGGTTCTTAATTTTATTTATTTTTGTTTTTAAATATATATTTTCAAACGTTGATTTATCTTAAGATGATATCACGTTATCACTTATCTAACTATTGAAATGACATTATCTCATCGATAAAAATTTAAACAAAATTAATTTTATTTTAAAAAACTCATAACAACAAAAGTTAATATTTTTAGTTACCCAAAATTTATTTAAGGTATATCGAAACCATCCATTGCAATGTATACCAATAACGTGTTGGTCAAGGAGAAAGTGATTAAACAAACCAATAGTAGAGACAAATTGACATTAATAATAACTAGTACTAGTAAGTACTATGGAAATATCCCAGCAGCCCCCCTGTTTTTCCAATCCCATGTGGGATGTTTGCTAAAAGAGTAAAAGTGATTATCACGTACTCATATCTTGCAATTGAAATGACTTAAGAGCACTAGAAGAACCAAAAGCCTTTTCCACCAATTTGATGTTCCCAAAAATTGACCTTATTGTATTCAAATTAAAGAATTACTCTACTACCACCGTGGAACATCCCACTAATCTTGAAAAGAGATTTCAGTTTCACACATAGGGACAAATACAATATAAAAAAGTTTAGGAACATTTTTCTTTATGAAAGTAAAGTTTTATTACCCTCGACGCACTTCACAAAAAGACGTTATTAGCGTGCAATGTCAAAACACACTCCCAATATTTTTAAACCTTAATAACCTGTCAGTGCGCGTGAACAACAAATAGTACTATTCCTACATTCCTGGATCCACTGTCTTTGGGTGAAATAAATATTAAGGTTAGTTATGATTTTTCAAATATTGATCTATATTATTTTAGTTTTTTAAAAATAATTTTATTGGTTAACAATTTTTTTTTTGAAATATCTCTTTTATGTCCTTTTCTTTAACTCCATTAATTATTTCTGTAAGCTACCTGCATTCGTTGTATACAATGTGGCTGTCAAGGACCATAGGGTTAATTGTTTTTTTGTTGTATTACAGTTTATGCACAGGTTGATGTTTGTTTCTAAAATTAGGTTCAACTAACAACATAGAAAAAATTAACAGTTAAATAAAGAACTTAAAAAAGATATTTTTAAAGTTTTCAAATACCAATGTAATGAATTTATTTTGAAAGGATTGTATGTAACCCTTAAGTACCGTGAATGAAAAAAAAATATAATTAAAAAAAATAAAAGTGATTTTTAGGATAAGTTATTCACGAATTCGATTAATACTTTTTACCAATAAGTATGGGAGGCTCTATCTTTGGCATGGAATCTCTGCCATTAACTTCTTTTTCACTTAGTTAACCTAACCAATAGCTTCTGCGTACCTAACTAATTACAAGCTCCAACAACCATGCGGGATTTGGTTGAAACCTCTTTAAAACTTTGTGATTTGGTTGGTCATAATAACTGTTTTAGTTGTTGCCATACACTATGATTAAACGTGAGAAGAAACATGAAGGCAAAAAAATAAAGTACCTGAGAGAAAAGAAAAAAAAATGTAACAAAAGGGTAAATTTCTAAATTATTTGGGTTGAGAGGAAAAAAAACATAATATCATGTTAAAAGACATTTACATGCTTATAATGTAATAAAATAAAATTACTTCATTATTATGTTTCCCTGGCTTATGTTTGGTGTGTTGAGAACAAGTACTCATGTTGAAAACTTTACATTCGGTGGTTAGTGTGGAAAACGATCATCATCATCATAAAGCATTAATACTGAGATCTATTTTCAAACGTACACGGATGGAGATAGCAGTAATTGAAATCTGATGGTTTATTTTTCTTTTTGCTAAGCACTCGATTTCGTGATCCCATGTTAAAAAAATTAAAAAAAAACCTTAATTCAACAATGGGTAAAGAATAAAGTGTAATGGACATGACATTGGAATTAATTATTATTCTTCATACATGACCAAGACTATATTGCGGCTTACGAGTGTTTATACACTTCTAGATTTTGAAGAACATAAAAGTAATCAAGAAGTAATGTTTTTTTTTTTCTTTGGGTTGCCGACACTTCTCTGATGTTAAAATTCATATATGGGATCCTTTTATTCTGTTTAATGGTATTATTAATACGGAATATCTATTAAGTTTGTTGGTGAATAATTTTTATTAAAAAATAAATTATTTTTAATGAGAATTTTCCTTTTCAATTATATTTTAATTAACTCAAGATCTGATTAAGTAAACTGAATTCAGAATCACTAAAACCTATTCATCAAAAAAAAAGAATCACTAAAACCAACTACTAACAAGTTAGTGTTACCTTAGTTTCCTTTAGTTACGGATCTTTCCAATTTCATATAAAAAAAAATGATGCTGCGAAATCACGTAAATTTAGCATTGGATCTTGCTTTTAAATATTCATTGGTTAAGCTAAAAGTCTGGCTTACAAATCTCACTTACTCCTTCTAAACCACGTGTTTTTGAATACTTTATTTGTAATGCATAAACAATCATGAATCAGGGCTCATTGGGCAGTATAATTTTTTAAAAAAAGTAAAAAGACTTAGTTTGGTGTTTAAAAATATAATTACTTAACTAGGTTTGGTCGTTGAAACAAAGTTATCAAATATTCCTTTAACATTAGTATTTTTTAAGTATGTAAGTTAATGACACTCCATCTATGAATCCAATTCAATTAGATTCTTGTGAATTTGATCAAGTCATTTTATTGAATTGGTTCTATTATAGTAAACTTAATTAAAACTGAATAAGTAACAATTTTGAAGTTTTGAATCAGAGAAAAATAAAATAAAGAAGGGAAAGGAAAAGGAATAAATTGTGAATTCGAATAATTCTTATTAACATTTATAACAAAATTAACAATAGTCAGATAAAGAAAAAAAACCTAAATTATTAATGGTTTTTATTTTATTTTATTACAAATTATGAATTATTAATATTTCTTTTCTTTGTAATGAAAGCAAGTTCCATTCTAACTACTGGTGCATGTTTTGCTATAATTAAGTGCAATCAATTAAGAATTCTTTGCGGTCCTTACAAACATAAAAGTATGTGTTAGTTCTTTCATTAGTTATGATGTGTCACAAAATAGTAGTAGATAACTTTTTTTTTTAGTAGAAAATAATGGGTGTTGAACCTGATGGAAGGTATTATAAATTGAGATTTTAACTCGTGTTTTTAGGTTTAACAGTAAAACACTGCTAATTTATTTACCAAATAGAACCCACAGTAACTTGTTCTTTGATTATATGTCTCATATAAAAATATATACTATTTGTTATTAGAGTCAAAAGTGAAATGGATGGGATGATAGAATCGAACTTGTGCTATTTCATTTTCAATACATCTTTCTTCGTTTTGCTGCCAAAAAAGAGAGTTAAAAGTCATCTATTTAACTTAGAAAATCAAAACATAAACAAAGTTCACAATCAATATAATAATATAGCATAATAACTTACGAAAATGATAGATAAAATAATACAATAACTTATCTCAAATATTACATCATTCAATAATTCTTGAAAGAATATTTTTATCTCAAAATCTTCGTTATAAAAGTTCATGAGATTATATTTATTAAATATGATTTAATGTGTTATTCCATATTTAATTTAGTAAATATTATGATTTACCAATAAAAGATTATGATATAAAATTAAAGTTTTTGAATGGTAGAGTATAAATTACACCAATTGTAATTTGTTCTCTCTCGTAATATATCCCGCTGTTTGGTTTAATACTAACATTAAAATACATCAATTCCTTATGTTTTTAACTATCATATCTAACCGTTCGCATGATGTATAATTCTTGCTTACCATAAGTTAACCAATGATAATTCTTTGTTAGCTTCAACGCGAAATAACTTTTCGATTTTTTATTTATTTTAAATAAATCCTTTGATTATTATTCTTTAAATTGATTACAGATTTACCGGGTACAAACGTGTTCCTCAGTACAATAAATAATACTACTAATTATTATTATTGTTGTGCCAACTAAAGCAAAACCTACCTACCTACCTACCTTTAATATTCAATCAGTACGTATTTTGATTTTTGCGGCTTCAGGAACAAGAGAGTCAGTGTTTACAAACCGGTTGTTTTAGCTTTAATTTTTTTTTTTTTAGTAATATACTCTCTAATTAACATATTATTTTGAATACATTTAATTATATTAATAAAAATTATAAAATTGACTATATTCTAATGACACTATCTTGAATTTGTAGTTTATAGGAGCATCTACAATAAAAATTGTTTTAAAAAAAATTATGTTTAATATTAAAAGTTATTTATTTTAGTGTTACATATAATTTTGAGTATGACAAAAATTAAATTATTTAAAAATTTAATATTAAAGGTGTTCTAATAAATTTTATAGAATAAATGAGAGTATATTTGATGAAGTGTATTGAATAAGTTAAGACAATTAACTAAAAAAAAAGAAGAAATACTTACGTGTATCCTTATTATAAGATCCAATTGACAATTTAATTGAAAACATTAAATTTATCTTAAATTGGAATTTATTTTCCAAAACTAAACTAACAAACATTAATTAGTTATGTTTCTCCACTGTGCCACATTATTCTAGAATTAATATTAATGAAGAATATTATTATAAGAATAATTAATGCATAAAAAATTACATATCTTGGAAGTGTATTTTTTTTTGTTAAACATCACTTTAAATATTTAACCAATCACACACGTTATAGTTTAACTACTTTATTTTAATATATGTCCCATATGTGAATGTCAAATAAGAAATAGTTGCTCACATGGGCTCATCTTCTAGGTCCTTATTCCATTTCCCACCATGGTTGATTTCCTTGTTCTAGTTAAAGATTTCTATAGCTCTAGATACATTTTTTTAATAAGCATTGAAAAAAAGGGAAATTAGAACGAATTAAGTTTTCCTTTTTTTTTTTCCGTAAGTTAGTAGTAACTTATACTAATATTATTATTTTATAGAAGCTGAATTATTTAACTTTTTCTAAAGTTGATTTTAACTTATGAAAATTAATTTCAACAAACATTTAAAATGTTAGTCCATTTTATCTTCTATTTTCCCATAAATTACGATTAAATTTTTATCTAAAGTATGGGCATATTTAGTTTGAAGTTGAAAATATTATATCAATATTCTAATGAAATAGTGAAATATAAATCTAATAGATAAAAATAAAAATAAGAATTATAATCTATTAACAAAAGTAATTTTATCTAAAACGTATATTTGTATCTGAAATCCAAAAATCCTAGATCTGATGGATAATTGATGCATCCGTAAATTGTAATGGATAGGATGGTCCGAGAATGCTTGTACAAACAAACAAAAAAGGTCTAGATTTGTTTGATTAAACTTGAGATTATTAATTTATTTAATATCTTTTTTTTTATAATTTCATGTGAAAAAATATATTATTTTGTACTATTCCCGGATAATAGAAGTGTTTGCTGATGTCCATCTGATATGTGGAGCAAAGCTTAGAAAAAAAAAATCGAATTTATTTCCATTTTTCCACTTCGGATTTCTTTTTTTTTTTCCTTAAAAATGTGTGAACATTTTCTTTTCACTGGGTTGTTGAATCATAATCACATGTATCTTGGCCCATAAGATTCTGGCTTGACAGTGATTAAAAAAAAAAGAACTACCTACCCTTTTAGTGTTAAACATAGTATATTAGAGAGTTTGTTACTAATGTACTTCTTGTTAAGTATAGTTAACTATCATCTATTAATAAGTGCATGTTATCTTCTGCTAAATTACTCAAGACTAAAATAATTTTTGTTACGTGTAACATTAATATTCCATCACTAGTATATATCCAAAAAAGATGATAATCAAGTTGACATATCACTGCTTAATTAATTAACCTTATAAATGTGAAATCATACGTCAACATGAGCAAATGCCTACAACAATCACACAGAGAAATCAAGAGAGAGAATGGATAAGGTAAGCCAAAAATTGAGATAGAAAAACACCCTTTTCAATGTTCTAACTGGATACAACTTAGAACCACGAGAAGAAGATCACTCACCATTCAGCAACAAAAGCAACAACCACCACACCATATCAATAAATAACAAGTTGGACCATAAGAGGGAAATAAATAACAAATTGGACCAAAAGAGGGAAGAAAGTAGATGAGAAACTACATCAAAACATGGAATTTTTTTTTTCATAGATAAATATGTTATTTTGTTAGAAATATTCATGAGAAAGATTCAAATTTGCACCCAATTTTTGTTTTTTCTTAATCATCAAATCAACCTTATATCTTCTATGAAATAGGTAAGTGTTAAGCAGTAATATTAAAAGTATGTATATGATCAATTGACTTAAAATTAATATAAGTATTTATAAAATAAGTGATTATTTCATAAATAAATATAATTTATTTTTTTAAATAACAAAAAAATACAAATTTTAAAAAGAAACAATTTAGAAAACACATTACAAAAATAATAATTATTTATTTTGTTAAAATAAATATTTATTTAATCAGATAAACTTAAACAAAACAGTTCATAATAATTTCAGTATTTTTGAGAAGTTGATAAAATACTATTGAAAAAGTTTAACTCAATTGATACTTTTGAGTTTTTTGAATTAAGTGCGTTAGTGTTGTAAATATTGTTGGTCTCAATTTCAATTCCACTTACTAATAAAAAAAAGAAAAAGTTTGATGAAACACTAGTCTTTATTATGTTTTGAAGTAGTCTAAGCTTTTGAGGCTAAAACACATGATAGAAGAAAGTAACGTTGCTTGCTAGAGAATCGGCTTAATAATTGCCCTTGAACAAGTGCCACATGTTGGCGCGAACATGTTTAAGCCAAAGTTGCTTTCAAACTTAGACATCAAAGGCAAACTCATGACCAGGGACCCTCCCCATCACATGCCTCTCACATGCCCTTCATTAATAATCATACTGAAGGAGACGACTCAGACCTACGGTGTGAGCTTTTGATTTTTTGTTGGATGGTGAAACCATGGATTACATATGCATATTTCTATGTCACATATCAACAATGTTTATCTATGCTCCTTTGTATCTAGGGTAAAATTGTCTATTTACTCTCTTGAAAGTGTAATAATCTATCGCTTAGGTTTTTTAAAAATATCAAAATGTCAGTTAGTGTTATTCACTTATGAATCGACAATTGTCATGTAAACAGATAGTGTGTTATGCAGACATTAATACTAATTTTAATGATATATAAAATCAAAATCACAATTCATCTTGATACCAATGAAATTTATAATATTTATACATCCGGCTCAACAAATGTCACTCAATTGGGTATGATTTATTAAAGCTAATCTTAGCAATTTTATTGAAATTAGCAAGTAAACCAAATTAATTAACAAAACACCATTACTTGGATGCTTCTACTAGCCACGTTTTATAGATAAATAAATAAATAGGGTATGAACATGTGATATAGGGGACACCTTCATTCCATGTGGTCCTTCTCTACTTCACAATCTTCTATTGATATTGCCTCATTTATTTATTTTTTAATCTTCTGGGTAGGGTTTTAGCCTCAAGTTAGTTATGGCAAATAGAAGGAAAGTGACACTGGGTAGTGTGTATGGAACCCTTCACTTCACAACTATTAATAGCAATGTGTGGCCGTGAATGGAACCAGCAAAGACACTAGGCAATTTTTGTGCATCAAAATTGTGTACACTGCAATGTGCATTTGTCTAGCAATTTGAGAAGAGCATGTGAAAAGCTAGAAGAATGGTCCCTCCTATCGTAGGCCTTGAAAATTGAATGCTCCATAACACTAAAATAAAAAAAATGAAGTCTTCAATTAATGGTATGAAAAATTAGGCTAAGGGGTCCTATCCTATCGATTTGTTGTGGCTGTGAATACCTTAGTTATACCATAACGCGAAAATTGGTCCTGAAATGTAATACGGGTTTGATAGCTACATCTACATATCTACATGTTATGTTATGAAATTAAGTTATAAAATTTCTAACACCTTATTTTTTAAAAATCCAATTTACACTTTTTAATACTTTCAATCAATCTCTTTATATTAATCATAACATCTATTATGTCTATTATTTTTTGTTTTTTTTATCTCTCTTACTAAATGTAGAATAATACATGAATGTGTAAATATTTTTATTCTATAACGTTATTGTTATCTCAATTTTGCTAAAATATAATAATATATCTAAGAGAAATGTTAGGAATATAATCCTTTCATCCTATTTTATATGCAATTTTAGATTTTAAAAAATGTTTCAAAATAATTAATATTTTCATTTTTTAAGAAAATATTTATTATTATTTTCCTAATTTATTCTCATTAATAATTGCTTAAATTATTTTGGTAAATTGATTCAAAAAGTGTTTTATTTATTTTCTAACACTCTTTTTAGGAACACTTTCTCTAAATTTGGACTAATGAGGAATGTGTCTAAAATAACGTGTCTTAGAGTAAAATAATGTGATACTATGATTATATTACTGGTATACCTAATGATAGGACCTCAAGTTTTTATGCTTGGGGATTTGTTTATTATTTTATCATATTCCACTATGAGTTGGGTCCTTTCGTTTGACAAAGGAAACTAGCAGAAAGAAGACAAACTTCTCCTCTACTTGAGAACCCTAACCTGAGTAAGCAATATCCAATTTGGGCCACAACCCATAATGTTTCAAATCTTTATACCACTCTGAAAAACTAGGGCCATGTTTTGATGGACCTTATCCTCTGAAGAAAATTTCGAGGCAGAGTGTCATTGAAAGAAGCAGAAAGAAATAGAATAGGCAAAAAGGATACACAACCTTCATTTTAGAAAAAGAATCAATTGAAATTTTCATCATCCTCTGTTTTCATAAAAGGGTACTGTTATTTTTAACAAGTTGATTTAGATAATATTTTTACTAATGATATAATTATTCTTTTTATTCTTAATTTACCCTTTGATTTAAATAATTAATTTAAATAAAAAATTAAGTGAATTTTGACAAAGTTAAGATTTAAACTTAACTCTTTTTAATGTTTAAATATTAACATAACCATTAAGTCAATAATCTAATTAATAATTATTATGAAACATTTACATATATATAAATATTTCACATAAAATTTATTTATTATCATATATTTATTTATTGTTTATTGTGTTTTCAACAAGAATTTAATATTTTGAATAAAAATAAAATAAATGGAGTGATTTATAAAATAAAAAGTGAAATATATAAAAAAAATTATAACTAATAATCGGAGATGTTAAAATATAAATGAAGAATAAATTAAATAATTTTTAATAATATTAAAAATTAATTAAATAAAATACAAATATTTAATTAAATTAAATACAAATTTAATACGAAAATTATTAGTAAATAATATTTTCAAATACCCATATCTTATTTAACCCTGTACGTGGTAGAAAATTGTTATTTATACATATTATTTTTTTGTATGGTGATGTAGTATTTTGTATTATTATTTAATCACCATCTTAAATAATTCACTTTTATAAAATTATTTCAAAATATACAAATGTAAGTTGTAATTGAGTATAATTATTTTATATCTTCAATACGTTACATTAAACTTAATCGTCTCATGTTAGGAAAATTACACTCCCCTGTTCTTAATCCAAAATAACACTCCACCCCAATCTCATAAACTCTATTAACTTCAAGGGTTTATTTTAGCCATATTGGTAACCGTGGTTACTCTCACTTAACTAAGGTGCACGAGCATATGGTTGTCCCTTTCACACAACAAATCTATGCTAGAAAGCATCAAAGCACATTCGTCAGGAAACATATTTTAGATTGACTATTAGTAATTTTAGATGAAGTAAAAACATTTTATCCTAAGTTATTATCTTGTATGCTTATTTTCAGTTTTTCTCTTTATCTTGCAGTAGTATTGTTAATTGGAAGAAATTTTGCTAAATTGACATGTTAAATGATAATTATTTGCCAAAGTTAACCCTGATTGATTGTGGATCAAAATTGATTAAAAATATAATTTAAAGTATCAAAATAATACTTTAAAAATATTATAGACTAAAATATAAAAAACAGAAAATTCAATAGATTAAAAGTTAGGTTAAACCTATTTTTTACTTATACAAGTTTTATTTAGATGTTTGATTTTGAATAAGCTCGACTTCCATTTACTGGCGAATGGTGACCAAGAAATTTTTGCTGTCTCATTGTTGGTCCAAAGGAATATTTTAGACAACGTAAATTTTATAAAACCTCTTATCATTAATTTGTTCCTCAAATTCTGTTCATCCTTAATTTCTAGTAATTATCTCTTCTCTCTTCATATATATATATATATATATATATATATATATATATGATAATTGTATACATTTTGTTGTACAAAAATCATTTCTTTAGTTCATTCAAAGGGTAAATTTTCATACACAGTACACTGAGTTCCATTTCTTTAATCAAATGCCGACACTGGAATATATTTCTGTCGCCTGAAGTGTTATATCATGTAAATTGTCTTGTACCAGGTAACAGGGCTCAGCATAATAATAATAAAAATAGTAAAGCCTTTACCAAAACCACTAAAACTTCTTTTTCTACTCGTATCTGTACTACATGGTGTCACACAATCTCTTTATAGTACAATGCAAGACTGCAAGAGAGTAAGCAAGTAAGGCAAAGGGATTATTTAATACGAAAGATTAAGATCAAAGTTGGACAACCTAAGATAGTTTTACATTATCAATTAATCATATTCATATATTTGTATGATTTTAAGATAATTTTATAAAAATCAAATGATTTATCATAAATATAGAATTTTGATTAATTGATAAACTTTCGGTGCATCACAAACTTTTAAAATTATAATCCTCAGAGTAGCATGCCTCATGCTTATGTCAAGGCACTTTGAGTGAGCTACACAAACCTAATCCACTATAGAATACATTCATTGTAAATTAAAATCAGGGTTACACACTGCTTCAAGTATAAAAGTGAGTACCATTTCTGATGTTTGTTCACCCCAGAGAAGAGAGAATTTAATCTAATCTAATGAAGGCTCTCAATAGTGCAACTGAGTCTGGTGAAATTTCAAAAGGAGCACCCCCAAGAAAAGGGTTGATCAGAGGGCTCTCAATAGTGGACTTTCTTTTGAGAATTTTTGCAGTTATTGCCACATTGGGAAGTGCCTTGGGCATGGGAACAACTAGGGAAACACTTCCATTTTCCACCCAGTTTGTAAAATTCAGAGCTGTATATAGTGACCTTCCCACATTTGTGTAAGTGGTTATTCTTTTAGTAGAGTTTTTGGTATATTATTAAGGCTTAAAATAATGAATTTTTACTAACACATTGTGATAAAAAAAAAATGACAATGAGGGTGTGAAATATGTAATTGCAGGTATTTTGTGACCTCCAATTCTATTGTATGTGGCTACCTAGTTCTTTCACTTGCCTTGTCATTCTTCCACATACTAAGGAGTGCTGCAGCTAAAAGCAGGGTTCTCCAGGTCTTTCTTGACACGGTAAACTCACACTGATTCTTCTTTAATTTTTAGGCCATAGAATGTAGTTCCAAATTTAGGCACCAATATCTCATATGGTTAACATAATGGTGTAAGCCCTGCATTCACATGTGAGAAAAAATCTTTGTTTGATTTTTATCATGTGTAAAATTTCTTTAGTTCATCCATAGTCACATATCACGAGCTAATTAGTTTCTGATCCAGTGAATTAGGAGATACTTGTGTTACTTAACAATATTTCATTGAATGTGTTAACCTTTTCTTCTTCTCTTTAATTTGTTGGCTATTTTGCTATGTTAAATTTATTACTTTTTCTTTCAAAGTTACACAATTTCTCAATTTTACCTATCAAATTTCCTTTTTACAATTTTTACTCTGGCAAATTTTACCCTGACATTAAGTATCTTTTAAATCCTAAATGGCATGATGACATGGCCATTATTACTTTGCAACAGTTTTGAACCACAACTTCTTACCGGGAGGCAAAATTTGCAAATAAATAAATAAATTGGGAAGACAAAATTTGCAAGATTGTGTAACTTTGAGGACAAAAATACAATTAAACCTTTAAATGATCATGTCAGTAGTACTATTTTTGTTTTTTAATTTTCTGAGGGAAAATTGCCCGCAAAGAAAGATGTTAGTGCCAAATGTTTCTAATGAAGTTTAGTTTGAACTAACAACTTTTGAAGGTTATGTTTGGTCTTCTCACAACTGGAGCCTCAGCAGCAGCAGCAATAGTCTATGAAGCACACTATGGCAACTCAAATGCCAATTGGTTTCCATTCTGCAGACAATACAATCACTTTTGTAAACAAATTTCTGGTTCACTCATTGGCTCTTTCATTGCAGTAGTTCTCTTCATGATACTTATTCTCTTGTCAGCAATATCAATAAGCAAGCATTAATAATTGGTACCTATTGTTGTGTTTATGTGAACACCTTATTTTGTCTCCTAATTTTCCTTTTCTTAATAAAATTGGTGATGACCCTTCTTTGTTTTTCATAAATTTCAGTGGTTTCTCATCACAGCCTTATGATTATTCACTTGTTACGTGATTATTGATCGGAACCACGAACAACGTGGTGGTTCAGGACTCTTAATAATTTCTCCTTATCCGGACACACTATGACAGCACAATATTTCTTAATTTGTATGGTAAAAGTTTGGTTTTGGTAAAAAAAACAAAAACAAGAAAAGATGGTGTACATGGAAAAGTTGTGGTGTGCATAGGTATGATGTGGTGTTTGTCTAGTCTTCCCTGCAAACTTGGTAACTTCAAGCGATCACTATACAGCAGTCCAAAGACTCAATGAAGTGCAAAATTCATGTGTAATTAATATATTCAATAATTACGAGCTTTCAATGTCAAAATTCATGTGTAACTTCTATCTATATCTATTTCGAGCAAAAGTCATGAATTTTTTAGTGTAAGTATCAAATACAAAATCCAAAAATTTCACTGAGATGAGAAACATGTTTAAGCCTAGTCGTAATTAAAATCAACTTCACACACACTCACTCAAACACATTCTTGTCTTTCCAGAAAAGAAAAAAAAATGATCAACAAAAGTTAAGAGTGGTTGATTCATGGAAGAGCACCAAGTCCTTTAGTGAACAAAATGGAGAAAGTATCCATTTTACTCTCAGTTAAGGCCAAGCCAATCTCAATTCCACCTTCAAAATCTCTGCTCTGAATGAGTGAAACAGCTTTTGTATAATCAATTGAGACCTCCTCAATTTTCTTGGGCCTACCCCACCCAAAATCCAATTCATAAAGCTTCAATTTTGGAGACCATGTAGCATGCACATGTTCCTCTGATCCAAGCAGCACTTTCCAATCCAAAATCCAATTCTCAGCCCCATCAAAGAGTGATGCATCAAGCTTCTTAACTGTGCTTCCAATTGCTCTAGCTGCAGCAACAATCCCATCTTCTCCAAGTAACTCTTTTCTTCTCACTGATGCTCTACCAAAGCCAACACAGTTGCCCAAATATGTCCTTGGAACTGGATAGTCCAATCTGGTTATGCCACCAGCAATGAATCCAAAGTGTGTGTATGTGAGCTCCTCCTCCTCCTCATCATCATTCAAGCATTGTTGGGTCTTGAACAAACAAACCCATACAAATGCACAAGTTAACACATATGGAGATAAATGAATAGGCTGAGGCTGATTCTTTTCTTTGCAAGAATTGATAATGAAGGACTTGATCTTCTCCATTTGAGTGGCACTCATTATGAATGTGGCTCTAACCATACCTGAGATATCAAGGAGGAAACATGAGGTTGGTCTAGTGATGAAAAAAAAAGGAAAGTAGGGAGGTATTAATGGATTTGACTCATTCTTTTAACAAAAAGACTAGAGATGACAACATGTACTAGGTCGGGCTAGACTATTAATATAAAAATGTTGGTCCAAATAGAAACGGAACAATATAGACTCCATATTTTTTTTTCTTGAATTTATATAATACAAACTAAAAAAAAGTAAAATAGATCAATATAGACTTGTCCGACTAATAAAAATGAGATCCATATATGAGATAGCTTGATCCAGTTTTTTTAACACTTGACTTGACGGATTGAATTGGACAGACTATTTTATCATCTCTACATAAAATTAACTGCTAGTATTTGTTTGTTGATAAAAAAAAAATAAAAAAAATACCTGATAGATCATTTATTAAGTTGGGCTGTCTATCAATGGCAATGTCCTTCACTAGTCTTCTTTTTCTCCATTCTTTCAAGAAAACCTCTTCGAGGCCCTTTGGATCAACAATCACACTTCGATCAAGCAATGGCAGTGGCGGCGAATTAGCCGATCCAAAGCTGCTGCTGTTGCTGCAGCAATACTTGGCCCATGTGTTGAAGAAATTGTGGAAGGTCCTCCCATCAGCAACAACATTGTGAAAAGCAAGGCCAATGCAAAGACCAGCATTTGGGAACAGTGTCACTTGAATAGCTAGCAAAGGAAAAAACTCTTCTTTGCCTTCAATTGATGAAAAGCTTCTTGATGCCAATTTGGGGACAAGTGAGTGGAAATCTTTGACATCTCTTGGATGATTGCTGCAGAAGTGGTTAAAGTAGTCTCCTCCAACATTTGAGGACTCAGTGATTGTGAATGAAACTGACATGTCGTTGTTATCATTGCAAATGAAATGGGGTTTGGTGAGATTATCATTAGAGGGGGAGAATGTGGCTGCAAAAGGGTAGTAATGTTGAAGTGTGTGGGAGAGAGATTGCTTTAGTTTTGGGACTAATGTGGCTATGAAATGAGAGGTTGGATGAGGGAGTTCATAGAAAAATAAGGGTTGGCTTGGAGAGAAGAAAAGCCAAGGAAGATCAAAGAAGGTTAAGGGAAGGGGAGAGGTTGTTGTTGGAGCTGTGTTTGGAGGGAGAGTCACTCTGCACTGCTCAATAATCTTCACAGTGAAAGGTGTTGTCGTTGTTGACATGGTTTCCTTCCACTTTCAGAAAAAAAAAAATGTCACCAGGAACACAAATTTAAATGGTTTCATAAATAGTCCATAGTAGAAGAAAGGTTATCTCCTCAAAAATGTACGAACAAGAGTAAGGAGTAAGGACTTTTAGAAACAACAAATTTGAAAAAAAAAAAAAATCATCTGAGATTTAAAATTGTATTTTTTAATAATTTATTTGTAAAAATTCTCTCATATAATTTTATTTAAAAGATGTGAGATTTTTATAAATTAACTATTGAAAAGATAATGTTAACTTAATAGATAATGTTAACATTAATAAAAGACATGCAAAAAGAAAAAAAGAAAAGAGGGATTAGAGTTTCATTAGTGTAATAGAATGAATTTGTACAAGATAAGAGAGACCCTTGATTAATATAAAACTAAATATTATATTAACATTTTTCCTCAAACTCACGATGCATTATTAAAATACATAGAGAATTTATTAGATAAAAAATGAAAATGTTTAATAGAATGTAATTTTGTAAAAATCTACATACTAGAGGAGACAAAAGACAAAGTAATGATGTCATGTAGAAGATGATGGCGAGTGAGATGATAATTAATCTCAATATGCTTTGTGCGTTTATGAAAGACCGAGTTATGTGTAATTTGAATAACACTTTTGTTGGCGCAAAACATAAGAGTGGGTCTAGAGAGAGAGAAACATTCATATCAGAAAGTAGCTAATGTAACCAAACTATATCTGTAGTGGTAGAAGCCATAACACGATAATCAATTTATGTAGAAGAGCAGAAGACAATGTCTTGTTTCTTACTTTTCCAAGAGATAAGTAAGTCTCTTAAGAAGATGCAAAAATCTCTAGTAGACTTACGATCAGTGGGATCCCCAGCCCAATCAACATTAGAGTAAGCACGATGAAGGAAATAGAAACTCTGAAATTGAGTGTCATGAAGATATTTGAGAATGCGAAGAACAACTCTCCAATGTACTGTAGTTGGAGAAATAACAAATTGACTAACAACACGCACAACATAAGCCATATCAGGTCTAGTGATAATGAGATATACCAAGTTTCCAACCAACGCACAATATAGAGTGGGATTAGGTAAAGGAACACCATTAGAGGAAACATATTTTGCATTAAGCTTAAGAGGGGTGCTTACCACTTGAGTGTTAGAAAGATGAGCTTGTTTAAGAATGTTGACAATATACTTAGATTGAGAGAGAAAATAACCTCTAGGAGAGTAGGCAACTTCAATTCCAAGAAGATAATAAAGGTACCTTAAGTCCTTCATCTCAAATTGTTTTGCTAATTATAGTTTTAACTTTGCAATCTCATCAACATCATCCCCTATAATAATCATGTCATCAACATATAATGAAAGTACAATACGATCATGGGAGAAGGTTTTCACAAACAATGCAGAATCATAATCACTAAAGTGAAAGTTAAGAGAAGTAATCACAATTGAGAACTTCTCAAACCAAGCTCGTGGAGCTTGTTTGAGACTATAAAGAGTCTTCTTTAACTTACACACCTCCCCCTAATTATGAGAAACTCCTGGTCGCGGAACCATGCAGACCTCCTCTTGAAGATCATCATTTAATAATGCATTTTTAACATCCATCTAAAAATATGCCACTATGAACAAAGGTCACTACAATGAGGGTGTGAATGGTAGTCATCTTGGCAACTGGAGCAAAAGTTTCTTCATAATCCATACCATATTTTTGAAAAAAACCTTTAACAACTAGACGAGCTTTGTAATGCTCAACTGACCCAAACTTTGTTTTGATTATGTAAATCCACCTAGACCTAATAACATGTTTCCCTGGTGAAAGATGTACTAAGTCCGAAGTAGTTGTTTTGTGTAGAGTAAAAGGTTCCTCTAACATAGCATGTTGTCAAAGGGGATCAAGAATAACCTCTTGATACAAAAAAGGCTCAGACAAACTATGAATAGAGGTTAGGAAAGAAGCAAAAGCAAGAGAATATGTAAAATAAACAAAGTTTGGTAGTTAAGTGGACTTACGGATGTGAATAGGATAACGAGGAAAAGGATGATCAATAATCGTAGGAGGTACTTGGGAAGCCGTGTGGACATGTGAACTTGTAGAAGGAGTAATATCAACCCTGCAAACTTCAATATTAGAATCATGGGAATCATCCTCATCCATGAGAAAGGGATTAATGAAAGTGAGATTAGACCTTGTATGACTGTGAGACTCAAAAGAAAGGGAATAAAAAAGTATATGCTCAAGAAAAACATGACAAGAAACATATAGTTTATTGGTTGTAGGATCATAACAATGATAACCTTTCTGACCAGCTCCATAACCAAGAAAAACACATATTGTAGACCGAGAAGATAATTTACTATGTTTTACATGAGGACGAAAAACAAAACAAGTAGAGCCAAAAACTTCCAAAGAAGAGTAATTAGGGATACAACCATACAACTTTTGGAAGAGAGACAAACCTGAGGTAACAAAAGATGGGATTCTGTTAATAACATGAACAGTGGTAAGAATAACTTCATCCCAAAATTCATTAGGAACAAAGGAAGACAATAAAAGGGAACGAGTAGTTTCAATAATATGACAATGCTTTCTTTTAGCAACACCATTTTGTTGAGGAGTATCAGTACAAAATGTTTGATAAAGAGTATCATCAAAAGCAAGTAATTCAAAAAATTTATTAGAAGTGTACTCACCACCCAAATCAAATTTAAAGCACTTAATGACAAAGTTATGTTGAGTTTTAGCTAAAGCATGAAACATACAATAAATATCAAAAAATTTAGAACAATGTTTTATAAGATACACCCAACAAAAACGAGTATGATTATCAATAAACGATACATAATATCAAGATCCACCTTTGGTAAGAATCGATGATGGACCCCATACATAAGAATGAACCAAGTCAAATGATGTAGCAGAAGTTGAAACACTTTTACTAAAAGGTAGAGTAAAAAACTTTGTAAGTTTGCAACCACAACAATAAGAAATATCAGTAGTTGACAATTTTCCTAATGCTCATGTAGAAGTCAAATACTTTAACTAAGAAGATGAAACATGATCAAGATGAGAATGCCACAAATAAAATGGAGAAGAAGATGAATTTAAATGAAAAGAAGACAAATCAATCGTGGAAGCAACAACATCTGGAACTTTCAACTCATCCAACATGTATAATCCCCCTTGTTTACAGCCTGTCCCAATCAGCCTCCGAGATTGAGGATCCTGCACAAAACAATGAGTATAAGAGAACATGATTGGATAACTTAAACCATAAAGTTGACTAAAAGATACAAGATTCAAAGTGAGATTTAAAATATAGTAAACATTTGAAAGAGTCAAAGTAGAGGTGGTAACAGATCCAATGCCTGCTAATGCCATTGGAGTGCCATCAGCAATCATGATAGATATAAAAGAGATGAGATTTAAAGACACAAAAGACTGACAATCAAATGACATATGATGTGATGCTCTAGAATCAAGAATCCATATAGGAGAAAACACATCTGAGGAGCCAGGGGAAGAAGACAAACCTTTTAAGCAAGAGACAGACATGGCAAGATAACAATCATTTGAACTAAACATATTTAAACACAACAATAACAAATGATAATAATCAAATTAACAAAGCACAATAGAAACACAACCAAAATGCAACAGAACACAACAGAATATTAGACTGACGCAGAGGCACAGACAAAAAAGCACGACGAAGTTGAGGTTGAAAACCCTAAAATAAAACTGTAACTACCAATAATGCGAATACTTTGTATCCCTTTATAGACATTTTTTAGATGACCAAGTTATACAAAACGAAGAACTATGTCTCCAAAAGGAGAAGAAGAAAAGAGAGGTTTGAATTCCATTATTGTAATATAGAATGAATTTAGAATAGTACAAAATAAGTGAGAGACATATTTATATATATAGCAAAATATTAAAACTATCCTAACTAATATAAAATTAAATATTATCTAACAATAGATAAGTTAATTTTATTATTTTCTTTATATTCTTTTTTTAGAAATACTTCTTGAACATTATGTCTAAACATGTCTTAAAGAAAAGAGCAAAAGGATGGTGAACTATATGTCTATTTATTTTTATAAAATTATATTAAATGATGAGTTATTATTTAACTAATAGTACAAAATTAATTTATGTTGTAAAATTATCTTACATTATTTTTAAAAAAAATATTCTTAAATTGCACAAACATGGCAGACAAATGATTTAATATTATTGCTGATCTAGGAAACGTGTAATTTAAAAGTCAATTATAAGAATTCTTGACCCACTTAGCATTGCTTCTCTCGTGGAGGATCGGCAAATCTGAGAAAAAGCGTACATAAGGTCCAAACTGGAAAGCAAGAATTATTGTTTGGTAGAACAAAACTATTCATGGCAATTATAAAATGATCCAGTTTTGTCGGCATATTTTGTTGTCAATAGGTTGGTTGCAAAAAAAGGGAAAACGTGGCTAAATAAGACGATGAAATGAAAGTAAACTGACAAAAATAAAAGTAACGTAACCTTTTAAAATTATTAAAATATGATTAAAATATAATTTAAAATATTAAAATAAAAATTTTAAAATATTATATATTAAAATATGACTAAAAAATAATTTAAAATATAAAAATAAAAATTTTAAAATATTATATATCAAAATATAAAACTTAATAAATTAAAAATAACATTAAATCTTTTTATAAGAATTTGTTCAGTTGGTGTGACACGTTTTCTTCTAACATTTCTTTTATTCATCTTTGTAGGTAATCATTGCCAATGTTGTAAGCAGGGCTTCCCTTCCCTTATAATATATATATATATATATATATATATATATATATATATATATATTATTAAAAATTTTAAATTAAAAAATATTATTAAAAAATAGATTTTTAAATTAGTATTTATTTAAATTTTTTTCATATCTTAAATTTTATACTTAATAAATATTTAGTCTTATTACATTTTTATTTATTTTTGTCAAATTTTATTTTTAACAAATTAATTTGACATTTTTTATTTATAATTTTTTAAAATTTTTTACTCTTATTTACATAATTACAAATTTTACTCTCAATTTAAAAAAAATAAATTTTATATCAATTTTTTTTATATAATTTTACATTAAATACTTTTTTCAAAATTTTATCTTCAAAAAATTTATCCCTTTTCTAAATTTCTAGATCCGTCCATCGATTGTAATCATGGCAAGGTTCTGTGACAGCTATGATGGATTCCATGTTAATAATAATTATAGTTTCTGATGAATATTGTTATCATGGAACTCGTGGTATGAATTGTGTTTTTTTTTTTTTTTTTTAAATATTAAAAAGAGTGAACTCATGTTCACAAGTCGATCTTATGAAACAATGGTGAGTAAAAATACATTAGTTTGTGCTCCTTAATTAAGATGTCTATGGTTCGATTCATGATTAATTAATATATAAAATAAATTATATTGGAAAAAAATATTTATCGTATATGACGGTCAGGTTTTCTAAAAACAATGAAGATTAGTCTCAATTCAACCATGACCTTAAATATGATCAATGTAAGCGATTGCTCATAATTCCATTTTCAAAGGGACACTAGATTTTTATTTTTTTTTTAGTGTATATAAATAATAAAAATAAAAATTATATAATTATAACTAGTATGGTATAATTTTATTATAAGGAATAAAATAATTATTAACAAGACAATAATTAGTCAACAAAATTAATAATATTTACATTACTCACGCCATAATTTTAGGAAATAAACCAATGATGTAATTTATGTTCAATTAATATTTAACACTAAAAAAGAGATATTTTATTGTGATTTAAGATTTAAAGTTAAAAGAGATAAGAAGTAACTTTGAATTTTTCGATTTCCTCTATTTCTCTATAATCTCTTCTCCTCTCTTATGTAACTTTCTTTCTTTGAAAACTCGAACACATTATTACATAATTAGCTTTTGTTTATCTCATTCCTTTGTGTAATGTGATCTTTAATAGATTATTTGTAAGTTTTTTAATCTTATTTTTACGTCAAATATCAATTCTATCAAGTATCATATTCCATTTTTGTTAATTACTAACATAATTCAGTTTTTGTGTGTGTTAGTAATTGAATTCATTATTTAGTTTTGGTTATGTTGAATTGATGGATTTTCCTATTTGGATTAAAAGTCATTAAAAAAGTTTTAACAATTAAATTAAAGTCAAACTTTATGATATGAAGTTTATAATTGGTTGTTTTTCTAATGTATGTATAATTTATAGAATAATATTGACTATTTCTATTATTATTGTATCTACTTAAATAAATTTTTTAAAATTAAAATTGTTAAAATCTTATTTGCGATCTACTATGTCACAAGGTAGATTAAATAGTGTTAGCTTTAATTTTTATTAAAATAATTTTTTAAAGAATCTTGATTAAGAAAGAATGATATCAGTTCATTAGAGTAAAAAAAAAACTTAATTACAGTTTTAGTCTCCTTACTTTTTCAAATTCGTAATTTTGGTTACCCTAGTTAAAAATTCACAATTTTGATCATTACTTTTAAAATCAAGCACTTTTGATCCTTTCATTAATATATAAGCATTGACAAAGCAACCACTAAACCAATGGTCTAATTGATAATAATTATCAAATATTTATATATATATATATATATATAAATCCTTTACATAAATTTTATTTATTATCATATATTTATTTATTTTTTTCTCAACAAGAATTCAGTATTTTGAATAAAAGTAAAATAAAGGGAGTGATTTATAAAATAAAAAGTAAAATATATTAAAAAAATTACAACTAATAATAGGAGATGTTAAAAAATAAAGGAAGAATAAATTAAATAACTGTTAATAATATTAAAGATTAATTAAATATACTTTTATAAATTTAAAATTTGTATATAATAAATATATTTTTTTTAATATAGACCGGGTCATGCGAGTTAACTAGTGACTTATTGGTTCAAATAATGACCCAATAACCTAGTGTCTTAATCGGTTTGATCATCGGTCTGAATTTTAAAACTATGACAGAGATGTCAAGATACCGAAGTTATTTAAATTTTTTTTTTATTTGAAAACTAATTAACATAGTGGTTTAGGTATGACAATTGAACCGGACTCGTGAGGATATCCCCATCTCCACCTCGATTTTGACGAGGAAAACCCAAGTTGACTGGATATGGGTGTGGGTTTGGGTTTTTCCTGCTTAAGAAAGTCAGGGACAGGGTTGGAGTTGGAAATTGTGATCCCTGTCCCGCATCCGCACCCACACCCACATCTGTCCCCACTATTAATATAGTAAATTATATAAATACCTTAGAATAATCTATCTATTTATTACATAAATCATAAGTTTAAAAATTTATATTAAACATTAATTTAATTATATTTATTATAAAATAATATTTTTAACTCATTGTATAATAACTTTATATATAAAAAAAAATTGTTAAATAATATTTCTATTGATAAAATAAATGAAATAATTTAGTTTATTATGAGAAATAAAAGTGTGTTATACAAGGGTGTGACAAGTAACATTTGAGATGATCATGTAAATTATTTTATGATTTGGGACAGTCATATGTACCGATCTTCGACAGGGACGAGGGTGGGTCAAATTTTTAAGCCCCAACGAGGAATGTGGATAGGGATGGGAATGATTTGAGATGTTTGGGACGGGGGTTGGAGAAGCTAATCCGGCTCCCACCTCGCCCCACTGCCATATAGTGGTTACTTCAGCATTTGAAAATTAAATAGATGTGAGTTTAAATCCTAACTTTACCAAAATTCTTTTAAATTAATAGAACAAAAATATTTGATTTTGAAAGTGAGAAAATTAAAATTTTAAATTTTAAACTAAAAAAAAAAAATCACAATCCCGCTAATCGAGTGTCTTGTTTACCACAACTACTTGTACCAATTGCATAATTACAGAGAAGAAAAAAAAAATTCCTTGATTTATTTGTCCTTGTCACGGGTCCCAGATAATTATAAAAACATCTTAACGCTTAATGTTTGAATTCATTTTGGGTTCTTAATTACTTTTTTTATGATTCCATGATATCATTTAAATATAAAAAAAATTGTATTTTAATTTATTTTAGTGGTAGAACTTAGATCGAGTTCTTAAGTTAATATTTATAAGTTATATCTTATTTTTTTCTCTTAAAAAATTATTTTTTTAAAGTGGAGAAATTTTTTAGGATTTTTGTACAATAACGTTCCTCTGAGATAAAGAACTTTGAAGAACTTTATGGTGAAATTCTTTAAAAAAAAATAATTTTTAATTTAAGAATTTAACTTAAGAAATTCCAGTAAAATGATCTAAGTTTATAACTAACTAACATGTAGTCACGTGCATCTAACTACAAGAACATCACTATTCACTGTATAAGGACATGTCTCACTGAATATAATCTAATTTTACTTTTACACTTTTATTGTATTTTTATGAATTTGAGTGTCAAAGCCTTCGTAAGTGGTTATTTCGAATTTC